>OY728131.1:1469152544-1470483127 GCA_963277665.1 Viscum album | reverse complement strand
AATGTTTTCATACCATTTATGTGCATATCCAGAAGGATTTTTGGAAGTAGTATTGTGTGTCTTATGTTTCAAACACATCTTCAATTGTCAACCATCATTTTTATTCCTCCATTATTAATGATATGGCAGTAGATTCCATGTTTTATGTTCGTCCAACATCCAACCAACACATATTTTTATTCTACCTTTAATTTTTTTTTTGATGTTATTTGAAACCATTTTCCATAACCCCTTTATCATAAAAGGATGCTTATAACTATTAATGATCCATCCTTATGAATTTTTGGAATATTGGAAGGATGGGATGGACTTGTGGTATCTTTCTTAAATAGTCTCCCAATTTCCAAGGGTCCTATAAGTGGATGACACATCAATCCAACCACACTTAATTGATCATTTATGAAACTCTCATAGAGAATGGGTATACCTCAATTTATCCATGTTTTCTACAACAAACATGAATTATAGTGGATTAGGGGTTTTGGATATTTTTTCTAATTAATTGGATCGAAATTCCTTCTTTTTTCCATACCAAATGATATTGAGATGCATGTTGAACTTCTTTATTGTATGTTATTAAAATAAAAGGTTCCATCACTATCGCATTACTTAAAACTATTTCATATCCTATTACACCCTCAAGATGATAGATCTTGTACAGAATTGGTCACTAACCACACACCCCTTTAGTGATGATCATGTACCATACCCTATATATAACAATGTGTTTATTGATTACTACTTTTTCGGATATATATTGATATATAGGCACCTTTCCATTGATCCAGATATGAACTCTTTCCATATTAAATTATATAACATGGTCATTATATTAACTCAATCAAATCATCCTACTTATCCTAGCTCTAGTATGATGCCTCTTCCCCCATGTATTGGTCATGTTTTTGTGAGAGATATAATCTGAGTGTATTATGATGATGAGGTCCCACCTAAATATATGTTGAGTTTTCTTATTTTCTCCCCCAAATCAACCAATAATTCTAAACCACTTCTCATGTGCATGGTATATATCAAGAAAATGGGATTCTACCCTTCTACACATTATGTGGATTGATTATCATTATATTGGAAACATAGTGATTCTTGGATATTCTATCTCAAGCCTATCCATAATCCTTCTTCCCTCCCCTATATTTTTTTGGTTCCTAGGACTTCAACAGGTTCCAAATTCACCCACCAAGAATTTATAAGACATCTTCATCAAGTGGGTGGTCCACACTACATTTTTACAATCTATTAGTCCCTTTTGGTCAATCTTGTGTGACCATAAAATCTAGTGGAGACCATGTTCTAAGAACCATGACATAAAATTGGTTGCATCTACTCCTTAGGTTTTTCTAATAATCGTTAGGATTTAAAACCAATATTTATTCTCTTTTCCCATATAAATCTATAGGCCATATTAATTCTATTTCATGGATTCTTGGCCATAAAATGGTCTTATTTATCTGGGATGCATGACCCCATTGTCCAAGCCATGTGACCCTAAACTAGTAGAATCGATTTTTTAGGGCTATAAGACCATATTATAAGAAACCATGGGATCACTTTATCTATTTCTTATAACATTATTTAATTGTATTCTCATTTCTCTCATATGTTTGGAATGTTTTCCCTCATGGGTCCTCAGGGATTCCATCTATTTGGTAGGTCCCATCGATATGGTCCATGCACAATGGTGTAAATATGTGAGTGTTCAAACACATAATTAGAATTATACACCATTATAATCATAGTTTGAGTACTATTGATTATGATCATCAAGTGAATTTAGGTTGAAATGGGCTCCCCTTTCATGATGTCACAAATATCTAAAGTAAATCTTCCCTTCCTAGGTGTATTGTAAGTACGATCCATCGTCATCATCTGTAAATTGACTCAAATATGGTGATGGAACATCACTTCAAAGGCCCACATATTTCCTATGGTTCATGTACCAGAGGATACATATTTAGTAGTATATCAGTGAAACCATTGTTTCAAATGTGTATAACTTTCTTCCTCAACACATCTGCCAAATCCATCAATCAGTTCTTACTCATAGAGCCACAATTTAACTTTCTCTATTATTTATTTTCTCATGTTGGATTATGTAACCCTTCATGTTAATATCTAATGGATCCAACAAATTGATAGTGAATTAAAATATTTGAATTAAAGAAAACCAATGTCCTAATTAGTGTGGGTTTCCATGGTGGTCAAAATAATATTCTAACCCCAGCCCATCTAGACATGTTTGGAACTCTCATGTGAATGATAATTCTTTTTTTATCTCTTGATTATCACATCGAGCATGAATCATGTGGCCTAGTATAGTTTTAGTTGATTATATTATTAATTATATCTAGATTACAAAAATAAAAAAGAATAGAGTGTGAAAAAATATTATTCTTATAGATTGATGAATAAAATTAATAGTTTAATATAAATATTGTGACCTATCTTTTGTTACAAAAAATATCCCATTATAGTACATACATGGCTACTTATTGCTCACGTTCAACAATATGATAGTTAGATAAGGCCACTACCATCTATAGTCTGGATATTTCAGACATCCTTTCTTTATTATATGGGATGACCTTAGCCACCATAATAGTACCCAACCTTAACTAACCCCACTCTCTTCTATGATGTACATTACTTATGCAAGTTCAACTTGAGCTATTGAAAATTGATATTTGAGATTACAAATGGTTTTCCATCTTATAGAAGCAGTGTCCGGATATTTGTGATCTTCCTCTACCAATAAATAGAGCACTTTATTAGCCACCTAAAGAGATTATACTCCATTGATGATTGATGCCTACCAAGAAGAGAATAATTAACATCACTCTAAATTCACCATATCTTAATGGATATATAGGGAGAGAATGTAAATAATGTGATAATAGACCTTTTAAGTCACTAAGACCACCATCCAATATTGGGGGGACTTTATCTAGACCTTCACCTCATGCGTCGATGTATGTGTAATGATTTTTTGGAATCTCCTCTTATATATTTGTTAGGAAAAAATATTTTCTTTATTCATGTAATATAAAAAGTAATCAATTTATTGCAGTCTAGGATCATACTCAGAGAAGGCCTACACCACTTCAAAAGTGGGATCCTCCTCCAACAATTAAGGGCTAATCTCTATACCTAGTTCAAGAAACATATCACCAACATCTTCTTCGAGAGAATGAACTTATGTGGCCTTTATTTAAATGATAATCTTATAATTAAAAATATCTATTATAGATGGTGTCCACAATACAACATATCTTTCTATAAAGTATATTGTCTCAACATCTTTCTAAGATGGTGAAGTTCCTCCTTCCACCCCACCCATACAAGATGATCCAACTCTTAGGATATTCATGGACCCTTATACACTAAGCATCATGTGATTTTTTTCTATGTATTCATGTTATTTTTCACTTGAATACATCCCCACATCAGTCCCTTCTTGGTTAAAAATGGTATCTACTTAGTTTACTTTCACTCTAGGTTGTCGTTCCCCCAAGACAAGAAACACAATCATAGAAAATGACACCATCACAAAACAGTATATAATGGTCTAAATAGGATTTAAGGAGAGGATTATTGGATGTGTAGAGGTCATTTTTTATTTAAAACTCATGCTTATATGAAAGTAATCTTCTTGGGAACATGGTTCCCTCTAGTCATCACGCTCAACCCCTCAATGGATTTAACTTGTGTATCGTCGAACATAACAAGGCCCAATAGTAATGGGTTTGGATATAATATTAGAAACCCATGAACCGAGATTGTATCTCAATGGTCATTTTGGGGTGTTCCTCATCCAAACATTTTGTCTCTATAAAGTCATGGAATGAATTAGATTAATACAAGAATAGGAAAACAAGAGGTATTTGTGTCAACCTCTAATATTGAGAAGCATTTAAAGGACCACCTTCACTTGGTGAAGATACCCACTAACAAATACCATTTCCCACAAGTCCTTAGAGGAGATTACCACATAAAAAAGGAATTCCTTGGATGTGATTTTTTTTTCTTTCTCTACATCCCATTGTAAGGCCTCCCTCACAGGTTTTCCCAAATATGTTCCAAAATTATCCTCCTTTAGCACTTCCTTATCTTTCCCCCCATATACATGATCCTATATGAAATATGATAAATACTTTAATATAGAATGAAAAAAACTAAAAAAAAATTCGAAAATAGGAAGGGATGAATGTTATGTAGATTGGTAAAAGATCTCTAGAGTCATCTACACGGGATGTTACCTCTCCCTATTTAGTGTACACCACCCATCCTACCATACTCCCCTTGTATTATTCTTTATAAGACCCCATTAGTGAATTTTGGATGGGTATATTTGTGGTCAGGGATGTATCGTTTGGAAATTTCTTGGCTATTCTGTAAATAGGTCTAGAACCTAAGGGAGTAAGGGTTTACATCATCAAGATAGTTTACTAAGTCATCCAACTCATAGTGCTATTTGAACAAACCTTTTGAAAGGCCATAGTCTCAACCTTAATAATTATGACCTCTACAATATCAATATATCACCCTTTGGAACTACCTCCATAATTTATCCCTCTTAAAAGAGATCGTCTATTATTCTTTTATTCTCTAGATCATAGACAAAATAAAATTGTCTAGTGCCTCTAAAATGAATTGTAATTGTTTCCAGTCATGTCAATCCAATATTAAATTAATCTAGATCTATATACCTTATTCGAAGTGTGTTTTCTTATGATCCCTTTAGTTTTGGACCGTTTTCCCCAAGAGGATTCACTTTAAGGATCGTTTAGAGACCCCAAATTCTCTTCAGCATTCCTTGCTACCTTTATAGGGTGATTCTCCTCTCTTAGAAAACCACTATTACAATAACACATTATTCTTAGTTTCCCCTTATCCTTCTTCCCAGTGTCTACATGAATCATTAAGACCTTATTTAGACCCTATTATATGCTTCCGCCTAATAGTTAGAATTATATTAGATGAGCCTAATGGAATCATCAATAGTTAGAATCATTGACTCGCTATGTAGAACACATAAAAATACATGGACAATAGTTTTATGAAGATTACAAGGTTCCTCTCTAAGTGGACCATGATATATACACATTATTTGATGCACTTAAGGAAGTATAACATGAAATAAGACCTATAAAGGGTGTATTGATCATATATTTTTCAACCATCAATTCTCAAAACCATCACTGCTCCTCTGATGATCATTAGATATGAATATTCTTAAATGAATCCATTACCATGATCAATTATCACTTCAATTAGAGTTAATATAGGGTTTTATATAATGATTCTATGAGACCCAATATCTAAACACTCCTAAGCCTCATTCATTGGCATCAATCACACCCTGAATATGTTCAATAGTGATAGTCTAAAGGTAGAATTCATAAGAGAAATCATGTTTGGGTACTAATTTCCCACAAAAGGGGTAGAGACCTATCCTTGAGGAATGGGAATGAACCATAGGGGTTCCTGGTAGTGTCTCCCCAACCTAAATTCCTTAATAAGGTATATAGCCTCTCCTAAACTGGGACCTCTAGTTTGACATGAGAGTTACTCACAAAATTTTATACCTTGATGAAAGTCCATGTTTGTACACTCATGTGTGATTCCAAGATGGGTAGAGACAATTTTATCAAAAATACCGCTAAATTTGCATCTACCTTGATCATTGGGACCCATTATTTGTTGGGACCACATTGTCTATAAGTTGTATTTTTTGTCAACTAGTGTCAATAATGTTTAAAAAGAAAAGGGAACTCCAAAATTAATGGAGATTGATTGAAGTGGATATGTCTATAGAATTGTTATGGATTCATATTATTAAATTCCACAAATGGGAAATTCTTCATGTTGTTATAAATTATATGATTAAGGAATTTTCCTTAATGTTCAGAGAACTTGTATCAAAATGTGATACATAGTTTACCAAATTTTGATGCTGATTGAAGATTGAAATTTTGATCATGAAAAAAAAGTAGAAGAATTATATTCTTTCTATGAATTAGAGAAATGAGAGAATGAAGAGGAGAATAATGTCGAAAAGAGGCCTGGAATCTGATTTGGCCATGAACATATTTTAAAATGGCCATGCATTTCACTTCGAATGTTTATTTCCAGCATAAAAAAATTTGGGCCAACTATTGTGCTCCCCATCCTTCATTCAACCAAAGGCATGTGCCGGTCCACTAGGAGTCAACCGAACCCTAGGGGTAGATATGATGAGGCTAGGCCCAGGAGCAATAGTGGGCGTATGTCTCACACCACTGTGCGGGGTAGCACATAGGCACAAGGTAATAATAGGCACTAGGTGCATGCCTAAGGAGGCTTGGAGGGTGCTAAGCGCATGCCAGCAAAGAACAGTTGTAAGGCGGCACCGTAGGGTGGAGAGGAGAATAATGAGAAATTGGAAGGGGGATTTGATTGATAAAACCTTGGAAACATAAATATACAATTCTATATGAGATTCATTTTAATAATCTCATATGTAATTTCTATTGTCCAACCAATACCGCATCTCGCTATACCATTAGATCAATCCATGGTAGATGGATGTAATCTCCACTACTCATCTGATATTGAACCCTATGAATTTGAGTTAGAGTCATCTGATCCCCCCCATAGATATGAACCCATTGTGTCATCACCTTCAACCTATAGCACTTACCATCACCAATTCATCTCACTGGAGATGATGGATGATCACGTCCGAACCACCATGCCGTATTATTTTGACACCATGAGGATCGTTAGATCGAACTGAGACCACGCATGCAATCTTCATATTGTATTCTTGTGATATCTGGATGAAGAATCATTGGATGAGGAAAATGGAGTTAATGAGGACACGTGGATTTATTCATGATATAAAAGTGAGATACATGAAAATTTCAAATGCATGCACGTGATCAAGAATGAATCCTATGTTCGAAAAGAAAATATCCACAAATCCCAACGTATCTCGAACACGGTTTGAATGTTTTAAATAAACAAAGATATTGGTTATTAAAATATTTAATCTCTGCCGATTCATAGGAGATATTTGAACATAGATGAAGAATTGATCTTCTCCTATACAAGGAGAGGACCCAAGCTGAGAGATGTTGTTGCTGCTTATTTCTAGAGAGCTTGTGTTTTTTGAAAAACAGAGTATCTCTACACATCACTTTGTGAAGATAATGATGATAACCATGAGTCTTTAAGGCTCCATGAAGAAAATGTCTTTCATGAAATCTACAGGTGATACACACCCTCAAAATAGATTTTTTAAGAACCAACACCCGAACATAAAATAGGTTTTGTAAATACATCATGGTGGTTCATGAATTCCACACCATCATGATCCAGTGCATGAGATTCACTCTCACTGAGCTTTATGAAGAGGTAAATCTACAAACCTCATGAACAAATAATATCAACGCATCCTTTTGTAAAGAAAGTGACACATGGAAACCCTAGTTTCACTAAGAAAGCTGAGAACACCATCATATTTTCATGTTTATACTCTACAG
This sequence comes from Viscum album, assembly GCA_963277665.1. Taxonomy (NCBI): domain Eukaryota; kingdom Viridiplantae; phylum Streptophyta; class Magnoliopsida; order Santalales; family Viscaceae; genus Viscum; species Viscum album. Next base: position 1,470,475,586 of record OY728131.1, on the reverse strand, counting down.
TGTATAGGGGTTCATTGTTGAAGAAGAAGAATATCGCAGGTGGTGACTTTCATAAAAGTGTGTGTTTTATTTAAAGAAACCTGAGGGATTGGGTGTTTTTAAGTTAATAGGAAGAATACATGCATGTACACATGTGCACTAGTTGAAGGATCTTGAGGCCATGTACACTTGTGTGAAGAAGGAGCTTACACATGGAAACAGTTTCACCCATTAGGGTTTAAAAAATCACACAAGAAAAGAGAAGGTCATGTTTTTTTACCCAGTAGGGTTCTCACACAATAAGAAGAAGATGTTAGTGAATGAATAAAAATTCACACATGAAGTCACTTAAATAATGAACCAAAATAAGTGTGTGCGCATGAGTAAAGAAGAAGAAGTAAATGGAAGAGAAGGTTCAATCAATATGCTATATACATTATCACATGAATTCATTAACAATAGAGAAGAATTGATTTCGCTGATTCCATGTGAAATAATATTTATTTCCTAAATAATCACATTGATGTAAGTCATTCTAGATAAGAAGAGATAAGAAGTTTTAGTTCAATTGGTCGTTTCACTATGATGAACAAAGAATAAGTCTATTGTAGTGGGTGTTGCTCTAGAAAAAGGAGAGAAATAAAGAAAGGATAATTTATTACCTACTAATTTGTATGAAATAAAGTGAAGAGAACTAATGAAGACCAATAGTAGAACCTACCTTTTGAGAAAGGAAGAAGGTTGTCTCCAGAGGCAGTATAAAGAACGAGCTAGAGGCTGCAAGTTGGACTAGGCTATCCCCAGTCTAGGGAAGAAGATTTTTTCCACCCCCTCCAATGTTTAGGGACTCACACTGAAGAGAGGATTGTTTTCCTAGTCACTCCAATGTAAAATAATATCACATTATAAAGGATAATCCATGCACTGGTCATACCGACGCATTGTAGGTACGTAGCTTCTCTTATTGAGTGGAGAACATTGTAAAAATATCGTGTGCATATTTTTACTACATTCTATTATTGCACGCAACATGGAAAAGAGAATCAGATAATAAAGATCCAAATAGGTCAAGAGGTACAGGGAAAAAAAAGATGAAATTTGAATCCAATGTTCCTAACACTAATTCCCCCCCTCTCAGTGTTAGGTATATCCCAAACCGGTCCTCTCAATTTTTATCATTGGAGGTTCACCTTTTTTAGATTCTATATAGTGAAGTTATTATCTTTTAATGACATAAGTTTCTTTCCTAAGTTATCAATGAAGTGTGCTTTAAATTAATATTCAATTACCTTTGAGTGGATAGCTATATCAACCAAGACCATGATGACCAAGAAAAAGAAGAAGGAGAAAATGTTGAAGAAGAATTCCCTCTTATCCAAAGAATAGGAAGTATGTGGTTCTACATATCTGGATAACATTGAAGACACACCAGACATGGAATGTAATATAAAGGTGGATCAAGTCCCCACCAAGAAAATGGACAAACTTCCTACATCAACTGATCAATAGGTATGTGTAAATACATTTTTAAATTTTTCTCATGATTAAAATGCTAGAAAAAGTGGTGATAATCAATCTACACATATCAAGAAATATTATTTGATAGATTATGAATGATTGTAAATAGTATTCCTAATGAAATCAAATCCCTGGTTTGTGGAGTATTTCAATGCATTTAGGAAAATATCACTCAGCTGGAAGAAAAAACTGATGTTTTAGAGAAAGGATTACAAGAAAAAATTCTTGAATGTTTAAAGATTTCCAGACATTTTGGAGCATTTTAATCAACAAAGAGTTCATTTGATGTAATTTCTTCAACGTGGCTCAAAGATGTTGAAGAAAAATATGGAGTAAACAAAACTGTAAGGGAATATTCATTCACTTAAAGATGAGGTGAAAAGAAGCAATGAAGATGATGAGGTATATTTGGAAAAAGACCCCAAGAAGATCAATGAAATTGAATATTTGTTACAAAACAAAGTAAAGATGCATGAAGATGATGTTGAAAGATTAATGAAGTCCTGTGAAGTGAAGAAGACTATGATTGACGACCAGGAATTCATCCTCAATATGAGACGTCTAGAATTGGATGTTGAGTTAACCAATCTTGAGAAGACAAATATTGACACTCCAAAAAATAGGGAAACAATTTATGCTATTACTCAATACCTACAGGAGTATTCTAATGTCAAAATACTCTAAACAAATGATAATAAGATCATGGCATCACTCATTGATCTATCACAAGTAGCTGAGAAAGTAAAGGTACTATCCATACAAACTTGTACTAATTTCTCAAAATTTCTTCTACAAAAATTGTATGATTGAAGAAAAATAATAAACAAGTTTGGATGAATAATAATTAGAAGAAACTTACCATAATGGATATGGTGTATTGGATACATAGTATAGAAGATAGCTCCCGACAGAAATCATAAAACTTCAAGAAGAAGATTCAGAAACCTTATAAAAAGGATGGGATGAATTCAAGGTTTGGTGGGAAATGATAGTGATGTAATATATTGGGGAATTGTGCACTGGATTCTTGGTACAACCCCTTAAATTCAAAAGCATAGAGAAATCCCATCTCAAGGGGGAGAAAGCTAGAGAAGAAGAAGCAACGTCTATAGATCTAGAATCATCGGTATACTGCAAACATATTTGGAATGTTAGATAACATTTGTGATGTACGCAATAAGAGTGGTTAAATGAATGGTGCATGATCATTTCAATAGGTACCCAAAAATGATAAGGAAAGAAGACCATTGAAGCCAGATAAGAATAAAGAATCATCTTTAAGAAGAAATCAAATGAATAATGTGAAAAAAAATTATACCAAGATGTTTTTAAGAAAGAAAGATGAAAAGTCCTTGGATTCTAAATCAAAGAAGATTAAGGGTAGTGCATCCAAAAGAACTACTAAGAAAGATGATGCTTAGAAGAATCCATTTAGAATATCCAATCTTGATACCCCAGTACCTAATGATATATTTTTTGTTTGAAGAGATGATTTGGGAAGAATGAGAAAGATGAAAGATGCACATGATAAGGCTGATGATAAAAATAGATGAATTTACATGAATAAAAGAAGTTATGTGTTTGAGGTGTAACAAGACTGGCAACACTGTTAGAAGATACATTGAATTTAATATTGCCTAGAATGAATTTATCATGAAGATGAATGTTTCACTAAGAGATTCTAGTTCTTTTAAATCCCTTTAAGAGAGTAGACTAACACTCAATTAAATTGATGATGTATTGAAGCCCACATGATCACAATTAGAATTAATGATCAGTTGCGAATGTGTGAAGAATGGAGTATCTTGGTTGAGAAAATAAACTCATCCTTGTGGTTCCCATTGTTAAAGAAATGAGGATCTGACTTATTCCCTTAAATCATTATGTATTGTATTTTTTCTTATCATATAGGGAATTGAAGGTGAGGAAAAATATCAGGGGGAGATCATGGGTTTCAGTGATTAGAAGTGTTCCCTTGAGGGGGAGACACATTAAGTAGCTTCCAGAGTCATTATCTCAATCAGTATCAACATTAGATGATATAAAACATAGTTAGTCTATATATTATCTAAATATCATGTATCTAAAAAATTTATGTTATTTATAAATCTCTCATCCTTGGTTACTCAAAATAAATACCATTCTAAAAAGGGGAAGTAACAAAGTTAATCAGTGACATAAGAACATTGAATGTTCCCCAAGCCCACTTATCCTGCTAATTTCACTTGAATTGGAGGAAGTGAAAAAGTTTGAGGATGATTAATTTACATTACACTTATTATTAAAATCCTGTAAAAAATGTGGAAATCCCTTGAAGACAAGTACATGACTTCTCATCTCATGAGGTGTCATATTAAGTGGGTAATGGAAAACATTGTTGTCTAAATAAAAACATCTTGTTTTCTACATCGAGCATTCCTCAAGTAGACTTAGAGTGAAATGACTGATGGCACATTTCTTATGTATGGAATGATACCATATCTACCATGAAATTTTTATTTCTTATAAATATGGGGGTGAGATGTTAAATGAATTTAATGGGAGAGAGATTAATGGGAGAGAGAATATTCACATTTTTAACTTCACACATTCATTCTAGGAGATGTCTTACGGTATTGACAACAAAATACAAAGGGGTAGATTGTTGGGACTACTTTGTCTATAAGTTATATTTTTTGTCAACTGGTGTCAAAAATGGTGAAAATGAATAAAGAACTCCATAATGAATGGATATTGTTTGAATTTGATATGCGTGGAAAATTTTTATGGATTCATAGCATTAGATTCCATGCATGGGAAATTCTCCATGTTGCTATAATTTAGATGATTGAGGCACTGTTCTTAAAGGTCAAAGAACCTATATCAAAATGTGATACATGGTTTACATCATTTTAAGGCTAGTTGAATATTGAAATTGTGATCATGAAAAAAGTATAATATATATGTTCTTTTCATTAGGTAGAGAAGATGGGTGATTGAATAAGAGTATAATGTTAAAAAGAGTCTTGGACTTTGAGGTGACCATGCACATATTTTAATATGGCCATGAATTTCACATAGAAAGTTTATTTCCAACTTACAAAAATTTGGGCCAACTCTTAATCTAGTCTGCCAGTATTTAACCCAAGGCATGTGGGGGGCAACTTGGGGTCAACTGCACCCATGGGAATGTCTGTCCAAGGCTAGGCCTGAGAGAGGCAGTGTTCACGTTGTGAATGGCACTTTTCGGGACAGAACAGAGCAACAAGGGCATAGTGGGTGCTTGGTGCACACCCAAGGAGGCAGAGGGGGTGCTAAGAGCGCTCCTGTAGAGAACTGGTGTGGGGAAGCATCGAAGCGGGAGAGGAAAATTGTGAGTGGTTTTGGCGGGAGTTTATTGATAAACCACGGGAAACCCACATCTCATATTCGATGTGGGATGTATTTTAAAAACCGCAGATTAATCTCCACCATCTAACCAATCTCAAGTCTCAGGGTACCATTCTATCAATATGCGATAGATTGATGTAATATCTGCCACTCATCTGATCTAGGACCCTGTTAATTTGAGATAGAGTTATCCAATCCAACCCCCAGTGGATTGGAACCATTCTCACCATCATCATCAACCTCTAGCACTTACCAACGCCACTTTATCTCACTAGAGATGATAGATGATCACGTCTGAACCACCATGTATTATTATTTTGACACCATTTGGATTGTTAGATTGAACTGAGACCATGCATGAAATCTACTTCTTGCATGCAGGTAATATATCTATGAAGAATCTTCGACCAAGGGAAACATATTTTTCAAGGCCACATGGATTCATGCATGATATACAAATGAGATACATGAAAATCTCAAATACATGCTTGTGATCAATAATGGATCCCACATTCAAAAAGTAAATGTCCACAAATCCAAGAATATCTCAAACATAGTTTTAATGTTTTAAATAACCAAAGATCTTGGTTATTAAAAGTGTGAATATCGAACAATTCCTAGGAGAGATTTTAATGTGGATGAAGAAGTAATCCTCTCCTATAAATGGAGAGGACCCAAGACAAGAGATATTGTTGGTCCCTTTTTCCCAAGTGCTCGTTTTTGGGAAAAAATAGAGCATATCTACACATCACATCATCAACAAAAAGAAGAGAACAACAATTCTTCAAGGATTTGCGAAGAAGAGGTCTCACAGGCCTTTGAATGGTGTTATGAAACATCTATTAGCTTCACAAATAACTGGCACCAGAACACATGATTAGTTTTATAAAACTCTCATTTTTCTTTGTGAAGGATATTTCATCGTGATTTAGTGCTTGAGGTTCACTTTCATTGTGATTTCAGAAGAGGAAAATATTTACACCTCATGCACAAATATTATCAACACATCCTTGTGTAAATAAAGTTACTTGTGGCCACCCTGGTTTCAGAAAGAAAGGTGAGAAAACCCACCTATTTTCATTTTTATACTCTACTATGTGCAAGGGTTCATTGTTGAAGAAGAAGAAGAAGATCGTGAGTTGTGACCTACATGAATGTGTGTGTTTTCTTTGAAGAAACCCATAGCCTTGGGTGTTTGTAAGTGAAGAGGAATAATACGTGCATGTGCACATTTTCTCTTATTGATGGAGCCTGAGGCCGTGAAAACTTTTGTGTAGAAGGATCTCTCACATGGAAAGGGTTTCACCCATATGGGTTTAGAGAATCACACAAGAGCAGAGAAGGTTGTGTGTGTATTACCCATTAGTGTTCTCACACAAGAAGAATAAGAGGTGAGTGCATGCACACATGAAGTTAATTAAATAAATAACCAAAACAAGTGTGTCCACATGTGTAAAGAAGAAGAATATATAAAGGGAGGAGAAGGTTCAATCTATATACTATATGTATGATCACATGAATTCATGAACATTAGAGAAGAATTGATTCAGATTATTCCAACAAATATGATATTCATTGCTTGAATAATCACATTGGTGTATGTGATTCTAGACAATAATAGATAAGAAGTTTTAGGAAAGTTGGTTGTTTCACTAAGAATATGAAATAAAAACTACAGTTCATTTGGTGTTTCCCTAAAAAAGAAGTAAAAGAAATAAGGGATAATTTCTTTCCTACTACTTTACAAATAATCAAGTGAAGATCACTAAATAAGACCAAGAGCAGAACCAACCTTTTAAAGAAAAAAAATGTATCTATAGGCAATATAAAAAATTATATAGAGGATAAAAGTTAGACTAGTCTATCCCCAGTCCAGGGAAGAGGAATGTTTCACACATCCCTCTAAACTGTAGGGACTCACATTGACTAGAGGATTGTTTTCCTAGTCACTAGATTGTAACAACATATCAAAATTTAATGGAGAATCCATGCACTGGTCAAACCGAATAATGTCAAGGATTTATATTCTAATAATGAGTGGTGAACCATGTAAAAATATCGTGTGAATATTCTTACTACTTTCTATTATTTCATGCGACAGGGAAATCAGATTTAGAGAATCATGATCCTAACAGTTCAAGAGGTATAGGGATAAAAAATTGGAATTGTATCAAATTTCCCCAACATGGATTCACCCCCCTCTAAGTGTTATGTATATCCTAAAATAGTCCTCCAATTCTTTACATTGAACCCCGACTTGGGTTTACTCCCTTTCTTCTAAAATCTGGCAGTATGATCCAATCATTCCCCGCTACTGAAACATCATACACTAGTGGGGCATTCCAAGAATCCATCCCAATGGTATTTTCAAAAAAGTAATAATTGAATAAGTACTTTAAGGGAATGTCTAGAAGTATATGTATGTGATATAGATTCACTGTTGATATTATCTATAGTACAATATATACCATCAATTCCATATACTCTATATTCTTCAAATCATTTTAAAAAATCTATTTTTTTACATTTCATAAATAATTGGTATAGAAACACTAATATTTCTTACATGACTATGAAATGATTTTAAAAATAAAAACATATTAGTGTCATAAAACTAGGATCCAAATGTTGTGTGTCATGGTAAAATTAGGCTCATAAATAACTTTAATAGAATAAAACATAAATATTTATTTAAATCCATCATCATTATCATTAATATTTCATGTTCTCCAAAGTACATGTAATCACCTAAGGATATACATCAAACAAAGGGGTAATCTAAAATCCCAGTAATAGGATGAATAAAGAACTTGAATCAATATTACTTGGGTGAGAATAATCACCATCATCATAACATAAGAATATGATCATCATCATAATCATGAGAGGAATCATTATAAGTAGCCATGTAATGTGACAATGCATAAAAATAAATCATCATGTCATAATGGTAAAATAAAACACATTGTTATAAACAACGAGAGATTGATGTTCAAACATAACATATGTGAATTATCTTAAAATAGTATTTTTGAACAAATTTAAAAAATTCTTTAGTAATAATACACATTATCTCAATATATACGTCACATTAACCAATTCATTGGAGGGATATAAAATTCTAGGACAACTCGTCACTTCATAACATTATCTTAATCATGCATGCCACTTGGAACATACAATAATCATAACCATGAAATAAACATTGTAAAGGAATGATTTTCAAGTATTTCATAAATAATTAATTCATGAACAAACATTGGGGTTACCAATAAAAAATGGAATATCATATTTGGTTTTGAAATCATAACTCTTGAGAGAATTAGAAATAACTCAAGAGGAATCAAGGGTTGTTTTGTAAAAAAGATTTTTTTAGGAAAATTCATTGTATTTTTCATAAAATAATATTTTAATAATCTCTATACCTTGAATTAAAAGGAAATAAAAATGAAATTATGTTTGAGGAATATTAAAAGAACACCCACAGTGAAATTTGGCATGAAAGAGTTAACACGAAGAAAGGGGTTTGGGTTAGAGAATCCACATAACTTATATCTAAATGAATTCTTCACTTGTACCTAATATCCAAAATAATAAAATAATATTAATTAATTAATTAATTAAAAGCCTTCTCTTTATATTTTTTATTTATTATAATTTTAGTAATTTCATTTATTTTTATTTCAATGAGTTATAATGTTCTGTTCCGTTTTCCCAAGAGCATTTGTTTCAAGGTTTTATGGTTCGTTCCCTATAGTATAATTTTGGGAGTTCAATTAATATTAAAATGAAACTCCAAAATTTGAACTAAATTTAGTTAATATACTTATAAAATTTTATAGAGAATTTATTTTTTCATATATGGTAATTATTCATTAGATAAGATGTTAATAAATGTTTTTAATTTATTTTGGCCATTTTTACATACATCATTAAATAGTATTGATTTATTTAATATTATAATCATACATTGGTACCAAAACATGATACAAGTTATTATATGTATATTAAAATTTTATTTCACCATAATACTGGTTTAATGTCCAACCTTGAAGGAGGTAATGGAAAAATAAAAAAATTTCATCCATGAAGGTGGGTAATCAACACATCACAGATGATGTTGTTATTTTTAGAATAAATGGTGGAGAGAAGAAATTTGATTATGGATATTCCATTAAAAAATAAAATTATATTATATATATAATACTAGAGTTATCATTAAACATTTGATAGTGGAAGAGAGGTAAGAATAAGAAAATATAAAAAATAAAAGAGAATGAAGGATGATTTTACCTCTTGAAAATATTCTCCTTAAGAAACACTTTAAATAAAATAGGATTGGTATTTTGTTGTGAAAAGAAGCTCTTGGACATGGGGAATAAGCTTTAGAATATAATGGGATATCATTTATAAATTATTCAGGTATTTTTATGTGAAAGGAGAATAGGTGGTAAGGGGTGGTATTTATAGTGTAAGATGGGTGTTTTTCGATTATTTTATTCATTATATTATTATTTTGGCTCAAGACTATCAATAGTATTTATTTCCATATATAAATATAAAAAACGGGGAACTATAGTTTGAGATAATGGTTTTTAAATCATCCATACATTTTACATGACTAAATAATTCATATATTTTTCTTATATCATAAATTTATGTATTTCACTATTCACTAAGAATTCATCTATTTTTGAAAAATACAAAAATTTCAAACTAATATTATTTGAAATATAGTTTTAAAAAATTAACACCATTCTATACATTTAATTTTACAAATATGATAAATCTAATTTTTAATTGAAATCATCATTTATTCAATAAATAATGATTTTAATATTATAAATGATTTTATAACACATTGAAAAATTAAATAATGTCTCATAAATGTATCTAATAATTATAATAAAACAAAATATTAATGTATCAATATATTTTATGATAATAAATTTTCTCTTAAATAATTTTATTAATTTTGAATATGTTATGTAAACATTTAGGTTTCACAAAAATTCCTATAATTAATGTATCTTATTTAAATAATTTATTTATTTTACCATTATATAATTTTATCCTATTTTAATTTATATGATAACTATATTTTATTTATACATTCATAGTTTAGGTATCTACGCTATTTTATTGATTACTATTCCTAATTTTCTTATTGCTATTACAACTGTCCTCTTACAATTACATCAGTATGGGTTCGTTAATTTCTATAAATACCAATTATTTCATTTTTCACTCATAGGAATAATATTTTTACTAGTTTCTATATGTTATCTATATCTTTTATACTATATAACATAATTATAAGATGGGAAATTCCATTTATAAAAGTTTGGGGTGTTACATTCTTCCCCCCATTTGAAATTTTCCCATTGATTTTTTTACCTACTAATGTAAAAATAGGTCTAGATATTTATCCTTTGTTTCTTCCTCTGGTTAACATAGTTCCTCTTCGTACATATGGTTTCCCCAAAACACTTGACAAGGTGAGTTTTCTTATTTCATAAAACCTTGTCTCTATGGTACAAGATATTTACTGGATGCTCCTCATATGAGAGTTCATTATCCATTTATATCACCTTTTGATTTCGTACACATGAGGGGTCAGCTATGTACTTCATCAAGAGAGAAACATGGAACAAATTTTGAACTAGAACCATATTTGGAGGATGTGAAAGTTGTTAATCTAGTGCTTTTATTTGAGCACGGATCTAAAATGGGTCAGTGTACCATGGGATAAGCTTTCCTTTAATTCCAAACTGCATACCTATATTCGAATATGGTATTTTAAGGAATCATTTTTCTTCAACATTGAACTCCAAGTCCCTTTGATGATTTCCAACATATCACTTTTTCTGAATTTGAGGAGCTTTGATATCTTGTTGTATGTATTGAACCATATCTATCATCTCTAGCACAAGATTAGGTCCAATTAGCTTTCATTCACCAATATCATACCAACAAGTTATAGTTCTAGATCTCTTCCCATACAGAGATTCATATGGAACCAAATGAATACTTTAGTGGATGATATTTTTGGATGATAATTTAATGAATGAGATATACTCTTCCCACCCCCTTTCAATTACATTGAGGAAGATCACAAAATTTCATTCGGTGTATGAATAGTTCATTCTAATTGACCATATGTTTTGGATGATAAGACAAGTAAAAATTAACTTCATTATTTATATTAGGTTTAATATATTTCTAGATTATAGATGTCATCCTCTGATCAAGATTAGAAATTATAGATAGTGGATCCCCATACAGCCTCACCACTTCCTTCACATATATCTTATCAATTTTATCAAGTGATAGATCTTCCAAAATAGTGATAAAATGGGTTATCTTATTGATTCTCTCCACCAAAACCCAGGTTTAATTTTTTCCATTTTATTTTTATAGGAGACATGTCACAAATTCAATAGTGATGTTCTCACATTTCCACATGGTTAAAGGTAATGGTTGCATCATTCCTTTGAAATTATTTCTTTCTTCTTTAACTTTCTGACATTCCAAACACCTTTAGATATACTCTGCAATCTTGTTGTTCAAATTGTATCATGATAATTTCTCTTGAATATCACAATATATCTTGGTACATCCATGATGTATAGAGAATGATGAGTTATGTACATTTTCCAGTATCTCCCTCTTTATCTTAGGTGAAGAAGACACCCAAAGCCTAATTCAAAACCAAATCACACCACCATCATCTATGTGGAACTCATGTACCTTCACTTCCATTACTTTTTTCACCTTATTTGGTAACTCTAGATCATCCATTTCTAAATTACCTTCTCTTGGATATATGGATGAGAAATAATTTTTTGAAATGAAGGATGTATTTCCTTCCAATATGATTTCCAAATCCATCCTTTAAAAATCCTCGATGATTAGGTATTTCTCAATCCTTATGAAGGATATTGTTAGAAGATACATTCTTTTAAGATCCTCAGCTACCTTGTTTTTTGTAATTCCCTGACACCAGAAGCCCAGATTTGGTGCATTATTACATAACATTAGCATGATCACAAGGGATCAAATCCCAAAAGACCGATCAGTTTAGTAGCCTTGGAAACACTAGATACATTCACAAGTTTTACATTACATATTGAAATAAAAACAACAACAAAATATTTTCCCCATTGAACACAATTATCCTATAGAATATCCATACAAGTCAATCATAATATACATCTTCAAATCCTGGGAATAATAAAACATAGAAATGGGTGAGCTCAGATGCACAATAAGGAAAACAATATGGTGGAAACATTCATAAATAAGCATAAACACTTTAAGGAAATGAATAAGACTAAAACATACGCCTTTTAAACTTGAACATCAATATAATATGGAAAATATAAAATCAAATAATTCCATTTACTTATTCACATTGATATTTTACTAGTCGAATAATCACATGCAATATCAAATAGTCACTTTCATGATGATGGAATGCATAATGCCAATCATTCATAACCACATAGTCAAGGCCTTGTGCCAAGACTAAAAATAAGATTTTGTCAAGTCCTTGTTCCAATACACTAGTTTGTCTCACGAGACCTACTGATGCATCGAGGAGCTATAGCGGGCTCCACCCTCCACTTACTAAGACCAATACATTCCTCATATGAAAAAGGTTTAAACATAACATAAACATTCATATTGAAATAAGCATACGAAATGTCAAAAAATTATCCATAAAATGTGAATGGTATGAAAATAACACATCCATAGTCAATCATTTCACAAAACTTCAATACAATATGGAAGTTTTGTATCATAATAAATCAACTTAAAATAATCTTAAAATCAATCAAAGGATGTTGACATAGATGAAATCAAAACTATTTGAGGGAAATATATCTTTTTGAAATCACATAAATGTCACATAATAATAAAATAAAAGCTTTATTTTGAAAATATTCTTATAAGATTTTTAGGTATGCTTCTATGATGTTATAACGGCGAAACATAGATGCACCTGTCGTATAAGTTAAAAAAACATTCTTACCTTAAATTTGTCGAAAGGTAACAAAGTACCTTGTTTGGAAAACGACAGAAAGATTCCATTAATAAAAATATAAGGTAAAATAAGGGTATAAATGTCTTTAACCCATTTTCTATTAAATTGTAAAAATGTTTCTAAATGCATTTTTAAGAAACATGGATGTGGATGATAAATAGGTCCTAATAGATAATTACCTATGAACAACCTCGGATAATGAAGAGATTGTAGAATTAACACTTACCTTGTACATTTCCTTAGTCAATGGTATGTTAACCTCCTATGTAATAGTTAAAACATTGTTATTAAATTATACAAGAATCATATACGTAAATATGATATCATGTATCATTTTTTAATATTTCTTTGTTAATAAGATTTTAGTATTATCGTCATTTCGGGTGTTAACTTACTCGTTTTCTTTTATATGTTTTGTTACATAAGTTGTGTTTATTATGGATAGGTTTTATATTATTGATATCCAGAATGATATCAAGTCCTTAAAAATTATTTCTAATCATCAAATGAGAATTAATCTTGAATGGATACGATGGGGAATGAATCTCATCACATTCATGGAGACGGTAATCAATACGTACGCACAAGTGACAATATAAATCTTTTAAAATAATATAAATTGGATGGTATATCATATATAAATAATAATTATAATGTTATTTTTATAATTTACATCATTTATACTCAATATTATACCCATCCAAATGATGATGTTTTTGAATAACAAACTTCACCATGAGGTGGAGACGGTAAGTCATACTTACGCACGTGGGGTGTCTTTTTCATTAATAGGACAGATAAAATAAATAATATGGTTTTAGCATTTTTATAATAACATCACAGTATATATAAGATAATAGTTTTATTATTTTATAATGGAAATAACAATGAAAGAAGAAGTGGAAGAAGAAAATAACATGAAAGAGGGTGGTGAAATTATTACCTCTTCTTCAGGTACTTCCTTTTGATTTCATCAAAAGGGCTCTATACGATGGATTTCTTACTAAAGTATGGACTGTAGGATGAAGTTAGAAAATTTGAGAGGATATTTGGATAGAGTTTGGTTGAGTTAAATGGCTTTGAAGGTGTCATATTTTGATATAGGGGAGTGCATGTTTATAAGAGGGGTGAGGGGAACGTTAGGAAAATCTAGAAAAATTATTCTATAATAAATTCATATTCGGTTTCTAATGGGTCCAAACTGATTTATTTAGAGGATAAGGTGGGTATGGGTCAAAAACCACTCAACCAATAGGTTTTAGACATGTTTGGGTCACTAAATTAACCATATATTTTAAATTTAACTCTTAGTTAATTAGTTTCACATTTACCATGTATCTTTGTATTTTTATATTATATGGTTAATAAACATACTATAACAATCCAAGAGAACCCCAAGTGGTTCATTATTAATATATATAATCTTCTCTATGTCATTTTTCCGATCCTTAAATTATTTAAGAATATTATATCAATTAATAATATAATATTTGTTTTAAAAACTCTGTTATTTCAATTTTGACTCTATTTGGTAATTGATTTTTTTGAATGTAATAACAGAATGATTACTTCAAAAATAGATAATTAAACCAATCCTAACAAGTCATATTAACCTATAAATTTTTTTTAATTCATCAAAAGCCTTAATTTAATTTTATATGGATATTTATAATATCAATTATTTTAATCTTTCATTAATACTGTAATTACTGCGTCATTATTGTGTCATAAATAAATTAAATTTTTTAATGTCTAAAATTTATAGATAAAATTCCATTAGGTAGAAAATATGTTTATCCTTCTAATTAATATTTATAATTGAATTTATCTTCTGTGTAACCCTATATTAAAAATGTTTTAGTTATTAAACTTTGATTTTAACTCTTTTAACTCTTCTTTGAATTAAATAATAATAAATGTCCTATTCTAATCCAAGTGGACCTAAAGAATCAAATTTTCATAATATGGTTGTTTTTTGTCGAATTATACTTATCCAATATAATTATGACATGTTTTAGGGTAAACATTATATCATTTTTACCTTTAATTACCCTATTTACATTTAACCTTGGTAAATAAAAGTCAAAAGATACAATTCACAAAAAATAATTTTCATCTCATTGAACCACATTTAACGTACTGATATCAATCGTGTCTCTCAGATTTTCAAAATTAAACTCACCAAAGGGGTAAAATTAAGTTTTATGAAAATTTGCAAAAGCTTATAGGAGAGGGGTAAAGATGGTAAAAGTTCAATAAAATTTTTATATCTCAAAAATTAATATAAATTGAATCTAATGAATTACATTAAACATAAATAGGTATTATGTATATATTTTTACCTAATAAAAATTTATATAAAAATAAATAATTATTTAAATAAAAACTCAATTTTAACCAATAATTCAGTGTTTTTCACTATTCATCAAAAAATAAAAGTTTTCTGAAAAATACCAAAAATTCACCCCTGTCTAATTTCAATATTCTGAATCCAAAAATGAAGTCCATTTTGAAAAATTAAATTTATAAAATTTCAATGAGTTGGTATTAATATTCATAACGGCTAGTTTGATTGGTTATGGTGTGTTAGAACTCGAAGTTGTGTACAACACATGCTATTGTATTATTCAAAGAGAAGCGTATTGTGGAAGCGTGGGGTGTTACATTCTCCCCTCCATCAAATAATTTCATCCTTGATATTTCTAGAATATAACTGCATAAAAATACTCGGGTGGTTCTTCATCGTAAGTTCCTTAGGTTCCCACGTCACCTGTTCCATCTTATGATTTCTCCATAGAACTTTTACTAGACGAGACATCTATTTTTTCAATACTTGTTCTCTTGTATTAAGAATCCTAGTGGGCTCTTCGTAATAAGATTTATTAGGTTGCAGTTCTAATTCCTCATAGGTGAGTACAAGCGTTCGGTCAGGCATGTACTTTCCCAACAGTGATATGTGGAACACATCGTGAACATTGGAGAGACTTGGAGGCATTTTCAAAAGGTATGTTGCAGCCCCAATTCGTTCGAGAATTTCAAAAGGTCCAATGTACCTGGGGCTCAATTTACCCTTCTTACCAAAACAAATAACTCCATTATATGGAGATACCTTTAAGAAAACATGATCACTGACTTGAAATTTCAAATCCTTCCATTGATTATCGGCATAGCTCTTCAACCTACATTGAGCTTCTTTGATATGGGTTTGGATTACCTTCACCTTCTCCATCATTTACTCCCCATGTTCTGGGCCTACAAGTTTTCTTTCACCAACATCATCCCTATAGATTGGTGTACAACATCTCATTATTCCATATAATGCTTCATATGGTGCCATCTGTATATTTGAATAGAAGCTATTGTTATTGAAAAATTCTATCTGAGGTAAATATTGATCCACATTAATTGAAAGTCTAGTGAGAAAGATCCCAACATGTCTTATAAGGTTTGAATAGTATATTCTTATTGTCCATCCGATTGAGGGTGGTAGGAAGTGCTCAAATGAAGTTCAGTATCTAGGGCTTTCTGAAGAATGTTCTACAATCTTGATGTAAAACAGGGATAACAATCAGAAATAATCGATAGTGGTACTCCATGAAGTCTTAAAACGTCATTAATATATATTCTTACTAAATTCCCAAGTGGTAAATCTTCTCTTATAGAAAGAATATGTGTGACTTAGTATGACGATCAACAATGACCCATATTTCATCATTCCATCTAAGAGCCTTTGGTAGTCTCATGACAAAGTCCATAGTAATATTATCCCATTTCTAATCAGGTATGGGAATAGGTTGCATGACTCCTCCAGGTTGTTTCCTTCCAACTATCACTTTCTGAAAAACCATACATCTTGACACAAAATCATAAATCTCCTTTTTCATGTTGTCCCACCAAAAATGTTCCTTCAAATCTCTATACTTCATGGTGCTACAAGGGTGTACAGAAAAATTGGAGCTATGAGCATCATATAACAATTATCTTTTTAGATCAGGTATATCAGGAACACAAAGACTCTTCCCAAATATCATAATTCCTTTTACATATACGAAGTCACTCAATCTCCCATCATTCACAGGTTTAATCTTCTTTTGAAACACTTCATCATCGGTCTGAGAACTCTTTATCTTTTCTATTAAAGATGTCTTAGAAACCATTTGAAAAATCATTTATGTTTCACCATCCATTGTTATTCCCATATCCATATTCACTAGATCCATGAAAATAAGATCCCTTTCAACTCTCATCTTGTTCAAAACTCTATGATCCTATCTACTCAAAGCATCATCAAAGTTATTTTCCTTCCCGTGGTGGTAGAATATAGTGAAATTGTAATCCTTGAGTAATTCAGGCCATCTTATTTTCCTCATGTTGATTTTCTTCTGTGAGAAAATATACTTCAAACTCTTATGATCGGTATATATCTCACATTTTTCACCATAGAGACAATGATTCCAAATCTTTAAAGAAAATATTACTACTGCTAACTCAAGATCATGAGTAGGATAGTTTTTCTGGTGAATTTTTAGTTGTCGTGATGCATAGTCAATAACTCTATCATTATGCCTAAGGACACAACCAAGTCTTTTCTTTGATGCATCACTATAAATAAAAAACCCATCAGTCTCCAATGGTAGAGTCAAGATAAAAGCATTGACTAATATTCTATTCAGTTCATCAAAACATTCCTCACACTCTTTTTTCCAAACAATTTAACCTCTTCACATGTGAACTTGGTTAATGGGTAATCCAATCGGGTCAAAAATTTGGACGAAACACTGATAATTACCTGATAAATCAATAAAAATATCTACCTCATTAATAATTGTTTGTGGTGGTCATTCGTGGATTTCTCTTGTCTTAGAAGGATAAATAGAGATTCCATCCTTATAGACAATATGGGCATGAAGAGAAATCTCTTGAAGCTAGAATTCACACTTGTTAAACTTCCTGTATAATTCATGACTTCTAAGAGTCTTTAGAATAATGTGCACGTGATTTGCATGATCTTCGTAGCTTTTGGAGTATACCAGGATATCATCAATAAATACCACCAAAAATTCATCAAGATATTCCATGAAAACTCTATTCATTAGATCAATGAAGATAGAGGGTGCATTATTCAATCAAAAAGGCATTACTGTAAACTTATAATACCCGTACCTGGTTCAAAATGTTGTTTTTGGAATGTCATCCTTGTTCACACACAACTGATGATATCCAGATCGAATGTCAATCTTTGAAAAGTATTGAGCTCCATGAAGTTGTTCAGATAAATCATTAATGCGAGGTAGGGGATACTTTTTCTTTATTGTTATAGCATTGATCTCCCTATAGTCAATGCACAACCTCATAGATCCATCTTTCTTCTTAACAAAAATAACAGGTGCTCCCCATGGGGAAACACTAGGGACAATAAATCCCTTATTACTCAATTCCTCTAGTTGTTTATTCAGTTCCACTAATTACACCGTGGAAATTCTATAAGGGGTCTTCGATATGGGCCTTGAACCAGGTATTATGTCAATGGAAAACTCAATTTCTCGTTCTGGAGGATGTCTAGGTAAATCTTCTGGAAACAAATCAACATATTATTTCACAATAGGTACATCCTTTATTTGAATATTTCGTTCCTCACGCACAATTATTTCATTCTCTTCCTCCCCAATAATTGAATTTAGTTGAGCTACTAGGGGTGGATCTCAATAAGAATTAGGTGGGGATGTTTCGTCTCTAAAGATAAGGTACTCCTTATAATCATCAAAAATTGTAACCTCCTTATTCTTGTAATAAATTTTCACATCATGGTCCTATAGCCAATCCATACCAAGGATTATATCAAATTCAATCATGGGTATGACGATGAGATCAGTAGATAAATAATGTTTATATGCCTTAATGGGAACTGATTTACAAAACATTATTGCAATGATACTTCCCTTATGTGTTTTGACTAACAACTACCTTGTTAATTTTTTTTGAAATATCTAATTTTTTTAGCAAACTGGAAAGATATGAAACAATGCAATGATCTAAAGTCAAATAAAGCATTTTCTAAACTTGAGGAACCCATTAAATTACCTGCCACTACATATTTCAGAACTTCAACCTCAGTAGTATTGATAGAATAAGCTTGGCCTTTATCCCTTGGCCTTTTCTGAGGTATGTTTCTCGGATGCTTAGGAAATTCATTTGTATAATGTACCATCTCCATGTAATTGTAGCATTTAACATTGGTAGCTTCGATTTCCCCCTTGAAATCACGAGATTTGTGGCCTTTTTCACCACACTTGTAACAGACTCATGTTCCCTTCAAGCAAAAACTGGGGTGTTTATTACCACATTTACTGTAATATGGATATTCAACTTTTCACTTCTTCCCATTATTTCCATTTCCCTAGTGATCAACATATCTATTTTTCTCTTTCATTTCTTTATGGTCATAAGACTTAGAGAATTCCCTCTCTGTCTTGATAGCACATGAGACAAAATCTTCGTACGACAAGAAGGATTGTGAGACTAATGCTCGACGGAGAAACAATTTTAGCCCATCAATGAAACAACCAATCTTACTTCTTGGGTTATGTATATAATCTTCAGCATTCCTTGCTAACCATGTAAAGTTATATTCATACTTTTCAACATTTTTTTCCTCCTTTTTCCTCAGACTCAAAAATCGTCCTTCCATATTCACTCGATGGACATGAGGAATGTATTTTGTAAGAAAATATCCATAAACTCCCTCAATTCCATATTTTATACGTCATCATCATCTTTTCTATTTTGAATCAATTTCCACCATTGATCAGCATCCCCAATGAGGTGGTAAATTTCAATGACAACTTTTTCCCTTTCACTACTCCCCACGTTGTGGAATATTTTCTCTATGAAATTTATCAGTTGCTCAGCAACTAGTGGATTTGTACCCCCATTAATGTTGGTGGTTGTTTCCTCATGAATCCATCTAACATTGATCCTCCATGCTACCGATCAGGGTGCTCCTTACAGGTAAAGTTATTATTCATAGCCTGAGTGAGTTGTCCCAGTATAGCGATAAGCGGATCAGCACCAGTTGTATCAAAAACTCTACTATAATTATATTGAGCTGGAGGGAAATCCCTACATGGATTGCATGCATTGATACAGTTTACATTCCTTCCCCTAGGTGCCATTTCTAAATAATGGCATAAACTAGATTAGTTTATGAATCGAAATACATAATTCCACACTTGTAAAACACTTAACATAAATTGAACAGTTTATGGATATAATCCATAATCATAAAAAAGTTTTCTTTGAGGAATTATATAGTAATAAACCCTTCATAATGGTTTGTAAAGAAAATTAGAATTATCCTAAGAATATCCCCTGGGAGTGGTGTAACCAAGAGTGCAGCAAGGCCCATTATCGTGCACCATTTCATGTTCGAGTCTAGCTCAGAGTGGTGTTTTTTGGGTTTTACCCCTTGGTACATCTGTTCTAGAGCTGACTCTACCTTATCATATCTAGACAGGGATGTATTTCTTAGAAAACTCAAAAAATCTCTACAATTCCAAAAATCTAGGAAGTTATTCTATATTAATCCTCAAATTCAATCTTAAGGCTATGTGCTCTAATTAGATTTTATCTGAATCTAGCTTCCAAAGTTTATTACTAAACATCCTCTCGTACTAACTGTAATGCCCCAACCCTAGAAGTACAGAGTCAGTGCATTATTACATAACATTGGCATGTTCACAATGTATCGAATCCTGAAATACTGATCAATTTATTAGCCTTGGAAACACTAGATACATTCATATGTTTTACATTACATCATGAAATAAAAACATAAACAACATCTTGTCCCATGTGAAAACACATATCCCTTAGACTATCCCTGAAAGTCAATCATAATATACTTCTTCACATCTTGGGAAAAATAAAACGTATAAAGGGGTGAGCTTAGATGCTTAGTAAGGATAACAATATAGCGGAAAATCTCATAAATAAGAATAAATATTCATAAGGAAATGAAAAAGACTAAAACATATTCCTTTTAATCATGAACTTCTGAATAATATAGAAAATATAAAATCAAATAATTCCATTTACTTATCCACAAGGATATTCTACTAGTTGAATAATCACATGCAATATCAAATAGTCACATTCATAATGAAGGAATGCATTATGCCAGACTTTCAAAACCACATAGTCAAGGCCTTGTG
Organism: Viscum album; assembly: GCA_963277665.1. Lineage (NCBI taxonomy): Eukaryota > Viridiplantae > Streptophyta > Magnoliopsida > Santalales > Viscaceae > Viscum > Viscum album. The sequence continues at coordinate 1,470,454,463 of OY728131.1, read as the reverse complement.
CCAAGACTACAAATAAGACTTTATCAAGGCCTAGTGCCAAGACAATAGTTTGTATCATGAGACCTACCGATGCATCGAGGAGCTATAGCGGGCTCCACCCATTACTTACTAAGTCAAACGCATTCATCATATTAAAAGGTTTAAACATAACATAAATATTCATATTGAAACTATCATACGAAATGTCAATAATTTATCCATAAACCATAAATGGTATGAAAATAACACATCCATAGTCATAAATATCACAAAACATTCAATAAAATATTTATTTTTTATATCATAATAAATCAACTTCAAATAATCTTAAAATCCATCAAAGGATGTTGACATAGATGAAATCAAAATTACTTGAGAGAAATATATCTTTTTGAAATCATTTAAATTTTACATAATTATAAAAGAAAGTGGTTATTTTGAAAATATTTTTATAAGCTTGTATGGGATGCTTCAACAATTTTATAATGGTAGAAAATAGCTGCACCCGTTGTATAAGTTAAAAAAACATTCTTACCTTAAATTTGTCTAATGGGTAAAAAGTACTTTGTTTGGAAAACGACGGAAATATTCTTATCCAAAATGTATATGGTCAAATAAGGGTATAGATGAATTTAAACCATTGTCTATTAAATAGTAAAAAAAATTAAGTACAATTTTATGAAACATAGATGTGGATGATAAAGAGGTCTCATTAGATAATTACATAAGAACAACCTCGGATAATGAAGAGATTGTAGAGTTAACACTTACATTATAATTTTCCTTAGTCGATGTTATGTTATCCTTCTGTATAATAGTTAATTTTTTTTTATTAAATTATTCAAAAATCATATACATAAATATGATATCATATATGATATTTTAATATTTCTTTGTTAATAATTTTTTAGTATTATAATCGTTTCGGGTATTAACTTACTCATTTTATTTTATTGGTTTTGTTACATAATTTGTGTTTGTTATGGAAAGGTTGTACCTTATTCATATCAAGAATCATATCAAGTCCTTAATCATTAATTTTAATCATCAAAAAAATAGTCTTGAATGGATACGATGGGGAATGAATCTGATCGGTATTCATGGAGAAATTAATCTGTATGTACCCAAGAGAGACAATATTATTCTTTTAAAATCGTATATAATTGGATGGTATATCATATATAAATAATAATAATAATTTAATATTTATTATTTACATCATTTATACTCATTATTATACCCATTCAAATGATGAAGTGTTTGAATAACAAACTTCACCACGACGTGGAGACGGTAAGCCGTACGCACGCATGTGTGGTGACTTTTTCATTCGTATGATGGATAAAATAAATAATATGGTTGTACCATTTTTATGATAACATAAAATTCTATTGAAGATAATCTAGTTATTATTTGAGAAAGTAAATAACAAATAAAGAATAAGTGGAAGAAGAAAAGAACTTGATAGAGTGTGGTGAAATTATTACCTCTTCTTCGTGTTCTTCCTTTTTATTTGATCAAAAGGGAAACTTATGTTGGCTTTCGGATTAAGAGAAGGACTCTTGGATGAATTGAGTGATGTTGAGACGATATTTGGTTAGGTTTTGGCCGATCCAAATGGATTTGAAGGTGTGAAATTGAGAGAAGGGGGCGTGCCCTTTTATAAGAGGGGTGAGGGGCGCCATAGGAAAATCTAGAAATATTATTTTATAATAAATTCATATTCAGTTTCTAATGGATCAAAAATAATTAATTTCTAGGCTAAGGTGGGGATGGATCAATAATGACTCAACCAATAGGTTTTAGAAAGATTTGGGCCATGAAATTATCCTTATCATTTAGATTTAACTCTTAGTTAATTAGTTTGACATTTACCATGTTTCTTTTTATTTTTATATTATATGGTTAATAAAGTTCCTATAACAAAACATGAGAAATCAAAGTGGTTCATTAATAATATATATAGCATTATCTATGTCATTTGGTCATTCCATAGATTTCTAGGAACATTATATCAATTAAGAATATAATATTTGTTTTTAAAACTCTTCTATGTCAATCTTTACACTATTTGGTAATTGATTTTTGTGAAAATCATAACATAATGATTAATTCAAAAAAAACTTAATTATATCAATAATAACATGTCATATTAACCTATAAAATTCTTTTAATTCATAAAAAGTCTAAATTTACATTTATTTGGTTATTTTTAATATCAATTATTTTAATCATTCATTAATACGGTAATTATTACATCATCATTGTGTCATAATTAAATTAAATTATTTAACGTCTAAAAATTATAAGTGAAATAAAATTATGTAGGACATATTATTATATTTATAATTAATATTTATAATTTAATTTACCTTATTTATAACCATATATTAAAAATGGTTTATTTATTAATCTTTGATTTTAACTCTTTTAACTCGTCTTTGAATAATATAATAATAAATGTCCTATTATAATCCAAGTGGACATAAAGGATCATATTTTATTCATAAGGTTGTTTTTGGTCGAATTATACTTATCAAATATAATCAAGACATGTTTTTGGGTAAAAATAATATCATTTTTACCTATAATTGCCCTATTTACTTTTAACCATGGTAAATAAATGTCAAAACATACTATTCACCAAAAATTATTTTCATCTCATTGATCCAAATTTTACATACTGATATACACCGTGTATCTTGGATTATCTAAATTCAACTCACAAAAGTGGTAAAATTATGTTTTATAAAAAATTTCAAAAGCTCCTAGGAGGTGGGTAAAAGATGGTAAAAGTTCAATAAAATTTTTAAATATCTAAAATGAATATAAATTGACTCAAATATATTACATTGAACTTATATAGGTATTATGTATCTATTTTGACCTAATATAAATTTAAATAAAATAAATAATTATTTAAATAAAGAGTTGGTTTTAACCAATAACTCAGTGTTTTTCACTATTCATCAAAAATTGAATGTTTTCTGAGAAATACCAAAAAATCAACCTTGGCTAATTTCAATATTATGAATCCAAAAATCAAGTCCATTTTGAAAAAAAAATTATAAAATTTCAAAAAGTGGGTATTATTTTTTATAACGACTAGTTTTATTGGTTGTGGTGTGTTAGAACTCGAAGTTGCATACAACACACGCTATTGTATTATTCAAAGAGAAATGTATCATGGAAGCTTGGGGTGTTAAATTTTCCTTTCCCATATGGTAATGAATAGAGAAATTTTACTCCTTGATTAGTTCTAATCATCACTTTAGACCCATTTTGTTCTCATTATGTGTGTATATATACATTATAATCTTTTTATTTGTATATGTGTCACACGAATCACCATAGATGTAGTGCATCGAGATTTTCAAGGCACAAATCATAACTACTAGCTCCAAATCATGTGTCATATAGTTCTTCTCATGTATCTTCAACTACCATGAGACATAATATGTCAATTTATGATTCTTGAGGAGTATAAAACAAAATACATTCTTTGAAGTGTCACTGTATATCAAAAAATCCTTCTCCACTTGTTGGTAGTGTGAGTACAGGTCTAGTGATTAGCCTCTTCTTGAGATCCTTCAATCATACATCAAATTCATTCATCTAGATATAATTTACCCATTTACCAGTTAACATACTTAAATAGGTATATAGTCAAGATTAATTTCCCAAAAAAACATCATTAGTATCCTGAAAATCCATGAACATTTCATATTTCCCGGACTTAAGTGGGTCTACGCCATTCCTTGACTACCATTATCTTCTAAGGGTCCATAGATATTCCCTCACTTGTGGTCACATGATACAATAATGTGACTTATGGCATTTAAAATTCATAGTTGTTGAACATGAAATAAAATTTATTCTTCCTTAATGTAACATTTATAGTTCTTAAATGTTCTACATCCTCCTCCTTGATCTTGAAGTAGATGATAATATCCTCAATAAATAATATGTCAATTTTTTAAGGTAGTTTCTAAGGACTCTATTCATCAAATCCATCAAGATTTCAGGGGTATTAGTATGTAAAAATGGAATCACTCATAATTCCCATACCTTGTATGGAAAATAGTATTCGGAATATCTTACTTCTTAACATTTAGTTAATGATATCAAGAATAATCATCCAACTTCAAGATGCACTAAGCTCCTTGTAGTTGATCGAACAAGTAATCAATACTTTTTAGAGGATACTTTTTCTTTATGAAGATATAATCGATCTCCTAGAAATCAATACACAACCTCATTGATCTATCATTTTTTGTACAATGAGAACAATAGAACCCCAGGTGACGCACTAGGGAATACAAACCCTTTTTAAAAATTCCCTTAAATGTGCTTATTTAACTTCTCCGGTTCAATAGAGACCATCCTGTAGATACATTTTTAGATATTAGTGGGCCCAAGTATATTTTTTATTGAGAACTCTACCTCGTGATCTTGGAGATCTCCAATTATCTCTTCAACAAATACATCAGTTTATTCACTCATGCTGGTATTTTCCTCCATGTTGATAACTTCCTTTGACTCAACCAATTGGGTAAGATGTGATCCTTCATATGGTATCAACACCCATAGCATTGATAAATTTCCAAAAGTAGATTCATATTAATTCTTATATTTGTGGAGAATCATGTTATTATTTAGAATATGAAAATATAGTTACTTATCATGATAGTTAATATGTCCTATTTATAATTAAATCCAATCAATGCTCATTATAGAGTTCAATTCCACCATTATAAGTATTACTAGATTCACTAGAAGAATATTCCATCATACACTAACATGACATGACTCCCAATCCGGGGTTACAATGATCTCACCACATGGTGTTTTTACATACATCTCTACATCATGGTATCAAGGCCTCAATTCAGTAGTCCAAGAAAACATGTAGGATATAAAGGAATATGTTGAACCATAATAAAATAATATTATTTCCATTCGTGATTGAATATGAATATTACCTTTTATGACTTCATTTTTTTCTCCAGTCCAGCAATAGTAGTGGAATTATCATTCCTCTTGTCCTTCTTATTTGGTATATGTTGACCCTGTTTAGACACAAGGACTCATCATTTAGTGCATCGGTTTTTATATTTTCTTTTCTCCCTATAGTTGAATCATTTAACTGTGGGTGGTCCTCTGCTTTCCTCCATTACATTGGAAATATTTTTCAAGTTAAATATAAATTCATGAGCTTAGTGGCCTTCTCTCCCACACATGAATCATTTCTCCATCCCTTTGAGTAAATTCCCTCATACTTCTTACCACACTCTTTACATGTGGGTGGTTGAGATTTCATTCCAAATTTTTCATTACATCCTCCATCTTGAAACCACATCTTATGTTTCTTATCTCTATAACCATGGGACCATTATTTGAACTCTATCGTGACTTGAGAGAGCATCAAAAAACATATTCATAACTCCCAAATTCTCAGAAAGCTAGATTCATTTGAAGGTTTGGTTTTAAACCACTAACAAATATAAATATTTTATATCATTTTTTACAACCAAACCTGAGGAATACCTTGATAGATAAGTAAACATTTCTTCATAATATATAATATATTCACCTTCCCTTAGATTTAGCACTATGAATTCTCTATATATAATTTTACAATGAGTTTTAGGGAAATAATTGTTTGTAAATATTTTCTTAATGACTTCCCACTTGATCTCTTATATTTCATCCTTTGGTTTGGGGTTATTTATCAATTCCCACCATTGATCAGACTATCCATATAAACAAAAGACACCTAGAGTAACATTATTCTTCTTAGAATATTAGAGTACAATAAGGATCCTCTCTAATGAGTTCACCCACTATTCTGTACTAAGTAGGTGAGAAGATCTACACATTATCTATGTTCATTACTGCATAAAATATTTGATAGCCAGTTTCTCCATCTTATGTGAGGTCATATGTTCTACCTAGTTCAAGATATTATTCATAGATTAAGATATTTGGGTGATAATTACCAAGATTTTTTGAACTCCACCTCATATGGAATTGGTGATGTCATTTGGGAAATCATTTTATTGTCCCTCACATGGTTTTTTCCCTAGTGTCTCCTTGAACTCACAAATTTATAAAATAGAAAAGGTTTGAGAAAAACATAAGTCAATAAATAATGAATAATTTATCAATTTATGTTGTTAATACTAAAAGAATATATTATTTAATCCCTATGTTCATAATTTATCTAAAAAAAGTTTCTTATAATTTGTCTTATCCCGAGGGTTCTCACTAACATTATCAAATCGTAATTCCCAAATTAACAACAACATCTTTTGATTCCAACTATGGGGACCCTACTATTTCATACATGAAAATTAAATCATTTTAAATATGAACAACTTATTATCATTACAAAACCATGATCCAAAGGATTAGTTTCTTGGAAAAATTAGGCTCATACATAATTTGAACATAATGAAACATAAAAATTTATTCAAATCCTTCATCATTACTGTTAAAATCACTTGATCTTCTTAGTACATGTAATCACGCGAGAATATATATCAATGAAAAGGGTGAGCTAAAATCCTAGTAACTGTATGAAAATTGAACAAAAATTAATATAACATGGGTTAGTATAATCTTCATCATCATAACATAATCATAGTATACTCACCATAATAATTGGAGGAAGCATTAGATAAAATCATGGAATGTGTTAGTATATTAAAATGAATCATCATGTCATAGTGTTCAAATACCACACATAGTTGTGACAAAATATTTCATCCTTTCCACTAATATCATATGTGAAAAATCATAACATCGTCTTTTTGAAAAAAAAATATAGAATAATTTTCACTCAGAATACACATTATCTCTTGAGGTGAATCACATTAATCGATGGGTTTACGAATATATAATTTCTGTCCCACCTATCACAGGTTAACATTTACATAGTCATGCATGCCACATAGAACTTCTAATAATCAAAACCATTAAAAAACACGTAGAAATGAATTTTTTTATATGTATTTTATAAATATTTAATTCATTAATAAACATTGGGGCTACTAAAATAAAAGGTAATATCATATTTGGTTTAGAAATCATCACTCTTGGGTGAAGAAGAAACAACTCAAGAGGAATCAATTTGTGTTTTGTAATGAAGAGTTATTTTGTAAAATTGTTTATATTTTTCATAAAATCATATATAAAATAGGTATATCAATAAAATGAAATGGTAATAAAAATGAATTTTTTTATTAATATTAATGGAACATACACACTTAAATTGGGATATAAATAGGTATAACCCATAGAAATTGAGTTGGGGTTGGGAATCCACTTACCCTATGTCTGAATGCATTCTAAAATTGTACTTAATATCTTATATAATATAATTGGATTATTTAATTAATAAATACATAAACATATATAGATATATATTATTTATTATAATTTTATTAAGTTTATTTATGTCCATTTTAATGAATTATAATTTTTAGCTTCATTGTCCTCAGAACATTTGTTGCATTTTTTTTATGGTTGGTTCCCTCGATTATAATTATGGGTGTTATTATCAAATGGAAGTGAAATTATAGAATTATAATGAAATGGTATTCATATAAATTCATAATTATCAGGATAATTATTTTCATATATGATAATGAATCATTAGATAGAATGATTGTAGGGTCCTGAAAAATCTGCAACGGAGATTCTACCCAAATCCCCCAAAGAATCGGGGAAAATAATCAAAGAAGGGAAACTGGATTGGTCCGTGAACCAGTCCCATGGAAGCACAATGTGGCTGGGCCCCGCGAGGCACCCCCTATGCGAACCACTGTCGTTCACGAAATGGAGGCAGAGAGCCTCCGTAGACGCGAGGTAGGATGGGCACCAGTCCAGCGCACCTTCACGAACCGCCCCAACCGCGTACCGCGTCGACCGGTTCAATCCATATCCGCTTTCATTCACGGAATAGAGGGGAACCCTCTTCAGCCGCGGTGCACTCCCTGAGTTCGCCTCACATAGGAGAGGAAGCATTCGATGCCCGTCGCGAATTTCAGATTGACCAAGTTAGCTGTAAACCAGGTTTTTGGTTATGGGCCTCCGCAAAAGGTGTCGTGCTACCACAGATACATCTCTTTTCCCACTCTATAAAAGGGGACCGAGGGGGGAAAAGAAAGATCAGAGAACTGGAATCGGATTCGGAGGGATTTGGAGATTCGGAAGGAGATCAGTTGAAGGAAGGATTTGGATCTCGTAAAAAGCGAAATTCCCACCCTTAAACCACAGCAGGTATATGAATTAACAAGGAATAGGAAAATGCATAATAATTTGGTGAACCACAAAACTAAAATAACAAAAACAAGGAGAATCGCGAACCATATCCCCTCCGCGGATGACTTCCCCACGGACCAGGGAGTTTATGCCTATTTTCCCATCCATCGCACCGCGTAGCACACTCCTACAAAGACGAAGCCCCGACCGACGAGTCTCCCACCGGCGCTGCCCTTGGTCATCATTGTCCGCCTGGAACCCTCTACTAACAACCCTGGATTGCGGATTGAAACTAAAGTCGCAAACCACCCTGGTTCGCGAGACGCCAATTAGTCCGCGGAACACCCTGGTTCACGGACGGCTTCTCCAGCCGCGTGACACTTCCCCACATGAAGGGCGCCACCACCCGTACCTCTCTGTGGCTCGCCAAATACATTGGTGGTCTCATTTTCTGAGCTAGGTAAAATCCTTCTGATCCAGCCAAGTCCTCCGCGACTCCCACATTGGCCTATTCATCGGCCTCGAGCCGAGGCCTCCACCAGAGCCACCGGATCTGTGTGGTGTAACTTTCAGGCACATCATCGCACCATTTTGAGTTCACATACCCACAGTAAACATGAGAAAAGGTTTTCCCCCGACCCTTGAGCCGATTCTCGAAGCATTCATGGGTTCACATTCCCATGTTAATGTCGATTCTGAGATATGGAATCCCTTTTCTGCCCTTCTACTTGCTAAAGGTCTCTCGGAGATGGTAAAATATCCATCAGAAGGAGGCCCTCATGCACTGAAAGATTGGATATGGGCACAGGAACACCCCCTTTCCCTCTCCCACTGGGCTTTGTCGCCCTAGGGGTCCATCTCGGAGTAATCCCCGAACTCATGTGCTTCCCTCATGTGTAAGCCCCACTCCACTTCTCACGGAGGCACCTCTCGCGTCGTGATCCTCTATTCCATGTTGCCTCTTGTTTCTCACACCGAGCATGGCTCCCGTGGGCTTAGAGTAAGCATTAACTATGACATCCTTCTATGGGCCTCCCCGGAGTGTAATCCCCAATCTATCATCTTCGTCCTTCTTAGAGTGTAATCCCAAATCCACATCCTGGGGCTCCCCTGAGTGTAAGACCAATCCACATCCTGGGCCTCCTTAGAGTGTAAGCCCCAATCTATCATCTTGGGCTGCCCCAGTGCATAATCCCCACATTTATCTGAACTATGTGGACTTTGATTCATGTCTCTTAGGTGGGGTATGTAGGAAGACTCTATGAGGTTCAAGCCCAATTATGGGTCATCTTGACCCCGCCCCCCTTTCATGTCGGTTTATCCACACCATGGGCCTCCTCAGAGTGTATGACCCAATCCATTATCCTGGGCTGCCTTACAGCGTAAGTCCCAAGCCATTGCCAACTACGTGGACTTTGATCCCTGCACCCTAGGAAGGGTATGTAGGAAGCGTCCAAGAGGTTCATTCCCGGCCACCAACGGACCCCCGGGTCCACCTTCACGTCAGTTATCCAATTCTCTCCATCTGAACTGCATGGACTTTGATCCATGTCCCCTAGGTGAGGTATGTAGGAATCCTCCCTAAGGTTCAAGCCCGACAACCGGTTGATCTGACTGTCCTCACATCAGTTCACCACGCCGCTCCTAATGCCGCCTCAAGTGAGTTTCGACTCTTAAGGGTCATTAATCCATCAAGAGATGGTAAACCTCGGGAATAAATGATTCTGAACCCCTGTATCTAGTTGACCATTGCCCACCAAAGATAAATCTGTGGATAATATGTTTGGGTATAAACAAAAGGTTCGTCAACATATGAATACGTCTTAAATCTATAAGAGAGTCCCGAGACAGGCAATAATTTCCCCCCAAAAAGGGTGTGATGAGCCCAACATCCCATCCTCTCGACCAATGTGAGTTCTTAAGAGTCGCTCGTCAGACCATCCGGCGAACACCGACCTTTGGAAAGCAGGTCCATAAATCATTGGATACAGATCCGTTGGGCGTTTCAAGGCATAAAAAAGACAGAACGAAACAAAAAATGGTGAACCCGACATGAATCTTTAACCAAACATGACTGATTCAACTATATCCCACCATGTTCCCCCTCATTCTCTAAAGGAGGGCGAATCATGGTCATTAATTACGCATGGGATTATGAGATGCTTCTTTGACGGGTTTTATGCTTGTATTTGCTAAAAGTTTTTGCAGATACCACTTTCAGAACTCCCTTTGATCCAATGGAATTACAAAGGAACTCACAAGTGCGCGTTTCCAACAACGTAAGGAAGAGACTTCCTCAACAACAGTGGACCTCATCGCCCACCCAGCATCTTCAACGCTGGGTTTTGGACGCACGGATCCGAGAGTACCACATGAATGGTACTCTCCCAATGGTGGAGGCGGCCATGCACTCCCTCCAATCCGTCAAGATTCATCCGTCACCTACCCATCAGCGACAGCAATGGTGGATCCAGACAACCCATGTCGCTGTCTCCAACCATTTCGGGAGTCTATCCCTGGAACGGGACAATGCGTACCTCCCTTTTCTTAGGGAGGCGGATGAGGTCGACGTAGAGGACTTCATCCCCACCGAATAGGGGTTCCGCCCCATGAACCCCACCAGAAGATGTCATCGCGGTCACGCCGCAACCCGACATCCTCGCACCGAGGAGGATGTCTCCCTAAGGATTCAGGCCCATGATCCCTGAGCTGCATCCCCTCAGACCGCCCAACGAGGGAAGCAGACGTAAAATCGGGGACCAGTTATCACCCTGGTCCCTAAGGAGGAGCTTCGCTGCCCAGCCATAGAGATGTACCACGAAAAAGCACCTACACCTATTCGCTCCTCCCGAGCCCGCCATCCAGACATGGTGGCATCACAAGAGCCGGCACGCATCCCTGCCGAGCTCCATCAAGCCCGCCGCTCACGCAGGACAGCACTTACTCAGCATGCACCTCTCCCTACCCAGGGTCGTGAAGCCCACCAGCTTGATGTGGTGGCGACCCGGCACCTGCAGGACCAACTCCTGCTAGTTGCCCCTGACACCCGCCATCTTGACATAGCTGCAATTGACAAAGCCCGCCACCTAGATGTGGCGTCAAATGATAGGCGGGCACATCTTCCCGCCAACAAAGTCCACCAACTCGATACGGTGGGAAACCAATATATACAGGGCCAGCTCCCTATGGATGCAAGTAAAGCCTTCCACCCAGATGTGGCGGCAAACGGAGAGATAAACAGGCGTATCCTGGTACAGAGGAAGATTCGTTCACCTGCCCCAACACTGGAGAATTGTTAGTACCCACTAACCACTGGAAGACCAGAGCAGTATATTCCTACTCTGATACCGGAACAAGCCTTCATACCCTTACAACAAAAGATGTCTCTCTACATATCCTGGAAATGATGGAGGAGCAGGTATCGATCCCAGATCATATCTTGCCGACTTTTCAGTATGTAATTGCATCAGTCACAATAGAAAGGACTTAGGCCCGTGAGCCCATCTCCCCAATTGAGGCGACTCATCTAAGAGATGAGATAGCCACCTCGGATCAGATCTGCATCCCTGCTTATTCCAAAGAGGGTCGCCTACCATATTCCATGATGCAAGGGCAACCGGATCGAGCAGCTTCACTCGTTCCAACTGGGGGACACCCATCCATCATGGTGGATTCTCCAGATCAGGCATATATCCCTGCTAAAAGTCAAGATGTTCTTCAGTGTATCCCGGCTACATCACGGGACCCAATTAGACAGGCACCCAAAGGAGGTGAAGGCTATTGTCAATAGCAGACGGTCCCCGCTGCCCGCAAAAGAGCACCTCAAATGCGTCGAAGGCAGCCGAAAAATAAAGAGAGGGTTCATGACTCCACTCTACTGGATGCTGGGGTTCCCAACACCGCCAAGCACATGTCAAAGGCTTAGAACCCTTCCCACCCATTGAAATATTATGGGAGTGGCAGTAGTAGTTGCAAAGGTCCTCCCAGTAATGTTGCTACCAGCGGCACTGAAGGTCCTCCCCAGAGCACCCATGCGGTCCTCCCCCACGGGCATATAGCGATTGATCATGAAAGCTTCTCTCTTGATGCGAATCATGGAAACCTTCCATGTGACTAGAATATCGAGCAGTAAGAAGGTCCTCCACTTGCTGCGGTCCACCCTGAAGGTCCTCCCTAGGGTATATGCTGCAATAACTCTCTAGGCAGTGGGACCACATATTTTTATGGTAGTCCTCACTATCATTGTTGCAAATACAGAGGCCCTCACCATAGTGACATCTCATCACGACAAGAAGGTCCTCCCCTTGTCGTAGCCAACCATGAAGGTCCTCCCCAGGGGTTACGCTGCAACGGAACTCCATGTAGTCGGGCAACAAATCATGGTGTTAGGACTCGCCACCTTGATAACGGAGGTCCTCCTCGTAGAGACGTCATGCAACGAGAAGGCCCTCCCCTCGTTGCGGTACATTCTAGAGGCCCTCCCCAGTATGTATCCCACATATATTCTCCCTGTAGTAGTAGTAATGGTAGTCCTCGCCATTTCCGCTGCTGTGATGGTAGTCCTCACCACCACGGCCGCCATTGCAAAGGTCCTCCCCGCAATGGCCCCAAGAAACAAGAAGGTCCTCCCATTGTCACGGTGTGTCTTGAAGGTCCTCCCCAAGAAGCGTTTCGAACGTCAATCCATGATGGTCATCCTCACCATGATGGCAGTTGTTGCGAAGGTCTTACCCGTAATGACGCCACACAGATAGAAGGTCCTCCCCTTACAGTGAAACGCCTTGGAGGTCCTCCCCAGTGTGTGCACTGCAAAATTCCTCTATGAAGTGAATCATCAAGCATTAATGGTAGTCCTTGCCATTATGACCACAATTGCGGAGGTCCTACACATGATGACATATTATTTTGACAGGAAGGCCCTCCCTTTGCTGAAGCATGCATCGAAATGGCCTCGTATGCCGAGGCACTCAGAAGGATGGGATCAAGCATGTAAGATTCTCAGTTAGTCACCGATGGCATCCATCTACAATGAAAAGACGGTCCAGGGCCGCATTCATCCTCTAAACCACCTCAGAATCGCCCACATAATGATTCAATACCTACCGGTCCCACTGCCTCTGACTACAGTGAGCACCTTAGTTGGGCCAACCAGGTGGAGGAGTCACTAGCGGAGTAGTATGCCGATATGTTGCACCTGAGGAAACGACTGTCCAAGGAAGATATACCAGTTATGTTTGGCTCACGACCACCTCTCAGTTCGACATACCTAGAGAGTTTTCGGGATAATACATGAACGGCATCCGCCATAATATATGGACGGCCCTCCACCGGCTAAAATCGATCTTCCTACCCAATGACGGGTCTGTAGACCACGTCAAGATGATAGGAGACCTCCTGCGTCCCATCAACCTGAATGCCCTTTCCTCGCCGTGACAACATTTCCCTTAGAGCCGCAAAGGGAATATGGAGGTAGCTTGCCTCCGTGCACTGCACGAGATGTGATGCCTCATCGGTGACGCTCTGACGGGAGTCCATATCAGGGGATGGGGAGAACATGGAGCTCGGCATTTCACTCTGCTCCCTGCCCAGAAAAACCCGTTCGACATGGTGTCTTGCAACGTCATCACGGTAAGATGGAAATCGAGTGGACCCCCTATTCAGGAAAGGCAACACACCTAACAGAGTCGGGCCTTGAGTAAGTCCCAGAAGAATCAGGCCCGGAAAGAATGAGACATTCAAATACTCCTGAATCATGCCACTGAGAGCATCCAACAGGCCTCTCGCCTAAGAGAGGCCAATCAGCGATCTTTGCCTACCTCCCTAGAAGGGGCTGATTTACAGGTGAATTCGGTACCAGATCCGGTTCACTGCCGGATGGGGGCACGCGAGATCAGGCAAGTCGTGATAGCTGCAGCCACTGCCGCAATCCAGGGTCAACCCCAGCCTGTAGGAATGGGGTCATTTTTAACATAAAATACCCTCGTAAGACCAATAAAACTGGGAATAGGCTCGATGTCCAAGGAATGGAGCCAGCCCCAGCCCTCAGGGCTGGGGGCATTATTAACCCCTCTACAACAACCTCCCCCACGAGAGTTGTTATTCTCTCGTATAGGGAGGACATTTAGAAGAGGAGGTTCCCGTACTATCCCGTCATTTGAATCATCATACCCTCTGAGAGGAAGGTGCACTGTAAGGTCGCACCAGAGAACACTCCACATCACCCTTCATCAAGAAGTCTGAAGGCAATCCTCGGTCATGAAAGGGATGTCCAGCCGAAGATGTTGGAGATTTGCTTCCTATTTGGAAGATGACATCTTCTCCGCCCTGCAATATACATTCACCAATGCCATAGAGGCTAACCCTGTGGGTGATACTGGGGAAAATGAAAATCCGGATGGATCGGGAGACAATGGTTCTAGTCAGGCTATGACTCACAACGAACCCCCAGTTTTGCACACCCGGAACAAGAGGGCCACCTTAAATATGGCCGCCCCTTTATCTAACCTCCCTCCACTTACCCTGCGAGATTCCAACAAAGATAAGAATAAAGGAATGGTTACCCTTAACTCGTCCACTTCTCTGGATAAAAAGGATCCACTCACGCTGGAAGAGAGGTTCGCTCGATAGGAAGAAGAGATGAAATAATTGATACAGATTAACGCCGATCTACTCTAGTGGAACCGCCTTATTGAAAGTGCATCCCAGGAGGAACTGCATCATGAACTCCCAGCAGGTGCACCTCAAAGGATAATGTTTTCTCCGGCAAATGAAATATGGTCAGGGCTCCCACCCAATGAGGCACCTGGCCTGTCCAACTACCTAGATGTGGATGCAGACGAATACCACGATTTCCCTCCACTCCGGAAGAAATCGGAGCAAGTACACCTGAACCCTTCGAAGGTGCCACAAACGGAAAATGCACACTTGGTGACGGCCAACCCGGATCCTCAGGCAATGCCTTGGGCTACGCCTGCCCAAGACTGGGCCCAACAGGATGTAAACTAGGGACTCACCAACACCATCGAGGAACTAACACCTCGACTGGAAGTGATGGAAGGTAGACGCGCTCTGATACAGCCGGAGTGGAAACCCTACATAGATTGGGTGACTAACACAATGCCACCACCCAATTTTGGGAGCCCTGTGTTCCACATATTCAATGGATCAGGAGATCTAGAGCAGAATTTGATGCACTATGCATCCTATTGTGACCCTATGATGGGAACTCTAGAATAACAAGAAGTGGTGAAACTTAGGTGCATCGTACGGACCTTGCAAGGGTCCACCTTCATTTGGTACATGAGTCTGTTGGCCCAGTCGATAAAGGGTTTGGAGGACCTCCGACAGTAGTTCCTGTTCCACTTCTCCAGATGGAATGGTCTAACATATTCCTTGAATAGGCCAATTCCTCAAGATGAGATGCTAGCCATATGCATCGATAATCTTAAAGATGATCTACGAACACCTCTCATACCAGTGGAGTGAACCACTAGCTTCTGCCATCTCTCGGCCATTGCCCAGAGAAATAAGGACTCCATGCAGTAGACTAATTCAAAGTCCCAAATAGCATCACAGGCTCATGTGAAAATAGCCCCCAGAGCTGAAGCGTCTGATGTCACACTCGAGCCGGCCCCTGTGCCCACTACGCCACTCAGGCCTCCACCAAATCATCAGGGGCCTCCTGCATATCAACGGCCACCCCCGCCTAAATGGGACAATCAGCGGGGACCAAAGCGGAACTAGTCTGAGGAATGAAGAAAAAAAGTATACTCGTTTTCGGAAGATCAAGTCCGCGGCTACTTGATTGCCACAATGAATTGAAACTTTCTCCACCACCCGGAGCCAAAGAATCCTGAAGAAGTCGGCCGCGATGATAGGACAGATTACTGCCCCTACCATCAGATGTTGGGGAACAGTATTAGAGAATGATTTGACTTCAACGACCTCCTACAGAGGATGGTAGATTCTAGACAAGTCGAACTGGGACCACCCCCAGTGCATGTGGCATGTATCTCTACCACTCACTCCAAAAAACAGGAATGATGGCAAAAAGTCACTAGTAAACAAGGGCAGAAATTTGACAAACTAGATCACTCGGAAGACTATCAGCCGAGCCCAGGGCATACTCTGAGCTCATCTATAGCAGCCGGTGTTGCCACAAACATCCTCTGATGTCGTAGAGCCAACAGTATCCGCCTCACAATCCTCTATGATTAGGTCATCCGGGTAGAGTTGAAGGAGGAAACAATCAAAAGAGGAGCAGTCCGCAGCAGGGCCAAAGATAGTCCCGACCCTGGAAGACATTATGCCCTCAAATTTGGCACCATGAGAACCAACCCACCAAATGGAATTATCATAGGCAACCGACTAGGTTGACCTATCAGAGGATGAAGAGCCAATTTTTTGTTCTATCAATTTCATCCATCTCATGGAATCATTCCCTGATGAAGGATATGACTACGAACCCGAGTTCCCTGCATGAGGAACTTGGAGGAGGAACCGCAGAGGTAGGGGATACCAGGGGAGGCGCAACCATAGCCAAAACCAACCCTATGGATGGACCCAGCCCAAACCGTTAATATCGCAGAAAACCGTGGGAGAACCCTTCAGCGGACTCAGCAAGAGAGGGAATGCCTCTCTACCTCCACAAGCAGCCACTCTGGCCCTGTTGTTCGGCGATACCCACCAGAGGAGGAGCAAGTGTCTGGTCACCTAGTACGCACAAACAGACCAGTCGTGCCAAGTCCTCAAAATGCAGGAACACCATCAATATTTGTCCCCGCGGCCGGTCCTTCTTCGTCAAATGCTCCAGCTCCCAAAGCACCCGCCATGACTCTCCTGCCAATGTAGAGGCGTCGGACGCTAGAGCAGAAATATGATATACTTAAGCAGTTGGCAATGGTACCAGCCAAGATGTCAATCCTGGATGCCCTGGGTTTGTTATCCGACCTTAGGGAGGCGCTTATCGAAACTTTGATCAGCCCCTAGGAGTCTCAAGCTGAGGTAGCTGCCGCCGAGATTTACAGGACAGAGACTGTCCCGGCTGAATGCAATGCAGTGATTTCCTTCACCAATCAGGATGAAGACACCATCATGCAAGGACACATCAGACCGCTATATATGTCTGGCACGAAGAATAGTATTGAGATACAAAAAGTTTTTATATACAATGGCTCTGGAGTTAACCTCCTTCCGCTATGGACACTCCGTAAGCTGGGCTATTGTGAGGATGAACTAATCCCCTCAGCCACAACGCTATTGGGTTACGATAAGAGTGAGAAGAAACCAATGGGACAGATTAAGCTAAAGACCCATTTTGGTGACCTGGTAGCCTACACGGAATTCCTGGTGGTCCGACAGAGCCCAACATTCAATGCCCTACTGGGAAGGCCATGCCTCCATAAGCACATGGTCATACCTTCATCTTACCACCAGTGTATCTAGTATTGCGTCAATGGAAAAAGCGGTATGTTGCACGCTAACAAGGCCCCTATCTAGCTCTCTGAGTCGCATTACATTTTCATCGGGTTCTACGAGAAAAAGAAAAAGAAGCCTTTGGTCGATGGTGTCGACTGGATCCCCGCTCCAAATGGCCTGGAAATGGTTCCTGATGACCCCCTCAGGCAGCTTGGCAGAGACTATGTCTTTCCCATCAACCACATGGAAGGTAGGAGTTTAAGTCCGGACACGCACTCGGATGTCCTCATGACTTCAACGATAACAATCGCGTGTGACAATTTGGGAACATCCACTAACCCTCAATCGGGGGGCGAAATCTCGAGCAAAGACACCCATGACACATCGCCTCCGGAATTCCAAGAACTCATGATGGGAGACCTCTCCTCATGAAACCAAGAAGATGTAGATTTGCAAGAATAAGAGGGGGAAGATCTCTGGGATGCACCTCCCACATTTGAGGAAGGTATCTCCACCACTGTGGATGAACTCAGGGAAATAAACTTGGGTACCGAAGAAGGCCCGAGTCCCACTCTCATTAGTGCGGCCATGTCTCCTGAGGAACATGAGGTATATACCTTCTTCCTAAGGCAACACCGGGATTTATTCACCTATAATTACATGGAAATACCAGGAATCGATCCTGAGGTA
This sequence comes from Viscum album, assembly GCA_963277665.1. Classification (NCBI taxonomy): domain Eukaryota; kingdom Viridiplantae; phylum Streptophyta; class Magnoliopsida; order Santalales; family Viscaceae; genus Viscum; species Viscum album. The sequence continues at coordinate 1,470,436,112 of OY728131.1, read as the reverse complement.
GTGACGCATCACCTGGGTCTTCCAGAAGACCATCAGGGCAATAAACATGCCACTAGAAGGACACACCCCTCGCATGCTGCCAAGATATAGGATAAAGTCGATAAGCTCATTAAGGCAGGCTTCATTCGAGAGGTCCAGTACCCCATTTGGTTGGCCAATATCATCCCCGTCCGGAAAAAAATGAGTAATTCTGCGTCTTCATTGACTTCAGAGACCTTAATTGGCATTTTCCGAAAGATGACTTCCTAGTTCCAATAACCGAGTTATTAATTGATGCAACGGACGGGTATGAGGCTCTATCCTTCATGGCCAGCTATTCTAGATATAATCAAATCAGGATGGCCCAAGAAGACGAAGAAGCCACTACCTTCAGGGCCCCTCAAGGGGTATTCTGTTATAGGGTCATGCCGTTTGGTCTCAAGAATGTCGGCGCCACGTATCAGCGTGCCATGCATCAGATCTTTAAGCTGTTCTTGGGGAAATTCGTTGAATGTTATGTGGATGACCTATTGGTCAAGTCCAGACAGCGCTCAGATCACCTGTCGGACCTTGATACCGTCTTCAACAAGCTCCGACAGCATAGCTTGAAGATGAAACCCTTGAAATTCTCCTTTGGGGTTACTTCATGGAAATTCCTTGGCTTCGTCGTACGTCATCGTGGAATCGAAGTCTACCCTGAGAAGACAAAGGTTATCCTGAGCCTGCCACCTCCTTGAAACCTCACTGAGCTAAGGGGAGTCCAAGGACACCTAGCATATATTAGGCGGTTCATTTTCAAACTGGCAGGAAAATTTTTGCCTTTAACTAGGCTAATGAAGAAGGGGGTCATGTACCAATGGACGGATGACTGACAAGAAGCGTTCGACAACATGAAGAATTACCCCTTAAGCCCACCGGATCTCATGCCCCCGGTTGAAGGAAGACCTCTCATTCTATATGTGACGGCCTTAGAGTGATCACTTGGAGCCTTCCTTGCACAAAAGAATGTCACAGGCAGTGAAACCAGTCTCTATTACCTCATTCAAACCACGATTGATGCTGAGACTCAATACTCAAATATCGAGAAGAGCTTTCTTTCCTTGGTCTTCACGGTTCAAAAGCTGTGACATTATTTACAACATCATGGATTCCATTTGATCTCTTGGAGTTACCTACTCATGTACCTCCTCAGTCGCCGGATGCTAACCGGATGCCTATCCTGATGGGTGTTCATCCTGCAACAGTTCGACATCTGGTTCGTGCCTCAAAAATCCATCACGTGCCAGGCATTAGCAGACTTTATAGAAGATCACCCTTCAATAGGGACCACTGCACCGGACGCCAAACTACCTGATGAAGATATCTTCTCGGTCCAAGAGGAGTTCCCAGCATGGGAACTGTACTTTGACGGCGCATCGCGAAGCCCCACCAGGAAGAGGATGGAGGTTCCCAGATTCCACAAAGTGGGTCTAGGGATAATAATCGTGTCCCAAGAAAAGGTAGTTTTTCTGTATTCCTTCCTTTTATCATAGGGATGTATAGACAATGAAGTGGAATATCAAGCTATCATTGCAGGCCTGGAGCTCGCACTCCAGGCACAAGTACAACACCTTAAGGTAAAAGGTGACTCAGAGCTGGTCTTCAAGCAGGTCAATGGTGATTGTGATATTAAAAATGAGGAGTTAATCCCCTTGTCTGACCATATCCAAGGGCTAATGGCCGAGTTCTCCACAGAAACAACATTGGGTTATATTCCCCGGTCTCAGAATGCTCAGGCTGATGCATTAACAAACGCAGCCAGAGCCCTAGCCGACCTAGACCGGAATGAAACGGTCATCAGTATTGCTCACTGTCGAATGGTATTGTCATTTGTTCAAGTTAAGACGAATGAAATTCACGAAGTCAGTCCTGTCCCTGACCCATATGCTCCTGCCACCAGCTGGATGATCCCCATCATGAACTACCTTCAAGAGGGAGAGATTCCACCAGACAGGGCTGAACGAGAGAAAATACGGAGAAGGGCAATCAATTTTGTCTTATATGGCGGCACGGGCCAGCAAGAGGTCCTCTACAAATGAGGCCTCGATGGAGTGCTCCTCAGATGCATTGACGGAGAAGAAACTGCTACCGTCATGACTGAAGTACATGCAAGAGCGTGTGGAGAACATCAACCAAGGACCACGATTTCCCATCAGGTTCAAAGGCCTGGGTACTACTGGCCCACAGTGGCACGAGACTGCGAGCGTTTTACCGAAAAATGCCACTCATGCCAGATTCATGTCTACATCATGCACCATCCCCCAGAGTTACTTAATCAAGATATATACTCCTTGCCATTTTTCGTCTGGGGGATGGATGTCGTGGGACCATATCCTCCCGCCACGACCAAACAACTGAAGTATATCCTCATGGAAACCGACTTCTTTTCCAAATGGGCAGAAGCCATACCCCTCAAGGAATTCAGTGCAGGAAATATTGTCAGCTTCATGAAGACCAATATCATCAACAGATTTGGTGTCCCTCATACTATACTAATGGAAAACGACACCAATTTATTCTCTTCTAAGTTGGAAAATCTATACCACAAGTATAGTATCAAGGCTAACCACTCATCCTTCTACCATGCAGTGGCCAATAGACAGATAGAAGCATTCAACAAGACCATGTCCAACATCCTCCAGAAAATGGTATACAAAGAAAAGAATTCAGGGCCAGATAAACTCCTCTATGCATTGTGGGCTTATCGAACCACAGTCTGCACCGCTACCCGTTCTACCCTGTACTCATTGGTGTACGTCACATAGGAGGTCCTACCCATTGAACTCCAACTTCCCTCACTCCGTGTTTCCATCTGTGATCAATTATCCAATGATGAGCAGTCAGAAAAGTAGCTAGGTGAATTGGTACAGCTAGATGAGAAGTGGCTGCACACACTGCACCACCTGGAAGTGTACCAGAACTGGATCGCACGAGTCATCAACAAAAAGGTCTGCCTCCAGTCTTTCTTGGAGGTGGAATTAGTGCTGGTCCTCTGGACCCCAATGATACCTGGAAAGAAGCCTCCAAAGCTGGAGCCCAAGTGGGAGGGACCATATGTTGTGCACAAGGTCTACTCCAACGGAGCATATGCCCTGATCTCCATGGATGGGAAATTCACCACGGCTACTAAAAATGTGAAATTCATGAAGTAGTATTTTTCATAGAGACCCAGAAGTATGTTAATCCTTACCGCACTTCGATAAACTGCACGGACAAAAAAATGAGATGTATTCACGTCCTCTCCGCATGACGTTAAACTAAATGGATTACATCCTTACCGCACGACGTTTAAGTGAACAGATAATAATAGTCAAGAATGCTCCCTCCCCCCGTGTAAGGACCAGACCTGCACGTGGTGTATTCATCGTCCTCACCGCACAACGTTAAGCTGCATAGAACTCGTCCTCACCGCATGATGTTAAACTGAGCTGACCCCCTTTTCTTTTCACGTAGGGTCACCTATGTCCTTACAGCACGATGTTAAACTGCATAGAGTTCGTTTGAGCTACATGGCATTAAACTGCCAAGCACCCAACGTTCCAAAAACTATGAACTTAAACTGAGAGTATTTATTCCTTACCGCATGACGTTAAACTGCACGGACATGGGGATTTAAAAAAATTCCCTCTTCCCCTATGTACGGACCAGCCTTGCATGGGGTGTATCGTCTCTTAGAGAACTACATGAGGCTGGATTCCTACCCTCACAGGATACATAGTGATGCAAGAATTCCACACCCAGGCCCAGCCATCTCAAAAAAAATACCTCTTCCCCTGTGTACGGATCAGACTTTCACGGGTTATATTCATGTCCTCACTCCATGACATTAAACTGCATGGAATCCAATGATACCACTCTTCCTAAAAGCATGAAGTTAAACTATATGGAGCTCGTCCTCACCACATGTTGTTAAACTGTGCGGATTTTAGAGAACTACGTACCGCTTGATTCCTTCCCTTGCATGATACGTAGTGACCCTGGGATCCCCTATCTTGGACCATCCACTCGCTAATAAATGCCTTCTTCCCCCCATGAATGGACCAGACATGCATGTGGTGTACTTATTTCAAATAACTACATGCGGCTTGATTCCATCCCTCACAGGATACATAGTGACGCCAGGGATCCCCATCTTGGCCCATCCCCCTGAATAAAAGATAAAAAGAATTCCCTTTCCCCCCGTGTACAAACCCGACAGGAACGATGTGTACTTATCATCCTTACCGCATGATGTAAAACTGCATGGATAGAAAGATTTAAAAATGCTCCATTTTCCCCGTGTATGGGCTAGACCTGCATGGGGATTATTTTTGCATCCTTGCCGCACGACATTAAACTGCACAGACGATAATGTTAAAAATACCCATTTCCCCTGTATACAGACCAAACCTGCACAAGGTGTATACTTCATCCTGACTGCATGATGATAAACTGCATGAACTCCGTCCTCACCACATGACACTAAACTGCACGGACTTCATCGTGACCCAACCAAGACACACGGAGATACGACATGGAGATAATCCTTGCACATATGGATGCATCCTCTTCATACACTAGACTCCAGGACCTGGATAATTAAGGATCCTCATAACCACTCATGGCCATCGGAAGTGGAAAGTCATCGACCCGTGGACACCTTTGCATGACAATGCATACCATGCCCTCAGCAGCTCTGCTTATAATGATATCCCCTGGCTCGTCTACCAAAGGAAAGATTTCCACAGGCGACACTCTTCCTAGATCTGTATGCTTACCAGCCTCAGAGCCCCCATACCATACCACCTAATCCAGAAGTTTATTGTGAATTGGTTTACATGTTCATTCCCCTTTTCACATCTAGGTGTTGCTAGGGTATCCCTATCTGGCTAGCCTATCTGTCCGTTAGTGGTTTGCATAGTGACCTACATCAACGAACATCAAGCCGGGACTAGGCTACTTTGACTCAACAGACAATTACGGTGAAGTTGCTTCTTGTATACCTGGAAACCATTATCCCCACATGCGGAACTCTGCACTATGAGTAATTGTGGATCCTCATAACCATTAATGGCCATAGGAAGTGGAAAGTTATCGACCTGGGGACACTTTTGTATGACTATGCATACCATGCCCTTAGTGGCTCTACATAATGATATCCCCTGGCTCGTCCATCAAAGGCAATATTTCCTCGGGCGGTACTCTTCCTAGCTCTGTACGCCTACCAGCCTCAGAGACCCCACACCACACCTCTTGATCTAGAAAAACACAAAGTGGCAGTTTACAACCTTCATCCCCCACCTTGTTCCAAGTATATCAGAACATGTTGACTCAGTTATCCTTTGAGGGACTGCAACAATAGTCACCCAATGGTATGAGCTCTATGATCGATAAACTAGGAGTACTTCGTCCATACCGCATGACGTTAAAATACATGGAATGGAGGCACACCCCCATGCAAAAAAAGAGAAAAGATCAGCGCAGGGGGCTCTTTGAAACTCAACAAGCAACCAGGGATGGATATCCCCGACATGTCCAGACTTTCTCCTGCCAAATGACAGACTTCGTGGCCCGTATAATTTCAAATCCTCATAAACATTCATGGCTATCGGATGTGGAAAGTAATTGACCCATAGACACCTTTGTACAACTATGCGTACCATGCCTTCAGTGGCTCTTCATATTGATATGCCATGGCCCATCAACCAAAGGCAATATTTCCACATGCAATACTCTTCCTAGCTCAGTACGCTTACCAGCCTTAGAGCCCCCGTATCATCTCTCCTGAGCCAAGAAGCCATGGAAACCATGATTTACACCAATCAACCCCCCCCCCCACGTTTGGGGCATATTTTGTTATTTAATCCCAATTATATTCTGATGAAGAGCGTCCTTTGCACCTACGTCCTCGCCGCATGACGTTAAACTATAGGGGATATCTTGGACTCTTGGAACGAAAATGCAAAAGCCAAGCATTAACCATCCAGGAAAATGCCTCCAACCGCAAGTGTTTTCACTGGTTCATTTCAGAAAAAAATTCCCCCCATCCTCACTACATGACATTAAACTGCACATCAACCTTTAAAAATGCCTCTTGTCCTTGCCGCATGATGCTAAACTACATGGAATATGTTCCAACCACATGACGATAAATGACACGGTCATACTCGTCATAGGTTCGGTGAGAAATAGAGGCTTTTCTCCATCCTTCAGTGCACGGGTCAGACCTGCATGAACCACAACCTCACACCAGCGTGAGAAAGAATTACATCACCCGTTATCGGGAAGTTTAGTCTACGTATTTCCCCCATATTCAAGCACCATGTCATCATAATCCATACTATGTACTTAGAAAAAGTCGAACTCTAATAAGCCACCCATGGTTGTCCCAAATCTCAACTTCCCGGATGTTTCTTAGCTATCAGAAGTGGATAGTTTTTTACTTAAGGACACCTTTGTATGACTATGCATACCATGCCATTAGTGGCTCTGCGTATTGATCGCCCCTAGCCCATCTACCAATGGTAAGATTTCCTTAAGCAGTGATTCTCTCCGTACACCTCTTAGTCTATGAGCCCCCATTTTCATCCTAGGATTCGGAAACCCTATGAGCTACAGTTTACCAAACTCTTCCACAATCCTACTTGAATGCGGTGGAACATCTTTGACAAGATTACAGAGAACCAGGAGAAGTCATTCCATTTTAATTGATGTCCCAGCTGCATGACTTTATACTATTCCAAACCTCAAGCATCCCTTCCGCTAACTAAATTTGTAGGAAAGTGGTCTCCTGACCATGCTTCTGATTAGTATGGATGCGCCCAAAACCCTTTCAGATGTCACACGCCCCTTCTGATCCACCCATGGTGGTTTTCATAATTTTCCAAACCACCTATCGTGGTTTCCATGAAATGGGATTCCATAAAGTCCCATGGCCATCAAGAAATGGATAAGTCGTTGACTTAAGGAAACCTTTGTATGACTATGCATACCATTCCCTTAGAGACTCTGCATATTGATCACCCTTGGCTTGTCTTCCAAAGGCATTTTTTCCTTTGTCAACGCTCTTCCTACCTCTGTACGCCGACACAGCTCCCATGCCTTGAGACATGCCCTGCATGCCGTTCAAATTTAAACATGATTCCCCCCACGTGTCTCAGAAGAGTATTGAGACATATTTTAATAAGTTGAACCCCATTTGGGCCCTCACCCGACCATATTTGGTCAAATATGTTTGACCAAAAACATCAGTAGGGATAGTCTTGACGGCGGGACTTTGAACCACTCACAAAAAAGAGGCACAAAGCCCATTTGGCCAAAAACCCGAAAAGGGTGACCTAAGAAAAAGTCGTGTTATACCCACTGGGTCCACATTAAATGGGGCCAGGCAAAATTAGGGTATTAAAAGAAAAGACAAAAATTTTGTGGGGTTTTCCTACAAAACCCTAGCAATAGTCAGACTATGCTCACTGGACCCCATGGTCCAGGAAAATGTTAGAGCCTGATCTATTTTCTTTAGTCCTAGACTCAGATTATTCTATGTTCAGGGAATTAACATATGCAGCAATCATGCCAAATAGTTTCAATCACAGGAAAAGGAGACAGGATCACTAAGGAGAAATGTTTCTTTGTTCCATAACAATGTGGGTAAAAAGGGTATCCACAATCCAGAGCCTCCCATAGTGCGAAAGGTGATTACAGAAGTTTTTCGGTGGATACAAAAAGTTGTATTAGGTTCTGGTGAGAATTATCGATTTTCTGAGAGAGATTCTGCAGTAAATCCGTCTCAGCTTCTGCACCAGCCCACAATTCTTCTGCCTCCTAGGCCGCCTTTGTGCTTGCCCTCATTTCCTCCTCCATCTGCTGATCCCCTTCTCCGATCATGGCGGAAACATTGAAATTTTCCTGCTGTAGCCATTTTATCTCATTCCTTAGCACCTCTAGGTGAGAACACTACTCAATAACTTCTCTCTAAATCCTTTCAATGACCCCGGCGTGGTTATGAGCCTCTGTTAGGTAGAGATGTTGAGTTTCAGAAAGGTAGGCATCGGATTGGGCATCAGAAAGACGAGATTAGAAATCACCTAGCCTCTCCCAATCAGTGACTACCTAATTGACTATATCATAAACACCATGATAGTCAAAGCCATCAAATTCCAGAAACCAAAACAAGTTGTGTAGCCTCGGTAATTTGGTCAGCATCTCGACCAATGGTGCTTGAGAGATTAGTCTCTAGATTTTCTCCCAAGCCCTTTAGCGAGCGGGCCGAAGGGTGGAGATGACTTTTTGATCTGGATCAGAGTCACTCCCTGATGAGGACACATATTCGTGGATGAAAATCACCATGGAGAGACCTGAGGCGGTCTCACCCACAGACTCTGGCACTGCGGCAGCTTCACCCCCAACTGTTGTCGTCATAGGCACAGCCGGGTTTGGCGACACAATCGTCAGCGCCAAAGGTTGAGGTCCTGAGGGACAAGAGTTAATAAGACAAATGGGTAACCTTAATTAGAAAAGTGAAGAAAAAGGAGTCAGTGGAAGGAGATCGGGGAACTTACTCCTAATCGAAGAGGCATTGGAATCCGCAAGCCCTGCATTGCCATGACAGCCACTCGAAGATGATGTCACATCGTCGATAGGCAAGGGAATCCGGGGAGCCCCGAGAGGGGTCCAGGGCCTAAGGCCATGCCTAAGGCCAGTAGATACCACTGTCTTCCCTAAGTGGTGCCTAAGGAAACCAAGATCAAAGAAATTTCTCTCCCAGTGAACAAGATAATGGACCGCTCTGGGTTCCCAGTAACTGTATTAATGGCAGGCTCTTCCTCCATCATCATGGGATTTGTTAAGCCTGGGGTGGTTGGCTCCGTCTGATCTGGAGCCCCCTCAGCAATCACGGGTGCCCCGTCGTCCTCCAAAATTGAAAAGGTTATCTGACTACAAAGGGTCTCGGATACCAGCGGTTCCTCCTCTGGCGTATCTCCAACTAGTGAAGGCGGGATTAGAGCATCCACATCACCGGCCCCTCCGGCAGGGCTCACCATCCCGTCATGCCTGGGCGTGGTTACGGGTGATTCCGCAGACGACAAGGAGGCAGAAGGCAGAACCATTTGGGTAGCCACAACCAGACCCCCAAGTGTCCCTACACCACACGTCAAACAGTTAACGACTGACGAAGTCTGAGAATACAAGTTGGATATTGAGAAAACGGGAAGTCATGATTACCCGACGTTCCCTGTTTGAGCTGTTCTGATAAATGGAATGCTTGTTTCCGTCTCTGGATCCGCCCAGGGGACAGCTCGCCAAAAATTATGGAAGGAGCGGGAGGAGGAAAAACCCTACCTGAGTCTGCGATAGCTGCTTCCGTGAGCTCAGCTGCACCAGGGGATCCTTCCTCGCTGACCCCTATGGGTGAAAGCGCATGCTCCCCTACTGCAGTACCACAAGGGGTATACTTTGGCAAAGGAATTACTCCCTGAGATTCCTCGGCACCCTGCATGAATGGGAAAAAACCTTAGAACCTATACAATTAAGGAGGGAAAAAGTCAGAATGGGAGACCAGAGCAACCTCTTCTTCAGGGGTGGACAATTTGTGACGTCTAATCATTATAGACACGCGGATTCTCCCATAGAGACGATTTCGTAGTGAATGAATGTAGGCATCCATCTCCTTTAATGAGGATACTATTTCATCTAAATCCTCCTCCAACAGCTAGTGGGGTGGAGTGAATATCGTCCCAATTCCCGGATGTTTAAGTGGGTCGGTTTGAAGAAACGCCCAAAATTCTTCATCCGAACCACTGACCCTCAGGTCATCCCAAATACTCCAAGCCTCCGGGAATGCGGCCATGGGATGATTCTCTAACCGGGGAGGATCAACCTGAGACGTTCGAGCAGAGATAGTGGCCGGTAAGGGCGCCAATGACTTCATTTGTGTTGCGAATCCCATCGCCGCCCTAGAACTCTCTGGGGCTACCTATGGACGGGACCTCACGGGTAGGGAGGGGAATTCCCTAGCTTCAACCATTATGCGGAGATCCCCGAAATCATCGCCCCCTGAAGAGAAGTAACTTCCTTCTTCCTCCACATTAGTAATCTGGTGCAGCATGGCCTGGACTCGATGCATCAGTACCGCCTGACCCTAGTGCGTGTAAATATAGACCTCAAGGTCCCGGAGATATTGAACGACCCTCTCGGAATCTGTGTCATATAGAATGTTATCAGGATCATATATGTAGCCCAGCCCGTCAAAATATACCTCTGATTTCTGAAGAAACTTCCATAGAGGATGAGGGTACTGGCTGTGATAGGCTGAGCAGGCTTTGAATTCGTCTCATTGGCCCCATGTCGTCGGAAAGGCAGCATCAACAGGAATAACTCCCCCCCTCCGGGAATCCTCAAGGGCATGAGAGGATACACCTCTTTCTGTCAAAATCTTCCCCGGAAGCATGAGACCAATAGGGTGAAAAAGGATTCTTCCGGGCTCAGTTGGAACAACATCCTCCTTTCGCTTCCTTTTTCCCTTTGATGGCTTGGGACTTGAGATGGTGGGCACCAATGTCCCTAGCTGAATATTTAGGTATGATTGTACCTAGGAGTCAGAGTAATTCTTAGCTAAGAAAGGCCTAGAGTCTGCAAGCATAGGGGTCATAACCTCACATCCGGTATCCTCATGGGTAAACATTAACCACAGTTTTTTGGCCTCCATTAAATGACGGTTCCTGCAAGCACCATTGAGTGCAGGGGGACACTGTGCTTGGACACCGCCAAATTGACGCCCAAATCGGCAAGGCGCGTACCCCTTACAGATCAGTTCTCTACCGATGCGAGCCACTAGAATACCCTCTCTGAGGTAGAGGAGGTAGCCCCACATGCTAAACTCTTCTATTATGGTGTTCTTAATTACACCAGCCGGGGAAGAAAATAGTTGAAAATTGAAATGTTCATAATTCGATATTCGACTTGATAGTAGACACTTGTTTGAAACTGTCTAATGACTATCCTTCTCTTGGGACGCCCACTCTTCAGGCATAACCCCACTGGTCAGTTGCAAGTATGGCCAGAATGCGGTGCCCATAATTTGAAGAGGGTTGATAAAGGTATATCAGTTCTTGATGTTAATGCTTAACCATCCCCAGAGAATTTGGAAAGGGTCGGCCACTCGGTTTGGTCGGCTCCCGTCAGTGATGTTACCAAGCATCCGGTAAATCCTGGCCAGTACTGGGACGGCTAGGTTGATAATGTTACCAGTAGCCAATTGTTCCTCAATGACAAATGTAGTGACCCGCACGCTGCCAGCCTCGTGTACGGGTAATAACCAGCCACTTAAGAACATGGCCAGAAAAGCTTCCACGTAGAGCAATCGATCGACATCAAGAATAAGCTCCGAGCCCCAGCTGCAAAATTCAACATTCTCCAAAATCAACCAATAGCTACCACTATGTTTGTGGGACTTCATCATAGGTCAAGTTGTGGGCCTACATGGGAGAGCCACTGATTCGTCAGATTTGTTCTCTCTCACAAAAGCCTTGACCCATTCACAGTATGGGACGAGCTATTTTGGATACGTAAGTGCTTCTAAGCCTGGTTAATAAGCAGCTTCACTAGGGGGGAGTCCTCTCTTTGTTCTCCCACACAGAAGAAGGAGGCAGGAACTCGTCATACATACTCCCAATGACGGGGACCCCAGAAATCTGAAAGACGTCCCATAGACTAATTCTGAATTCCCCATGGAACAGATGGAAGGTGTTGGTGTCCAGGCTCCAACGACTCATATGTTTCTTGGCGAGGGCTTGAAGATGGTGGGTATTGGTTTGGGACACCCAAGTAGCTTCATACAAGCCCATGACTCGCAACTCTACCTCAAATTCTGCGCAGCTCTGGCGAACCCAGAAGGGCCACACCCAATCCAGTGACTTAAATGCTCCCCCCCAGTCGGAGATCCCGATTCGCCGACCAGCCATGCAGGTCACTTACCATGGAATTGCGAGCAATACTCCGATAGGAGTGGATTGTTCCTTCCTGTCAACGTGGTTCGCCTGTCAGAGATACTAGAAGGTGATTCAACACAGATCCAACAGGTGTACCCCTTGAGGCAGGCCGCTCACCGGCAGGTATCACGAACTGAGGGATAGTGGCGGTAAATATCCATGCTTTAGGGTTTTAAACATGGGATGGTTCTGGAATTGGGGTATCAGACAACAAAATGAACCCATAGGCAGGAAGGTTGTTTGAAAAAGTTTACTCTTGTTGTGATTTGGAGAGCCGGTCGGCATGGAAGGAATATGGTAGGGAATGGTAGACTCCATATTGAACAGAGTTAGCCATGTCCTTCAGGCGTTGATCAACAATTGGGAGTGGATCTGCAGCAGGCCTCGGTGCAGAACGAGGGGGAACCATATTTTCTCCCTGCACAATGAGATCCAACAATTGGTTAGTCTAGAATAAAAATCTGGACAAGAATAACTGGATGTATGGTTAAGGAGCCTTCATAAGAAAAGCCCGCATGGAGGCCTCAGAGAATGGTACGCGATGACATCATCACGCGAACGATCCCTTCGCGAAGATAGTCCGCGAAGCCCTGGCCCGCGGAGCGTTGGCTAGGAAATCGCGAACCAAGTTACTCCGAGGAATTTCAATCTCGATTTTATGTTATTATGTGCGGAAGACTCAGATACTTTTTAAATTTCAAGATATTTTTAGTCCGAGGAGCATCAAAACCGCAAAGCAAGTTCCTCCGCATCCCATCATCACATAATTCTTAATTAATAATGAGTAATGGTTCAGTGTTGGGAAGTTGGTTAATGGACGAAGGTGACCACGAAGAAGGAATGGTTTACAGATGTCACTGCTGGTTCGCAGACAAGGCACTTCGTGAAGGAGCAAGCACGCAGAGGCGAAGGAGAACTGGTTTTTTGATGAATTCGGTATAGGAAAAATGAAGGGCTCCCCGTATTTATAGTTGTGGTCCCCTACCGGGTCCACCTCTCTTCCGCAAACCATCTCAGTTTCAGGAACACTTTGCATCGGAATGGAATCCTCTTCGTTCCGATCAGACCCCATTTCAATGGGGGTCATTTGTAGGGTCCTGAAAAATCCTCAAAAGAGATTCTACCCAAATCCCCCAATGAATCGGGGAAAATAATCAAAGAAGGGAAACAAGACCGGTCCGCGAACTGGTCCCATAGAAGCACAATGTGGCCAGGCCCCGTGAGGCACCCCCTCCGTGAACCATTGTCGTTCGTGAAATGGAGGGGGAGAGCCTCTGCGGTCGTGAGGCAGGATGGGCACCAGTCCGGTTCACTATCCCGAACCACCCCAACCACAGACCGTGTCAACCGGTTCAATTCGTACCCACTGTCATTCGCGGAATATAGGTGGAACCCTCCACAGCCACGGTGAACTCCCTGAGTTCACCTTGCGAAGGAGGGGAAGCGTTCAATACCCGCCGCGAATCGCGGATCGACCAAGTTAGTTGTAAACCGGGTATTTGGTTATAGGCCTCCGCAAAAGGTGTCGTGTGGCCACAGATACATCTCTTTTCCTACTCTATAAAAGGAGACCGAGGGGGAAAGAAAGATCAGAGAACTGGAATCAGATTTGGAGGGATTGGATATTCGGAAAGAGATCGGTTGAAGGAAGGATTTGGATCTTGAAAACAGTGAAATTCCCACCTACGAACCATAGCAAGTATATGAATTAACAAGGAATTGGAAATGCATAAAAATTTGGTGAACCGAGAACCTAAAATAACACAAAAAAGGAGAATCACGAACCATATCCCCTTTGTGGATGACTTCCCTGTGGACCAGGGAGTTTATGCCTCTTTTCCCATCCGTCGCACCGCATAGCACTCTCCTACGAGGGCGAAGCCCCGACCAACGAGTCTCCAACCGGCACCGCCCTTTGTCGCCACTGCCCGCCTGGAACCCTCTGCGAACCACCCTGGTTCATGGATTGAACCCAAAGCCACGAACCACCCTAGTTCGTGGGACGCCAATTATTCTACGGACCACCCTGGTTCACAGACGGCTTCTCTAGCCGCGGGACACTTCCCCATGCGAAGGGAGACACCATCCATACCTCTCGGTTGCTCACCAAATACTTCGGTGTTCTCATTTCCCGAGCCAGGTAAAATACTTTTGATCCAGCCAAGACCTCCACGACTCCCTCATTGGCCTAATCATCGGCCCCGAGTCGAGGCCTCCCCCAGATCCACCGGATCCGCATGGTGTAACTTTCAGGAACATTAGCGCACCATTTTGAGTTCACATAAACACGGTAAACAGGGGAAAAGGGGTTTCCCTAACCCTTGAGTAGATTCCAGAAGCATTCTCAGGTTCACATTCCCACGATAATGTGGAGTCTGAGCTCGGGATTCCCCTTTCTACCCCACTACTTGCTAAAGGTTCCTCGGATATGGTAAAATAGCCATCAGAAGGAGGCCCTCATGCACTGCAAGAGAGGAGATTGGAACAGGAGCACCACCTTTCCCTTTCCCTTTGGGCTTTGTCACCCTGGGCGTCTATCTCAGAGTAAGCCCCGACCTCATAGCCCGCCCTCATGTGTAAGCCCCACTCCACTTCTCAAGGATGCACCTCTCATGACGTGATCATCTAGTCCCGGTTGCCACTTGTTTCTCACACCGAGCATGGCTCACATGGGTTTAAAGTAAGCATTGACCATGACGTCCTCTTATGGGCCTCCCCAGAGTGTAAGTCCCAATCTATCATCTTGGGCAGCATTGACCATGACGTCCTCTTATGGGCCTCCCCAGAGTGTAAGGCCCAATCTATCATCTTGGGCCTCCTCAGAGTGTAATCCCCAATCCACATCCTGGGCCTCCTCATAGTGTAATTCCCAATCCACATCCTGGGCCTCCCCAGAGTGTAGGCACCAATCCACACCTGGGACTCCTCAGAGTGTAATCCCCTATTTATCTTCTTGGGCTACCCCAGAGCGTAAGCCCCACATTCATCTGAACTATGTGGAATTTGATCCCTGTCTCCTAGGTGGGGTACGTAGGATGCCTCTCTGAGGTTCAAGCCCCAAAACGGGTCATCCTGACCCCCCTTTCATGTCAGTTTATCCACATCATGGGCCTCCTCAGAGTGTAATCCCCAATACATTATTCTAGGATTCCTCAGTGCGTATGTCCCAATCCATTGATAACTACAGGGACTTTTATCCCTGCCCCCTAGGCAGGGTACATAATAAGCCTCCAAGAGGTTCATGCCCAACCACCAACAGACCCCCAAGTCCACCTTCATGTCGGGTCTCCGATGCTCTCCATATGAACTACGTGGACTTTGATCCCTGTCCCCTAGGAGGGGTACATAGGAAGCCTCCCTAAGGATCAAGCCCGCCAACCGGTTGATCCAACTGTCCTCACATCGGTTCACCACGCTGCTTCTAATGCCGCCTCAAGCGAGTTTCGACTCTTAGGGGTCATTAATCCAACGAGGGATGGTATACCTCGAGAATAAATGATTCTGAACCCTTGCGTCCAGTTGAACATTTCCCACTAAAGTTAAATTCGTGGATACTATGTTTTGGTATAAACCAAATATTCGTGAACATATGAATGCGTCTTAAATCTATAAGAGAGTCCCGAAACAGGCAATAATTTCCCCCCAAAAAGGGTGTGATGAGCCCGACTTCCCATCCTCTCGACCAATGTGAGTTCTTAAGAGTCGCTGGTCAGACCATCTAGAAAACACCTACCTTGGGAAAGCAGGTCCATAAATCATTGGATACAGAGCCGTTGGGTGTTTCGAGGCCAGAAATAGCCAGAACGAAACAATGATAATGAAAATGTTTAATTTATTTGGGTTTTTTTATAGCCATCATTAACATGTGTTACTTTATTTAATATTATGTTTATAAATTGGTCCAAGATCAAGATAAATGTAATAATATATATATTAAAATATTATTAAATTATAATAATGGTTTTATTAGAAGAATTGAAGGTGTTAATAGAAAATTAAACTCATCATCCACAGAGGCGGTGAATGGACACATCACAGACGATGTTTTCATTTTTAGAATAAAAGGACGATAAAATAAATTTGATGATGTATGATCAATTAAAACAATTAAACTAAATTATAAATTTAATACTAGAGTCATAATTAAACATTGGATATGGTAGGTTTGGTGATAATAAAAAAAGAGAAGGAATGAGGATTTTACCTCTTGAATGGCTTCTCATTGAGACCCTCTTTTAGCCACATGTGAATTGTCTTTTATTCAGAACAATAGGTCTTGGACATGGGTAATAGGATTGTGAATTTAATTGGGTATAATTTACACAATCTTCAACTCTTATGAGGTATAAGTGGAATAGGTGGTTTGGGATTGTATTTATAAGATAAGAGAGGGGTATTTTTGATTATTTTTTTAATCAGTTTATTATTTTTCCAATCAAATATAAATAGTGTTGATTCCAATGAATATATGCAATAAATATGAAAATATATTTTAAGATAATGGTTTCTAAATTATCCATACATCATACATGACTAAATAATTCATGTATTTATCTTATATAGTTAATTCTCAAATTTAATATTCACAAAAATTAAATTATAAGTGAAAAATCCCAAAAAAATCACTGAAACCATGATTTATTTTGTAGACTTCAAAAATATATTCCATTTTATGAAAATTATTTTCTAAATTTGAGAAATTTAATTTTTAAATAATATCAATATTTATTAAAAAATACTGATTTTAATATAAAAACCTCTTTTATAAAACATTGAATAATTAATTAAGGTATCATAAAATTATAATATAATAATAATAATAAAATATTTATTTATATATATATATATTATGAAAAAAAATACATTTAAATAATTATATTAATTATAATTTTGTATGTAATTATTACTGTTTCACAAAAAATATAATAATTAATTTATCATTTTTAAATCGTTTATTTACTTTTACAATGATATAATTATATCATATTTTCATTTATAAGATAGCTAATTTAATTCCCGAACCCCAGAATCTCAGAGCTGAGGGATAACCATTTTACATTGGCATGATTACATGGAATCAAATCCCAAAATATAGAATAGTTTAGTAGTTTTGGAAATTTTAATTACCTATATGAGTCTTGTATTACAAAAGAATACACTAATTTCCACATGAATTTTATGATAATAATTGTATTCCCAATTAGAATTTCCTTGTATATGTTTTTTAGTAAACCTATGGGATTCTTGAGAAAAGGAAAAAATTAGGGTGATCTAAAATAAACATTAAGGGTAAGCGTATGGTAGAAGCTATGAGTAACTATGGCATAAAAAATAATGAAAGGTATATAATTAAAACACATTCCATTTAAATAATCATATGGGCTAGGAAAAATAACCATGGAAATTATACAAGTATAATAATAACATGTAATATAAATAACTACTCTCATAATAATGTAATTCACAATGTTGGACATCTAAAATATACCTCCAAGGCCTCATCCAAGACACCATAAAATAAATGGTTACAGCCTTAAAAAAATCCATATATTAAAATAAATGGGTAGGGACTTATCCAAATATATATATTTTTTATATCATGGGACCTATCAATTCAATTAGTGACTATAATGGGCCACGTCGATCACTTACTAAGTCCAATCCATTTCTTACATGAATAAATAATTTAATTGAATTAATATGCCTTAATAAAAATTTATTGTATAACATTTACTCAATTAGGGAATATATTATAATAAGAGATAAAACTCAATGAAGTGAAAAATTCAATAAAGGATATTGACATAGATGAAAATATTGTAAATGATATCATAGAAAAATTATTGAGGAAAAAATCTTATTTATCTAATATGTGAAAAAAACATTCATAAAAGAATATTGTTTACTTTAAAAATCCATCTTCAATACCAAAATAACCAAAACACAAATATTTTTTTCATTTTAGGAAACATTAAATCTTGAAAAGGAAAGAAAGAATAAAATAATTTCCATGGTGAATGAAAATTAATTTTCTTCATAGACGTTAAGAATAGAACATTCATTTTGAAACTTGTCAAAATGTTTCATATAAAACACATAAAACGATTCCTTTTTAAAAACATTTAATGAATATCGAAATAGATATAAAATTTTCTTTTATAATAATTTTATATGAATATATATATATATATATATCAAAATTATTATCATGGGGAAAAATATTTGATAATTAAATCATTAAATATTAAGGTGTCACATAAAACATTAAAAATATAAATCACAATCCCCAAGGAATAATAAAAATTTTAAAATATTAAATAACTTGTTAATAAATAAATTAAGGACATGATAAGTAAAATTTGAAGTATATAAACCTTAAAAATAAGGTGGGTATATAACATCAAACTATGCCTCAATGAAAGAAGATAAAGACAAAGTCCCTTACATTGAGTTTGAATCATCTCATTCTATATTTATCTTCATTAATACTAAACATAGGTTAGTTATTTTTTATATTTAGTACCTTTTTTAGGTTTATTATTCATTTTATATCACTTATTATCTTGCAATAAGAATTACACAATTTTTTAAGTTCACGTATGAAATTTTGATGAAATTATGTACTTGATGTATATAGTCAAATTTTTCAGTATTCTATCACATATAGAATAATATTAGTGAAATAATAATTAATTTTATACATAAATTATACACTTTAATTCTTCCATTTCAAATGGATTTGGAAAATGAACAGTATAACAGTCTTGGGGATGGTAATGTGTACTTATGCATGAGTAATGTTTCTATATTTCAATGATCATTATGAAAAAAGGTAAGTATTATTTTATAATTAAATAATTATCATAATTTAATTATTACATATTTTTCATTTAAATATACTTATATATATCATCCATGTGATGTGGTGATGTAAAACATATCACATCGCTTTGTGGAGGTGATAGTTCACACACATGTACAAATGATGATATTATTTTGTTATTCATGAAATGGTATGAAAAAAAATGATATATTATATTTTATTAATGATAAATATGTTAATAATATCATATGTAAAATTAAATTCCATCATTATAACCAATATTGAGATAAGTTGATGGAAAACGAATTATATCGGTTCATGAGGTGCTATTTCTCCGTACATTCAAATGATAATTATTTTGAAATTTGATAGAAGTAGAGATGGATTTAGGTGATGATATTAACATAATAAAAAAATTTATTTATTATAATATATTTATTTATTTCATAATCATTTATGAATATTTCATGGAAGTGGAAGAAGAAATAAAATAGATTCTTAATTAAAAATGATATATTTTCTTCTGGAAATATATTTTGATTTACACCTTAACACCTCTAACGAATTTATTCATACTAAAACAATGACTCTATAATCTGGGAGGTGTTTTTAGAAGGTATGTTATAAGAACATGGTCTAACCAAATTGGATATGAAGTGTGAGAAATAGAGATGAATAGATTCCCTTTTATAAGAGAGGGGAGGGGCATTCTTGAAACTCCTCAAAATATTAAATTAATATAAATTAATTTTATAATCCAAATGGCTCTAAACATATTAATTTTGAATTTAGGATGAATCTGGATCTAAATCACTTTATCCAAAAATTTATATCTATTTCTACTATTTTTTAATACATTTCTTAAATTTGACCCTTATTTAAGCTTTTAATTATTACTGCAGTATCATGTAATTTATTCATTGAGGGTATATATAATTACAATAAAATGTAAATAGTCCAATAAATGATAAATTTATAATATTTTAAAAATTTCCCCAATAATTTATCTGAATATTATATTTTTATAAATTTTATATCATTCAATAAAATATTATTCATTTAAAAATATCATTAATGTCAATTTTGACACTATTTATAGAATGACTTTTTAAAAATAAAATAAATACATTATATCTTCTAATAAACTAATTTAACTCATCCATAACAAGTATAATTAATCTATACTATTCATATATATCATTAATTATATAAAATTATATTTATTTTAATATTTTTTATATATTTTATTTAATTCATCCATTAATTAAACAATTATTGCATCCTCAAGATGTCATCATTTAAGGTAGCTATTTATCTCTAAAAATTATAAATAAACTACCATGATGTATATTGACATTTTATATTTCTAAATAAAATCGATAGTAGAACATACATCTTATATAATTCCATATTAAAAATATTTATCTTGTTAAAAACAAAATATTGACAAAATTCACTTTCCTTTGAACATAATATTATAAAGGTCATATTCTCCTAAAAATTACATAAATGGTCTAATAACCAATAAGTTAATTTCTAGGAATGAAAAATACTCCTTAATTAAAATTATGAATTTTTTTTGGGTAATTTTATAATATTTATTATATTATTTTTACCCTTAATTTCCCAATTTACCCTTACCATGTCAATGAAAAATACTAAAGTTATTATTCCTAATGTACAAAAATAAAAGGAAACATTTTAATAAATTTGGAACTTATGATTCCAAATATGTAATACATATTTTAAAATTAAAAACAGATCATTTTCATAAATGAATTAAAAATTAATCCGGTTGACGCATTAAGAAAACTAGTTTTTAATGTTAAAACTTCCAGAATATTGATATGTTATTATATAAAACATAAATGTGAAATTTCTTCCAATGAAATTAATTGGATTAAATAATAAAATATTGATCGAATTATAATTTAAAATTTATGTTTAAAAAAATAAATTAGATGAAAAATTAGTTTTCAATTAAAATATATTATTTTTAAACTATTCATGAAAAAAAATCTTCTTAGAAAAATAACTATAATAAGAGAAAAATAAATTTTGTCAATAAAATTTCATATAATAGGTTTTTTCTTCAAATAAAATTTTAAATGTGCCCAAAATATATTTAAAAAAGGTGTGCTGTAAAAAATATGCAAAACTACCTTTTTAAAGAAAAACATCCTTATATGCCTAAAATTGTATTTGTTATAATATAATTTATAGAAAACATGTAGGAATAATTTTAATCATTATCTTGAATATATTATATTTTTTATTTCAGTAATATAATCCAAAAAGTTTTAATTTTTTTTCTATTTGCATTCAACACACATGTACGCCTTTAAATAGTTTTTATAAAAATATTTCTTATATTAAATTGGTTTTTATATTTATTTAATATAATTGTTACCCAATGAATTCAATAATATATTATAATAATTTAGTTAATATTATTCATAACCACTAACTTATCATTTAGTGTTAAAATTATAATATTAGATAGTATATCACAGTTCGTTTATCCTCGATTTTTCATACAATGTATGCTATCAAAGATATTAAATTTTAAAGGTCTCATGCCATAAAATCATGGTGATTTAAATTCTCCCCTAATTCAATAAATTTCTTCTTTGAAATTTTAAATTTATCTTCATAAATCAAATATGGAAACCTGAAAATTCTTTTGTGGGAAACACACATTGGAAATATGACCAATACAACATTTTTTTAATAACAGGATAGGGAAATGTGAATGACACACAAAAATTAGGATTTGGAATAGGAGAATATTTTCAGAAACTGAAAACATGGATATTTAATAGAAATATATCTATCAATTTATAATGGTGACTTAAATATTACATGTTCATTAAAATATTAACCATCACCAAACAGTAAATATTATGATCAGTTGAGAGACCACTGATTTCTTATTAAGAAAAGTAAATTGATAATGCTTTTTATCCAAAATCTATTTACTAGAGTTTATATTTTCCTTTAATATCCAAATAAAAACATGATAAAATAAAATTACTTGATTTATTTCCATTTCATAATAATAATATCATCTTTTTGTTTTTCATTAATCTATTTTAACTTCATCTCTTATGCCATGAAATGAATGTTCAGGATGAATCATATGTTCTTCATGTCATTTATTCCTCCTCTAAATATTTATCAACTCCTAAATTGTGAGCACATGTTTCCAATATGATAAATCAAAATTCAACCTCAATTTATAAAATCTAAAGTTTAACTTAATCCACTCTATAAGTAGTTACTTTAAGACACATTCTAAATACTTCTATCCAAATTAAAAGACCAAAAAATTAGAAATAATGTAACCATATTTGAAAAATAAACTTAATAGTTTATTCCCCAAATAACATAACAGATCTCTTATTTTCACATACCTAATATTTGATCACCTTGAAAACCATAATGATAATGTTCATGATTTCAAATCCTTAATGTAGAATTAATGCAGTACAATCCATATATAGCCCATGATTCATTTAACCAGAGAACCATTGATGAAATAATTATTGAATCCAAATACACAAGAAGCATAATAATTATACTTCATTATTATACCATTAACTATGATTCACCATTTTATTCCATTATACCTCCTATTTATTTATTTTTTGTAGTCTCTTCATTATCAGTAAACTAACCATGTCTTGTATAAACTTTCTGATTCTGACCATTGACCAAAACTCAAAGCATAATATGAGAAAAAATAATCATACTGATATAGTCATGCATAATCATTTATAGGATTTCTAAATCATGAAACTATATCATTCTTTGAATCCTTACATTTAACCAAGGTTATCCATGACATTACCAAATCTATAAGATGATATTCTATACATAGACATATCGTCATATTTAATCATAGTGTAATGTTTTCTAAACTATTATTTCTTAAATCCAGTTTCAAGGGATAATGATAAACTTTCTCTAAGACTAACTATAATGCTCTGATCCTAGAAACCTAGATCTAATGTATTATTGTATTACATTTTCGTTATTTTCAAAAATCTAATCCCAAAGGGCCAAACAATTTAGCTATTTTGGAAAACCATATTACATACATGAGTATTTTATTATAAATGAATACACTAATTAAAACATATTTTTTTGGATAATAACATTATTCCCAATAAGAATATCCTTGAATATATTTCTTAGTAAACTTATTGGATTCCTTGGGAAAGGAAAAAAATAAGGGTGACCTCAATTCCCCCAATAAGGGTAAGCGTACATCAAAATCTATTAGTAAATATTGCATAAACAATATAAAAGGGTAAATTATTAAAACACAAGCCATTTAAAAAGTCACATGATTTTGGAATCCTAACTTTGGATATTCTACTAGTAGAATAATCATATGGAATATCAATAACTAATATCATAATTAAGGAATGAATAATGATTTCCATCTAAAACTTATCATCAAGGACTCATCTTAGACATATAAACAAAAATGGTTCAGCCTTGGCCAAATCCATATCAAAAAATAAATTGGTAAGGAATCAAAATATTCCATATGTTCAGTGTTACCTGACACCTAGTGATTCTTCAAGGGGATATAGTGAGCTCCGCTGGTCACATACTAAGTCCACTACATTCATCGAAAAAATACATAATACAACTTAATCAATATGAATTAACCAAAGTTGACCATAATCCATTAACTAGTGTAAGTAAGATGGTATCATAAGATAAAATCCTCAATGAAGTACCATATTCAACCATGTATGTTTTCATAGATGAAAAAATATTAATTGATATCACTGATAATTTATTGAGGAAAAATTATTATAAAACCCATATGTAAAAAAATAAAAAAAAATAGACTTTTATTTGAGAAAATATTTTAAATAAAAAATTACCCAAAAGGTTTAAATATGTTTTTTCATTTATGTAAACATTAAATCATATTAATTAACATCAAAAGAAAATCTTAGCCACAACAATGGAAAATAAATTATTTCTGTATATATTAAAAATAGAACATCCTTTTAGTGGTTTCTCAAAACATTCAATATAAAATACATTAAAATATTAATTTATGAAAACCATTGAATGAAATTAATACTAGAAATAAAATATCATTTATAATAATTAAATTTATATATATAATATCTAGAATATTGACATGGAGAAAAATATTTGATAATTACATCTTTAAATATTGATGGTGTCTCATACCACTTTGAACATTTAAATCATAAGCTCCCTGAAATAATTTCAATTAATAAAACATTAAATAACCTGAAATCAAATTACTTAATGATATGATAAGTAAAAGGGACTATATATACACCTCATAAAATAAGGTTGGTGTTAACATCAAACTATGTCTCAAGGAAAAGAGGTTAAAATTATGCCTCATACCTTGAGTCTGACTCATATCGTACAATCCTTATCATACTAAAAAATAAAATGATGTTAATTATTTTCTTATCTAGGGAAATTTTTAATGATTATTATTCCTTTTATATCACTTATTATCATTTTATAATAACTTCTTAATTATTTAAGTTCATATCAAAAGTTTTGATGATATTCGATACTTGAGTCCAAAATGAATTTGGTATGATGTATACAGTAAAAGTGTTCATTATTCCATCATCTATAGAATAATGTTTGTTAAATAATATTCACTTTTATGAATAAATTAATCTATTAAATCTATCCATTATTTATGTATTTTAAAAATTAACTACATTACAATCATGGAGATGGTATGTCATACTTATGCATGAGTATCGTTTCCATTTTTTAAGGATCATTATAAAAAAAATGGTATTTATTATTTTATATTTAAATAATGATAGTCATATAATTAATAGAATATTAATAATTTAAATATTATTATACATATCATCCATGTTATGTGGTGATAGAAAATGAATCACATCACTTCGTGGATGTGATAGTCTACACATACCCACAAATGAAGTTATCATTTTTCCATGAATGAAAATATAAAAAACTAAATTATATATTATCTTTTAATCATTCTAATTATATCACTAATACCATATCTAATCTATAATTCTGTCATTATAACTAGTCTTGAGAGATGGTAATGGAAAACAACCTATATTGGTTCGTGATGGGGTAGTTTGCCATACACAGGAACAATAATTATTTTCCAATTTAATAGACGTTTAGATGGATTTAGAGATGATATTAAAAAATAAAATCTATTTATATTGATTATGCTAGAGTATGTATTTTAATATGGTTTAATAATATTTCTAAGAAGTGGAATAATAAATAAATTAGAAATACTTATTTAAAAACAATACCTTCTCGTCATATAATCTCCTTTGATTAACACCTCAAAACATATAGGAAGGGTTTCAGGGCTAAAATAATTACTATAGAATGTGGGGAGAGATTATATGAATTTATTTAGGTATAAATTATATGAAAAAAATATTTTTTTCAAATGTAAGGAATAGAGACCAATAGGTACCCTTTATATGAGAGGGGACGTTCACTCTTGAAAATCCTCAAAATATTAAAATAATATAAATTAATTTATAATCTCAATACCTAAAATCATAAAATATTAAAATATAAGATAATATTTTTTAAATATAACATCATCCTTTTAAAATTCGGTATTTTTTGAATAGTTTTTAATCATTATATTTTAGCTTTAACCCTTATTTCAATTTTTTAATTATTATCGTGATATCATCAAATTTACTATTTAATGGTTAATATAATATATATATATAATGTAAAATTACCAATAAATGAATCATAAATGAAATTTTAATACTTATAATTATCATTGATCTGATTTTTTTTCATTATAAATTTTATATCATTTGATAAAATAATATTTATTTTAAAATATCATTAATGTCAGTTTTGACAATGTTCAAAACTTGAATTTTTATAAATATAATAACAACATGATATATTCAAATAAAATTTGTAAACACATAAATAAAATTTCAAATTAATCCTTAATATTATTTTTTAAAATTAATTATATCAAATTATAATTATTTTCATATTTTTAATATCTTTTTATTTCATTATTCTACTTATTGAAGAATTAATACATCATCATTATGTCATCATTTAATGTAATTATATTGTTTCAAATAATTATAAATAAATTAACATGAATTATATTAACATTTTAGGTTTCTAAATAGTATTTTTATTTGAAAAAACCTTATTTACCCCATATTAACAATATTTCTCTTGTTAAAAACTAAAGTATGAACATATTGACTTTCTTTTGAATATAATATTATAAAGGTTATATTATCACCCATAAGCCCATAAATTGCCTCATAATGGATAATTTAATTCTTATTTACTAAAAATAATCATCCAATAAAATTAGTAAATGTTTTAATATAATTTTATAACATTTATAATATTATTTTTACCCTTAATTAAATGATTTACGCTTAACCTTGTTAATAAAAAAATTACTAAGGTTTATATTCATAATATCAAAAGAAAAAAGTAACATGTTTACTAAATTTGGGCCTTCTAATTACATATTGCTAATCCGTTTTTCAAAATTCAAAACATATAATTTTTAGAAATTAATTAAAACATAATTTCATTTACCGATCAAGAAAATATGTTTTTAAGGTAAAAACGTCCAACAAATTGAAATGTTTTTAAATCCAAATTCAATGAGAAATTTCTTCCAATGAAAATAATTGGATTAACTTATAAAATATTGATATGAATATACTTCAAATATAATATAAATTATAATCTAACAATAAAAATAAACCATGAAAAAAGGAAGTTTTCAATTAAAAAACACTTTTTCACTATTCATTAAAAATGATAGTTATCATAAAAATACCAAAAACTCAACCCAAGTAAATTTTGATAATCCTTAGTTAAAAAATCTATTTATTTTTTCAAATTGGATTTATAAATGATTCAAAACTACATTCAAAATTAGTGTGCAATCAACGGTGTTAAATATTTCTTTTTTTAAAAGTACAACTTTTATGCATAAAATTGGATTTGTTCTTATATCATTTCAATAAAACACATAGGATGAATTTTAAACATTATATAGAATATATTATATATATTTAATTAATATATTCCAAAATGTGTTATTTGTTTATTTTATTGGTATAAAACACCATTGTGCGTCTTTAAATAGTTTTTATAAAAACATTTTATTTATATTAAATTGGTTTTTATATTTATTTATAATTAATTTGTGAGAAATTAATTAAATAATATAATTTCATAAGTTATTTAATCCTATTCATAACTACCAACTTTATTTCTACTGTTAAAATAATAATATTTAATATTATATTATGTTTGTTAATCCTCGGTGTTGCGTGAAACGTAAGCTATCAAAGTGATTAAACTTAAAAGAATACATGCTATATAATATTGGGGTGTTACTCCTAAATTTAATTTATAATTTTATAGCTGGGTTCTCTATTCTATTGGATGTATTTATATTCTTAGTCGTCATATTACTATTCCAATGGTCAGGTTGTTATTATATCAGTATAAGTACCTTAATTTCAATATCTACAACTTATTTAATTTTTCACTCCTGAAAATAATATTTTAATTGGGGTCTCTATGTTATGTATGTGTTTTAAATTATATAACATACTTATAAGAAGGAAAATTTAATTAATAAATTTTTGGGGCATTACATTGGGGACCCCACTAATCTAGTAATATCCCAAGGGATGATCTACACATCCCCTTGGTGGGGGGTGGAAGTTATTAGTGTTAGGAGATGACCAACTGAATAGTTATAACATCATGTCTGGATTTTCATTTCCATAGAATGTAGAAGTCCATAATTCCTCAAACAATATTATTCCATATAGATCAACCCCAACATTTTTAAAATTATATCTGACCTAGACGCCTAGGCCTATTCATTAATAAAATTATTTCCTAATAATAGGTCCTATCTAATGGAACAACTTAAGAAATAGTATGAAATGCCCAATTTAAAGATTATAGATTTTTGTAGTGGGAATGCCTTGTTAAGAAGTATTTCATCATTGATAGTCTTAGCTATATTGTTTAACATTATGACTCTCATCAGTTCTTGGTTCCTCATGGCATTACCAATGGTAGTGACATCCCATTTGTAGAGGTCATCTAATATTTTGAACCAAACATTCTAATAATCACTGTTGGACTCTATAATTTTTACATCATCCAATAACCCATAGTATAATACTGGAATCTAGTTTTTTTACTAGTAATCTCACTATTATTGTTTCTATATTTTATATAGTTCCCAGTGATGATACATCCCTCTTCAACATAAGGTTATATATGTGTTCTCCTCCATCACATTCCACATTGATGCTGCAAAATCATCTACATAACTAGCCATTCCTGGTGCTTGAAAAAATTTCTTGGATGGTTAGTATATGTCCTCTCAGACCATAATTCATTGGGAATTAGTAATTTTATGTGTTTTCTAGAATTCCTTTCCAATGTTTTCTTAAAGTGGAATTAGTCAAGAAACTTATCTCATGGAATTATTTTTCATGGTAGTACATTCAAATAAAAATAAGGATCATGAAAACAATGGAGTTATGTCATATGATCTATGTAAAAATCTAGAGGTTCATGAAAATAGAGGATTCCACCAATAATTATGAATATCTTGTGTCCTTCATCAGCAAACCACTATTATTTATAGTTAATGGTCAATTAGATATGGGTAAATTCAGTGTTATCATTAAAATGTGATCCTCTACACCAGAATCAGATCCCCTTTTGCAGGGTATTCTATTAGAATTTGAAAAAATGTGCCTATAACACCGTGAAACTTTTACAAGAAGGATCGAAGATAAAAAATTAAATCAAATTCAATTTTGGAGAAAATGATAGAAATTAAAAAAATTAACCTGTAAGTATGGATCCACACTATGTGATTTTCCACATCTAGTCAATCCCTCCTCTAATTAGGGAATTCATCAAGAATGTGAAAATCATGGTTGTGCATATCAATCTCAGAGTGTCAAGAAACTCTATAATTTTTAGGGTATATAGGAAATACATGATCTCCTAATTTCCATCAAAATTAAAATGTATAAATACCTTCATACCCTTTCATTGGGGAGATTATACTCTTGTAGTTCACAGGTTGGAACTCTCAATTCAAAAAATCTATCCTTCTATGAACATGTTCAAACCAAGCTATCCATGGATTCATAAGGGTGATAATGTTTCCTAAAATTCCTTGTATAATTCATTCAATGAATTTTCTTATTTGTGAGATTCTTTCACACAACTTTATTTAATGGTTTTTTCCTTAAGATTCATTTCTTCATGAAACTCCATCTTTGGGGGGAATCTCACTTATGTGAAACATATTCCATGGTGTCCAAGGATACTATTTGGTCCAATAGAATAACTCTCACCAAACATAAAGCTTCATGTAAATATATTGTGTCATGATACTCATAGTATGAGGTATCATCTGATCCATCCTTAATGACATGTAATTTCATAGAAGAATATTTTTCATGTCTACCCAATCCACTTGATCCAAAATTACTCATGAAAACTCCATATATACAACTAGTACAATGGAATTTCAAGTCCATATAATATTTTTAAACATGGGATGGGAAATATCCCTAAACATTTATCTAAAACATTAGAATGGTAATTTCTACGACAATTACCCTTTAAGAATCACATTTGTAAGCCCATAAAATTCTGTCATAGACCCCAAGTAATTTCATATTACTCATATTAGTTGTAATACATATTTGGTTCCTCATTAAGGGAAACCACCTTAGTCCACCCAATCAGTCATTATCTTACTAGGAATATCAATAGACCATCCCCAATCAACCCCTTTCTATTTTACCTCTCAGAACATGATATTCCTCAGTGAAATACATTAAATCTAAACCTCTCACTTTGTAATGATAATAGTATACCCTATGTGAATATCATAGGATTCTCTATGTGATGATCATAGTATGAGTAGTATGAATCCAATGAGATAACACCATTATACATAGGGAACCTTTTTAAACTATTCAACAAAACTACATGGTATTTTATTCCATTTTTATAGAATGATACATAAGACAACTCTTCGTGATTTAATCCTCACATCAAAACAATTCTATCTTCTTATAGAGTGTTAATATCTTGGAATCTTGATCTTATTTCAATATTATACCACACTGATAACCCATCCATCCTCATGTATCTATGGGAAATTAAATTTAATTTTTATCCTCAACAAAATTAAAACAAGCTATTCAC
This sequence comes from Viscum album, assembly GCA_963277665.1. NCBI lineage: Eukaryota > Viridiplantae > Streptophyta > Magnoliopsida > Santalales > Viscaceae > Viscum > Viscum album. Next base: position 1,470,406,010 of record OY728131.1, on the reverse strand, counting down.
CCATATGTAATGAGAATATGTGAAAAAATATACACTATAAATTAAATTATTCACCCTTCTCTATGGATGAGTGTATATGGATCCATCTCTTATTTGATGAGACCATGTGGCCAAATGGGATGATCTTGGTACAACCCCTACCTAATTCATCATAAATTCATCCCTATGTAATGATCCTTGTGATCCTTATGTAATGATCATGAAATACTTTATCTGACACACTTAAGAAGAATATGTGATGAACATGTGAGATTTTCACCCCCTCCATTGGTTATGAGCCTATGTACTTTCCATAGTGAGATGATCAATGGATTCCCTATGTAATGAGAATAAAATTCATATTTTATTTATATAGAATCTATGTGTTCTCTATTTAGGTGATGATCCTATCATTATAACCCATGTAATGAGAACAAGATTCCTTTGGGATGGTGTGATGAACATGGGGTGCCTTATGTGATGAGAATGAGTATCCTATGGTGATGATATAGGATTTCATTAATAGTTGAACCTAGGATACCTTATATAATGAAAATTGTTTTCCATGTGTTATGAACATAATATTCTATAGGTCCTGAACCTATGATACCCTATAAAAATAATATATGATTCATTCATGATCTATCCTAATGAAGATAATTATAGAATCTAGGAATTTCTATCAATGTATGACCATGTATGAACATGCATCCTATCCAATATAATTTTCTAGCCCAAAAAAGGATTCTATTGTTGTAATTTAAATATATCCACTTAAAAATGGTATCATGAATGGGTTTCATGTGAATTTATTAAATCTATGAGGAATACCCAAACAAGGAAATTAACTCCATGGATGAATAAATGGAATGAGGGGTAGAAATTTCGTCATCTTATTCCAATTAAGTATTTTACACTATCATCTATGGTGGTGATATGGTACCAACCCTTGGAAGGAATGATTTTGAGACTATATGATTAAGGCGATCTAAGGTTCCATATAACCAAAAAGTACTGATGAAAATAATTGGAAAACAAAGATACTTTATTTTGGGAATTTTGATAGAAGGGGAATGAATTTATATAGATAAATTAGTTCCAAATATCCATAAGTTTTATGATCAAGAAGTTAAAAAAAAAATTACTATTCATAGATCCGTAGATAATGGGATGTTATATGAGGTGTACTGCAAATATGTTTGTTTATTACATGGATATATTCAAATGTACAATAATGGTGGTATTAATTATTTCTCAATGTAGTTATAGAGCCATGAAAAAAACTACTAGATGAATGATTTAGAGTTGGTAGGGATGTTTTAAGGATATGTTCCTAAAGGAAATAACTATTTAGAGATTGATTTTTTTTCACATACAAAAAGATCATGAGAAATGTATATTCTTTTAGAGAGACTTGAATTTGATGAAATTTATTTTTCTTTAATTACTTCGTGTTTATTATTTTATGATATCTCATTCTATAGAAAATAGTAATGTTATGGAATATTCTATGAGTAGAAAATTTATTTTGACACTTTTGTTGGGGTGTGTCCACACATCCGCACATTGAATGCACACATTGTCTGATCTTGTTTCCCTGCATTCCAACATTCCACTGGAGGGTGACATTTATCACTTTCATCAGCAATGTAGGCCCCCTGATCAAAGTTGTTGCGAGAAAGACTGGAGGGCTATACTCAAGAGCTGCACACCAGGCATGAGAGTTGCACACAAGAAGGGATCATACATGGTTCTTTGACACTAAGGTAAGACATTAAGAATAAAGGAGTGGGTGCATGAAAGAGGGGATGTTTTCCTGAAAACTCAGGCTTACACAGAACTTTGGAATGTCACGTGCATGGTCATGGTTGTGCATATGGGGATCCCATGTGTGAACTTCACATCATCTAAAAGATGTTGGATGATAATTACACGATTGTGGTCCCATTCGATGGAGAACCCACGTATAACCTATCACGCAAGATCTCTACATTGAGGTTTCCATGCAATTTTTTATGTCAAAGAAGATGCATCTTACATGTAGTTGAGTGATAGTTCTACTTTCGTAGGATTTCCATGAAAGAGTTGTGGAGGCCTTAAAAATATAGATAAAGCCTTCAATGACAGTGCATAATATTATAGTCTTGGAAGGGTTCTTCCATTAAACATTGACCTTAGAGAGTGAAAAAGAGTCAGTTTTATTTTTAATTAGGTTCACATGATTTTTTTAGGCAGCCTCATGTTTTTGGTACACAGTAAACATCTTGTGTTCACCTACCTTAGTCGTTTGAGTTACTTGCTTGGAAGGGGATGTTTGACATCACATTTGGGAACTCTATAATTCTCCACATGGCCTTAGGTTTTCCATGCATTTTAATATTCATTTTTAAACCATCCATATACAGATGATCATCCTTTATGGAAGGGGAAATTTGAGGTTAAATTGGGTTCACAGTAGTTTGGCGTGAGAATTTCAATCTTTAACATGCATCTTGAAACTTTTTTGCACCTCCCTTAGATTTCTCATAAGGTTCCATTATGTAAAATGATGCATTTAATTAACCCAAATATACTTGTTTCCATATTCAAGTGGAATTCAATGTCAAAATATGACCTCCGTAATAATCTAAGATGAAATTGGAGGAGAAGGTCGGGTTACAAGGGAAACTTCAGAGACCTGGATCGATTCCAATGGGTTTGAGAAAAAATTGGTATGGGTGCATAAGATGTATAATGCACCCTGAGAAGATCATTACCATGCCAATAAATAAGTGGTGGCACTTTTCACAGTACCTTGACATTAAATATGATATGAAACTCCCTCTCGTACACATCAGTTCAAACCCTCTATGTGAAACCCCGAGCATTGACCACCTCTTTCACACAACCCTAATTTTATTCCCACATCTTCCTTTGCCAAAAAATTGTACTTTGGTGTATATTTGGCCTCATTTTTCATGAAAACATAAATCTTAAATGACGATTTCTCATTCTTATGCACACCACCATTAGAGTGTTCAAACAGATTCAAAATGGCCAACCCACATGATGTTGCTGCGGTCAAGGCCACTATTTCTACTCGAAGGTCTGAGATGACTGAAAATCCATAGGTTAATTAGATTAGGATGGGTATATTAGTCATTCAGATATTGGTGGTCATGCAGACTCAATCAGATTTCTACTACTCTCTATACGACTATATAACGCTATGGAACTTTGAGCTGCTAAATAAATTGATTATACCATCTTTCATGATATATTCATCATGGTCATAGTCCACATGTGAAGATGATCTCCCATGATGTAACATAAATGTCTATGAAGACATTTCTATAGATCATAAGGACCATGAAAACTATATAATAAATGTGATGATTAGGCTAGTCATAGGGGATGAACTGGTGGCAGAATTAGTCCCACCTCATTAAGTAACAAAATTACAAAAGAGTATTAGGGTAAAAATATGGGATGGAATAAATATTAAGACATGAGTTTTAGCAGAAACATCCCCAATGAGTGGGTTTTGGTGTACTGGTTATGTTTTACATGATAATAATACAATATGTAACTATGAAACATCAGGCTGTATGAATCACTATGTATTTCATATTTATATTTATACCATCAACAAGATTTAGTGCCAGAGCTCCATAGCCACTGGTATGTGGACATGAACTCATTCCACTTACATCATGATGAATTCAAAATCATATTATGCAGTATCCAATGTGTTTGAGGAATCACACTGGAGGTATTTTAGTTTGATGAAATCCTTTCACTTCAAAATACCTATGGTGTTAGTGAGTGGACTCTCATCCTAAGAAAACATATATTGGAAACAGTGAAAGAGAATATTAAAATAACATATTATTCCCCAATGTATATTTTATTCCAAGTGAGGTTCGACCTATTCATCATGAATTACTTGAAGGTGAGGATGTCAAGTTAAGTGATATAGTGTCTACTGACATCAAATAGGGGAAATATAGGATTATACTTGTTCATCCTGGAGAAAGTATAATACCAGAAGTATGGGTCCAACATGATAGGATGTTGGGACCCTTTGTTTTATTTTAATACATTCATGTCCACCTTTCTGAGTGGGTTCTTACTGCAGGCAAGGCACGTGTGGATTTGAGTCCGTATAGGAATTTTGGTGATGGAAGTGATCTCGGGAGGCGGTGACATGGTCAATATGGGAGTGATTTTTCTTGACAAAATGTATAGCATATTGAGTCATGTTTCAAGGAGAAAAATACCCAAGAGTTTATGAGGAGCAGTTTAGTTTTTTATAGATTAATCGCAGCATATATCGTGGATTAAAATTCCCCAAATGACATTCTTCCTCTAGATTCAGGTCTATCACTGTCACTACTATACATTTTATGGTTTCAACCGATGACATTGGATAAGGCTAGACTCATTCATCAGATCTGTAACCTTGTTAACTTCAACATTCATGCATTCATGAATCATATTTGTATGATGGTGGAAAACCATCATGTCTCATGGGATCAAATTAATTACCTTGAAATTTTTACAGGTTGAGTTCTAGTGGCTTGGAGAAATGGAAAAGTGATCTATGATCCATACGCGTCATCTCGTTTCACCATGAATTTTGGATTCCTTCAATGGGTGGAAAATAGAGTTTATGTGGGGTTCTGTAAAGAGTTGAACCCCCATATCCTCCTCTAGTTGAGGTATATATAGATGAAAAATGGTTCTGAAAAAACCATCATCTTTTTTTCGACAATCATGGATGTTGTTTGGTTGAAGAAATATCCCAACAACTTGGAGGAATCATATCTAAAGGCAATCCTGAGGAATCTCATTTCAGAGATTGAAACGATGAATGTGGATCTAGATCAGTGGACTGGTAGATGAACTACACCCTAAGATAAATTCAAATCATCTGGAACAGTTGTGGGGGGAATTACAACGTTGGGGAAATAACAGGGTGCAGTTTCACCCCTATCTATTGGAGTTGATTGGACATGAAAGAGGCATCAAGGACCATAAAAAGAGGATCCAAGAAACAAGTTCATTTATATTCTTCAACCAACTACTAAAATTGTCTTCCCTTCCCCTTGGTTATCTTGGAGAAAACTCCAACAATCATTGATGAAAAATGAATTATGTAAGAAGCTGAAGCGATATGGGATCAGGTTTCTTGAATTTTGGTGCATTCAGGTAACAAAAATGGTAAACTTCCATCAGACACCTGTGTAATTGAAAGTAGTGTATATTTATGCATGCCAATGGGGGATGTACAAAGAAACCCCCACCTTGGTAATGGTGATTCTTATCCAAGTGTTGGATCGGGAGGAAATATCACCCAAGGAAGAGACCAACAACGATTATGAGGAGGAGTCTAGTGATCAAGAATCTAAGGGCATGACTACTCATGAAGGGAGTCCCTGGGAAAGAAACGATTTCTAGGGATCCAAAAACGTTTTGGTTGAGTACCTCAAGCTTTGTTCTAAATTTCTCAGATCTATCCATGATATTTCCCTTTAACCCTTCAGATTAGTTAAGAGAATCTTGTCTTGAGAAAGAGTTCTTTGATACTATTAAAAGTGATCCCACAATTATTGGATAAGCTGTGCCAACAGTAGTGGCAGAGCACATTTTGGGGCATGTGTTCAGGACTGAAGTGACCATTGGTTGACCAGCAGAGGAGGTCATGGTGGAAAACTAAGAACCCTATGTCTTTCCCATCATCTATAAGGGACATTTCATGAAATCCCCATAAAGGCACCCACTATTAGAGAGGCGTCATTCCAGAGATTGATTATCAATGAAATTCCTCCTTCCAAAGGTAAGATCATTTTTTTAATTATCTAGTAATGATTGGGCTTTCATGGATATTTAGCACTAATGTGGTTGTAGCTTTCATAAAGATTCTACCAAAACGACACATGGAGAATTGATTTATATCATTCAAATACCTTATGATGAAGGGTTTCATGTAGTAAAAGTCTATGTGGTGACTTTGAAGCTAAACCCATTTGCTCATAGCTCTGGTACATCCTTGCTTCCACAAAAACATAACAACCACATCCAAATCATATTTATTATGCTACATTAATTCTATGCATTACTCATAACACTGTAGGCCTAGAAAAAATGACAGGGTTGGGGAATCCACGAGATCTCTTTTGATGTATACTCATGTTATTAAAGAGATGACCATTGGATATGATCAAGATGTATCCCTAGATGAGTAGGTGTATGTGGTTTTGAGTGACTTCAATGATGGGGAATCACTAAAGACTAGTGGGGGTGAGGATGGTGAAGAAGAATCAAGTGAGTGCGATCATCTTTATGTCCTAGAGCCCATCCCATTCAAAAAAATTATGGAGGAACCTAGTTCTGAACACTTTGAAAATATTTCAGAGTATGAACGTGAAGATCCTGAAGAACTGGACAACCTCCATCCTAATGTTTCTAAAGATAATTAAATCATTTGACATAAGTAATATAAGTGAATTCAATTATTCATTTAATAGACTCCAAATCCATAACTGGTGGGTCAGATATGGTCCCTTCACTCTTGGTTGTGCAACATGTAAGATAGTGGGAAAGATGCTCTAGGTCCTCACACATTAATTCAGGAATACATCACCAAAAATATGTGAGAGGGGAGCTAGAATTTGGACGTCACTTGGATCCAAGAGAAATCGGACAACATTCATAGGCATTGATAAGTAAACCAAAAAATTAACCATCTATAAAAGCAAGAAGGTGAACATGATTCCTTACTCATAACTCAAACTAAGGCATCATAAAACTGAGGTCAGAACTGGAGGATATAGAGAACCAAATGACGATATAGAATTATAAAATTTTCGATATCTATGTTGAGTGGGTTCATGAAGTGACAAGAGATGATGATCTTGTTCCGATGGATAATGATAAGGAATAAGATATTGGGAGGAGATAGAAAATCTAGGATGCTAGAAGCCAGAGGTGGTAGAGTTGAAGTGCTCAATCTCTAAGGTAGATCCACAACAGTTGTTTTCTCCTGACTCATGAGAGGATCCAGTATGTGGATAAAACTTTCTAGGTTTTTATATTCATTATTTGTTTTTTTAAAACTCTTTTGTGCATGGATGCATTTCTTTTCTTGATTTAATTATTTCAATTCAATCATATATATGAAAGAACTGACGACCAATCCCTTAGATCATGTGGGTCATTCATGATATGAGAAACACAAGACGAAATAAAATTTTTTCACTTTGTATGAGAGCATCATAAAATTATTTAATACATGGGGTCTATCACTATCGACTGACCACCCATATTGTTCGTAATGAGAGAGACTATGCCTAGAGAATAGGACTCCTAGAACATCAAAATTTCTTCCTTGATCTGCACAATGTCACAAACATTATAACTCTAGGGTTGTTGGATTCAACTCAAAAATTTAAATGTAGATTGTGAATGACAACCCAAAATATATAGAACATAAGGATAGTGGCATGGTGAACAAGATAACTGATGACCTTGTTCAAAACAACACATTCATATTGTTATCCTAAAATGGGGGAAAATGATGGTCGATCACTAAACATTTTATGAAATCGATAACTTGTCTCATAATTTCATCAAAAATCTTCTATGATGTTGGAAAATGAGGGTACATGAGACAAAGTGGCATGATTCCATGTCTTTAGTGGGTCCCTTTCAGGCGAGTAAGACGATGAGGATCCAAATAAGGGGAACATGAATTATGGGAATTGAGTGATAGAATATTTGAGTGGATTCCAACACTCAGAATATAATGACCCTATAACTTATTTCATATTTAGACATGATTTATTATATAAACTTAAACTTCAGACAACTCCAAGGATCGATAGGTATAGTATCGTGGGAAATTAAGAATATTACATAACAAATTAAAACATGAAATACGATATCTTTATTTTAAACTTATTTTACATAACCAACCCATTCCTTTGTACTTAACACTACATGGGATAACCTGAAGACATATATAAGAAAGGGGTGATCTATAAAGTCTTGTAAATTAGTAAACAAATAAAAACATGAAGAATAAAATAAATGTTAGAAAATACGCATATCAATGAAGCATCATAGAAACATGAATATAAAGGCATGATATATCATGATTATCATACAATAGAAATGTGGCAACAACATAATACATGATATTAGCATGATCCAAGGCTCATTGCACAAGGATTAGAATGATTAAACTGTAATTTCAAATAAATTAGCTTCAGTAAACCATCATTTCACATGGTTTATCATGATACTAAAAATTACCTAAGGAATTGGAGAACTATCAGGGTGAACCATTCATAAACATCTTAATATCATGCTTAAGGGTGCCACATAGATCTTATAACATGAATTCAATCAACATAATGATTTATTATATGATAAAAAATGTTTAATCAATACATTAAAGTCTATAGAAAATTACTATATGTGAATAATGTTTAATACCTTTAAAAGATAAATGGGTATGGTATTCACTACAGGATGACTTTGTCTTGGAAAATCACTATGCAATTTCAGCATCGTAACATCGTTATATAAAAATTCAAATGTTGGGTTGATGATAGAGAAAGGGTTACCTCATAATTTATACATGAAATAGATAGTGAGGGGATCATGGAACATAACATAAGAACATATGAAATGGAATTTTGATTCATAATATTGAAGAAATTCTTGAATGGAAATAAGAAGAGAGAAATCCCTTACAGAGTTTAGTCATGGTAACAGGTGTATAAGGAAGGTATATCATCATTAAAACATAAAGAGGGAAGTATGTGGTAGGTTCAAAATCATACCCAAAAATTATTAACTGAAAATAAAAGGGTATAACAACACAAATAAATTTGGATAAAATTACAAGAGGAAGGAATCCCTTATGAAAATTTGGCATTGTAACAGGTGCACATAAAGGTTCATAAGTGTAATAAATGAGAGTAAAAGGGGATATCATCATTCATACATAAAATGAGATGTAAATAGGATGTTTATTAAAATATAAAAACATACTTATAAATGAAACTGAAAGACATAACATCAAAATAATTCTTGATAAAAGAGGAGGGTGGATGATCCCTTATAGAATTTCAGCATAGTAACTAGTGTGCTTAAATGATCATAGGGGGGATTGATGAGACTAATAGGAAGATATAATCATATATAAGTCAACTGGATAGTATGGAGGTCGTTTAACATCATAACCAAACATATAAATATTGGACTTAAGAAGCATAATGTAAAAGAGTATCTTGAATAGAAATAAGAAGAGTGAAATACCTTACGGAATTTCAGCATAGTAACAACTTAGGTATGGGTCCAAATGAGGTAGGATAAATGATCCCATATTGAAATAACATCAAATGGAAATTTGGTAATTTATTATAAAATGATGAAAATATAACCAATTAAAATTAAAAAGACTAATTTCAAACAAGGTTATTGAATTAAAAGGAAGAGATGAAGGAGAGGATACCTTATGAGGATATGTGACCTAGAAGGCTTGAAAAAGGCTTCTTGGGAGCTTGGAGGATCCTTGGGAGGACTCTAAAGAGTATGTAGAAGTGGTTGGTCAAGATCTAAATGGTTTGAGTTAAGGGTAATGGGATATTGGGTGGGTTTATATATGAAAGGAGGGGGGATTCATTATTATTTAGGTTTTGGACACTATACACAAAAATATTCAAAACCTGAAACCATGCCACAGTTTTTGCCCATGGTTTCTACCAAATTGAGTGGCATAAAATATTTTATAAGGCCAATAGTAGAACATATTAAAATATTTGTCTTTCTTAAGGGTAATAACTCTCAAAAAATTAATTTTAAAATTTTAAAGTAATTTATAAGTCTTCTAGGGTTCACTAAAGAATTATAACGATTATAAAAAAAATATAAAATCAAATTATTTTAAAGTTAAAAGCTATATTGGCCAAATAAAACTTTTATAGTATATTATTACATCACTATTGGGTTATTATGATGTCATAAAACAAATGTTATATTTATACAGTATTTAAATTTTACCCATGAAATCTATTGTCTCAGAAAGTTTTGTAAAAATAACCATTGGATAATTTTGACGTCTGAATTCTACAAATAATATTCATTTTTTCTAAATAAATTTCTAAATATGTGAATTTTTAATTTTAAAATAAAACCTGAAATTTATTGAAAATTCACGGGTTTTAACAAAAATAGTTTTCAAACCTTAATAAAAACTAAATTTTACTTCATAAATATTATATACTCATTTATTATTCCTTAAATTAATTTGATAATAATATTTTATAAAAATGTTAATTATTTTAAAAAATAATTAATTCCTTAAAATAAATTATTTACTAAAATACACATTTAGTTTTATCATAAAAAATATAAACCTTGTCAAATTTATTACCTAATCATTTACATATAAGGAACTCATATAATAATCATTTATAATAATTGTTTTTATAATATTATTAATAAAACCCATAGTTTATTATTAAGTACATAATTCTCCAAATCTCAATTTTTACCCAAATAATCAATTTATAAAATTTATCATTTTTTTATAAAAGACTATTCCCATAAAGGAATTGATGGAATAAGTCATTTATTTATTAAATGGATTACACAATAAGTAACTAATACCTTATTAAATAACCCTTTATAACACCCACATAAGACTTAAGGGTAAGGTGTGAATGCTGAGAGACTCTTGGGGCCACCCGTATAACATCGTACGGGTTGTAATCACTATTAACTTGAACTTCTCACATAGGAGATTCCATTCATGCTTAACGTGTTGAATCTCAACATGGTATTTGTCAAGAGTGAATTAAAGAGATTCGACCTCCTTTTCATGCTTTGAAAAATGAGAATCATATGGCCCAAGTCTACTGGATTAGGTCATCCTCTCCTTTTTCTATGTCAAAAGGATTTTTTTAAACCTTATATTTATATCAGTCATATAATCAAGGTTCAACAAATATAATATCATTATTAATGATACTTAACAACCATTTAAACCCCATAAAAAAGAGTGTGTGTGTTTTCTATATCCATAAAAAATTAAAAGAAGGTTAATTTTATTCATAAATGATCGAGTTGTTAGAATAGTCCCCCATAATAAATTTAGCCCTAAAAATTTCTTTTTTACATACTAATTGGAAAACTGGTGAGGGTACTTCTCATTTATCACTTCAACTAGGTCTTCAATCATACGTGATTGAATTTTCTTCTAGAAAAAAGGTTTTACGCATCATGGTTGTGTGTCAATACATTTTCAAAATCATCAACTTTATTTTTCCTAAAACACATTTTAAATTATTTATTATATCAATGGAAGCATCAATAACTCATAAAAAATTTATTTCTTACATATAATTTTGAGACACCAACTTCAAAATGTTTTTTATAAAAAAAGTCTTACTAATTCATCTAAAATTATTTTAAAATAGGGTTTTGGTAAATCAATTTTTTTATTTCTCAAAAGATGGAAATCTATAATTTGATACATGTAGGATACTCGAAGGTCTCCCTCTTCTGCAGTATCTATTAATTCATTTACATCATCATAATTTTTAAATAAATTTAATAATTTTAAATGAATCTGATGGTACTTCCCACTCATAGCATGGTAAAAGGTTGAGAATTCAAGATTCTCGAATAGACAGTACTTGATACCTAAATGAATTGTTAAATTCTAGAGGTATTTTATGCCTCATAAATTTGTTTTCATGTAACATAGATACTTGAAAAAGTTTCAAATTCATATGTGCATGACTTTAGGATAATATTTCAAAGTTGTTCATCCGGGGAGAGAGAAGAGTTGTTCGTGATCTTCCTCCTTCAATGTTTTAACTAAGAAAAAGAAAATACAATTAGTTGGTTTTAATTCATTTCTAGTAAGACTGTAAAAAAGAAAACATTGTATATATAAGGATAAACTTTTATATGAATTATATATCCTAACATGTGATATCCTAAGTTTCAATCTAGGTTATCCATGAACTATTTTATAATATATATATTTTTAGGTATTTTATTTTATTCCATTAAAATGGTTCATTATGAGATTATGAATTTACCAAAGCAAATCCTACAGATGTGTCGAATCAAAAGTGCAAAAATTCCAATTTTCCTACACCAGTTCCTGTTTGAGCCTAGCTGGTAGCGGTGTTTTCATGTTTTACCCCAAGATACATCTATGGTAGAGAAACATTTACTTGTTCATATATATATAAGTATGTATTTTCATTATAATCCACTTAATCTATACTCACCAAAATCGAGGGATTCTTTTCATAGACATAGTATTTTACCTAAGGATTTCACTATGGTTTTATAATCCTAATCCCAAAAATAACTAAACCAATCCTTTGATACCAACTATACCAACCTTACACTTTATTTCATATTTAGAAAATATTTATTATATAAATTTTCTATTAATAGAACATTGATTATTGAGAGGTCTAGTGTCTTAGGAAATTAGAAGAATTTCATTACAACTTAAAGAATGAAATAAAAAATCTTTATTTCAAACTTCTTTGACACGATCAACCCATTACTTCGTACATAACACTGTAAGGTATAACATGAGGACATATAAAAGAAAGGGGTGAGCTATAAAGGACAGTAATGGAGTAAACTAGGAAAAACATGAAGAATACAATACATATTAGTCAATAGGAATATCAAGGGATAATAAGATATATATGAGAATAAAGGAATGATATAATATGATTATCATAACATAGAAATGTTACAACAACATAAAACAAGACATTAACATGAGAAAAGTTTCAATGTACATGGATTAGAAAGTGTAAACCCTCATTTCCCATGAATTAGAATCAATTAACCCTCATTTAACATAGAGTATCATGATAAAAAAACATTACTTATTGCATTGGAGAACTATTAGGGCCCCCCTTCATTAACATTTCAATCTCATGATTATGTGTTCCACATATATCATATTACATGGATTCATTCAGTATCATCATTTATTCGATGATAAAGGAATTTGGAATAAATAGATGAATGTACAAAATCATTAACTATATGTTCATGAAGGTGAATAACCTTGATAGAGAAATGAGTATGGTATTCATTACATGATGATTTTGGCCTGGAAAATTATGGTGCAATTTCGGCAGCAGAACGACATCATATGGGAATTCATAAGTTGGGTTGATGAGAGAGAAATGGGTCCCTCATCTTTTATAAATGAAATTTAAAGTAAGGGGATCATGAAACTTAATATAACAACATGTTAAATGGAATTTAAATGCACAATATGTATGGAATTTTTGAATGGAAATAAGAAGAGAGAAATACCTTACCGAATTTTGGCCTGGTACTGTGTGTATACGGAGGGCTTTAGTGAGAGAGAAAGTAGTATCAAATCATTAAAACAAAATGATGGATGGATGGGGGATGTGTGAAATCGTACCCCCAAAATTTCTAATCGAAAATAAAAGGGTATAACAATATAAAATACCTTGGAAAACGATTTGAGATGAAGGAATCCCTTATGAAAATTCATCATGGTAATAGGTGAACACAAGGGTTGATAAGAGGAATAAATGATAATTAAAGGGGATATAACCATTAAAACATAAAATGGTAAGTAATTAATATATTTAGTATCATATATAAATTTATGAATAAAATAAATTTATATATATAACATCAATATAATTTCTGATAAAAGAGAAGGGTGGAAGATCCCTTACAGAATTTTGGCATTGTAACGGGTGTGCTTAAATGATCATAATGGGGCTTGATGAGAGTGGAGGATATAATAATATATAAATCAAATAGATGTTGTGGTGGTAGTGTAACATCATCATTAATATATAAATATGGAACTGATGAAGCATAATTTAAAAGAGTAGCTTGAATGGACATAAGAAGAGTGAAATCCTTTACGGACTTTCAACATAGTAACAACTTAGGTATGAGTCCAAATGAGAAAGGATAAATCAACCCCATTTAAATAACACAAAATGGAAAGTAGTTAATTTAATATAAAATGGGGAAAATATTACCAATTGAAATGAAAAAGTCTAATTTCTAACAAGGGTCCTGAATTGAAAGGGAGAGAGGAAGAAGCGGATCCCTTACTTGGATGTGTGATCCCAAAAGCTCATAAAAGGCTTCTTGAGAGCTTGGGGGAACCTTGGGAAGAATATAGGAAATATGGAGAAGAGTTTGGTCTAGATCCATGTGTTTTTAGTGAATATTAATTTGATATTGGGTGGGTTTGTATATGAAAGGATGGGAGATTCTTTATTATTTAGGTTTTGGACACTACATACTAAAATATTCAAAACGAAAAATCATACCATGGTTTTTCCAATGGTTTCTAGAAAAGGATAGTGGTATATAATATTTTATAAATAAAATGTCAAAACCTATTTAAATATTAGTCTTTCTTATGTTAAGGTGAATCACACTTGGTGGAAAATCATTTAAAAATGATAAAATATTTTTTATGTCTTGCAGTGTCCACTAAGTCATTATAAAATTAACAAAACAAATATAAAATCACATTATTTTAATGGGAAAATATATATGGGCCAAATATACCTTTATTGAATTTTATTACATCATGATTGGGTCGATTTCATAAAACACAATATATATTTATAAGGTATTTAATTTTTACCCAAGAATTCAATTTTCTCATAAAATTATCAAAAAATCACTATTCGATAATTTTGACATCCAGATTCCAAAAATAATATTCATTTTATCTAAATAACATACTAAATATGTGAATTTTTACATTAAAAATTACTAAAAACATTTATTGATAATTCACAGGTTTTGACGAAAACAATTTTCAAACCATAATAAAAAATACATTTTACTTCTTAAAAATTATATACTCATTTATTATTAATAAAATTAATTGGATAATAATATTTTATTAGGATATTAATTATTTAAAAAAAATTCAAAAATTATTTAAAATGAATTCTTTAAAAAAATACACTTTTTGTTATATCATAAAAAAATATAACCCTTATCAGACTGTCTGCCAAATCATTTACAGATAAGGAACTAATATAATCATAATTTATAAGAATTATTGTTGTAATATTATTAACAAAAACCATAGTTTAATATAATGTTTATATTTCTCAAAAGTACCATTTTAACTCGAAATATAAATATATCAAATTTATCATTTTTAAGAAAGACAGTTACTATAAACGAATTTATAGAATAAGACATTTATTTATAAAAACGGATTACACAATAAGTAACTCTTAAATTTTTACATAACCCATTATAACACTCGCATAATACTTATGGGTAAGGTGTGCGATAGTGACAGCCTCTTGTGGTAGCTCGGATGAAACATCCTCGACCTGGAAGCCACTAAACCGGTGCTCCGAGCTAGGTGGTTACATGACCTTAACTGCACCTACCCATACACCAAAGGTTGTCGACTAGCAGCGGGGGTCTATGGGGTCAAGTGGGGAGACCATACCCCCTTTTTATGAGAGTAATACATAACAGAAATAAACCAAATAGCAGAAAACAATAACCAATAAACAAGGAATATGTGTATCAATCATTTCCAATAATAAATATTTCATGTCATACTACAAGTGAAAGTGTGAACAAAAACCCAAAATAAGGACAATGACCACAATCCCAAAAACGGTGACGACTCCATGTCTGGATCCTCCACCAAGTGCTACCCATTTACACTCAACTATCTAGAAATGAACCTTGCCCTTCTCCTGACCTGCAAACATGAAGTCTGCTCGGGTACCCAACAGTGGCCCGAGCAGGGTGTGAGTACAACTCAGTAGGCCCCCACCAACGGTGTCTACAAAATATACAGTATAAACAAGTACTGCATACAAAAAGAGAATAAATGATAATTTCCAATTAATTAATTTTGGTTCCATTAGCCAATTTTTGAGCCCAATCTGTTGCCACATCCATTTCCATTCATTACACACCAAATATCATCACTCACCATCTCATCACATTTCCATGGATTAATAACATACATTATGCTACATGGGTCTAAGGCCAAAAATCACATGCAAGAGGGTGAACACATCATTATCCTATCTCACTAGGACTAACCCCCTCATAGCAACCATATCCTCACCTCAAAGCCTCAGTCTGGGTGGATGAAACTGTTAGGAGAATAGACCCTCAGTCCCCTTTCCAAACCCATGCATTTAGGGTGGAGTTTAGAACATCAGACTTAGATCAACCCGTGGACATAGATCCTCATGTCATACCCCACTCTACGTAGCCATGTGAACATGCATATATATATATATAAAACCATCGACCATCCGAACAATTGACATTTAGAAAAAACTATTCACAGCACCCCACATGGGAATCCACATCATGCCATAATTAATTAACACATTACCATTTCACATCATTTAACCATTCACCCAATTCACATGTGTTATGCCTAACTCACTAAGCATTTAGAACTAGACCCATAACCTATCCATTATGGTCTTTAATCATTTTACACATTAACCCATTTAACCCTCTCATCATTACCATGATTCAACCATTCATGCCAACATGTTTATCAAGGGGTATACAATTCACTACAACAAGGTCACTTGTTTAATAACAATCCCTAAACCCGGGAAAAGCCAGCACACCCCATGCATGGGCCTAAATTCGGTCAATTCCATCCCAATACATCCCACGGGGATCGTGAGGGTTCCCATTGGCCATTTTAAACATCATTATTAAATAACATGCCAAGGTTATTCAAAACATAACCAATGGGAACCAAGAACACAACTAAACATGCGCAAATACCCAAATAACCATGGGATATATCTTGTAGACCACCTACCTCAAAACTGCAGTTGAACTCACTCTCAATGGAGTCCTTTGACATCGATCCGAACAACAATTGGATATTCAACCTAAAACTCACTGAAAAGATATGGTTTTAGAGCATTAGAACAAGAGGGAGAGACGATATAAACCCTAAACCAAAAAGAGAAGCAAGGATGGGATTAGTCTTACCCGGGGCTTCGATCTGCAACCAACTGTGCTCTAAATGGCCATGAATCAAAAGATAACCACCCTTGAGAATCTTGGGTCTGTGAAGTTCATCACTAGGGTTGAGAGGGGATGAATGGATGAAAATCCCGAGTTCGGGTTTAAAAGCCGAGAGTGGAAAACTTGTAATTTTTCCCAACATTAAGAGGCTGCATGGTTTGTCCGCACAGTTTGAAAATCCATGTGAAAACCATTAACATGCTACTTTCTGGAGGAGGATGAGTCGCACGGTTTTTTTGGGCAGGCCGTACGATTTCCCTAGGTCGTGTGCAAGCCATGCGCCCAGCCTTGTCTTGCCCAGATTTCCCTTCTTTCGTGCCCCGAGCCCCCGGAACACCCCCAAGGCCTCCTATACTTTTAGAAGACATCCCTTGAACACCGAAACAAGGGATTCAACCAAAACATGATGAAAACATACACTTCTAGAAACTGGGATCTTACAACCTCCCCACCTTATAACGGCTCGTCCTCGAGCCGAGCTTCTAAGACTTATTGATCCACTGAGCCCGCATATCTGATTCCCGCTCCAAAGTTTATTCCTGAACTTTTCCATGCGGCCATAGTACTCATAATAATGTGACAACCTTGCCTCACAAGAACTTTTCACTACGATCCACCAGACGAAAAAGATTCTCCTCAAAGGATGCATCAGCCTCAAGCTCCACATCCTCAACATTAACCATGTGAGATGGGTCATGGTGATTCCGTCGAAGTTGTGGCACATGAAACACATTGTGAAACCCACCATACCACTATGGAAGAGCCAATCAGTAAGCTACTAGTTCGATCCTCTCCACAATCTCAAAAGGTCCCACATACCTGGGCGCCAACTTACCCTGCTTTCGGATCTTATGGTGACCCAACCTTGGCAACAACCGAAAGAACACTTTATCACCCACCCCAAACTCAAGAGGTCTACGCCTCAGATCTGCATATGACTTCTGCCTACTCTGAGCTGTAACCATTCACTTCCTGATCAACATAACTCTCTCTGAAGTCTCCAGCACGAGAATTGGTCCCAACAACTCAGATTCACAGGCCTCTAACCAACACAAGAGATAACTACATGGTATCACATAAAGTACCTCAAACGGTTCCATCTGAATCGTATCCTAAAAATTTTTGTCATAGGAAAACTCAAACAATGATAGGTTCCACTCCCAAGAACCACCAAGTTCCAAGACACAAGCTCTAAGCATATCTTCTAACACTTGGATTATACGCTCTGATTGCCCGTCCGTCTGCGTGTGGAAAGTCATACACAAAAACACATGAGTACCAAGTGCATTCTATAAACCTTTCTAGAAACGTGATGGAAAATGCGGATCATGATCCAAAACTATGGTCCGTGACACCCCACAAAACCATAGTATTTCTCGAACATATAACTCACCCAACTGGTCGACTGTAAAGGTCTCTTGAATTGGTAAGAAATGGGCCACTTTAGTTAACCGATCCACAACCACCCATATTTCATCATTCATCTATGGAATCCTCAGAAGACCCTAAAACAAAATCCATCGTTACATCATCCCACGTCCATTTCGGAATGGGAAATGGATGAAATAAACCACCTGGGTGTTGATGCTCAGCCTTCACCTGCTGACAGGAAAAGCACCGTGCCACAAAGCCTGCAACTTCTTTGTTCATCCCTGGCCACCAAAACTGCCTTTGGAGATCACGGTACATCTTGGTTGAACCAGGATGCACTACCCACTTTGATGCTTGGAACTCATGGATCAACTCTTCTCACACACATTGTGGCACAACCACACGATCACAAACACAAAAAGCACAGTCCACGTCGAACGCCCACCCATAAGGTAGCTCCCCACCTTTATGATTTTCATTCATGGCCAAGCACTCAGGATCATCTAGCTGACCTTCCTTAACTCGACTCAAAAGCATCGAATCCATCATTAAGGAAGCAAAAGTGACCTGACCACTCTCCACTTGCACCTCCAGGTGCATCTCTACAAACAAATCCATCACCTTCCACACGGTGTTGGACTCCTGAAACGCCTGATTTGGAACCTTCCTGCTCATAGAATCAGAAACACTATTTCCCTTTCCTAGGATGTACACCAACTCGAAGTCAAAATACTAGAGATATTCAACACATCTTCACTGCCAAAGATTCAGATCCCGCTGTGAGAAGATGTACTTTTGGCTCTTATGGTCAGTAAACACAGTAAACTGTTCTCCGAATAGATAGTGCCTCCAGAACTTCAAGGCGTACACTACTTCAGCCAACTCAAGATCATGAGTGGTATAGTTCCACTCATGGGGTCTCAACTGCCTTGACTCATAATCCACAACCCGCTTATCTTGCATTAACACATCCCCAAGTCCAATTCTGTACAAATCACAAAACACGTTGTAATTCTTACCTGGATCAGGTAAGATCATGATTGGTGTGGTCGTCAGCCTCTTCTTCAACACTTGAAAGGAATTATCATAGGCCTCATACCACTCGAACCTAATTCCTTTCTTGTTCAAGCCCGATAGTGGTGCTACCAAGCGAGAGAAATCCTGAATGAACCTTCAGTAATACCTGGCCAAACCCAAAAAACTCTGAACATCAGAAACACTCTTGGGATACTCCAAAGATACAACTGCATGTACTCTCTTTGGATCCACTGCCAGACCTACCTCCAAGATGATGTGACCCAGAAAATTCACCTCCCCTATCTAGAATTGACACTTTTATAGCTTGTCATATATCTGATGCTCTCTTAGTGTACCCAAGATGATGTAAAGATGTTGGGCATGATCGTTGTGAGTTTTCAAGTACACTAAGATATCGTCAACAAAGACAACCAACAAACCGATCTAGATAGGGATGAATGATCATGTTCATCAAATCCATAAACACCATCGATGCATTGGTCAAGTTTAAAGGCATTACCACAAACTCAAACAACCCGTACCGACTCCAGAAAGCTGTCTGTGGTACATCAGAAGACCTCACCCTCATCTGGTGATAACCTAACATCAGACCAATTTTAGAAAACACTGATCCAACTTTCAACTGATTGAACAGGTTGTCAATTCTAGTAAGAGGGTACTGATTCTTCACTTTCATATGTTTTAACTTTCGATAGTCAACACACAGCCTCAACGACCCATCGGCCTTCTCTGAAAAAAGCACGGTAGATCCCCAAGGAGACGTACTAGGATGGATAAACCCCTTACGCTCCAACTACTCAAGCTGAAACTTTAGTTCCTAGAGTTCTACCAGTGCCATTTGGTATGGCAGAATGGAAACTGGCTCTGCTCCCGGCAGCAACTCGATTGTGAACTCAACATCTCTCTCAGGGGGTAACCCCAAGAAATCCTCATGAAACACATCCTGAAACTGATCCACCATAGGAGGAAAATTAGATTTCTCTACTCTTTCATTATCATTAAGCATAATACATTCCACTTGAGATGTGAGTCCACTCATCTGTTGACAAAATGGCATCGCACGCCCTACTTGAACATCCCATTCGCCACAGTGGACATAAGTGTCACCCTCAAGCAACTTGAACGATACTCTACGATGATAAAAGTCTATGCGTTCCTGATTCAGCACCAACCAATCCATTCCCAAGATTATGTAAAATGAAAAAATCTCAAGAACGATCATATCCGATGGAAAATGATACCCACAAACTTCCAAGGCACATCCCTTGCACTGCTTGATATCCTCAACCTGCAACCCTAATGGAGTGTCAATTGA
Organism: Viscum album; assembly: GCA_963277665.1. Classification (NCBI taxonomy): domain Eukaryota; kingdom Viridiplantae; phylum Streptophyta; class Magnoliopsida; order Santalales; family Viscaceae; genus Viscum; species Viscum album. The sequence goes on along the minus strand of OY728131.1, from coordinate 1,470,385,219 downwards.
CATAACTCCAAAAAGCCTCTGTACATGTAAACCTAGCACTACTACAAGTTGAGCAGAGATAAAAGAGTTTGTGGAACCTGTGTCAAACAACACATAAGATAATGTTGAAGCTAGAAGGATCGTACCTTGAATAGTCGACGGTCCGGCTTTGCTATCACCAGGAACAAACCGAACTGCCTGAAGATGACCTGCCCCTCTACCATGGGCTCTTGCCTGAGTACCCTGTTCTCCAATGCGCTGCTGGCGTGATCAATCTTGCCATGGAGTCCCATGTCCGCCGCCCCTACCAATATGACCCGTGGAGCTCCAACTTCCAACCTGATAAGGGGAAACTGATCCCCTTCCCATATTCAGTACCTGCCTTCCACTATCATACTCGCCCACCTACTGAGTTTTCCTACAGAACTTCTACACATGTCCCATTATTCTGCCTGAACGACACTCAACTGGAGGTCTAGGATATTGACCACGCATATGCCCCGGCCTACCGCACTGATAGTAGAACACCATATTTCCACTCTGAGAGGCTGACCCACTCTTCCATCCACTTTTCACACTTCCACCATGCCGTGAGCTCTCATGGCGTCACTTTTGACCCTCGGTAGCTGCACTACTTGTCTGCACCACTGGCACCACAAGCCCACTTCCCGAAGCTCCCTCCAGGTTTCCTTCCAAGATCAATTCATGATCTACTACCTCTGTGAACCTCTTCAAGTAGAAGATGTTTACATGAGACCAGATCTCATGTCTCAGCCCATCCTGGAAACACTTTTCTACTGCTGCCTCATCCCCTGCTAACATGGGGACAATGCGTCTCAAATCAATGAAGTGACTAGAATAGTCTATCACTGATAATGATCCTTGAGTCAGGCTCATTAACTATGCAGCATGCTCCTGCCTCAAAGTCTCTAGATAAAAATGCTCCAGAAACATTTCTTGAAAAAACCATCCACGTCATTCCCTCTACCAGATCTATTTGAGCCTAAATTTTCCACCAATTCCAAGCCTGGACCAGCAACATATATACGGCCAACATAACCCACTTTTCGATAGGGGTCTAGAGATGATTTAGTATCGTCTGTACAGACTCTAACTTGAACTCCACTTCCTCTGGCCCACCCTCTCCAGTGAAGTTCAGTGGGTGCTGTAGCTGGAACTCCCTTGTTAGCTAAAACATACTCGATGTAACACACCCTGGGTCCTGATCCATCATCCGCATAAGGTGAGTCAAGTTCTCTCATAACTAGTCTTCTCTACCTTCATGGATCACCACATTTTCTTGCTCCTCTACTAGAGGAGTGTTCTCGGCAACATCCTCTCGATTCCCAACTGGTAACTGATGTCGTTGTGGCATTTCACTACAATGGAAATAATGAGATTTAGAACACATACCATAAAACTTTCATAACTCCATCACAAAGGACTCATTACTAGCCACAACAATCCACTTTTCACACACTAACCCAACAACATTTTCAAATTTTTTTCAATCGCTATTCTTCCATTAAACATCAGTTACCCACTTGTTTCTTTTTATTCTTCTCATTATTTCTTGGTTTCATGAAATGCATAATGCACCCTACCTTCCTTCCTCACACACCCACCCCATGTGTGTGCATAACAAAATGCATGTCACCTATCTATCTAGGTGCCTACAATGATGCATGAATGAAAATCATCGTGTCGTGAAGGCCACAAGCCATATATCCTAAAACTGTCACATCAAACCACATGTGCATCACCCAATAGTGAAATATCATCAACTGTAACAACACACAACCAAGATCAACAATTCCCACCCAGGGTGACTTGGGTTTCCCCCATACCTGGGTTAGCTACTCCCAAGAACGAGCTCATTACCGAGGCCTGACACATCTTAACCTTTGGATACCAATCCCAAATAAGAAGACCTCAGAGAAGGAGAATAAATACCTCCTCTGATACCACATTGTAACTTCCCTAACCCGGAAGCCACTAAACTAGTGCTCCGAGTCAGGTGGTTACATGATCTTAAGCGCACCTCCCCATACACCAAAGGTTGCTGACTAGCAGTGGTGGTCTATGGGGTCAACTGGGGAGACTATACCCCATTTTTATCAGAGTAAGCCACAACAGAAAAATACCAAATAGTGGAAACAATAAGCAATAAACAAAGAACATGTATATCAACCATTCCCAACAATAAATATTTCATTTCATAATACAAGTGCAAGAGTGAACAAAAATCCAAAATAAGGACAACAACCACAATCCCCAAAACATTCCAGACTCCACGTCCAGATCCTCCACCATGTTCTACCCATGTCCACTCAACTATCTAGTAAGGACCCTTGCACTTCTCCTGACCTGCAAACAAGAAGTCTGCTCTGGTAACCAACGGCGGCCCAAGAAGGGTGTGAGTACAACTCAGTAGGCTACCACCAACAATGTCTCCAAAATAGCCAGTATAAATAGGTAGTGCAAGCAAAAGGAGAATGAATGGTAATTTCCAATTAATTAATTTAGTTTCCAATTGCCAATTTTTGAGCCAAAGTCTTTTCCACTTCCATTACCATTCATTACACACCAAATATCATCACTCACCATCTCATCACATTTCTATGGATTAGTCACATACATTAAGCTACATGGGTCTAAGGCCAACAATCACATGCAAGAGGGTGAACACATCGTTATCCTATTTCACTAGGACATACCCCCTTATAGCAACCATATCCTCACCTAGAATCCTCATTCTGGGTGGATGCAACCATTAGGAGAATAGACCCTCAGTCCCCTTTCCTAACCGGTGCATTTAGGGTGGTGTTTAGATCCTCAGTCCTAGCTCAACCTGTGGGCATAGATCCTCTAGTCATACCCCACTCTACGAAGCCATGTGCACATGCTTATATATATAAGTAACCATCAACCATCCAAACCATTTCCCTTCGGCAAACACTATTCACAACACCCCACATAGGAATCCACATCATGCCTTATCCCATTAACACATTACCATTTCACATCATTTAACAATTCACCCAATTCTCATGTGTTATGCCTAACTCACTAAGCATTTAGTACTAGACCCATAAACTATCCATTATGGTCTTTATTCAGTTTAAAAATTAACCCATTTAACTCATTCATCATTTCCATGATTCAACCATTCATTCCAACTTGTTTATCAAGGGCTCTACAATTCACTATGACCACGTCACTTGTTTAATAACAATCCCTAAACCCGGGAAAAGCCGGCACATCCCATGGATGACCGTAAATTAGGTCAAGTCCATCCCAACACATCCCATGAGGATCATGAGGGTTCCCATTATCCATTTTAATCATCATTATTACCAAAAATTCCAAGGTTAATCAAAACATAACCATGGGGAACCAAGAACACAACTAAACATGTGCAAATACCCAAATAACCATGGGATTTAGCTTGTAGACCACCTACCTCGAAACCATGGTTGAACGCACTCTCAATCGAGTCCTTATACCTCGATCTGACCAACCTTTGGAGCTTCACCCTAAAACTCACCCAAAAGATAGGGTTTTTGAGCTTTGGAACAAGAGGTAAAGAAGATAAAAACCCTAAACCAAAAACAGAAGCAAGGATGGGATTAGCCTTACCTGGAGCTTCGATCTGCAACCAACGATGCTCTAAATAGCCAAGAATTAAAGGATAATTACCCTTGGGAATCTTGGGTCATCCAAGTTCGTCACTTGGGTTGAGAGGGGATGAATAGAAGAAAACCCGAGTTGGGGTTTAAAAGCCTAGAGTGGAAAACTTGTAATTTTTTCCAACTTTAAGAGGTCGTACGGTTTGGCCACATAGATTGACTAATCATACGCAAATCGTGTGCATGCTATTTTATGGAGGAGGAGGGGTTGCACGGTTTTCCTGGGCAGGTTTGACGGTTTACCTACACCTTTCGAAAGTCTTGCGCCCAGCCTTATCTTTCCCAGATTTCCATTCATTCATGCCCTGAGACCCCGGAACACCCCCAAGGCCTCCCATACATTCAGAAGACATGCCATGAATCTAGAAACAAGGGATTCAACCAAATCATAATGAAAACATACCCTTCTAAATAACGAGATCTTTCATCGGATAACATCGCTCAGGTGGTAATCTCTATTAACTTGAACTTCTCATATATGTAATTTTGTTCTAGATTAATGTGTTGAAGTTTGGATTCTGATTGGTCAAGAGTGAATCCCAGTGATGCTACCTGCTTTTTGATCTTGGAAAAATGATCTTTTTTCGTCTTGAGTGTACTATATGAGGTCATCCTCTCATTTTTCTATGGTGAATGGATTTTTTTAAAACTATATATTAATATCAGTCATGGGATAATTGTTCAATGGATATATTATCAATAGTAATAATTTTTAGCGGTTATTTAAACCCAATAAAAAAAAGAGTTCATGTGTTTTCTATATCCATAATACTTCAAAATAAAGAGAATTTTATTCATAAATTTTTGGTTCATCACATTGAATTATTCCACCATGGCTTAGAACATATTAGTTTAAGTGTATTGGTTTAAGCAAAGATCAAAACCATCTTCCAGGGGAGTATCATCTCAGATTTCAAGTGATAGAAAAACCCAAAAGAATGTGGTAGATAACTATCATTGGGGAAAGGACCACTCAGTAGAGGACGTAGTGGAGGTACAAGGAACAAAGAGGATTCCCCAGAAGTTATGAGTTTAAAATCGTTCCACCAATTATCAACATGATCTCATCATCATGGGAAACATATTTCCTAATTACCACCTGAGTATCTAATGTGTGGAATTTTAGGCACAAACTAAAAAACAATAAATACATGGATTGATCAGAATATGAACTCAAAATCATCTCATCATTGGTGATTTCCACTCAAATAATATGAATTCTAATTCCTCAATATTTTCAACATACATTTTATGAATCTTTGGGATTTCTGAACATTCAAATATGGGTGCTAGCACAATGTTATAAAGACACCAACAACATTTAGATGACCAAATCATCTCCTTTTTTATGACGTATTAGAGTATGATTGATTTGGAAACTTAGATCTGGAGTCTTTACCATTGGGATGTGGGATAGGGAATAAGATAGAGAGAGGGAGTGGTAGTGAATAGTTTAGGGTGAATGTATCTCTTCTTCTCTATATAGTAAAGTAATATATATCTGTATACCGGAATATTTAGTCTTAAACTAATAAAAAGTATATTATGAATACTGTAATGTGTCATAAAAACTATTTATATAATTTAAAAGTTCTTTTAATATAATAAATATTAATGTGATAATACCCAAGACATTAACTCCACTCATCATTCCCGTAAATATTAAATGGACCATTGCTACTTTAAACTAATATTCATTCAAATAATACTTCACTATATTTACTATAAAACATGTAAATTCATTTAATAAATAAATTCAATGTAAACCATTATCAACAAGAATAATATGAATTTATTTGTTCCTTTAGTGATCATGTTTCCTTGGAATAATAATGAACCCTGGTGGTAGATCCCACCATATCCAATATAATTATCCAACGAAATAGGAAGGATTCTTGAAAACACTATTGAGGTACACCCTTTAAGACTTTATCATGATACTAGTTAATACTATTCACAGTCCAAGAGAAGGATCTAGTAACCCATCATGGCCCCTAAAGAGATAAGGATAGTCATAACAATGACTAGAAATCTACCAACATGCACTATGTAATATAATATATTTGACTTTTACAATATCATAAAGTAGTATGAACACCTGTGCCATCACCCTTTTCTTTCTTAAATTTTTTGATCTAACTAGATAGATTTACCCTCGACTGCCATGGACATGTTCTTATGAAGGTGCTTCTATATTAGTCAACATGGACCTAGATATATTAATTCCTCAACCTAGAAGCAAAAAAAACTCTTTTCTTGATCATTTAACCAATTCCATTCCACCAATGAAGCACCTAATATAAGCTACATCTCCATGAATTCATTATCATCATTTTTTAATTGAATCAATGTACAAGATCTATTGGAATAATATTCCAATGATCTCAAGTAAGTATACCATTACACATGTACATAGGTGGAAATATCCAATGACAACCAACAGATATGTTGTTCCTCTTGGCAGGTCTATTCTTATAATCTAACTAATAGATACCACCAAGTCTGAATTTTATTTGTGTAATTTTCAATACTTCTGATCCCCCATCACCTAATAGTCAAGCATCTACTATACTCATTCATAATTATGTATGTAGACCACATAAAATATGATTAAGATTAATGTCAATGTATTTTTAGGTTCTCATTATATCCTAGGATCTACTATAACCTTTTATTATGAAAATTAATCTATGGTCATTGTAATAAAATAATGAAAACATAAATATCGACACTATTATTATAAGTTTACATCATATATATCTTACTATATATGTGATATGGTAATAAAAATTATTATATTGTTGGGTCTAGGGAACCAACTATTTCAACAATCCCACATTCACTATATCCTAAATTGAAATAAAACATGTTAGCACTCACATGATTATGATATTGTTCCTACTAGGTCATAGCTTTAGTTACTGGCCCTTCCATGATTTTGTCATGTGGAAATTTTTTTTATATGTGACCTCATATCCTTGGGTAACACATTGAAAGAGATGGTATCTTTGAGTATATATCTTGTGTCCACATTCATGACATAATGTCATGGATAGTAAGAGTATCATAATTTACATCATAATAATTATTTACTTACTAGTTCTGATTCTAATATCTTGAACAAATCATTTCATTTAACTTCTTCTTAGCTGCCTTAGAAGCTGCAACATACTAGGTACTTGTATGTATTTCTACCACTAGCTTATATGAGATTTTATCGATCATCACATTAGATTTAATATAATATTATATCACATGAATCTGAGGAAAAGTTTTTTGTGTCCCCTAAAAACTAGTATAACTTTTCTCCATATTCTAGGTATATATCCTTTTTACATTCCCAAGTACAATAATATAGTTCTGACTACTACTCTTTCAGTGCTATTGAAAATAAATGATATTTTCCTACTAAAAAGTATATCTTGGAAATATCAATTTTTGTACATATCATGGAATACATGATATAGTCATCACTAAATAATATGGTACTCATCTAACCACTTTAATCTACTCCAATGTCCTAGAAATGTCATCCTTGAGATATTATTCCCTGTGATATTAGTAAAAATTCTAATTTCAATTTTTACAACTTGTATTTTTCAATACTATGTCACTATATGTACAATCAACTAGGTCCAATCAACCTTTAGATCCACCTCAGTATATCTTTCTCCCTATAACTTATGTTTCTAATTTAATTCATTCACTAAAGAATAACTTTCATCCTGGTCTTAGAAATCTGTAAGACGAATATCTATTTTCCATATGTTTTCGAACATGATAGACTTGGAAAACTATGGTGCTCCAACAGAAAATTAGACACACGAAAAACAATAATTAAAAATGAATATTATATGATCACGTTGATTACTTAAATCTTAAATTGAATTTTAGTAACTTGCAACCTCTATTACTATTCTGCGACATGACCATCCTGTTCTATTTATGTCATATAAACACCTTCTGTGATTTGTGGTCATGATATCCAATTCTCAATAGTGTTCCTACAAATTAGTTATGACAAGTAAAACCCTAATGGATTTAGGATTAACAAATTTGGATTACCAATTGTGCCTTATGAGTACTGCTATTGTTTCATCTATGTATCATCTTTTTTGAATACCAACCACAATATTTTATATTATAATACATCTTTCCCTTTGATACATGGAATCCATTACTAAATTTTAATTGGTATTTTCAATATTAGCTAATTTATATATATTTATCACAAGTATGAATTGTTATTCTCAAATAATAATATATCACTATCCATGGTGAATACAAAACCATCACTATTGTTTTAACATTCATATGTAGTATGGGTCTCTGGAACATTCATGTTACAGATGTACTTTTGGAACTAGTTCTATTCCAACTACATGTTCATCTTAATCATTGACTAATCCCTAGACGATATGTCTCCCACTATCTCTAATAGATAAGCATTCTCTTATATAGAAATTTATTTTATCACTTGCCTATTATTGTTCTATCTTAGGGAGATATGTAATATCTTAAACAACTGTTAGGATTGTTACTTTTGATGTACAATTTTTTTAGCATGATGCATGGTTGTTTATTTCCAAACAAACTCTATGCATCAAAACACATGTCTGTATGACTAATGGATTTCCATAATAATACAACTATTATGATATCCATTAGTCATTTTAGTTGGCATATGGTTATGGGATTTCACCGTTATTTATGAAGCACATCATGAAATATAATGGATGTTTCTACAAGTTGATACGTTGATACACCGTACACCATAACATAGATGTATAATATTTCCATTTAGTAATTTATCAATGAAAATTTTTCTTGAGAAATGTAAATATATTAGACTTCAACATCGATACTCCTCATTATAATCATTGTAGTGATGTAGATAAGGTAATGTGCATTTAAAAAAATTTCCATGTTACATTAGAATGATTTATGAATTCTTGGTTAAGATATTCTTCATAATGGTAGCCTTAATAATATTATATCTTCTTTCCAAGTGTATAGATCACATTACCATTCCTTAATTACTTAAATTAATCTTAAAAGGTATATATATATATACCACTAGTATACCCATGTAATACTTCACCCTCACTTGTTAAACTAATTCTAATAGCCTTGTGGGTAACCTTTGTTTCTAAGGGTTTCTTTGTCCAAGACTATGTATATATGTAGATGATACCTAAGGTGTTTATCTTAGATGAGTCTAAATAACATACAAGGTATATTTTGGATGTGTAATTTATGTTTTTCATGAAAATGATTTGTCTTTCCACAACTAGTTAAATAAGTCTTATATTTATATTCATCATGTATTGTCTATGATTCAGGTATCATTGAAATATTTTCTGAGTATAAAAATCCCAAAAAAAAAATAATTGCTAAAACATACATAATGTCTCATTGTGTCAAAAGTATATGTGATATAATTTTTTCATTATAGTAAATAATGGTTTTAAAAAACTTATTCACTTGGAAATATAAAATTATTTCACTTCTCACCACTAACTTCAGAATCACCCTTTCATAACTACTTGGAGAATACACCTAACTTCTAAAAAAGATTCTATACATACATGGATACTATATTTAAATAAACATATGTGAAAGGAATACTATAAATTATAAAAAGGATTTATGATTGAAACATTACTTATATATTGATAAACACCTAAAGAATGAACTGGGACTTGCTTCCCTGCTTTATTTTTTGTATTTAAACTTCCTTAAAATTATTTCATGATATGAAATACAAATAAACTATTGTTAATACCACTTTTATTTGAAGTAAATTGTAAATGTGACTTTGATGTTTCACCTTCTATTGGACGTTTCACAATGTCTTTTAATTTGTTCCCCGGATTAGTTCATGTTTAAAATGTCTTTATATTCCTATTTACTTGATGAGAATTACCTTAAATATTAAGGAAGTGTTTACTCAATATTTTTCATTTTTAACTAAAACAAGACTTGAATAAATGGTCATAGGAATTAAATGATAAGAAATATCATGATCTACCTTCCAATTTACGCTTATCCAGTGTAATCATTTCATTCTTATCTTGCCCCACTTTCTCCTTGCAATATACTCGGTGATTAGAATAAATGTTATATCATCATTTTCCAATGTAGAGACCATAAATAGTATTAGATTTTAATGATTACATAATGACATAAACTTTATATACATTGTACACTAGTCTCCTTTAAGTAATTTTTAACACCCACGCTTCCAGAGGTAGTTTAATGGATTTTGGGGTCACTAGAACCTTGAATTTCACATACCATAGTATTGTGAAAGGGCACTTGTAATACACTTAGAAACTCATTAAACTGTGGAAATTTACTTTTTTCTATTATTTATCATAGTAATTATTGTGGTATAAATTTCCATTTTTCTACAAAAATAATATTCTAGATGATTATGTTTTTAATCTTGATTATCAATTTTGGATTTTTTATTATTTAAGTAAATAATTAAATGTATCTCACTATTTTATCGAATTCAAGGAACCCTATTTTCTAGAAACGGGATAATATGACAATTAAGTAATCTAGTGGAAGGGATCCTTGAACCTCCACACATTTTCTGAAAGCTATTCCTATGAAACTATTTGTAGGGTTGAAGGTAGGCATTTTATTGGGCAACCACATTTACTTTTGGTTCCTTGATCTATTGAGTGAAGTCCCAGATTGTAAATTCATAACATAATTTACTCAATACATGACTCAGAATTAATTGAAATTAAACAATGAATAATCCTTACTACCACCATAGCTATGTAAAAAACACTCACAATAAAACTCCCTAATAGTAAGAGTCACCGTCATATTTGGCCTGATGATCACCTTCAACAACCAATTTTCCCTAAATTCTAATTGATGGATGGTGGTTGGGACTTAATATTTATTTGATGGTTTTATGTTCTTAAGTGATGAAAAAAATCATTCTATATTCCAAAAATAAATTACTATGTGACACACTCACAACTAGATATTAACTATAAAATATACATTACATCAAATGTTCATTTTAACTATCCATGGTTGTTTATTATTATATGTGATCATGCATAGGCTACACAATCAAAAAATATTAAATCATGGATAAATTAAATGTTGATGTTACCATGATCCAATAATATTGGTTAATCCACTGAGTGAATAATATATCAACCTTTACCTTAGGTGTAATACATTGAGCTGCATCACCTGTGACTCAAGTTGTAGGGACATCATATCCATTGAATCAATCTCTTATCTAGTTTTTCACCATAACTTCATGTTAAGTGCATCACTACTCGTCTTCTTCATTATAAAATATTACTCACATTTAGGCGAGAGTGTCTCGAGAGTATAAAATACAACTCTAATAATTGAAATGCATGCCCCTATTCATATAATGACACTTAGATGAATCATATACCAAATTTTGTTAGACTAATTATTTTAAATAATCATTGTAATAATAAATTAAATAATTTAAAAAATTAGCAGATATGCATTGGTCAGTCAACAGATCAAGTCTAGTCTATATCGCATTAAAATTTCATATCAAAATAAATTAAATAATTAAAATTATACATGAATTAAATAATACTTGAGGGTGTTTTTATTTAATTAAAATTCACTCTTAGTGTTATTAAATATTTATATTATTCAGTATTAATAATTAATATAATGTTAACACCAAAAGTTTAATTAATTCAACCCATAGTAATAATTTTAATCCAAAAATTAATATTTCATTTATTTAATTTGAAACCAAAATTAAATTAAATACTTAGATTAATTTTTTATTATAAAAATTAGTAGATCCCCAGAAATCCCAATCAAGGCATGTGTGGGTTGGGCTGATCCCGTATAGGCCCATTATGAGCGTTATAGACCCTATGAAGGGGCTTTCTAGGCTGGATATGTCCACCAAAACCTGTTCTTGGGTGGGAAGACCCACCCAAACTTGTTTCATTATCTGATTCCCTGTAGATTGGTAGCTCATTATGGTCCAAGGTTTGATCCACCTGATCTGGGCGGTCCGAGCGAGGTTGTTGCACATGGAGAAGGTGGAGGTGCGCCGCTTTGAACCTAAAAGGTGTAGGATACCCTATAGATAGTGTTCTAAATGATATTTTGTGGTGGAATGATTCTGAGAGGAGTATGGAGAACATGTGTAGCATTAGAGGATCTAGGAAAGTTGAAAGTGGGGGTCCTCCATGGGGTTTCATCCTCGTGTAGAGGTTGTTCTAGTGATCCGGACAAGGAGGTCTCATTCTAGTTCTGATTTGGTCAAGAGTTCACACCAACGGAGTGGCGATACTCTTTTTCTGGGTTGGACCACCTATGATGGTCAGGTCTTAGGTGTTTCTGAATGCCGGTGAGAAATTTCCAAGGCCTGTGGTAGATCATGGTTAAGTGTGGTGATGCTACTACTCAGAGGTGGTGGTGTGAGGTCGGTGGTCACCAGATCTAACCTGAGCTAGTAGTGAGGGAGGTCATGGTTGGATGGGAATTTTCTAGAAGGGAGAACAAGGGAGGTTTTCTGATGGGTGGTTAGCCAATACTGGGGCACAAGAGAGGTCCTGGAATCGCCATAGTGGCTCGGCTCACTGATCAGCCGAAGGGGAGGGTAAAAGGTGGATGGGCGACCGACTATCATGGTTGGGTGACCAAAATTAAGGGCGACAAGGTGTTGTCCCATGAGGCTGCTAGAGCAGGGAGGGAGGGGTCCACCACACAAGGTATGACCAAATTTTGGGTCTTCCATTTTTTTGAAATTTTTTTTGACATTAAATTGTTAAAAAAAGATATGGTCCCCCCTTTACTTTTTTTATAAATTAACTTTTGATGATTTCAAATTTCCTCTCCTACCATAAAATGTTTCCAACAAAAAATCCATCCCCAAAAAATTTTTCATAAAAAACAACAAGACCCACATTTAAATAAAAATACTATTTTATTAAAATTATTATAAAAATTATTTAACTAATATAAAATAATTGGTGTCATGAAGTACTATTCGGGTGACAAGAATCCCATAAGAAATTGGGTTCATTAAAAAAATTCAAAAAAAATGACAAGGTTTGGTTATTTTAACATATGAATAAATATATTTTAATTAATTTAATAAAAGTAAAAAAAATTAAATATGTGTTTAAAAATTTAGATGGTCGTTACATGACCATCTGATTCCAGATTTAAAATCCATCACCAATGTTAGTATTGTAACAATACCCTCTTACAAACAAAATGAAATTTTAATTTTTTTTTCTTGGAAAAAACTTCTCATGTTCCTCTAATAGAAATTAGTGTTATCAGGCACTCATCAAAATCCCTAGAATATGGGATTTTAAAAAATTTCCACCAATTATAAATATGGGCTCTTCATTATCTGTGAAACATTTCTCGATTACTACCTGAAGAACTCACTTGAGTAATTTTAAGCACAAAATAAGAAATCCATAAATAACTGGTTAGATATATAGTTTCACATGATGTTTGGTTATCATTAGTGGTTCTTTCTTGAATTATTGGAATTCAAATTCCTCTAGATCAACTACACATGATTCTAGAAACTATAGGAGCATCGGTCATCAAAATATGGGTGCAATTGTGGAATTATTGTGGCACCTTCAATTCTTTGACGATAACCACATCATCTTGATTATGATGAATGAGAGTTTTATGGATCCAACAACATGGATCAAGAGTCTCTCTCTATATATGATATAAGAAGTAGAATAATAGAGATAGTGAGAGATAGTGAATTTTTCAGGGGGAATGTCTCTCATCTTTTATATATAGTGTTATAATAAATATCCTGAAAAAAATCATAATACCTAAATATTTATTCTTAATTTAATAAAAAATATATTTTGACTACTATACTGAGTCATAAAATCTATTTATATTATTAAGACATTATTTTAATATAATTAATATAGTATATGATAACACCCCATCCATTAACTTGACTTGTTGTTCCTACAAATATTAAATGGACCTTGAATATTTTTAACTAATATTCATTCAAATAGCATTATCATTAATTCAATATAAAACATTAAACAAAATTTAATAAATAAATTCAAGACAAATTGTTTATAACATTAGTAATATGAATTTATTTATTCCTTTAGTGATCGTATGTCCTTGGACAGATCCCGGACACTAATGGTGGATCCCACCATGTCCAATATACTTATTGAATAGAATATTGTATATTCTTGAATACACTATTTTGTGTAATCCTCTATATACTTATCTCAATATCAGTGAATGATATTTATAGACCAAAAGTAGGATCTAGTAACCCAACATAGCCCCTAAAGAGATATGGATAGCCAAAGCAACCACTACCAACCTACAAACACACACTATGTAATATTATCTCTTTATCTATTAATATCTCATAAAGTAGGACACACACATGTCATCACCCATTTATTGCTATATTATTTCTTGATTTAACTAGATGGATTTACCCTTGACTTCCATGGTCATTTTCATATGAAGGTACTACCATCCTGATCAACATGAACCAAGTTATATTACTTTCTTACCTGGAAGGCACAAATTTATTCTTGATCATTCAACCAATGTCATACCACTAATGACCCACACAACACAAACTACCTTTCCATGATTTCATTATCACGGGTTATTTCTTGCATCAATTTATGTGATGAAATATCATACATTATAAATGATCTTAGGTCAGGTGACCATTAGAGTTGATTATAGATAGGAACATCAATTGACACCCAAAACATGTGGTGTTCCTATTAAAGTGTCTATCCTCAAGATCACACCATCAGAGATCCCCAAGTGAGAACTTCATGAGATGAAGTCTCAATGTGTATGATCCCTCTTCATTTTATAGTCAAACATATATTGTTACCATTTAGAAATATGTATCTAGACCATAGGACATATGTTTAAGATTAATGTCAGAGTATCTTGAGGTTCTCATTATATCATGGGATCAGCTATAACCTTTTGATATGACAATTAATCTATGGAAATTACCATTAAATAGTGGACCTAGAAATATCATCACAATAATGTTACATTTACATCATATGTATCTAACTATATACTAGATATGGTATTCAAAGTTACTATATAGTTGGGTCTATGGTACCCACTATTACAACACCTAGGACATTATGAAGTTTCACATCATGCAAATAAGGAATATGGACACACATTTTAACATCATATGGTGAGGACGATGCATGTTAATATTTAACGTCATGAAATCAGTATGAATTCCACATTTTAATGCCATGTGACCAGGACCTCGCACACAATTTAGGGTCATACTAATTGGACCATATCCAACATTTTAATGTACTATTACATGGACTATGGAAAAATCAATTCCCAGTATATTTGTGTGATATGGATAAAGAACAAGGTAACTCATGTTCCACATATGTATTAGGATATATATAGATGTCGATACGAATGGGTACCTAGGGGGCCATGTCACACGAAAAATCCCTAAATGATGGTTGTATGCAATTTAAATTCATTCCTATTCATGAAATTATAGTTTAAGGTGGTATATTTTTCAACTGAATTGAAGGATGCTTCCCAAAATAGGCATATGTGGAAATCGAGGTGAAATTATTTATGTGAATGATGCCTTAGGAGTCTCGGTGCCGCATCACATTTAAGTAGTGAATATCTTTTTTTGAGGTCATGTATTTTGGACCAAGGATCCATTCTAACACCAAATCACATCAGAACCCACCCTACTAGAAATCCAAATCTCACGTGAGCAATGCTTAGTGTGGGAAACAATGAATGATACAGGGGGTCTACCTGACATGTGGGAGTGAAAATTAGGGGGGATATCAAGGATTTAATTCTACCACAACATGGTAGACCATAAAGGAGGTAAGTCAAGACATTCAAGGTATGGATGAAGGGGAAACTAGGGATTCGGGATTGACTATCGACCATATTTGAAACATAGTAACCTCAACCCTACCAGTCAATAATGGGGATAGAAAACATATTTTCAACTATTGAACATGTTCTAAACACATCACTCATTATTTTATAGAAAAATATTTTTGGGTGTCAGCCAATCGTAGGAGGTAACCCAAAAATGAAAGATACAATCACCTTTAGGGGGTCATTCCATATTTGGAAGGTTACATAAATTTTAACTGAGAAAGACTTGAAGTGTAGAATGAGAATGAGCATATCAGAAAGTAGAATTCTGAACTCAAGATTTATGAGCAGATTATCGTCATACTTCATTGAGATTGATAGATCGTTTATAGTCATGTTACTTAGACTAATGATCTCCCAATTTAAATTCATGATGTTTAAACTATAACTGAGGATAATGGGTAGAAATGTTGATTTACATGTGGATGTACCTAATAAAGAAATTCATGGGCATCACTATATATCCCATGAGGATGGGAATTAAGACCCACATTGTTCGAGATCACAACATTGTAAGATAACAACACTGGTGGTAGCAATTTTCTCTAGCAATGAAACTATGACATCCCATGGTTTTCATGAGGAATACCAATTTTTTTTAGCTTAGAAGCATAGTTTAACTTCATTTTTTGAGTTTTTTATATCATAGTTTAAGGTTTTAGAGTTTATAACAAAATGGGGGAACTTTTGTAGTGGGTATGTGTGTTGTAGTGGCATGAAAGAACCAATGTAAGTGAGAACTAGGGAGACCCATCATGGAATGAAACAACATCGGTAAATAGAGCATATAGTTTAATGTTGTGATACTAAGACATTGTCTGAATAGTTTAAGGTCAGGATTCCTTGACCATCAGCTCTTAGTTTAAGGTCATAATGTTTGGACCACGAATCGTGCACACCTAGAATGGATATGATTAATGTATCAACATAACAACACTGATGTCAATGTGGAAAAAGAATAACACTCACCACATATGCATTCTTAAGGAGGCTTGTATATAGTTTTAATTCATGAGAAAAGAAAAAATTTAGGCCAATGGGATGAAGGGTTGGTAAACATGTGTATGGACCCAAAGACAATGAGCCTTGGCATCACTAAATATCCAATGAGGATGGGAATAAATCCACATGTATTTCTTAAAGGAGATCTACTAGTGCAGGTCTAACCCATACACAAGGAGGGGGAACTTTTTTGTTTATTTTTTGTTACTTTTTTCATGTGTGACTAGACCAGGATTTAAAATCAAAGCATCACAATGTATCCTTTGTGGAGAGGAATCAAGCCATACGTAGTTCTAGAAATATTTCATGGTAGATGATTTTTTTCACGGGAAATATCATCCCATGTGAGTACATTATGATGTGTTTCATTTTATAATCGTAAAACCATGATGATGATTGTTGCATAGTTTATTGTCATGTAACTAGGAAACTGACCTTACACAGTTTAAATTCATGTAGCTTGGACTGTAGGGGCTCTTAGTTTATGGTTATAGAGTTTGGACCAAATATTTTAATTTCATTAAATAAATTTTTTAGGCTTCTGGATTAACAAAAAAATGATATGAATTTGGGACAAGGAAGGCCCATCGCCATATAACACATTCCCAATATTTCCCACATATAGTTTAATGTCTCGATTCTTTAACAGGGGGATCTTAGTTTAATTTGATAGAGTTAAAACCATGGATAATATCTCCTCAATAGGATATATTTATAATGTTTGGGTGACAAATATGACATGAATGTAGCCTTAGGAGGCATGTCATCACATGACACATTCTGAAGAATACCCACATACGGATTAAATCCATGATGTTGGGAATAAGTATATGAAATTTAAATTCATACAATTGAGACTAAAAATATAGTTTAATTTACTATTGTATGGATGATAAATGTTACATATTTTATCATTATTCAAATAGAATGAAACAAAATAGTTTAACATCAGGTTTTAGATATAGCAAAGGTCTTCTTATTTGAAATATATGTTGAGAAACATGGAATTGGTTAGATGGGTGACACTCTCCATACATAATGATCAAAGAGTACACACTATTTGGATAGTAATTATGAATGATTTAAGGTCCTTCCAATTTGTGCTCCAGCCTTGGTAGATTCCTACTAGGAATGATCAAAATTTAGAGAGAGAATATCGTGTCACCTAGATGGAAAGAGCAGAGGTGAACCTTCTTGTTTTGAAGCCTCTATATCTTATTCTGGTGTGTTTCTTGATTATGAAAGGCATGATCCTTGACCTCTTTATGATATTTCATCTCATCTAGATAGACTATTTCCATTCTTTTTGGTGTTTTTTCCCATATATAAGTGTTTTGGAGAGATGGAAACCAAATCTTGATGGGAATGAATGCTCTTCTCTGTACACTATAGAATATGTAGTTACCTATGTCAAATTTAGAGTTGTTATATGAAAATCCCAGAGACTATTGGGGAGCTTGTTTGACCATCTTTCCATTTTTGGGATGAAAATCTACTACATAATGTTGGAGAAGGTTTTTTAATGCATCGATCATCCCATTTTCCTACACATTATAATGGGAAGTATGGTTAGACTAGATTTCATACATAGAATTAAACTTATTTTTCGTAGCTACTCAGAAGTTGGCTTCATTTCTTATGAGAGTAGAGTGAGGGATGTTTAACTGATGATTTATTTTGGAGTTCAAAAATTCAATAGTCGATTGGTCCATGACATCATTGAGAGGATTCTATTCTACCCACCACAAAATGAAATATTCCATGGTCAGAATGAACATGTATTAGAAAGCTATTGCTAGTGGATATAGTCCCAAGACATTGAGCGCCAAGACTAAAAAGGGATAAGACAACTTGGTGTATGTAGGGGATCTATAATTGTATTCACAATGTTGAAATGACTCTGACATGCATGGAACCTAATGGAAAACTCTATGCAATCATAGACCAAGGGGTCTAGAAGTAATCAACCCATCAAATCTATTGAGATATTTTAAAACCTTTATAATGAGCACCACATGACCCAATATATTATTCCTGCATGACAGGAGGGATCTCATATCTTTTAATTAAATGGATAATAATTCCATCAAATCCATATTTGTGGATAAGTTTCTCAATGTTGGCCCACTTTGTAGGGAAAACCGCATTGTGCACTGATAGATTTTTTCATGTTCAGATCTATCTGGTGGTAGAGCATCACTGAATACATACAAAATGACAAGTAATGTATTATCATTTGTTTCTTCTACTATGAGGGGATCTGGAGGTCCTGATGTAGAAGCACTAGTGGTTAATTAGTCTACCTACTTTCCATCATCATTTGGATGAATGTGAGTGATAACCCTTTAATGTGCCTCATAGATTAATTGATCATCTTGGTCATTCTCTACAAGATATTCATCTAGGACAACTAGAGAATTGTTTTTACCATTATGTGTCCAGGTAATGTGATCCACCACTGCCTAAAAAGGTAACAAAGACATAAACGAGATAGTGTAATCTAGAAAGGTCTTGATCATTGGATTCCTGACAAAGTAATCACCATTGATTTGTTTGATGACTAACTCATAGTCTCCCTTCACATGTAAAGAGGGAACATAAATCATAAAGGATAGATCAAGACTAATAATGAGTGCCTAATACACTACATCATTGTTAGTGCAACCTTTTGATTGAAGGAATGATTAGGTTACGACAACTTGTGACAGGGTGATAAAGACCATCCCTAGTCCTACTCTGTTGAGCTTGGGATCATTGGGACTTCAACCACATAGGAAATGGGAGGCACCATCAAAATGAATCTTCCATCATGGAATGGATTGATCCACTAAGAGGATAAATTTATCCAGGAAATCAACATCCATAGGACAATATTCATGGATTGTATGGGTGTCCATAATGTATAAAAACACTAGTTTCCTAATGGCCTTCTTTGGGTTGAACCTAATGTCAAGAAACTGAAGAATCACTTCCCCGTAACAAAAAAACATGTCAACAATAGGTGATTTAGGATATAATTAATATGATCTACACATGATAGAAATTCTATCTCATGATTCTACATATAAGGTCGCAACATCTGCGCTACATAAAATAGCAGAAGTCATATATTATCAATTGGAGATTATCTAGAATCTGTGTCGCAGATCATGTGATAGAGATAATATAAACTTCACTTTATCACACTATTATTCTTTTTGGTGAGTATGTAATAGATTAATTATTCTAGGGCCATCATATAGATGACCCGAGGCCTCCCTGACATTAGTGGCATCAGAATCTAAGGATGTATAAGGAACTAATTATTTTCCTCAAACACAGTCTGGAACACTTCATCCCATTAGTAGGAAATAACTTTCTTTGTGATCATAGGCAAAGGGTTTACCCTTTCTGGCAAAATTCTAAATGAATTGGAATATATAGTCCAAGTGTCCTTAGAGTTTTCCTAGCTCCCTGAGGTTTCTGGGAGGAGGCACACAGCTGATGGACTTGATCTTCTCTAAGACGATCTAAATACCTCTGTATCTAACGATGAATATCAGAAACTTCCTAGAGGTAACCCCAAAGTAACACTTAAATGGGATCAACTTTATATTATAGGAGTGAAGTAAGTTGATCACTTTCTATAGATCTCTGAGATAGTCTTGACACTAGTGGTATTTGACCAGTAAATCATATACATAGCATTCAACTAGCATCTTGAGGATCTGTTTGAGGATGTGGTTCATGGCTCACAAATATATAGCTCATGAATTCTTCAAACAGATAGAAATTACATGATAGAAGAAATCATATTGCAGCACTGCGATGGTAGAGGACTCCTCATCGTCAGGGGACATCTAGATTTGGTTATATCCAAAATACCCATCCATAAAAGAGAGATCCTTGAAACAAGTTGTGCCAACGATCAGTAGCTCTGTCACTATAAGGTTAAATTATCATATGAAAAATTAATGTTGAGACACCATAAATTGATATAGGCTCTAATTTTCACATTATTTATCCTGGTCGGAATGACTTTGGTGAGCCACTTGGGGTACTGAAATTCCCCAATGAATTTGGCATTGATAATCTTATTAAATTCATCCCAAATCATGGTTTCACGATAAAAATGAATTTTCCTATAAGGAAACTTGGTCCCATGATGATTAATAGGGAGACCAATACAGTGGACATTTATTTGAGGGTCAAGTCCTAGTGACTCATCCTAACTCCAGGAAAACACATCGCGATGCTATATCTAAAAAAATCCACATGATGATGATGCCCCACTAGAGGAATGAATGCATAGATTAGTGTTGGACGTGGGTCATCCTCAGTACCATGGATCACCAGAACAAACTCATCGACAGTGGTGGAGACACCCTCCTCAAAATTGGGAGGATCATCTTTGAAATCCTCTTTGTCATCTGAGGGAGTGGAATTGGCGAGAAGAGATAACTCATCCAGGAATATTGATCCCAAAGGAACAAAGGAGCTTGGGTAGTGATTGAATCTACACTAGGGGACTCCCAGTCTATTGAAACCATATTGAAAGAGGTTTTCATTCCAATTCCATCATGCCTTTGACTATGGGGTCCATGATTGATGTCAAAGAAATGGTGGAGGTTTATCTTATGTCACTTCAACCTGCCTTAGTGGAACAGGAATTCAGGACATACAGTTCTAGTCTTGGGCCCATCATCTCGATATCTTACAGGGGTATCGGTCAAGTATTACTCGATCTTGGAATATGTAGGAATAAAAGATAATATTTTGATGTTATTTGTACATAAGTATGTGTCATCATTTTCTCCTAGAAAAAACATTTATTATGTAGGGTGTCGTAACCTCTAGCTAGTGAATTGGGAGGATGAATGCATTTCCATAATATTTCAATAAGATGGATTCAACCTTGTTTTTCTTGTCCTCATTGGCATAAAACTACATTCCCTTTTCTTATAATAGATGTATACCATATAATGGGATTCACATGAGTCATTGGGAGATGAATCACCTTGGAGAATTCCTAATAAACTATTGAGGGATTACTTGGGGAATTGGTAATGTGAGGAGGGGACTACCACATGTAGATATATATAGGTCCTACCTATAAATGAATTGTAGGCTATATCCTATTAGACAACCATGAATTCCATGTTTTCCACAAAACCACAAAAAGGGTCTTAAAATATATTCATACACATTTTCACTTCATGGTCCTATAATAACCCTAAATCATCAATTCATTAGGGCTCAGATCTGCTTCAATCAATCCAAGCCTATGGATAGTCCGGGTTGGGATGGTATTGAACCTAGAACATGTATCAACCAGATAATGAAAACCCTATATGGCATTGAATTGTTCAGTGATGTATAGTGGGAAGATGTTTTTTTTAATGGGGGAGACCTCATCTTCTCCAAATTATTAGATAATGGATTGACATTCTTCCTACTTGACCTCCTCACCATATAAGGAACATGCAGCCCACCACTATTTTGAACTGGAGGGGGATCTTCAAGGCCTCTACAAGGGCCTCACTCATATCTTCTAATAGTTGAATGGAATTGATGTTCAATATATCTACTATAATAATATAAAGGTTATTTAATAGATAATACTTTTAGGGAATATTCACATGTCAACCCACATGGGGTTTCTCTTTGGTAGGAGGAACAATGAGAACAATTGGATAAGCCACCATATTCTGACGGATGCATGTAATGTCCTTCTAGTCATCGAGGGACTCATATAGAACCACTGTTGTATGATGGTCAGCTAACTGAGACTTGACTTTAGCTGGACTCAGCTATTCATGATGTAGTTATGGATTCTCTGCTTAATGATGTAGCATGGTCAGCTACGACAGCGAGTCAATTGGAGTGGGATAAAAGGATTGTTCTTACTGAGCTCTGTGAAGAAATTTTTGTCTGGTCTCAGTAGCATGCATGGATTGTCTTGGAGAATTGGCCTTAGTATTTTAATGGTTTTCATGTCCTTGAGTCCTTCTACGATGGTAGAGACTAAAGAGACTTAGTGGGTTTTCTTGATATTCGTTGTCATTGCAAACCATATAGAGGTCAAAATACTCAATGGTATTCACATGGGTATACAACTAACCATCATCGAATGGTTTTTCCAATACTATATGGAATATGGGTGTTATTATTAACTATATTGGTATTAAATTGCCGAGAGTGTGGGAAGCATTTGACACTGCTATGGATCTTTGTTTTCCCTTTTGATACTGGTGACTACTCTTCTTAGAAGTTGATGGTTGTGAAGTGGATGCATAAGCATCAGCTGACTGAGTCATGGACACTTCAAGAGACATGGTCTAGATTATGAAAGAATGGATAACCCCGTGGGCATTAGAAACATCCCTTTGATCCAACTATTCATCATACTTTTGTGTTTCATTATTGGTAACCTACTTCAATTTACCCCCGTAATCACTTACATGCTGAGTGAAGACACATGTAATCTATTCCTAGACATGGTCCAACTTAACCACACAATTTTCCACTTAATCATGGAGTCATTACTTTAACACATCACATTATTTTATGGTATGATGATGGATCAAGTAGTAGTGGTTGTAGTTAGGGTGATCAGTGAGCTCAACATCGTAGGGATTCAAGCATTCTAAAAGTTTCACAACCACATTCTATAAGGAAACACATAAATAACTGAGAGTATTTGCATACATGAAGGACTAGGTATGGTTCATTCAGTATAGATGGGAGATCTATGGGATTAACACTAATGGGGATCCATTTCTTGATGAGGGGATAGAGCCACATTATCATGTATATATGGTTGCACTTGGAAAGGAGTCACCTACCAGATTTTCACTAGGTGAAGCTAAACTTGATGAGGCTATTTCACTTAGTGATCCATGTTTTTGGAGCACTTCTACAAAATGGGCCTTTAATAATGCTAGAAAAGGCCTTTTACAATGCTAGAAAAGTGCCGACAATGTGGGTGATAATAAAATCCTAGGACATTTATCATCGCTAAGAAATCATTGATAAAGGGAACAATTATCATTACTTTTAAATGTGCCACTAAAAGATTTCATTATTAGCACTCTAGAAGCGATGATAAAGGACATATTGCAGTCTTTTGTAAAAGTACACTACAACACCACTGCATTGTGCTGCTATAGCACACCGCAACACTATGAGAACAAAAGCACCTTAAACACCCCAGATATATCAAAAAAACAAGTCCCAATATATTATTTAAATGAAATGAAATTTACAACACTAGTACAAGGAAAAAACATTATATTATAAACATTTAAAACATTGTTTTATAAAAATAAATAAATAAAAATTATTTCACACATTAAAAAAAATTGTCAATGTTACCATGATTCCCATAGACATTCATTGTCGAACTTCCAACACTGCATTAGAAGCTTTGAAAAAACCAATTCAACTCAAAAAAAATCCACCTAAATAAGAAAAGAATTATTATGTGAGTAATACTAAGAATAAATAAATTAATCATTAATATAATATAATACATTATTTATATAGACAATAATTTTACTGTGAAAACATCAGGATTACCTCTATGATTGAGAAAAGGCAACGGCGTTTCCCTTCCTACAAAGGAAATGGGGGTTTCTCGAAAAAAAGTGATAAATGAACCACTACATGGGTGAAATGTTTTTAAGGGAGAAGAAGCATGAAATTTTGATAGGCCATCCCTACTCTAACAAAAAAATCTACCTATATAAGAAATGAATTATTATGTGAGTAATACAAAAAATAAATGAATTAAACATAAATATAAAAAAATATATTAATTCTATGGAAAGTGATTTTACTGGGTAAACATCATTATTACCTCTGTGATTGAGCAGAGGCAATGTCATTTCTCTTCTTACAAAGGTAGAGAAGGTAACATGAAAGAAATTGATAAATTCACCACAGTATGGGTGAAAATATTTTAAGGAAGATGGAGTATGAAAGTTGTACAATGCACCCCAACTCAAATAAAAGTATCCACCTATATACGAAAACAGTTATTATGTGAGTAATACAAAAAATAAATGAATTAAAAATAAATATGAAATAATAAATTAATACTATGGAAAATTATTTTACTGTAAAAACATAAATATTACCTCTTTGATTGATTAAGGGAAGAATCATTGCTCTTCCTATAAAGGAAGTGGATGTAAATTGAAAGAAATTGATAAATGAACCACTGTGTGGGTCAAAATATTTTAAGGTAGAAGAACCATAAAAGTAGACAGAGCACCCCAACTATAAAAAAATAATATACCTAAATTAGAAAATAATTATTATGTGAGTAATACTAAAAAGAAATAAATTAAACATAAATATGAAACAATAAATTAATTCTATGGAAAATGATTTTACTATAAAAACATCAAGATTCCCTAACATGACACAATCAAGTTACCCAATTACCCAGGATTCCCTTTTATTTTTTCTCAATCAAGATTCACATTCACATTTCACAAACACAACAAATTAATAAACACAAGCCATGCCAAACTACGTACACATAGTGTTCCACTACTTTCACAGCCAAACCCCATTTGAAATCAAATGCACACCAAATAATTTCACAAACATGCGTCACACCTATTATGTATGTTAATAATTCATTTAAAATTTCTTCTAAAATAATCAACAGAGGAAAGACAAGGCTCTACATCAAAAACAACCCATGTTCACATGAAAATGCTACTTTTAAAATAAAATGCACCAAATAACTACATCGAACATAATTTCCAAAACATACATAATTTAATACATCAATTAACTAATTTACAAAACACTTCCAATTAACCAAAACATAATTTCCACAAATTCACAACCAATTCCACAACAAGTACCTTTTTTACAAATTTGTACCCAACATGAAACCATTTTCAAAACATGAATTCAATAATTTTTACAATTCACATTACAAAAAGGTACAACATGTTCCACATGGAGATGTATATTGATTTTCCTTAAGAACAAACTTCCAAACCGATCCTCATTTATGTGCCTTTGAAAAATTGATTTTCACCTTTCAAACAACACATAAAACCCTTATACATAACACGACACTAATATATATATACACACACACACACACACATAACATTTAATTATTTTTGTAACAAAACCCAAACACAACACAAATAAAGAAAAAACAATTTAAAAAACAATTCTTATCACTCACACCATTTAATAAACAATTTCCACATACCAAATTTCATTTCTAAGAAAAATTATTCATTACTTAAACACTTCAAAACTCATACTCAAAAGCACACAACATGACTAACATTCCCAAAACGATTCATTTCACTTAAAAACATTAGTCAAAACATGCACACCTTAATCACCCACAAAAACTCATTTCTCACCACTCAAAAAATTAATTGAGCACTTCCACTAATTTTTTTGCAATAAGACCTATATAGAAACGTAAAAATTTCTCATTAGAAACATTCTTTTCAACACAAATTCATGTCAAATCATTTCATATACATGATCACACCACATAAATAAACTATAGAGCATGATAAAATTGAAAAAGTGAGAAAATTAAATTAACTAAAATTGACAATGCATGTAACCACCTACCTTGGGTGAAGAAATTACAAGAATTTGATGTGAAACCCCACACACATCACAACTAAAATAAAAAACCATATTTCAAATGAGATGTTCATGAAACTAGGGTGTCAACAACAGTTGATTGGTGTGAATCTATCTTCGATTAACTAAGGAGGATCACCTGCAATAGGTGACTTCTATGGATATCTTCTGATATCACGATGAGTTCACAAATGGTTAGGGTTTTTAAAATAGACCAGGACACTTTTATAAACACTTAAAAATGTTTTGATTAATAGTACATTTATCAGTTCTTATAACATAACTATAGATAAAAATAATATTTATTAGTTCTAAAATTACAGTGCTGATAAAGCTTCATTTCATCAGTGCTTTATTTAGTGTTGATAAATCCTCATCTTTATCAGTATTTTTTCTGCACTAATAAGGATTATTTTCTTAGTGCATATTAACAATGCACTGTTAAATGATTTATATTAATAAATATAAATATAAATATTTATAATTTATAAATACTTAATAAATATTTATAATTAACAATATAATAAATATATTTATTATAATTATTTATTTTTAACTATAGAATATTTTTTAAAACAAAATTTATATCATTTTATATATTTATATAAGTAGACATATATATATTTAATATATATATATATAATTATAAATAAAGAAAATATATTCATTATTTAAGTAAATTTATTATAGATTTAATAATTATATAAATAGACATAAATATTTATTTATAATTATATAAATAATTTAAAAAAAGTATATATCTATTTATAATTATAAATATATAATTGTATAGATATAGTGACTAAAAATTTATAAATATTTTTTTTATATATATTTTAAAAAAATATATATTTTTTAAACATTATTAATTAATATCTCCTTTTATGTGCATGAATTTATGTTAAATTTGAGTGAAATTGAATAAATTATGAATAAGTACACTTTAATAATATTGAAAAAATGGATATGTTTGGTGTTTGTTCACTGTACAGAAAATGCATTAATTATATATATGTAAAATCAATTTAACCCCTATTTGATCAATGTTAAATTGAAAAATCAAAAGAAATTCAATTATATGTCGAGTACTATGCAGTTATTGTTAGAAAATTTAATTCATATTAATTATTAATTATAAACAATTATTCAATAAACATATTACTTTTTAATATAAAGTGCATTAATATTTTGTAATATATAAATCATATTTATGTACATTAATATTTACACATATATTTAATATATATAATTTAATATTATTAAATATTATAATTAACTAATTAAAAAATGTTTAATAATTAATAATTTATAATCATTAAATTCATTTTAATAATCAATTATTTAATTAATAATTTATTTAATAATTTTTTAATAAACACATGTTTTATTTTTTTATTTCGTTATTTAATTTTATTTTTATAATTATTAATCAGCACTAAAAATAATGTGGTGATAAAGGATACCCTCTAGCAGTGCTAAAATTAATGTGTTGATAAGGGATACCCTGTATCCGCACTAAAAATAAAATGCTGCTAAAGGATACCTTTTATCAGTGCTAAAAATAACACACTGATAAAGAATACCATTATGTGTACAAAAAACATAATTCTAATGAATGTTTTCTTTTATCAGTGCTAAAACATTCATGTTTATAAAAGGTTAATTCTATTAGTGCTTTTTAACACTGATAAATATGACATTTATCTACATTTTTTATACCACTGATAATTAGAATTACTCCTAAAGGCATGTTTTGTAGTAGTGGAGGGTCTTCCCGTAATAGCTCTAATAGCTCGTCGGCCTCCAACTAGAATGTAGCGGTCGTCTCTACCATCACATCTCTTCTTTCATGAGCTAGAAGAGTCAATAGACATGGCTTCTGGGCATGCTGCAATCTTCCTCTAGGCATTGGGCCTTACTAGATAATTTTTGAAATCCACCTAGGAATTTCTGAGTAATGAGGAAGGGGACCAACTCAATCCTGATGTGCCCCATACACATGTTCAATAGTTTCTTTGAGGTCAACGTTATATATAGTGAAAACGTGATTCCTATCCACCAAAGAAAAATGTATGTGATGAGATAATCAAGATGTTTATTATAGTTGAAGAGGTTAGCAATACTTTTCTAGTAGGTGGTGGAACTAAATTGTTAAAGAAACTACATGCATAGATATTCTCAACTAGTGATAGGTCAAACGGGTAAGTAGTAGTACCAGAAAAACGTGGTACCATATAATTTTTATATAAATAATTACATCTTGACCACTTCCTATGACTATTAGATTCCCAATATGGGTCCACACATTGAGATGAAGTGGTCCATAAGCTATAATGGGTATCCCATCATGTTGATGAGGGAGAAGGTATGATTTTTGAAATAAAGGGGTTCTCACCTATCATCCAATAATTTCTGAAACTACATTCCATTAGATAGGATTTACACCTATCCCATCTCAATGGATTTGGGGAGAGTGGTGAGAGAAGTTATCAGACCATATTGGAATGAGTTTTTTTCTGGATGAGGATCTCTCACCACCAATGCATTGACAGGCTAACCGACCCTATAGGTAGGCTCAACATCTTGTTGAACGGGCTATAGAGAAGCTTGATCTGGATCATGAGGTAGATTATTACATGCATCAGGTGTATTTTGTGATGAATATAATTTTTATTTTCAATAAACTTCATTTCCTACCCTACTGATATTTTTGGGATCACCGAGATCGATCGTTGGAATCTTCCCAAGATGGATTTCTGTCTACCGCTACTACCCCATCTTCCCAAGTGGAGAAAGAACATGGTATTATCCAGGGACACCATATTTTGGGATCCACTTAGTAAGGATCTCATTGATGATCCTATTCTAATATGTAAGATACTAATGTATGGCTTCAAATGCAATATCATCCTCCGTCTTCTATGAAACATCAGATGGATCAGAAGGATTTGAGGTCCCAATCTTCTCTTTAGCATTGTGGGTATTCTGAATAGAAGGTAACGATGTTGAGGGTTCCTCAAGGCCAGAAACCTTATTTTTCAACCATGTGTGGACACCAATAGGATCCACATGCTAATGTACTTCCTTATGGGGTATCTTTATTAGCCTCAACAATAGTTTCCCCATCCTTAGATGATATTTCAATGAAACCCATGTTTATTGTGATGGAACTCAGAGGCATATCTCTGAAATCATAGGGTAGGCCTGACTATCTCAATATAGGATTTAAGTGGAGAGAATCATACTATCCCTATCAATTAATATTCACATTAAAATAAATCAATTCAATAATTCTCTAGAAATTGTGAAGCTCTAGAGGCTTCTTTGTTGGAGGGTCTATTGGTAGTTGGGTAACCTAGGGTACTGATCCATTGGGGGCACTTCCAATAAAACCATGTAACATTACTAACAAATGTCAAAAAAAATTATCCCAAATCCATGTCTAAAACAACTTATGATCAAGGATTTGAAAATTCATCACCCAGATGGTCTAGTGGAATCCTATGACCTGGTCCTCAATACGGGACTTCAAGACGTTGATGTCAGGAACTATATTTTTCTATAACACTATTGACACATGATTAGTTGGTAGAGTTTCCCACAATATTCCTTGTTTGTATTTGGGTCCTAGATCTTTTTTGGGACATGTTTCAATCGGTGTTGGACAATAAAATAGTGGAGTCATCGATGTGGATGTGTGTGTTGAAGAACAGGTTGATGGAGGAGCTTCTGTATGAGCTGACTAATAGCTAAACATCAGGTTGTCTATTGAGTGTGTCACCAACAGCATCATCACTCCCCTATATGATTAGGTGTTTAACATTACATCACATGAGAGGATTTTAGTGGGCATTTGTTGTTCTACTGGATACACATTTTCTATCAAATCCCAGAATAACTCTCTAGTATTTTGGGTAGAGGTAGAGAATGAAACTTCTGATGATATGGATGACAGCACAATGAGACCCTAGAAGGGAGGGAAATCTTCCTCCACCTACATGTACCTATAAAGGGATTCAGGAATCTTGTGGATCTCAACTCATTATATGACTAATCTCACCTTCCAGGATCCTTCCCCAGACTCGAATATAGATGAATGTGGCGTCTTTTTCATCGTTGAATTGCATTCTGGTTTATAATTTGTGAAGAGAAAAGTATTGATAATGACCTACCACTTCCCAGTCATTTTTCCTTCAGTAGAGGTGGTTGTCATTTATTCTCTGAGATGGTTCTTTAGTTCTGGGAAGTCTTTTTCATAGGAAGGACCTTCATGCTGGATAATTATGACACATGTATGACCTCCTCTTAGGGTGTGGATGTACCAGAGAGGACTTCTTCTTCTGTTAGCAGTAACATGGGGAGGACCTCCATGTTGATTGTGAGAGTGGGGAGGGCCTCCTCTTCGGTGGGCTAAAGTGTGAGGAGGTAATTTTCACTCATAAAATTGGGAATGAGGAGAGCCTCAATTTTGTGTTCCAAATGTGTGGGAAGGACCTTTGTTGTGTCTGGTGGAACCATGGGGAGGGCCTCCATGTTGGTTGGATATTTCCTGGGAGTACCTTAGTATGTTCTAGTGGATTTACGGGGAGAAGCTATGTACTGGATATCAAGGAATATGGGTGGATCTACATTTGGATCAAAGATATATTGGGTAGGACCTCTTTTGAATCTGGTTAAAACATGTGGAAGGCCTAAATGTTGACCAATGTAGAAGTGACTAGGACTTCCACTCTAGTTGGTTATTTGATGGGGAACACCTCTGTGTTCGTTAGCACTAAATTAGGTAAGGCCTCTTCTTGACTGATAAATTACATGAGGACAACTTTTGTACTAATAGTCTATGAAACTGTGTGGACCTCTGTATCAGGAACCATAAGAATGGGTAGGAAATGCATACTAGATTTCAAAAAAGTGGGACAAGCCTGTGCATGCACGGGAATTCCTAGATGAACTGACATGCGATGGTGGAGAGCTGATTTCACAATGAAGATGTTGGTGAGGAGCAGTTCCAAGTAGTTAGTTTGGGTTGTAGGTAATGTTTGAAACCTATGGGCAATGAATTCCTCTAAGGCCTACGGGCCATGTAATACTTTCACCTACGGGCCTTGTAAGGGTTCCACATCACCCCTTGAAAGGTGGATTATCAAAAATCAATAAAAAATTGAAGGCCTTCAGGCCATTCGAGATGGACTACTATGTAATTTATATTAGTGGTGAAAGTGATTGATAGATTCTACCCAACCATCCTATTGGGTGTATGAGGTCTCGATCCCAATCAGACATTGGTGGGTCCCTACCCTGCAGTGATAGGGATCTAATGGAATACTCTTGGGGTGGAGGGATCCACTGGAGCAGTGGAAT
The DNA here is from genome assembly GCA_963277665.1 of Viscum album. Classification (NCBI taxonomy): domain Eukaryota; kingdom Viridiplantae; phylum Streptophyta; class Magnoliopsida; order Santalales; family Viscaceae; genus Viscum; species Viscum album. The sequence continues at coordinate 1,470,353,600 of OY728131.1, read as the reverse complement.
AAAGTTCACCATTCTAGTAATCTTTCGGATCATGGTCCCCTCATGATGTCGAGTAGTTCGAACCAGCACCGACAAAGCAGGGTTGTACCCACCAACTCCTCATCCTAGGGTATTATTCACTACTTTCATTGGGGAGTCTTATAGGGATCCCTCCACTGAAGCTCCTAGGATGTAGTCATATTCGGAAGGACTTGAGTGTCCCCTACCCCCTTCGTGTAGGTAAACAATTTGTAGGATCACTTTGAGGAGATTCTCCCAAAGTGGTTCATCATTGGAGTGGGGAGTGTGGCTCCCTTCATAGCCCTTGGAGGTAGTTGTGTTAGAGAGGCATATAATCCTCCAAGTCTTGGTGGGAAAAATCTCTCATGGGAATGACCCCTTTATACTCATATTGTTGTACGATGGTGTTTATCCCCTGCATATGAATGATATATATGAATGATATGGGTTTATATGTATTGTATATGTAGTCATGGTTGAAGTTGTGGTGTAGTTGGACTCATGTGGGATCAGCCTATTGACATTTATCCTACCCCTACATCTACAGGAGTTTAGTGGTCTATTTCTAATATCATGGTTCATGTAATGAAGTAAGATTCAGCTGTCTGTATAGATACATGGAATGAAATGCTCAATTACTTAGTGTCATCCAATCTTCCATTTATGGATAGATATATCTTTGTTGAAGATGTCACATTCCATAATTCCCAATGTTTTAGTTCCCCGATTTATTGTGACTTCTATGTCAGGCCCCCTATTTGATTAGTGGACCCTAGAACTAGATAGTTGGAACTAGTTACATGTGAATCTATTAATTTCCTGAATGATTCCAATCCCCATATTGAGAAAAAGAGTTTCATGTTGTTTTTACAATTATTTTTTGGTCTGATGTGAGCATCATCTGAGTACAACCCCTGTTTTGATGACCAATATGGCCAATCCCCATGGTTGAAGAGGAAAAGATTCATGTTAGGATCACCATTTATATTTTTGATGCTTTCATCGAGACACATACATGCGTCTGTAATAGGTATGTGCACATTTAATACTCTTATATCCCTACATGACCACTTTCCAAAGGTGGGTGAAATTCATCACTTTCATCGGTCATGTCTACTCCTTGATTGAAATAGGATGATGGGATACCAGTTCCTCCTTCTATGGATTATTCCTTAAAATTTTTCACCTTGTATGGTTCTCCCATATAGATTAATTCATGTATTTGATACACATTCTCAGTGCCATATATTTGTGGATGTTAGTTAATTAAGATTCTTCTAACTAGAAATTCGAAGGGTCCATGACAGGGCCACAACCAACGATCAAGAGAGTAGTCACGTAGCTAATCTATGGAATGTCTATACATAAGTAACATTGGTCACCTAAATTCTTCTTCATAGTAGGTAATCTTATAGTGGCATCTTAGGTGTGCAACCTAATGCATCATGTGTCTATCATGAGGTATATAATTCCAAAGTCATATATTCCAAGGATTTCACCTCAGGCATCCCATGTTTAATATTAGGCAGCATTATGAGTCATGTCATCTATTTATAATCTTTTAGAGATGGAGTGAAATATATCCAAATACCCCATGGAGGTTGGTTAGAAATATACATCCCTATGATGGACCAACTTGAATGTTTATCAAAGGATGGATCAGAATAAACCATATAGGCTAATCCAAGATGATTTCCCTATTAAATGAATATGTCACACCATGAAGTTTTATCTAGAAACCCATGATTGTATATCAGGTTAGTTTACTCCTAGGATGGTCCGCCAATATTTACCATTCATCAGGATTGATCCTAATGGAGGATTCCTATATACCTAGATTTGAAATAATGGTTAAAAACCCACATAGTTTGATAGATAGTGCAGGGATTAAAAATTGGAGCTTGCCTAATGGGTGTAATGATCTCACTGGGTGTGGAAGATCACGTAAATACTAAGATGGACTATGGGTGGAGTCAATGGAGTTGGTGAATCAAATGAAGTGTTGGGAGTTGGGATTGAACACCATAGTGGATTCCTATGTATCCCAGTAAATTGGGGATCAATGTCCATGTAGCTCGAGATGGGGAATTGGGGTTTACTTTTGGGTAATATTCCCATGGAAATAGACTATGTGGTTGGGTCTTGTGCATGAGAGTTGCGTGTTTAATTGGGGATTATGCGTAGGAGCATCCAAGTTGGAGAGATAGAATGTGGTTGGGGATTATTCATAGAAGTTAAATTTTTGGTTGATGGTTCAGGACTTATGTCTATGGAGAGGGACCAGTTGATATTTGGGATCATGTACATGTCCGGATCATTTCTAACATCTAAGCCCGTGTGATTCCTACTCTGTTTGAGAAATTGGAGGTATTAGTGGACCTGAATATCACATGATCCACTTTTTCTACTGGTGGATGAGGTTCCCAAGCTAAAAGGAATAGAGAGAGAGAGATAGATGTAATCTAAGTTCCCATCTCCACACATGTTTTGGAATAAAATGAAGGTAAGGTGGTGAAAAGGTTTTTCCTCCACCTTGAAATTCATGGAGCTTACTCCATGAGCAATGCCTTGGTGGATGTAATTTTTTTGTGTAATATTTAGTTCCACATGAGGATGATCTCATTCTATATCTCCCATATGTGGGGCATCCTTTGTTTTTTTCACAAGGGGATAAAACAGTTTAGCATGTTTTGTTTAGAAATTTGGTTCTAGAAAGTTTTACATCATGCATTTTAGATGTGGGGGACTCCCTCCTTACCACTAGGGCTTACATAATTGTTGCTCATAATCCCCTAGGAGGAAAATGGCTTTGAAAATTCTAGGTTTTAATGGTTTGGAGTGGTTAGTGAGGGTTTCCATACTAGAATACCTATGATAAAAAGAAAAGGGGGTTTCATACCTATACTAAGTAGAAACATTTATGAAATTCATGTGCAAGAGTCATGGGGGACAAATCACAAGGGATCAAGTAGTTTATGTACACAGTCCTCAAGGGATACTCATTTAAGGCACATGAAATGAATTAGGATTTCATATAATAGGGTATCATGCATGGTTCTTTGACACAAATTCAATCCATGGAACATAAAAGAGGGTTTTCACGCAATAGGGCATTCTTGTGTGCAAGATCATGGTTACATGCAGGATGATACCTTGCTTTCACCTGACATAGGCAGAAAGTAGTTGGTCAATGATTACACGACAATGGGACAACTCAATAGAGGACCCCTGGGGAACCTGTTATGCAATATCTCTACCTTGAGGGATCCATGCATTTCACGATTTCATGAATGATGCTTCTTACATGTATTAGATAGGAGGTCTTACTTCCAAACGATCACCATGAACGAGGGGATGTCCTTCAATATATAGAAGAAGAAAACATTGATGGCACATAATATTTCAGTTATGGAAGGGTTCTTCCATGCAATTGTGACCATGGTGAGTGCACAAGGAATAGTTTGATGTTTTATTAGGAGTGTAGGAGTTTTCTACAAAGCCTTTGGTTTTACACACACAATTAATGTCTTGTTCACACCTTCATTAGCTATTTTAGTGGCCTGCAAGGAAGGGGATTTTTGTTGTTGATTCATTGGGTGTGTAGGGATTTTCTATGTGACATTAAGTTTTCTATGCATATTAAACATATTGTCTTCAAATGCCTAAATCATTTGAGTGGCCAATGTGGTAGGGTACATTTGGCATCTAATTGGGAACGAAAGAGTGTTCCATGCTAATTTCAATCCTGAACGTGAATCTTGAAACTTGTTTGTTCCTCCCTTTGATTTAACAGAATTATCCATTGACTCATATGATGCCTTTAGTTTCCCCAAAGATGGACATTTGCATATTCATGTAGAAATGAACTCCAATTAAATGATATGGATTAGTTAGTCAATCTGAATCTATTTATTAGATATATTGATGTGTGATGTTTTTTATTTATGTTAATGGTGATCCTTATCATTGTTTAATGATTTTTTAAAACACATATTGCTGACTCTTCACCTGAGGTTTTTCATAATCTCAACATTCATGGAAAATCACAAACATATTAAATAAAAGTTGGGATGAACCAAATTTTATTTTAAGATAAGTTTTCCATTCATTTGGTTTTGAGGAAGGAATGGTTATATGAGTTTTAAAATAATAATTTGTCTATTAAACCTAATAAGGATATTATATATATAGATATTATGATATGATTTTGGTGTTTGAAGATAAGTTATAATGTAGTGGTGTTCACAGTTTGCTGACTCAAATTTCAGAGACTAAAGTAAGAGAACTATGTTCTATTTGGTTTGATGTTGATTCCCACTATTCAATTGTGGAAGTGAAATAAAATATCAATGGACATTAGGACGTGTATACAATGTATGACTACATTTTTGAAAATCTATATGGGTTATTATGGATTAATTTAATAAATGTTCTAATTTCATACCCATTAAACAGAAATCTATAGTGTATCATTCAATGAATCCCTATGTTAATGAGATAATAAAGTTAAAAAGAGTGTGATTTTATCAGTGTTTGATAAAGACATGTCATTTAAATTAGTATATTGCATGGATTACTATATTCATTTTGTAAATTCACATGTCCAGGTACATCATTTCATCCCTCATATCGTAGAAAGTTGGAGATTACTCTTTATATATTGGAGGATATTTTTTGTCAATGTTTATTATCTTTTGGATGTTTATATTTTCCTAATTTTACATTAGTTTATTTTCCACATTATAATAAATATCACCTAATTATTGGAATTGCACCATTTGAGTCATTTTATATGATTCCATGAAGATCACATGTGACCTAGAAAAATGTTAGAGAGATGTTTTTTTGGGTCCTCACTTGATACAAAGTTTCATAGAGATTGTAAAATTGATCTTGGAGTGTATGGGGAGTATTACAAGTCAATTGAAATCATATGTTGATCATAGTATATGGTCATTAGAGTTCTCGGTGGCTCACTCTGTTTTTAAAAATAATAATCCATATTTAGAAAAATAGATAATCTAAAAGTGTACCAAGTAATTTTGAAATATTCTAGTTCCTTTTTATATTCTTCAATTGGTCAGATATGTGACATGTAATCTTGAATTACCACCACATCTTGATCATGTGAATAGTGTTCTCATAATCATTTTTTATGGTGATCTATTCAGGACCTATCTTATATTATAACTTTGGGAGACATGGATTTATAGTAGGATGGAACTGTTTTGGTGAATCTATTAGAGATATATTATCACCAAGGGTAGGTGTATAGAAATCATATTATCTCTCAAATTAAGGATTCATGAAGACATTTATGTCCCAAAAAGAACTCTAGATAACGACAAGAGTTAATGTGGGATCAGTACCCCATTTTCTATGTTTTAGGTATCAATATAAATTTTTTTTCAATAGTATAAACATATTTATTTTCTAGAATATTTAATTTTCATGTGGAGAGTATGTATTATCCTTGGTTTTTCTCAAATGAGTACATTATCCCTATGGGATGGATTAGTTTTCAATAAAAATATTTTATTAAATAATTTTTTTTAAAAAGAGAAATTCTTAATTTTACAATTTTATAGGATATTAAATTTTCAAAGAGATTAGATATTTAAATTTCAAACACGGGGTTTCATTTTTTGTGAAATTTTAATAATTTTTAGTGATGTATAAAATATTTTGGAATTTAATTTTTAGTGAGAGTAATAATATTATTACTCTTTTCAAACCATTTTTATAGAAATTTAATATATACCACTTTTTAGTGTGTGCCGATGTTATGAAATCTAGACACCTTTTTAACTTCATATAATGATAAATGATGGATGGTTTACAAAATGACTTTGAATAAACACCAAGAATTTTAGGTATTGTTCTTTGGAATCAATGTTATTTATTTATATTTATGTATCCTTTATATCTCTCCTTTCATCGTAACACATAATAATTATTTCATAACATGAAATTTATATTTGATGTTCTAAAATATATAATGATGATAATAGAAGTGGATTTATCACAATATAATTATTGTATATTCATTAAACTAAGAGAGATGATTTACAAAATAGAATTCTTATCTAACATATTAAAGATTAGAACTAAAATTCAAAATAAATAGTATATATATGTTATGAATGGTTTCAATATTTTTCTCATGACATAAATTTTATAGAAAATAATTTTTTATTTATGGGATATTTTTTCAAGGATATTTTTTATCTAATTTTGTAATTTTGAAAATTTCATCAATTTAATTTGAATTTTCATTTAAATAATACATTATTACATAGATGATGATGAAATTAATCTGATTAGTTGAATTTTTTGGTAATCAAATGAATTAAATGGTAGTTATGGTATAGATAATTTCTATAGGTTTTTAGATTCTCCCAATATTTTAGAGCCATACTTATCAATTTTAAGTGATATAATTTAAAATTCTAGGATCATTATTATTAGATGAATATATTTTAGGGGTTTGGATAAACATAGAGAAAATTATTTCTTTAGAAATAGTCATGTATGGTAACCAAAAATAAAGTGATACAATGTCTTGATGTCATGTGGTGGATATACCGAGGTTATTCAATATTCCATTGAATAAGGTGATGATGTGATGAATACCTATCTATGTAGGTGTCATGGTTCCACGTGGTGTAGTGAGGTTAAAAATAGGTTGTAAGATAATTAAGATTTGAAAACATCCCACATTTCCACGTCATCCACATAACCTATTTAAATCGGTTTTTTAATCGTTTAGATTTAAATGGAATGATGTGTGGACTTGTCGACCATGTGGGGCACATGATATTTATAGACTGGTGGCATATGATAAAAAATATCAGGTGAAATAAAGTATGTCCATGAAATCACACATATAGGAAACTCTACTAGAGCTGAGAATATTAATTTTAAGAATCGTAACTAATGTATTACAACCAAAAGTAGTGAATATGTGGGGGCAATATACTCATTCAATGAAGAATAGTATGTCATGGGGTGTTGAAATTTGGACCCCAAGTTAGATAGAGCCCCATTAAGTCCTGCAGGGGTTTTAGATAACTTTTCCACCTTGGTATATAATTTATATATTTTTTATAATGATTGGAAGCTCAATTTTGACTAAATAACATCCAATAAAGTTTTATAATGTAAAACCCTAATTTTTATCAATAGAATTACTATTCTTCTAATTATTTCATTAAACACAAACATCACATAAATAATCAAACAAAAAATAATCTCATAAATTAAACATTAGTAATAAAAACAATAATAATGAAAAATATTACAGTGAGACAAAAAATATTAAACAAGCTAATAATAATATGAAAATTTGGATCCACTCAAACAACTAGAAAGGCCACACTCATAAAAAAAGATACAGAAATAAAACATAATGTTACAACATAAAAATTCATTTTGATGATCAATAAATAAATATATATATATATATATAACTATGAGATAAGATAGAATTGAATGAATAAATAATGAAATAATTAGTATTTATAATAATTAAGGGACTTATACTATTGGAATTGTAACATGACCACAAGAAGAGTAAAATGACCATTAATAATAGTAATCTAGCCATTAGAATTGTAGCCACAACAATGAATGTATAAATAAAATTTATATATTTTTATAAATGATATTATAATCTAATTATATCATTGTATACATAAATAAATGTTTTTACAATGTTGGTATTTTTATAAAATATAAAATTTTATTTTTTATTTTAAAATTAATAAAATTCTTTTAAATAAATATTATTTTCAAAAATAGATTCATAAATTTATTTTTTTATATTTAAAATATAATTTTAAGAGACCTTAATTAATTTTTCTAATATTCAAAAATTTAATTATAATATTAAAATTGGTATTTTTCGAATAATTGATGATTATATTTAAAAAAATAAATTTCTCATATTTAGAAAAAAAAATAAAAAATTATTAATTTTTGAAATATAAATATTAAAAATTGGTTAGGGGGATTTATTTGGATTTTCATAAAATAGTTAACATTTTGGTGAAGACTGAAATAGAGTAATTTACTGTATTTAGTATTATAATCCAAATACATAAATCCTTGAGTATTTAATGAAGTTAGCACACATTGGTTTGAAATAACCTAAACAAAAAAATTTATTTTTTAATTGGAATCAACATTATTTGTTGTATTGAACCAAAATAATATAAAAATGATTTAAATAATAAAACACGCCAATCTCATCCCCCAAAAATACCACCCCTTCTAATCAAACTTTCTATGCCTTGTGTCCGGTTAGTATTCTTCCCAATTACCTTGGATATACCCTTCCATAAATAAAATATATACTTTTCTAAAAAAATAGAAAACCCATGTTCTATAAATAGGTTCTCAAGGAGACAACAATCAAGAAGTAAAATCCTCAATCATTATCCTTTATTTTATTTTAATTTATTATCCTCTTCTGACATACCCTATCCATAGTGGAATTATAAATCCAGTATAATATATATATTTGAGTGATACTCTGTTAATGTAATATCAATCATCAAATCTATTATATTCTCCATTTATTCAAAAAATGAAAACATTGTTCTTGATATTTCTATTCATCACCTTCACGAATGATTAGTTTTCTTTTTTCTATTACTAACATCAGGGATAGTAATCAGCCCATTATTATGATAAAATAAGAATTTAATATGTATGTAATAACTTATTTAATTTTATAGAACTAATTTATAGACATAATATTAAATAAAATTGAACTAGTTTGTGATGGTTGGAAAAACTGCCCAAATGAACTATAAATTTAACATTATTATTTTATCAATTAAATAATCATCATACCAAATTAAAAATGATATATGGGGAATTTATTCTTCCTAAATATCATTAATAAAACTTATTTACTCTTGTATAGAATTATTCTATGTTTATCATATCATCCATAATTATATAAATGTGAACCCGATCTGGAAAATCATGAAAATGAATGTTCTCGAAATGACCAAATTGAACCCAATAAATAATCAAAATGAACATAAATGAAATTCATGAAATTATAATAATAAATAAATATAAAATAGGTTATTAATTCATTAATTAATGAATCTGATTTTATTATCTTCGGTATTGAGTACAAGTGTGGAACGTATTCGATCATAAGGTAAGGGGATTCTCGAACCCAAATATTTTTCGTTGGGTTATCCCACTTTCTCGACCGGATCGGTATGAATATACTAATATTGTTCCTTAAATATAATTTCATTATTATTAACTTTTATTTTTTGGAGATATTAATTTTTCAAATCATGATTTTATGACAAATATATATTTTACAAAAGCATTCTTCTTTAGAAAATAGATCTTGATACCTCTTGAGTTGTTTATTCTTCACTCAAAAGTAATGATTTATATACCAGATATTTTTTTCACTTTTCTAGTTGGGAAACCCATGTTTATTAATTAAATCATAATTGATGAAATCCTAATGAAACCCATTCATTTATTTTGGATGTTTCATTACTATAATTATTATTTATTCTATATGGCATACATGATTATGTAAACATTATGAAGTGACAGGTGGTCCTCAAATTATATATCCCACCAAAGCATTATGTATTGTAATTTATATCATCATTTTATATGTAACAAGAATGAACATGATTGAATATATTTTCACAATGATGATGTTATGATTATTCATATATGTCATGCATGAACATGATGTAGATTTTCTCACAACTATTTGTGGTATTTGACCTCTAATACATGATTTTTATTTTTTATTCATTCCTAAATTAAGTGAATTTATCATATGTTTACCTCAAGATATTGATGATGAAGCCATTATTATAATATGATTCTGATTATGCTCACCAATTTTATATTATTTCTTGTTCCTTAATAATCATCTTACTGGGATTTTATCTCAATCCTTTATTTGATTTATATCCTCTAGTGATTACATTAACTAAAGAGAACATTAGGTTTTAAGGATAAATATAAATTATTTAAATAAATGTACCTATTTTATAATGTTAAAGTTATGTAAGATACAAAATTTCCCTTGAAACTAAACCTCTTGATCCTATATTTTTATATCTCTTATGTTTTTTATCATAAAAATGTTATGATAATTATTTAATGAAAATTAGTGTCTTTATTGTTGGTATAAGAGCATAATTTAGTTAACTTGTGAATTAGGATATCATAATCTTAATGAAAACCTTTAGTATAAGAGTATTTATATGAAAACATCCAAGAATATTTATTTTAGAAAAATGATAAACAAAGGGATGCCATAAGATATTTCTTTATATTTAATCACAAAAAATCATAAATTAATTCTTCATGATTTTTTAAATTCCATTTTTTTCAGACCATTTCTATTCTTGAAAATAGTTGGAACAAGGAAAAACGAGGCAAAAAACCCCATGTAAATTTTAATGCAATGATTTCTTAAAAAAATATCCCTAATTTCTTGAGAGGTGGAGTTCAAAAATTTAAGGAAATAGTTACCCATTATTCTCGATAAATGATCAATAACATAAATCATGTGTAACTTATGCCTATACATAAGAAAAAGAAACTACCCATTGAGTCCTTTATGCCGAAACAACCATCGACATTTAGTGAATCATCTAATATACATGATTAAAAATTGTGGTTCAACTTAATGGAGAAGATATTTTTTATGATCCACTATTCTGAAAAGGATAATGCGACTCTATCCCTCTATCATTTAGATGTAGACTCTAATAAATGGTGATAATTGATAATGAACACCAAGGAAAATGATGAAATATAATATATTGAGTGGGAAGTCATTCAGAAAATATTTTCCAATTAAAATTTCCCTCAAAATATATATATGAATATGAAGAGGGAATTTATATAGCTGATGAAAATAGAAGGTGAATCTGTCATGGATTATGAAGAAAATGTCCCCAAGTGTTACAAGATATCCCTCGTGTTTTCTATCAATTGTGATAGAAAAATATATAGATTCTATAGTGTTTTTGAAAAATATATATCTAGATATCTGAGACTTTAGTTTTTATGAATAAGTGGTTCGATGTGCTCTCAAAGTGGATATGTAGTTTGGAGAATGGTCCCATGGCTATGGATATAATAAATGAAAGATGGAGTTTCAAGTTAGATTATTTGATGAAAATTTGTAATGAAAGATCATCCAAAAATATATCAATAATGTGGGAAAAATAACCATGGTAACTACCTAAAATGGAAAGGGAAATGATTTTACTATGAGAAATAAGGCCACAAATCTCTTGAATTGCAAACAGAAATGAAAAATATTTCCATTGTGATGGAGGAAAGTAGGGAACCACCCATGGTTCAGTATTTCAATTATAGGGAACATGACCACTATGCATGCCAGTGCACTAAACAATGGGTCCTTAAGGGTAATTAGTGTCAGTAGTCACTAAATCCAAAGGATTCAAGGGATTTATTATTCCATTACCCCTACTAATGTTGAGGTAGGAAAATAAGTCTTATAAGGTACACATTGTATTCTCTCAATAATGCAAATGACTTATTTGACTCAGATTCTGTTCTTTCATTAATAACAAAAAATATTTACTGATCTATTGAATTGAAACAACAATACCATGAAGTAATGATATTTTTAGAAACACCTAGTGGTGTGATCATTGAAACCCACGTGTTGGAATCTTTTCCTGTTGGTGTATGTAGGAAGATTCTTCCAAAAACTCTCAAAATACGTCCCTTAGTGGAATTACAAACTATACTATGTATGGATTGGATATCATTATATATATAACAAATCTACTTTTGAGAATAGGAAATATATTTTTATTTTCCAAACCATCCCATGCTCTTTTACAAATGTATGGAAGATCATGAATATCCATTGTAAAATCTCTCAATGGTGCAGGTGATGATACCCATTGCATACATGGCCTAAATGGATGTATCAAAGGAAAGAATCAAACTTATTGAAATTACTATTGTGACAGAATACACTTATATAATTACAGATGAGTTACCCGAAATTCCTCAAATTGGGAGGTATAGTTCTCCATAAAACATATACCCAAATACACTCATATATCATAATACCCCCACATCATAGCCCCGATTGAACTAGAGGAGTTAAAGAAGTAGCTACATGATCACATGGATAAAGGGTTCAAATACCATAGTGAATCACCTTGGTCTGTACCAATGATCTTTTTAATTAAAAAGGATGGATCAATGAGTTTATGTATCACCTACCTGGAGCTCAATCAGATCACCATAAAGAACAAGTACCCACTTCAAATTATTTATGACTTGTTTGATCATCTATGAGAAGCTTAGTAATTCTCAAATGTTGATATTTATTCTTGATATTATCAACTAAACTTGAAGAAGTAATATATTCTGAAGGAAACTTTCAATAAATGTTACCGAATTCTGATTTCCTATTTTTCCCTTTGGACACACAAATGACCCAGAATTATCATTTTATTTGATGAAAATATTCTTTAGATAATACCTAAGCATAATGTTTTATAGTGTTTATCGGTGATATTATCCTTTACACAATGAGAAATGAGGAACATAATGAGCATCTAAGGAATGTGATTTTGATATTAAGGAAGGAAAAATTGTCTTCCATGTCTAGTAAGTGTGAATTTTGTATATGGAAAGTCTCATTTTTTTGGAATATGATCACAACTGAGGGAAATTTTTTGGACCATTAAAAAAGGCAATTTATGAATAGACAATACCCACTAGGGTTATGGAAATATTTAGTTTTCATGGATTAAAAGGTTAATACTATCATTTTGGGATAAATTTCTCACAATTTTATAGACTACATACTAAGTCAACAAGGAAATGGTTAAATTTTGTTTGTATGGAATAATTTGAGAAAGGATTCAAGGAGCTCAATAAGAGTCTAGTCACTGCACCTGTACTCACACAACAAATAAGTGGAGAATGATTAATATATAAACATAAGACTCAATAAAAGGACTAGGTTGTGTAATCATGAAGATTGTCAAAGTGATAGTGTATGCCTAATAACCATTAGAAATCCATGAGAAGAACTACCTAACACATGATCTAGAGCTAGAATCTATGATAATTTCATTCAAAATATGTCTTCACTACCTCCATACTGAGATGTGTGACATATATACCAATCACAATAGTATAAAGTATATATTCACACATAAGGTACTCAACATGCATCAACTATGATGGTTTGAGAAAATTAAGGACAAAAATTTCTTTATTCATTACTATCTATGAAATGATAAATAGGTTTTAAAGACTTTAAGTAGAGATTATCCGACTACAGTACCAATGATTCAAATTGAGAAAGACCATATCTTCATGTACATTCAATGGTTATATTTGTGAATCATAACAGCATGGAATACATCTTACCTTTCCCAAGATATTTCCTAATCATCTATCCAATAGAAGATCATAGAGCCCCAAAGTTATGATCAGGAACATCAAATTAAAGTAAACCCATAAAAATTATGGAAGCTACATGAGTTCCACATCGATTAGGATTGTGTAATCTTATTTGGAACATGTCTTGGTGTTCCTTAATATCCTGTAATAAAGAAGGATATTTTGGATAATGTACAAAGCTCATATTTTTCTATCCATCACAAAATTATTGAGATGATTTGTGATCCTATAGAGAACTTATGGTGGTACAAAATTAAGAATGATATTGTATAATATATCCCAAGGTGATTGGTAAGTTTGAAAGATAATTCAGAGTAATAGAATCCCAAATTGATGATGCAACCAATGCCTATAACCATATTGAAATGGTATAATCTCATTGTGGAAATTTTCAACGATCTCTTGAAGACATCCAACGGAAACAATGTGATATGAGTTTTAATTTATGATCTCAAAAAAAATACCCACATTATCTTTATTCTGGAAGATTTATCACATGAACAGCTTTCCATGATATATGTGAAAAAAATATGAGACTAAATGGGGTTTCACTTTCGATCGTATCTGATCATGATCCAAAGATTACATATAAATTCTAGAGAATTATTCAATATTATTGGAGTAAAAATTTTAATTTCATCACAGCCTATCTCCCACAAACTAATGACCAATATGAATGGACTATTTAGACACTAAAATACATGTTATGATCTTTCTTAATGGAATTGAAATGTGGATGGGATCACCATATCCCACCAGTTGGGTTCTCATATAATAATAGAATTCACTCAAGTATTCTAATGGATCCTTATGTTGCTTTGAATGGGAAGATATGTATAACTCTAACTTGATGGGATGAATTTGGGGATAAAAATCTACTTGGACCAGATCTTGTGAAATAGATTATCATGAAGGTTCATGTTTTCCAAAAATATATAAAATATTCTCATATTCCATAAATGATCTATGATGAAAAATATTTATTGTACTTAGAGTTCAATATTGGAGAAAAATATTTCCTTCGAATATCGCCATTGAAAATTGTCATGCAGTTTTGAATGGAAGGGATGATTAGTCAAAGGTACATTCTCCCCTTTGAGATCCTTATTCACATAGGAAAATTGGCCTATCTACTTTCACATCCAACAGATATGGATCATGTGCATGATGTATTAAAATTATCTCTCATATGGAATTACATACCATCCCCATCACATGTACTGAATCATGAGGTGGTACAACTGGATAATGACCTCCCACATGAAGAACAACCATTGAAGATTTGGGAACATAGAGAAAAGGTTATACACAATAATAAAACTCTAATTATCAAAGTGTTTTAGAAGATCCACATCTATGTAGAGGCGATAGGGGAACTAGAAAAAGTAATAAAATAGAAATACTCATGTTTTCCCCATTATATGTAAAACAAAATTTTGAGTATGAAATTTCATAATTGAGGAAGAATGTAATGACCCAAAATTTTATCAATGGAATCTACGATGATAAAATTATGTCACAAAACACATACATCACCTAGAGAAACCAAAAAATAATTATTCTCATAAATAATAAATTATTTAGAAGTAAATCAATAATAATTTCAATTATTATTACAGGACAACAAATTGAAAATAATATAATAAGAATTGGAAATTTTTGTATCCATTCAAACAACTTGAATGAAAGCACTAATGAAAAAAATAATAGAATTAATTCATAATCATAATAATATAATACTAATCTTTATGATGAATATATATATATAACCATGATATAAAATATAATCGAATTAATAATGAATTAAATAATAGATATTTATATGAATTAAGGAACCTATAATGATTGAAAAGTAACATGACCTATGGAATAGTAAACTGGCCATTATGAAATTTAAAATTTAGATTATATTATTTTCCTCACATTTGGAAGTATAAATAAAATTTAGGAATTTTTTTAAATGAAAATATTATATAATAATATCATGGTATAATTAAATAAATTTCATTAAAATGTTAAATAATATGTTGGTATTTTTGTGAGAACTAAATGTTTATTTACAATTTTATAATTAATACAAGGATTTAAAATAATTTTTTTCCATTTAATAGATTACTAAATTAATATTTTTTCTTATTTTAATAATAATATAATTTTATGAGACCGTAATTAATTTTTCAAATAGTCATAAAATAAATTATAATATTAAAATCTGTATTTAATGAATAAATGATGATTTTATTTAAAAATAAAGGTTCTTATATTTATAAAATTATTTTCAAAAAATAGATTCCATTTTTAAAATCTATACATTAAAAATTATAACTATGGTTTTTTGGGTATTTTTATTCAATATTTGAAATATTGGTGATTAGTGAAATACGTTAATTAATAGTATTTAATTTTATAAGAAAAATAGATAAATCTTTATGACGTGAATGATGTAATAAAACATTTTTTTGTAGTATCCTAAAATATTTACTGTATTTATTCATAGTAATCAACACTATTATATACTTAAGACAAAATAATAATCAAATAAATAAAACAATCAGAAACACCCCACTCCTATACCTATGAATACCACCCCTCATCACTCTTTCTCCTCATACCTTGTAATCCTTTCAGTATATCAATATTCTATCTAATTCAATTACCAATTTTCTTCCCTATGTACTAGATCTTTTAGTCTCAATAAAAAACCAAACTCGTGTTCCTTAAATAATTTCTCTAGGTGATAATATTCAAGAGGTAAAATCCTCAATCCTTCTCCATTATTTGATTTTATATTCTTATCCACTCCTCACCCCATATAAAAAGTGGATAGAAAAATCCAATATCATATATATACTATAATTTTATTCTCTTAATATAATATCCACAATCAAATCTCTTATATTATCCTTTTATTCTAAAAATGAAAACATCATCTATGATATGTCGGTTCACCGCCTCCATGGATAATGAGTTTTCAATTTCTATTAGCACATTCAAAGATGGTTATAAAAAAATTATTATGGGTAAATAATATTTAAATATGTATATTCTAAATTTTTTCTTGTTATGGAACTAATTTATAGATAAAATAACATATAAAATGCAACTAGTTCATGATAGTAGGAAAAACTATGAAAATAAAATATACATATATCATTAACATTTTATCAAAAGAATCATCCTAATAAAAGAAACAAATATTATATGGGACCATTTATACATATGAAATTGATTTAATAAAACTCAATTTCACTTTTTTATAATTATTCTCATTTTACAAGAACATATATACTTATATACTGTTGAACCTAATCATGAAAACCATGAAGATGAACAGTCCTAGAACAATTAAATTGAACTCCATAAGTCCTCCAAATTGAAATATATGAATTAAATGAATTCATAATAAATAAAATAAATGTATAAGAGGTTCTGAATATATTAATTAATGAATCTAATTTTATCATTTAGTATATTAATTACAAGTACAAAACATATCAGACATAATGTAAGGGGATTCTCAAACCAAAATCCATTTCTTTGGGTTATCCCACTTTCTCAACATGTTTGGTATGTATATTAATATATTTTTACTTAATTATAATTTGATTATTATTCACGATTAATTTCTAGGATGTATATTTTTTCAAACATGATTTTATGGAAAATATAATGATTTTTTCAAAAGAACTCTTCTTTTTGAAAATATATCTTGATTCCTCTTGAGTTGTTTCATCTGCACTCAAAAGTTATTATTTATATACCTGATATGTTTTTCAAATTTAATTTTTGATCCCCATGTCTATTCATTAAATTAAAATTGATGAAATCCTTATGAAACTCACTTCTTTATGTGGGTTATTATGTGACTATAATTGTTATATGTTTCCATGTGGCATGCCTGATTATATAAATAATATAATTTTATAGGAGATACCATAAATATATAACCATCCAATGCATTGGGTAATGTGATGTATCTCTTGATATTATGTGTAGTATGCATTAACATGATGATATATTTTTTCAATGATGATATTAGGATTGTGAATATATGTTATGTGTGAACATGATTCTAGATTTGTTCACAACTATGTGTGGTATTTGATCACAAATACATGATGTTTAATTTTTATGGATTGTCACATTCTAGTCCGTTATCATAGTTTCCCCTTGATACTGAATATGATCCTATAATTATGATATTATGATAGTTATTCTCACCCATGTTATACCAATTCATGTTTCATTATTTATCCTTTTACTGGGATTTTATCTCATCCCATTCATTGATGTATATCCTCAGGTGATTACATATACTATGGAGGATGTAATATTTTAAGGATAAAGAAGAAGGATTTAAATAATGTTTTATGTTTCATTAGGATCATGTTATTTATCATCCTAATTTTTCTATGACCCTACAACTTTTGATCCTAGATTTTTATCTCTGTTATGTTGTTTATATTAAAAATGATATAATATTTATGTATTAAAATGTATTGTCACAATATAAAAGATTCAGATAATAGTTTTCTTATTTCAAACATCAATTTAGTGTGTTATTAATGAAATTGGTTTACATAGGACTGACTGTAATTGAATTTTGTGATTATATAGAAGGAATAATTGATAATTGATTTTAAATACAAAAATTATATCAATATTTATTTTAATAAAATATATGTGATGTATCATATTTATAGTTTATGATGAAGAAATAGAAACTCAAATAGGTTAATAATGAATTTGTTGTTGATGAGACCCTCATTTCAAGATGATGTGATTTTTTTTGGTTGATGAGGAATATCCTTAATAATATATAAGGAATTATTTTTAAATTAAGGAAAACTAATATCTATCTATAGATGCAACTAATCTGATTATGAAGAAGAAATTTTAATGATACATTATAGTATTTAATGTGTATATTACATCATATGTTTTTATGTTGAGTTTTTATAGGAGAATATCATTTTATTTTTTCATTCGTTACTACACATAATACTCACCCAATAAATTAAGAAAGATTTAAATGATTATATCATAGATTCTACTCGATTTTATGAATTTCTCTACATTGATGATATTGAAATTTCATGCATATAGATTCCAATATGCACAAAATCCATTTGATTAATATTTTTTATGGTTTACCTAAGTATTTATACACTTTATCTCCCAAGTCTCTATATTTATGGTGGGTGATAATGGATTAAATATTTACTATTTATTACCAAAACATTATGATTGATGAAAACTATATATCCATCTATATCTTTAGTATGATATTTGTTGGGATTTTTATTTAGTTTACATTTTAAGGATAACTATATTTGTTTATTCCTTTAACATCACATAATTTTATATCTAGGGTGAATTTCCATATTAGAAAAATATTACTGTATGCAGTATAAAATCATTATTATTATTATTGAGATGTTATTTATAATTCATAACTACCATAATCATGTGTAGTGTATTAGATACATTATTAATGATATAGTGGGAATAGTTGTGTAGAGTGTCACACACATGGTCTTCCATTTAATGATATGGATATGAGATTAGGCTATAAGATCATGGGGGATTATCTAGTAGGACATAGTCCACAAGGGAGAAGATATTCTTATAATTATATATACAAGGAAAGACATACATATAATGAATACATATAAAATAAACATTATTTAGTGATTATAATTAATGTAAATTGTGGTTAGCCTAGTAAGGATTGATTACAGAGATATTATTAATGATTATTCATAGTAATATTATTTTTTATTATTCCTTTTTATTTGATGTTGTCCACATAGTTATTTCTTATACATGTTTCGGTCCACTACTGACGAATAATATGTTGAGTAATAATTCAAACACCAACATGAGTAATTTTTTATCTATTACATTATATACATGGAAACGAGTCGGAGTATATTAGAGGTACTTGGGACTGCCATTATATTAGTTATGGTGGGATTTAAACTATTTTTCAAAGACCATATAATTTTTATAAATTAGATTCATGATTTTATATGATGAAACATATTATTTAGGTATACATACTTGGGTTGAATGAATTTATTGATTATTATATCATAATTCATAGAGTTGGATACTTTATATTATACATTATCCAAATATATTATATGAAGTTACCCATATTATTACTGGGATTAATGAATTAGTAGGGAATTTCAATTAGGAATGATTTTTGGTAGATGAATTTATTTGTTTTTGTGTTGGATTAGTGTCATAGGTTGGGGTATTTAGTTTATAATATTTCTACAAATGATTGATACTTTAGTTTTTTATGGTTAGACAGAGTTTGGAGGATGGTTCCTTGGCCCTGAATTAAAATGTAGGGAGAATTTGGGTACCTAATTAAGGACCACTATGTTCCCAATTATTTCTCTTGGGGAAATACCCTTGGGATGCTCAGCAGTTAGTTAGTGGTCTTGAACTGAGTATCCAGTGGGTATTAGGAACTAAATACTAGAAAATAGGGTACATTATACTATGATCCAAATTTATATTAGTGAGGGTAGAATAATCACTTCAAGATCATCTAGGTTCCTCCTTTAGAAAATGTGGTATACACATAAGAAAATTTATCTCTCCCTCTCCCCCTTTGTTCCCACTTTAAAGTACCCATTTATTCCCCTTTCATTAGAGTAAAAATGGAGGTCGATATGTCATTCTAGATCAGGGTAATACCTCCTATTATTTATATTTACTTTCCCCTCTTCTTCTACCTATAATTATATATGTTTTAATTTAGCGATTTAATTAATATCCCACTACTAAATGGTTGAATTTTCATAAATCGAGAGATGTTTTATGTGATGGTAGGGGAAGTTTAAATGGGAGGAACATGGATTATTTCTTGGATTTTTTATAAATTTAATCTTCGCAATATGTTTTTTTTGGATTTCATCAATTTGGATTTATCGTGGTGATCTATTGAGTTTTAATTTATCGGGGTTTCTAATATAAATATCAAAGTCATGATATGTTTATTCTTTACATCATAGGTTACATTTATAATTTAAAAGAGTTTCACAATTAGTTTCAAGTATAATATTCCTATTTTAAATAACATTATATATTAATGATAATTTTTTCTAATTAATGATGTATGTCTTATTAAATGAGATAGAGGATGGGGAACTCAGAGATGCTTGGTATCAATTATGTCCAAGCATGACCTGGCATGGATAGAGCTTAGTGGAACCTTAATTACATAAAAATTGTATATAAATGTTCTTGTGTGAATGTTTTAGGGGTTCAGTTTTAGAATTCCTAAATAGATACATTTTTGTATCAGCTATAGTGTTGATCTATGATAGAGTCCTCTTGGAGAAGAGTGCATATTTTTTTGAATTATTTAGAACTCTACGGACACCCAAAAACTATACCACTCTTGGGAATTTTTTCAAGTAATACATTATGAACTCCTAGAGGGTCTCAGTTTAATTAATAGATTATAAGAGTATTGGTATGATCATTAGTGGAATGGATAAGTGACTATCGATCGGATAATTTCAAAAAATTGATTTGGTTAGTGACTAAATTATGATGTGTTTCATAAATTAATTATGACTATAGACTCGGGAAAATGTAAATTCCTATTAACATGATTGATTTATATAAATTAGTGAATGGAGTTGTGACTAAACGTGTTCTTATAATTAGTAATTTTCTGTGATTCAGGGGTGTAACAACTATTCTTGGGAATGAATGGTGACACCAGAAGATGAAATCATATATATTATTTATCAAAAATCAAGCTAAACTACCCCTAACATGGGAACCTAATCTACTCTATGACATGGAAAGAATGGAATTCCCAATCCCCATTGGAAGTAAAGTAGTTCCATTCCATTTAAGAACTCTTTTTTGAATTGATTTCCCAATATAACCATCAACATAATATAACATATATCACAATTGAGCTTATAAAAAACAATATTCAAAAAAAATCCAAACATAACAAACGTAAGTCAACATCCATGTAAAAAAGGATGCGGGTGGATTTCTATAACATTATACAAAATAAGGAAAATAAGATACTAAAACTAGGATTCAAAATTAAATATAATAAATCTTTCCATCTCTATGTGACATGAGGTTTTACCTCCTACCATGTAACTATAATCACCCATCCAAACACTTAAATTAATGGTAAATACCACATCCACTATATTCTTTTATTTTACCTATGACTGATAAAAAAAAGTATACATAAACCCACAAGGTGTATGTAGTGTGTGATAATATGATACCAATAATTTAACACTAATAATATCTTGTATAACCATTGTTAGAGAAAAATAAACATGCATGTTTGAAAATAATTTAAATGGAAAGTTTATTTTGACATTTTAAACAAATAGAAGAAGAATACAAATCATAAATCAATACCAAGCACCATGATAAAACACGAGGGTAACTAATGTCAGGTCACATCCTAGGATCCTCATACTCTTGGTGATTCAACCACTAAAAATAGTTCCCAATAATGAGCCACTAGGGTGGACCATGACATTATCCTGGTAGTAACCAAATTTATATAATTGTTTTTTATTTATAATTATGTCACATTATAAAGGCTATAGAGGGATTAATTTTCCTAAATGTATTTTTATTATTAATCCAACCTAGGTACTTATGGTTTCCATGTTCTATCAACTTTTCAATCAATTCAATTTACACTTCCCATTAATTATTCAAGAAAAACATGACACATTCAAACTAGTTCTACCACAATACAAGAGGAACACATTTTAAAATCAACCCAAACACAATAGTAGACTATAAAAAATCATTTTTATTTTTTAAAAATAATTAAAATATTCATTAAAATATAGGGAAACACATTTTACTCGTCATAAAATGTTACAAAATGAATCTTTCTACCTTTAACAAAGAAAAAACCTTAAGTTTAAATGGAAATCATTCAACTTTGGTGGGAATTATCTTAGAGTAATCCAAGAGAGGAAAAATATAATCTTAAAACCCCAAACTGATTCTATAAAATTTCACCAAAACAAACCCAATATCACTAAGACAGTATGGGAGAGATAACACAAATAGTGAATCGAGAAGGAGGCCAAGAAGATAGGGATAAATTCCTTACTCAAGAAAACTTTTAATGAACATGGGGAAATCTACCAAAATTCCTAAATAAGGTGGAACGAATAAGTGATTAGAGTGAGATCAGCATGCACCTGGGTCATGTAATGAGATAAATATAGTTTGGGGTTTAAAATCAAAGTATGGAAAATGATTCATTTAATATTTTTAATTTTTGGGGAAGACTACATGGTTTGGATGCATAGTTTTCCAAACTATGTACCAATCATGTGAATCACTACTAACTCGCCTAGGTATATACATAGTTTTTATACATGTTTTAATAATCCATGTTCTAAATATGTGAAAATGTTATAATCAAAACTATATACTTGTACCAAAGTTACCACACGGATACTAATAAATATCCGCAAACCATGTGACATCCTCTGATTTCCAAAAACAATAACATTTCAAATAAGAAGACCTATAAACAAATTGATAACAATTAAACAAATTGATTAATGAAAAAAATAAGTAATAGTGACATCAAGGGTGTGAAAAGGTTTTCTATTAGTATTATGCACTCTATAATATAATCAATTTGATATGTTAGGAAAGGGAATGTATTAAGAGACCTTGAAAGGCAAGGTTGGTATAAAAGAATGTGGTATATCTGTGTGAGTGGGTAGAAGAGTTATACATGGGATATAACTATATTATTATAGAATTACTATGTGAAAATTGGTATTAATTTATGATAATTGATACAATGTGGTTGATTTATGATTTCTAATAAAATATTAAGAATGATAAAATGTTTTTGTACTTATATAATTTTTCCAAGGATGGGACTTGTTGATTTGATTGACTTAAACTACTGCGATATGTGGATCAGAGTGGAGAGATTGATTATAACCTAAGGGTATGCGAATCTTCAAAGGCAATAGTTATTGGTGAAGGTTATGTATAGTAGTTGGATTTTACTGGGTGAGTAAGTATTAATATGTTTATTGATATCCTATAAAAGAGTGGCATGTATATCATTGTGGATAACATAATGAATAGATATAAGGAATTGTTTTCTATGTTTTTTATCCTAACTATATTGATACATATATAGATATGTGGAGGAATGGGTTCTTAGAAAGTTGGGTGTTGAGTTACAGTATTCCATTACTCATCTCCTTGGAAAATGTTATGTTCTATAACCAATGATTAAACTAATAGTTTGATTAGTACACCATTTATCATCATACTTTGTATCTCCTAGTGTTAGACCATTAGTGAAACCAGGACACCATATACCATTTAATACCCATGATTATATTGTAATTGAGACCATGAAACCATTCTGAATATTTCCATTCAACACCCATAGTAATACTGAAAGTGAGACTAAAATTCTATCTATCATTTACCATCCAACATTTGGTAGGTATTGAGGTTTTGATTCCATTGGGAATATTTATACCATTTTTATAATGGTATTGGTACTATTATTCCACATAACAATAACTTCCCATGGTTTAGTTGGTAGTGAAGCCTAGAAACCGTCTAAAATTTACCAAAAATGGTAAAATTTATCACAGGACTAAGACACGTTTTATCCCATACTATATTATTGGGGGATAAAAAATAAATTACAATCAATAACTAAATTTTTTGTGGTTATGTACTATGGTGGCTTGGTTATCACATGATGATCATAAATTATGGATTGAATCTTTTTCTTATATCTGTGTTTACCATTATATACATATATAAAAGTGTATTTCATTATATATAAGGGGTCCCATTTATTGATCCAGAATAATTTTTATTCCCACACCCTATAAGGGCACCTTAGTACATGTATAGACCTTGGTTTCCAGTATCTATATAGAATGTTTTATTTTATATCATGTTGAAGTACGTTGATGGAGTGTGGGATACTAACCCTAGGAGAGAGTCATATATTTTAATGTTAAATAATTACTGGTAATTTTTTTTGTCCAAATGTTAAACTCGATGGGAGATCATTATCATGTTTTTGTTTATGATCCGCATGGACCATTATGTTATATCACATTTAGGTTTAAATATTATTAATGTTTATATATTTGTTATAATTCCATGAACTTACATGAATGTTATATGATTATTTTTTATTTATCTATTATTATATATTTTAATAGTGATTTTATAGTCTCGCAAACATTGTTATCATACTCTTGATGTTATTAAACAATATCATCCATATATGAAGGCATTCATGAGGTCATTCAGTGTCATATGATATGACATTATTTATTTTAAACTAATTTAGGGCATTACAAAATTGTATCTGAGCCATGTTTTGGTTTTCATACTATCTAAGGAATTTATGTATAAATATATTTATGGATGAAATATGGGATGTACTATGGACTTGTATTTCAATAACTCTTATACAGTGGAAGCTCAATTTTTTAGAGGTATGGGATTGGTGTTCTTGATTTTTTAATTATAGTTTAGATATTTATATAAGTACGGTATTTGGGATTGAGGTTTTTTTATCAGGGTGGCATGAGGTAATGAGTTTTTCCGTAATATAAATTTAATAGGGATAAAATAAATATCCATGATTACATGTAAGTTTCAAATGCATTAAAAAATATTTTTTAGGAAATAAAATTATTGATAACACATTTTATGTAAAATATTAATTAAATAATATATTTATAATAGGTAATTCATTGTTTTGTAGCATCTAATTTTGGTGGTGTGTTAATTAAAGAAGGATTTTCATTGTTTTTTATATTTATACATTGATATATGATGCTTCAATATTGTTTCTTGATGAAGAAAAACCATATTGTGGGTATATCAGGGTATGGGGTGCCAAGTTTATGGTCTTGGGAGGGAAATTTATATTCAATGTATAGATTGATATAGGTTGGTGTGCATATTGTTTGTTTTTTTCAGAATGGAATGTTTTTTAATATGAGATACCTTTAATTGGTTCATGATGATAGTGAGGCTACATTGAGGTATTGATATATGTTCCTCAATAATGTGAGATAAGGGGGTTTGGGGTACAATTGATGGTTATGCCTATTAGGTTTTTGTTTATGTTTTTTCAGTAGTGGGTTGGTGGATATTCATTTCTCATAGAAGAAAGTAAGTGGTTATTTATAATTACACATAGTCATTAATATTGTGAACCCTTATTTGAGAAAAAACATGGTTTGATGATTTAGATTCTAGGTTGATGATCAAGTGATGTATGTTCATGTAATTAGTCATTATTGGGAATTTCCAGGTTTACGTTAATAGTTAAAGCACTATTTGTACTTTGTAAGTGGTGTAATACATTTATAAGAATGGATTTGTCTTCTACTTTGGGCTTCGGAGATATAGTTGAGACATGGGATTCGATAATAAATATTATTATGGATTGGATTTATGAATCCATGTGAGACATAGTGGTCTTGATGAGTAGGATGATGTAACATTTATGGAAGGAATATTTTTAATTCTAATGGATTATATAAAATTTCACCAAACACCATAAATAAATAAAGGTATTTCCATACCTTTTGAAAATGGTATAATATAAAAAATCATCCTTCTAAGGTATACATTATCCATGATGATGAAATTACACATTATTTGAGATAATTTCCATCATGTTATCCTAAAATTGTCCTTGAAACCCCAGATGAAGATGGTAGTTCAATGAATAATTGAGGGGAAGAATAATGGAATTAAAAATTGAAATAATCATACCATTAATCATTAAAAAGATCCCATAAATCACCCTATATAAGGGGGAAAAACATATGATGGGGAGTGGGAGGAACTATCAAAAATACCCCCCATCACCTCCCACCCTAAATTTGAGAGGGGTCAACCATGAAATTTTAATAATTTGCCATTAAAAATATAGAGAAGGGGTAGGTCATAGAACGACCGTGACAGTAACTCTATTATACCCCCCCAATAGAAGATCACATCATGGAATGGATCCTCTGGACCATTGTATAACTACCTACAGACTGAGGGCCCAACCCTCATCTAAACATTATTCTGGCATGACCCCTATTGGACATGGAGAGATAATCCTCACCCTAGTGAGATCCAACTATCTAGGGGGAAACCTATCCTCCCATGGAGAAAACTTCACTCTTATGGAAAAGAAAATCACACCTATGTCCTTCATCAATCCATGACCCTATAGTTCACATCATGACCCACATCCTTTGATAAAAAAACTCAATATATATAAGGGTCCTTAAACAAATACATAATAGTCATCATTACAGTATCACACCCTCCCCTATGTTGTGATGACCACAAATAAGGGTCTGCATCGAACATGTAAGAGTATTTTCTAAGGGGTGACACCCCTCTCTAGGGCATGACCATATATAAGGGTATTTACCTTATTGGAAACCCCCATAAATAACTAATGTGTCATGATATCCTCTAGTAAGGGTTTGAAAATCCTCCTATGACTATACCCCATCCTACACACCTCCTCTATGTCAAGACACCCACGAGTCATGGACTGACATCCATCCTCCATATTGATCCACCTTCATGTCCATTGATTGATTCCCCTAACTATTCTTCATCATAGAATGACCCTACATCATCATAAAATGATGATCCTGTAATGAAAAAATTCAGTAAAGGGGATACCCAGACCCCTCTATAACTTCTAAATAACACAAAAAACATCTCCCAATACTCTAATCATATAAAAATCATCATTAGATGTTCTTACCCTTGAAATCTTGCTCTTAATACCAATTATCAGAACATACCCTTCCTTAGAACTAAAAATTTAAATACCTGCTAAATTTCACAACCTATTACGATGTGGGGTCATTACATGTTAGGCGTCATGATGCCTTGTTAGCACATTATGACCATAAATGATTCATTTATTATATTTTTTTATATTTTTTTTACCATTATATAATCACATAAATTAATATTGGTAAATATATATTAGGCCACATTGTTGGTTTTCAACTCAGTTTTAAGATGACAGTATTTATAAGAACATTAATGTACATGTATATCTTTATGTCTATCTTTAAGGTAGTAGATTATGTAGAATATTAGTATGGAGTATCTTAATGGAGTGTGGAAAATGATATTGAATATTTTCTTGTGTTTTTTGTTACTTATCCACCTACATTTTTTCTTTTTATTATTTTCCTCACGATTTTCTTAATGAGTGATCCTTATGAACTATGTTGGTATGATCTACTTAGGCATAATTAATTATAGAATATTGATTTTTATAAATTTTTCATTGTGATTTTTATCTATAATTCATTTCATTTAAACTATTTTTATTTGAAGATTCATTTATTTATTTATTATTGTATATTTTGATATAGATTGTATAATCTCCACATGTTGTTATTATAATCTCACAAATTTTCACTACCCTCATGAAAATGAGGAGACATACTAGTGGTCTTGTGGAATTACAAGATCAAACATCAATCTATATGGACAAGGTCAAGATGTTAAAATATTTTTTTAGCAGGAGAAAGGCTTTTTTAGATGTAATTCCTCTCAAATATGTTTTTATACTTTATCCCCAATTAGTGTCCCATGACCTATTGAAGTATGTCCTAAGGGTATTACTTAGAAGTATTCTAGGATGTTACACTACAATCAGTAATATCCATAATTGAATAAAAAATAAATTTTAAAACCATAACAATGATACTTTTATAAACCATTCACAATAAAACCCTTGAGTATTTCTAAATCATTTCTTACAATAAAATCCTAAAACCACCATAAAAATAAGTAAATCAATCAAACTAAATCACTCAATGAAATATTAAAACATTAATCCAATAATAATTATATCATTCATTCAATATTTGGACCGTAATATCTATATTGTAAATCCCCCCTCAATTATTATCCCTAAAAATTCCCTATATGAAGTTCCTAAATTATAAAACTGTATTATCATTTCATATTATAACATTCAAATAAAACAAAATTCTATCATTTTAATCATACCAAAAATCTCCACCACATAGACTATACTCTTTACAAAGACTACCACACATTTAATAAAGAAAACACTTGGTCATTATCAAACCGAAAAAACCATCTAATCATACTAGGGAAAAAACCAAAAACCCAATTCATTATTTTAATTAATATTTGGAACCCAATTATTACACTTTACCTTATATTCCCTAATCTTAACAAAATAAAAGGACAAAATTGAGCTAAGGCTCATAACTTCAAAAACCATTAGATATTTCCTAAAACTTCTTCAACTATTTACCATACTAAACAGACACCATCTGTTTCTAGAGTGCATCTCATAACATATCAAAAAAATATACACTACATTACAGTCTAAAAGATTCCAAAACATTCCACACCATTCCACTAATTAATTATTTCATTAAATAAATAAATCCTCATGATAAATGTTGTAATTATTTCAATTACCTCTTTCCATGATAACCTATCATACATTTAACATTTAATAATGTAGTCAAATGTTTATCCACACATATAGAAAACTTATAACTTCTAAAATCCCATCATATATATATTATCAATGAAATCTAATAAAATGATTCAAATGAAACCATATCATTTTAATTCCATGATTAAGAAGAAAATAAATCAACCTAATACTCGCATGCACACATAATGAGTAATAAAAATTAAAATAATCTAGATGTTGCATCCATTTCATTCAATGGTCTAATCGTACATAATGATTATCCCAAAAAGCGATCAGAAGTTAATAAGAGATACATTAAAACCTATTCATAACTATAGATATAATTATGAAATAATTAGAAAACCACTCTAGTTTCTTGAACCATTATTCAATATACTAAGATTAATTATTTTTTTCCTCCCAGAAGTAACACCCAACCAACCTTATTTCAGTATTTATTATCCCATATGTTTTTCCACCTTATCTAAAAAACAATATATGTTCATTGGGTAACACTGTAGATTTTATTATGATCATTCTATTTATAACATTCATATGTTTTCAAATTTAATAATTTGTTTTAGAATGTAACATAATATAAATTTTATAATGATTTATTTCAAAAAAATTATTAACATAATATAACATGAATTGAACATTATTATTACATGAAAAAATATGAAACATAACTATGAAAAATGAATGAGTATAATAAAAATTAGTAAATAAAAAAATTTTAAGCTAAAAAATTTAATTCTCATGGGATTTTAATTATATCATACCACCAAAAAAATTTAGAAAGAATAAAATTACATTTAAAATATTATAGGCATTTCAGTAAAGAAATTAGGGAACAAAATAATAATTTTTATAATTGTGTGTGATGTTATATAAAGTAATAGAAAATGATTCTGTGGTTTTTATGTATTCAATTGATATATAGTCAATGGGCATACATATGGTGACTGGTATATACAAATTTGTATAAATGGTGTTTTTAAATTTTATAATAGGGAATAGTGAATTATATATAAAAAATATAATATTTATGAAAATAACTGACTTCAATGATATAATTAAATACTAATAAAAAATAAAAATAAAATTACTCATTAAAAATTTATTCAAACTAATTTTATTTATATGTATTATATATTTTTATTTAGATGATAAATTTAACATATTTAGTGTTTTTTTGAACCAACATACCATGATTTGGAACATGATTACAGACCCCCTAATTCTGAATAATGTTATGAATATTCTAGAACCAAAATTGCTTTATGACTCAATTTTTTCGAGTTGATAAGAGTTATACCAAATCCATTAACTAAATCACTATAAGAAAAACCTTAGGTCACTCTCAAAATAGAACCAACAAAAAATGTAAATAGAACACCAAGCACAAAACACTAGGAATTTATATGGTTTAGAAGATGTCTAAATGCACAGGATAAATTATCGCTTCAGTAGAAGAACAAGAAAAATCTCACTGAGTTACATATGGTAATTTTTTTGGAAAACTTACTAGGAGAAAGAAAAAAACATTATATCCAATAAAAATTAATTATAAAAGTAACAGAATTTAATAGGTTACGAAAAACCACTTATTTATATATGATCACTTCAATAGGAAACCAGTACCATCAGTTTCACTTCTATTCATTCTTCACAGTCATCTTCAAGGATTTCAGCATAATGGAAGCACTGTGGTGGGAGATATATCATGAAATTTATGTCGATTTTGTGGATAATTAAAAGTATTATTCAAGATGTGAATTTTGTGACAAATGATTTTTTCCCACTGAATATTGACATAGAATAAATCTTGAAACATGAAGGGGATCTTTTCATGTAAAATTTATAATTAATTTATTTATAATTGGATGAAACAGATACCTCACCAAAGAAAATTCTCTAATCAATATGGTGTTGAGAGTCCAAAGATCCTTTTCTAGATTACCTTCTTTACACTATAACGATCCAATTGTAGAATTCATCTAGTGGTGAGCCACATGTGCTCCTTTGATATTCAAATGACTCTAATTTATTTATAGGTTCAGGAATTTTGAATCAATTGTCTTGTGTTGTTCATGTTGACAAATTTTAGTTCCTTCAGTCTTAAAATAATCTCTCTAGTGCTTCTCATTATTGAGAGGGAGAGAAGATGTTGAATAGGGATAGAATATTATTCTGTGTTATAATTCATAAATCTATATTATCACTGCAGAATAAACAGAACCAACTATTTATAGAGCTAAGGTTTTGTATAAAATATTCATTTATCTCATAACAGACCATAAATAATATAATAATTATTAACAAACCCTAATCCAAAAAATATTATTATTATTATTATTATTATTATTATTATTATTTTACAGTGCGTGATAAATCACTCAATAATAAATAATATTTACCGACTAGCAATTAAATACTCATTACTGGACATGATCTTGGTCGGCTCCAAATACCCTCTATTTATTGAATACCCATATAAATATTTTATTATATATTTCATTCATTAATAAATATAATATGTAGTTTATTTCTAACCGAGTGAATAGAAATTTATTAATGATTCATGTAATAAAATTAATTATTTTTAATGATTAAATGATATTTCATAACCATGGGAATATTTTCTATAAATAAATCTTGAATAGAATTATTCCTTGGTCTTAAGAATAATATTTATTCAAATAATTAATATTCATATATAATTTTATCGAGATCATTGAAAACACTTCTTGTGTGACACTCTAGGATCCATTATTAGTGACATTAGGACAACTTTCCTAAAGTCTATGATTCTTATCTAGAAACAGTTCGAGGAACCCAAGAGAGGTAACTTAATGTTGAAACGATGAAAACTATATAAGATCCTCACTATGTAATAAAATACCATTTTTACAATATCTCATCAGGTAAGTCGAACAATCGTATCATCAACCTATATGTTTGGTATGTCTTTATTTTCTTATCTGAAATAAACACGTCATTACACCATGGACAAGGAATTTAATGGGATTTTTCTATTCTAACAAAAGGGTTGAGATATAAACATCCATGAAGATGTAAGTGGTAAATACTTAATCAATTTATTAATTAATGACATGTAATTTGTGATGAACCCAATATACCATACATCCCATGAACATATGGTGTCATGGTTTTGTTTAGTAAATCATAGTTTCTAGGTCATTAAATGCATTAATAAGAATATTTAATTATGCAAACCATTGCACCTGCTCATTGATATGAATGTCTGATGACACCAAAATTGGTTAATTTCCAAATAGTAGGTATATTCTCATAATATCATGCATTGGAGATTATATTATATGAACTTCATGGGAAGAATACTCATCTACTTACGAGTACTTTCACCTGAAGGCATATATACAACAAGTAGTATAATATAATGCAATCTCATCATAGAACTATATTTATGAATATAATCATGAAAATTTCTAGTTGAAATTGTATCAAGGAACTTCTATGACTTTATCAATGCGACATATACCCTATTCCATTATTACATCAAAGTCATGCATAATATTGAACTGTATAAAATAATATGTTTAAATAATATTCGAAAATTTAAATATACAAGTAATATAATTACAAATACTTATTTCTTGAACACCAACTCTAAAAAAACACCCCCTTACACAAGAGTCAACTACCAATGACATTTAGTATGTTGGACCTCAAATAATGATCATGTTTATGCAGATTCAAGAATTTAGTCAAGGGGTATGACACATTATCTTCCATGGATATTATACTCACTAAAAATTGACCTATTTTTGAAAAATCACCCATTATCTAATAATTATGAAGTATATTCTTCATCCTCTAAAGTGATATTTTCCCATTTTCAATAGTTAATGCTTTTGTATTATCATAATAGAGCGTGAAAGGATATTTACTTGTATGAACCGCTTGATGGTATTGGATGATATTTTGTATCCAATATACTTCTTTATCTACCACAAAAGATGAAATATAATTAGAATATATAGTAGAATATGTGACTAAATCATTCTTTGAGTTCTTCCAGCTCATAGCACCTCCATTCAGAGTGAAGATGTATCTTGTTTTCAATCTTAAATCATCTTGATTTTTTTCGACACTATCATTTTCATATATTCTAATGACTAGTTCCTCATATCCTCTCTAAAATACCAACATATCTTTAGTACACCTCAGATACTTAAGTATACTATTGAATACCATCCAATGTTGGTAAAGTGGGTCAGCTTGATATATGTCTATCATACATAGGGTGTAAGAAAGATCTATACAATTACGTAACATAACCTACATGACTTAACCAAACAACGATTCATATATAATACATTAAATTATTTTCCATTCCTCAATTTTATGAGGAAAAATTTTCTTGGAAATATTAATTTCAGGTAACATGGTCAACAATCCCCTCTTGGATTGTTCCATAATGAATCTCTTTAGTATCATATCAATATATATATATTGAAGTAGGTCGAGGGGCATCTTGGATCTATCATGATAGATATTAATACCATGAATATATGTTTCCTCACCTAAGTCCTTCATGGAGAGTTATTTTTTCAAAAAACCATTATTTTATTATATGAGTAGTATTTTTTGGCATAATTAATATTGAATCAACATATACTATTATGAAAACAACCATACTCCCACATAATCACTTATAAACACAAGTCTCACATTCATTATTTATAAAACAAATTTTTTTTATAGATTCATCATACAAAATGTTCCATGATGATGATTTTTTTTGTAATCCATAAATGGGGTTTTTAACAATTATACCTTATCAGAATCCTTTGGAGTGACAATCCCTTTCCGTTTTTTTAATATTGAAATTTTCTTGATGATTCCCATAAAGAATTCAGTTTCGACTTCCAATTTCCAAATCTCGTAGCCATTTTATGACATAATGGAATCTATATTTATGATCAATTTCAGTACTATAACTGGTAAAAATGTTTCATCATAGTATAAGACAAGATTTTGTTTAAACCCTTTCACAACCTATCATGCCTTATATCTACTTACATGTTCATCAATTTCTAGTTTCTTCATCATTATAAATTTACAACCAATTAAATATACATCACATTGGTGATCAACCTAAAATCAATACATCATTTTCATATATGGAATCTATTTTGGAATTAATGGATTCTTTCCACTTGAAAATCTATGGGCAACAAACTACTTCATTATAGTTTAGAATATTATTATTATCAACTAATAATGAGTAACCTTCCATAGTGACTAGAAAAAATCATTTTGGTTCTCTAACATCTCACATATCCAATAAAGTACTTGTATCTCTATTACATCTTCATCTAGGAGGATTTATTGATTTTTTTCTTATGCCAACTCTTGTGCTCCTTGAGCCTTGACATCATCAAACTCTATCTCAATCCTGCTATCTACTTTAGTGATGCACTCTGTTTCAAGAAATATTCAATTTCTTGCCACTATAACCTAATTTTCTAAGTGGTTGTATAGAAAATATCCATATTATTTCTTTTATTATTCTATAATGTAATTTTTTTCCATGGGGTGAATGTTTGTTCATGAAGTGGGTTTAAAAATTCTTAAAAACTCTATAAATGTTAGTATGAAAACATAGGTTTCATTTGATTTTATAATCAGTATGGTATATCATCTTCTATTTCTGTTAGAACTAGGTTTAGTATTTTTGTGTTTCATTATAAAATGTATTCCCAAAAGGATAATGGAAAACTCACATGAATGATGATTGATCTCACTATGTCCAAAATGGTGTGGTTCCTCTATTCAATTACACCATTCCACAATGGTGTATAACTAGGAGAGGGTTAATATGGAATCTAAATCTCTAGTAAATAATCAATAATGTCTTGATTGTGATATACCCCATCAGAGTATGATTAATGTTATTTAATCTTCTTACTAAACACTAATACAAAATTGGCCTTTAACAGCGTTAGAAATAGACTTTATCAGTGCTAGAAAAGTGCTGACTACATGAGTGAAGTTAAAATCCTTATCCTTTTATTAGCAATAAAAAATCTCTCTAATGGGTTCCTTTATTAGCATTAAAAAAATCATGGATAAATGGTATGTTTATCAGTCCTTTTAAAAGCACAGATAAAAGAACTGTTTTTCAGTGTTTTATTTTACCATCGCAAAAGGAACCAATTATCATCCCTTATAAAATCATGGATAAAGGGCCATTTATCAGTTCTCTTATTAGTGTTGATAAAGGTCCATACTATAGTATGATGTAACAGCACATTACAGCACCCCTGTAGTGTATTGTAACATCATTCCTTAGTACCAAACTCACGCCAAATATCATAAAAAAAGACCCAAAACATTATTTAAATGAAATTAAATCAACAACAGAAACACAAAAAATCTATATTATATACATTTCAAACATTGGTTCATACTGTTAAATAAATACAAATTATTACATACATTAAAAAAAATCAATCTTATTTTTAATCCTAGCCTGACTCATGCTATTGCTGAACAATCCACCCTTGATCGAGAAAAACAATGCTCCTGTATAAGAAAACAATTAGTATGTTAGTAAAAATATAAATAAATAAATTAAAATAAAGTGTTAATTTTACTAAAATTGTTGTTAGTTTTAAATAAAAACACACAACTGGAGTCATACCAGACACACCTTGCATCAGATTGAGTGGCAGTTGATTTCTACACATCACAAATGACTAAATGATCATTTTCCTAATTCATTTAATCAATTTTAATGTGTTTACTCAGTTCTGAGGTGGACATTTTTCCTTTTTACAAAAATTTATGTCAAATTTAAATAAAAACCTACACTTGGAGTCATATCTGTCACACCGTGCATAAGATTAATGTGTGGTTGATTCATGTAAATCTATAATATATTATATACTGTTTTCATTAGGTGTCAAAGAAGTATAAATGTATTTTTTTAGTTTTGTGTAGGTCATTTTGTTTTTTTACTAAGATTGATGTGGATTTTAAATAAAGATGCACATGGATTCATACCAGTCACATTGTGCATCGTATTGAGGTCTGGCTAATTCTTTCATGATCCAAACCACTTATTGATTATTTTTCTAAAGTATCGAAACAATCTGAAATTTTTACTTGGTTTTGAGTACAACACTTTTATTTTTTACAAAAAAATCATTTTAACATGACACACACACTTTGACTCATAAAGATAACATTGTGTATCTATTTAACATGAGACCAATTCCTACCCATCACAAATGATTTATGAATTAATTCATTAATTATCATGAAAAATAATGTTTGTTTTCTCAGTTTTTAGTGAGTGGAACTTTTTAAAGTTTGATGTTGAATTTTAACTCATAATGTACTCATTGAGTTTGTTGTTTATTTTAATAAAATTAATGTCAATTTCGAAAATAAAGAAATACATAGAGTCATATTGATCATATCATGTGTCATATTTATTTGTGGTTGATACCTATACCTCCCAATATCACAAAAAATACTAACTATCAATGTTACAATTATTTCCATTGACATTATTTTTCAAACTTCCAACACTGCATAAGCAGTATTGAACAAACTACATTAACTCATAAAAAAGAATCCACCTATATAAGAAAACAATTCTTATGTCAGTAATACTAAAAAAAATTAATCTTACATAAATATTAAACAATATATTAATTATATAGACAATTATTTTACTTTGAAAACATCAATATTACCTCTGTAATAGAGAAGTGGTAGCATCGTTTATCATCTTGAAAATCTAGTGGAGGTAACTTTAAAGAAAGTGATAAATCCATCACTACATGGGGTGAAAATGTTTTGGGGGATAAGAAGCATGAAATTTGGACAGATCACCCCAACTCAAATAAAATAATCCACATTTATAAGAAAAAATTTATTTTCGGAGAAATACTAAAAAGAAATATATTATACATAAATATGAAACAATACCATAATTATATTGAAAATGATTTTATTGCAAAAACCTCAAGATTACCTCTATAATTGATTAAAGGAATCTTTGTTGTTCTTCCTGCAAAGGAAGTGGAGGTAACTTGAATGAAATCGATAAATTCACCACTACATGGGTGAAAAGGTTTTAAGGGAGAAGAAACATGACAGTTGGATAGAGAACCCCAACCCAGATAAAAGAATATACCTATATAAGAAAACATTTATTATGTGAGTAATACTAAAAAGAAATAAATTAAACATACATATGAAAGAATAAATTAATTTTACATACAATTATTTAACTTGGAAAAAATAAATATTACCTCTATAATTGAGAAGAGGTAGCATCATTTCTCTTCTAGCAAAGGCAATGGAGGTAACTAGAAAGAATGTGATAAATGCACCACTGTAGGGGTGAAATGGATATAAGGGAGAAGAATGATGAATTTTGGACATAACACCATAACTTGAAAAAAATATTACACCTATATAAAAAAATATATATAATTTGAGTAAAACTAAAAAAAATAAATTAATCATAAATATAAAATAACACATTAATTCTATGTACAATAATTTTATTTTGAAAACATCAAGATTGCCTCTGTAATTGAGTAGAGGCAATGTTGTCTATATTCCCTCAAAGGTAGTGAGGTAAATTGAAATAATGTAATAAATGAACCACTACTAGGGTGAAAAGGTTTTAAGAGAGAAGAAGCATTAATGTTGGACAGATCACCCCAAATAAAACAAAATAATCCACTTGTTTATGAAAACATTTATTATCTGAATAATCCTAAAAAATAAACATAAATTCAAAACAATACATTATCTATGTGTAAAATTATTTTATTATGAAAACATCATGATTACCACTATGATTGAGCAGAGACAACTTCATTTCTCTCCCTCCAAATGCATGCCACATGGAGAGAAATATTTTTAAATAAATAAACTCTATAAGGAATAATGAAAATTAAATAATCATTTCATTATATAATTTTTTGTTATAATATATATAGAATATTATAATATTACTATTACATATTTTCAAAGGATTTCCTTCATTGTAGTTTTTTATTTCATCATGTGGAAAATTCATTGTCTTCTTGAGTAATCAAACATTTAATTTAGATTATGTTAATGCATTAGCAAACACATAATATTATGAGTAAAAACATAATATATTAAAAAAAACTTTTACCTTGTCATTGAACACTCTTTATTTTTTTAAAATGTTCTAAGGATTTGGTTCTTCTATCAAGAATCCATATCCCCTATTTGTGGTACCCTATAATGTACAAGACATTTTCTAAACTGAGGCCGACATGAACTAATTGTGATGTCCTGACGAAAGGTTCATCCTGGATTAAATCTTCATCTAACTCAACATTTTTTTAGTCAGTAGTAGGATAATTGAACAATTTTTATTTTTCAGGTCAAAGACGAAAAATACATTCACTTCTTGTGATTCCATTATGAAAAAATAATCATTTTCTCATTCCACACAAAAAGTTGCATTCAAAAATCACATTTTATCAACTTTAAAACAATTGATATTGTCAATCTAATTGAAACAAAAAAGAAGCAATGTAACTTTTATAAAATACAACTCATATATTGGTTCGATAATTCCAAAATATGACATATTTGCATAAATTGGTCTTCTATCCTTGGAACCTGATGTGTGCATCACATCAGACACAAGCGTAACAACACTATTTTGCATCATAATGAATTCATATTGTTCATATATATATAACATATAATCATTTATTTAAAAACTAGCGTAATATATAACATTTGCATTTGGTACTCTTTTGATCCATTGAAGTCATTTGGAAATTGAATTTTTATTTTCATATAACTCCTTATAAATGTGAAATTGTCGACTATTCTATCAAATAGTGATTGTGTTTATTTGATATATATCCATTATCCATTGATGGATTCAAATATCTATGAATTTCATTACGGGATTGAATGTATTGATCAAAATTTTCACTATTACATAGTATGTAAAGATGTTCTTGCTCCCGCTCTGTTAAGGTAATTGTAACAACATATCTTCTCGAAATCACATCGCCTATAAGGTGGTAATTGTGACAAGACTTTGAGAGATTTATTGTATCAATATCTCATAGGTAATGGGTTCATAATTCAATATCTTCTTCAATAATATATTTTTCTATAATACAAACTTCTGGATGACATTGATTCTTGACATACACTTTCAAAATCATCATATTCTATTCAATGTGGTACAAACATCTATAATGGATAGGACCACATAGTTGAACATCTCTAACGATGTGAACCATCATGTAGACAATTATATCAAATAATTATAGTCGTAAGAACATCACTAATTCCTAGAATATGAAAACAATCTCCTTATTCATGAGGTTAATGTTCACTGGGTATACAAATTTACTACATATTTCTTTGAAAAATATGTAGAGTTTGGTTAATATATGTTGTACATTTTGAGGTAGAATGCAATAGAAATAAACACACATTAAATTTTTTATCAAAACATGAAATTTGTTCGTTTTTAGTCGTTGTAACTTCAAATTATTCATTGAAATGACATTCTTGGTATTTGATGATTACCTTTTAGAACTTTTACAAAAGTAAGAAAAACGAAAAATAGAATTTTTCGTTTATGGATAGAGTGTAAGTTGCAAGAGAAATAAAAATCCACCTTTTACCCTTCACTGATGCCAAATCTTCCCTTATCCTCATTTTAATCAACTCCAACCAAGCCTTGATGTGATATTTTGTTCTTCTAGGAACATTTTGTAACGTTCTAATAACACTATAAAATACATTTTTTCTATATGCATAACATCAATAAAATGTCTGACATACAAATCGTTCCAATGTTGTAATTAAAAGAAATTTGATCTCTTATTCAAACATGATTTTATTATGTTTATTTGATAAATGGTTAACCAAAACTATTTGAAATATTTTTTACTTTTTTTTACATTTGATCGTATGTTTCTGGAGAAGATGTTGTAACTTGTTCGATATTCCCATTGAATGATGTCATCATGGATCGGTATTCATGTCATTGAGGTAAAAAAAATTATATCCTAAAAACACATTCTTCAAGGAATGTTTCAACAAAACATAGTATTTGTGTTTTTTAAAAAT
The DNA here is from genome assembly GCA_963277665.1 of Viscum album. NCBI lineage: Eukaryota > Viridiplantae > Streptophyta > Magnoliopsida > Santalales > Viscaceae > Viscum > Viscum album. The sequence continues at coordinate 1,470,313,447 of OY728131.1, read as the reverse complement.
TGGACACACCAACATTCTTTAAATTCTATAACCTAATAAATTTCCATAAGAGGGGAATTCATTTATCATTATGTACAACATTTCACTGAATGATAATTCTTTAATTCTATGAGAATCATACATTATAATACATGTATCACATGTCAATTTCAAATATTATATCAATTGAGCCAAATAGACATCAATATCATAAACAGGTTGCATGGGTCTAAATAAATGTCTCGAAAACATAATGTATTTGCACTTCATGAATAACCATGCATGAATGTTATAATTTTCCAACATGAAGGTCCATTTACTATGAGTAATACTCTATACACCAAAATTATTAATTCCATATATAGATAAACCAATATGATAGTTTTCAGCTCATCTCCAAATTTAGGAAACTCATAATCAATTTTATTCCATTGACGAGAATCAGCTGGATGATCTAAGTTCCTATATTTAATTCTTGTATCTTCACATCATGTAAATTGAGTCACAGTTTCATAAAATTCATATAGTCTTCTAAACCATGGAATGATAAGAATGTACCGTAAATATTTAATTGGAGATTAATCAATTTTTTGATATCTATCTTCACCAAACATAGGGAATTTTATGTGTGATTAATGGTCATTTCTAAAAAATTTGTAATCATTTGGAAAATCATGAATTTTTTAGATATCATCCCCGCTGAACATAACATTTTTTTAGTGTCATATTTTCATCATGGTATTTCATTTTCTTCCTATAACATATCATTTAGAAGACCAAATAGTTCTGTAAAGATGGTGTCCCTTCATGTGTAGCAAAATATAAAATTATATAACATTAATATAGCTGAAAATGTTTTGTATTTAGTAAAACTAGTAAACAATAGTTTCTTGGATCGCCAATTTAACTCCTCTAACAATTTTGTAATATTATGAAGGTCATATCCAATTTCTATTTTCATTTCTTCCATGTGATCTCCATTATATTTTACAAATATATTCATATAAAATGATTCATTAACTATAGTATCATCGCAATAAATGTCCGTATTTTGTTTTTCTCCATGTTTAGTCCAATATTTATATATTTTTTCTATTCCTTGGAAAATCAAATGTTATTCCAAATCATACACACTAATTTTTCATGAATAACATAAACATGGACAGTGGATTCTAGAATGGTCTTTTGCATGCTCCCTTGCAAACTTGATGAAATCTTTAATTCCATCTTCATATTCATTTGTCAAATGAGTAGCATGCATCCATTTTCAATTCATAACCATCCCATTGTGTTCATAAAATATTAATTTTACACAATATAAAAATAAATAAACATTAGATATTCAATATCAAAATTGAAAGTAATAGGAATTTCTTATAATGGAACTCAATATTCGATTATTTCAAAGAACAGCAGTATGATGAAAAAAATGAGTAGTTAAATTTATGAAAATAATTACTCCACATAAAAAATTTATTAAATACCCTAAATAGATAAAAATGTTATATATAAAATTAAATAGTAATAAAAAACACAAATAAGATAAAAAAGAATAATAAACTCTCATTTAATCAACTAGAATGTATAAACTTGTATTAGAACAAGTGATGTAGAAACCTAAGGAATTATTACATTTAAAATTAATGGTATAACTATGTTTGAAAAAATCTCAAGAATCTAGGGATGTTACATCAACAAACCAACACATCCCAAATAAATTAACGGCACTCCAAGTGGATGTAAAATTAGAATTCATTAATGGATTAAATAAATATGAATTTTATATCAAACAAACATATAGTTTTCTTATTAGTTATATATGATTAATATTTTTAAATTGATAAAAGTTATTTATGAATTGAAACAACAACTAAGAGATTGGTATTGAGGGTTAGATTAATTATTAAAGAAACATTAATTTAAAAAATGAGTAATTTATCATAATAATTACATAGAAAAAAATTTTATGGATAGTTTGAAAGTATTTATCATTGTAGATGTAATAATATTTATTATTCCAAGAGATAAATGATGATAATAATTTTCTACAATAACATTGACAAATATTTATATGTTTATGATTAGTGAACTGGATTATTCCTTAGTTTATAGGCGACACATGGAATTCATAGGATATTTATTTCCCAATCCATATATGTGAGGGATGTGTATAATATATTTCGAATGGAACATTAAAAACCCCATGTGGACACCCATTTAAAATTGAAAAAAAAAATCAAATGATGTGGATGGAATTTCATTTTTTATCATGGAGTATGGGAGAATTGTTATATGCCAACTTTCATGATAGTAAAAATGATTAACAAGCAATTTTTCAACATGTCAAAAAGAAAGGTTTCAGTGTGATTCCATGGAAATACACTTATTATTAGTTAAATAAATACTCAAAAGGGTTTTAAATTCTGGAAAATCTACATTTCCAAGAAGGATATTATAATGTCTTACAGTTGTATATAGGTCTCAAAAAAAGTGTTATAACTAGAAAGGGTTCGCCTAAAAATGATATTTTTTTGTAAATTATTGAGAGAGTGGGAGTATGATGATGAGGAAAAATTAAAATGTAGTGGGAAAATAGTGCATGAAATAAAGGTATAAAATATCGTATACTGTTATGAAAAGTATTTAAAAATAATTTTAAATTAATCTAGAGGGGGAGAAAAATAAAACAGATTTTTTAAGTGTAAATACATTGGAAGATGGATTGTTGATAAAAGGTATAACAAATTTAACAATATATATTATTTCTGACACAAAACTAAGACAACCATATTTCAAACTCCCGAGTTGGTCCATGATTGCATCTAAGGTATATTCTCAATCCCCCTTAGGATGGAAACAAGTACAATGGTAGGGAAAATAATATAGTCGGAATGCTTTTCCCAAAAAATAAATAATCCCAGTTGAATGAATATTTAAATAAAACTACCCTAATACATCGTTCTTTTGTATTCCCACACCAAACTAGATAAGTATAAAAAAACAAGATATGAATATTTATAATATAAAAGAAATCCATGGACCTACCTTCAAATCCCTTATACACAAAATCCCCATTTTCAATTTCTAAAATTTCACATGTATGAAATACCATTGATAAAATAATGAATAAAAAATTTGTATGATAGAATTGGGCGATCAATATATGAAATTTAATCAAAATAAAACTTCCAAATAAACCTTATGTGACTGTATGTGTCACTATTGAGTGTAGAAATAATAAACTCTCCATGAGAAATCAATAGTTGAATAAAAATTGAAAATTTAGAAAATCGGAGGGCCTAACAATATAGTATACATTCACCGGGTCACACATAATGACATTGTTGAAGAATAAATTAAAAACAAAAAAAATACATAAATAAAATAGGAGGTCCCACCTCAATAGGACGAAGAATATCTGAAACCCTCTATGGAAAACCTAACAACCATCAAACATAGGATTTCCAAAAATCTGTTCGAGAGGCAGTCGAATGGTGTTATTCTTGGTTCGATTCACTGAGGAGGAGCACCAGCAGTGGGTGGCTTCTGTTGAAAGCTTATGATATCGTGATGTGTTTGTATATGGTTAGGGTTTTTCAATTACATCAGGACAATTTTATCATCACTTAATATTTAAGATCTCGTAAAAGGCCTCTTTATCAGCGCTTTTTTAGAACTAATAAAGGTGGGTATTTATTATCTCTAAAAAATTGCTGAAAAATTCAATTTGTATTAGCGCTCAAATTATAGCGCTCATAAATTTTAATTTTACCAACACCCTTTTTTGTGCTGATAAAGATTCTTTCTTCAGCTCTTATTACTCAAGCACTGATAAAAGATTTATTAATATAAATAAAAATAAAATTTTAAATATTTATTTATACTTAATAAATATATATACACATAAATATAGTAAATATATTCCTTTTTAAATATATTTATTATAATTTTATAATTATATATTTATAATTATAGAAGTATTTTTGAAAAATAATATTTATAATATTATATATACTTATATAATTATACATATATATTTAATAAATATATATAAATATAGTAAACAAATTCATTAATTAATTAAATTTATAATAAATTTAATAATCCTTAAAATATATATTTATATTTATTTATTATTATATAAATACTTTTAAACAAATGTATATTTATTTATATTTATAAATATATAATTGTATAAATATAGTAAGTGTACAGTTATAAATATATTTATTTATATATTATTTTTAAAAATATATTTTTAACATTATTAATGAATATCTAATTTTATGTGTAGGCATATATGTTTAAAATCAGTGAAATTGAATAAATTAAGAACAAGTACACTTTGACACTATTGAAAAAATGGATAATTTTTATGTGTGTTCATTGTATGTAAAAATGAATTAAAAAATCTTTATTTGAAATCAATATAACACATATTTGATTTATATATTTTAAATTGAAAAATAAAATGGTTTTCAATTATATTTCAAGTACTATGTTCCCCTAGGGGTATAGCCTTGGGGTTAAATCTTTGAGGGGGTCTCGTGGGAGGTCTCAGGATCAAGTATCCCTGAGTACTTATAGGTGTAATAGTTTTTTGTTTCATTGTAATCCCCCTCCTTGAACTATTTTAATATGTCGAGTACTATGCAATTAGTCAATATATTTAAGTCATATTAATTCTTAATTATAAACCCTTATTCAATAAATATATGAATATTTAATATAAATTGTATAAATATTATGTAATATATAAATCATATATATACACATTTATATATATCAATATATTTAAATTTAAAATTTAAAAACCTTAATTATGATAGTTTTCAAATTAATATAATGTTTAATATTTAGTAATATAAAATCAATTTGTTCATTTTATCAGTAATTATTTAATTAATAAAATTTGAAATATTTTTTAATAACCTCTTTTTTTATTTTTATTTTTATTTTATTTTATTATCTACATTTTTATATTCAAACCATTATCAGCACTAAAAAGCGCTAATTAATGAAATATTTATCAGTGCTAAAAATAATTCTCTCATAAAGGGTATCCTTTATTAGTGCTAAAAATAAAGCACTGATAAAAGGTTAGACTTATCATCACTTTCCGTAGCACTGATAAATATGTCATTTATCCATGTTTTTTATAGCTCCGATAAATACCTGTGATGTTAAATGTATTTTTTCTTATAGTGAATCTAGTTCTCAACATTATTATTGTATTCATTGAATATCTCTATGGAATAAAACATATAAATCATCATGTAGATATGTCAATATCTAAAAAAATAATTTCCATAAGATATAAAGTATGAGTTCCCACCCCTTACTTCAATATGTAATAGTCCACACACATTGGTATGTTCTAATTTATGAATCCACTTGGCCCTTTCATTTTTTTCCACTAAATAGCTCTTTGTTCATTATTCTTTATAAACATGAATGACCTACACCAAGTGGTTCTAGTTCAAATGAATATAAATATACATATTGATGTTATTTAGTCAAAAAAAATTCATTTACTTGTCCTAGGCAATGATACCAAATTTGGGTGTGGTATGAGTCTTGTGAAGTAGTTTCATTATTGATTTCCATTACATGGTTTTTGAAATACAAAAAAAAATACCATTATTTAAATGTACCTTAACATAAAAAAATTATATGTTTATAAATGAAATATTATCTATTGAAAAACAAGAAAATAAATCAATCTATATCTTATTTGGACACATAAATAATTTTTTGGTAATAGATGACACAAAAATAACAATCCTTCAAAACCCTAATAATTATCCTTGGAAACATGATGTGGTAGTTCGCGATAGTCATTGAACCCATGTTGGATCCATTTTCTACTCATAGATCAACCTCCCATCAATAAATCTTTCTAAATCAATGTGGTTGTTATATTTAAATAAATATGTGAGAAAGAAAATCTATAACTAATAACAAATATATAGAAAGAGATAAATTTCACCTGATAAAAAATTTACCAAAGGATTCATCATTATTATTTTGATGGGTGTAGTTTTTCTTCCACAGACCATTCATAACACATGAGAAAAAACTACATCAAACTCCCATTCATTCCCCATGATCTTTGTCTTCTTATAATGGAATTTTGAAGAACATTTGGTCTTAAATCTATTTTCTGGTCATTTCTATTTTTTCATCATATAAACAGAATTATTTTTTCACTTTTTATCCTCATAACCATGGAAAATAAGAGTAAGTAGATCTATGAGAGGCTTATCAATGTCATTTATATTAAAAATAGTTACAAAGCTAAATAATCTTTGAGAGCGTGATGTAAGAAGGATATCACTGTGTAGTTAATCATGCTGTTTAAATTATAGAACCTATAGGCACCCAATGTATCTAGTAAGTTTGATTATGTTTTGCTAAAATAGAACAGACTCTCCAAACATTCATTGAGATAGTACCTTGGAGATCTCAAACTGTTCATTTCTTTCTCTCACATATTAAATACCACTAAGATTATAGGAAATTCTATAAGAATCTATTCTTTCATGATTCTTCATGATTTATCTAGACATAGTTGATAACATCAGAAATTGATCTTTGATCACACCATTCCAAAAAAATCATACGCAAGGAACTCTTCATAACTCACCTCCTTCACAGGTGGATTCGGTAATGAGGATTAAATCTCATATGATTTCTATTCATGGAATAATTTAACCTGAAATCATTTTATCTACTCTTGGAATTTATTTCTAATGAGGATATAACCTTTATAGAATATAGATCATATATATAATGTGGATGAAGAATGTTAAATTATTCTAAAATTTAATATTCCATATTATTAGTAATTTTCTTGAACAAAAATTATGAGATAAATAATAAATAAATTTTTATTAAATAATCCACTATTTTTTCAAGTCCTAATAGCCCTCACCATCGAACTTAGAATGTGAAATGATAAGAAATTTAATAAATAAAAGATCAATTTGTGGGTGTATTGAATGTCTCTTTATGTATTATGGTTATAGAAAACACATAATGTTACTTGGATTTATTATAACCTATCATATTTAGAATTCCATTTATCATCATAATTATTGATAATATATCCATTGAATAGTGATCATATGATTAGTATAAATAATAGGGTTTTATAAATCTAATTCACATAGAATAAAATGTGATGGCCTCAACCAGAAGGATGGTACCCTATGAATCCCATTTATCAAAGATTCCAAGGGAGATAGAATCGCTATTATTTTCCCTTAACCACGCCTAAACTGATATCCAATAACTAAGTAATGGGAGAAATGTTTTATGGTAGATGTTTAAGCTCATTGAGATCATGGACTAATCCATGTATACTAAACCACCCCATCAAGGTCTCATCGTTGGGCACCATAACCTTATGGTGTTTTATAGAGTAATAAATAGATGTGTTTCAAGACACTAATAACATGAATATGTATATTTTATTTCAATATAATAATAGTTATATTTAATTATTATTATTGTTACATTATTATTTTTTTCATTTGATAAAACCAACTTAAATTTCTAGTTAAAATGTAAATTCAATTAATACATTACTTTTTATGAATTAACAAATATTTTAAATAAATTATATTTTAATAAAATATTTTCATTAAATAATATATAATATGTATATTTTAAAAAAATTATGATGTAAAAAATAATTTTTATAATGGTTCAAAAGTTTTTATTGTCAAGAAACCCTACATTTCTCAATAAATATTGACTTATATTTCAAAATTTAAAAATCAAATAATTATAAAAAATTTTGGATTAAATAAATATTATTTTTGGAATCAAAAAGTTGAAATTATCCGACAATTATTTTTTGATAATTTTTAGAGACATTCGAATTTTTGCATAAAAATGAAATTTGGTATAAATATACGGTGTGTATTATGACACCCTAATGACTTAAATGTGATGTAATAAAGTCAATAAAGTGTATCCACAACCGAATATATGTTTTTCATTTAAAATAATTTGACTTTGGTGGTTTTTTTATTAATTTTATAAAGCCTTTATTATTCCTCCAAAACCGATAATATATTTTATGTTTTTAAAACCACTTATTTAAGAACACCACTCAATTCCACATCACCAAGGGTAATATTTTTAAATTTTCATTTCATTTAAATATAAAATGATGGAAAAAAATATTATTTTGGAGAAACCATGTTAAAAATCATTGTATGTTTTATGTTTTTGATTACATTATTATATATTGTCCAAAACCTTTGTTTGGAAAATATTAATGAAATATCATATATTTTCCCATATAAACACAACCAAACTCACATTCATCTTCAATAAAAAACTTGGGGAACGTTATTACACTTCCTTCCCCTATATTGAGCCCTCCTGAGGTTCCCCCAAGCTCTAAAAAAGTTCCTCCCAATATTTTGGAATCACCCTCTAAAGGTAAGGGATCGTTTACTTCTCCCCTTTATTCAAGAATTTTCTTCATTTTTTTCTTTTATTTCCAATTAATAATGTTTGTTTATGTTTTCCCATGTCCATATTATTGAAAAATTTAGGTCCAAATGTTTATAGTTCCCATTCCATCTCATTAAACCAATTTATGAATCATTATGTTCCTTGGTTATGATATAGAAATTTCACTTTGATTTTTCCATACCAAACCTTTTTATTGTGAATATAATCAATATTTCCACTCAACGGTATTGACATAGAAATATATATACTCTTTTTATTGGGTAATTATATTTATTCATTACACACTCCTTTTTCAAGTAATTAAATATGGTGAAATATGATTCAATTTTGAATGTTCTATGTGGCACACTTATGCATGTCCATGGTTTGAAAGTTATGGGTGCACCCTAAATTATATAGTGATTAAATGAATTGGGTGACATCATGAAAGGGATTATGGAGTGAATCTAAACCATCATGGTAATTTTTACAACATGTTTTGATGTCTTGATAGTTAGTTGTGTCCTATTTTATGATGTCATGTTTAAACTTGTTTCCACATTTCTATGTTTCCTTTATATTGTCATGATTTATCATGACTCACTGTTAATGTTCACATTTCTCACTATTTTTATGTCGCTTTTAATTTTAAATTTTCTAACATGTAATAATTTCATCAATTGATACCATGTTTATTCCTATAGTAGTCTTTCTTTCTCACACCTTTCTTATGTATGTCCCCAGCTTATCCGATAGAGTTTTAAATAAATTCAAATATTATGAGCCTATTAAGGATGTTTTCAACAATGGTGATGTAAACCCTATTTAATGTTGTTGTTTAATTTACCTATTAACCCAAATACACTATACTTATCACTATTATGAGATTTATTATTTGTAATATTTTTTAATATATTGTGTAATAAATATAAGGGTTGTCATATTTTTTATCAAAAGAAAAGGCAGTTATTTTTTGGGATTTGGATTAGAAAAATCTACTAAAATCCTTACAGATAAGACTAAACAGAATAAGACATCCCCAAATTTTTTAAATTTTAGAGTTTGGTTTCCCATAAAATTCATCAATATTTGGATGCTACAATTGGATGTAGATCTAGTACATATGTACATAGTGGAACACCCAAAATCACTGCATTAAGCTAGACTCGATCAGGAACTGGTGGAAGAAAATGGGACTTTATGCACACTAGGTTTGAAACTCCAAAGGGATATTATTTGGTAAATTCACAATCTTATTACTAACGATTAGTAAGTGAAAAAAATCCTATAAGTATCTATGTTAGAAAATATATTGTGAATAACATAGATTGAGGAATATAAATTAAAATATTTAGGAAAATATTTTATTTATATGTTATCCATTTAATGTCATTTGATTCCTATTTTTAATTTAATATATTAAAAATATTAATCCCTAGTTTTACCTTTTTTATATCAAATGATTGGAAATAGGAGTAATTTAGTAAATAACCAATGTGAAGGGAAATGTGATGACTACCTAAAAAAGATTCCCAACCTGATTGGAAGAGGAATCACAAATATTGTGGAGACACTCTCTCATTTGACTAAGGTTCTTAATATAAAAATTAATCAAAATAATACCCCAAAATCCCCCTTGTAAATTACAATCTCATATTGAAAATTTTATGTGATAATAACCTCCATCCTTCAATGATTCATCAGATCCCTTAGTTATGGAATAATGGGTCAACTTCATTGAGAAAATATTCCCCATTATTTAATGTTTGAGAAAGATAATTTTATATTGGTTTTTTATCATAATTTATAATAATCTAATTAGTGGTAGGTATTATTCAAGAATAAGAAGCTTGGGGAATATATTTATGTGATGGGGTTAAAGAAATTATGAAAAAAAAATTCAAAAAATATTTTCCTCACAAAATCTAGCATAAAATGTAAACGGATTTCTTTTCCCCAAGAAAAAATATGATTAATCCATTAAGTAAAATGAGTAAAACTTCACAATACATGAATGAGATGCCTCTAACTATATTGTTACCCCTAAATGATAATATTCTCACTTCTTTGGTGGTATAAAACCAAGTCGATTAAAATCCATGGCAATCCATGCGTTAATAACTATGAGGATTTTTTTGTGTTCCCTCAATGTTGAAATGGAGTTCAATGAATCTCAAGGGTCTCACAGGGATAAGAAGTAGAAATTAGAGTTTAATTATCTCTATGTAATGGGTAAATCTGACAATGGTAGTAAATTTCAACATCCCACTTTTCAAATGTGCGTAAAGAAGAACCCTATTAATTTCTTAATGGGGTTGAGGAAAGGAATTAGGTACAGGAAGGAGAGGAACCTTATTAGTGATTATAAAATAGGAAAAAACACCAATGTAATGAAATAAAGTAATTCTCTAGTAAACCCTCAAAAAATTTTATAATGTTTCAACTTCATGGAATGAGGTAACTTCACAAACCAATGCCCTAAGACAAGGGTTGTTGAAGAAAATCACAGCCACAAACCTCCAAAGCAGTAAGGGAAAGCGTATTCCATTATAACTACTAAGGTGGATCCCGAAAATTAACTGATGATAGGTACAAAATTTATTTATTCTATAATTGTGAAATTACTTTTTTATTATGGTTATACACATTTCTTCATATAAATTCAGTAAAACTATTCAAAAATCACTACAAATCATGTATGTAGAGCTTTTGGAGAAAACAGTGAATGGTAAAATTATTTCATCCCAATAATAGAACTACTCCTCTACCAAAATTTGTGAATTTAACTTCCCAGAGAACCTTTTTTTACTCCCTTCAATTGAATTTGATTCTATTATGTCTATTAATTGGCTTTAATTTTATATATCTAACATAAATTTCTGCAACAATGAAATAAATCTTTGAATAGAAAATCATCCCCCAACATTATTCAAGTTGAAAGAAGTAATATGAATCATCTATAGAACCAACATCAGAATCATGGATATTAATACCCAAAAAAAAATTATATTTTCTCAAATTATTGATTCTAAGGAAAATTACATCCTTGAAGATAGACCCATTATGAGCGAATAAACTGATGTGTTTCTTGAAGAATAGTCTCATCATCCTCTTATTTGAGAGGTTGAATTTTCAATCAAGATTATACATGGTGAATTTACATTATCCATGACTCTATATATAATATGAATTTTTAATAATAATAATGTGATAAAATATCTATAGGTTAATCTAGAAAAAGGGTTCATACACCTTAGTGCTTCGTCTTGGGGTGAAACAATCTTTTCCTCATGAATATGGGTGGGTAAATGATATTTTTCATTGATTATCATGAGGTCAACATGATCTTCATAAAGAAAAAGTATCCTCTTCCACAGATTGATGAATTTTTATTATCTACATAGACCCCAATACTTCTCCATGGTGGATCTTCATTTTGGGTATTATCATATAAGGGTGAAGAAGGGGGATATCCCCAATAATTTTTTCATACAAGGTAAGGGAACTATGTAATCATAGTAATGTCATTAAGACTCACTAATTATCTTTCAATACTCATTCACATGATGAATAGAGTCTTTAGATATTACCTAAATAAATTTAAGTGAGTATTTATATATGATATTCTTGTATACTCCAAAATCATAGAGCAGAATGAGGATCATAGGTGCACTGTTAAGAAGAAGTTAAAAAATGAGAAGCATTATGAAAAGTACCTCAAATGTGATTTTTGGTTGAATTAATTCTCATTAATGGAGAATACTCTCCAAAAAATGGGTTATCTATAGAAAATTTAATGATAGGAATAATTTAAGTATGTTTGAGGCTAACATATGTGACAGAAATCCATATATTCCTATGATTAATTGGGTATGATCATCAATTTGTTAGAAAATTTTCATGATTTTCAAAAAATATATCCAAACAAACTTATAAGGGAGTCAGGTTTGTTTTGAATGTTGAATTTGAAGAGACCTTCAAGGAGTTGAAAAGTGGATTATCATTGAACCAGTACTTAAACTACACACAATAGGGGAACCTTTTCTAAAATTCAATGATCCTTAAAATCATGTATTCGGTTGTGTGTTGATGTAAAATGAAATATTTGTAGCCTATGCTTCATGGAAATTGAATTTTCCTAAACAAAACTACCTAACGCTTGATCTATAGTTAGATACGGTGATCTTTGAGTTGAAAATCTATCATCATTATCTATTTGGTGAGAATTTTTTAAATTTATATGGATCAAAATATCCTTGAGTATATATTCACACTTAAAGCATTGAATATGAAAAAGTGAAGATAGTTAGAGTATATGCAGGACTATATATGTTCAATCTAGTATAATCTTGTGAAACAAAATAATGTGAAATATTCTATAAGTATAATGGATCCAAAAATTTATCATTAATTAGAATTTAGAAGGATCTAGTCATCATAGACTTGAAAAGTATGGACATAGAAATCATAAAGGAGGTAACATCATCAATCCAATCAAAAATTATTTCTAAATCATCACTTTTAGAGAGAAAAAGGTTAATAAAAGAGATTATTTGGGAATTCAAAATAATTTTTAAACTATAAGAAAATATAAATTCTTATATTTCAAAATTAATAAATGAGTAGTAATATTTGGGTCATGAATATTTGTATCATAAAATCCCAAGTTAATGATGTTATTGGATTACATAGATAGATCAACCTTATCCATCCATCTATAGAATAAAAATATATATCGAGATCTAATAGATCATTATTTTTGGTACAATATGATGAAGGAGATCATAGAATATACATCATGGTGTCTTGTATGTCCCTTAATGATGGCTAAAAGGTAAAAATCCATGGGGGGTGATGAAACTCTCACTTGCACCTACTTGGAAATTGAAAAATGTAAACATGGAATTTATCACTATTCTTATAAAGAAATTAATAAGAAATAAGGTTATATGGGTTGCAGGAGATCTTCTTATAAATTATTATCACTTCATTGCAATTAGTGATAACTACAAACTCAAACATCGTTCATGGAAATTCATTTGATAAGCAGTGAGACTCCATGGAATTACACTATCGATTATATATGATTGAAATCCGAGATTTACCTTTATGTTCTATAATATCACCCAAAATGTTCTAAATACTAAGTTGAACTTTATCATGTATTATCTTCCTCAAACAAAGTGTGAATCTGAGTGAACTATCTAAACACTAGAGGCAAAGTTGAGATCATGCTTAACTGACATCAAAGGATGATGGTGTCAATATATTCATCTAGTCATGTTTTATAAAATAATATATTCGAATAATGCATCCAAATGTCTCCCTATAAAGCCCTATATTGGAAGAGGATCAGAACACCTCTATCTAGGGATGAATTTGTAGAATTCAAAATAGAAGGACATAAAATCATTGACGAAATTATTATAAAGGTCAATACCATTAAGTAGCACATCTAGGCTACTTAGAGTCGGTCTAAGAGCTATGATGACAATATTCAACAAGACATAGAATTTTAGGTTTGAGATAAGTTATTCCTCCACATATCGATATGGATTTAATTCAATAGATTATGGAATGAGGGAATTCTTAGACCATGATACATCAGTTTTGTTAAGACCCTGATCACATTGGAGTGTTGTCGTATCTACTAGAACACCTAGCTAATCTATCTCAAGTACATGATTTTTTTGCATATCTCTCTTGAGGAAGTATATAGAAAACCCATCACATGTGATGAATTCATAGTTAGTACCACTGTAGAATTATATATCATATGAGGAAAAGATGGTGAAGATCTTAGATCGTAGAGACAAAGTTCTATGAAATAAGATAATGAACATGGTCAAATTTCTTTTGGAATCCCCCATGTTTGAAAAGGATATGTGTGAATTGAAGGATATGATGTAACATAAATAACCTCATCTATTTTTTGGTATGAAATGAAAATTTTGAGGTGATGTTTCTAATGTGGGGATGATTGTAATGACCCAAACATTTTAAAAAATTACCTTTATGGTGGATTTAAATATCTTATTACGTATTATGGTTATAAGAAACATCCACTTGCTTGGTTTTATTATATACTGTCTGATTTGAAAGAATTTTACACATCATAACCATTGATAATATAGTCATTTAATATTGATCACATGATTAGTACAAATATAGGGTTTTTTCAAATTCAATAGACATAGATAAAGGTTGTTATGGGCTCAACTAGAAGACTCATACACTAAGATGCCCATTTATCAGTGCTTTCAATAGAGTTAGAATAATTGGGATTTTCCCATGACCAATCCCAATATGAGATCCAAAAAATATAGAGTGATATAAAACATTTATGAAATAACTTCTATCCCATCAAGATCATGACCTAAACTATATATGTCTAACCACCCCATGAAATTCATACCGTCTCACAACTTACACTTAAGGATTTTTTATTATAATAAAGTAATATGTATCAAGACCCAAATAATATTAATATATATGTCATATTTCAATCTAATATTGGTCATATCTATTTATTATCATTGTTACTTTATATATGATTTTGATTTTGATTTTATAAAACACAAATTATATTTATGTGTAATATGCAATTTCAATTAAGATGCCCCTTTTGATGAATTAATGAATTTCTTAAATAAATATAATTTAAAAATAATAGTGTTTCTAAATAATATTAATTAATTATAGTTTGTTAAATAATTATATGAAGTCAAAAATAATTTTTATAACGGTTTGAATTTTTTTATTTTCATAAATAAAGCATTTATCAATAAATAAATATTCTTATTTTAAAGTGAAATTTCACATATTTATAAAATTATATGGATAATAAAATATTATTTTTGGAATAAAAATGTCCAAATTATCAAATGGATATTTTTTCATACTTTTTGAGATATTTTATTTTTTATAACAATTAAGTACGGCATAAATATAAGATGCGTATTGTTACATAATAATATGTAAAACGTTATGTATTGAATTATATAAATGGTATCCAAGACCAAATCTATGTTAAACCTTTAAAGTAATTATATTTTTAGGTTATTTTATAAATTTTATAATTCCTTTATGAATCGTCCAAAACCTATATTATATTTTATGGTTTTCAAATCATTTATTTAATAACATGAATGACGTACACATCACCAAGGGTGATATTTTAATAATTTAAGACCTTGGAAATATAAAACAATGATTAATACTCCTCTTTTGTATAAAAAAGGGGTAAAATCAATGGTATTGTTTTTTGTTTTTATTACATTATTATGTAGAGTCAAATACCAATATTTGGAAAATATTATAGAATTCCTCTATATATTCCTATATAAACCCACTAAATATCTCATTCGTCTTAAAAAAAAATCTCGGATCCCTTCCTTAATCTGAAATCCACTCTCTAAAGTCCTCTCAAGGTTCCACCAATCTTTCTAGAAGTTCCTAACAAGATTTTGGAATCACCCACTCAAGGTAAGTGATCCTTTCCTTCCCCTATATATTCAAGTATCTTCTTCATTTATGTATTCTATTTCAAATTCCAAATGTTGGGGTGTTTGTTTACATTTCACTAATACTATCCATTTTATGTCAAAATTATTAGATACCCATTTTTCTCTTATTTAATAATTTTCTGAATCATTAAATACCATCGTTATGCTACATAAATTTCAATGTGATTTTTCCTTACAATGCCTTTTTATTATTAATAGAATCACTATTTCCTCTCAAAGGTATTCATCTAGACAAATATATACACCTATTATTGGTTAATCATATGTATTTATTCCACTATCCTTTATTGTGGAAAAAAATTTGATCAAATGTGATTCTATATTGAATGTTCTATAAGGAATAGTTATTTGTGTAGATGATATAAAGGTGACAGGTGTTCCCGGAATTATATAGCTCTCTAATTAATTAGGTATTGTTTTAGAATCATTATATATCATGAAAGGGATTGTAGAGTGCATTTAATCCACCATTGGAATTTTTCCACCAATTTATTATGTTTTGGTGGTTAGCCTTAACCTATGTTGTGATGTCATATTTAATGTTATTTCAACATTTCCATATTGCCTTTATGTTAACTTACTTTTTCATGATTCAATATTCATGTTCATTTTTCTCTCCATTTTTATGTTCTGTTGAATATCATATTGTCTAAAATGTAATAATTTCTTCATTTTATGACTTGTTTATTCCCTTACATTGCCTTATAACTTACCTCTTACTTATGTATGTCCCCTAGTTATTCCATGCAGTTTTAAGTATGACAAAATATTATGAGCATGTTAAGGAAGATTTAAATAATGGAGATGCACCCCATTTTTTAATTTGATATGTAATATACCTAATTACCCAAATTCACTATACTTCTATATCTTCTGGGTTTTATTATGTGTAATATTTTGCAAAAAAAATCTTGATTTTTTATGTAACAATGGAAACAGATTTCATTGTCTAGTTGGGAAAACATTATAGTGGAAATTAGCCAGATTCCCCTTCACATAACCCCAACAAGGGTTGGTAAAAATACATGAATTTATTTGGGTATGCAGATCTTTTCTAGTTATGTGCTTGAATCTCCTCGATCCGTTGAGTGGGATCTCCATTACTTAAATCAAAACATGGATATTCTCAATACTTAACTTAAACATACAACAACTCTATAGGGGGATATTTATCTTGATGTAAGATGGTTAATTAAATCCATAACCTTATTAAGAACTCTAAGATAAGATTAAGTTCCCCAACAAGGGTGTGTCAAACACTTAGTTATTTTTCATTCATTCCTAATCATGTAATGGAAGACTGATTCCTTATTAATATTATTTTGATGAAATTTTTTATCATCTATAAAATTATCTTGTTTTATATTTTACATGTATTGTTAATATTACATGGATATTAGTCAAGTGATTAATAATATTTTAAGAAAACATTTTACATATAATGTATTTATCTACATTTCGCCTTTTTACATTAATTCATGTATTTATGTTATATCAGTATTTTTTACATAAAATAAATAATGTATAAAATATAAATAAATAATTAAACAATTCATAGAATCAATATCTTAACTACTGGAATTTTTTTGAGGGAAGAATAAATCAACATATGACCTAATTAGAAACTTCTTATTCCAGTCTTGGAATTACTTATAGTATTCCACATACCTATAGGTATATCACCTAGTTTTTTTTGTTTCTTGAACCTTATCCATGGAATTAGATTTACTTCATTTATTTCATGTATTTATATCTCATATACAGGTGATGAGAAAAAAAGGATTGGTTAAGGTGAATTATATAAATAACCCTAAACATGAAATTCCTATATGATAAAGTAGGGAGGGATGACTAATGGGCCATAAAATTTAATTAATTAATTTACAATTGCAAAATAATGTAAGAAATTAAATTAAACAATGTCAATACATACACAGGTCTTGGTCAAGATCATGGTTGGTCATAAACATGAAATGGATATGAAAAAGTATATTAGATAACATTAATTTCTATACATTCATTATTATTAACATAAAAAGTATTTCAGTAATTATCACTTATTTAATTAATTAATTTCCATTTCTCTTAATAACCATATGAATTCTCTTATAGATACCCATCATAAATGAATTTCTAAAAAATATATATCTAAAACAATAATTATAGATAATTACAATAAATTAATTGTGGATATAATAATTCTATAAAACTGTTATTAAATTTAATGAATCAATAGGTTCCAATCAATTTAATAATTTTTTAATGATACCATATAAATTTTTATATAATTTATCTCTTTTATTATTGGGAGACTACACGGAATGTACTTATGAGTTACACACCATGTATCTTGATTTCTATACACCTGAGATACATCTAAGAGGATTCAAAGTGTACCTCAGTTGGACTACATGATGTGAACTGGCCTGCTGCATGCCATGTATCATGCTTATTTTGTGTCTGTACAACCTTCCAAAAGACTTAGCATGTTATTAGATCATAATACTACATTAAATTTACAATCTTGCTACACAACATGTATCTCACATGTCTTGTGTCTGCATTACTCTCTGAAGATCTCAGTGTGTATTTTAAAAATGGAATTTAATTAACTACACATCATGTATATAGGAAAAATATAATGTATGTCATTGTTTCTCACATATGTCAGTCTCATGAGATTTTGACCCTCTATTTGACAACATATTTTTCAAAAATATCTCCGCTAAACCTTTTAGACTACACAATTTGTATTATATCTACACATTGTATAATACAAAAAGATGTGTTCCATACTAACCTACTATACATGTGGTGTAAAATAAATTCACCACATGTAATTTCATATTACAACCTCGTATATCTTGTGACAGGTCAAATACACTGAATATGTGTATACAAAGTACTCTCTAGCTACACAACATGTAGCCCTATCATACCAACAAAAAATAATTCACTTCCAGATGGAATCTTCCATCACTATTAAATTTTTCATAGTCCTTTAAGAAAATAACATTCTGAATGATGATAAATAAAATTTGAAAAACAAGTTACCAAAAATTATATTAAATAATTAATAATTGTTATAATGAATATCTCACCACTATTTCACATATAAATCCACAATAATATAAATAATCATAAATTTAATACATGCCTTCTCTAATACCACTTGATTTTTTTTGGTGTAATAGAAGCATTGGGTTGGGTAACAACCGAAGAAGGTTTTTTTAATTTGGTGCATCATTCACAATATTATACATGACATGAACACCATGACCCAAGGAAATTATCCACCAAATATTGAAATAGAGGAAAACTCAGAACTCAGAGAGAATCTTTTCACATTAAATATATAATTTATTTATTATTATTATAAGAAATGGTTACCACATGAGGTAAATTCCTTCGATGAAGATTTTATTGATCATCCTAAAACATTTTTCTAGATTACCTTGGTTGGGATATAAGGATTTATGAACATACTCCCTCTAGTGGTGGTCCAAATGTACACCTATGATCTTTGAGTGATACAAATTGATTTTTGGGTGCTATCCTGATGAATAAATTGATTATAATTATTTTTGTTCATCACATGCAATTCCTTCAAGATTATAGTAATCTCACTAACACTTCACGTTATTTTGAGGATGAGATTATGAGGGGTAGAGGGGGAATTTTATATAATGAAATTATTCAAAAATCTCAATTAAACCTACATAGTAGAAAAAAGAATATATTTTATATCTATGTATTAAGTTAAAATATTATTCAATTGAAAATCATCCCTTAAATAAGATAATAATTCTTAACAAACCCCATTCCAAATATTATTATTATTATTATTATTTTAGAGTGACTATTGTTAACTCACGCAATAATAACTATTATTTACCAGCTTCTAAATAAATATTTTTCGTAGTACAGGATCTCGGTCTACTCCAACTCATCATAATTTATTAAAAACCCAAATAAATTTTTACCTAAATTTTACATTCATAAAATAATAAAATAAATATTTTATTCACAATCCAGCATATAAATATAAATTAAATATTCACATATTAAACTAAATTATTTATTAATGAATAAATAATTATTTATTACCTTATGAACAAAATTGATCCATAAAACATGAATAAAATTATTCCCTAGTCTTGAGAATACTTTTTATTCCAATTATTGAATTCAAATTGAATTTAATTGAGATTGGTGAAAAAACATAGTGTGTTACCCTCTGGGATTTTTTAACATTTTCATGAGGTTGTCTTACCTAAAGTCTAATATTACTATCAAGAAATTGGTCAAAGAACACAAGAGAATTAACTTATTGTCATAGCAATAACAACCACATGTGAATTCTCTATAAGTGATATAATCTCCTTTTTCATAATATTTCATCAAGTAGGTTGCAGAACTGCAAAATCATGTTATATGCTCAATATGTCTATCATTAAATTTTTGAAATAGACATATTATTACACCATGTACATGGAATTTAATGATAATTTTATATTATAATCAATGGTTTGTGATTTTATCATCCATAAATATGGGAGGTAAAAAAACTTCCTCGAGTCATTCATTAATGACATGTCATTCATCATGCACCCAACATACCCTACTTCCCATGAGCATATGGTGTCACAGTTTTGCTCAATAAATCTACGTGAAAAGTCGTGAAAAGCATTAATATTAACCTTAATGTTGAAGGGTCATTAATCGTACTCATATATAAGAATATATGATCACACCAAAACAAGCAAAATTCTTACTAGAGGGTCTATTCTCAAAATCACCCATCATGGAAATTTCCAAGTGATAACTTCATTAGTATAATCCTCATCCTCTTACAATTACTCACCCTTAATATTATATATACTATGTATCATATCATAGTATGTAATATGTCTGTATAACTATATTTAAGAATATCTTCATCGCACTTCAAGGTTCTCAACATAGCAGGGAACTTATATAACTTTTTCAATGCGATAGATACTCTAGGTCATCATTACATCAATATAATGTTAAAAAATAAATAGTATATAATTATATAATTAATTAACATTCAAAAATATGAAGTTAAATGTAATAAATTTAGATAAAACTAGTTCTATAACAACAAGTCCAGCACATATATCATTTTATTAAGGTCACCACCATCTGAATTCTCATTGTAGTATGTCCACCAAAAAACATTAAGTTTGTAGTGTCACATCTAGAACTCATCAGTCTTCCATTGCATACTTCTATAATTTTGTTTCTTCATCTTGCATCTAAATTTTATATTGTATGTCCACTTCCACTGTTTTTATAACAGTGTTCTATAAACAATCATTATAAAAGTTTTGATACATGAAATGAAAATAATTTTGAAACCAATCCTAACAATCTCCCACATAAGGACCTATTTTAAAGGCATCCACTATATTCATAAAGACACTTCCAATATTCCCATATTCACCTCTATAAATTATTTATTTCATGATATTTTGACTAAAATACATCCAATTCATACTGATTCATAGCACCACATAGGAATTTTGATGACATTGACTTTATTATATAGGACCATATAATTTTGATTCTCACTAAACATCCAAAAATCGAGTACCATATCCTCAAAAATGTTTCTTGAATAAAGTGATAATTTATTTGAATGAATTTTTTCTTAGTTTGAATTGCTAGATTCATTAAAGGATAAATTTCACTCTAAACATCAGAAAAAAAAATTATTTTTATATCTTATTCCATTTTCCTTTAAAAATCCCTTTATCAAGATCAACTTCTTCCATAGTTTTTTTAATTGAAATATACAAATCTTTATAGGTTAAATAATAAAATAAATGTTCTATTTGAGGTATCCATCTCATGAAATTCCATTTATAAGTAAAATCAAATCTCATGGTTTTCTTATGTGAGTCCATATATTCTATACCATCTATATATTCAAATCCATGTATTATATTTTTAATTATGAAACAAATATATATGTCTTCCAAAAAATGAGATAGTAGATAATTTACTACACTACATCACATTATTCCTTTGCTAGATTCACCATGAATCATCTAACTACCTCACCACATAAAAGATGATAGTACTCATATAAACCAAGACATACATCTATAATTTTACCCTTGATTCATATCAACCCCTTTTAATATACAAAACATGTTCTTAATTTTATTGTTATTTAGACTTAGATAACAAAACGTGTTTAGCTTGATGGGTCTTCAAAATATTAGACTTGGTTATTCCAAATATTTTTAAAACCTTTTATACATACTCTAACTATGACATATACAAAGTTTATTTCGTTATTCCTCTTCTAATCAACATCCCCATGACTTGTTCCAAATAATAAAGGTCATTCATCTCGATCCTTCTATCCAAATAAATATTCATTTCTTTCGATCACTCCTTCAACATACTAGCTTAGATCATATCTTCTCAATAGAGAAGTAAAATGTATAAATTCACATCATAAAAAAAAATTCTAAGATAGTTTTTATTAGTATTACACTAGTCGATCTTCTGATCTACCATAAATGAATCAAACTCTTCCTTCCATTATCATTGTTCTTTTTTAATATCACATAAACTCTGTTTGGTCCTACACACAATATTTTCTATTATATATTCAATGAAACCATTTTTCTACTCTATAGAGATTTATTTCTCCAAACACAATGAATTAATGTAGTTTTCTTATCTAACTACACCAAAAATTGACCTTCCATAGAAACCAAACAAAGAACTATTTATATTATTGAATACTATAAAAAAGTCGAAAATATCTCGTTGTAATCTACTACTTATGTTTTTTTAATTCCCTTTACTACTATCCACACATTTTTACATTTTTAACCATCCACATCTTCCATCAACTCATAGAACCAATTGTTCAGTATCACTCACATTCCCATTAATAAATCCATTAGCTCCCATGTTTTGAAAACCTCAAAGGAGTTTATATCCTACCAAATTTCCATATATATTTATTATATATTTCTAATAATTGTTTCCCCCATTTGGATCTTTAGTTTTCCATCATCCATTAGAATAATATATGTTATTCTAGATTCAACTAATTGTACTGATCTGTTGGACCTGGTTGACCACCTCATTACATAAGGTTTATCTCTTTATAAACCATATTCTTCTAAAACACTACCCCTTTTCTTTAATAATAGATTATTTTGGTACATATGACCTTGGTTATTATAAAACTTAATCATCTTATTATGTTATGACACATCCTTTTACCTCTCACACTTTTTTTCTTCCAAAGTAATACAAAATCATGAGACTACTATTCAGATCAATATGGAATTTGTTCAGTAGTTGTTTTATAAAAAGTGAAGCTAACACCATTTTATAATCCTTCCAAAGTATCTCCTCATTTAATATAGAATTAAATATTCATAAAAACCTTTCATAATTGTTATCCTATATTTGAGAACCCATGTTTTCATCATCAAACCCAAAAAAGTAACATTCTTAAGACTTGTCTTTTAACTTATCCCTTTCTTGGGCATTGATATAGATTTACATCATGCATCCAAAATATTTCATGTGACAAATATTAACCCTAATTTTATTCTAGTGTTATTACAAAATATCAAAAACCATCTATTTAAAAGAAAATTTATTCACAATAAACACTCAATGGTTACATAGTTTTGACAAAAATATCATTGAGAAAATAAAATGTAACATCATGCTACTAAATATATCATTAAATGTTTTATTTATCCATTACATTGAATAGTTTTATTCTAATTTAAAGGTTATATTATTATCCATAAATATAAATTTCATCTAACAAAAATTTCAAAACCCTCTTCCTTTGTACTCACCTCCATTGTCAGACCACAAGCATTAAATCTTCATTCTGATGTCATTCTCCAACATGGCCCACCATCTGATGAAATTAGTAAACTCCATAAAATTGGGTATTATGATATCACCCACACATTCCATGTATTATTTTAAAATAGTTTGGTGTTTTACATTGACCCTTTATGTGATTTTTTTTGGCACTGACCCCCAATTTCTTATAAGATTTGACCTAATCAACAAATTCATAGGTGCCTTATCTAGAGATGCAAAGGGATCATTCTATGGATTTTAATTTAAAAACACTTTTAATATTCTATACTCCATGGTATAATGTAATAGTATTCCTCTTTCAATGAATATCCTAAATCTTTTCAAATCAATGTGTCCAAGATGTTCATGCCACAAATTTACATTTCTGAAAGTGATTTCTCTAGAATGCATTATATATTATGAATTCTCAATTATGTATAATTTTCTATTCCTAACACCTCAGACCACCTCTACAGAACCTAGTGTGAAATTTTAAATATATTTTACAAATTTTATCCAAACCCACATCATCTAGTTGACCAAACAACATTATGTTCTAATATAATATGAGGATATTTAGAATTCACCAGCATGCATCATTTATTTATTAAAATATTCACATCACCCATTCTATCAATCATGAGTTATCATCTATCTATAAGGTGAAAATTTCCTTAGTTTTAGAGTTTGTAGATACATTAGAAGTTTATATTCTGGAGTTGAGTCATCCTTCTAAATATTCCTTCCAAAAATACATTTTCTTTCAATAATGTCAGTATAAGGAATCAATCGGACTATCCAATTTCCCTTATCTACTTTACCCATATTACCACCCTTTATTTAACTTTGAATTTTCACCTATGTATAATTACCCTTCCTTATACAGAAAACATAGTTTTGGTATCACCTGATACTTCTCACCTCTAAATTCCTTCATTTAGAATCATATCCCAGATCTCCTCCAACACTAATTCATTCATATTACTTTATTTTCTCACCATGGTAACTATACCACTCCATGATTTTAGAAGAGAGAAAAAAAGGATCAAGACCCACAATACCCTAGTGAAATTTACTCTAATAGACTCTAACAAACTCCAAATAATTTCAATGTCATTAACTTGATTATCCACAAACCATAATTTCAAAAAAACTGAAAATTCACGACATTAAAAAACATTGTTCATTGTAGACAGATTCTCATACACATAATCTATCAAGAAAATAAGTTATACAATTTTCTTCATCTAATGGATATTTAAGGGCTTGTTTTGGTAATGCATTATCTTAGTCACACCTAGAGTCATTTGGTAAAGCCTTTCCCACATTCACTTTTCATTTTATTTTATCTTGACCCCCAACAACAGAACATCGAAATAACTTTGGAATATATAATCATGTACCTGCATCCTATATAATAATATAAATTTCTATGTATGACTTGTCTGGACACATCTTTCACACTTCCAACACTATCATTTTTAATTAGAAAACTCCCACTAATATGTAATGGTTGAAATGAAAGAAATCATCTCTTTTTAAAAATCTCTGAGTTGAATCTTCTAAGATTAATAAAACTCCAAAACTTAGTCAGATATAAATTATTGTAGAACATAGCCTATATCCAAAACCTAAAATTGACAATAACTTTATTTAAATTATAAAACTAAAATAGTTCCATGAATCGGTATATATGAACTGAAAAACTCGTACCCCATCCATGCATGAAATCATAACAAGAATAACCTCACTTCCAAAATAGAACCAAGAAAAATGGGAAGAGAACTCTGAATACAAAAAAAAAGCATTTAAATGTCTCATAAAAAATCCTCTATTATGGAAACAATTTCACCTTCAATATAAGAACAATAGAAATACTCCTTGAGTTAAAAGTTCCAAAAAATATAGAGCACTACCAAAGAGAAAATGAAACAGACTTTATACCCAATGAAAAGTACTTATACAAGTAAAATAATTTAAAAGTTGTCCCACTCCCACCAATTTAAATATGAGATCAATATTATCCATCCAGATCTATTGGTTCCACTTCCATTAAATTTTGTGATAATCTATCCCTCAATCAATGTCACTACCAAATACCCACTGAATTCACCGACTCTACCCATAAATTTTGGTGAATATTTCCTTCTCTATAACCCATATATACTCCATTTCAAATATATTGAATTGTTCTATTGACTCTTTCACCCATAATTTTCTTTTATATTTCCACTAAATCAGGTTCAGTACCATAGTATTGAAGTAACCTTTAGAATGTTATGATACATATCTAGAAATTGGTGACATAGAAACACTAAAAAACAAATTTTATAAAATTAATTCCATATTTTAAAATAAGAAAAACACAATTAGGTAATATTATCATCATAATTTTTTTGAAAAATAAAAAAAACTATGAATAGTGAAAATACACGAGTAATAGAGTAAGTATTATATATATAATAAAAATAATTTATAACCTAATAAAAAATAAATCATTATCATGACCATTTTTAGAAGATAAATATATAAACAAATATCCTCTTTCCATTGAGAGTCAACTTTTTAATTAAAATAGAATTCTTTATTCATGAAGAATCTTTTTTTAAATTGTCCCCAAATATTATTTATAAAAGGAACCCTCCTCCATTCATTATACACCACACATAAAATTTAGTTCAACCATAATCCATAAAATAATATTACCCTATATTCCCTCCCCATGTTTTGTTACCCATGTTCATAAGAAAATATCCAATATAATTATAAAAAATAAAGATCATTAAGTGAAGAATCGGTCTATTATAAGTGGGAAATGAAATATTTATTTACTATTTCACTTATCTTTCTCCTATAAATCTTACTATATAATATTTATCAACTTTTTAAGATATATTTTTCATCAATATACATCATTAGTAATGCTATAATAATTAAATATTAATATGTTTAAAATAATTATTTGTTTGGAAGATGTTCATGTTTTGGTCGGTTTAAAAACCAACATGAATGACAACACACTATTTTATTAATTATAATTATGTATATTTACCAAAAAAAATTTATTTAATATTTATGGTAATTAATTTTAATTGTATTTTTTGATATGATTATTTTATTTCAATTATCAAAATAATTTTTTTAAATTAACTGTCCATGGTAGGTAAAAACAACATGAAATAGGAATGTTAATGATTTGTTACATGTGAACTATACTCATAACTTGTATTAAATGTACATATAACATTAGAATTAATTTTTTAAGCATGAGTGAAGTTATTTTACTATTTCTAATTTGATTAACTAATTAAATTTGAATGATAACTTGGACCATCATACCAAAACAAGAATATAAATATTGGAATTGTTAAAAATTGAAGATCAATATAAAATATGACTTATTAAAAAATGAGAAATAAATGATTTTTATTGAATTATATTATATGAAATAAATAAAAATAATTTTATGAAATATTTTAATAAAAATTACAATTTGACAATATTATGGTTTAATGTAAGTTTGGTTGTCTCTAAATTAAGTTATGGGGTTCTCTTTATTAATATTTTCTATTATGATTGAGTTTAATTATTCAAAATCTATATTATTCTAATTAAAAGGCATTGTATGTTTTAGATGAATATTTTTATAATTTAATATTTTTTATGGGATATATATTCTTTTTATTATCCCATATTTCATTGAATATGATGTTAAAATCTTGCTGCAATATTATATTCTTTAAACATTTCTCTCTTCTAGGATTTCCCTAGTCCTTATCTATAATCCTTATAATGTTTCATATATCACATGCTATAAATTTATAAAATAAGCTATATTATATATATAATTTTTTTAGAGTCCTATCATTATCTTATTTTATTTTATGTCAAATTTATATTTTTATAAACTACTAAGAAATTTCCTTCTTATTCTTTACTTAATTTTCTATTTCCTCTCTAATATTTCTCTATATTTGTAAATTTTATTGTTATCTTGTGTAATATTAAAAAATTACTTCCATAAATACCTTTATATATTTTACTGATATTTTTATATTATTTTATTACCTATTAATTTATTGGTTCTTACATTATCTACTATGAATTATGTAAGGGTTTCTCCATTTAGTGTTCCTCCTTTGGGTTCTGGGTGTGAGAATTAATCCGAAGAAGTTATGTATAATGATGAAAATTGTCGTCAAACCTACTTTTTTGTAGTTTTTATTAAATTATGTGTGTCAGATATGAATTTTTATAGACATAAATAGAATTATGTATTTTTGGGCGATTCAATTAGTATTTTAATTATGTTTAATTTCAACATACGATCCATTAACAGATGAGAAATGGATCTATATGATAGAAAAGTATTTCATTCTCAAAGAATGAAAAAAATTATTTTTCTTCTATAATTTGGAATTAAAAGTGAATCAGTGATGGGAACATATAATGAAAATGAAACCAAAGGTAGAAATTGATCATATGAAATAAAAGTAATTGAAAAATATATTACTCAACAACAAAAAATCATACTCTTTATCTCTAAATGAGTGATTTTCATAAAATCATGAAAAATAAAGATAAATACATTAGCTACATTGGGATTAAAAATCAAAAGACAATAAATATAGACCTATGATACTCATTCACATGGAAAAATCTTATTACCAACAAAATATATATACATGAAAAAATGGTTGATACTTATAATGTTTTCATTCCCATGTATGCAAATTCTGTCTGGTCCAATGGTGTTATATGGCCTCAAGTGCATATCCCAACACACACAAGGATGGTGATGTGTAGGGATGATATATCATTATTTTGAGGATAAAAAACCCATTTATTATATAATCATAAATAAAAAAATAATTAAATAAAAAACACAATAAAAATATAATACAAAATTATGTACATAAAAATGATAATGCTATTATAAAAATTGAACAATACATTATATATTTAAAAATGGAGCCACTTAAAACTCATAAAACTAATACTTTAGTACAATATTTATTATGAAACATAATGAAAAAGATAAAAAATAATAAATCATCAAAAAATATAGGCATGAGGGCCTACCCAGTTATATTTCAAAATTTAGTTGTCCTTTTAGTTAATCCATCAATGGTTAAGATTATTCTCTTACCTTTATAAGTAATTGTGATGTTATGTATTCCCACCAAGATGTATATGTAGGGTATAAAAACTAGAATTTATATTCCACCAATAATATTGTTCCAAAATAAATACTAAATATATATATGTGTATGAATATTTGATTTGATCATAGAAAAAAACAATAATAATCACTTTTCATGTCATCAAGTTATACGATGGTCGCCCAATGTGTAATCATACCTTATTTTTCAAGCATCAATTTCAATTTTTAATATAACAAAAATAATATGGTTGGTTGGTATATAATTCCCTCATAATACGATAATCGCACATCCAAAAGAGCTATATTGATATATAGTATTGCCATTATAAAACATCCATACATAAATGTTGATTTAGGCTTAATTCAATCTCAAAAATAGCCATATGTTCTCAATTTTATGATTTTAATATCCTTTAACCCATCAAAAAAATAATATAATGAATTATCAAACATACAATCACATATAAAATAAATGGAATATATAGAAAAAGTGTCATATCATATAACAAATATAAATAATGTATTTTAATAACATCTTATTTTTCTTATATGTCTAAAATAGATTGACTTGGAGCCTATTCTTATTTCCCATGTCCAAGAATTAATTTTTATAGCCTAAAATTCTACAACACATCAAGAACATGGTTTCTCAACACCATTAGACACACTAATGTTTTTTGTACAAATAAAATTTTATCCTATGTTTTTAAGCTCTAAAAAATCATCATTTTTTAATAATTGGTTATCATGAAATATACAGTCCATTCGTATAAAGTTATAAATATTTTATATAAATATTTTTTATTATAGATAAATAAAAAACTATGTTTTGATCTAATATGTTCATGTATAAATGTCTTATGTTACAGTGTTATATTCTATATGAATTCTTAAAATATTCTAGTTTGTGTAACTTTCACTAAGTCTAGTAGTCATATGGAGTAGTGAAGTTATATGCTACAGATTTTTAATAGAATCAATGTCTTATGATGAATACATATGATTAGAAAATAAAGTCATCAGTTGATGTATTTTAATTTTAATTAATGATTACAAATTAAATGTTTTATTATGAAAAATTTGTAAGATTGATAAAAAGTCTTATAATGAAGAGTTATGATTTGAAGTTAATGTTTAATGATCAAAATCAAGTCTTGCAATCAAATACCACATTATACAATCAAAGGAAAGTCTTCTAATTTAGAAAAAAAATGTTGTTATCATAGAAAAGTCATATGATTGTGAAAATGTGTTATACTAAAGACTTATATAAATATTGAAGTATTTTAAAATCTAATAACATGTGAAGATGATGATTTATGAAGCATGGTATTTTTTATATTTCCTTATTATTTTCAGAAAAATATTACCTTTTAATTATTTTAAGTGAATTCCACTCCAATATTTGTTTTATTGAAAGTGTAGATGATTGAATGGGGAAATACCAAGTTAATTAAATCATTTACTTCCAATAATTTTTTTAGTTCCAAGGAAGACTATAGCTTCTCGAAATAGCTACCCTTATTTATATATTATATTAGGAGATGTTTGTATAAATAAAAGTATTTATCTTTCATTTAAATATATTATATTATTTATTATCAGAAATATTAATTAAATAGGTAGTTTAAATTCAAAATGAAGAATATATTTTGTGAAGGAACAGCCTACATTCATATACTATTTTTAAACCCATTATGTGAATAAAAAAATTTTGTTATTGTTTTGTGATTTCAGGTTATGTATATAGAGAATTAATCTCATCATAGTTACGTAAAAAAAATTATTGACTTATCTAATTAATTTTGATCATCAATCAGCTAATTTATTCTACATTTTTCTTTATTTGGAACCCATTTATCCCACTAATTCTGTTACTGTAAGTTTCCACTCCCGAAACTAGGTATAGTGAATAGAGATGGATAAGATTTATAAATGATAGCCTAGTAAAATATCATAAATCCCTATAAAAAGTTACAATAACATTCACTAAACTGTCAAGGTCCCTAAAAAAGTACATGTTTAGCTAAAATCACTAATATCGAAGAGAATTTGTTTGTGGAGAGCACTATGCGATCATTTTCCCTCATGACAATATAAAATCAATGAATATTTATCTTTTTTTATTTATTTTACATTTTATATCTGATTGACAATAGTGTAATGAGTTTAAAACGATTTAAAATGTATATTTTTAATTAGGTTAAATTTTCAAGAAATCAACTCCCCCCATCCTCTTGAGTCATATTGTACCTTCTATAGGAAAAAATCGAATAATAAAAAGGGAAATAAGGGTTCAGAATATTTATCAATCAAAGTATAAATATTAATTTCTATGTTTTTATGATATATTATCAAATAATTAATGTGCATGGTTAGGGAAACCTACTTTAGTGGAGAGAAATATGGGATTAGAAAGCTTATATTATCGTATATTAAAATATCCTTGGACTAAAAGATTATCAAAATGTTGTAAAGGATTATAAAATACCAAAAGGGGAACCCAATACAGGGAATTATAAATATAAATCTGATTATGATATAATTTAAAAAGATATGAGTGTCATTATATATGGATTAGTTCAAGATGATTTCAACCTGGTTTCACATTTTGATATAACTCATTAGATATAAATTATTATTTATGTTTCTTATGAAGGTAGTGAAAATGTTAGAAAACTATGGTATAACACTACTAATCCTAAAATTTGATACATTCAAAATTCATGAGGGGGGGAATATCACTCAAATGGCTGGAAGGATATTAAATATACTAAATTATGATTCTTCCTTGGGAACTCCTATTCTATAATTAGATTTATGATTTAAAATTTCTTAGGGTATTTCAATCTAAATGTAGTGGAATATTATCTTCCACCTGCAAATATACTCCTATCAAAGATCTAATGTTAAAGAACATTATAGGAAATCTTATTTTCATTAATGAATTAATGAAATATAATTTATTATTTAAAATAGAAAATGATACATTAAATTACCATACATATAAATATTAGAAGAAAGGAAAATTAAAATTATTTTCAAACTCATAAGATAAAGGGGATTCAAGTATCACTAATTCTGATGGATAACTTCCTTGGTTTGTAATGATGTTCGAAAAAATATCTAAAATGGTAAGAGTATTCAATAAATTCTTCAAAAAAGTATAATAATCATGATGGAAACTCAGAAGAAATCAGATGTTATGAGTGATAGAAGCATGGGCATATCAAGTTTGAGTGGACTTAGTTAAAAGAGATAATGAAATCTGAAAATATATTTAAAATTTAATCTAGTGATACTAAAAAGAAGAATAATGTTATTAAAGACACATGGAGTTCCTATGAAGGATATAGTAGTGATTCATATTTTTACATAGAAGGCAATATGTCAAATATAAAAGAAAATATGGGATTTATTTCATAAAATGATGAGGTATAATATTTTTATTCATATAGTCATTGATCCATATCTATAACTCAAAATTAATCATTTTATAAATTAATTTAATGTTTTCCTATGTTATTATAATAGTATGAATCTTCAAAGAAGAATAAAAATAACTTAGGAAAACATATATTTTTTGTTCCAACTAAAAAGATTATATTTCCATATAAATTTTTGAACGAAATTAAATACTAGATGAATCTTCTTAGATTTGTCTCTTCTATGACTATAAAATAATGTAATTAATGTCTAAACTCAAATAACTATAAGATAACAAAATTCATTAATAATGTGGATAATTACCATGATAAAATATTTGGTAAAAATAATGAAAATAAAGCTAAACAAGGTAACATTAGTAATGTACAATAACATATTATATATATGAAATATTTTGTTCATATTTCTAAAAAATAACAACTAATATTACATGTTTTCATTGTGGTGTAAATGGTTTTTATGATAATTATTTTTGTTTGAGATATCATGAAAATTATGAAATAATTATTTTATTTATATAAACATATCTAAATATAATGATGTAAATGATGGAAAATTGTAGAGAAATTTGAGATATCAAATATTTAGTCATTAATATTCCTATACCCTATATCATTTGGGTACCATAAAATCCTTCTTTTTATTTTTCTTTTGTATGGAAAAATAAATAAATAAGACACGAAAAAATGGTACATGGATAGTGGTTGTTTGAGCCACATGGGTGGAAATTTTCAAGCATCCAATCACTCCCAAAATATTCAGGTAGCTATTTCACCATATGTCACTTTTATAAATAAATAATTATTAGATTTTTATGGGTTATATATCCTATTTCAATTCTTATCAAAAATTTTATTTATGTTTACGGCTTGAATATATTTTGATAAGTATCTCTCGTCATTTTGATAATGGTTTTTCAGTTTATTTTTCTTATAATATATGTTCAATTTTTAACGGTAAATTAATTATGATTAAATAATGAAAAAACAAAAAAATTTACTCCTAGATCTAACATCTCTGTATAAAAAAAATATAAACTTATTAAATAATGAAATAAATGAATCTTCAATTTTTCATAAGAGACATAGACACTATAACATTTATTCCATGAGAAAATTATATGATAATAATTTGATTTTATATTTTAATATACATAAATTTCACAAAAAAAATAGTTTGAGGCATGTCAAATGGAAAATAACCACATGTTATCTTTCAAACCAATAAAAGAGGTTAAACTTATAGATTATTACAACCTATTGATATGATTTTTTTGGCCCCAATAGCACAACAATACAGGGTGTAAAACATTTAGGATATGTTTTAGTAGATGATATTTCTATATTTCAATGGTTTCAATTCTTTAGGCTTAAAACTAAATAAAATGTTCTCTTTAAAGATTTATACATGATATATTAAATGGAAAAGATGTAAACATTTATCTCTAAGAAGTGGAAATGGGGGGTGTTTCATAATCACAATTTCTATTCATTTTTCTCAAAAAAATCATAAAACATACCTTATCTATGTAATACCTCATGAATTCTATATAAAATATTTTAAAACATAAATGGGATTATTTCAAGGCCATGATCTAAGAAGGCACATGATTTTTTGTTTTGGAGTGGCTAGAATGTATTCTCAAACTATTTTTATCGTTCATTAAATAATTTTGCAATAGGGTTTTTATAACTTTTATACCGGTTCCCAGATAAAAAATGTAAGGGAAATGTTGAACTCAGAGCATCAGTATTAACCTTGAAAAGGCCTAACATTGACTGGTGTGGGTAGATAGAAAATAATTTTTTGGGACATTAAGGAGAAAAATAAAATAACATAAAAAAGTGATATTTTTATTTTCTCTTCATCGTCACACAATGACTTGTCATCACTGCGTTACAGGGATGAGGAGACATTGAATCCATTAATGATCCTCATTAATTAATTAGTGTGGGGGTACTGCAATATGCATCTCATCTACTTTCTTTAATTAAATAAGGATTCAAGGTTAACTAAAAACCTTGGAATTCCTCTAACGAGTGAAGAAGGAAACTTCTTCAATAATTAATTCTGGTGAATCAGAAAGTGGAGACGATACCCTTAGAGATAAAATCAGAATTGTAGATCGATGGATGGTGATGGGATATCTTCCTTGACTGATCTCTTTTTCCCAGGTAGGGGTTTAAATGTTAGATATTTCTTTTCCCCCATTCTCCCCTCTAAATGATGAATGTGGATCATCTCTCTATCAAGTCGATCCAAGGATATATTCTTCTTTTGGGATTGGGAAAAATATTTGTGGGATTAGTTATGAGGATTATATCTTTTTGATTTATATATATGTTTCCTAATCTTGATGACAAGAAAAATTATAGGCCGACATGAAAAATGGTCAGTTTGTTCATTGGGTGTTCTCTTCCCCCCCCCCCTCTCCATGTTCTTCATTGATGGACACATGAGGTCACATCAGATCTTTGTCAGGGGGAATTACAAAGGAGGTCAAACCCCTCGAGCGATGGTCAAATGGTGGGGAGTACGCGGTACTGATAGTGATGCCCCCAGAAGCCGATAAGAACATACTGATCAGGAAATAGACAATCGGAGAATGTTCGGTGGCCCATGGAGGAGACCATCGGTGGCAGCCGTAGGAGGGTGGGGGCATGACTAGGTAGCGGAGGCCGAAGCTAGAAAGGGTCATAGAAGTGCAGCGTGGCAGTGCTGGTTAGGCGTCGTGTCAGGTGGCGTGGCCCATAGGGTGGGTCGGGGGGTACGTTAGCATGTCGTCCATGCAGGAACATGTGCGAAGGGTGGTTGATGGCCTCATCTGACTGTGTGGCTGCATGAACCAAATGACAGTGGGTGTTTGGGATAGACCCAATTTTTCCTTCTAATATGGTCCAGGATGATAGAGTAGATCGAGCCAATTGGTGGCCCAAGTTAGAGAAGAACCAGCCAACCAAATTGGAGGTCAGACCAGATGGGAAATCGGGCTGCTGGGTGGCTCAGATGGTCACAACCAGTTTGATTAATTCAGACCGGACTAGATAATAATCGGGTTGTTGGGAAACAAGGTGGGTTGGACAAACGACCAAACTGGGTCGGGTCCAGCAAGGCCTACTGGGCCAGGCCGAACCGGGTCGGGTCACGTCGGCTGATTTTCATCGAGTTAGGTCAGCCAAACCAGGTTGGGTTTGGCGAGATCCTCGATCTAGGTTGGTCGGGTCGGTCTAACTATGTTGGACTAGTCCTTGATGTAAATGGTCCTTGTTTTCTATAATTCCAATATGTTTTCGAATAGGCATATGATTGATGTTTCATATTC
Organism: Viscum album; assembly: GCA_963277665.1. Lineage (NCBI taxonomy): Eukaryota > Viridiplantae > Streptophyta > Magnoliopsida > Santalales > Viscaceae > Viscum > Viscum album. The sequence continues at coordinate 1,470,277,662 of OY728131.1, read as the reverse complement.
AGAATTGGGATTTTTGTGACGATATGGTCTTTTGGGTATACTCTAATAAACATTAAGTGAAATTCAAGATAAGACTGATGGATTTCAGAGTAGATTCTCCCAAAATCAGGCACACTGGAGAGTGGGAATCATATGGTTACTTGTGACATGAAGGATATGAAAAGAGTTACCTCGGTGGTCTTGTATACATGTGAACCTTCGCGGTCTAGTATCTCATCAGACCACAGTGGTCCATTAGATGAGTGGACCTCAGTGGTCTAGTAGCTGATAAGACCTCATAGTTCCAATAGCGTAGCCATCCTCAGTGGTCCAGTAGCTTAGCGGACCGCAGTGGTATAGTAGCCAAGTGGACCACAGTGGTCCAGTATTTAAGTGGACCTCAGTGGTCCATTAGCTGAGAAAACCTCAGTAAATCATCAGGGATGAGTCCATTAGCATTAAAATATGATTCATCATTATTAATTACAATATTACATTCTATACTTTGAGTTACACCTAGTGTGATTTGTCTTTTATTTTTGTTCATTGCTTTTTGTTTTGGGGTCCCCCCTGTGTATTGTGTTATTCACCCTTGGATGAGCTGCGTCTGTATGTGGTGTGTCTTGTGCAGGTGATTAACACTTCAACGGAGAACACGGTGGTTTGGGACGAAGTTCTACATAGTGATATAGGATGGACCAGTGTACTTCTATGGCTATAGGGAGCTACAAATCACCTACCCTTTATATAGGGTCTCGAGTGGACGGATCATGGCAGTTGTACTTCCCTTTGTGGGTTTTTCTTGTATTATGGCCCCATTGTACTTTCATTTTGTACTATACTCTAAGTACATTTCTCAGTTATAGTTGTGGTTTATATTTTTTTTACTTTCTGTAGTTTGGGTTTTTTTGTGTAAAGGTTTCAAGGAAATGCCTTCCATTTTTGGGATATTCTTACTCAGTTCTAGTCTCTAGCCCCTAGCCTATGGCATATGGGCCTGGGTAAGTCACCGAATAGGCCTTTCTGGAGGGATAATGACAATGTTTTATCAGAGAAATTTTGGTTCTACCAGACGAACTACAACTCTTTAAATGTTTTTGGGGTAAAAGTGTTAATTGTTTCTAGTTGGGCTTTTAGACCAGGGAGTCCAGTGTTGGTGTGGAGGTTGATGTATCCATACACAAGGACCCTAAATTCTTTATTCTGACTTGGTACATAAAAACATTATTTTAATGATTATTTGAATTTTTTCTCATAATATTTCTGATTCAAAGTCATCTCAGCATGTATAATCTATTAATCATGATTCATATTGATCTCTTTCAAGAGGCCTCCACATAGAAATCCATCCCTGATTCTAGTGAGTAACCGTGAGGATGTTCTATAGAGTGATGAGTCCTTGGTAAATGGATTTTTTTCTTAAGATGGAACCTTCAGGTGGTATCCCAAATTTTCCACCGCCTGTTGGTCAGCAGTTACAACCAGTGCTACTAGTCTAGGATGCACATACTCTCAGTGCCTTACAAAAGTTCCAAAGACAGAAATATCACAAGTTTAAGGGAGAGATATATCCTTAGGATGTTGAGAATTGTATGGAGGTAGTGATGTGAGTCTTTCTCTTAGTGAGGATGCGACTTGACCAGATGGAAATACTAGCCATGAGCCTTTTATAGGGATTGGTAAGGGGATGGTGGAGTTTGACGATGGAAATGCCTGAGGAGGAAACCCACACCTAGTCTAACATCAAGATACTTTTCAGGGGGAAGTTAGTCCCTACTAATTTGATCTCAGTGCACATAAAGGAGTTGCTTCACCTATGATAGGGTAGAATGACATTGGATAAGTACTCTGCAAGGTTCGCAGACCTCTCATGTTACTCTATAGATATGGTACAAGACTATTTCGTCAGGGTCTAGAACTTTAAGAAGGGACTCAGATGGGAGATTAGGGAATCAATGATTTATCTTAGCTTCCCTATATAGGATGGGGTGCTAGATCAAGCTCTACTAGTGAATATCTTCCTCGCAGAGTAGGCATCGATGGTTGGAGCTACCACCAGGCGATAGGTTGTCGATTCATTCATGGTGAGTGGTCGAGTCATTCATGGTGACTAGTCGACATATGATATAGAGGCCCAAAAAGGAAAAATTAGTTGGGGGATGACCCCAGGACTAAGGGTCAGAGGTATAAGGCTCTCGTGGTCGAGGGAGTCATCAGAGGAGAACAGTATGCTACGCGTGCAGTAGTCATGGGAACATGGAAATGGAATGCATGACTCACCATGAATAGGATCGATAGATGGTTTAGGGACAACCGAGATAGTGATAAAGACAGAAATAGGTTGGTCCAGCAGGTGGTCGATGTGGAAGAGGAGCAAGAAGAGTGGTAGGAGGTGGGAGTAGTTATGAGGTACTACCACCACCACCCCTAGGTGGTCCACCACAGGCTCTAAGATTAGGTGGATATGGGCAGCCTCATCTTTACGAAATCGAGTCCTATGGTCCTGATGACCTGGAGATCATACGAGGTACAATTTTTCCCCATAAACATTAGTTATAGTTCTTATAGACACATGTTCTAGTCACTCTTTACTTTACACAAACCTTTTTCAAAACTCAGATATTCTGATCAACTAGTTGGATAGGTCCCTACAATTAAAGACCTCTACCAGAGTCGATTCAATGATCACACACTGGTGCCGACAGTGTGAGATTACTCGTGGAGGTTAGAGATTTAGATGTGATCTTCTTGTAGTGGCATTGAGGCCTTACGATGAAATTCTTGGTATGGGATAGATATCAGTAGTTCATGCTCAGATCGATTGTTTTATATGCACAGTGTGGTGTGTTCATGAATATGGGAACTTGATTTCCTTTTTCAGTGAGATGGAAAACAGAGCAGCTTGGGATGGACTCGCACATAAGAGGGTGCAACAGACCACTCATCAGTTGGAAACAATTCCCCTCGGTGTAGGGGATGAGACGAGTCCATAGTTTCCTACATTGATGGAAGAGTATGAGTTCATCTTTCACAAGGATATTCCAGGACTACCACCTCACAAAGATATAGACTTCTTCATTGATTTGTAACCTGAGATGACAACGATATCTACACCTTCATATCTGAGGTCTCTCATAGAGATCTAGGAGTTGAGGGTACAGTTGGTGGAATTTCATGGTAAGGGGTTCAAAAGGCCTATAATTTCACCATGGGTAGCTTAAGTGTTGTTTTCCTGGAAGAAACATTGAAGCATGAGGTTATGTGTGGAGATCCAGATCCTAAACTAGGTGATCGGGAAGAAAAATTATCCCCTACTAAGGATTGATGACCTCTACGATCAGCTGAAGGGAGTGAGATTATTCTTGAATATAAACCTCAGATCCAGCTATAAGCTGGTTCATGTTCGATATGAAGACATCTCGAATATGGATTTTGGATGTCTCTATAGCCAATACGAGTACATAGTGATTTCGTTTTTCATGAAGAACACCCCATCAGTGTTGAGGGGACTCATGAACTGGATCTTCCATCCATACATTGACCGGTTTATAGTGGTCTTCATTGATGACATCTTTGTGTATTCAGCATCCGAGGAGGAGCACACGATACTCCTAAGGATGGTTCTGTACATTCATTGAGAGAACTAGCTTCACAAAAATCTCTCAATGTGTGAGTTCATTATACGAGAGGTCCACATCCTAGGACATGTCATCTTAGAGGATAAAGATGTGGTGGATCCAGTGAAGGTCGAGGTGGTTCTTCCTTGGGATCCACAAAAGAGTGTTATTGAGGTGTAGAGTTTTCTTGGGTTGGCTCTGTACTATCGTAGGTTTTTACCTCACTTCTCCTAAGTGGAAACACCCATGACGGTGCTGAAAATGAAGGGAAAGCCCATCATATTGATATAATGATTTCATAAGATCTTGATGATTTCTCATATCTTGAGGCTTCCATTGTAGGGCACCAACTATGTGGTGTTCTGTGAAGCATCACGAAACGGTCTTGTTTGTGTCCTAACACAGGGGAAAGTAGTGATTGCTTATGGCTCACAACAATTGATACAGCATTAGTAGAACTATGAAACTCATGACATTGAGTTGTAAGAGTTATTATTTGCAATAAAGATATGGAAACACTACCTTATAGGTGAATGATTCATTATCTACTGAAACCATAAGAGTCTCAAGTATATCTTTTATCTGAAGGATCTGAATATGAGAAATGATATTGGCTATCGTTACTCTAGGGATATGACTTCTAGATACTCTATACTCTTGTCTAGGGGAACATGGTGGCAGATGCTCTCAGTAAGAGATTGATTTTACTATTTCTGAATGAGGCCTCAGAGTTGTTGGTCTCACTTTAGATATCCTTTTTGGATAGAGAGGTGATAAATTTTCTTCATTCAATGGTAGTTCCCCCTCTACTCTTATAGCGATTCTGGGAGGTGAAACTTAGATATTTCAACTAAGAGACTAGAAATTCCTAGATGTCCACAATGCATGACCCTAATGGATATTCAAAAGTTGGGGAACATGTCATCCTCTTCAAAGGATGCACTATAGTACTAGTGGTGTTGTAGAAGAGGTTTTGAGGGGGTTCCATACATCCTCTTTGGTGGTAAATCTAGGTGTGGATAAGATGTACCAGGACCTCCGATGTTAGTACTGGTGGATAGGGATGATGAAACAAGTGATATAGTTTGTCTCGAGATGCATCACTTGTTAACAAGTGAAGGCTGAGCACTAGGCTCCAGTAGGTTTGAAAAAACCCCTCAAGTTAACTGAGTGGAAGTGGGATAGAATATAGATGGTCTCTGTGGGGGGATTACCACGTACGTTCATAGGGAATGATAACATTAGAGTTATCATAGTCCGACTCACCTTGTTGGATCAATTCCTACCCATTTGAGGGTAGGGATCAATATAGATCTTTGTATACCATTACATGTAGGAGATAGTTCAACTCAATGGAGTATCATGTATGATAGTCTCATATGGTGAGGCAAACTTCACATCCCTGTTCTAGAAGGGATTATAGGATCAATTTGGGACTCAACTGCACTTGATCATAGCCTTTCACCCATAGATGGTTGGTTAGACGGAGTGGACCATATAGACATTGGACGACATGTTTTGTTCTTGCGTTCTGGATTTTTGTCAATGTTGTGAGGACCACATACCAATGGTTGAGTTTTCTTAAAATAATAGATATCACTCCACCATTGGTATGGCATCATTCGAGAAATTTTATAGATGACCATGAATGTCACCATTATAGTGGATAGACCCAGGGGAGTCAATGGTCAAGGGTCTAGACATGGTGCAAGAAACCATAGAGAATTTGCATGCCATCTAAGAGTGGATGAATACTGTATATAGCTAACTAAAGTCCTATGTAGATAGGTGAAGGACACCCTTATAGTTTGAGGATGGGGACCACATATTCATATGGGTCTCTCCTAGTTGAGGGATACAAATATTTGTAAGGGGCATCAAGTTACCTTTGAGGTTCATCGAACCTTTCCTAATACTGTGTAGAGTGGGCGAGGTGGCAAACCTCTTGGATCTACCTCCCTAATTAGAGAGTGTGACTGAAATATTTTATGTATCCTAGATGAGGAGATGCGTGCATGACCCTTCTCATGTCATTGACCATGGTGAGTTGGAGATTAGAGATGGGGAGACATTCACAAAGTTCCTAGAGGAGATAGAGGATCGACCAGAGAGGATCTTTCATGGATTTTCAATTCCTCAGGTGTGTATTTGTTGGCATCATGGGAATCTCCAAGAGATCATGTGGGAGGGAGAGGCTCAAATTCTGGCCTAGTACCCCCATTTGTTTGATAATCATTTATTGGGATTTAATTGATGTAAATACCTAATATGGGAAGAATTTAATACCCTGCAATTCAACGTAATTTTTTTGAAAAACTAAATGGGATTATATTGGGACTAGGAACTAAGAAAAGACGTGATTCTGAGGACTAGAATGGTCAAAATGTAATTTTGAACTATTTATAATGTTCATTAAATAGTCATAAGAGTGGGTTTTTCTATCTTTTAAATTGCTTCTTCGATTAGAAATCTGAGTGCACCATTAAAATCAGAGAGTCGTGATTTTCCTAGGAAGGTCCTAACATCAACAGGTGTGGGTTGACCTAAAAAATATAGTTTTCGAGACATTAAGAAGAAAAATAAAATAACTTCAAAAAATTATTTCATTATTTTCTCTTCCTCGTTACACATCAACTTGTCAGCACTACGGTACAACGATGAGGAGACATTGAATATATAGATGAACCTCATTAATGAATCAGCATGGCGACGCTGAAATGTACACCATGTCTTCCTACATTAATTAATTAGGGATTAAGGGTTGGCTATCAACCATGGAATTCCTCTAATGAATGAAGAAGTAATCCTATCCAATGAAGAATAAAGGCAAATTAGAAAGTGGTGATGATACCCATGGAGAGAAAATTGGGACAGGAGATTGATGGATGGTGAAGGGAATTTTTCCTTGACCATTATCCTTTTCCCAAGTCAGGGTTTAAATATTAGGGATTGTTTTATCCCTGTTCTCCCCTCTAAATGAAAAATGTGGATCAAATCTCTAACAATTTGCTCCTATGATGGATTCATCTTTTTAGATTGGGAAATATATATTGTGGGATGGTTATGGGTATTAAATACTAGTTATTTATATTTATACTTCATGAGCCTACTAACAAGAACAATTTTTAGCTGACATGAAAAAATGTTGGTTTGTTCACTGTGTGTTCTTTGTCATTCCCTCCCTCTATCTCCTTGTTCTTCACTGATAGACCCAAGAGGTCACATCAGATCTTTGATGGGGGGATTCCAAATGAGTTCAGACCCCCGTAGTGATGGAAACATGGGGGGTCCAAATGAGGTAGGGGGATTCAAGCAGCAGTGATGGTGATGCCGCTCGACCCTTGCTACCTACATGAACTTGATGCCAGTGGGAATCCTGGATAGATACAATATTCCCCATTAATACGGGTTGGATTGATGGAGTAAATTGTGTCATTGGGTGACTCGGGATGGAGGAGACCCAACCCGTTAAATTAGGGTCGGGCCGAATGGGAAACCGGGCCTCTCGGTGGCCCAGTTATTTAGAACCGGTCCAACTATGTCGGTCCGAACCGGATGAGAACCGGTTTATTGTGTAACCTAGTAGGCATGACCCATGGCCGAATTGGTCAAGGCCCTACAAGGCCCACTAGGATAGCCCCAACCTGGTCGGACCAAACCCATTCAGGTTAGTTCAGGTCGGCTAAACCAGTTTGGGTCATGCGGGACCCCCTAGATGGGTTGGTTAGGTCAGTGAGACCATGTCATACCGCACCCGGATGCATCCACCCCTTGTTTACTAACACACCAATATCATTCAGACCGGGGGTCTGATTGATGTGTTGTCTGTGGAATTGGGACCCTTGTGATGAGAAAATCTGTTGGGTATACTCTAAGTGAGTTTTCTTAGATGTAGAAATATTCCAAATGGTTTGAGGATTATATTCTCTCATAATCAATCGCACTAGAGAGAGGAAATCCTACTAATTATTGTGACACAAAGGATATAAATAGAGTTACCTCAGTGATCTAATATACTCGCATACCCCAGTAGTCTAGTAGCTAGTGGACCTCAGAGGTGCAGTAGTAGAGTAGACCTCCATGGTCTAATAGCCGAGTAGACCTCAGTGGTCTAGTAGATGATTAGACCTCAGTGGTCTCGTAGCTCAGTGGATCTCAATTATATACTAGTTGAGAAATCCTCTGTAGTATAGTAGCTGAGCAAACCATAGTGGTCCAGTTGACCAACAGACCAAAGAGGTCCTCCAGTGGAGTAGAGTTTAGTGGTCTAGTAGCCGAGTGAACCTCAGTGACTCATCAAGGATGATTCACTTAGTAGAACAAAATTATTCATCTTTGTGACTAATAATATTACTTTATATACTTTTATTTATACTTGGTTTGAGCTTTCTTTTCTTTATGGTCTTGATTTTTATTCTTTACTTTGTGGTTTGGGGTCCTGACTGAGTATTTTGTTACTCAACTATACACAGGCTTCTCCTGCATGTGATGTGTCTTGTACAGGTGATTGATTCTTAGAGGGACACCTTGGTGGTCTGGGTGTAGGTGGTGCTCATTGAGACATGACAGATGGGCATACTTCTATGGATACAGGCAGATACCCTTCACCTACCCTTCAGTTAGGGTCTCGAGTAGATGGAATATGGAAGTTTTACTTTCTTTTGTGGTTTTGTACATGTATTATGGACCCTTTTTACTTTCAATTTGTACTCTACTCTCAGTAGTTGTCTTATTTATAATTATGGTTTAGTTTTTTTACATTCCACATTTTGAGCTTTGTGCGTGTGTACATGTTTAAATGGAATTCCTTCCCTTTTTGGGATATGCATATTCAGTGCTAATTTCCAGCCCCAGGACTATGGAAGGTGGGCATGGGGTAGTCATGGCATGGGCCTTGGGGGATAGGTTGTGACAATCTATGGTGAGGACACCATAATATAATGGTTCTATTGAATGGAAGAATATGACCATGCAAAAAAATTACTCAAAAAATATTATGTAAATATTTCATTCCTACTAATTTTTTGGCTAAAGATTTTAACATAGAATTATGTGTCATAAATAAAGTTATAATAATTCATATCTTAAAGAATACATGATATACCTTATAGAATAATAGAAATCTAATGGTTTGATACTTCAATGTGTTTTGATGTAAATTTCAGATCTAGAAAATGGATTATAATATTTGTAAGTTCACTCCAAAGGATGATTATGGAACCTTCTAATTCTATTCTACTACATCTAATGATTATTGAGTATTTAGAAATAATTATATAGTGGATTAAGATTCTAATCGTGTAAAATTTACTAAATGTGATCCTTTTGATAAAGAAGGAATTCAGATTAATGAATTGTGTGATTTTATGGACAACATGAAACTTGAACCTATATTTAAAGATAAAAAAGATAATAATATAGAACATGATCTTGAATTATCTAGTCATAAAATAATTGATTCTTCAAATCATGAAAGTTTGTTTCCCATATTTACTTGGATACTAAAAAAATATCCTTTAGATACTATCATAGAAACCATATAGGAAGGTGTTAGAACTAGAAAACAATACATAAAACATATCTAATTTTTCAAGATTTTTATCCTACCTTAAACCTAAAACCCTTGAAAAATATATGACGGATAATAGTTGTCTCTTATGAATACAATAATATTAAGCCATGTCAAGAGGAAAAAGTTAAGGGAATTATTTGATACACCCCTCATTATCCTATTATTGGAAATAAATTTAGATTTCAAAAAAAGTGGAATGATCATTGTGGGATCACATTAAATTATTCAAGGATAATTTATAAATGATATAACCAAGATGAAGTATTATATTTTATGGAAACCATTTACCTAGTTGTTAGGATTGAAGATATTTAAATCATTTTAGAATATGCAACTTATATTAATTTTAAATTATTTCATATAGATCTAAAATATACTTTTTAAAATGTATTTTCAATGGAGTAAGTTAATCTTGAACAACATAGAGGTTTTTTAAAATCCTATTTTCTCATTTCCTTTTTTAAACATACTAATTCATTATATGGTATTAATCAACCACCTAGATATTGGTATGAATGTTTGAGTTCACTTATTTTTTTGAAATAGTTTTATAATAGTATTTTCAAACCCTAGATTCTTTAACAAAACAACATACACATATACAATTTTAGTTCAAATTTATGTGGACAATGAAGTCTATGGTTTGAGAAATCAAAAAATGTATAAATAATTATGGAATATTATTAAAGAAATTGAAATAATTATTATTGGAGAAATTAATTTCTATCATGGATTTAAAATATATCAAAAGGATTTTATAAATTTTTTAAAATCAAATAAAATACCTAAATTATTTACTAAAAAGATTTATACTTGAAGATAGTAATGTATATGAAACTCCCATGAGGTATAATGTAAAGTATGATTTGGATGAAGATAATTAACCTTTTGAAACCATGTTATGTACACGAATTACTTTATTTTTATTATATCGGACTATTAGTAGACTAAATTTTATTTTTTTAGGTATTTATGTGCTATATTTTATAGAATTACCAAAGAGAATAATTTAATTTCTTCCATAATAATTTTAGGTAATTTAAAACAAACTATTTAACATTCATTACATTTATCGAAAATATTTGTAGTTTATTTAATATCATAATTAGATGTAGATTTATTTTGGGTGTAGATTAAATACGAAAAGAACATTATAAACTTTCTAATTATTCAGAAAATATCTAATTTATTGGTCTAGTAAGAAGAAACACTCTGTTGAATTACCAACTACTGAAGATAAATACATGGTAGCTGTCAGTTTTTGTGAACATGTGTTGTGGATAAAACCCACATTGATAGATTTTGGATTCAATTATGATAATGTACCAATTAAAATTGATAACACCTCTACCATAAATATTCGAAAAATATTAATACATTTGAAAGTAAAATATAATGATTTTATAAATTATTTCTTAAAGAATCATCCAAAAATGGTGATATCTTTGTATAATTTATTTATACTAGGAATCATGTTTCATATATAATTACAAATCCTAAACTAGATAATATATTTTATTTTATCACAAGTGAATTAGGATCATTTGAATTTAAATGAATTTATTCTTATTTATAATTTCTTTACCATTAATAAATTATTATGATTTGTTTTATTTTTAAATTATTTTTATTTATATAAGATTAGTTGTTTTCAATATTTTTAATTCCAATATATTTATTCATCTATCTCTTATATTATTTTATTTTCATTCCAGAGAATCTCATGTCACGTCACTAAAGTCATAAATGGAATTTCGTTCTATCATACTTTACTATTCAATAAGTCTATTGGATCAAACCTAATTTATTAAAAACTTATAGATCCCTATTAAATCCCTAATTATTCACTAATACCATTATTTATCTCCCTTACAAACCATCTACGATTAATTAGTATGGGGTATATTTAGTGAGATGATGATAGTGTGTAGATAAATTCAAGGAAAGTAAATTAATATAGTAAATAATTATAATTTCTTATAAAAATATATTAACATCACTTGGTTGAATTAGATGAGTAAAATTTTAAAAAATAAACTAAGTTTTGAAATATGGGAATGGAATTTGTTAGCTGAAAAATATTGGAATTATGTTTGAAAAATAAGCATATGAGTTCTACTAGAATACAAAGTCTCATTTTTCAAGATAAAGATGTTACTAATTTGAAAGAAAATGGGAATGAGTCTTCTATTTCCTCTATAGATATAGTTGAATATTTATTCTATTCCCATGAATATATGCACCTCTATAGTAATTACGTTATTTTTTATGATGAGATAAGATAGTTAGTCATCATGGAATAAAATTTTGGTTCTCTTGGTGTTGAAAATAAATAACAAAAAACCTATAACATGAGAAATATGGTTTATCAAAGTTTATTCATAATAGAATAGACTAAAAGTATAATGAGTTTGAGAAATTTACCCTTTAAGACATCATTCTGATGTATCTAATGTTTGATAAGAGGAAGTTAAAATTTTATAGATATATAATGAAATATATCAAAAACTATTGCCAGTTAATTTAAAGGTTAAATTTCTATCCCTATGTAAGGATATTATCCCGACCATTAAATATAGATGTGGACTTGAGTACATATGGGGTCACCCATTAAAAAATCCATCACACCCTATATTATGGCATTTAATGATTCATTGAGATGAGTTGGGATGCCACTAAAAATAAGAAAATAGTGAAGAAAAAATAGGAGAAAGAATATAAAGAATATGGCGAGGATGAAGAAAACCTTACTGATACGTAAGGTGGAGTCTTGAAAAATAAATCATTATGATTTATCTCTTTTTAGGGAGATAATTCTAGGAAGAATGTTTTAGAACCTATTTATGCTTAGAGACATGTTTCGCATGGTTAAAAACCTTATGATGTTACTGAGAATCTGGATCTCAGAACTAAAGTTATTGTTACAGTGAAATAATGATTTTGGGGAAACATGGGTTGATGTTCATGGTGAAGTTAATGAGGAATAAGTTTTTAATATGCAGATATTTGAGGTTATATAAGGTGTAAATACTGTATAAAATGATGATATATAAGGCAATACTCAATTGTATCAATCGGGAGCTAAAATTGAAATTTTATAAATAGTTTGAGATAATTATGAAGATTTAATATGTGTAAATATGGAACTCTCTCTAATAAAGAGATTTAATCATGTTCTATAAACGAAAATACATTCACTAGTTATAAAAATAACAACGAGAATAGCTACCTTGTTCAAGTAATATTGAAAATATTCCCACTCTATTTATTGGGAAAGAAGATATTCATCATGTATTAAATAAAGATGAGACTCAAACTAATATTGGAGAACATGTTAAAAACATTTATTGAAAAGTGTTCAATAAGTAGGATAATTTCAAAGCTGATATACATGACATCAAGGTTGATCTTAAAGCATCAATGAATAAATTTCAAATCTTGATGAAAAATTTATCCTGAAAGATTGATTTTAATAAAATTATGGAATTTGTTGGACTATTAGGGTGATATGCTCAAACAATAGTACCTATTCAATTAGGTAGCCCTGCTATAGAGGGGAAATAAATTGAATCCTTATAGAATTAGTTGAAATAGATGAAAGATGATTATTTTTCCTTGTATTATTTTGATTATCTAAAGAATATGATAATCATTTAGTTTGATTTATCAAAATGAATTAGTTTGTTCATCCAAACTTATATCTTTGAAAACATTAAAGATTTGATGTACATCATGAATCCCCATTCTACAATTCCTAGTATAGTGAAACATATTCATATAGGTTCACCTAGAACTATATCTATTCTATAATCTATATAGGACAAGTTTGTGGTCATTTCATCTTCCTTTGTTGGATTGACAAAATGAGAGTCATAAATACAGTGTGACTCTATCCCTATGGATACCCTTAAGGAATTTTACATGGATTTCATTTATGAGATCAAGGATTTCTATATTTATTATAGATGAAAGATAAAATAGCTTAAAATAATCTTTGGGATTAATGTTTTTTTAGTAATAACAAAGATAGTTGAATCATACCTCATTGGATATCTTTTTTCCTCTATGAAGACAGTCAATATGCTAAAGTAGTGGGATCTTATGTTAATTTAATGCTTTGTAATTATGTTATAAATGTAAAAATAGATTCAAACCAAAGTTGATAATTCCTTTACATAAAATTGTAAATATTTATAGACTGAAACCTTATCATTAAAGTGGATTATTAATAAGGATCTTATAATTTAGAGGTATAATTCTAAGGGAAAATATGTTGTTATTCAAGGAGTATGTGTGGTTGTTCATATTTTTACCACAACCACTACTATTTTTTCTTGAATGTCAGTTCATTAAAAATATATTTTGTAGAGTCTGATTAATTTTTTTTCCTTTTAGTCAAATCTTGGAACATCACTTTATATTTTTAGGCCTAAGGAATGGTTAGGATACACATTCATCATAATCGTTTTAGAAAAAATAACATGCAGATGATTAAAGTGTGTGTATATTCACTATTAATATTAAGTGGTGGAATATATCCAGGGCCTACACTAGTTGAAGGATTTCTTATGGCTAAGAAGAAGTTATAGAAATTTTTTTATCCTTTCACCTTATATAATAAATAAAATTATACGGATGGTTGGAAAGTAAAATCAGACACTCGACCAGCCTCTTCTTCCAAGATCTGTTTTTCAACCATAGAAAATTTATATAATGACATGAATAAGAACTATCGAAATAATATTATATATGGAGTTGGAATTTTTTCAATGAAATATTGAGTTTTTATTATATTAGATTCAAGTTAATTTATTCCTTTAATTGAGCATCACACTTGGGATCATTTTGTCCCAACATTTCTTGAACTAGACCCTTCCTTTCTTATTTCTTCTAGAAAACCTCATCCTTTACTGAACACTTAGTACTCTCAACCATTATCCAACTCTAATTCATATCCTAAGAAAGAAACCCTCATTTTATAAAAAAAATATAGAAGATATTATATTATTATTCAATATTATTATGTGGTCTATTCATACTAAATTATCTATATTTCAATGTTTACTAATGATTTATTATTTCTTATTGAATTTTTATTTTTATAAATAAACATTTTTATTCAAAATCCTATTGATATTTGTGTTTATATTCATACATTTTATTATTTTATTCTGATAAAACAAATGTGTTATATACCTTGTTTTCTAATTTCTTTTTGATATCTCAAAAAGGGGAAGAACATATGGGAAAAAAATTCTTTTATAAACTATTTAATTATATTTTCTCCTTTTTCTATTTTTATTCTAAATTTAACTTTAATACAAATCTATAGAATTTTATTTTTAAATTTTATGGGTATTTTATAATAAAAAAGGGGGATATTTTTGAACACACTAATTTTGTTCGTGTATATTCCATTTTATCCTGAGTTTTAATGTTCACAAAAACCCTAATTATTATTAACAATGTTTTTTTATTGACCTGTACAAACTAATATTAACATTTTTTAAATATTTTCTATATTTTTAATTCATACTGTTGGAATAAATTTTTTTCTAGGTATCGAAGTCATGTGTTCATGTCTAGAAGTATTATTATAAAGGTTTACTTTTTGTATGAAATCATAAAATATTTCAAATTATGGAAATTTTTCTTACTATGTAAATAATGTGCAGTATTAATGTTGTATTCCAAATATATATATTAGAAGTAATATCTTATGATGAATTATTTCAATCATAATGAATGACTTATTGTGAATACATATGATTTGAATAAAGGCTTATGAACTAAATGAAGGATTGTAAAAAATTCATACAACAAAAATGAACTCTTAATATAAAGACTTATAAGAATACTAAAATCATAAGATCCAAAGTGATTTTTAAAGTCAAAATGATATATTATGATCAAATGATCATTATTAGAATTATATAAAAGTCTTATGATAGAGATGGGGTATTATAAATGAATAAAATTCATAAAATTATAACAAAGGATTATGATAAATACTTACATGTAGAATTATTATGAAATATATACTTATCAAATGAATACTTATGAATATGATGACTTATTAAGCTAAGTATTTTGGAAAATTTGATACAATTTTTATGAACTTTTTAACATTTTATAATTTTGAGACAATATCACACCTACATTAGTTTTATTGTTATTTTAGATGACAAAATGTTTGAATTATAAGTTAATTAATGTTTATATTTCCTAAAATTTTTATAGTTTGAAGGAATATCTTAGCTATGCTAAACCACTACCTCTATTTTTTATTTTCAGATGATAAATCTCAGAAAATACATGGTAGAGATAAAAATATTATTATTATTTTATTTCCACTCCACTAATTGAATTAAATAGGATGTCTTAATACGAAAATAGTAAGTTGTTATAATAAATAACTCCTCATGTGTATATACTCTATTTTTCTTGTTATTCATGCTACATGACAGGAAAAATAATTTTAGGCTGCTATGTGATTTTAGGTTACATGTATAACAATAGAAGTTCTTCAGAGTTTCTTCGATGTTTATTCTCTTCTATTAATATGTTGGATCATTAATTATTTTTTTCTTAAAATTTTTCTGATTATATGGAATCCATTTCTCTATATCATTTTACTGATGTAAGTGAACACTGCTTACACTAATTATGGTGAAAAAATTTCAATATGTCTTCTAAGTAAGAGCCTTCTAAAATATCTTGAATCATTGTTGCAAGTTCTAGTTTCTCATAGTAAACTATTAAGGTCCCCATAAAAATTTCATGTCTATTGAAAATCACCAAGCTCAAATAGAGACAATTGGTGGAGTGGATTAGGTAATATTTTTTCCCATAACCATTATATTTATTTAGGCCCTTATCTTTATTTTTGTTATTATTTTACACTATATATCTAATTTAAAATAGTGAGAAAGATTCGAACCAGTTTAAATAGGGTTATTTTACATATGTAAAAATTTAATGAACATAATTTATCCCCTCTTGTGTCATTGTGAATCTCTTACTGGGACAACACTCACATCTAATCACTTTTCCCCATTCTTAAAAATAGGATAAAATTTAGCTATAACCTTTACATTAATGTTTGTATAGTCTCTTATACATATTAAATGTTTAAAATCCCAACACATATTAAAACTCCCAAAGTCCTACCATATATATATTCCAAAGGTAGCCTTTAATGTGTGAGCTCTTACCATCATCAAGTGGAATTTAAAGGAAGTGAAAAATTAAAGCTAATTAAAAACATATTTAATGACAACCCATATCAATTTAAATATTATTGTTTCCCGAAAAATTTCATTATAAACATGGAAATAGACAACCATGTGGTTGAATGAAATATCCCAGTTAACCTATCATGGATTCAATAACCATTAATCAACACCCAATACTCAAGGAAATAAATTTTCATTCCATTCCAAGACAACCATACATAGCCACCAAAACTCACACATCACATGGAACATGAATCTCATATAATTCAAAAGGATAACCTACCGACAACTTACCATGAAATTATAGGATCCTTACTATGAAATATCAAATTCCTTAATCAATAAAAATCCCTAAATTAAAAAATCATACCCCCTCCCCACCAATTTAGGGATTTAGACTGAAGCACCAAGATATTTAAATGGAAACTATAAATCATAGGTCAGTGGTATTAGCCTAAAAATTTGAAGATCAATTCATGTGATGGAACATTACTTCATCAATATTTGAAGGATATGGAATCCACTCATGTTAAAACTCCATTTAGTGAACAAATACTAGGAATATGACCTAATGAAGCAATCAAAATGAGATTTAAAAGATAAATTAATAAAAAAAATTTGAAGACACTCCTTCTGAAATGGGGGGCCATGATTCCCACCAAAAAATTGACGGAACCCCACCAAACATCTGGTATACCATTAAGGTACTATTTTTTACACCAAAATTAGTTATCTAGAACAAACTAACATCTTGAACCGAAAAATGTAGAAATATGATATCTATAAGGTTTGGATCACATGAAAAAAACATGTTAGTGTATATATAAGATAGAAGCCGCTCACCCCATATATGTACTAACCGTACAACCTCAAAAGTAATAACCACACACAATGAAAATTGATCGATGAAAAATAGAATTAAAGAACTCAATAAAGAAATATACAGATTTATATAGTTTGCAACAAGTCCTCTTATATAGGAAAATAATAAAATTCAATTGAAGAGGTATAATAGAATTAGAATCAGTTGACTGAGTTTCAAGTACGCAAAGGTCTATTTATAGCATAGATCAAAAATAAAAATAAAAAAATGAAAAGTATCATAGTGACATTTCCATAAATAACAAATATAGAAACATGTATGGATATATATAAATAAATTCTAATGATTACATTTTTATGGATTATTTTTATTTTTATCCAGATAAAAATAAATATTCATTGGGATATATTTAATGTAAATAATTTGGTAAATATCATTAAATTCCAAATTCATTTGTTTTTTATGAAAATAATTATCCATTGTTACAAAATAAATATACCCTTATTTTTTAATTAATTATCATGAAGAATAATATTAAAGTGATATAATGTATAAATACCAATATGCCATATTAGCCAATAATATTAATATTATTATTTAATAATAATAATATATCAAGTTTTTTAAAAATATTTTAAATATATTTACTTGATATCATATTTTATATTTGATAAAAATCATTATATATTTGTTCCCTTATAAATCAAAAATTGAAAAATAAAAGAAGATATGTGCAGAAGATATGGAAACTCTAAGAATCATGTCGTTTCTTACCTTGGATGATATCTTAAAGAATTAAAAAAACTATTTCTTTTTTATACTGTATAATTTATTTGAGGATAGGCATTTTTTTGAAGGGTGTGAAACAAGTTCTCAGAGAATTCCACACTATCCATGAGAAATATAACATGACTTTATAGTCACTCTAAATAAAATGATAACATGTATAGTGAATGTAAACCCATACTTCAATTTTTAGATGAACCCCTACATCATATAAATGGTCCAGTCACTTCCAACCAATCTGATATTTATAGATAACCTTCTTCTTATTCATGGACACCACCAAAAACAAACTGATTTCACTTACATAACATCTACACCTAATTAATACTAGATGCATTACGGACACATAATTCAATATTCACACTTCCATAAGATATGTTTTCCAATGTTTTATCATCTGGTTCAATTTTTCCAATTACCACAGTTCTAAATTTGAATTTTAGAAAAAAACTCCATTCAGAAATTCAAAAAACAATATATTAGAATCATTTTTAACTAAACCAAACAATCTCTCACTGAAATAATACCTCTATGGATTCACCCGAGTCCTCCATGTAAAAATTCAATATGTTTTGGAATATATTTAATTTATTTAAACACTTATATTATTTTTTGATGATCATAGGGCCACTAGGTATTCCAATCTGTACTTAATCATAAAACTTCTCTATAATTTTCTTAGGCAATGAATTTATTTAGAAAGACTTATAGATTCTAACTACCAATAATCTTCTATAACTCTATCATTTCATCATCATTTAGAATCTTAATAAGTGATTATTACAACAGAATGTGTCTCATCCATGATTGAAACAATATATTCTTTTCCATCTGAATTCGACATTAGCTATCGAAGAATAATGTGATGATAACTTTCGTGTTCTAATTTCTATTAAAATATCATTTACCCACACCAAATTCATTACTAATTTTAATTATAATGAAATCATCCTCTATGGTTGATAATATTACTACAGGTTAATGTTTAAACATACAACTCTAAGAAGTTCCTTTGAATGTCAACACATAGCTAGTGGTCCTCTTCCTTGAGTCTATACCTCCTCCAAATTTAGAATTTTTCAATATTACAATAGATCAAACATTCTAAAAAAAATTATAGGACTATAGACCATTTAGAGATCAATGAATATAATTAACAGAACCTCATTTTTCCCTTCCCAAATTCACCCTGAAACAAATAACTGCACTATCTACTTACATGATATCATGCCTTGTATATTCAATGGTGGATATCAGACTTCATGTAACTGATTCATATGGAAAATATTCCATTTACATTTACTCCTTATCTATTTTAGATTCCTTATCCAAGGATATTTTGAAGTGTCTGGCTATAGGGTATCTCATAGGTTTTAAATCTATCATTTTGAATCACATTGAAACCTTATATATGTACTCTAACAGAGATCAAAAAATGGTTTTATAAATCTAGTAGCTTCTAATCTACATCCCCTAAAACCAAATTTTTGAAACAAGATTCTTAATTTGAAATATTGATGAAAAAATAGAATATAACACTTCCAACCATTCCTTCACCATTACAACTAAGATCTTATCATTATTATAGAGAATAATAACTAAGAAAATATAATTAGTATACACCTTCATATACATGTAATGATCTAAATTTCATCTGATGAAAATATATTTTACCACAAATAAATAAAACTTTTGGTACCACTTCTGTGGTGCTAGTTTAAGACCATATAATCTATATTTAAACCCACACACTAGATCTTCCATTATATTTAGTAGAAAACCTTTTGGTTTCTTGATGTATATCTATTACTCTAAATCTATGTGATGTAATAGAGTCTTGAAATCAAATATTTCAATAAATGGAACATTCATAGAAACTAGGATGATCACAATCCAGTCCTTTTGGCTGTTAAAATCGCTATACAATAAGTCACTCATTGTATCATTTCCTACTGTCTACTTACTCCATAAGATTATAAACTCATTTTTATATATCTTCCCCTTACATTAATGAATATCTCTTAGCTACCCTATATCAAAAACATGCATGGAATCCAACTCTTCTTTTATTGACAACTACCACTACAACAAGTCCCTCATTCATCTTTCTTCATTTTGGATTTCGGGTTCCCTAATATTCATAGGTATGAGATAGTGAATTCTAGAATAAAATATTTTCATGGGTCTTATAACCCTAAAAAACCTCAATTATAATTTTTTACTCCTTTTAGACGATGAATTTATGGAACTCTACCACAAGCTTCCTTAGACCTTAATAATTCTAGTGTACTTAGATTTAGTAATTCTAGAACTTGATCAATGCCTTTTTTCTAAAACCTGGTTATAACACTCAAAATTATATGATCCTCGAATAATTTAGAACCACCCATAATTATTTTAAATCAAACTTGTCAATTGTTGGATATTTTATCCCAAATATGTCTCCTTGCTAGTTTCAATCCTTCGATCGAATCATCTTATTAAATAATAAATTTTCAACATTGATAACCTTCTAATTATTTTTATCCATGATCCAAAATAAAAAAAATCGTCATCGTATCCAATAAATAAACATTTCGATGATTTAATTCCAAACTTTTTAATTTCCCTCACAATGAAAAGGGAATACGCGATTGATCTAAAAAAAATCAAGTGGGTTAAATCAACCCAAATATAATTACAAAGTTCTTCAAGAATATAATACCCCACTATCTTTGAAGGAATTCAATTCATGATATAAAACACATTTTTTACCTATTTATCCCAAAATACCATTATAAATGTTGAACCTAACAATATGATTATGGATATCTCATTCAAATTTTGAATCATTTATTCTATAAAAAAAACACTCATGTGATATAGGAATCATATTCTCCATCCTAATTTCATTTATCTATTAATTCGTTAAGAAAAATTTTCTCTAATACTCACCACTATTATCATACTATATTCATTCTAGCTTCATTATAGTTCCATATTTTAATGTATCTCTATATCATATTAATGTTTACAAAATCATGGCCTCTTCCTTCATGGAAGCCTCACACACACCTAACATATAAAATCATTGATGAAGGTATCATAATGCAACGTTCCCAAATGAGATTGATTATTATTGCACCCACTACATCAGTATTAACCAACTCATGCTTCCAATTATTTGGTTCTTTATCTGAAAAAAATAAAGGACACCTCACACTACTTATCCATGAAATAATTTTGGTTTTTTTTACTACATGTGAAAAATATTCATCAATCCCATCACAGTTACGGCCTATAAACCATTCACACAAATGTACCCCCCAGTGGCCAATCCATTGAAATCATTTTCATATAATTTATTTCTCTATCATGCATTTCACCTTTTTAATTCTTGGTCACATAAAATTTCCCATGCTTAACACTATGGAACTCCACTATAGAACCATGTGTGACATTACAAAAACAATCCATAAAGATAGTATAGAATACCAAATCATGAACCAAACTAATATAAATCATGTTCTTTTATAAACATTGGGAATTTTGAACACCATACAAATGAAAAAACTTGCATTCTTTGTTCAAATGTCCACATCAACTTTTCCAACAATCTTTAGTGATTAACCATCTTCAAGGTAATCCTTATAGATGCTTTCAAATAAATAACTTTTCATGCACCCTTTCTTGGGAGTTTAATAAAATGCTGATCTATAATGATGAATGCATACGAAAATTAAACTCATAATTGTTATGATAAAATTGTGATCCTACCATTAAAATTTGGAGTTTACAAGTTAAATGAAATCATTGTATTTGGAGTTTACTCATCATTCTTGATATTTCCTCAATAGTGTCTATTATTTCCAGATATCCAAAATAAAGAGTGAAAATTACAAGCTGGTTTCCTATAACTTATTTCTCTTCTTTTTTTCTCCCTTATACATCTAACATGTTTTAGAAAACCATTTTATACATTCTAAAAAACATGTAATTCTATTTCAACATAATAAATCCTTCTTCTAAAAATCATCAATTGTAGTGAGATCTCATATCTTTTAAAATATCAAGCATCCTTACTATTGTAATTTATAAACAATTACCCATTATGTTCCATGATTCTAGAATCAATGAAAAAGGTACCAATGCTCACATGAATCCAATGAAATCCTCTCGAATAGACATCATATGACTCTAGATCTCATTTTAGTTATTCGAATGTTCAACCACCAACATTCTTTATGACATATTTCTGAAACAAATCACTAAATCAAAGATAAATTATTTATTGAGAATTATTTTTAATATATATTCATAAAAGTATACACCGATTTAAAAGATTTTTCACCTCATAAATATTGAATGCCAAATTATAAGAAAATAATTCAGGATCATGTTTATATATTTTCTATTCAGCCATTCCCAGTACTCCTTTAACATTACTTCTAGATTTTTTCCGGATAATGGATACCCTATATCTTTTTGGTTTCTGTAATCCTTCATATATACCCTCCAGAATCCAAAGTATACCCCCATTAAACTTGTAAAACCAGACATTTATGTATTCTAACACTTCCTTCTAAAATAAATAACCCACTAAAATAAAAATTAACAAATGATAGGAATATCATGTTTTCAAAAAGTACTTTTATTAGATTACCAAACATGAGAACAAATATCGCTGATACAACTTGTTACAATTGAACATGTAATCTAGAATGAAACAACCTCTAGAACCAGCAAAGAAAAAATAATATGATATATAGAAGGTCTGAATAACATGAAATTGTATATTAGTGTATCTAGAACTGGGAATCTTCACACCCCATCCATACACGACCTAAAAAATGATAGGAAGCACTCATAAAACTAAACCAAAATGAAACCAATAAAAAAAAGTAAATCACACTATAAGTAACACATATATTTATGTTTTTTGGAATAAGTAATACACCATGGGAAATAATAAAATATAATAAAATAAGAATTAGATAATTTTAAAAACATTATTGAGCTGCAGGTTCCCAAAGATAGGTGTACTTCCCCAGAGAAATAGAACAATACTATATAGTTACTCAAAAATAAAAGATAACATGTATAGTGAAAAATAACAATGCATCAGTTTATAGATTATCTTACATATTACCCACCTTATACAATCTGTCATAATATTATCCAATCTTTTTGGATAACCCTCTACTTGATCATGGCTACTGCCATCAGCCCATTGATCACACTAAAATAACTTCTTCCCCTAGTGAACAATGTATGAATCTGGAATACATCCTATTATATCTCTAATTAAAAAATGTTATATAACTTAAATTTCTATACTCTAGTTTTATGTTTATACTACCCATAGTTTTGAAATTTATTTCTATATAAAACCCTTCTATAAATTATGAAAACTAATAAGAAATTTTCATGAAACCTAACACTAACAATAGGGGAGGTCGACCTAGCATAGTGTTGTACCTCTTTCTCTATCTCTCTATTATAGTATTTTCATAATAAAAAACATTATATTGTGTTTTTAATATATTCATTTGTGGGATTTTTATACTCATAAATTTGAATATAAGTCATTTCATTAAAGGGCTTCTAATGATGATATTAATGTCAATTCAAAGTATTTTAATCTTTATGAAGGCTTGGAAATTTATATTAATGTTTTTATAGTCCATTAAATCAATTTGGGAGAATCTTAAAATGTTATGGAAGGAATAGGAGGATCAATGTTTTGAATATGGTGTGGCATGAAACACTGAATATCTCATGTAGTTCCCCTAGATAGCTAGTGGAATAGACTGCATTCCCCTCATCATCCAGAGTTCCACCAGCCAATAAGTGGAATCATGCAATGTTAATGGACTCTCGGATGGTCCACTGGCTACCTAGTAGAGGAATTCAGGTAACCAGTAGCATCAAGACTGAAAATCCAATATGGAAATAAATGTGGTCAAAAATCCCATAATGGTGGTATTAATCCTCTTTAATGTACTTGATGAATTCCAAAAAATATTTAATGATTTTGGGTCCTATAAATAGAGGATCAAATATGCTAGTATTCAATAATAAACATGTGCAACAACTACAACATGAATCAAGATGTCGAATATTTAGCTTCAACCAAGACAACCTCTAAATGATATGTTCTTTATTTTAACATCCAAATAGATATCATATTTTTTTCAATCTCTCTCTCAATTGTTTAAATATATTTAGAGTGATAGGAAACTTCCTTTGTAATGGATTTTCATTTAGAAAATCTCTCATACTCAACTAATCTTTTCCGGATTCACACAACCACAAGTGATGGATGTATGGTCACATTAGGAAATGTGAAGTATGGGTTTCTTGTCATGAAAATGAAAAGGAATGAAATGTGGTTCTTCAATTTATATTAAAAAAAGAGAATTGGTTCTTTGGGTTCCATTAAAACTAAGAAATTTTTTTTCTTAGGATTTGTTAAATCCAAGGGAAGTTTGGTTTTTGGTTTTTTGATATAAACAAGGTAAGGTCTCAATAAGACATATATCTCTAATTTAGAGGTAGATATATAGGTTCACATCTTATATTATTTCAATACTCTTTATCAATTTTGTTTTTCTTCTCTTTACTTTTACACATTATATTGTTTCATCAGTGATACAAATAAAGTGAATAAATTCGATACGTGAACTTCTTTTGTTGTTATTAATTTCTTAATAAAAATTAATATTTATTCTTAAATATTGATCCAAATTTTCACTTTTTCATTTCACTATACCAAAATAATTTTTTAAATTTATTTTTTTCCATTAAAATATTAAAATCTAATTCTACCCCCACTTTCCATTTTCTACTCTAAATAGAACAACGATCAATAGATACATGGTATCCCCCCATGATGATTCATATGGGATTCATTGATTTGGATATAATTTTATTCCCTCTCCCTTCATATCATTTTATATCCTTAAGCCTCTGCAAATCATAACCTCATTAAAAAATTAGAAAAAATATGCATGTATTATGCTTCCCATGGGATTCGTTATCATAAAGAAAATTTCATAACCACACCATTATTCTCATTTTCTGATATTAGTCATCTATAACTAAAAAACATACTCATAATTATTCCAAATAAATATGAATTAAAATATAACAGTTATACATTGCATTATTTATTTATTTATATACTCCCCACCATAAATCATATTAGCCTTCAGATGTGTTCTTAAGCATCATACATAGTACTCATATATCTACCACATAATCCCACATCTCTTCATGTATACATTTATAACACTAGTCCTCAACTACCACAAGTATTATCTACCCATGAATAATAATGTTACTCAGATACACTATGAAAATATATCATTCCTAGAATGATTTATTAGCCTCCAACTCGTCATAATTGATGCTGATAACATCTTAGGTGTTTATATTATATCATTTATGCTTATATAAATGAATTAAAGGGTGTATCATAGTGTATATATATGTATGAACTAGTAGGTATGAATTATTATTGATCTTATAAAAAATTTAAAAGTTTCCCAGAAATATATTTGTCAACTATCCCATCATTTATAAACTACACTATCACAACCAAGAAGTCACCTTGAATATTAATTGTTTTCCATCCTCAAACTTTATAGGTGTAATATCTTGAGATTTTAAAAATAAAATCTATTGCATACATACCAACTGCCAATATGAAATGAATAATGAAATTTTATTATGTGACCATTATATCCAATACATTAAATTGGTGGTTATGATTAGGAATAACTAGTTTAGAAAATATATAACCATCATACCCATTTCTAATGAATTATTAATTATTTTTTGAAAATCACTCGATTTTTAGTAAATTCAATAATTTATTTTCCTTCAAAATGATTTTCATTTATTTTTTGGGAAAATAATATAATTAATTATATAACTTTTAGAAAATTTATTTTCCAAAATGAAAGAAATTTTTTAAATTATTAATTTAAAATTATCATAGTATGAGTTTTTGAGAATTTTTTGAAATCATAGATTTTTCAATGACTAGTGAAAAGTACCGATTATTATTGAAAAATGTAATTTATTTTATATTATTTAAAAAATAAAATTATCTTTTTATTTTGTTTTAAATTTTCATTATTTCTTTTTAATTTAAATTATGGTTTTTGAAATTAATTTTATACATTAATTTGTTATAAGTACATTTCCTTTTTTAAAAAGACATTTTTCTGAAAAACTGTCTTTATAGAATTTTATCAATCTAATTTTAAATTAAATTATAACAATTATGTGATTTTAATTTTTAAAAATGGATTAAATATTTTGGAATTTGGATGTATAAATTTATTAAATAGGTACCATTTAATTTTTGAAGATATGAATAGTAACCCAAATTATATTAATTACCATGAAAAAGATTAAATTAGGTAATTTAGGTTACAAAAAAATTTATATGAACCTTAAAATGAAAATACCACTAGAACAAATCTTATTTTATAAGTATATATCATCAATAATCATTCATGTGTCAAATTTATGACAATTGGGGCCTCTTGCATGTGGTTATGTCCCTTATAATATTTTATTTAATAAAAGTCAAACATGTCTCCCACATGTTTTTAATAACTAAAATATTTTCAACATGGGGTTATCTAGTGTATATTATAAACAATAATTAGTTTTAGAAATAAAAAGGATTTATATTCATCATTGTTATTTATTTTTTTAATTTATATTAAATAAAAAATTACCTTAAATTCATTAACAACATTGATGAATTAATTATTTTTTATGTGAAAATCAAATAAATGATAAAAAAATATAAAAATAAGAATAATATTATATAAATAATATAATAAATACATTTTATATACGGATAGAAATATAGTTAAAGAGGTTCAATAGAGGTTAATACCAAAATATATAGATAGAAATCTTGTAAAAAATTCATAATTTTTATTGTATGAATATATTTAGACCCATAATTATCTTATATTTTAAAAAATCACATTATACCAATTTATAATTGAATATTAATTTATATAAATTTGATATTTGGAGAAATTCTAAGATTTCCCCTCCCCTCCATCATAAAAGAACGCCTATTATTTTCAATCATTCATGGTTCAAAATTCATTTATTTTGACCAATACACACACTAATACATTACTATAATCCATACCCTAATTTTAAAGGCATTATTTTAGGCATATCACCAATCTTAATTCCTTACGTTGTTAATCAAATGAAGTATTCCAAAGAAGAGGAATAACTTTTTTCACTTGTTTTAGTTTTGTTTCTTTATAATCCTTCTTAAAATATTCATAAAAAATTATAAAATAATAATAAAAATATAATCCAAATAATCATATTTTATTTTGTTAAAATAATAACTTTTATCCATCTTATAAATCTGTAAAATCTGAGAAGAGTTCATCGTTCACATGTATAGTGGACAACCACCTCATAAACTGATATAATTTGTTTTCCATCAATGTCTCTAACGACTATTTATAATGATGATATTAATATTTTTATATGATTGTAATGAAATATTTAACATTAAAACACCCCAATTTATCATTAACCTTATTACCATTCCACACACTAAGAAAGGATAATTTTTTCATGCATACTTGTGAACTACCACCTTCACAAAGCAATGTGATTCATTTTTTATCATATCACATGGATGATATATATATATATATAAGTATATTTAATGAATTAATTTGATATATATGAAATTATTATATTTCATTAAATATAAAATAATAATTAGCTTCTTTCTATAATGATAGTTTTAAAATGGAAACATTGTTTATGTGTACATACGACTTAATATCTCTATGATTGTAACATAGTTAATTTTTTATAATAAAATTTAATAGTTTGATTTAAAACTATAATTGAATTATAATAATGATAATTATTTAATAATTTTTATTTTACCAAAAATGGAATAATGACCTCTTCTACTATATTCAACCTATCGATGTCATTTTTGACCTAAGAACCAAATATCACTAGAATTCCAAACCTAAACATAAATGATCAAGTAATTGTTATAACATGGTAATAAGTGAAATAAATGGTATAATATACTTGAAAATATATCTTAAGAAATTTAATAATTAACCTATGTTATTTATTTTTTAAGAGAAGAATGTAAGTGATGTTTTAGATTGATGGTAAGGGTTTCTTGTCTTAGGTTTTCTTATATGATACATACACTATATTCACCACTTATTTATTTCTTGTGGTGTATATAATAAACCATTTATATATAATAGCATAAATTTTTTTTCCAAGTTCCCTCCTCTATAATAGCTATGTAAAATTATGTTGAAAACAAATCATTACAAAATTATAAAGATGGGAGTTTTAGAACAATACCTTTAATGTGGTGGAACCATGTCTAAAGGGAGATCATCAAACCCAGTGATAACTTTATGATTATATTTGTTCAAGAGAACAACATCCACATAATTTTCCTCCTAGAATATTTTAATGATAAATTTTTTTATACCCATATGAATTTACATTTATTTCCATCCAACAGGAAAAGAGTATCCAGGAATGATGGAGTGTACCATTTCGTACCGTTTGAATGATAGCAGTTGAATCAATTTCTAACTAGAAATTGTTTACTCACTTAGAATGGAAAAAAAATTAATCACATTAATGATAAAATATATTTAATATTCAAGATAATATTTCAAACAACATTATCCATAGAATCAACCACGAATTCTTCCACTATGATCATGAAAAACAACACCACATCCCAAAGGATGTGGGTTTCCTTTCGATGCACTGTCCAAATTGAATTTAATCCAATTATAAAAATGTGGCAGCCAAAAAAAATTCTAAAATTCCATAATGTTTTTTATAATAAAAAAATAAATAATCCTCTCAAAATAGTGAAATCATGAAAATTATTATCACAGTGATAACTATAATCAACATTAGACTCGTTAATTGAGGTAATTATCTTCGCAATCATAGGATAAATGCTAAAAATAGTACCTCGATGTACCATATCGTTATATTTAAAATAGATCATATGAATCAATTTAGAAACCACCTCATGAAATATATATGTACTCTAGGTGTATAACATGGTTTCAGTGACATGATGAATAAAATATCCAAGAAGCTCGACTCTCAGCATCGGTATCCCAAAGAGATTTCGCACAACCTGATAAAACATGAAAGATATAGAATTAATGAGGATGATATGATTCACATATTCCTTATATTTATTTAATATGGAACACTAGGAGATAAAAACAATAAAATATTGAAAATAATTATCTATATTAAATCTATTGTGTAAAATACCCCAAATAATAGTCTGTCATGAGGGTATAATCCATTATTTATAAAATTGTTGGATCAAATAAATGTCACGATTCAAAAAAGAATCTATAATCTGATAGAATGTATGACTATTAAGAACACCATTCGATGGTGGTTCCTCGATCATAACATCGTCAGCTGACATAATGGTGTATCCATTTAAAATTTTCTTGACTTGACCCAATAAATGTAGATGATGTTCACCAAAGAAGTCCTCAAGTATAATTCAAGATTCCATAGAAGAGTTAGGAGGGTTGAATTACCAAATAAGAGGGAATAATATATATTTATCTAGCCAAAAATTGAGAGAATGAATTTTACTAATAATATAGTGGGAGTGGGACATGATCTTCAGAGAGGAGGCCTTAACAACACACCATATAGAGGATACCATATATGAAAAAATTGCCTTTATTAATTTTCCAAAAAATATGGCTCGCAAGATTCCCATGTATGTAGATTTTATATAGATTATTTTCAAATAAAATAATTCTTGAAGAGACTCATTAAAGCTATTTATATTTTTTATTACAGTACTTCCATTAGAAATCAGTTGACAACACTTTTTCCATGTGATGATATCCATCATCCATTAAACTATAATATCACTCAAAAAATAGTTCTTGATATAATAAATGAGATTATTAATTATCCCCATGTTCCATTTATATATCATGAATAAGTAAAACAACTTAGAGACAATAGTATTCTTTCCATGAAAAACAATTCAAGCCAATGATTGAACATTGAATTTAAAAGCCAATAGTTTATCTTTAATCTTATTTTTGATACCATGGATTTAAAATGATTTTGGTATCCCCAATGTAATGTAAATGCATAAAAGTGAATGGAATATTCACCTCACTAATTTCAAATTCCATCAATACATTTTTTTCTGGCATGATAAAACCCTTTCCCAAAAATAAAAAAAAGGATTTTTACCAATTGATATATTGTGCTGATATTCTCTCATAACACTTAATAATATGTTTGAGGATACAGAGGTTCCTATTTCCACCATGAAAAAATAAATAACATCATCAGCATATAAGAGATGAGATGGAGTAATGAGTGAAATAGATACTTGTATAGGTTTGAGCTTTCCCTTGTCAACCATGTGAGTAATAAGTATGGTGAGATAATAATCATCAATTTTGAAAAGAATATCTTAGATGGGGTCTCCATGTTTAACCCCTATATAATACTTTAAATAACCCTTAGTATCTCCATTGATGAGAAACGGGGTGGGTGTAGGGACAATGAGACATTTCATCGATTTAATTAAAATATTTTAACCCCGAAACAATCCTTCGCTTTTCTTATAAAATTCCAAACCATGGTGTCAAATACATCTTAATATCATGTTTAAGATCAATTCTACCACCTCTACTTGATTTTATAGGGTTGATACATTCTGAGGAAGTGGAAATACATGCTTATATGATTTTTCCCTTGATATAAACAAAATGATTATTGGATTTAAATTTATTTGAGTTGGAAGACAATCTATTTACATGTATCTTGATAATAATATTTTAAATAGTGTTTACAAGATAAATGGGTCTAAAAATATGTATCTCACAAGAATTTTCAACCATTGGAATCAAAGAGAGAAATTGTGAATTGAACCCCTTGGAATGATGTCGATGATAATAAAATAGGATAACAACATGCATATATCCACATAAATAAAATCTCAATATTTCTGATATAAGAAATTAGTGAATCCATATATGAAATTTGAAATACCAATACTATGTATACAAAATCAATCCCTAGTATCAAAGTCTTAATGTATTTTAGTGATAATTGTTTTATCTTTAATGATAACATCTATGGAAACTATTCCATCAATTAATTATCCCACTAGTCCAATAGGTAATATTTATCTTCCATTCCCATTCATTAAAAATATTAATTTTTTTTAATGGTATTTGTTAAATTTTAAATGTCATTTTAGGTTGATTTTATTTAAAAAATATATATAATTTTGTTTGTTTTCCAAACAAGGTAATTTGTGACTTTACCCAAAAAAATATAGTTGGAATATTTTTCTAACATATAAAACATGATAATATTTTCCAACAATCATTATACCTCAATTATTTGAAGATTAATTTACATGTTTACAAGGTCCGTTTCAAAAAAAAGTTTTTATTTATTATTATATGTTTTTTCTAAAAACTGGTTTCAAAATGAAAAGATTATTTTACTCAATAATTATTCCAACTGATCTTTAATAATATTTTTCCATATAATATAACATTATTTGATGTTACATATCATTTATTTTTGATATGATCCAAGTTTATCATACTTATTATTTAACTGTATTGTTTATATTTATGATTGCTTGGTGCTTATGATTCTTGTATTTTTCGATTAGTTTTCTTGTGATAAAATGTTTATGAAACCCATTCATTTTTATGAGTTCTAATATGATGAATAAGTTATGATCATGTGTCACACATATTTATGATTATTTTTATTTGATGGTTGGGACCTATATTTCCCTCCAATTCCTTGGGTAAATATTAAAATCGCATGAGATAAACCAGACTAAAAAAGGTAGTGACCCTAGTTCAATATAGGATATTGTCCACTATGGTAATCATGGAAGTGAAACATGAATACTATAATTATTTTGGATGTGAAAAAATTCTACAATGGTATTCTAGGGGAATATCATTTACTAATGTGTAAATTATTTTCAATGAATATGTGTATGACACAATTCCAAGTACATGGAAAATTATTTTCTCATCGCTCATGTTATTTAATTCTTTTATGATTCTTGTCTTATGAACAAAAAATATTTGTGCCATGACTCAAAAATATGATCTATGATATGTTGGGTATTGTTTTTTAATGTTAATATTAGTTCCTCATACCCTTTTTCTTTTGTAATTATTATATGATAAATAATATCTCCCTTATTTACCCATACATAGAATATGAGATCACCCTTTCTTATATTTCTTTTACCCATTTTATAAAGAATGATTCTAAATGATTTTTTTAGAAGGTTTTTGTAAGTGATATTTTTATTGGGAGATATTGAAGAATCAAAATATAATATAAAAAGATAGTTAAATTGGGAGATGATGTTGTCCTTTATGAACAAGTTTTTATGGACCTAAGTTTTAAGGTGTTTTTCTTAATTTCCCAAAACACTAAACCTAAAAGGTATTTAGCTATATAAGTGATCCAATGATATCTTTTTTCATTGTATGTTCTTCTATGAAAATAATTGGGTCACTTTTATCAATACAAAATTCCAAAATTTAATTTTTTTTAGTACTCGATCTGAATGTGTGATTTTCGGGATGTAACAATTTGTATCATAGAAGGGTTTAGATAAATTTGGAATTATGATGTTTAGTGAAAAGTTTTATTAATATTTATGTATAATATCATGAGTATATATGTTTGAGGTTGACCATATGTTCTCAGTCCTAGATACCCTACTTGAGGTTTTAAGAGAAAGAATTTTAAGGGAGATAATGATATTTTTGGATAGGTATATATAACACGTAGTTTTAACCTGACTTATTATTTTAGGAATAATGTGTTTACATTTTTTGGACTTTGGTTTTAATGGTTTTATAAATTTTTGGGTTCATAAGGTATTTTATAATGAAGTAATTATGGGTTATTAAATTTTTGGGATGGAAAATGAATGGTATGAGACAACATTTGGGCTTAAAACTTTTCATTAATATTGAATATATTAAGGTAATTGTTTAGTACATTTATCAAATTTATGTTAATGTTATAAGGATTATATTAATATATTTTTTGAATAATAAAAACAAATAATATAGGTTAAGTGAAAACTAATCGCATCTAGTAAGGTTGGTAGTATTGGACACACAACCAAATGGTGACAATGGTTCATCACCTACAACTTGACTACAAGATTCCATGGTTAGTATGGCATTTTTTCATTTTTTTAAACTATATTTATAATCAAAGTTAAGTTCATTTTTGGATCTTTTTTTATCACATATATAGAAATCCTGGCCCTAGTACCCTAGATCCAGTGTCTAATTTATTACAGTAGAATAATATATAAGGTATCACATTCCAAAGGACAGAATAGATTAGTAGACTTGATAAAATATATAAATACATGATTCTTACATTAAATTTGAATAAAAAAATTAAAACATAACTTATTTGAGAATAGAAACATTCCCTATAGTATATCATTTCATGTCAAACATTATACACTTTATGGATTCTTGAGAATAGAAATAATGTAAGGGTGGGATAAAATATTTAGTAAGGGTTAATTATAATGGAGGCTATCATTAATAAATTATAAAAAACATAATGTAAAGGTAAATAACTGAGCACAAATTCCATTTAAATAATAGGATGTGTAAAAATAAATACTCCAAGGAAAATAACTAAAAAACATCATATTTATTGAATAATCTGAAAATGAAATAAATCAAGAGATAATACCATAGTGAAAATCACATAGATACTATTGATATTATTAATGAAGGAAATGATTAATTATTGGATTCCCTGATCTCCAGAATCAAGATACCTCTACCATCAAGACCATTCACAATATGGTAAAAACTATAGGTAAAACCTAGTTAATACTAGATTAACATGATTATATTGTGAGACCTACCGATGCATTGAGGGGTTATATAATATCGGTCCTCACCCATTACTACAAGTCCAAATAATTCATCATATATCAAATAATTAATTTAATTCATAAATAATTTATCTTATCATCAAATATTCTTATTATTTAAAGAATAAATATTTATCAATATTTCCCTAATCAATCATATAAATTTCAGAGTAAAACATCATTTATAGAAATCAAATACGATTTTAGTAATAACTGTATCTATGATAAATAATATAGATGTTTTTGGGGAAGTTAATGTCTAACTACAATAGTAAAGGTAATTTTTCAACGGGAAGTTAATGACTACAAAATGAAATAAGTATGTGAATTCCAATATTATCCTTGGTCATAATAATCATAAACCATCAAAAGTAAGAATAATATAAATATCAACATATAACCATTGAAGTAATAATAAAGGTTCATTTTCAGTGAAGAATATAAATACCATAAAAAGATATTTAAAAATATTTTTGATGAAATTTTCATTTTTATTCTGAAAAACATTTTGAATGTTATTTTCTTTGAAAATAACAATTAAAAAAAAATTAATAGTGATACTAATAAAATATCATGGTAAGATTTTATGAAATGATATTCATGATAGAAAGTAACTTTTTAAATTCCATAAAAGTTAAAAATTATTTTCCTTTTTCACTGTAAAAATATTGGGAAAGTGACTTGTTTGGAAAACAACAAGAAGATCCCTTTCAAATTTTCCATAAAAACAAAATGGAATTTATATTGAAAATAAAATATAATTCATTTCAAAACATTTTTTATGAGATAAAATGGGTGGAAATTACTTTATTAAATCATTTTAAAATGGTTAAAAACTATTTTTTAAACAAGTAAATAAACATTTTGTAAGAAAAAAAATTATAAATGAAGAGTGAATTGAAGTCGTATTTTCTTTAAAACATTTTCACCATTGATTTAAAAAAATCATAAAATATAACATCTATGTGAATATATCATGAATAAATATAGGATATAAAAATTAAATGGGTTTATTATGATATATTAATCTAATTTCTTCAAATCAGATTCAAGAGTAAACGATCTCTATTAGAATGAGATTTTTATATAAACATCTATAGTGATTGTAACATTGAAGTGAGAATTAATCAATAAACCGATTAAGTATTTTAAATATAAATCCCCATAAAACATGATTAAATACAACATAAGGTAATAAAAATTAATTTTACACATATTTTTAGAATTATATAATCAATTATGTATATGATTAATGCAATGAAGGGAAATCTAGTGAAGAAATACCTTACAACATGGTAACTTTAAATTAAAATCCCCTAAGATGAAATAATTCAAATAAAATCATAAAATACCTTTAATAATGAATTATTCATGGTATTAATTTTATAATGGGTAGTATATAGAGCATATAAAATAAATTAGGTGCATAACATTACAATTTGACTCAATAAAATGAAATTTAGACAAAGTCTCTCACCCCATGCATCCTTTTAATTGAATGTTCATTAATCTCATGTAAAGTGGTTTTAAAAAGTTATTTAACTACACCATAACCGTATTAATATTTATAATATCATATATAATCCTTTTATAACATCTTATCACCCATTTATTAATATTATTTTAATATTTTTATAGTTTTGACTGCCAATTTCCTTGTTTTATCATACGGGTTTTTTTCGTGAAAGATCTATTTCTTTTGAATATTAAGTGGTTATATCATCTCCAAAATAAAAAATTTATTTTATTCATTTTAAATCAATTCTAATTTTATTATAAATCATTATTTATGGTTATAATAAATTAATTATGTTACAATCATGATTACGGTAGGTCGTATGTATGCATGAGTAACCATTCCAATTTTCAAGGATCATTATGGAATGAATGTAGGTAATATATTATATTTATATAATGATGATATTATCATATATATATACCATATTATATACTTATATATATCATTAATGTTGTTTGGTGATGAAAATAGAATCACATTACTTCATGAGGGTGGTATTGCACACGTACACAAATGATGTTATCATCTTTAATTATGTGAAAAGTTAAGAGTGGAAATGATATATATTATCTTTACAGAATGATAAATAAGTCATTAATATCAAAATTATTTCATTTATATCACAAATAATTTTTTCAATTTAGCATTATTACATTCCATGTAAAGCGTTAGTGAAAGAAGAATCACATTGTTCCACAAGGTGGTTGTCCTCCATATACACGAGCAATGTTATTATATCCCCTACGGGATATAAAGTAAAAAAATAATATATGATATAATGACTCAAAAGGTATAAATATGTTATAAATATAATATATATATAATTTATATACATCCTCATACCCAACTGTTAAATGTGGTAACTGAAGAATGAATTTCATCGGTTCGTGAGGCAAAAATCCATCGTACACACAAATGATGATTTCAGAACCCACTTGATGGGGGAGGATATAGTTTTAGGTAATTCAATTATTATAAAACAAACCCAATATATTTATATAATTATGTTATTATATAATATTTGTTTAATAAAAAATTTGTTGTGGTGGAGAAATAAATAAAGTAAAGATGATCATTGAAGGACATTACCTATTCTTCAGATATCCTCATAAGATCTGCACTGAATCCTTAATTTATTGGATTCATGATAAAAATAAGGCTTATAAGATTAATAACGGGAAGTTGGGAATTTATTCATGAAGTTATTTTCTTAACCAAATTGGTTTGAAGCTGCGAATAATAGAGGAGAGGGGATGTACTTTATAAGTGGGGGAGAGGACACACTTGGTGTTTTTGAAATGAATTGACTACTCCCACATTTTTCAGATGTTACAGGGATAAAATATGGACCATAGTCTATAAATTGTGGTTTAATGTTCAAAATATGGCTATAAAATAGTTTTTAGACATGTTTATAGGAAATTTTACCCTTATCGTTTTAGTTTCACCCCGAGTAAAACCATTTTTACCTTAACTACAATAATTAATTTTTTTACTTCATTCACTCCTCACATTGGTAAAAAATTAAGTTACCTTATTATAAATTATAATTTATTATGATTCCAAATATGAAATAATTTTTTCAAAATTAACTTCATATAATTGTAAAATTTAAATTTAAAATTATTCCTATACAAGTTGTAACAAAAAAGGTTTTTAAAGAGGAAGTATTCAAAAGTTTTCAATGTTTTTATATATAAATTCAACATAAAAATTATTATAATGAAATAAATTGGATAAATTGATATAAAATTATATTAATTTTTCTTTGAAATAAATTCAAAATATTATTTAACATTATAAATTATTTATATGAAAAGGCAGTTTTCAATTAAAATATAGTATTTTCTCTATTAATAAAAAAATAGAACTATTCATAAAAATATAAAAAAAAATTACATAAATATATTTTTGGTAAGATTAATTAAAAATTTAAGTTTATTTTTTCATATAATGTTTATAATATTAGTAAAAATTAATTTTAAATTATTTGTACAAAGCTCGACAAATCTTACTTTTAGAAAAATACAGTTACATCTAAAATATTTATATTTCTTTTAAGTGATGCATTTCTTATTATTAATATATATATATATATAATAAACATGTAAAAATATATATATTTTCATCCTTTTTTTAATCTTATTTTGACCCTTCATCCAACAGAAATGTGATAACTATCATGTCAAATAATAATATTAAAATTATATTATTGTTTAGTAAAACTCAGCCTTGAATGTAATGAAAAATATTAGAGTAACACATTTTCTATGAAATACAAGGTAAACTCAATTTCGAGTGTAATGAAATCTATTGAATAGAATTAATTTATTAGAAAATTAATATATTATTAAGCCTTATGATGTTTTATTTTCATCTAATCTTTGTGTTGCATGTCATTTATTCTATCAACTACAACGTTTTTATTTTATAATTTTATTGTGTTACACTCTCCACATCATAAATAAATTGTTTCCTCTTAATTTAAACTTGGTATTTCTAATATAGTGTTTGAAAATTGGCAAAACCATTTTCCAAACCCACATTGTAGAACGGTTTAAGAAAATATGTTTTTTGGGAAAGGATAAAGTGAAGTACAGAGGTTATATGCAATAACACATAAGTAGGATTCAAAGTTAGAGAAAATTTGTGGAAATCAAAGATATTAAGATGAAAGAAAATAATTAATACTTATAAAGAGTGATTGATTTCATTGATCATATGTAATTTAATGATCATTAGAAAGTTATGGGGATCAAAACCAAAGAAATCGATGAAATAAAAGGCCATCTTATTAATAATTCATGAAGGTAATAGGATTTTTTTCAATATATTTTTCCTTAATATGATGAATTGTTTTACAATTTTAGAATATATGAAAATATTCTTTTTTGATATTTTTTTTCATAAGCACAATTTTGACATTTTGGTTTTGCATCGATCAATTTCTAATTTATCCCCCACTCTATGAAATTAATATAAAAACTAATATTTTATGATTAAAGCACTAAAATTCAGCTTTAACATATTGTAAGAGCCATGGAAGGGTGAAATTTATTTTTCCTATATCTAACTATATTATGAAAATAATATGGTAAGAACAGTTTATCTAATACAATACATTAATATCTAAACCTCAAATGTGGTGGAACCATGTCTAAAGGGAGATCATCAAACCCAATGATAACTTTATGATTATATTTGTTCAAGAGAACAACATCCACATAATTTTCCTCCTAGAATATTTTAATGATAAATTTGTTTAGACCCATATGAATTTACATGTATTTCCATCCAACAGGAAAAGAGTCTCCATGAATGATGGAGTGTACCATTTCGTACCGTTTGAATGATAGCAGTTGAATCAATTTCTAACTAGAAATTGTTTACTCAATTAGAATGGAAAAAAAATTAATCACATTAATGATAAAATATATTTAATATTCAAGATAATATTTCAAACAACATTATCCATAGAATCAACCACGAATTCTTCCACTATGATCATGAAAAACAACACCACATCCCAAAGGATGTGGGTTTCCATTCGATGCACTGTCCAAATTGAATTTAATCCAATTACAAAAATGTGGCAGCAAAAAAAAATTCTAAAATTCCATAATGTTTTTTATAATAAAAAAATAAATAATCCTCTCAAAATAGTGAAATCATGAAAATTATTATCACAGTGATAACTATAATCAACATTAGACTCGTTAATTGAGGTAATTATCTTCGCAATCATAGGATAAATGCTAAAAATAGTACCTCGATGTACCATATCGTTATATTTAAAATAGATCATATGAATCAATTTAGAAACCACCTCATGAAATATATATGTACTCTAGGTGTATAACATGGTTTCAGTGACATGATGAATAAAATATCCAAGAAGCTCGACTCTCAGCATCGGTATCCCAAAGAGATTTCGCACAACCTACTAAAACACGAAAGATATAGAATTAATGAGGATGATATGATTCACATATTCCTTATATTTATTTAATATGGAACACTAGGAGATAAAAAACAATAAAATATTGAAAATAATTATCTATATTAAATCTATTGTGTAAAATACCCCAAATAATAGTCTGTCATGAGGGTATAATCCATTATTTATAAAATTGTTGGATCAAATAAATGTCACGATTCAAAAAAGAATCTATAATCTGATAGAATGTATGACTATTAAGAACACCATTCGATGGTGGTTCCTCGATCATAACATCGTCACCTGACATAATGGTGTATCAATTTAAAATTTTCTTGACTTGACCCAATAAATGTAGATGATGTTCACCAAATAAGTCCTCAAGTATAATTCAAGATTCCATAGAAGATTTAGGAGGGTTGAATTACCAAATAAGAGGGAATAATATATATTTATCTAGCCAAAAATTGAGAGAATGAATTTTACTAATAATCTAGTGGGAGTGGGACATGATCTTCAGAGAGGAGGCCTTAACAACACACCATATAGAGGATACCATATATGAAAAAATTACCTTTATTAATTTTCCAAAAAATATGGCTCGCAAGATTCCCATGTATGTAGATTTTATATAAATTATTTTCAAATAAAATAATTCTTGAAGAGACTCATTAAAGCTATTTATATTTTTTATTACAGTACTTCCATTAGAAATCTGTTGACAACACTTTTTCCATGTGATGATATCCATCATCCATTAAACTATACTGTCACTCAAAAAATAGTTCTTGATATAATAAATGAGATTATTAATTATCCCCATGTTCCATTTATATATCATGAATAAGTAAAACAACTTAGAGACAATAGTATTCTTTCCATGAAAAACAATTCAAGCCAATGATTGAACATTGAATTTAAAAGCCAATAGTTTATCTTTAATCTTATTTTTGATACCATGGATTTAAAATGATTTTGGTATCCCCAATGTAATGTAAATGCATAAAATTGAATGGAATATTCACCTCACTAATTTCAAATTCCATCAATACATTTTTTTCTGACATGATAAAACCCTTTCCCAAAAATAAAAAAAAGGATTTTTACCAATTGATATATTGTGCTGATATTCTCTCATAACACTTAATAATATGTTTGATGATACAGAGGTTCCTTTTTCCACCATGAAAAAATAAATAACATCATCAGCATATAAGAGATGAGATGGAGTAATGAGTGAACTAGATACTTGTATAGGTTTGAGCTTTCCCTTGTCAACCATGTGAGTAATAAGTATGGTGAGATAATAATCATCAATTTTGAAAAGAATATCTTAGATGGGGTCTCCATGTTTAACCCCTATATAATACTTTAAATAACCCTTAGTATCTCCATTGATGAGAAACGGGGTGGGTGTAGGGACAATGAGACATTTCATCGATTTAATTAAAATATTTTAACCCCGAAACAATCCTTCGCTTTTCTTATAAAATTCCAAACCATGGTGTCAAATACATCTTAATATCATGTTTAAGATCAATTCTACCACCTCTACTTGATTTTATAGGGTTGATACATTCTGAGGAAGTGGAAATACATGCTTGTATGATTTTTCCCTTGATATAAACAAAATGATTATTGGATTTAAATTTATTTGAGTTGGAAGACAATCTATTTACATGTATCTTGATAATAATATTTTAAATAGTGTTTACAAGATAAATGGGTCTAAAAATATGTATCTCACAAGAATTTTCAACCATTGGAATCAAAGAGAGAAATTGTGAATTGAACCCCTTGGAATGATGTCGATGATAATAAAATAGGATAACAACATGCATATATCCACATAAATAAAATCTCAATATTTCTGAAATAAGAAATTAGTGAATCCATATATGAAATTTGAAATACCAATACTATGTATACAAAATCAATCCCTAGTATCAAAGTCTTTATGTATTTTAGTGATAATTGTTTTATCTTTAATGATAACATCTATGGAAACTATTCCATCAATTAATTATCCCACTAGTCCAATAGGTAATATTTATCTTCCATTCCCATTCATTAAAAATATTAATTTTTTTTAATGGTATTTGTTAAATTTTAAATGTCATTTTAGGTTGATTTTATTTAAAAAATATATATAATTTTGTTTGTTTTCCAAACAAGGTAATTTGTGACTTTACCCAAAAAAATATAGTTGGAATATTTTTCTAACATATAAAACATGATAATATTTTCCAATAATCATTATACCTCAATTATTTGAAGATTAATTTACATGTTTACAAGGTCCGTTTCAAAAAAAAGTTTTTATTTATTATTATATGTTTTTTCTAAAAACTGGTTTCAAAATGAAAAGATTATTTTACTCAATAATTATTCCAACTAATCTTTAATAATATTTTTCCATATAATATAACATTATTTGATGTTACATATCATTTATTTTCGATATGATCCAAGTTTATCATACTTATTATTTAACTGTATTGTTTATATTTATGATTGCATGGTGCTTATGATTCTTGTATTTTTCGATTAGTTTTCTTGTGATAAAATGTTTATGAAACCCATTCATTTTTATGAGTTCTAATATGATGAATAGGTTATGATCATGTGTCACACATATTTATGATTATTTTTATTTGATGGTTGGGACCTATATTTCCCTCCAATTCCTTGGGTAAATATTAAAATCGCATGAGATAAACTAGACTAAAAAAGGTAGTGACCCTAGTTCAATATAAGATATTGTCCACTATGGTAATCATGGAAGTGAAACATGAATACTATAATTATTTTGGATGTGAAAAAATTCTACAATGGTATTCTAGGGGAATATCATTTACTAATGTGTAAATTATTTTCAATGAATATGTGTATGACACAATTCCAAGTACATGGAAAATTATTTTCTCATCGCTCATGTTATTTAATTCTTTTATGATTCTTGTCTTATGAACAAAAAATATTTGTGCCATGACTCAAAAATATGATCTATGATATGTTGGGTATTGTTTTTTAATGTTAATATTAGTTCCTCATACCCTTTTTCTTTTGTAATTATTATATGATAAATAATATCTCCCTTATTTACCCATACATAGAATATGAGATCACCCTTTCTTATATTTCTTTTACCCATTTTATAAAGAATGATTCTAAATGATTTTTTTATAAGGTTTTTGTAAGTGATATTTTTATTGGGAGATATTGACGAATCAAAATATAATATAAAAAGATAGTTAAATTTGGAGATGATGTTGTCCTTTATGAACAAGTTTTTATGGACCTAAGTTGTAAGGTGTTTTTCTTAATTTCCCAAAACACTAAACCTAAAAGGTATTTAGCTATATAAGTGATCCAATGATATCTTTTTTCATTGTATGTTCTTCTATGAAAATAATTGGGTCACTTTTATCAATAAAAAATTACAAAATGTAATTTTGTTTAGTACTCGATCTGAATGTGTGATTTTTGGGATGTAACAATTTGTATCATAGAAGGGTTTAGATAAATTTGGAATTATGATGTTTAGTGAAAAGTTTTATTAATATTTATGTATAATATCATGAGTATATATGTTTGAGGTTGACCATATGTTCTCAGTCCTAGATACCCTACTTGAGGTTTTAAGAGAAAGAATTTTAAGGGAGATAATGATATTTTTGGATTGGTATATATAACACGTAGTTTTAACCTGACTTATTATTTTAGGAATAATGTGTTTACATTTTTTGGACTTTGGTTTTAATGTTTTTATAAATTTTTGGGTTCATAAGGTATTTTATAATGAAGTAATTATGGGTTATTAAATTTTTGGGATGGAAAATGAATGGTATGAGACAACATTTGGACTTAAAAATTTTCATTAATATTGAATATATTAAGGTAATTGTTTAGTACATTTATCAAATTTATGTTAATGTTATAAGGATTATATTAATATATTTTTTGAATAATAAAAACAAATAATATAGGTTAAGTGAAAACTAATCGCATCTAGTAAGGTTGGTAGTATTGGACACACAACCAAATGGTGAAAATGGTTTATCACCTACAACTTGACTACAAGATTCCATGGTTAGTATGGCATTTTTTCATTTTTTTAAACTATATTTATAATCAAAGTTAAGTTCATTTTTTGATCTTTTTTTTATCACATATATAGAAATCCTGGCCCTAGTACCCTAGATCC
Organism: Viscum album; assembly: GCA_963277665.1. Classification (NCBI taxonomy): domain Eukaryota; kingdom Viridiplantae; phylum Streptophyta; class Magnoliopsida; order Santalales; family Viscaceae; genus Viscum; species Viscum album. The sequence goes on along the minus strand of OY728131.1, from coordinate 1,470,233,987 downwards.
AGTGTCTAATTTATTACAGTAGAATAATATATAAGGTATCACATTCCAAAGGACAGAATAGATTAGTAGACTTGATAAAATATATAAATACAAGATTCTTACATTAAATTTGAATAAAAAAATTAAAACATAACTTATTTGAGAATAGAAACATTACCTATAGTATATCATTTCATGTCAATCATTATACACTTTATGCATTCTTGAGAATAGAAATAATGTAAGGGTGGGATAAAATATTTAGTAAGGGTTAATTATAATGGAGGCTATCATTAATAAATCATAAAAAACATAATGTAAAGGTAAATAACTAAGCACAAATTACATTTAAATAATATGATGTGTAAAAATAAATACTCCAAGGAAAATAACTAAAAAACATCATATTTATTGAATAATCTGAAAATGAAATAAATCAAGAGATAATACCATAGTGAAAATCACATAGATACTATTGATATTATTAATGAAGGAAATGATTAATTATTGGATTCCCTGATCTCCAGAATCAAGATACCTCTACCATCAAGACCATTCACAATATGGTAAAAACTATAGGTAAAACGTAGTTAATACTAGATTAACATGATTATATTGTGAGACCTACCGATGCATTGAGGGGTTATATAATATCGGTCCTCACCCATTACTACAAGTCCAAATAATTCATCATATATCAAATAATTAATTTAATTCATAAATAATTTATCTTATCATCAAATATTCTTATTATTTAAAGAATAAATATTTATCAATATTTCCCTAATCAATCATATAAATTTCAGAGTAAAACATCATTTATAGAAATCAAATACGATTTTAGTAATAACTGTATCTATGATAAATAATATAGATGTTTTTGGGGAATTTAATGTCTAACTACAATAGTAAAGGTAATTTTTCAACGGGAAGTTAATGACTACAAAATGAAATAAGTATGTGAATTCCAATACTATCCTTGGTCATAATAATCATAAACCATCAAAAGTAAGAATAATATAAATATCAACATATAACCATTGAAGTAATAATAAAGGTTCATTTTCAGTGAAGAATATAAATACCATAAAAAGATATTTAAAAATATTTTTGATGAAATTTTCATTTTTATTCTGAAAAACATTTTGAATGTTATTTTCTTTGAAAATAACAATTAAAAAAAATTAATAGTGATACTAATAAAATATCATGGTAAGCTTTTATGAAATGATATTCATGATAGAAAGTAACTTTTTAAATTCCATAAAAGTTAAAAATTATTTTCCTTTTTCACTGTAAAAATATTGGGAAAGTGACTTGTTTGGAAAACAACAAGAAGATCTCTTTCAAATTTTCCATAAAAACAAAATGGAATTTATATTGAAAATAAAATATAATTCATTTCAAAACATTTTTTATGAGATAAAATGGGTGGAAATTACTTTATTAAATCATTTTAAAATGGTTAAAAACTATTTTTTATACAAGTAAATAAACATTTTGTAAGAAAAAAAAATTATAAATGAAGAGTGAATTGAAGTCGTATTTTCTTTAAAACATATTCACCATTGATTTAAAAAAATCATAAAATATAACATCTATGTGAATATATCATGAATAAATATAGGATATAAAAATTAAATGGGTTTATTATGATATATTAATCTAATTTCTTCAAATCAGATTCAAGAGTAAACGATCTCTATTAGAATGAGATTTTTATATAAACATCTATAGTGATTATAACATTGAAGTGAGAATTAATCAATAAACCGATTAAGTATTTTAAATATAAATCCCCATAAAACATGATTAAATACAACATAAGGTAATAAAAATTAATTTTACACATATTTTTAGAATTATATAATCAATTATGTATATGATTAATGCAATGAAGGGAAATCTAGTGAAGAAATACCTTACAACATGGTAACTTTAAATTAAAATCCCCTAAGATGAAATAATTCAAATAAAATCATAAAATACCTTTAATAATGAATTATTCATGGTATTAATTTTATAATGGGTAGTATATAGAGCATATAAAATAAATTAGGTGCATAACATTACAATTTGACTCAATGAAATGAAATTTAGACAAAGTCTCTCACCCCATGCATCCTTTTAATTGAATGTTCATTAATCTCATGTAAAGTGGTTTTAAAAAGTTATTTAACTACACCATAACCGTATTAATATTTATAATATCATATATAATCCTTTTATAACATCTTATCACCCATTTATTAATATTATTTTAATATTTTTATAGTTTTGACTGCCAATTTCCTTGTTTTATCATACGGGTTTTTTTTGTGAAAGATCTATTTCTTTTGCATATTAAGTGGTTATATCATCTCCAAAATAAAAAATTTATTTTATTCATTTTAAATAAATTCTAATTTTATAATAAATCATTATTTATGGTTATAATAAATAAATTATGTTACAATCATGATTACGGTAGGTCGTATGTATGCATGAGTAACCATTCCAATTTTCAAGGATCATTATGGAATGAATGTAGGTAATATATTATATTTATATAATGATGATATTATCATATATATATACCATATTATATACTTATATATATCATTAATGTTGTTTGGTGATGAAAATAGAATCACATTACTTCATGAGGGTGGTATTGCACACGTACACAAATGATGTTATCATCTTTAATTATGTGAAAAGTTAAGAGTGGAAATGATATATATTATCTTTACAGAATGATAAATAAGTCATTAATATCAAAATTATTTCATTTATATCACAAATAATTTTTTCAATTTAGCATTATTACATTCCATGTAAAGCGTTAGTGAAAGAAGAATCACATTGTTTCACAAGGTGGTTGTCCTCCATATACACGAGAAATGTTATTATATCCCCTACGGGATATAAAGTAAAAAAATAATATATGATATAATGACTCAAAAGGTATAAATATGTTATAAATATAATATATATATAATTTATATACATTCTCATACCCAACTGTTAAATGTGGTAACGGAAGAATGAATTTCATCGGTTCGTGAGGCAAAAATCCATCGTACACACAAATGATGATTTCAGAACCCACTTGATGGGGGAGGATATAGTTTTAGGTAATTCAATTATTATAAAACAAACCCAATATATTTATATAATTATGTTATTATATAATATTTGTTTAATAAAAAATTTGTTGTGGTGGAGAAATAAATAAAGTAAAGATGCTCATTGAAGGACATTACCTATTCTTCAGATATCCTCATAAGATCTGCACTGAATCCTTAATTTATTGGATTCATGATAAAAATAAGGCTTATAAGATTAATAACGGGAAGTTGGGAATTTATTCAAGAAGTTATTTTCTTAACCAAATTGGTTTGATGCTGCGAATAATAGAGGAGAGGGGATGTACTTTATAAGTGGGGGAGAGGACACACTTGGTGTTTTTGAAATGAATTGACTACTCCCACATTTTTCAGATGTTACAGGGATAAAATATGGACCATAGTCTATAAATTGTGGTTTAATGTTCAAAATATGGCTATAAAATAGTTTTTAGACATGTTTATAGGAAATTTTACCCTTATCGTTTTAGTTTCACCCCGAGTAAAACCATTTTTACCTTAACTACAATAATTAATTTTTTTACTTCATTCACTCCTCACATTGGTAAAAAATTAAGTTACCATATTATAAATTATAATTTATTATGATTCCAAATATGAAATAATTTTTTCAAAATTAACTTCATATAATTGTAAAATTTAAATTTAAAATTATTCCTATACAAGTGGTAACAAAAAAGGTTTTTAAAGAGGAAGTATTCAAAAGTTTTCAATGTTTTTATATATAAATTCAACATAAAAATTATTATAATGAAATAAATTGGATAAATTGATATAAAATTATACTAATTTTTCTTTGAAATAAATTCAAAATATTATTTAACATTATAAATTATTTATATGAAAAGGCAGTTTTCAATTAAAATATAGTATTTTCTCTATTAATAAAAAAATAGAACTATTCATAAAAATATAAAAAAAATTACATAAATATATTTTTGGTAAGATTAATTAAAAATTTAAGTTTATTTTTTCATATAATGTTTATAATATTAGTAAAAATTAATTTTAAATTATTTGTACAAAGCTCGACAAATATTACTTTTAGAAAAATACAGTTACATCTAAAATATTTATATTTCTTTTAAGTGATGAATTTCTTATTATTAATATATATATATATATAATAAACATGTAAAAATATATATATTTTCATCCTTTTTTTAATCTTATTTTGACCCTTCATCCAACATAAATGTGATAACTATCATGTCAAATAATAATATTAAAATTATATTATTGTTTAGTAAAACTCAGCCTTGAATGTAATGAAAAATATTAGAGTAACACATTTTCTATGAAATACAAGGTAAACTCAATTTCGAGTGTAATGAAATCTATTGAATAGAATTAATTTATTAGAAAATTAATATATTATTAAGCCTTATGATGTTTTATTTTCATCTAATCTTTGTGTTGCATGTCATTTATGCTATCAACTACAACGTTTTTATTTTATAATTTTATTGTGTTGCACTCTCCACATCATAAATAAATTGTTTCCTCTTAATTTAAACTTGGTATTTCTAATATAGTGTTTGAAAATTGGCAAAACCATTTTCCAAACCCACATTGTAGAACGGTTTAGGAAAATATGTTTTTTGGGAAAGGATAAAGTGAAGTACAGAGGTTATATGCAATAACACATAAGTAGGATTCAAAGTTAGAGAAAATTTGTGGAAATCAAAGATATTAAGATGAAAGAAAATAATTAATACTTATAAAGAGTGATTGATTTCATTGATCATATGTAATTTAATGATCATTAGAAAGTTATGGGGATCAAAACCAAAGAAATCGATGAAATAAAAGGCCATCTTATTAATAATTCATGAAGGTAATATGATTTTTTTCAATATATTTTTCCTTAATATGATGAATTGTTTTACAATTTTAGAATATATGAAAATATTCTTTTTTGATATTTTTTTTCATAAGCACAATTTTGACATTTTGGTTTTGCATCGATCAATTTCTAATTTATCCCCCACTCTATGAAATTAATATAAAAACTAATTTTTTATGATTAAAGCACTAAAATTCAGCTTTAAAATATTGTAAGAGCCATGGAAGGGTGAAATTTATTTTTCCTATATCTAACTATATTATGAAAATAATATGGTAAGAACAGTTTATCTAATACAATACATTAATATCTAAACCTCAAATTTAATTCCACTTGTTCGTCATTAATATTTATTTTTCAAACAATGACATGTTAACCATAGCATCGTGTAGGCCTGTGCTAGGCTCTAAACCCTTATCATCTTTCAGTCATGGATTTAAGCCTCATAGCCTTATTGAACACTATGGGTTTTTACTGTCCATGTGGGTAGTACTTTTTCTATATCTATATTAATATATTTCCTAAAAAGTTATAAAAATATGATGTGTATCCTTGAATTAAATTTAATCATTAAATAACCTTGTTACTAAGGTTTAAATGAAATTTATTTATTTATTATTATTTTTTATATAAATTATACTAATTTTATTTTAATGTTATTAAAATATAATTTAGGATAATATTAAATATAAAGGTTATAAATACCTTTAAACTTATATTTATAAAATTTAAAGTAATTATTCCTCAAAATAATTTTTCTCTAAAACATATGCTTGCCAAAAAATTCACCCAAATATCCTTAATCCTGGTAGACTATCATCACCTAAAACCAAAAACGGTTTTTTAATAATTTGAACATATGATTGACTCATAAACCCATGGTGGTATCTATGCACTAATGTTAATTAATTCATATATTGATCTAAAACATAACAGTATCCATAAATGTTACAAGATACTTATCAAAAATTACTCTTGGTAATAAAAGACTTATAAAATTTAATTCTTCAATCACAGTGCACAAATACTTCATCTATTTTATTTCAAAATATTTTATTCCATGATATATGGTTTTTTATTTTGAATAGGGAATTGAATCAGGTAATTATTAGGTTTTCCATATTTTAGATATCGAACTAAAAATGGATTCGTAAGATGGGATTGATTTTTTTCAATCATACTCATCATTTTTCATTAGCAATTATTTTATTTATTCACATCCTTTACACACATAAATCATTTTCCCATTCATTTGAGACACTTTCTTGGTTCTATCCTTCAACAATTTTTACATTATGGATGTAACATCCGAAATATTATGAAATGAAACACTATTCCACATCGTTCACAAACGAACTAAAATACTATTATGTGACCTTTATAATATAGTTTTTAAATTAATTGGAATAAATATATAAAATTTATTTATGATATAAATATAATTCCCCAACTTAGTATGGATTTATTATTTTTTATTATAAAATAGTATCATAAATTTTATTAAATACTACTTAAACTTCAGAAATACATTTTCATCAAAAAATAACTTTTTATTGATTTTTATGTACAAGTAATGTAATTAATTTCTAGGTATTTTATAAAATATATATCGTAAAAATAAATTCATATTTGAGCTAAAAATGTCATGAATAATCTATGGTGAAAGTTTAATAATTTTCTGAAAATGTTTAATTTTTGTTGAATAGAAATACATATGCTATTTTTTATGATAGCTTGAAGGAATAAATATGTTATTAAATTTATTTAATTACTAAATTATGATTTTAAAATAGTAAAATTGTTCATAAATAATTCATAAAATGTATGTTATAATTTATTTTAGGATAGGTATAAAAAATTATTGTGAGTGCTGACGGAGTGCCTGCGCAGCATTGGAATTGTAAACTTTGGTTCTTTATAAGTAACAATTGGATGATAAAAATTATTTTCATTCTTTTTTTATTAATTATTATGTATTATTTATTTTTTATCTGATAAATTAAAATTTTATTGTTATAAAATATTAATCTTATCCAAATGTGTATGCAATTCTTACAAAATAAAAAATTTAAGAAGTTTTATTGACATATTTCTCAGTAATTATGCATAATGAGGTAATGTAGAAATATATTTTAAAGCTAATTATCTTATTTTTCTTAGGGTAATTTATTTTTTATATTTATATGTTAAATAGTAAACATTAATGTTTGTGCAACACTGATGTAGTGTTTGTGCAAGCATAAAAAAATAAAATGTTTTTATTAAAATATAATAATATTAAATGACCCATATTTTGGATAAAAATATTTATATAATAAATGTCAAACAATTATCATGTTTCAATTCAAATTTCTGACATTTTTTACCCACATAAATAACTTTAAATCCTTTAAAATATTTTATTTCAAAATGAAGTCAGGTTGTCACATTATAGTTTTCAAATTGTATAATATTTTATTATTATTTTTCTCATAATTTTTATTTGAATATGTATATTTTTTAGAAATATAACAAAATTATATTTCCCATAAAATTTTAAATTTAATTTTTAGAGAAAAAATAAATACCATAATGACTTTCAAAAAGATGATGTACTACTAATTTGATTTATGAATACTTCAGGTTAATGATATTAAAAATAATAAAATAAATATAATTTTTTATTTTTATGTTAATTTATGGATTCACTATATGAACATGAAATTAATGTGATATAATAAAAAATTCAAATTTGGAATTTTTTCGATGTTTTTAAAGTCATAATTATGAATAGTTTTTATTTTGACAAATATTATTTTTTATGAATAAAATAAAATATTTAAGAATTTAAAAATCAAAAAATTATTGAACAAATAAAAATAGATGATATTCCATCTAAAATTTAATCCCATTAAATATTTAATAATTTTTTTTAATCCTCAAACCATATAATATATTTATTATATTTTAATAATTTGAGTAATTCATAAGTAACCCCACACCTCTATTATAAAAAGAGACTTCTTCCATCAAAAATTTCATAACCTTAATCCTTATTGTTCAACAATAATATTCCAAATTAACTCATCCTCATCCATTACCATATTATTTTCCTTCTATTATCACAAAAATAACACTTCCAAGAGCCTTAAGAAGGTTCACAAGGAGAATTTTTCGAGAGATAAATTCTTTTTTTCTCTTTTAAATTTCTTTCTCACTTAAAACTTTTCCCCACCTCTTATACTATGTTTTAGGAAAAATAAAGTATCAAATATATAATATAATTTTGTTTTTATGGTATATGTTTCATAAAATATCTCATCTTCTAATTTTGTTCTTAAATAATGAAATCACTATCAGTGGTGCGTCAATTCAATGCCTTCTTGGACGATGATTTTTCATTTCCCTTTAAAAGAAATCCTAGAAATTTTAAATTCACATGTAATTGTTTAATATTACCTGTATATATTTATATATTATAACATTGAGAATATTTTATAATTTTGATAATGAATACCATAAAAAACGACCATAGAGACCACAAAATAAATGCACAAGGAAAAATGGAAATTACAAAATATTATTAAAAAATGGGTAGAATGATGTTATAAAATGATCATATAAGGTGTTATAAATAATTATTATGTTGCTATAAAATATTAATAATAATATTTAAACCATTATATAGTAGTTTTATATACAATTGAATTAAAAAACCCGAGGTAAGGGAATTCCTAACCCAATTTCTATTCTTTAGGTTAACCTTCCACTTCATTGATTATGTGGTACTAAGATTATTTGTGAAATTAATTTGTATTATATTATGTTTTATTATGTTGATTTACAATGTATACATATATTCTACTCTTTTTATAAATGCTCACTTCAAATATATGACATTTTTATAGTAATTTTCATTAAAAACCCACATTTAATTTCTTTTATTTTTTTAAAGGGAATGATTTATATAATGTATTTATTCTTTTTTGATGATCATGCTCTGGTTCTTTGTAATTTTTTATGATGAAGGTTTGGACCTATATGTCCCTCTAGTGCATTGGATATGTTTATTTAGATGGACGACCATATGTTTACTCCAAGTGTAACTACGATGGTTACGCTATAAGGTAGCCATGTGGGTTACATTGTAAGGTATCCATGATGGTTAAATTATAAGGTACCCATGAGGATTACCCTATAATGTAGCTATGATGGTTACATGGTAAGGTAACTGTGAGGGTTACTATTTATATGTTATACGTGAGGGGAATAATCTTAAGTAAGTAATGTCTCATGTTACCAATATGTTTTATTTATACTTGTCATGCTTTTATTAGAATATCGTGTTTTTAAAAGTAATATTGACAAGTTTATATTCAAAGGAAAATGTATTATAAGTATTTGTGGACTAATTATTTCATTATTTAATTTATTTCTGTTATTGAGCCTTTTGTACTCATCCCATGTTTTTAAATATTTTTCACAATATTACTTAGAATTTTTAATGACATGTTAGGTGCTAGTGTAGATTAATCCAATTATTTATTTTATAGATATTTTTTAAACTATGATTTAATGTATGGTTTGTCTAATCCTCAAAAACCGATAACAAAAATTGTCCTCGACTACATAATTTAATGTGTATTTTAGAATTACCTTTTATAAAAAATCAAAATCATGTTTTATTACAAAATATAATATTTCATGATCATGGATTTATATTTGGTATCAAAAGAACAGTCTAGACATCCTTGGATATTAGATGTTTTCATTTTAAAAAATTTAACGATATAATTTTATTTTAAACTTCATGTTATTTAAGTATATATAATAAAATTGTTTTTGTTAGTTGTAAATATATAAATTGATAATTATAAGTAAAACGAATGAATTGTGAGGGAATAATTCATTTAAGGGGAGAGAATGTAACACCCAATTTTTTTTTGAAAATGATACATTATGTCAAATCATTCTTAAAAGAACAACTAAAATACTATTATGTGACTTTTAGATCAAAGTTGTTAAATTGATAGGAACAAATATAAATAATTTATTTATGAAATAAATATAATTTTCCTACTAATTAGAGATTTATTGGTATATTATTAGAAAATAGTGACCTAATTTTTATTAAATACCTTTTAATCATTAAAAATATGTTTTCTTCAAAAAAAGATCATTTATTGTTTTTTGTGTAAAAATAATATAATTTATTTATAAATATTTTATAAAACATAAATCATAAAAACAAATTCATATTTAAAATTATAATATCATACATAGTTTATGGTTAATTTTGGAAAATTTTTTGAAAAGGTTTAATTTTTGGTGGATAGTAAAAAGTACACTTTTTTAAAAAATACAGTTTTTTATGACATCTTGATGAAATAATTAGGATATAAATTTTAAAAATACATTAAATAACTGAAATTTTATTTTATAATATTAATATTATACGCAGATAATTCAAAACTTGTTTGTTATAAATTATTTCATTAGAGGTATAAACATTTATTTTCAATGTCGATGCATTGTTAAAGTAGTATTGGCAATATAAATTTTGTTTTTTATAAGTAATAATTGAGAAAAAACATTATTTTCATGACTTTTTTTTTATTATTTATTTAATATTTATGTTTTTTTATCTTTTAAATTCTATTTTTATAGTTATATTATAGTAATGTAATCCAAAAGTCTCTACAGTGCTTACAAAGGGCAAGAAAATACTAAGTAACAAATTTAAGAAGTTTTATTAACATATATATTAGTAATTAAACATAATGAATGAATATAGAAATTTAGTTTGAACATAATTAACATCTTTCTTATAGTAATTTATTTTTAATTTTCTATATATTAAATAATTAACATTGATGCATGTGCAACACTAATTTAGTCCCCATGCGAGCATAGGAAAAATAAATAATATTTTTTTTTTAAATTATAAGAATTATTAAATGAACTGTATTTTAGATAAAAAATTATATAATAAATTTTCACCCATTATAATGTTTTTATTTAAATTTATGACATTTTGGGCCCACATAAATCACTTTAAATCCTTATATTTATTTTCTTTCAAAAGGAAGTTAAGTTTTCATATTATTGTTTTCAATTTGTATATTATTTTAATATGATGTTTTATATAATTTTTATTCAAATAAAAATACTATTCGGGAAAACAGTAAAATTATATTTCTCATATAATTTTATTATTAATTTTTAGGTAAAAATAAATAAAATAATGGATTTCACAAAGATGATGCAATATTTATTTAATTATTCAATGATTCAAGTTAATGTTATTAAAAACAATAAAATAAATACAATTTTATTTTTTTATGTTAATTCATGGATTTCCTAGATGAATATGACCTGCCCATGATATACTGAAAAAATTTATTCTAATTTTAAACTATTTTTCAATGTGTTTAAATTCATAATTATGAATAGTTTTAATTTCGACAAATATTATTTTTCATGAATAAAATATTTTATTTACCTATTTAAAAATCACAAAATTAATAAAAAAGTACAAAAAATGAGGATATTACTTATAAAAGGAAATACCATTAAGGTTTTAGGCCTTTTTTAAGTCTTATGACCAATTATATGTTAATTATTTTTTAATAATTTGAGTCATTCCTAAGATACCCCTCGCCTCAATTATAAAAAGGGGACCCTTCTTCAGAAATTTTATGACCTTAAACCTTATTGTTCTAAAAAAAGATTCTTAATTACCTCATCCTCATCCATTAATACTTTATTGTTCTTATGATATCATAAAAATACCACTTCTAAGACCGTTAAGAAGTTTCTCACGTAGAATTTTTCAGTTTGTAAATTCCTTTTTTCACATTTTAATTTCCTTTCACTTATACCTTATCCCCACCAATTATCCCAGTTTTCTTTCCAACTAAAGTATTAAATATATATTTTAATTTTTTTTTGTTTATTTTATATGTATCGTAAAATCTCTCATCATATACTGTTACTCTTAAACAAAGAAATATTTGTCTTTGGTGCGTCAATTCAGTACCTTTATGTAAGATGATTTTTCATTTCCCTTTTACCAAAATTGTGGAAACATTAAATTCACATTAAATTGTTTAATATGACTTAAATATATGTTTTTTTATTTTTTTATTTATTAATTTATTTTTACAAGGAATCCTATAAATAAACTGACCTTGATAACCATGAAATAAATTCACAAGAAAAAATGGAAATAACAAAATATTATTAATAAATGTGGGGAATGGTGTTATAAAATGATCATATAGTGGTTTAAAACAAATTATTATTTTTCTTTAAAATATTAAAAATTATTTTTTTTCATTATAAATGAGGTTTAAATACATTTTATATAAGGGAAAGCTGAGGTATGATAATTCTTAATCATGTTTCCATTCTCTGGGTTAACCTTCCACTTCAATGATTATGTGGTACTATGATTATTTGTGAAATGAATTTTGATTATATTATGTTTTATTAAGTTTATTTAAAGTGTATAGACATATTCCGTTATTTTTATCAATTATCACTTCAAATATATGATTTTTTAATGGTATTTTCTCTAAAAATCACCTTTTAATTTCTTTTATTTTTTAATGGGAATTATTTATATAATGTATTTATTCTTGTTTAATGATAAGGTTTTGATTCTTGTGCATTGTTCATGATGAAGGGTGGGACCTATATCTCACTCTAATGCATTGGGTAATCTTTTGTAAGAGTTAGAACATTTATTTGCATAATGTGTAACTGTGATGGTTACACCATAAGGTATTAGTGAGTGTTACATTGTAAGGTACCCATGAAGGTTACAATGTAAGGTAGTCGTGAGGAAGCCATGAGGGTTACATTATAAGGTACCCATGAGGGTTACAATTTATATTATAGATATGATGGTTTCAATCTTATGTAAGTAATTTCCAAAGTTACGAATTGGTTTTATTTATACTTGTGATGCATTAACTAGAATATCTTGTTATCATAAGTAATTTTATTGAGTTCATTTTCAAAGGAAAATATTTTATAAGTATTTCAGGGATAATAATTTAATTATTTAAGTTTATTTCCATTACAAAGAAATTTTTTTCTCATCCCTAGTTTTCAAATATTTTTCACAAGATTCCTTATATGTTCAAATAAAAGTTAATGTGATAGTGAAAATGAATAAAATTAATGATAATATAATTATTTTTATAAACTCTTATTTAATCTATGGTTTTTCTAATCCTTCAAAACATATACTGGAAAACATCCTTGATTGTATAATATAATAGGTATTTTACATTTATATTTTATAAAAAAAATATAAAGAATGTTTTACTACTGAATCTAGAAGTGCAGGATCAGGGCATTACATTTGGTATTTAAAGAATATTCTAGGAAACTTTTTGACATTATACATTGTCTTTTTTAAAATATTTAGTGATATAATTTAATTTTTAACTTTTATTTAATTAATTACATGTCAAAAAATAGATTTTCTTAATTATAAATATCTAAATTCCAAATTATAAGTATAATGAAATAATTTAGATGGTGAAATTTATTTAAGGGAGAGAATATAACATCTCAAACTTTTTTAAAAGGAAACATTGCGCCACATCATGCTTAAATGAACAACTAAAATACAATTATGTGGCCTTTATAAAATAGTTGTTAAATTGAATTTAATAAATATAAATAATTTTTTATGAGATAAATATATTTTTCAAACTCAAAATGGATTTATTAGTTTTTTGTTAGAAAATGATGACATACTTTGTATTAAAGACATTTTGAACTTTCAAAATATGTTTTCATCAAAAATTGACTTCTTATTGCTTTCTATGTATAAAAAATATAATTTATTTCTAGATTTTTTTTAAGACATATATTGTAAATATAAATACATATTTGAAATAAGAGTATCGAAATGAGTCTATGGTGATGTTTTGAGAATTTTCAGGAAAGGTTTAATTTTTGGAGAATAGTAAAAATTATGCTTTTTTATAAAATACGTTATTTTTTATAACATCTTGAAGATATAATTATGATATAAAATTTATTGAATTTATTGAATAACTGAATAAATATTTTATAATAGTAATATTGTATTTAAATAATTTATAACAAGTATGTTATAAGTTATTTTATGAAAGGTGTAACAATTTATTGTCATTGTCAACGTTGTTTCTGCACAGCATTGGAAATGTAAAATTTGATTCCTTATCAGAAAAAATAGAGTTCTCAAAATTATTCTCATTAATTTTTAAATATTTATTATATATTATCTATTTTTTATATATTAAATTATAATTTTATATTTATAAAATATTAATATTATCCAAATTTATTTGTAATTCTTGCATAGTGAATGAAAAAAATTTAAAAACTAAGAAGTTTTCTTGAAATATATATTTGTAATTATACATAATTAATGTATATACAATTTTATTTTGATTCTAATTGACATATTTTTTTGAAGGTATTTTGATTTTTATTTTTTTTATTAAATAATTAACATTAATGTCTTTGAAACACTATTGTAGTGCACATGCAAGCATCACAAAAATGAGTAAAATATTCTTATTAAAATTATAAAAATTATTAAATTTCCTATATTTTAAAGAAAATTTTTTATATTAGTTATTTTCAACCATTATCATGGTTTGATTCTTATTTGGGACATTTTGGACCCATATAAATAACTTTAAATCCTTTAAAATATATTATTTCAAAAAAAAAAGTCAAGTTGTCAAATTATAATTTGTCGTACATATAATATATTAATATGAAATTTTATGTAAGTTTTATTTGAATATGAATAGTATTCAGAATTATAATAAAATTATATTTTTTATAGAATTTTATTTTTAATTCTAAGACAACAAATAAATTCGAAAATAGTTTTGACAAAGATGATGTCGTATTATTTTAATTAATGAATAAATCAAGTTAATGATATAAATAAAATATTATTTGATATTTTTATGTTAATTCATGGATACCTAGATGAATATGAAATTCATATGATATAATAAAAAATTATTCGAATTTGATAATTTTTGATGTATTTAAAGTCATAATTAATAATAATTTCAATTTTGACACAAAAATCATGAATAGAATATTTTATTTCATTATTTAAAAATCACCAAACTATTAAAAATGTCAAAAAAATGGTGATATTGTTTTTAAAATGTAATCCTCTTTAGTTTTTAGGCCTTTTTGGAAGTCTTAATCCCTATAATATATTTATTATATTTTAATAATTTGAGTAATTCTTATGTTACCACTACCCTAAAATATAGAAAGGGCTCCTCCCTTCACAAATTTCATAACCATAATCATTATTTTTTAGCAAAACTATTCCAAACTCACTACTAATAGTCCATTACCACGTTATTGTGCTTCTGTTCTCATAAAAATATCTCTTTTAAGAGCCTTAAGAAGGTTTTCACGAAGAATTATTCAATAGCTAAATTCATTTTTTCTCTTAAATTTATTTATCACTTTTACCTTATCCCCACATCTTATACCTTGTTTCATGAAAACTCCAATATAACATATATACTGTTTTTTTTTTGCGTTTATGGTATATGTATCATAAAATCTCTCATCTTCTAGTTGTATTCCAAATTAATGAAATCATCGTTTATGGTGTGTCAATTCAGCGCTCTCATGGATGTTGATTTTTTGTTTCCCTTTTACGAAACTCATGGAATGTTTAAATTGAAATATAATTAATTAATATGACCAAAATATGTATATTTAATCACTTATTGGTTGTTATTTCATTATGACTTAGAAGACCATAAATAAACTAACCTTGGAAACTATGAAATTATTGCAGAAGAAAAAATGGAAGTAGAAAAATATTGTGAATAAATTATTGGAATGATGTTATAAAATGATCATATATGGATTTTTGTAAAAATTATTAAGATTGTTTAAAATATTAATAATACTCCTTTAACAATTATATATAAGGTTTAGACACATTTTGTGTAAGAATAATCCAAGGTAAGGGAATTCTTAACCCAAAATCTATTTTTTGTGTTAACCTTATATTTCATTCATTATGTGGTACTAAGATTATTTGTGTAATGAAATTTGATTATATTATTCTTTATTATTTGGATTTGTAGTTTATATTCATATTCCACTATTTTTATCAATTATCTCTTTAAATATATGTTATTTTTGAAGGATTCTTCTTTAAATAACCACTTTAAATTTATTTTTTAAAGGGAATGATTTATATGATATATTTATTCTTTTTTGATGATCCTGTTATGGTTCATGGGAATTGAATATGATGAATGGTGGGACATGTATCTTAATTTAATATATTTGGTATTTTCATGTAGGAGATCGATAGTATGGTTACTCCATGTGTAACACTGATGGTCCAAGATATGAGCACTTCATAAATTTACAATACGTGTAATTTATAGTAAATATTATTTTATTAAATAACAAAAAATATTAAAAATGTAAAATTAAAACAAGATGATATTATATTTTTATTATAAAAAAATTCCTTTTAATTGATTTTTGGACTTTTATACTAAATATATTGACCCTCAAATAATGAATATCTTTGTTCTCATGGTAAGAGTTAATAGGGTTAAATAGTGGTTACTACTGAAAGATAAATATATTAATGTAGTCCAAACATGTGTAATTTTTATTTTATAAGGTTATTTAGACCCATATTTATCTTATATTATAAATAAATATCATTGGATAGATTTTTATTTGAAAGTTAAATTATATTAATATAATATTTTGAGAAATTTTAAGAGTTCCTTTCCCCACTATTGTAAAAGGGAACTTATTCTTATAAATCCTTCACAATTAAAAACACATTTTTTCTGAAAACAATAACTATTCAAAATCCATACCATAATTCTAGTGTAATTATTTTATTCATAACACCAACCATATAAGGCTTAAGGTGGTATTCAGTGTAGGTTTTACAAAGAAGATGTATAATTTTTATCACTTCTTTTTAATTTTGTTTCTTATTCCACCTCTTTAAAATAGTATTAAACCGTGATAAAATAATAATAATAATAATAACTATAAACCATATACTTATATGTTATTACTTTAAAATCATATCCAATATCCATCTCTAGTATCCATCAAATGGGAGAACAGTTCATTGTTGGTGTGTACGGTGGACTACCGCCTCGCGAACTGATGTAATTGGTTTTACATCACCATATATCAATACAATTTTTATTGATGAATTTAATTTTCAGATATTATATTCATGAAATTTTTTTAATTATATAATGATAATATATCATTTCCCTTCTTACCATTACATGCACTGAAAATTGATAATTTCTTTTGTGTAAATGTGTGGACTACCACCTTCAGAAATCAATGCAATTTGTTTTTCATCACAACACATGGTTGATATATATATATATATATATTTAAATAATTAATATGATATATATTATATTACAATAAGTATTGAAAAATAAAATAATACTTACATTATTTCCATAATGATCGTTGAGAAATAGAAACGTTGCTCGTGCTTACGTATGGTATGTAGTCTCTATTATTATAACATAGATAATTTTTAATAATTACATTTAAAAGATGGATTTTAATATGTAATTTATGTTTAAAAGGGTAATTATGTATTGATTTTTATTATTAATATGAGGTAATAATAACCAATTTGACTATAGTCAGCCTATCAATGTCATTTTGGACTTACGAACCAAATATTGCTAAAACGTCTAACATGAACATAAATGATTAATAAATTATTATAAAATGGTAGTAAGTGAGATAAAAGCAATAATAAACAAGAAATTTGGTATTAAAAAACTATATAATCAGACTAATTTTATTATTATGGGTTATAAAAATAATATTTGATTATTCAGACATTAGGTAAGGGTTTATCATCTCACTTTTACTTCTATGAGGCATATGACATATTCATCACTTATTTCTTTTATGTGATGTATATACTTCCAATATATTATATAATATAATTAATATTTTTTTCTTTATGGTATTTAAAGTTTCATTTTATATAATTTCTTTCATGGGGATTAAGATTCAAAAGAAATCCATGTTTTTGGGTTTTATTTCACAATCTAATCATTTTTCCAGACAGTTTATCTGTATATATCAACTACGTAATTTTCTCTTACATATCCATCTTTTATAAAAAAAATTAATTATGTTTTTAGTATTGTAAAAACATTTTTAAAATCATTTTTTTTCAATTTTTACATAATTTTTTTATGGGAATGTTTTTTTTCATTATTAAAATGATGAAATTTGAATATTTTCCAACAAAAATATTCTATAAATAATTTTTAAATTATATTTAATGAGGGAATTTTCACTCCATCATAACACCTAAATTATTTTAAGATACCATTAAAATTTTACAATGTTATTTTTAGTGAAATTGTTTCCCTTTATAATTGCGTAGTTTTATAGAAAAAAAGATTTCAAAATGGAAAGGTTATTTTCCTCAAGAATTATTCCAATTGATCATTTAAAATAGTTTTCCATCTATGATAACATTATTCGATGTTAATTATTATTTATTTGGGATATTATCCAAGTATAAAATCATTATTATTTCTCTAGATGTTTTATTTTTATAATGACATGATGTTTATGAATCCCGCTTCATTTTCATGACTTATAGTGTGATAAAATGTGTATGAAACCCATTCCCATTTTTTGGTATTGATATGATTAATTTTTTATGATCATTTGGAACACATATGTATGATTTTAATTATTAGATCAGTGGGACCTATATAAAACTCCAATGCATTGGGTAACGATTGATATCTTCTGAGATAAATAATACTAGGATGGGGAGTAAACCCAGTTTTGTAAGGTAAGTTGTCCACTATGATAGTCATGGGAGGGAACCTTGACTACTAAGATAGTTTGGAGAGTGAATACATTCCACTATTATAGTCTATTAAATGGTCCTTTTCTACTAAATGAATTATTTTATATATTTATGTGTATTCCACAATTCCATTTCTTATACCAATTTTATGCTCGTGGATCATGTTCTTTAATTACATTATGATTCATGTTTTATGAACATACAAGATTTATGAAATAACTCAAAATTATGATCTTTTACATTCAGGGTATGATGTTCAAATTTTAAACTCATGTTCTCAAACCCATTTTCTCATTTTATTATTATATGATGAATAATATCTCCCTTGTTTAACCGCATTGAGCATCTAAGCTCTCCCTTTCTTATGATTCCTTTTCCCAAGTTATGAATAACGATTCTAAATGATTTGTGTTTAGAATGTCTTCATATGTGAGGAATTTTCTGGGATTTATTGAATAATTATCATTGAATATGAAAATATGGGTATAGTGGGAGATGATGTTGAACTTTATGAACTAGTGGTTTATGAACCCATGTTGTTAAGAGTTTATGGTAATTTTATAAAACTCTAAACCTAAAAGGTCCTTCGGTATGAAAGTGATCCAATATTTCCTTTTTATGTTTTATGTTTTTTATGGAAAACATTGGGTCAAATTTTTTAGTATCAATGCTAGAAAAAAAATTATCATCGAATATAGAAGTGTGAGTTTCTGGCTATTAAAATAGGTATACATCGATGATGCATATATGATAAATTATTTCTATTTTGAATATAAAATCAAATTATTTTAAACAAAATATTCTCTAGGTTCCCTTGAATTAGACCCATTCAAACAATATTTCAATATCCTACCTCTAGATAGAATTGAGGAGATCAGTACAATCATCCATACTATACTTTGAAAGGTGACTTATAAATAAAATCTGAAAAACTAATGTGTTAAAAAACTCTAATAAATCCAATGTAATCCCCCATTATCTACAAAAATATATGAAATGTTATAAAATCATGTTCTCTAATACTCTGACCATACAAAAAATCTTCATATAATTTTGAGGATGGTATGTTTCACTAAACTTATCTATAGTTTCCAATTCTTGTTGTATCCCATGTAAGAAGATGGTTGTTAACTTGGATTAATAAACATATATAATAATCCTCATCAAACCATGTATTTTAATGACCTCATATACATAAATCCTTTCCATATCATCAACAAACTAGGTATCTCATATTAGTTGGTGAGATTCCATATTATTCAATCTATTGATGATAACACGTACTACATCACAACCTTAGGGTGAAATTTATATATCTATAAAAATCTCTAAATTGACCTCATCATAATTATAAATAAAATTGGGTAGTGTTTAATAGATAACATTGGATCTATGGTGATCTTCATTTACTTACTAACATGTGAGGAATCCTAATACAAATCATATTATAATCCACTTCATCTCTGGTCACCTATATTATCATAAATAATTAACATACTGAAGGATCCCAGAACCCTCTAATAGTGGATGGGTGAATCAGGGTGTCAATATTTTATTTTAATGTGACGGATCTTGCTCCCACATTGGTATGAACTTGTTAAATCTAGTACTTGGTAATCCGATTTAATCTAAACATTCACACTCAAAAGGTCCACACAATAATTTCATGTGCTTCACCACTAAGGGCTAGTCCACATAGCATACACTGATAGGTTTTTAGTCATATAAAGTCCACTAATATTTACTAGTTGTGGATTATGAAATATTTTCACATTCACTCGAGGATAGGTGCAATAAATTTACATGGTTTTAGGTATTTCACACTACGTCCCTCATATCCCTTTTGTTGAATCCACATTTCTCACTACGTTTGGATAAATTTGAAATAAGTTTATTGACTTGAAGATCACTTAAATGGGTGGGAATTAAATCATTCATCCTAAACTATAGAGAGATTATCTATTGATGTCTCATTTACCCCTGTATAATTAATCTAATTTTCCATGTACTATTCATTTATGAACTTTTCCACCATGAATGAGACTTCTTCCTCCGCATACCACCCTGCACCGCATACTGTGAGTCATTCGTGAACTACCTCTCCTAACATGTACCATCCTACTTTGCAAAAGGATTATTCTTTTGTGAACCTCCTCTCTTTTTTGGACTTCAAGATCTTCATCCATGTACTCACTCCCCTATGTGTACATGCCTTCTTGAAAACCACTTCTCACTTCACCGACTTCCTCTAAATTTCTGATCAGAATCTATTTAACATGGTTTTATTCCTACAAACCACTCTAGACTTCACAGAACTCCTCCTAGATTTTGAATCTCAGTGTCACACACTTAATAAAGGGATTAGGACTCCTTATATTGGCATGTAGTTAGACACAATAATACAAACTGAGATTTACCAAATATTCAGTACAACATCACATTTACCACTTATGGTTCATCTCTTATGAACCATTTTCCCTATGTAGTCTGTGTATGGTCACTCCTCCTTCGTGGAGGATGAACACTTCTATAAACTGAACTGTGCTTTATTCTAACCAATGACAAGCCATCCTATTAAGATTTTATATTCTATATATTTTGAACCTTCCAGTGAAGCATATCTATCCCAAAAAACAAGTTTTCATTCATGATCTGTCTACCACCCTTCATAGTCATTATAGCATTGCTACGCAGAAATACTACATTTTTTGTTTTCCCTCACTGAAATGCGTACCTCATAGGTGGTCCGCAAACAATCCTTTGTGGTCTGTGAACCACGCTTCGCAAAATCCTCTACATAAAAATTTCCTTTTCCAAAATAATAAACTCTAGATTTTAAGGCCCAAAAATTTCTCGAACACGGGGTAACGGTTCCACCATAAATAATTGCTTCGACATGTACTATAAGAACTGTTGTCTTTAAGACCCCTTGATCAATCAAATGTTCATTGAAAACAAACACAGACCATACTTGAGTTATCACATGAATACCCTTGGGTCTAACACATACATCATATTAAATCCTAGGTGAACAACCCATTTTAAGATACATGAATCCCATATCATCTCATCCTATATTCTCATCAGAACCTCAAATCTACCTTGATCATAAAAAACATCAAATTCATCCTATGTTCAATTTGGTAGATATAACTATACTATATTTTATACCCTATAACTTAGTAATCCAACTCTAATTTTATAATCTAAATTACCCTATATAAAAGTGATGTGGTAATACATAGAGAAATTAGTGTATCCTTCTCCACATACAGTTCAATATCTAAATTTATGTCTGTTATGAGTGAAGTTCACATGTAATTTTTTAGGAAGTTGTCTTTTTTGTTAACCCTATTTGATAATAATATATAATTATGGATGTATTGATATTTAATTTATATACTAGTTATAATGGATGAGATCACATCACATGGTAGTTTATATTTTTGTTGGAGTGGTTTGACTATTGGTAAATCATGTTTCAGAAGGAAACTATTATTCAAAGTGGTGATTCTTATAGGATTTTTATATATTCATATGTGTTTTTCTATTATTTAGAATGATACTTTTTTGGATGATTAGATGTTTTTAAAGAAGCCTTATAATTGATCTAAAAAATCTAGAACTTGGTGTACTAGAGAAATGGACAAATCAATATCTATGTAATGGTATTCCCATATATGTGAATCTATCACAGAAGAAAATTTTAATAAGATCTATACATAAAGGATATCTATTTCAGTATATGTACCTTGTAAGAATATTTAGTATTTATTGATCTATATAAGGGTAAAAAACTGATTCCTCATGTAAGAAGATTCAAAATTAGGGTTTGATTTAAGGGTGATAAAGTAAATGGATCCATGGTTTTAATTCCCAAAATATTTTTTAATAAAAATTTAATTAGACAATGATTTATATGTTTAGGTTCATGAATGAAACATCCCATTGATTTTAATTTACTATGTTTCTATAAAATACTACAACCTCATTCCAAAGTTGAGGTTTTGTGATGAGATGTGTATGGAAAACAATAGAATAAGGTTCCACAACATATATCTACATTTTTTGGATGATATTTTTTTCCTATGAGTATAATAAATGTTTTTAAGGGACTATTTATCCTAAAATTCATATAAAATTAAATATAATATTTTTACCTGAACAAAAATTTTAAATTTAATTCAAAATTATTATAGATTTCAAAAAATAATATTTGAAACTATTTATATATTATTCTGTATGAATAAATATCAAAGTTTTTGATTGAGAAGATCTATACACTTGATCATCATGGGGAACTTGCATAATAATTGTTGAAATATCTTTTTGGTATTCTATAAATAATATCAAAATAATAAATCATTAAAATTATGGTTTTGAGATTTCTAGTAGAGCTCATGACACTCGATTGCATCGAATAGTGGGAAGCTGAAGAAGATAGATATGTAATTTATTCTGGTTCTTACGGATTTCAATGGGATATTGTATAATTGTTGATGATCTAAGAATATACTAAGGAATAATGAGTTTATCTTCATATGTGTATATTATATTGCATGGATGGATCATCCCAAATAACATTAAGGAGATATTGATATGATAATTTTTCACTATAATCATTTTGGATGTCATAATTCTTTAAGAATTATATATTTTCTATATGTTAATAAATACATTGGTTTTTAAGTTTTGATTCATTCTATAATTGATGAAAAATATTTGATGAACATCTTGTAAATTTTTAAACAAATCCAAGTAATTATCAGTTAGAAGTGTATGATAGCATCATACAAGGAAAATTAGACGATAACTACTTGAAACATGTGTGATAATTATAATTTATAATTACTAAAAATCTATATTTATAAAAAATTACTTGACCAATGTTTGATAACATAATGGATAAGTCTCTTGCAGTAGGGTTAAACCTTTTAAAATCCTCTTATGTGTTGCTTTCCTTTTATATTCATGTATATGGGTGAGGAATAGAAAATTAAGAGTTAACAATGAATTTAATCACTCATTGGGATTTTATTTAATAAAAACAATATTTAAAATGAGAAATTGGTACTATTGATTCACCCCCACCCATCTCTTAGAAATACCCTAAATAACCTGGGATCTATAATTATTATTAGTCAAAATTATGTTCCACTGATATTCTACCCCTACAAATATTATGGCTAGTCAGAAAATTCATCAGTAAAGGGGTTCCAATTTTAAAATAAAATAAATTTCATGGATGGATGAATAAAATGTTACCCTATCTTCTATCACAAGTATCGGAAGAGAGTTTTTTTTCTCATTAAGGGCTATCCAATAATTTCAGGGGACAGTTCCATTACATGTAAAGATAAGAGGAATCTTGATACTAATAGAAAGAATGAAATAATATACTATCATCTTCAGATGAATTATTGTATAATAATTCGACAAGTATGTATATAGATAATGAAAAATCAGATACTTTTTAGAACATGAAAGAGGTAAATAGAAATATAAAATAAGTAAAATTACAAATCTAGAGTGAAAATTCTGAAGATACAAGAATACCTAAATATGTGAATACTGATGAATATTTCAGAAGCACGAAGTATATAGTAAGTCATATTAGATGCATTGGAGAAAATATAGTTGATTCAAATATGGTCAAAAAATAATGAGGAATATTCTAGATAGATTTGACCTAAAATTTCATCCTTGTATTAAATTAATGATTTATCTCTTGATGAATTGTACAATGCCCTCCTGATTTATGGTGTGATAAAAAAACTAGTTTTTGAGAAAAAAGAAAAGGAGAATATATATTTTAAATCTATGAATAAAGATAAAATTACAGGATTATAAGAATATAATTGACTCGGATATGTATATTGAGAGTGATGAAAATCATCAGATACTCCTGACTATCATATATAAGGGTGTTTATAAAGTAAAGTGAAAGTATAAAGGGTTTCTTACACATAAGTATTTTAAATTTAGATTAATTTGAAAAAAAATATTAGGTATTACAATAAATAAATAATAATGTAATATATGAATGGACGGGATAAAGCAAAATGTCAAATAAAAACAAATATACTACAAACTACATAAAATATAATGAATATAGAAGAAAGATATTAATGGAAAATAAAATGGGAATGGTGATTAAATAAAATTATGATATATCATCCTTATTGAATTATGGGAATATTTTTATAGTAAATACATTAACTTCATAGAACATTTCAAATGTAAAAAATATAGATCAAGCAGTGAATAAGTTACGGATGGCGAGGAAGATTATATGTATCACATATTGAGGATAGAACATGATGTCGAAGTATATATAAATTTTAAATTGAAAAATGAGTCCAAATATATTAATATGTATATTTTAAAGATAAAGAATATTGAAAATTGGTTTCATGATAGGCAGAATAAATATAGTGATGAAATAAAACATCTCCAACTAAAACATGGTGAGCAAGAAATAATGGTAAAATAATCTGGAAACAAGTTTGATACATAAGAGGAAAATATTTTCTAGGTATAATCAATGTTTCCTAAGGAAATATATACCCTTGAAAAATCAATATATACTTTGATAAAGATACGGAAGTCAATGTTAAAATATCACAAACTAAAGGAGATTATAGTTATGAGGTTTATGAAAACAAATCACCTATAATTCTGGATAAAAACAAATCTATTTCAATTAACAATTATAGTTAAAAAGATATATTTGAGAAATCCTATGTATATAAGATACTTGAAAAATATAATTTTATAATAAAGGGGGTATAGAATATTTATAATAAGGTGTATTATTCAAAATCCAAGTAAATAATGGTTTTTCCTATACAAAAATAGTAAGTATAATTTCTATGCCAGACACAGTAGTAAAACAAGATAACTGATTTCAATGATTATTTTTTTGTCTATGGGAACAAGTAATATGGTTTCTAGTATAACTTTCTACTTTCATGGAACCATATAATATCATAGTAAAGTGGGAGTCACTAAAAAAGGAAAAAATTCTAATTTTGGGAAGAAGCATACATGATATGAAAGTAGAGCTTGTGTACCTACAAAATGTTTGTTTGATTATCTAACACAGATTTATGAAATATGATACCTATATGGTCACTATGAAAAATATTTCATTACCATGATTCTAGATCCAAAAATTTATATTTTAAGAGAAGGGAAGGAATCATATAAAAATAAGGTAGAAAAATCATTGATTATAGAGGTAAATATGTAAGTTAGTAATAAAAGAAGGTTATAGATCCTTGATAGTGGCTACTGTTAACATATGATAGGATATATTAAGGACTGAAATATATTGAGGAACGTTATAGAGTTTTGTGACTTTTGTATTGATATTTATTTAAAAATAAATGGAATTAGTTCTACTTAAATTGATCCATCCAAACTGAACCCACAATAGTTTGTATATATTAATGGGATTAAACATAAATTTTTTTAGTGTCAATAAATAATGTGATAAAGATAATTAAGTTATATTTGAAAAAACACATGTCTCATTAAAATAGTTAAATATAGTAGGATTGTTATAAGAGGATAATAGACCGGTGGTAATGTATTTCAGATTATAGACCCTAGTAATTCATGTTATCTCGATGAAAGTGAAAAGAACATTCTATGGAATAGAATACTTTGACACATTAATCAAAATAATTTGAGTAAAATATTAAAATAATATTTTTTAAGTACTTCCCTCAATTTATTCGATATATAGATCAAGATTTTTCTACCTATAAAAAGGTTGAAATGTTCTAAGGGAACTAAAAAAAGAGCTAAGATGCAATCAACAAGTAGTCTTAAATTAATCCAATCAGATTTGTGTGGACCTATGACACACCAATACAAAAAGTTTGACTTGTACAGTATTAAATTTATTGATTATTATAAAATAATTAAAAAAGTTTTATTTATGAATCACAAGTCATAAGTAGTGGATATGTGTCAATATGTATAGAAGATAATTTGAAAAAGAATACAGTATTAATATTAAGGATTTAGGAGAAGAAAATTGGAAGGAATACACTAGAAAATAATTTTAATCCCACATTTCAAAGTATGTAACTATACATCAATATAGTTCCCTTACACACCTTAGTATAATATGGTTCAAGAAATAATTAATAGGAACATAGTTGATATGGGGAGAACAATGATTGTTCAATTTTATAGATATAAATTCTTTTGGAGAGAAGGGGTATGCACTACTATTCCCATTCAAAACTGATAATTCTTTAGTCCAAACTCAAACATAACTTCATCTAAAATATTTTAAATAAATAATCCAATAATGAGTTATTTTAGGGTCCTTATAATCCTCTATAACATCAAACTGAAAGGCTAAAAAATTAAAATTTTATGAAATGGATACGGGTGGTGTGTTTATTGGAAACTAATCTAATGAAAAAGGATATGGATTCTGGATAAAAATACTTCATTAGGATTTTGATTATTATGATTGAAAAATAATTTTAAATCAACCCAAAAGTGTTTCTTCATATGTAGGGGTTTTGATGAAATTGATGAATCTAGAATGCATATTTCAGGACAAAACAGTGAAAAATAGGTTCATACTATACCAATAATAGAAGATGATGTATATTACCAAACTAGTAATTAGGTAAAGAATATTTAACATAAATAATAATAAAAAATATATTAAAAAGCTATTTATAATAAAAAAACATTATTATGTATCTAACTAATCTATCCCAAACAAAAATATAACTGAGCTTTAAGGAACAGGAAGATAGAAAAACTAATATAATGATGAATATTTATAATAAGACTATAATTACATCACATGTTGAACCAAAATAAGTGATATAATTTTTTTCACAGAAGGAATGTATTGATGTAATGAATGTCGAGCTTGATCAAATTGAGAATATTTCTACTTGGGACCTTGTTCTGAGAAATATTGATAAAAATATCATTAGGTCCAAATGTTTTCATTATAATCAAATTAAATTATTAGGGATAATCAAAAAAATTATAAACATGTATTAAAGGGTTATTTTCAAGATGAGGTATTATTATTTTGAAGATAATTTTGCACATGTTGAATGTTTGAGGCAATAATAATGTTCTTTGTAATGGTATAATTTTGTAAATATAGAATTTATTATATGGATTTAAAATATATCATAATAAATACAGATCTTTTAGATGGATTTTATATATGTAATCTTGAATTTTTCTTCTTGATAATGATGGTTCAAGTGTGTGAAAATTAAAGAAGTAATTATATGGATTAAAGAAGGACCTAAGGTCCTATTATTGATTTACTGATAAATAATTAAAAAATTTAAATTTGTCATGGGAAATGTATAAATAAAACTACTTATAAAATATATGTAATTAGTTACTCTCAATATTGTTGTTTATATTGATGATATAATATTTCTAGGTGATTAATAAATTTCCTGCATATAATTTTCCAAAGAATTGAAATCAAAATTTGAAATGTTTGTGCATGCTGAGAAGTGAAACTTCTTTGGGTGATAAGATATTTATGAAGAACTTTTTTCTTCTTATCCCCTGAGAATTATTATAGAGTTCTGTTGAATAATTTTGAAATTTTGGAATCAAATCTAGTATCTACACTCATTCATGTAGGGCTAAAATTATCTAGTAATACTGAATGTGAAAGTGCAAATCAAATGTAATTTAGAAGAATTATTGGAATCATTATTTATCACAAAAATTATAAAAAAGGTATTATATAACTCTTTCTTCTTTTGAAAATATATTAGAGTGATCCTATATAGTTAAATATTATGGATATTAAAATAGTCAAGAAATATGTGAATGTAACTCAATGTTTGGGATTCTTTTACAAGTGTAGAAATAACCAAAATTTGTTAGGATTTTTATATATAGATAGTATAGGTGATTGTGATGATATAAGGCCCACTTTAGGTAATGTATTTCCATTGGGATATATTTCTTTGAGATGGAACCATAAGAAACATAAATTCTCACACTGATTACTACACAAGATGAAAGTTTTTTTGTTTCTAGTGTTTGTTCTCAAATTATTTAGATGGAGTGACTGGATTATTTTAGGGTGAAATTGTAGAAACCTATTAGAATTTTATTTGATAGTAATATTTTTATATGCCTTTATCAAAACCTTTTGTATGACTCAATTTCTATTAATATTTATATCCTATTTCATTTAATCAGAAAGAATATGGAAAATGGATATACAATGATCGGATTTATTCTATTCTGAGAAAAATAGTATATATCTTCTCTAAGGATATCCCTAAGAAAATATTTGATACTTGACGTAGAACATGTCTGTGTAGACCATCCTATATCATTAAAAAATATTTATATAGGACCCCCTTGGATCCTTGTATTTTATTGATAGTGTGGTATAAGTAATGCACACCTCTTTTCTTAGAAAAGACACTATGGTAAAATAGAAGATGTGATTTTTTATCAATATATTATATTTTAGTGGTTGTGGTTATTTTTAAATGTTGTATTATAATTTGATGAATTTTGATCCATCATTAAGGGAGAGATTATTCTCACATAGAAGAAATGATTCTTGGCATCAAGAGTTCTGGTTCTCTAAAAAAATACTACTTTAACCTATGGTGTGGTGTAAAGATATTTTTCTTATAAAAAATGATTGGATTTTCTATCTCTTGAATAAGAAATAAGTTTTTATGATGATGTTCAGAAAGATTATATTGGGTTAACAACAAATTCAAAGGGGTGGATTGATGTGCAAATGGATTTATTGAATATGTTGCATTTGTTTTCAACACTATTTGAGAAACATATGTGATTATTTATGTGTTAAAAATCAATTTAGTGACTATTTATAAAATATTAGAACATCCCTTAATTGTATACTTTTTTTTGCAGTGTCTAGATTTTTTCAAAATTATACTTGATAAAGAAGTTGTTTAATAAAGTGGTAATTATTTGAATATTGTAATGGATTAATCTATGTTCTTATATTATTAAGGGTGATGTTTTTGAGGAGATTATAAGTCATTTATAATCCCTAGAACTAATAAAAAATTATCTATAACATGGAATTATAGAAAATGTAATGTTTGTATCTATGTAAATGGATATCATGTAAGAGAATCCATAATATAAAAATATTTTTAGAAGGTTATTTATATGAAGGTTCACTTCATAAATGTATCCACTATGTAAGTAGATTACACATTTAAAAATATATATAATGGTATTAGAAATTAAATCTGCCTCTAAGAGGGTTCAGAATTATGGTTTGACATAAGGGTGATCATGTAAAGGGATTGATGCTTCAAATTCCCAATCTCATTTCTAAAAAAAATTAAATCGGACGACAAATTATATGCTAAGCTTCACGAAACAATCATTACTATAATTATAATTAACTATTATTCAGGTTGAGGATGAAACCTCAAGATAAATGTAATTTTGGGTGATGATATGAGTATTGTACTCTATAAAAAAATATGCTACATCATAATTACATGTCATCATGGATGAAATTTGATTTCTTATGACAATCATCAAATTCTTGAAGGAGATACACATTGTAATATTCTATTAACATTTAATTTGATATTATTCCAAAAATGAAAATTATCTTACTGTATTCTTGGATAATTCAAATTAAATAATTAAAATCGTTCATTTCTAATGATTAAGTAATAAAAATCCATAGTTTTGTCTAGGAAACTCACTACACTCGATCTTTATGGGGAATTCATGGAATAATAATTGCAATACATTTCAATTATTATATTAAGAATATAAAAGTTTAATAATGAAAATGAAGTTATTTGATATTTTTTAAGGGGTTCATAGAACTATATTGTATCGAATATATGTAAATTGAAAAAGATAAGTATATCATATATTATTGTTCCTAAGGAGGCTGGGGAAAATTTATTTTATTGTATTTTATCCAAGAACTTCCTACTGAAGATGAAGGAGATCATCTCCATGTGTACATGCTCTAATTCATGGACTAATCATCTTGATGAGTTATGAGAAAATATTGATATGTTAATTCATTCTTGTAATAATTCCAGTTGTTAAACTTCTTTGAGAAGAATATATTTTCCTTATTTCAAAAAATTTAGTTATTTTTTAATGATCGGATTGATTCTAGAGTGGTTAATAATACTTCGAAAATATGTTGTTCATATCAAAATAATGCCAAGAAATTATCAGTGGGAAGTGGACGATACCTACCCATAAAGAGAAGTGTATGATATGTAATTGAACATTGTGTTCCATTTAATTGGAATTTTTAATAACTATAAATATATGGTGATAAATAATAAATTAATCATCCATATTGTTATCATAGAAATAAATAGGCTCTCATATCAGGGATAAACACTAAAAAACATCACTTTTTCTTATTTCCTTTAATATTCTTGTATACGGGTGAGGATGAAATTAAAAAGACTGAATATTAAATTTAATTTATCATGGGGGTTTGATTTAAAAGAGACAATATTTAAAATTAAAAATAGATACTATTGATTAACCCTCCCCTTTAGTATTTCCCTAAGTTATTTGGGGTCTAAAAAGAGGCTCATAAACTGATACACATTTATGGATTCATACACTACCTGGACAATGGATTTCTTACTCAATTTTTCCTCTATAATGTTCCATTTTCCCATTGTATGCATCATCTTAAAGCTTAATAATACCACATACCATACATTATCTACCATGGTTTTATGTAACATTCTAATAATATGTACTTTAAGCTCATGTAGTTTTTATACATAACCAAATTTACACATAGAACATGGTTTCAACACTATAGTGACTAAAAAATTATCTCAAACTCTATATCATTTTTCAAGTAGCTCCACCCATATTTCCCCTTCTCCCAAGATCATTATGTGACCTAACACTTATCCTCTAGCAATATTGCACCTAATATAAATCATTATGCTGCATACTATATTTACACTCTATACCCATCCCAATTAGGGTGATTATTACATATCCATGAATCTACCCTTCAACTGCTGAATAGATCTCTCACATTGATCAGACCATTAATACCTTTATCAATTCTATGTCAAGGCCACCACTAGCACTTCTAGTTGTGATAATTCTTGAATTAATTTCTTGTCACATCCTTTGAAACACATTAAGATAAAGATCTAAAATACATTCTTGAGTTAATCTAGAAAACCATTACATAAAACATTCAAAGTTCTACTGATATTTATAATTTAGATAACATAACACAAATACAATTTAATTACCATGTCTTGAAGTTATAATTTGATAGTTCTTCATAACTCTAATTATATCTCAGTGTGTCCCATATGATTTAATTGTTCCTCTATTATTTTGGATTATACCAATATTTATTTCAATGAATATAACCTCAAAAAATTCATTGTATGAATGAAAAACCCTATTTAATGGGTCCATAAACACTTCTAGATTATTCCTTTTTCTTAATGATATCACAAGGAACTCATATAGTCTATAACTTCTCCTATAATAATTACATTTCATGTCCTACTCTTTCAATCATAACTGAGGATACCCAATCCTTAAATAAATCTTGGAGAACCCCCAGTTCCCATGATCAGTTGATTAAAGAAGTCATAAATTTGATAAATTGGTTATTAAATCATAATAAACACTTGATTTAGATAATTATAATCCAAAATATAGAATAAAATATCATCATCTTTATTTGGAATTTGAATAGAATCACTCCAAGGTGAATTTATCTGGTGAATAAACCCCTTCACATCTAGGTCATCTATCAATATCTTTAGCTTCTATATCTCCACTAGTGGTATCATATATAGTGGAATAAATATGTTCGATATGTCTTTTACTATATCAATTGTAAACTCAGTGTTCCTATCATGAAGAAACCTAGAGAACTCCTCAAAAAATAAATCCTAGCACAGATTTACAATAGAAGGAAAGATATGTGGTTCCACCTCCTTTCCCTACCCCAATAAAACCCATGAAAATAGGGGGTGATCAAATCCAACTACCTATGGTTAGGTCCCAAATATCTTTCCTATCAGTCCCACTCACTAAAAATTATAAAATAATCACTAATTGGGAAATTTAATGAAACTCATCACCTTTAATAGTTGATGTGTTCCCTATAAAAATTTAGTTAATCCATATTATGGTTCCTAAAAAAGGTACTCATACAATCACTAGTAAATCCAATAAAATATCATGCATTCTCTTTACTATTACATGACCAAGTCCTTGATGAATACCCTCAAATGGTCTCTCCAAAGTCATGTCAAGAGTAAAAAATACCAATATAACATCCACAACATTGATATAATAATAGTAATTTAATCAAACATCCATTATCCCAAGCATATTTTCTAATCATCAAGGTTTATATACATGTGTTGGGGTTATAAACAATAAATTAGTAAATAATTTTTACTTTTTAGACATTATATCAAGTCAATAATTATTTTTTCCAACAAACTGGCATAACTCATCCATACATTGAACATTTTATAAAATAAATATAAAACAATAATGAAAAGAAGGAATTGTACACGGATAGAACCTGGTAAATCTATACAACAACATAACCCTCTATATTTATGTATATCAAAAAATATCATTAAAGAATTAAATAATGATAAAGTTGAGCAGATTCATAACCCAAGTACTAAAATACTCTTGAATAAAATAAATAACTATGGAGATGCTCCAAACACTCTATCCTCCAAACAAGTCTCCCATTCTCCAACTCTTAGACCTATACTACTAAGTAATGTCATTTCCTAAGAAGTCCTCAAAGAATCAAAAAAATAATCCCATGTATATTCCTAATTATAATTAAAATACAAAACGTTAACAAAATATTCATAAATATATTTATATTAAGGATGTGAGTATAACACTTAGTATAACACCATCAATGGTTTAATAAAAAAATCCCTTATATATGTAAGTAAATGATCAACATGACATTTTATCTGATAGAAATTAGAAATAAAGGTATGGTAAAATAATCAATGATCAAACATAATATAATATATTTTACAAATAATATGTAATCTAGTAATAAGATATAAATATTAAGTTTGGTTCATCCATGTACTCATCAACTAATAGTGTAGTCACATTGTTCCTTCTTTTATCCTCACTCAGAACCCATAATTGATGTACTTGCACATAATTCAGTATTTATCCAAAATGGTGTATCATGTCCACCATTATTAACATGTACACCAAAGAAAAACATTGTTAAAAAAATATTTCCCAAGGTGCTTCCCATTGTAGGGAAATGATTTATTCAATGAACATCCCATTATTCGTGAATGAGTACCTAGAAGGCCTTACCATTATGGGAATGATAGTATTTTGAGGTGGGGCCAAACATAATCATTCCCCAATATAAATAATACGTAGGAGGAGTACACATTACATATTTCATTTAAAAATTAGGGACATATCTATCAACATGGGTAAAGCTAAGACATAGTGTAGATAATATCCATTAGTATAAATCATAAGTATAACCTGTATTTCACTAGGATTTCTCATATAGAGTCTAATACACCTATACAATGCCATATTTCCATATATATTCACAAATAAGAATTTAAAAAACATATAGTGAACATGTAGGAATAAAAAACAGTATGTATGACCATTTAAATGTTCAATATTAAGAGAATAAAAATGTATTCAGAGAAAATATTAAGATAAATCGTTTCCATAGTATAAATGAACATTAAACAATAGCATCTCTATCATCACATATAACATTCTATATAGGAATAACTAACAACTTGATAACATGAGGAGAATAATATAATTAAATATAAAAGATAACTATTTTTATAGATCACATGTAAATCCATTAATTAATTTTAGAATATTTTTTTAAAATACTATGTTTAAGAGATTAATCAATTTCCTATTTCTATATTTACCCATTTTATATCACAATCCCCAAAAATGTAACAAGCAATTATAAGATAATCCATCACCCAATCTATCAAGGTCCCCACTCAAGGGTAGTATAAGTCCTTCCCTTATTAATAAAATTTAATAAATTATGGCTTACTCAAGGTAACCTCACTAGTAGTAGAAAGTATTTACAACTCAAATTACCCCTTTTTTATCCTAAATCATTAGGTAAATCCCTCATGAGGTTAATACCCAAGAAATACTCAATTGTGATCCATATATAAGGAAATATAGTGAATTATATCTATGGCACTCTATCTAAGGGAGTATGGTATTTACCTTAACATTCCACATATCCATGTTTAATACCCAAGAAAGACCCAATTGTGTTCCTAATATAAGGAAATATAGTTAATTCTATCTAATTCACTCTATAAGGGATTAATTTATTTACCATACCATTCCACATATCTATGTCTGAATCACTAGAGAACCGCTTTATTAGAAGACAAGGTCTAATCTACTCGCACTATAGTAATACGTATGGAAGAAAAAGTCACACAACAACTTTTTCTCGACAACACTTTCCGAATTAGTAAATTTTACCTAACAAAAATTCTTTCTTTTGTTGGGAATACACATAACTTCCTAGTCCAATTATTGATGGAATCTCATTATAGAGATATAACATGTTTCAAAAAATTCCATTGGATTATTGTAAAGTAGTTTTGAAACCACTACAAGTCCAAGATCCCTATATAGCTCAAGCATTAGTCGTTAGGAAAACCTAGCACTCTAATATAATAGTGAAACCACTGATTATGGGAATCACTATATGTTGAATGTTAATCTAGGTCTCAATGAACATTTATAAATGTCACATATATATTATAATCCATACTATCAAATTTATGGGCCATGTTTCCCTACATAGAGATGATTTCCATCACACTACACATGAAAATGTATATAAACCAAAATATAATGCACGGGACCCCCATTCATATTCTCAAATGAGAAATGAAACTAGCATCTCCAGTTGATTCAACATAAAATTCATGAAATTATAGTTGTAACGACCCCAAAAATGTATTTTCTATTTCAAATGAATTATTTAATACAAGATAACCCCATAATAAATAAGTGTAGGGTATATCCTGAAGTGTCCAAGGTAAATTTAGGTACCACTGAGAGGGGATGAATCAGTGTTACACTATTGTTAAAAATTATTTCTTTTCAATCTGACCTCTTTGATTAATTAAAGTATTTATCCATCATATTTATATAACTTATACTCCCTTCAAGATGTAGTAAAAAGAATCCAAAACACATAGGAATTTTTACATGTTTTGGTACTAAGACATATGTCTATGTTGCAACATGTTTTACCTCATAGTTGCAGACTCTTTAATATATATAGATGGTTATAATCATGAAATGTCAGATTCCAATAAACAATGAGTCTCATTATGTTATTATATAAATTCCCACAAGATTTTACAACTACCCACATACACTAGTGACTCTTGAGTACCATATAATGATCTTTATATTGTAACCCACAATGTTACTAGCATCCCACCAACCTACTCTAGAGTCTCATTGGATACTTCTTCTACTTTAGAGTCTTAGTAAATACTTCCACTGATCTTGAGTCACACAATATATGATCTTAGATAGAAATATATTTTTTAGTCTTATAATTATTCTACCCTACATAGAGATGATGGGTTTCTTCACAAAAAAACTAGATCACCAGATCTTATCATGTAAAATATTCAAGAACATCAGAAGCTAAAAAGAATCATGATCCTACTCACTATCTTCTGAACTCGAAATATACTATAAAAACCTCAGTACACTAATAACATGGGTATATACCTTCATAAATAATTCCCAACTTCAGTCTCAAAAATCACTTCCCACTATATACATGCAACGTATATTTCATGTGTATTCTAAATAATTAATCCTGTATAATAAAATTCATGGTCTTCGTAGAATTTTATTATTCATGGATTAATACATGTACATAAAAATTTCTTTATGTGCACACACACACATTAGTTTTTCTTTTCACACACATTTTTCACACACACTTCCACTCTCTTTATTACATGAACACTGCTATATGAAAAAACTAAACACACACACATTTCACGTTCATTCTTATTTTGACATACATTATATATTTCCTCCTCACCTATGCATAGACATGAAAATTATCTACTTATATCATTGTGCACAAATTTTTATGAACAAGATCTCGCATGTGCATTTTTTGGTGATACAAAGCACTACCATTTTCATACTTCTGCTTTTCTCACAATAGTGGACAACCCATGGTATTATTCCTGAAAGATCTTCTTCATGAAAGGTATATATGAACTATTCTTTTGATTAATCACATAGTACAATATAGGAATCATTTTTATTCTTTATTTTTTTCCATTTATTCAAACAATGATAATACATGGAATATTAGCATGCTTCTTAAATGGCTTCATGGAACAATATTATTCTTCAAGAAAAAAAATGTTATTATCATGTAGTATGCTCATTGGATTCCTCTTATTCATCACATAAACATATAATTCCCAAAAATCATCTTCATGATTAAAGATAATTTCTATTGCTCTATTTCACATTCAGTGATCTCAAATTTTAAGTCTCAGATATTTGATTAGCTCATACTCAAAATATACCCAAGTTAGGGTATTTATAGTCAAAATTCCAATGACTCTACACATGTTCACTGACTTACTTCAAACATTCAATTACTATTATAATCACTTTCACTATAAGAACCATTTTACGTCATGAGTTATCTATAGTGACACAGGCCTAACATACATGGATATTACATCATTTTAGATGAATATTCTTCACATTACAAAAAAATGTCTAAGGACCATAATATTTTACTATCATTGGAGAATTTATAACATAATAATCTGACATGGTGAATGATCTTCATCATTTACCATAAATATATTCCCTTTTTAGCACTCCAACATAAATTTGTTTTACTAACCTGGTGAAAGAGAACATAAGAAAGGGGTGAGATCGGATGCATAGTATGGGTAAACAATGGACATATGTAAGAATAACATGATCATAAGGTTATTAAAACATGATCATAATAATAGAATATCATACCCTGAATATCAAAGATCATAATCAAGAGTCATGGAATAAAGATTGGAAGTTCATGAGACATGAATCATAAGGGAATCAATTTCAAAATCCAAGATATCATAACAAGAAAATAAGATATGGTATATGTTCATACACATAATATTAAAACAAATATGTCAAGTATACCTACCAAGACCTTCATAAAATGTTATTCATAGGATAATAACTCATGTACCTTCTTTGGGATTGGTGTGTTATCCTTTATACCCTCCAGTTTCAAGATTGGTATTCCCTCCAGTGTACCATTTTTTGGGCTTGGGATGACCTTTCATGTACCCACTTGTTTCTATCTTGGTATTACCTCAAGTGTACCCTCTTGTTTCGGTCTTGGGATTCCCTCTTGTGTATCCTCTTGTTTTGGGATTGGGATACCCTCCCTTTGTACCCTCCCAGTTTGGTCTTGGTATTCTCTCCCATGTACCCTCTTATTTTGGGCTTGGGGATCTATCCCATGTAAAATTTGATCTCATAATACATTTATTATTACCCAAAGAATTTTAGGAAGATATAGGACCCACTCATCACGTAATGAAACCATAAATGCATCTATCACAAGATAACAAAATATTCCTCATATCATGGCCCATGAAATGAAATGGGAATCATTATCATTTCATAACATCATATCCTTTGGAAAAGAGACAGGTTTAATAATCATTTCATCAAATAATAAAAAATTAAAAAATTTGTTTCAGAATTACATAGCTCATGGAATTGAAATGGGTATCATAAACATCAATCCATCAAAACAAAAACAATTTAAGAAATAATATTAACTGTATTCATAGATCCTTTCCTAAGAAAATCAAAACCAATAAAAAGTATTAAAACTTATATGTATAAGTATTTTGAAGGACCTCAAGGAAATTTTCCTAAGGAAAATATCCTTTATTTTATAACCCCTTTCATAAAACCATTTCAAAATTCACTTTCTTATAAAGGAATCTTTGAAGTTTCATTTAAAACATTTCTTTAGGAAAATATCTTTTCTGCTCTAAAAAAATTATTTTTAAAGGATAATGAATTTTCAAATACTTTTTCATTTAAAATATATTTTAAAACTTTTAAATTAAGCATGAAAACATTTATAATACCTTTTACTTTGAAAATAATTTGGAAATATATAATAAATTTTGAAAACATTTTGAAAACATTTTTCCATAAAATAGATTTTTAAACACGTAAAGGAATCTTTGAAAACAATAAAATACTTTTAAAATACTTTTTCCTTGAAAATGAGATTGAAATATCATTTAAAAAATAGTTTTGAAAACATTTCTTGAAAACATGTCTTTTTGAATTAAATAGAATTCCGACCAAAATGGGAAATGAGGTGGTATTTTATTAAACAATATTCTTAAGTATCATATTTACCAAAGAGTGGTAAAATGTTAATAATATATAAATAAATCATGAATAACTATAGTATAATAAAATAAATGATTTTTCTCAAAATATTTATCATAAGGTTCCATCATTGAAAGCAATATCATAAATAATACTGATCAATGATGAGATTGTTGCAATAACCTATTACCACTTAGTAACTTTGAATCATACTCCCAATTTAGGAAAATAAAATTACATAAACCTTAAAATATCATGGAAAGAATTACATTCATGGGATAACATGTAAAATTTCTTTTTACACACCTTATTGAAGAATATAGGTGCATAATATGGCATGTGTTTCAAATAATGAGAATTGAAACAAAATTACTTTATCGATTTTGTAAATTTTGAAACATAAACACTTCCAAAGGGAGATAATAAAATGGATATGTAAAGAACCATAATTTAATGATAAATATCATATAGTAAATTCATTGGAATTATATACACTACATAAAATAATAATTTGGTGAATAAGTTATAAGTCTTGCTGGAGAAAATTAAGACTAATAATCCCCTTACTACTTGAGTAAATTTTGAATCTTGATCCACATGAAAGAATAACATCACTTAAAACAATTAATATCAATAAATAAATTAAATTCATGATATAACATTTCATATGTATGTATATACACCACACACCAAGAATAAGTTGTGAATATAACATATATCTCAGACAAATAAAAGTGAGATCAGAAAACCCTTACCTTAAGTATTAAATTTCACCATACACTTTAAAAAATCATGTTTAAAAATATAATTTAACTATAAAACTAAAAAATTACCATATAATTAAACATAATACCACATATTATTTTTTTAATTTCTTTATATTACCTTTTTATTAATAGATCCATGTTAATGTTGTGTTTCAGGTAATATTCTCTTTACTTTTTTATATGTTTTGGCTTGTTATTCTTGATCACATTACATAGATGAAGATTTAGTTATTTACATAACATATAATATGATATAAATATCATATATATTTCATATACATTTATTTATAACAATAGATAAAATATAGAAATATGAAATGGAAAACATTGTTCAAGGAGATGGTAGGTCGTAGGTACACATGAATATTGTTTCCGTTTTATTATCGTATTGAAATATATAAATTAAATGATATATATATATATATATATTAAATATCATTAAAATATAATTATTATGTCATATATATCATATAATATCTCTAAACTCATCTTTAATTCATCCCATTTATGTTTTAATGAATCAAATCACTTTGAGGAGGAGGTAGTCAACATGTCTACAAATGAAGTTATTTTATTTACATAAAACAGAAACCATGAAGGTATGTTTTATATAATAATTCAAGAAAAATAAATACATCATAAATATAATATATATATAATATATATATATATAAATAGTTTCCATCATAATTCCAACCCATGATAGGTTGTAAAGAAAAAATGAATAACATCATTTCGTGAGGTGTTAGTCTGTCATAAACATGATTGGTTAGTTCGTTACCAATTAGATGGAAGTGTGTGTATGTGTAGGTAAAACAATTATAATAAAAAATATATATAATATTTATGATACTGAGTTTGTTATGTATTCAGTTATTAATAATATTTTTTAGGGTTTATAATGAAAATAAAAAAGAAGAGATTGTGGAACGATGTTACCACTTCTTTGGGTAACTCCACTTGGTTTACACCAAAGGGCTTCCTTTTTTATATTTATTCCAAAATTTATTCTTCAAAGATGAATTTAGTGATTTTTTCAGATTATTAGGGAGTATGTTTCTAGTTAAAAATTGGATTTGTATGTGTGAATATGTGAGGGGGTTAGTTCCCTTTATAATGGGGGGGGGAGTGACATTCTAATAAATATAAAAAGGTAAACACTATTGAGAGGTCTCCCTTGCATCATGTGTCTCCAATAACATTCAATTTTAGTTAAAAGATGATATTTCTTAGAAATATTTCCATCCAATGGATTTTGGGAATGGTTCTCGGTCATTTGGCCCTTTAAGATTAAATTTTAACCACTAAGGAAACTCATTTTCACCTTAATCGTTGTGATTAAATTTAATTAAATTCACCAATCACTTCGGTCGAAAATTATTTTGAACATATTAGAAATAATAAATTAAGGTGATTAAAATTTTATAATTTATTTTTCTAAATTATAACCACATAATTGGTAGAAATTAATTTAAAGTGAATCCCACAAATGGGACGAGATGATGGGTTTTTTAAAAAAAGGTCCAAATGTTTGAAATATTTTAAAATACAATTTCAATGTGAAATTGGTTCAAATGAAATAAATTGAATTAATTAATATATATTTTATATAATTATACTTTAAATAAAACTAAAAAATATATATTACTATATAAATTAATCAGATGAAAAAACAGTTTTCAATTAAAATTCCATGTTTTTCACTATTCATCAAAAAATGAAACTTCTCAGAAAATTATAAAAAATTTACCCAATGTAAATTATGATATTAAAATTTAAAAAAAATAAGTTTATTTTTTCATATAAAAATTCTAAAAGTTTTAAAAAATAGATTTAAAATGGATTCTCTATTAAAAGGCAGTAAAATTACCTTTCAGAAAAAACATATCTTTTATTCAAAAAATTCTATTTATTCTAATATTATAACTATAAAATATAATTGATTAGTACAAAAAATATTTGTTGAATATATAATATATATATATTATTTAAAATATTAATCAACTGTGTTTTTATTTAATTTATTCTGAAAAAATTGTGTTTGTACATAGAAAAATAGATTTCATGGAAAAGTAATTTCATTATTTTCAAATACTTATTTCATCACTTAAACTAACTGATAAAAAAAGGATTAGTTTTATATATATGTGTGTAAATCATATTCTTACAGTTTAGTTAATCTTATATTTGAATTATATTACAATTTATAGGTGGTAGCTATAATAAGAGTTTAATAGTATTATTAATAATATGTTGTAGTTCAGAAAAACTCGGCCATATGTGTTACGCAAGCTATTGAAGAAACTTGAAATTGCATGTTACAAAAGAAAAACATAGTTTTTTGTGTACCTAAAGATAATAGAATTTTTGTATTTAGCATAATTTTAACTTATTTTTTTATACTTCAATCTAAGCAAGGATGTTTCATATAGAAAAAGCTATATATATTGTGCGAGAAATGAAAAATATCTAAATGAAAACATTAAATAAAAATAAATAAATATCTGAGTGTACCATTATAATCCCTTTAAAATGAAATTTCCTTCAAAATACTCTGGGTAATCAGAGTTTTAACTCATTAAATTCCATTCATAGAAACCAACATCGTAAAAATGACTACTAAAACATAAGAAAAAGGGAAGTTTGAAAGATAATAGTTTCCCAAAGTAACTCAATACTATATTTCCATATATGAGAAAACATGTGGCAAGTGGAAACATGGAAATTGAAGTGAAATATAGCTATCAAGTTCTGATGGAGAGTGAAATATAAAATTCTTAGGTGAAATTTAACGATCACAAATCTATAACCCATAGAGGCTTGAAAAAGGTTGTTGATATCATAAAAAATGATGATAAAATGACACAATTTTATTTTAGGAAACTTTTTCCCGATGTTTAATAATTTATATGAAAAGGTATACTTACATGATTTCAGGACAACCATACCCTTTGTTTTTCCTTGAAAACATTCCACTTCATATCTTATTCAAAGAAATGAAGGTAAATTGTTCATTCCTCAAGCATTAAAAGATCATGAGATCTGTATATTTAATGATAGGTCATTCTATATATCTTTATCAAAAGAAAAAAAAGGTTATCTATAGTTATCAAATATGTATAAATCCTTATTTATCAAGATAATAAATTAATTTCTAAAATTACATCTAAAGTTTAACATAAACCATTCCA
This sequence comes from Viscum album, assembly GCA_963277665.1. Lineage (NCBI taxonomy): Eukaryota > Viridiplantae > Streptophyta > Magnoliopsida > Santalales > Viscaceae > Viscum > Viscum album. The sequence continues at coordinate 1,470,190,701 of OY728131.1, read as the reverse complement.
TAAATATTTATCCTTATAACCCTTCCAAAATATGATTCACCATTTATTCCATAAATAAGATCTTATCTTATACCAATTTTTTTTGAAACCTAGGTTCATCGATGAACAAATAAAATATTAAATGTAATTTTATTATTCAAAGATCCTTTTATATAGAGATAATCACACGAAACAGAACTAAATTATTAACAAAAATATTTTCGTAAGAGTTATTCATACAAAATAAAACATGAATTTTCCCAATTCAAGATGGGAGGATAAGTGTTCCCTTCTTATCATGATTCACATTATCAATTATAATAGAATAAGATTTCTATTTTTCCTCTTTCCTTAGAGGTTGTTGTGGCTTATCATCCACATTATTCTTTAAATTGGGGAATCTGTTAGCATAATGGAAGAACTCCATTAAATTGAAATAGTGAAGTCAGGGAGTTGAATTTTGGGGGGATTTATCGTTATTCGCATCCTTATCTAATGTATTCCCATTAGTTGGACATTAGACTACTCCATGACCTTCCCTACCACCCTAATAAAATTATTATTTCCCTTAATAAAATTCCCTCCATGATTCTTCTCAAAAATTGTGCATAAAAGAGGGCTCATTTTCATTTCTCCATGGTTGTTTTATTTTCAATTGAACTCGATATTCTATTTCATTTCAAAACCATGAGTTTGATACACAATTACAGCATCAATTTAAACTACTATATCATATAGAAAAACCTATTCAAAGATAATATAGTCTCTTATATCCAAGGACTTTTGAATAATAGGTTTTTGGAAACAAAATAATTCATCAATTTTTCATTCGGATTGGATGATAACCCTCAAATAGTATCTCTCATGACTTGTTAAATTTGCTTCATAGGCACCAAATGATTCATCTTCTTTCTACGTAAGCTCTATAGTTTCCTTTTTCATCTTCATATGAAGAATTTGAGGAATTTCCTTATTGAAAAATAATTTCATGAACTCATCCCAAACTATGGAGTCAATTTAATTGCTTCACCTAATATTCATAATAATATTCCACCATTGATGTACCTCACATTCTAGATGATAGACAACCAAACTGAATTTTTCATGATCTGAACACTGGAGAATGTAAAATATATTTTCTGTAGTACAGTTCCATTACTCAACATCTAATGGGTAAGTAGAACCATTGAAAAACTATGTGTGTTTCCTTATTAATGACACAACATATCGTTGCTCCCTCCTTTTCTCATTTGTGTGTTCATGAAGATTCCTAGATTCAAAAAATTTGTGAGAATCACAAAAAGGTATTTCATTCATTCTCCTAGAACATTCATCTTATTATGATGACAATAATTGCAATTTTTATTCCATTTCTCATTATCACAGTTTCTTAGGGTTCCATCCATTAACTAAAACCAAAAATCATAGAGTAAGAAACAATCATCATAGTGTGAAACCATGTAATAATGAAAAATACACTTATATTATGTCTAATTCATGACACATACTTCTTTCATCTAGGAATTCTTAGGTTTCTTAAACTATATTCATAGTCTTCTTCTATTGAAATCTTTCATGATGGTTCATATACAGTTTTTGAATCCCCAAATCATATCCCATTGGGGTATCAAACTAGGTGTAAAGAAATTACCATTGTTATGCACCTATTTAATATTGAGTTTAGATAAATATAGTGTTTTGGGGTTAATACACATATGTTCATATATTCTAGGGCTGCATAATCTTGTAGTATCCAGACATGGATGTATTTTTATGAAACCACTACCTCTATCCTTTACCAAAATGCTTGGACATTTTCATATTCTTTAACTCATCCATATTCTTATCCTTATGTGTATCCCTAGACATGTCCTTATAAATATTCTTAGGTATATCACTAATGTTTTTTCATCCCAGTTTCCAAATGTTAACAAAATATTTCCCTTGATACCAACTACAGTGACACATGCTTAACATATATGGATATTAAAACATTTTTTATGAATATTCATCACATTACAAGAATACATGCATATGGACCATAATAGTTTATTGTATTTGTAAACTTCGAAACATAGTCATCTAGCTTGGTGAGAGATATTCAATATCCCCCACAAATATCTTTCTCTTTTAGCACTCTTACTTAAACCAATTCTTCATAACTTGGTGAGGGGAAACAAAAGAAATGGGTGATATCAGATTTTAAATAAGGGTTACAAAGGGGTGATATATAAGCCTAACATGAGAATAAGGGTATGAAAACGTGATCATAACATTAGAAGATAATACTCAGCATATCAAATATCATGAAAAAAGATTCATAGCATAATGATTAATGGTATATGAGATATTAATCCTAATGGAATCAAGAGAGTATTCCATGGGATCATAATAGAGGAATGAGACATGGAATTGTGGAATAAACATAAGTATAGAAAATCATATGTCAATTCCACATACCAAGACCTTCATAACATGTTAGGATTGAGAAGTTAACCTATGTACCTGCTTTATATAGGGGATTCCCTCTTGTCTACCCTCTTTTTTAGAGCTTAAGATTCCCTTCTGTGTACGCTCTTGTTTCTAGATTGGGATGCCGTCTTATGTACCCTCTACTTTCAGGCTTGGGATACCCTCCCATGTACCCTGTTTTTATAGTATTGTTTTCCCTCCCGTATACCCTCTTTTTCATTATTGGGATGCCTCATGTGTACCCTCTAGTATATAACTTCATATTTTCTCTGGTATATCATCTTTTTTTGGGATTGAAATTCCCTTTCGTGTACCATTTTTTTTGGGATAAGGATTCACTCTTGTTTGGGGCTTGGGATGCCCTCTTGTTTTGGGCCTGGGATGCCCTCATGTGTGCCCCTTGATCTAATAAAAAATTTTACATTACCCAATTCATTAGAGAGATATATATTTCTCACATTTCAAACAATTAAATCATATAATCATGTTCCAAATTATAATAATACATTCACTATTTCATGATCCATGAAATAAAATAAGTATCATTAACATTTCATCATATCATAACCTAAGTAAAAGAGATGGGTTTCATAATCATTTCATGAAATTAAAACTCAAGATAATAATTTGGTTTCACAATCATTTAAATGTAGAATAGAAACAGGTATCATAAACATCATCCTATCAAAACATAGTCCATTTAAGAAATAATATGAATATTATTCTTCAATCTCATCCCGAGTAAAGAATAAACCATACAAATTGTGTAAAATTACATGGAAAAGAATTTTTATGGATTTCATGGAATATTTTTGAATTAAAATATCCTTTCTTTGAAAATCCATTTCATAAAACCTTTTCAAAAATCATTTTATTATCAAGAAAGATTTGATATTTCATTTTAAACATTTCATAGAGAAAATAAATTTCCATATTTTAAAAAAGGATCATTAAAACATAATGAATTTTTAAAACCATTTTCATTCAAAATATCTTTGAAAACTTATAAATGTATCTTTAAAACCTTTATAGCAACATTCATTTTGAAAATAATTTGAAAACATATAAAAAATCCAAAAAATATTATGAAAACCCGTTTCCTTGAAAATATATTTAAAAACATATAAATTATTCTTGGAAAACAATAAAACATTTTTAGAATACATTTTTCTTTGAAAATGATCTTAAAATATCATTTTAATAACATTTTTTAAAACATTGTTTTTTGAATAAATCATATTTTTGAACGAAAAGGGAAATGAGGTCATATTTTCATAAAAACGTTTTATTTATCATTTTAAGTATAAAAAAGATAGAAAATATGTAATAATACCTTAATTAATCATGAAAAACCATGGTATAATTAAATTCATGAGTTTTATTAAAATATATATATAAAATTTTCATTAATGAAAGCAAGATCACAAACAGACCTAATAAACGATGAGATTGTTGAAATAAACTCTTATCACATGGGAAATTTGAATAATAATACCAAGGTAATAAAATTTAATTAAATTAATATTTAAATATAATTTAAATAAGCGTATTCATGAGATAATATTTCAAATTTCATTTTATACACCATGTAGGAAAATATAGGTGCGTAACAGGGCATGTGTCTCAAAGAATGAAAATTTAGACAAATTTATTTTAACTATTTGAAATTTTTTTACATAAAATCCATGAAAGTGAGATAATACAATTGGTATTTAAATACCCATAAATTTAAGGATAATTATCAAATATTACATTCATGTGCAGTATTTACACCACACAAAAATAAGCGACTTGTGAATACGGCATAAATCTCGCAGAAGAAAAGTTAAACTAGTAATTTCCTTACTAATTGAGTAACTTTTAAATCTTAATCCAAAAAAAATAATTAATTTAATTGAAACATCTAATATCATGAAATAAATTAAATTCACGATATAAAAAATCATTGGGAAATATATACACCACAAAACAAGAATAAGTGGTGAATATATATCTCACAGAAATAAAAGTTAGATGAGAAAACCCTTACCTTATGTTTTAACATTATTAATATAAATTAAAACCTCATTTATAATAAATATAAGTTTATTATTAATATACCACATAACCATATTATTATATTTAATACTATATAATATTTATTTATGACTTTATATTACTCGTTTATTAACAACTCCATGTTAATGTTACATTTTGGGTAATATATACTTGGTTCTTTGTTTATGTTTTGGACTGTTATTCATGATCCTATATATTATATCATGATTTAGTTACTTTAAGAATGAAAAAATTATATTAATATCATGTATTTTCTTTATATATATATTCATAATAATCTACAAAATGTAGAAATTTGAAAGGGAATACACCATTCATAGAGATGGTAGGTAATGTACGGATGAAAGTTGTTTCCACTTAATTATCATTTTGAAAGAAATAAATTAAAAGGAATATATGTATGTGTATATATAATATCATTCCATTATAATTATAATTCCATATATATCATATAATTTGACTAAAAACATCCTTAATACATTCCATGTTAAGTATGAATGAATCACATCGCATTGAGGAGGCGGTAGTCCACACGTCTACAAACAAAGTTATCATATTTTAAGAAATGGAAATCACAAAGTTATGTTATATATAATAATTAAATACTAAATAAATAATTAAATAATATCATATATATCATCCAAAATCTGATTTTCCATCATAATTTCCACCCATTATAGGTGGTAAAAGAAAAAATGAACAGCATTGTTTCGCAAGTTGGCAGTATGTCATACACATGAATGGTATGTTTGTTACCCATTTGATGGAAGTGTTTATGAGTGTAGTTCATACACTAAGAATAAAAACATCTTAGAATATTCAGGATACTGATGATATTATATAAAAATGGAATAATAATATTTTAAAGGTGGAGAATGAAGGTATAATAGAAGATTTTGTGGAAGGATGTTACCTCCTCTTTGGATAACTCTTCTTGGTTGGCACCAAAGGGATTCCCTGGTTTGATTTATTCTAAAACTAGCAATGAACATAATGATGTTGAATGGAAATTTCCAATGTTTTTTTATCCAAACTGGCTTTAGATGTGTCAGTAATTGAGGGGGTGATTTCCCATTTATAGTAGAGGGGGAGTGGAATTCTTGTAAATATAAAAAGGTAAACACTATTGAGAGGTCTCCCTTCCAAAATGTATCTCCAATGATTTTTTATTGTATATAAAATTGGGTAATTGGTCGAAATATATTAATCTAATGGATTTTGGAAAAGTGTCTATGTCATTTTTCCTCTTGAGATTAAAATTTAACCACTAAGTAAACTCATTTTCACCTTATTCACATTAATTAACTTTAATTTATTCAACTAATCACTTCAGTAAAAAAATTAATTTTAAATTAGTAGAAATTATAAATTATGGTTGTTATAAATATGGAATAAATTTTTTAAAATTATAATAATATAAGTGGAAAAAATTTGTTTAATGTTAATTATATAGATTATATGAGATGACGAGTTTTTAAAATTTAAAGGTCCAAAAGATTGAAAAGTTTTTAAATCCAATTTAAGTGTGAAATTGGTTAATATGGCCTAAATTGGATTAATTGATTTATAATTTATCTAATTATAATTTAAAACAAAATTAAAATATAATTTAAATATATAAAAAATTAGAAGAAAAATTAGTTCTGAATTAATATTCAATGTTTTTCATTATTCAATAAAAAATTAAACTTCTCAATTTAATACCATAAAATAACCCAAAGTAAATTTCTGATATTCCACTTTCAAAAATAATGATAAATTTCTCAAAAAAATTATAAATGTGAAAAAATCAGATCTAAAATGGGTCTCTATTAAAGTGCAGTAAAATTACCTTTTAGAAAAAATACAACTTTTTATGCATAAAATTGGATTTATTCTTTTCTTATACCTATAAAATCTATTATATGAGTATCAAAAAAAGTTTATTGAATATATAATGTATATATTTTATTAAAAACATTAATAAAAGGTGGTTTGTTTAATTTATTGAGATAAAATTCTGTTTTTACATAGAAAAATAGATTTCATAGAAAAGTAATTTCTTTATTTTCAAATAGTTATATCATTCACTTATAAAAATTAATAACCACAAGATTAATTTTATATAAATGTGTAATTTATATTTTCACAATTTAGTTAATCTTGTTCGTAACTTCAGTTTTAAAGTCTAGGTGGTAGCTATAATATTATTTTAATATTTTTCTTAATAATATATTGTAGTTTCGTAAAACTCAGTCTTATGTGTTACACAAGCTATCGAAGAAAAATGGAATTTTTTGTAACACATGATAGACATAGTGTTGTTTTTATCAAATTTAATCTATATAGTTTGTGTAGAACATGCTTAAGTTGGTGTTTCATATAATTCAAGACAAACTTAGAGCTTTTATATAGAATAATATATATTCAGTTTTGCGTGAAAAGAAAAATATTAAAAAGATAAAATTAATTTGAACAAAAAATAATTCAAAAAATCTCAAGGAGTTACAGTATCTCTTTACTTTGATCATCATTTAAACATGAAAATGATATTTTATGTGATTTTTATATTATGGGAATCATTATAACACTTAAATAGAGATCAGGAGCCTTGGCATGATCGTACGACTGTCAGTGTAAGAAGAACTCTGGTTGATCACATGAGGCTCTCAGCCGAAGGTAGATGATGAGATCAATGCCATGATCAAATGATGCAGATCAAACTCATCTCATGGTGTTAATTATGTATGATTTATTAAAGATGATGAATAGTACCATGAACTCTACTATACCACATCAAAATGCAAAGTGGGTTTTCTCTCCTTTATATTACAAAGAGCCTCCATTTGTATGAAGAGTTGGTTACTAGTCTGCATCTAATATTTTCCTCAAAACTATGTGTTAGAGCTCCCGTTTACCATCATTCCACCCCAAATGATGGCTCACTAATTCTCCCATAAACCTCTCTGTAGGTGTTCCATGAATATCCATTGGCATAGCCATGCTAGTTGGCTCATGTTGGGGTTTATTCTAGTTCCCATCTAAGAAATGGTGAACCTAAATCCCTTATCTTGTTGGTTAGTTGGACTATTTTTTTCAAATACTTAAATAAGTATTCTTAATATAAAAAATTAACATAAATAACAAAAAAAAATTACTTTCCATGGATATTCTTCTTCCTAACCATGAAACATGGTGTGAATTAACCAATGACATGTGTATTATGAATTTAATACCAGCTCTACAATCATCACAATTCCAGGTTTATGATATTTTCATAACCATACACCATATCACTTCATTAGTACTAAAATATTTATATCAACTCCATATCAATTATATCATCCTTATTGATAACAAATGCAACTTAACTTAAAGGGAACTTTAATATCCCACTTTGAATTTGTTATCAATGCCACTAACCAATATAAATCTCAATATGTCAGTTACACATTTACCCATTATTAAAAATGAATACAAATCTCATGTATAGGGAATCAATTCTCATCAAACATTTTCTTCTTCCATTAATATGATACCACATATTTTATTTTTCAAGGAAACATTAAGTCTACATAGGAAAACTCATAGTATAAAATAAAATTGTATAACCCAGTTGATAAATGAATACCATGAACATGTGATACCATTCTCACATAATCCTCACTTAATATCTTAGAGCTGCATAGAAAATTAGTTCATGAAATAATTTTTATCCTGTAGTCATCTGAATAAACACCTTATAAATTTAAAGTGAAAAAAACATATATCTCCCCCTAAATATCAACTCCATGTTGATAATTGTTTTTTAAGAATATTTCCATTATGAATTTGTAATTTATTATCAAATTCACAAGATTTTTAATAATTAATTACTTGAAATAATTATTCCTCTCCCCAAGGGATTCACCCATATCCTTCAAATCCCTACATATTAGTAAAAATTATTTATATAAAAGAATAGGGAGGAACTATTTTTGTTTTTAGAAATAGCCCTCAGGCTGAGAGTTTCCACTCAACCTTTTCTTTAACTTGTTTCTTTTGATCACATATTTATAAGAGTTCATGGTCTCGTAAATTGTTTCTTCATGTGGAGCTATTTTCTCTACCTATTTAAGTAAAGAAACATTAATTTTTCGGATTTTATAGAGGTCTTCATGTCATATACAACTTGTTCACACTGATTCTTTTGATTCTACTATTTATCACATGTGGATGAATTTTTTTCATATTTATTATATTATTCATAAATAACCATATTACACTCATGTGTTGCCTCAAATTGAGTTTTCTATATTTTTTAGTTAATTTTAGTTGATCTGGACAAATAGTCAACCATTCCTTATTTTTATTTTCATCCTTTTTAGGTGTCTCACACTGATTCTCTAATGTACATGAATTATTCTATTTTTCTATCTAATTTTTCATAATATTAAAATCATAGAGAAATTATATAGGTAATTTATTCATGCATACCTTATCATTATGACCTACTAATCTACATCATCCACATACTTCTTTTAAGCATTCATACATATTTTTCCATGGAATCTTTGATGTATTTATTTCACAGGAAGTTATCATCAGCTCATTATAGATACCCCTTTATTCATGAATGATTCCTAGAAATGAAATGTTGTACCAATAAGAGTTTGATTTATTTCCGTATTTTCCACAACACCATAAATTTTATTTGAACTGTGATATTCTATTCATTTGATAAACCTGTTTAGAAAAATAATGATTTTATCTTATTGTAAGCCCTACTGAATTTTTCCAAAGAGGAAATGATATTCCTGCTATCTTCTTTTAATCACATTATGTGGTATAATTAAATTCTCTTGACTTCCGGGTCCTCGTAGATTCAACAACTTGGTGTGACTCGTCTTTTATCTCAACAGACATATTAATGTTTTCTTTGGTCTTCTTCAATTCATATTGGTCTATCAAATACATTGATTTTATCTGAGATATCTCTTCCTCTTTATGATCTAGTTTCTATTCAAGATTACTTTCCATTTTATGTAGCTCAAATAACTCCAATAAATACTTCTTGTTTTTATCATGTGATATTTAAAATTTATCATGATCTTCCTTTTCAACAGCTAATTTTTTATTTACCTTTTTTATCATCTTCTTCACATTCATGAAATTAGTTTTTTTTCAAGATCATATTCAAACTCTTCTTTCATCCTCTATTACAGATATATTTGGAAATCACCATCATGATCACTACTTGAATAATTTTATACTTTCTCAACATGAATAAAAAAAATTGAGTTCATCATTTGAAGAAAAACTAGATGAATAATTTAATTTTTTATTTATGCTGATAAAATACCTTTTTAAATAGAATAATTCTTCTTATTCATCATATCCTTTTTCTGTTTATGATGTCTCTAAATTTCATCATCATATTGTAATTTATAAATTTTTATTGGGATATTATGGCAAAATTCCAATACCATTACATCTGAAGCAGTTTTGTAGTTTCAGGACTTATCCATTCCATTTTCTATTTTAAAAACCTCTTGTAAATAGTCTAAAAAATTTATTGAGTTATTCATCAACTTCATCATGATCAGAATCACTTGATTCCTAAAATTATAATTCTTTGAACATTCCTTTACTTATAACCTCACATTCCATTTCTTTTTTAAACATATTTTTCAAAGTCAGTGCCCCTCTCATTTCATAATTTGGGAACAAATTTTTTAAGCCATACAATGAAATGTATTCCCAATATTCCATGGATGATATATTAACATCAAATATATCAAATAAATTTCTAATATGTTTTTTCAAAATATTTAAATCTTCTAGATTATCACCAAATACATGAACAATACTTACAATATCATTAACTATAAAGAAATAATCATCAATGCTTTCATCATATGTCATTTTAATATCTTCAAACTTGCTTCTCCATTTTTTCAACATAGCTTCCATGAAATTAATGTTTCTTTATACATGTCTCTCATTTTATCCTAGATCTCCATGGTAGTTTTGAGACCCATTTATTGAGTGTACAAATTTTTTGTTGAATCCATCATGATTTCTTTCTAAGACTTACCATAAAATTCTATATTTCTCTTATCATATTAATTTATAGAAAAATCATCAGTAATAGGGGAATCCCACTATTGATGTATATCTCACTTTCATGCCAAGATATGGAAGGAAAAGAAGCATCATGTTCCCCCATCTATGGTGGTTCTATCCATCGGAAGTAGGAATTCCTCAAAATTTTCACTGAATTCAAATTCTCCATTTCTTAGAATGTTCTTGAATCATTAGAGGGGATCTGGTCTCTAATACCCATTGAAGTTTCTAGGGGTAGATTAGGTAACATTGAAAGAGGAGTCAATAAGTGGTACACTATCATCACAAATTATTTTTTTTAATCAAACCACTATGATTAATTTAATTATTCATTTCTTATCTTTAAATACCTTCCTCTCCCTATAAGAAATAAAAAAAGAAATACCAACAAACAAATATTTTTACATGGTATAATACTAAGACCTATGTCCTTTATAAAACCATTTATACATATTGGTTACATATTATACACTATATATATATGGTTAGAACTAGAGAAAGTCGCATTCCAATCAACACTGAGTCCATTTGGGTTTTAATATAGATTACTACTAGAGTTTAAAATTTATCACCCTCAACAGAGGCTATTGAGCCCCATAGGAGGATACTTATGTTGTATCCCACAGTGTTACCAGTATCCCACAAGAATTATCTATAGTCCCACTAGATACTTTTTCTACTTCAGAGTCCCACAAAAGACTTCGACTAATCTTTAGTCACATAAGATATGATCCCAGATTGAATGATCTCTGTTGGATTTAGACTTCTTCTTCACTTCCTTGAGATGATTTCATTCTCCACCAAAAAAACAGGATCACATAATCTAGTTGTGTATAATATTCAATAACTTCACTGACTAAAAAACAACTATATGATCCTTCACATTATCCACTCTTCCAATGTTCTAGACTAAACTCAACACACTTAAGACTCGAGTATATACCATCATAAATAATTCTTAGATTTAACCTAAAAAATCATTTTTCACTGTATACATGAAATGTATATTTCATGTGAATTATCAATCATCATGCTCGTATAATAAAATTCATGGTCACATAAACATTTTATTATGCATGTATTTATATATGTACATGAAAACTATCTTATGTGCACACACACACTTCAATGTTTATTTTCACACACGTTTTTTACACACACTGCCACTCTCCTCCATACGCTAAAATTGGTATATACACAGAATAAACTCATACACATTCCACCATCATTTTTATTTGGACATGCATTATATAGTTTCCCTTCAAATATTCATGGATATGCACACTTCCCACTTATTTCTTTTCATAAAAAGGTTTATGAATAGGCTCTCACTCGTGCTTGTTTTGGTGATATGCAACACATAATTTTTTGTAGTTATTCTTCCCAAACAATAGTGTAGAGCCCACTATATTCTTTTTGCACGACCTTATTCATGAAATTTATATATGAACTATTCTTATGTGCAATAATGTAGTATAGTTTCGGTAACATTCTCTTCATATTCCTAAAACCATTCACAAAAATTAGGAGATTACACAGAAGAGTATTGTGCTTCCCGAATGGCTTCATGGAACAAAGATTGAATTTGTATAACTCCCCTTTATGAATAAAGATAATTTTGAAGGATCTGTTTCATACTCAGTTATATTGAAATTTATCTCTCAGATATATGAGTTTCTCATACTCAAAATGATCACATGTAGGGGTATTTATAGGAAGCATTCCACTGAATCTACTCATGTGCACCGACTTACTCCTGGCATACAATGCCTATGGGAATCACCATAACTATAAAACCCATATTAATCCATACTATATCTCATTGTTTTGACATATTTTGAAAATGAAAATAATGTTTCATGTGATTTTTATCTCATTGGAATCATTATAACACCTAAATATATCTCGATGGCCTTAGAATAATCATTCATATTTCACTTAATAAATAACCCCCATCCAACACAAGATTCTTTTAACCAAATTTATAAGAAATTTTTGGCACCACAATCGAACAATGTGGATAAAAATCATCAAAAATTGTTGATTAAATATCATTTTTAAAACTGTATTAACATTACCACAAACTCAGTGATCCCACATTAAATTGGAATGTTGTCCTGACCTTCTTTATAATAAAATTCAACCTCATTAGTAGACATAATTGGTTATTGGTCTACATCTAATATTAACCACACATATTTATTCTATTTATCTAATCCACTATCGTTCCTCCCCACATGGTGGCTCATCGTTGCTCCCATGAACCTCTTTGTAGGAACACCATGCATATCCCTCAGCTTAGTCAAGCTGGATTACCCATTCTAGGGTTGATTATACTCCTCACCTAAGAAGTGGTGCACCTAAATCAATTATCTTGTATAATGGAAGGCTTATTTTTTAAAAATACTTACAAAAAATATTCTTAACATAAATACTTCTCATACAAAACAAACATTATTTTTCATGGATCATCTTCTTCCAAAACATAAAACAAACGTGGTTTAAATTAACCAATGGCATATGTATTCTGAACAAAATTCTAGATCTAAAATCATCACATTTCACAGTTAAGGATATTTTCATAACTATCTACCTTATCACTTAATTAGCTCTGACATATTGACATTAACCTCATATCAATTCAATTATCCTTATTTACAAGAAATGCAACTCATGTTAAAGGGAAATTTATAGACTTGACTCTATGATCCCAATTCCGCTTATGGATAGATGAATGGATAAGAATTTATGGATATATAAGAAGAAAAAGGGATATGTGAGTGGAGGTTGGGAACCAATGTTCTTCTTTATACCAAATGAGAAGTGTGGTAGAGGACTCAAATGGTTAATAATTTTAAAAAAATCAATTAAAAATTAAAAAATACACTCTAGGACCATTGGATCATAAGTGGGAATCCATTGGATTTTTGATGGGATCTATAGTCTTATAACATCACAAACCTCCTTAAAATAGTTCTTATTTTCTCCCATAAAAACTATGGGGGCCCTCAATATTTTACAGCATGAAACATTCCTTCCCAATCAGTTCTGAAACCACCAAACAAAAGACAAAAACTAATAAATTATAAATAAACACTTATAAATTTTTCATCCATATTCAAAATAAACAGTTAAATATTAATTAAAAAAATTAATCTTGTCCAAATTAGTTTATTAGTAGATTAAACTAGTTATACTATCATTCTCTAACATAAGAAAAAATAATATCCCCCTGATACCACTTATTCTTCTCATGAAGTTCCTATATAATTTCTCAAAATTGTATTAACTCACTTTAATTGAATTCTCATTACGTCTTCAATTTCTAAAAGATTTGGGTATTCTAAACACAAGATTATAAGCAAAACCTCACATATTGAATCCTATCTCATTGATTTATAGTTCTCCTTAATCTTATATTGAATGTTACTTTTAATAATTGACTCTCCTCATTATAGTCAAACACATGAAAAAGGGAAAATTGATACTTTAAAAGATTGATTTCACACCAATTCACTAGCTATATAAACATTAACAAACTAATAGTTCCTCTATTAATAGTGATTTATAGACCTAATGATACATAAAAACACCCAATCAATGGAACCAATTTCATAATAGATCAATTTTATTATTCTAAACCTTTCCACATCTTAATAGAGAAACACTCAAACATATCCTAACTACCGGGCCTATTTTTCAAACAAAAATTATGAAATTTATATCATATTTTATTATTGTGAACCAACATTCCAATACCAAACTATTTAGTATCCCAATTATCAAATTCCAAATAAATAGGTTCCTGACATACTATGTTCTTTTATAATTTCAAAAACAACACCCACATAGGAGATTTATTTAATATATAGGATACTTATCTAATGATCCCATTGTGTATATAACAATTCATAAAACACTACACTGTCTAGTATAATGCATTTCAATGTCATGTGGAACCTAATGTGAAACTACAACCTATGTTGGTAATGAATCAAACATCATTTCCCAAATGAAATAAACTATATTGAACTAATGAGAAAGGTTTCTTCTAGACAATTGATGGTGTGATCTCTACTATTTTATTATCCTTATCTCTTTATACTTGATTATAGATGAATCAAAAATTCATTGTTTCTTAAGGAATATAAATCACAAGTATTTCTTGGCATAACATGACTGACTCTCTCCCTTAATTCATTCTAAATATGTAGGTTTTATAGTTTTTTAACTATTACATTCAAATGATAATTGTAACACACTATAATACATAAACCATGACATGTCTAATTACCTAAATTATCCAATTATAATGGGTTATTCATGATTCAAGGTTCATACATATCAGATTATTCAAAATTGGAAGAAGGTAAAAGAATCTTTATTCTCTGTGAAGATATTTATACATACCGTAGTTACCAATACAACTTCTATTGGAACTCTTAATAACGTAAAGAGGTATAAAATACCATCTATAGATATAAAAGTACCTCTTAATTTCCTTTAATTAGTTTTTTATTTTATGGAATACTCAGTATATTTATAATTATTTATTATAAAATTTATTAAATTAATAGAACTCATTAGTTTTTTTTATTTTATGGGAAATTTTAAACTAAATTACCTTTGAAAATAATTAACATTATTCAGAAAAATAAAAAAAATACCAAAAATAAATAAATTTCTATAAAAATTAATTAGTGTACTAACCATAAAAAATAACCCATTGAATAGAGAGTGTAACTTTTTCCAGCAAAATAATATACCACATATTTTTTATTCTAAGTCATCACATTACATTAAAATTTCACTTCCTAGTTTAAAAACAAATAATGATCCTTGTAGCTTCTTAGAAACACTAATTCATTAAAAAATTATGTGGGATGTTTCTGATACCCATTTAGAATTCTAGGATCTTAATCCCACTAATATAATTTATGTAAAATAATTTCTTAAGGCCATATATAACCTATCTACAACCAAGTTATATAACGAGGGTTACCTTAACAATACTACCCCAGAGGTAAAGTATCCCTGAAATATAATCACCCTAGGTCATAACATTTTCCATTAGTCCACTCAATCTAAACCTCATCATTGATGTTTATAAAATCTAAAAACCAAAATATGAATATACACTTAAATTAGCTGATTACCAATTCAACTGATATCATAAAGAAATTATTTACATTGGACTAAGTTTTACATTATTATTCATCATGTCAAATATATTGAACATTTATCTCTCACACACTGATCAACCCTTGTTAGCACTATCAGTGCTTCTATTCCAAACACACTGAACGAACCAATCTTACCAAAGTCAATTCACCAGCTTAAGTGAAATCACTAGAAAATATCACAACCAAAATATACAACAAAAGAAAATTACATGAGGCTTATGTAATGGAAAATGGATCGTTTTTTAAAAAATTAGAATCTAATGAATTTATAAATAAGTCGTCATTTCCTGAAATTTTCTTTCCATTCAAAACTATGGATAAATAAATTCTCCTTCAAATCAACAGAACAATACTATGTGGTTTATAAAAATATATTCCTTTTCATTCGAAATACAAAAACCATTTTAGTAAAAATATTTTTTCTATGATTTGAAAATATTAAAAAAATAGATATTAAACTATTTTTCTTTATAATTTAAAAATGAAAAAAAAAATTACATAAATGTTAAAAGAATTATCCTGAAAAACCTTAAATGTAATGTCAAAAATTATTAGTAACTAAAATAATAGACCAATACATCACTAAGATAATAATTAATGATCAATATAAACATATCACTAAGAAACAATTCATTAATATTACTAGATCATTTGTCAAAGAATGTTAATTATAATGAAAATTTTGAGAATGCATATGAGTAACTCCAGTTAAGTGCATATAACCTAATAAGGTATTCAAAAAACCCAAATATATTTATTATTTTATAATAATTAATTGAATTGTTTTACATATAAATATTATAAAATATAAAATATAAATAGGTTATATATATATAGATTGGAGGTGTATGCTCTAACACTATAAATTGGATCTTAGTGGAGCCCCATGAATCCTATCAAGCTTCACCATATTGTACTCAATATATTAAATGAAAATCCTCACTCATGCTAATAGTTCCAAAAATAAATGTTTGTGGTAACATGAGATTCAATTATAAATTGGGTGATAAAACATTTTAATGGGTTACTTATCAAGTTTCAAAATTCCATGATTATTTATATAAATATAATATCCCAATAGAACTATCACCACTTTGATACCACTTGTAATTCCACATCCTCGATTCTCAAACACTACCCAAACCAGGCTATTAAAACCTCAATCTTGTTCCCTAGTCTTCAGGGGATCATTTTTAGCACTAAGGTTATGATGTTGTCATTACAGAAACATTTACACATTGTGGGTGAGAAATTTTGTCAATATATAATTCTTCTAAAAATTTGGAATGACTTTCCAGACATTAGACACTTCCCAAAACGAACATATGACCTATATGTTGGAGAAAACACTAGTACACTAATGGAAACTAGTAAATCCATATAACAACAAAACCCCCTATATATAACTATCTCAAAATATATAATTAAAATAATTAAGGAATGATAAAACAAATCAAATGTATAAAATAATGACAAAAAGAATATAAAGGAAACAAGAATCCATTGAGATATACCGAACACTCCATCAGCAGAAAAAGTTTCCCATGCAATAATACTTAGACTACGTATGTTTAGTTGTATCATTTCTTAGTTATTCATCAAATAATCTAAATAGTCAAACCATACATGCATCTGATCATTGATTAAAAGAAACAGGCGAACCACATATTTATATAGATCCATATAAAGGGTGTTTGTATATATTTTAGTATACTAACACCTATAGTTTTCCTAAAAATCCATTATATATGAAAATTATTACTTGATATGACATCATATGGGATACCAATAGAAAACATATTGATAGTAAAATAATAAATGGTATAAAAAATTAATTGTACATTACTACTACAAATCAATGGAATAATAAAGCATAACTCCCAAGTATGGGTCTCCCACATGATCACTAACTCACAGTGGAATCCCCTAATAACATAATCAAGTATCACATAAAATTATATAATATAAGTACTTATAATTCAAGTATCAATCCTTATTTAATAACCTATACACCATTAATTATCTCTGATAGAATAATAATAATTCTCAAGGCACATCCCACTTCATCCAAAACAGTAATCAAAGGTACTTCTCATTATGGGTCAAATATATCTCAAAAAACATCCAATTATATTAATCGTAGTATTTTTAGGTGGTTCATTTTATAATCATCCATATATATATATGTGTGTGTCTGTGTTTCTATTTGAAGGGTTGTGGGATTATCTAATCGAGCCATTGTCTGAGATTTGAGAACATATCCATCAACATTGAAAAACAAGTAATATATTCTAGAATAATATTCACAAGTATTGTAACATCCCAGGTAAATAAAGAATAAAGAATTTTCATATTTATTAATATTTACTAATTAAATATTAATTTTAATTAAAAGGGGTTTCTACGTTCGATAGCGTACTCGGTACGCAATGATGAGTTTCTTTGAAAACTTACGTTGCACACAAGTAATAAAATAATATTATTTTAAATGTTAGTTAACGAGTAGCCGTTGTACTGGCGGGAATGGATAGAAATAACTAAAATATGATTATATATGTTTTTAAATGTTTTTACATTTACCCAATAAAAGATAAAGGCTTAAAATACGGAAAGAGTTCAATTTTAGGCATTTATACCCTAATTTTCACGAAAGGTCCGCTTATCACCTTTTGACGGAGAACCATCATTAAATATAGATTTGATCGATCTTATAAATTCTATTGGACCAAATATAACTCTTCTTTAGAATCGGGACATCAAAATTTACTTTGTGTAAATTTTTGGTACCTTTCTGGTAAAGTTCATTTTTTTTAATGAATAGTGTAAAATGTTGTATTTTAATTCAAAACCTCTTTTTAATCTAATTTATTTATATGATTAGATTATCTTTTGAATTGGTTTTAAAGTGAAATTAGAAAATATTTTTACCATTAAATCCAATAGTGGTCGTTGGAATTAATTTCACTTTGAAATCGGACTTAAACTAGTGTCAATCTTTTGATACTTATTGTTTCATAAAAACACGCTATTTGCTCTGACAGCGGGAATTAATTATTAAATTAATTAATGTGACTTATATGTTTTGAATTTTTTAAAATAGACTTCATTTTTGAATTCGTAATATCAAATATAGCTTAGGGTGAATTCTTGGTAATTTTCTGAAAAACTTCAATTTTTGATGAATAGTGAAACCACTAAGTGGTACTTATAAAAACGGATTTTTCCGCTTAAATGAAATTTTTCCATCATTGTGTTTTAATTTTCAAAATTCCGACATACATGGTTGTCATTAAGAAGTAAAATGTGGTTCAATGAGATTATAATAATTTTTTGGTGAATAGTAACTTATTAAGTTCTTAATCGCGATTAGTGGTAATTAGTGTAGTTTAAGGTAAAAATAATGCTTTAATAAAATAAGATGAGCTTGAAACATGTCCTACCCTCATTGGTTGTGTCATGGCCGACCAAGAAAAGTCATGGGTCAACTTGGGGACCCCATGGAGCCACTTGTTTGGGAAATGACATAAATAACTTTTTATTTAATGTAAAAGTAAAAATGACACAAACATGATATGTTTTACTAAAACAATTTTTAAATGGGGTAATACAAGTCATATTTTTTATTATAAATAGTCATTGGAAATCTAGAAAGATTTCCTACGTCATAGTATTTTTTTTATAATTTTTAGACTTTAAATTAATTAATTTATTTATGACATCATGATGATGCAGCGATGACCTCATTATTTAACGATTTAAATAAAATGGAAAGATAATGTAAAATATATGACCTAAACATGTCCCAAACCAATTGGATGAGTGGATTTATAAACCTTATCACTTTATCCACGAATTATATCAATGTGGGACCTTTTAAAACCGAAACACATTTTCAAATAAAGTAATAATTCTTTACTTTCCAAAAGTGCCCCTCCTCTCCTCTTATAAAAGGCCCCCACCTCTACCTCATTTCACACACTCCTCAAGCCTTTGGTTCGGCCAACCCCTGCCCATTTACTCTCTCCACATCCCTATACTAATCCTAGAGGATTCCCTTTGGTCAGAATCCTTTCAAAGGAAGCCTTTAGGCTCAAATCAAAAGGAGTTACACTTTTAAAGGTAATTCATTCTCTCTTGTTCATTTCTTTTATTTTGCTTCTCCAACCCTCTAAAATCTTTTTATTTACTTATTTTGTAACAACACCAGTATCTTAAATATACTAGGATGTTGTTATAAGATTTATTCGAGCTACACTCTCACACAACTACATCAAATGGTTAAAGAACATACGGTTTCCGTGGATGGCGAAATTCTGCCTCCCGAAACGATGATTGTTCAATACTCATTTAACACCTTCAAAGGTGGCCATTATGATGTCACTATTTTTATATATGATATATAATATGTTTATTTTTTCTTTACGCTTCTGTATTCTCCATTTTGGGCATACCTTTATGGTTTCCATTATGGGTAAACACGATATCTTCATTTAAGGAAGTGCGGACTACCGCCCCCTCAAAGTGATGTGATTCGTTAATGCCATATGTGGGACATGTAAAGGATGGATTTAAAGTTATTATATATGATATTATACTGGAATTATAATATACCTCTATATCATTATTATTTCTTTCCATTAATGTATGAGATAGAAATGAAAGTAGCGTTCATTCGTACGCACGTCTTACCGTCTCCATGAACGGTGCATTTCATTTCTCATCCCCAAATGTAATGTACTATAAAAAGTACATGTATATAATGGATATATATAATTAATGATATATCTAAATGATGAATATAATTCTGGAATTAAAATATACATACCTCTCATTTAGTTTTAATTCCATTAATATGACAAAGAAATGAAAGTAGCGTTCATGCGTACGTACGGCTTACCATCTCCATGAACGGTGCATTTCATTTCTTATCCCCAAATGTAATGTACTATTAAAAGTACATGTATATAATGGATATATATAATTAATGATATATCTAAATGATGAATATTATTCTGGAATTAAAATATACATACCTCTCATTTAGTTTTAATTCCATTAATATGACAAAGAAATGAAAGTAGCATTCATGCGTACGTACGGCTTACCGTCTCCATGAACGGTGCATTTCATTTCTTACCTATAAATGATTATGTAATATTATAAATACATGTATATGCTGGATATATATGATACATATTATATCCAAATCGGGAATTTCATTCTGGATATAAAGAACCTTTGACCACACGAACAACATGTAATTGTAAGAAGTCCACTTTCGACTTAGGAACCAAATATTGAGAAAACAAACATTATTAACTTAAATGGTTACAGAATGTTTATAACATGGAAATAAGTGATATAAAAGGAATAATGAACTTTAAAAAGGTTTTTAATCAAGTATAAATTAACTCAAGTTTATTATTCAGGACGTTAAAGAACGATCGACTCAAGTCGGATACAAGGTAATGGACTTCGTCTCAATCTCCTTTCATTGAGGCATATTTCATTTTATACACAACTTTCTTTTATACGGTGTATAAACCCCTTTGACTTTTACTTTTATACAAAAGGAATCTTTTTCTACGAAGCGTTTTACAAAATGACAAAAAGGAATGTTTCTTTTTAACGTACGTGGCGACAACGACCTTTTCCGCCGCCACGAGAATTATTTGGTCTTTGGCTTTCTCAACAAGCCGTAATGTTTTTAGAATAAAATAAATACCATATACTCTTTTATGTATTTTGGTATTGAAAATGGTTTTGAAAAAAGATTCTATTATGTCAATATATTTATGATATATTGTGATTGAAATGTGGAAATGTTATCATTCCTTTATATTGGTTTTATGTTTTATGATTTTATACTGGTACTTGGACATTTTAATGGGTGGTTACGTTATAATCCATATGACGGGTGGTGCCGTGAATACCAGGACGGGTGGTTACGTTATAACCTCCAATGCATTGGGTATGGAAGTCGGCCGTATGGCTATTCCATTAAGTATGTATGGAAATTGGCCGTATGGCTATTCCATTAAGTGATATGTGTGGAAGTCGATCGTATGGTTATTCCACTTAAGTATGTTTATGTCCCAAGTTACCTTTATATATGTTATGTGTTCTTTATATGGGTTTTATGGTAATACTTTGGTTACAAAAAGGTAAGTAATGATACTTTATTCGGTGAAGAGTTTTTACTACTTCATGAAGGTGAAGGTATTACTTTGATAGAGTATACATGGTTTACTTGATTTTGAAAAACTAACAGTTTTCATTCTTTGTGTATCCCTTACTGAGCTTTTTATGCTCACCCCAAGTTTTTTTTGAAATGTTTTTCACAGGACTTAATGTGGAATAAGGTCAAGGATGGGATCAAGGGAATGTCATGCTATATAAAACATGGAACTAGACACGTTTCTTTTTAAGAGTTTTTTCTATATTGGAAACATAGTATAAGTGACTACTTTGTAATCTTTTGAGATGTAATAGTTATGTTCTAATTCTCTAAAACTCTAAACCTGAAAAGATCCTCAAAGTGTAATCTTGTGATAACTCTAGATTAAGTAAGGTTTAAGGCTGGGGCCTTATAGTTGGTATCAGAGGTCGGTTTAGACAACTTTAGGAGTTAGAAAATTGTTAATTTATAAGTTAAGTTATGATATGATTGAAATGATATAGCATTTACGGATTACCATGTTGCTTCGCCTAAGATATTTCCGTGTTTATAATGGTTTTCCGTAGAGGAAACAAAGCAGCTATGTTGGGACGACATCAGGAGGAAGACAACCATACAAATCAGTAACCTGATATGGTCGGAATCGGAACTGAACAGTTTGTTGCAGTGATGGAACAGTTGACTCAGGTTATAAATGGTGGTGGTATCCATGCACGAGATCAGCCAGATCAACCACAGAGGAACATGTCAGTGGTGGAGCACTTCATGAGGCAACATCCCCCATCATTCAGAGGATCATCTGACCCTGTGCAAGCTGAAGGGTGGATTAAAGCACTGGAGAAGATTTTTTATGTCATGGGGTGTTCATAACATCAAAAGGTTAGTCTTGCTATTTACCGTTTTGAAGGTGAAGCTGATCAGTGGTGGTCGATGGTGAAAAATATAAGGGATAATGATGAGATTGAGGATCTTCACTGGGATGAATTCAAAGGTATGTTTCTTGAGAAATATTTTCCTAAGGTGGTTCGTCTTAGGATGGGAAAACTGTTCCTAGAATTGAGGCAGGAGGATGATTCAGTGGCTTCTTATGAAGAAAAGTTCACTCGATTGGCAAGGTATGCTCCAAACATCATACGAGATCTTGATAGTAAAATAAACCGTTTTTTACTCAGGGTTAAAGACAAAGTATCGAAGGGATTTAGCTTCTCGTGAGTTCAAAAGTTATGAAAAACTTGTTCGATGTGCGGATAAGGTGGAAATGGAGTTTGCCGATGATCAGGTGTTCTATGACAAACAACAGAGTAAGAGGTCTAGTTGGCAGGAAAAGGGGAAGAATTCATCAAAGAAGTAAGGAGGTAAGAAAACCAAATATCCATCCTGTGAGAAGTGTGGTAAAATGAATCCTGGAGAATGTTTATCCAAGTCTGGTAAGTGCTTTCGGTGTGGTAAGTCTGGTCATATTGCTCGTAACTGTAAGGAAGATGATCAAGCAGGAAATGAAAAGCCAACAGTAAGATGTTTTAAGTGTAATGAAATGGGTCATTATGCAAACAAGTGTCCAACGAAGAACTCAACTAGGGGAATGCAGCTAGACTACAAGCAGAAAGGGGTGGTGAAATCCTTTGCAACAACTTCAGCAGATGTTGGGCGATCGAATGAAGTGGTATCAGCTCCAGGGAGCTCAGTATTTTTCGAAGGTTGACTTGAGGTCGGGGTACCATCAGTTGAAAGTAAAAAAAGTAGACGTTTCGAAGACTGCGTTTTGTACTAGATATGGCCTTTATGAATTTGTAGTTATTCCTTTTGGGTTAACCAATGCACCTGCTGTATTCATGGACCTTATGAATAAAATTTTCCATGAGTTCTTGGATAAGTTTTTGTTTGTGTTTTGAGGTTTGGGAAGAGATTGTGTGTGTCTTGTGATTCACAGTTGAAGAGAGAGTTGTTATGTGAAGCTCATAGTTTTCCGTTTTCAGTTCATCAGGGCAGTACTAAGATGTATAGAGATCTGCCAGAGTATTACTGGTGGGATGGAATGAAAAGAGACATTGCTGATTTTACTGTGAAGTGTTTGACATGTCAACAGGTTAAAGCAGAGCGGCAGTTACCGAAAGGGATGCTTCAGCCTTTACCAGTGCCAGAGTGGAAATGGGAGAATATATCCATGGACTTTGTTGTTGGATTACCGAAGACATCTCGAGATAATAATGCAATCTGGGTTATTGTTGATCGCTTGACCAAATATGCTCATTTCATTGCTATACGAGATACTTTCTCTCTTGATCAACTTTCCCGTTTGTATCTTAAAGAGATAGTTAGGTTACATGGAGTTCCTCTCTCCATTGTATCGGATCGTGATCCCAGGTTTACTTCTAACTTTTGGAAAGGCCTTCAGAAGTCGTTGGGTACTGAATTAAATTTTAGTACAGCTTTTCATCCTCAATCAGATGGGAAGTCAGAACGAACAATCCAGACATTGGAGGATATGCTACGAGCTTGTTCTATGGATTATCAGGGAAGTTGGGACCAACATCATTCTTTGGTTGAGTTTTCTTATAATAACAGTTTTCATTCCAGTATACAGATGGCACCATTTGAGGCATTATATGGGAAGCGGTGTCGATCTCCAGTATTTTGGAATGAAGTGGGTGAAAGGAAGCTGATGGGACCAGAATTGGTAGAAGAGATGGTAGAAAAAGTTCAGTTGATTCAGAAGCACATGAGTACAGCTCAGAGTAGGCAGAAGAGTTATGCGGATAACCAGAGGAAGGATCTATCTTTCGAGGTAGGTGATCATGTTTTTCCCAAGGTTTCTCCTTGGAAAAGTGTGATGAGATTTGGTAAGAAAGGAAAGATGAGTCCAAGGTTTATTGGACCATATGAAATTCTGGAGAGAGTTGGATCAGTTGCATACCGGGTGGCTTTACCTCCGAGTTTATCTCAGGTATACAATGTTTTTCATGTTTCAATGTTGAGAAAGTATATGCCAGATCCATCTCATGTTTTGAGTCCAGAGGTAGTTCAGCTGGAAGAGACTCTATCTTATGAGGAACAACCAGTCCAGATTCTTGACCACAGAGAGCAAGTGTTACGGAATAAGGTGATTCATCAGGTAAAGGTTTTGTGGAAAAACCATGTGATTGAAGAGGCAACGTGGGAATCTGAAAATGCTATGAGGGATAAATGCCCCCACTTATTTTGATAAGTGAATAAAATTGCGAGGACGCAATTCCCAAAAGGGGGGAAGGATGTAACATCCCAGGTAAATAAAGAATAAAGAATTTTCATATTTATTAATATTTACGAATTAAATATTAATTTTAATTAAAAGGGGTTTCTACGTTCGATAGCGTACTCGGTACGCAACGATGAGTTTCTTTGAAAACTTACGTTGCACACAAGTAATAAAATAATATTATTTTAAATGTTAGTTAACGAGTAGCCTTTGTACTGGCGGGAATGGATAGAAATAACTAAAATATGATTATATATGTTTTTAAATGTTTTTACATTTACCCAATAAAAGATAAAGGCTTAAAATACGGAAAGAGTTCAATTTTAGGCATTTATACCCTTATTTTCACGAAAGGTCCACTTATCACCTTTTGACGGAGAACCGTCATTAAATATAGTTTTGATCGATTTTAAAAATTCTATTGGACCAAATATAACTCTTCTTTAGAATCTGGACATCAAAATTTACTTTGTGTAAATTTTTGGTACCTTTCTGATAAAGTTCATTTTTTTAATGAATACTGTAAAATGTTGTATTTTAATTCAAAACCTCTTTTTAATCTAATCTATTTATATGATTAGATTGTCTTTTGAATTGGTTTTAAAGTGAAATTATAAAATATTTTTACCATTAAATCCAATAGTGGTCGTTGGAATTAATTTCACTTTGAAATCGGACTTAAACTAGTGTCAATCTTTTGATACTTATTGTTTCATAAAAACACGCTATTTGCTCTGGCAGCGGGAATTAATTATTAAATTAATTAATGTGACTTATATGTTTTGAATTTTGTAAAATAGACTTCATTTTTGAATTCGTAATATCAAATATAGCTTAGGGTGAATTTTTGGTAATTTTCTGAAAAACTTCAATTTTTGATGAATAGTGAAACCACTAAGTGGTACTTATAAAAACGGATTTTTCCGTTTAAATGAAATTTTGCCATCATTGTGTTTTGATTTTCAAAAATCCGACATAAATGGTTGTCATTAAGAAGTAAAATGTGGTTCAATGAGATTATAATAATTTTTTGGTGAATAGTAACTTATTAAGTTCTTAATCGCGATTAGTGGTAATTAGTGTAGTTTAAGGTAAAAATAATGCCTTAATAAAATAATATGAACTTGAAACATGACCTACCCTCATTGGTTGTGTCATGTCCGACGAAGACAAGCCATGGGTCAACTTGGGGACCCCATGGAGCCACTTTGGTTGGGAAATGACATAAATAACTTTTTATTTAATGTAAAAGTAAAAATGACACAAACATGATATGTTTTACTAAAACAATTTTTAAATGGGGTTATACAATTCAGAGTTTTTATTAGAAATAGTCATTAGAAATCTAAAAAGATTTCCTACATCATAGTATTTTTTTTATAATTTTTAGACTTTATATAAATTAATTTATTTATGACATCATGATGATGCAGTGATGACCTCATTATTTAACGATTTAAATAAAATGGAAAGATAATGTAAAATCTATGAACTACACATGTCCAAAACCAATTGGATGAGTGGATTTCGAAACCTTATCACCTTATCCACGAATTATATCAATGTGGGACCGTTTAAAACCGAAACACATTTTCAAATAAAGTAATAATTCTTTACTTTCCAAAAGTGCCCCTCCTCTCCTCTTATAAAAGGCCCCCACCTCTACCTCATTTCACACACTCCTCAAGCCTTTGGCTCGGCCAACCCTTGCCCATTTACTCTCTCCACATCCATCTCCTAATCCTAGAGGATTCCCTTTGGGCATAATCCTTTCAAAGGAAGCCTTTAGGCTCAAATCAAAAGGAGTTACACTTTTAAAGGTAATTCATTCTCTCTTGTTCATTTGTTTTATTTTGCTTCTCCAACCCTCTAAACTCTTTTTATTTACTTATTTTGTAACAACACCAGTATATTAAATATACTAGGATGTTGTTATAAGATTTATTCGAGCTACACTCTCACACAACTACATCAAATGGTTAAAGAACATACGGTTTCCGTGGATGGCGAAATTCTGACTCCCGAAACGATATTTGTTCAATACTCATTTAACACCTTCAAAGGTGGCCATTATGATGTCACTATTTTTATATATGATATATAATATGTTTATTGTTTCTTTAAGATTATTTATTCCTCATTTTGGGCATACCTTTATGGTTTCCATTATGGGTAAACACGATATCTTCATTTAAGGAAGTGCGGACTACCGCCCCCTCAAAGTGATGTGATTCATTAATGCCATATGTGGGACATGTAAAGGATGGATTTAAAGTTATTATATATGATGTTATACTGGAATTATAATATACCTCTATATAATTATTATTTTTTCCATTAAAGTATGAGATAGAAATGAAAGTAGCGTTCAAGCGTACGCACGGCTTACCGTCTCCATGAACGGTGCATTTCATTTCTCATCCCCAAATGTAATGTACTATTAAAAGTACATGTATATAATGGATATATATAATTAATGATATATCTAAATGATGAATATAATTCTGGAATTAAAATATACATACCTCTCATTTAGTTTTAATTCCATTAATATGACAAAGAAATGAAAGTAGCGTTCATGCGTACGTACGGCTTACCGTCTCCATGAACGGTGCATTTCATTTCTTATCCCCAAATGTAATGTACTATTAAAAGTACATGTATATAATGGATATATATAATTAATGATATATCTAAATGATGAATATTATTCTGGAATTAAAATATACATACCTCTCATTTTGTTTTAATTCCATTAATATGACAAAGAAATGAAAGTAGCGTTCATGCGTACGTACGGCTTACCGTCTCCATGAACGGTGCATTTCATTTATTACCTCTAAATGATTATGTAATATTATAAATACATGTATATACTGCATATATATGATACATATTATATCCAAATCGGGAATTTCATTCTGGATATAAAGAACCTTTGACCACATGAACAACATGTAATTGTAAGAAGTCCACTTTCGACTTAGGAACCAAATATTGAGAAAACAAACATTATTAACTTAAATGGTTACATAATGTTTATAACATGGCAATAAGTGATATAAAAGGAATAATGAACTTTAAAAAGGTTTTTAATCAAGTATAAATTAACTCAAGTTTATTATTCAGGACGTTAAAGAACGATCGAGTCAAGTCGGATACGAGGTAAGGGACTTCGTCTCAATCTCCTTTCATTGAGGAATATTTCATTTTATAAAAAACTTTCTTTTATACGGTGTATAAACCCCTTTGACTTTTACTTTTATACAAAAGGAATCTTTTTCTACGAAGCGTTTTACAAAATGACAAAAAGGAATGTTTCTTTTTAACGTACGTGGCGACAACGACCTTTTCCGTCGCCGCAAGTATTATTTGGTCTTTGGCTTTCTCAACAAGCCGTAATGTTTTTAGAATAAAATAAATACCATATACTCTTTTATGTATTTTGGTATTGAAAATGGTTTTGAAAAAGGATTCTATTATGTCAATATATTTATGATATATTGTGATTGAAATGTGGAAATGTTATCATTCCTTTATATTGGTTTTATGTTTTATGATTTTATACTGGTACATGGACATTTTAACGGGTGGTTACGTTATAAACCATATGACGGGTGATGCCGTGAATACCAGGACGGGTGGTTACGTTATAACCTCCAATGCATTGGGTATGGAAGTCGTCTGTATGGCTATTCCATTAAGTATGTATGGAAATTGGTCGTATGGCTATTCTATTAAGTGATATGTGTGGAAGTCGACCGTATGGATATTCCACTTAAGTATGTTTATGTCCCAAGTAACCTTTATATATGTTATGTGTTCTTTATTTGGGTTTTATGGTAATACTTTGGTTACAAAAAGGTAAGTAATGATACTTTATTCCGTGAAGAGTTTTTACAACTTCATGAAGGTGATGGTATTACTTTGATAGAGTATACATGGTTTACTTGATTTTGAAAAACTAACAGTTTTCATTCTTTGTGTATCCCTTACTGAGCTTTTTATGCTCACCCCAAGTTTTTTTCGAAATGTTTTTCACAGGACTTAATGTGGAATAAGGTCAAGGATGGGATCAAGGGAATGTCATGCTATATAAAACATGGAACTAGACACGTTTCTTTTTAAGAGTTTTTTTATATTGGAAACTTAGTAGAAGTGACTACTTTGTAATCTTTTGAGATGTAATAGTTATGTTCTAATTCTCTAAAACTCTAAACCTGAAAAGATCCTCAAAGTGTAATCTTGTGATAACTCAAGATTAAGTAAGGTTTAAGGCTGGGGCCTTATAAGTATACACTATATATATAAAAAATTTATTTATTTATCCCCATATAGAGTTTAATGGACCTAAAAATGTTTCTTTTCAATATCTACAAACAAATAATAATCTAAAAATAATGTAGTGATCAAGTGGGAATAGTAGAACTATTCACAACCATCCCAATGCATAACACCAATATAATTAAATATGTTTGAAAGAAGGATATCTAAGATAAATCACATTCTTAGTATAATGGAATATAATAAAATAACATTATGATCATGAAATATAACATTCTCAACTAAATTAATTAACATTGTGATAACATATGAAGATTAACATAATAAAATAGAAACCCCAACTCAACCTTAAGATCATACATAAATACTTTTGATTAATTTCTTAGTAAAATGGTTCCAAATTATCATGTTTTAAGAATTATTCAATTTTCTATATATTTATTTTTCCAATTTATAATTCTATATACAATAGTTCAATGATCCATCACAAGAGAATGATCACCCTCTGTTTAAAGGTCACCAATAATTGGAACTATAATTTTATCCCTAATTTAGTAAATTTAAAAAATATCCCATTACTATACATCACAAAAAATGTGGTAATTAGGATTCAAAACTTTGGTTCTCCCTTATTATCTAAAAATTTTAGACAAGTACTAGAAGTGCTCAACAATCAAAAACCCTTTGTATCCATACTTTCATAAATATTTTGTAATGGGGATTTAAAACAGAAAATCCCTACTATTATATCCTAAAACATTATCTAAATACCTCAAGTGGCCAACATTTTATAACCCCTTGAGGCCATTCTAAATATTGGTGAATATAGATAACTCTCCTTGAGACACTCTATCCATATGATTGAGTACATTACCATACCATTCTACCCTACCTGTTTTTAACATAATAGGAAATCCATTACCCATAAACCAAGGTCCATGCTACTCATACTACTCATACTAGAGTCACACTCATGATAGAACAAGTCACATCAAATCCATTATCTATTACCCTTATTGAAGAAAAAAATTTCCCTCACAAAAAATCTTACCTTAACTTATTATGAGATATTTCATATGTGGTTTAAATGTATAGGTAGTTATTATACTATAATATATAGGGTGACAAAATGATTATGACATATTTCATAAGTGGAAATTCAATATAGGTCATAAGGGAACCTTATCATCCCCACATAAGTATTACAAGCCCTGCTGACTAATTTCAAGGTTACATGCACCTACTTACCTAATCTCACCATCAATCCTCACATGAAAATGCATATGAACAAAATGAAAATCAAAGGGACTACCGACTATATACTAGTAGTATAAATCTCACATAGTTGCATATATATATATATATATATATATATATCTTTTAGTGATCATTTGTATAATTTAGTGGTTTTTTAAACAATTAATAAATCATATCCAATGGTATTTAGAAAAATTTACAGATAGAGCTGTCAAATATCATTTGGTAGCAGTATTTTCAAGGTAAATATTTTATTTTATGTTAGTTTTTTATGTAATTTTTTAAGACACCTATAATCATGTAATTATGGTTTTTATTTTAAATTTTTTATTTAAATATATAAATATCTGTGTGTGTGTGTGTGTTTGGTTTGATATTTTTTTCACATTGACCCACGTGGTCCACCCCAGCTAAGACCCAACCAATTTTAATCCACCCATAGTTTCATGTAAGTAGCCATTATTTTATAATTTGTATGTATATACAATAGTTATGTGTTGTTTGGTGGAGTTTGGATGATGTTTATAATGTTTTTAGGCCTTTTATAAGGGGAAACATTGCTGCACAGATAGGGAAAACCGTGGAACTTCCCAAAGAAATTTTTTACCATGAGACATTAGGATCTGGGTAGGAACATGGTTAAGGAGCATAGTTTAGACGAACTGTATGGACACCGAGTAGAAACTAAGAAATGTTGTACAATGTTCTTGGGCTTGGTTGGTACACAGTTTAGAAATCATGTTAGTCAATTGTATGAGGCTCCCCCTGTGAGGTAGTAATTAGTGCACAGTTGGTTCACTATTAGTGAAAGCTATGAAACTTACCTAGAAAAATGTTCACAATGAGAATGAAAGCTCTGTGGAGGAGCACGGTTATGGATCATAGTTTGGAAAAACCATTCAACCACCCAATAGAAACTGTGAATAGCTAAATAGTGGGATTTAGCATAGTTGACATATGGTTTGGAAACCGTGTGATCCAACCATGTTAGTATCCCCATTAATAAATTATCTAGTTCATGGTTGTCACACAATTTGTCTAACTGTGCAACTAACCATTTATAGATTAAAAACTAATCCAAAACAAAGTGGATCTAGGTCAGTTTTGTGTCTAAACACCTATTCTTTGCCCCATTTCAACCCAAACTTGTGATTTCTCACTCTAAAAAGATATGTAATCCTTCACCAATGATTTAGAAGAAATTTATAGGCATTTCTTGGTGTGTTGAATCCCGTCTATAATAGTAATTCATCATTTATGGTTATTCGTGATGGTTTTCCACAGATCTAATTTTCAATCTCTCTCTATGTTTCTTTGATCAATGTCTGATGTGGATATATATAAGGTATATGATGCTTAATATGATTAGATTTGGATTTTTTAATGATATTAAAAGATATATAAGGTGCGTTCTTGTATATTCAACTCAGTTTTGTGGATGTTTTTCATGTTATTTCTCGTATTCACCAAGTTTCATGATGTAGGTGGCTTTACTCTCAATTAATCTATTTAGAGTATGAAGGATTACAATCAAATTGAATAAAATGGATGAAACTGATTTTTATATTGATTTTAAAATAATGGTATAAACCTTATTTAGTGATAGTTTGTGGATCTGTGTGATATTGTAGAATTGTTGTGTAATGTTATTTGATAGATGGTTTTAAAATGTTGATTTTAAAATAGTTTCTTGGTTGAATGTAGGGAAAAAGTATTTCAATATAAATTTTTTTATATAATATTTTTTGGAATTGAAATTTTTTGTAATTGAAATGTTTTTGGCATGATTTATTGGATTTATTTTTTAGCATACTTTGGGGTGTGAGTTCATATTTCTTTACAAGACCTGGTTGAAATATGACCTTGTTCTTGGTTAAAAATATAAAATGGAATATGGGATTTAATTACCTTATGATGACTTTGTAGATCAATGAGAAATCTCTCATTAGTATGGAAATGTCATAAAAAATCATGCATGTGTGTATGTGTGGGTTTGTGGATTTGAATGGGATATTCGAAATGGTTTTTTAAATGGATTTGAAGAACATTATTTTTTGAATTCCTTGGAACCTAATATTTTGTGTTGAAAATTACATCGTTATAGAACTTATTATATTTTTATATAAAATATATCAAATTTTTTTATATAAATTGTTTTATATAAATGTTCTTACATGTTCTACCCTATTTGTGTGAATAGGGATGTGATTTGGGGAAAACCTACTAAGTTTCCTTACTCGCCCCTACTTTGGAACATTTTGATTTTAATTATGTTGTTTATCAGGACATGGGAAAAGGTAAATTTTCATACTTCTCTAGTGGAACTTATTGAAACATAGTATGTTTTGTGGAGAGGATCATGGGGAAGGTTGGAGCTTTGGAGTAGTTGTTGCCTTCGAGTTTTGTTGGGTTTATCTTTCATAGTTCACTTTTTTGTTTTGTAGTCTCCTTTTTTGTCCACTTTGTAGTTGGTTTTCATAAAAATTAAATGTTGAGTTGTATTTAATTTTTATCATGCATCATGTATTAGTATATTTGGTTAGGTCATGTTTTGTTGGTTAGTTTATTCTCAAATAGAAAATTGTCCCCCAATTTTAAATGAATCCATTGGAATATAATGTTATCATTTGGTGTCTTGGGGATGAATAAGGCCAAGTATAATACTCTTTACTTATCAAGACAATGATAAGAGGTGGGATATTACAGGTTTTATCAGTCCTGGTCTTTCTGAATATCTTTGTGGAACATGTGGTATTATCAGGCCTGGTCCTCACCTAACAGGTGGTCTTTAGTTTTATCAATAATAGAGTTAATATTCATTTTGGATTATTCCTTCTGTTGGGAAGGTATAAAAGAGTGTGATTTTATATAATTTAAATGTAGATCATAAAAATATATAACAATACTTCTTATGTTGAAATTCAAGTTTCTATAGAGTTGGTTACATAAGTGTTTTAGAGACACTTATAGGATTTGGAATCTCGTTTTCATGAGATTAGCCAATGAGATGAGAATGACATGAGTTAGAAAAACAACTTCCCAGTAGGATTCAATATTTCATTTGATTGTTGATATATGAATAGGTACAATTTATTTATTTATGAAAAATGTTGAATTTTTTTTCAAATGAATTATTTTGAAAAAGAGCATGGTTGGGGTATTTTGATAATGGTTTTATTTTCCAAAGCTACACAATGTTTTCAAAAAATGTAGAAAATGGAAAATTTTGATTTTTTAAAGCATTGTTGTGATAGTATGATATGATAGAAATAAATATTTTAAGACTTTAGTTGATAGAGAGTGAGACATGTGGTGTTTTTTTAAGAAAATGGAACTCTACAGGCATCATGGAAACCATCCAGATGAAGCTATTGATAATGTGGTTGTTCCTAAACCATAGTTGAACCAACAACTAGTTTATAGTATAGTCAAAAACATTTCATGTTGTGGATAGTGAGAATATGAGGGATAAGACAAGGAAAGATGATCATTCCATCTAATTATTGAAACAGAATCCACCCATCTTTCGGAGTGATTATGAACCAGATAATGAATAGGTGTGGATAAACAGGATGAATTGAATCATCGATTTCATTGGCACATTGTTTTGATGAAATTCAATCTAGAGACATATATAATGGAATACAATTTTTTTAGGTGGTGGGATATGGATGTTAGGGTTTGAGTAGATAAAGGAATTATTGGGGATGATTTTGAATAATTTTTCAAAAAATAATTCTATCTTCAAATGTTTAAAATTAATATAAGGATAGACTTCTTCAACTTAAATAAAGAAACTATTTCTTCTATTGAGTATGTAGCTAAATTTATGAATTTATTATTCTTTTCACCCGATGTTTCTACTGGTTAATCCATGAATGAACACATCTTTGTATCCGGGATAAGGTTGGAGATTTCCTCAAATATTTTGTGCTTTGTATTATGGATTATACAGAGATTGTCAATAGAACAATGGTAGCTGAGAGAGACATCTCAGGATCTATGCATGCAGGAAGCATATGGATACCCATAAATAATTTTAGGAACTTATTTTGGGAGAAATCATAAGAGGGAATCCTTTTTCTATGTTGGGAACATGAATCAAAATAAAATGAGGGGATTTATGAATCTTCCTCCAAGACTCATGACTAAAGATGGATGTTTTCAATGTGTTTCCTTTGACTACATGAAGCAAGAGTGCACCACACCTCCAAGAAAATGCCAAAAGTGAAAAAAATGGGAAATCTTCAGCGTTATTGTCATAGTTCTCTTAGGTCAGGTGTTTGGGACACTTCACATGTGTCATAAGAGTCATATGCCTTGACAAGGTGGGGATAATAGAATCAATATCATCAGTTAAATAGAGATATACATAGTTATTCTATTAATAACATGACTCCTCCACTAGGGAAAATATCAATATAAAAAAATAGTGTGGTGATAGATAAATTATATGGATCTAAGAAGGTTATTGTAGATGATCAATATGGACCGTCGATGGCGATAGGTATGATTCTTCTGAATTCTACCCTTATAAAAGCATTGTTTGATAGGGGTGCATCCCATTACTTTATTGTGTTGTTGATTTGTTGAGTTTAAAAGTTGATATGATTCATTATATATTAAAACATAAAACTCCTCTTGGTCAAAGAGAATGCTGAAATTTTGTGTGTAGAGCATGTTAAATAAACATTAATGGAGATGTGATGAAATGGGTTTTATCTGTTCTTGATATTGATGCTTATAATATCATCATGTTTATGGATTGGATGTCTATCTTCAAGGCTCGCATCAACTGATATAACAAAAATGATAGATTTATAATAGAAGATGATGTCGAGCATATCTTTTGAGTAGACTAGAATGTAAAGGCATGTGAAAAAGGCTTGTTAGCACTATAAGTTTCAATAATCTCAAACTATTAAATCATTGTTTTTTAAATAAATGTAAGTGATAGAGAATAATAGTTTTCTAGAAGTTTTTGATCCGTTTTTATATTTGTTCCAAATAATTTATTAGGGTTTCCACTAATGAGAGATGTAGAGTTTACAATTTATCTTCTTCCATTGAATATTCATATTTCCCTTCTATCTTATAAGATGTAAAAAATATAATTATGGTGATTGAAGGTGATGTTGTAAGATCTAGAAAGAAAAGGTTTTACTCATTAGAGGATGTCTCCATGGGAAGAACTGGTCTTGTTTGTTAAAAATGTTGTTAGAACACTCCAGTTATCTGTAGATTATTGTAAGATTAACTAAGTTACGATAAATAATATGTATCCACATCCACGCATTTATGATCTATTAGATCAATTGAGAGGAGAAAAGTGGTTCACCAAAATTGACATATGATTAACATATCATCAATTTCACTTTCAAAATGATGATATTCCAAATACATCTTCCAAAATTAAATATGGATATTATTAATATTTATTAATTCCTTTAGGACTTCTGAATGTCCCATAAATCTCTATTGAATTGATGAATCAGATATTTCATCGGTATCTAGAATATTTTTTTATAGTGTTTATGGATAAAATCTTGTTATATTAAAGGATAAGGGATAATTATGACAAACACATGGTGATAGTGTTTTGAATCTTGAGGGATCATCATCTATATTCCAAATTATCAAAGTGTAATTTTTTGATACAAGAAGAACATTTTCTAGGACATGTGGTCTCTATAAAAGGTATTTCCATGGATCCATAAAATATAGAGGTTGTGTTATCTTGAAAACTTCTAAAGAATGCCTTTGAGATATGTAGATTCCTTGGTTTAGTTGGTCATTAACAATGATTTTTTTGTTAATTCTCACAGATATATTCACTTATGATAGCATTGAAAAAGATGAAATTTAAATTCTATTGGGATGAGGAATGCCATAATTCTTTTCAACAGCTTAATGTATAGCTTAAATCAGCACCAATATTGATTTTTTTCGAATTTAGATAAGGGAACATGGTGTATTGTGATTCTTCGAGATCTAGGACGGGATGTGTTCTCATACAGGAAGATCGTATTGATTCATATGGCTCATGGTAGTTATAGGTGCATGAGAAAAACTACCCAAAACACAATTGAGATTAAAATTATGTGTTGCATGCTTTGAATTCTTATCATAATTACCTCTTTAGTGAGAAATTCATTATGTTTAAGGATCATAAGATCTTGAAACATATTTAATCACAGAGGGATTTGAACCTCAGGAAAATAATATTGTCGTAATATCTCCAAAGTTTTAACATTGACTTGATGTATACACTAAGAGAATGAAATTTTTTGGAAGACGCATTAAGCATATCATCATATGCTCAGTTGATAAAATAAGATTCATATGAGTGGTAGTTAATGATAGTCTAAGATAACATGTAAATTCAATTTAAATAATGAGTTTATTTTGGGATTCTCTTTCCAGTTTTGTTCATTTCTAATTTTGTGTAGATAGTTAAATTTGTACAAATCTTCGATGCAGAATGTGTGGATATGAGTCCAAAACTCAATGGTGGGAATACCACTAAGGGATTAAATTAGAATGAATGTTCTTTGTAGTGGTTCACAAATAAAATGGATGTACCTATGGCATGTTATAAATTACTTTTTCATGCTTACTTCCATTCAAGAAGGGATATTCATCTTGGAATATAGAAAATATCTAAATAATTGAAAACACAATTTTGGTGGGTTGGTATGAAAATGAAGGTGGCTGAGTTTGTTTTCTGATTCTAAACATGTCATAATATTATGGTTGAGAATAAAAGACCATTAGGAATGTGTAGTATTCACCTATTTCAGTTTGTAAATTGGTGGAGATATCTATGGATTATATAAAATTTCTCCCAAGAATGTTTTAGAAACATGATGTCATATGGGCGATAGTGGGTTGGCATACAAATTTGCCTCACTTAATCTCTATTTTTTAATATCATATGGTGGAGGACTTTTCAAAAATATATATATGAGAAGTGGTAACAGGTAGGGTTTACCAATTTCAATGGTGTCAAAAAGAGAACCTGGGTTTTTGTCTCATTTCTAAAAATATGTAAAGAAATTATTTGGGACTCCGTTTAAAATGAGTGTATTGTATCATCCTCATACATGTGGGTAATCTTAAAAGATGATAAAACTGTTAGAGTAAATATTGTAGGATTGTGTAATGTATGTCGGTGGTTTACTGTAATATCACGTGTTATTGGGGAATTTTCCATATAAAAAAAATATCAGGCCTTGATACATATGGATACTTTTGAATCATTGTATGGGAGACCTTTTTGTTATCCACGTTATTGGGTTGAAACATGTGAGACGTCACTTGTTTGGTCAAGCCTTGTCCAAGTGAAAATGGAGAAGGTTCTGTTGATTATAAAATTGATGGATATGGCTCAGATTCATTAGAAATCATATGCGGATCATTATCGATGGTCGTTGTCATTTGAGTTGAGCCGTCATGTGTTTTTTAGGATATCAGTCATGATTTGACATCATCATTTTAGGAAGAAGTTAAATTATCTCCTCGATACATATTTCCTTTTGACATACTCGAATAGATCGGTGAGGTGGAATATAATTTGGCCTTTCCACCATGGTTTAGTATGGTGCATAACATGTTTCACATATCCCAATTTAAAATGTATCATCCTAATCATGACCATGTGATCGAAAGGGATCACATTGAACTAGATCTGCATGCATCATTGTTTCACATGTTAGTAAGGATTATGGATTGGAAATAGAAAGTTCATCATGTAAAAATCATCAGTCTAGTGCAAGTCTTGGGGATACATAGTCATATTCAGAAAGATAATTTGGATTGGGAGAAGGAAATTAAAGGAAAATGCAAAAAATCATTCAGTTAAATAATGTATTTCTATAATCTAATGATAGAAAGGCTAATTTTGGGGAGAATGTAAAACCCCATGTATCATGTAAATAAACCTTTTATGATTTTAAGTATATAATGTGGTTGGGTGATGTTTGGGAGAGTTTTAAAGAATATTGGAATGTTTTTGGGATTTTCTAAGGGTTCATGGTTGGTGAATAGTTAGTAAAAACCATGAAAGTTCCCAAAGAAACCAAAAAAAATGAGACAGAGGACTCTGAGAAGGTTCACAGTTTAAAAGAGTAGTTTGTCCAAAATGTGCATCCACCTATTAGA
Source organism: Viscum album (assembly GCA_963277665.1). Classification (NCBI taxonomy): domain Eukaryota; kingdom Viridiplantae; phylum Streptophyta; class Magnoliopsida; order Santalales; family Viscaceae; genus Viscum; species Viscum album. The sequence continues at coordinate 1,470,151,811 of OY728131.1, read as the reverse complement.
AACCATAAAAATTTAGATGGTGTGCGTTTCCACAGTTTCTGCATAGTTTGGAAACTGTGCAATCCAAACATATGAGGCTCCCACATGAGGTAGTAGCTAGAACACAGTCGGTACTAAGTTAGTGAAAACAACAAAAATTCCCCATGAAACCAAGAATAATGAGATATAGGGATCTTGGTTGGCACACAGTTAAAAAGAATGGTTTGGAAAAATTGTGCGGACACCTAGTTGAAACCATGAAAAGATGGATAGTGGGATTTACCAATGTTGGTACATGGTTTGGAAACTATGTGATCCAACCATTCAAAGACCCCCCTTTAGTAAGTATAAAGTGAATATTTAGAGGAATGTTTATCAAACCATGCGACTAACCATGCATACTTTTAAAACTAAATCCACAAAAGGTGAATCTAGGTTAGTTTTGTGTTTTAAAAAATATTTCTTTCACCATTTCGACCAAAAGTCAGTATTTGTCCCTCTTTAAGGATAGGAAATCTTTCTCCATCAATTTTGAAGTGATACAGATGTGTTCTGTGGTTTGTTGAAGCTAGGTTATCATAGTAATTCATTGTTTATAATTGTTCTTGATAGTTTTCCTTAAATTTACTTTTCCCTCTCTATCAGTTTCATAGATCTATGTCCATTGTGGATAGATATAAGATATTTGATCCCAAATATGATTATATTTGGCCTTATTTATTAACGAGGAAGACATATAAGAAAATTCATGGAGATTTAACCCGGTTTCGTGTACGTTTTTCATGTTGTTTCTTATATTCTCCTAGATTACTAAAGTAGGTGGATTCACTCTTAACACCTCTATTTAGTATATTAAGTCTTAGTTTAAAATTTATTAAATTGATTGAAATTTATTGTGAAATTGGAGTTAAAGTAATTTTAGATACCTTTTTTAGTGATGGTTTGTGGATTTTTTTGAAATTATGGAATTTTTTTACAAAGTTATTTGATAAATGATTTTAATTTTTTTTTTAAATAGTTAATTGGTTTTATTTATAGAAAAAGTTTTTAATAAAAAAGTTTTTTTATTTAATTTTTTTTGGAATTGAAATGGATTTGTCATTGAAATATTTTTTCAATGATTTTATTGTCCAAATTTTGGGGTGTACATGGTTAGGTGTGTTTATATTTCATTATAAAGCATGGTGGAAATATGGCCTTATGCTCAGTTCCAAAGGTGTAATGGCACATGGGATTTAATTACCTTGTGACAACATTATTTATCTATAAGAAACTTCTCATGAGAATAGAACTATCATAAAAAATAATTCATGTGTGGATGTATAGATTTGTATATTGGAATGGAATATTCCAAAGGGTTTATGAAATGGTTTGGAATAACTTGCCTTGTTGATTTCCTTATATATTGATATTATTTTGTGAATATTTCTTGGTGATGGTACTTGTTTATATATTGATATCAGTTTTTTATAAATTGATTTATATAAATTTGCTAACATGTTATATCCTAGTGGCATGAATAAGGAATTTATTTGGGTAAAGCCTAATGAGTTTCATTACTCACCTCTCTTTGGAACTTTGGTGATATTTCAGATGTTGTTTATTAACACATCAGAAAAGGTAAAGTATAACACTTCTCAAGTTGTGCTTAGTGATACTAGGACTATTTTTTTAGTATTTTATCATGCATGTTGGAGATTTGGAGTTGTGGTTGTCTTTGAGTTTTGTTGTGTTTGTCTTCCATTGTCCACTTAGTTGTTTTGTTGTCTTCTATTGTGGTACTCTTTGTAGTTGGTTTTGATATAAATGAAATATCTAGATGCCTGTCATTTTTATCAAGCATCATATTGTAATTTGTTCAATTATGGCATGTTTGGTCGGTTGGTTGGGTTTCAAAGGGAAAATCATCCCTTAATGGTAAATAAAGCACTTGGAATTTATTACCATCCTTTGGAATATTGGGGATGTAGTTTAAGGCTAAGTAACATCCTCCCACCATCTCAAGACAATAAGGAGGAGAAGAATTTTATAACCTTAACCTAGCATAGCTACCAATCCTAACAGATAAAATAAATCCTATATTTTTTGGGGCAAAAATTTAAACCATCATAATCTTGGTTAAACTACAGTGTCCTTACAAACTAGCCAAATCGCTTCATGTTGCTCAATAATCCAAAATTATATATATGTAAGTATATTTACTTATATATATTTATAGACACATATAAATAAATATATATATATATACCTATAAATGATTATGTAACAGTTTTAAGTATTCAAATATATAATCATTTAAATTTATACATATATATATATGAAGAAATATATATAAATATATGTATATATAAAATATGTATCTCTATGTGTGTATAAATATATGTACTTATATTCCCACAGAAATAGACAGGGTCCCACACACACACATATATATATAATAATAATTTACAACAAATATTTATTAATTACTAATTAATTTTAATCACAAGTAATTAATAATTAATATGATATATTTAATAGTTAATAATGAGTAATCATTTTTTATTAATTATTAATTTATAATTTATAATTAATAGAAATATCTTTTTAATTATTTAATATCAAATGAGAATTTTTTATTACTAAATAATAATTATTTATAATATATATTATTAATTATCAATTAAATATTATTAAAAATTCTAAATTTTAATACATTTAGTGGTAGTTTTTTGGAAATCACAACTAAAATAAATAAATTGAGTTAGTTTCTAAATAATTTCTAATTAAACTAAAAAAATGAAATTTATTATTTATTTATGGTTTTAATCCCCATTAATAATTCCACACTAACTCACAAAGGTTATTTAAAAAATATCTCAATTTATATCCATTTAAAAAAATTCTATAAAAAAATTAAAATGTAAAATTCAGTGATTTTTTTGAAAACCACTATAAAAAAATATTGTTGACTTTTTTCCTTGTAGTGAGAATAAATGATTGATTCCTCTTCAAATGTTAGAAATAGTAGTGGGTGAAAACTCGTGAAATATGGATTATGGGTCAATGAAGGTAATTGGTATAAAAGAAACAATGAAAGAATAAGTTTAGAGTGATATCCTTTCATATTGGATCCCAACGGCATTGACAGATCAGTAAAATGATAAGTATCGATAGAGATGAAAGAATAAAAAGTGAGAGGGGAAGACGCCTCTTGTGCCCCTAGACTCCTCTTGTCTTAGTGAGAAGTAAGAGAGGAGAATCATAATTTTTTTCTTTTACAAACAATAAATATATAAAATTAAAAAATTATAAAAGGCATTTTGTGGCCACTAGAACTACTATGGGTGTCCACTGAAATTAAGGTAGGCTCCATAAGATTAAATCTCTATTACCCTCCTCACTAGATTTTTTATAATCTATTAATAGAACTATAGTGACATTTTCTTCCTTTTTTGTGCCAGAAACCTTTCAGGTCAGATGTGAAACCTCTGAACCCTCTCTAAAACCTTTATCCTTATAATGATATAGATACAATTTCATCATCCATCTTCAGAACACTTTTCTGAATTTCAAAATAAATAATGATATGTACTCCAAATTAGCTAAATAAAAATTTAATCTTATTCCATATACATTTCTGAATACGGTTCACTAAAAAGTCTCCACTATATTAATTTCCATACAATATAAGTTGTTTTAGTATTTCCATTTTAAAAATATTATTAATATTTCTTCACATTCAACTCACTCTCTTGAATTTAACTAGCATTATATCCTCATTTTCATACAAACATCTTTCACTACATGTATTATTACAATAACTACCTCTCTCATTGTTTCCAATCACTAGGATTAGTAGTTCTCATCAATCGTATCATAAATAGTATGTTTGAAGATAAATTATCTCATCATTTTTAAACACACACAAAAGAGACAACTGATACTTCACCAAATCAATTGCTTACAAATTCACAGAATATCTAATCAAAAATATTCTATTACTTTCTCCATTTATAAATATTAATAAACCCAATGATACATAAAAATATCTGATAGTTATGTAAAACTCAAATAATATAAACTGTATCAATCTAAAATTAATGAAAATTCATTAAAAATACATGAAAACTTATCATAATTATCAAAATCCAATTTATAATTATAACTTTAATGATTATTGTCACACTATATTATTCTGAACCAACTTTATCATCATAAACTTTCTATTATATAAATTATCAAATTAAATGTATTTTCAATACAAAAAATACCAATTTTCTTCAAGAATTGAAAATTAATACTCACATATGAGAATGAATTAAGTCATAGATTTCATCACTCAACTTTAGATAGTATATTTATCCTTCCATTAAATTATACCTTGATTGTTACTTCATATTTTAATGTCACCTGGAAGAAGATGTAGAATCACACTATGTATTGAAACTTGATTTCCACATTTGTTTCCAATCATATAAATTATCCCTAAATCATGATAATGGTTGTAGACCAATAATCGATGGTGTTATCCCCACCATAGTATTTTATTTATCTATCACTCCCAAGGTAGAAGAGAATCTAACATCCATTATTATTTAAGAAATAAAATTTAGTAACCATTCCTCGTATAAAACGATTAACACACTCATTAGTTTCAATATAAATAAAATTGTTTTATAATGTTTACACTATTACAACCATTTGATAAAGATAAATCACTATAATAATGAAACCCCAACAATACTTACAACCATACATTATAATTACTCCTCGGTTATTCATATTGAAGCCAAATAATAAATATTCTATTTCACAAGATTTATACCTACCTCAGTGGCTAGTAAAACCTCTAGAATCTCTCTTGATAAATTAATAAGTGAATAATCCCTTTTCAATATATAAAAAGCCCTATTGATTACCTTGGAGTGGGTTTTTAGTCCAAGTTGTACTTCAAATATTTACAATGAATCAATAATTCAATTATCAATGAAAAATTTTACCTATGTTTTTTCATTGCTCATGTAATGTGAATATAATTGATCATTGATAAATCAATAACATACATCATTACTGATTAACCAAGCCATTGAAACATTAATTTTTTTCAAAAAAACATTATGGATGTAGAGTCCCTAAGATGAAAATCACATAGAATAGTGAGTGTAAATTAATCTTGGATAATCTTCCAACACATATTTCTTACTCTAATACATTAATTACATTATTGTGTCACATACCAATTCAAATACTTGTAAGGTTTCATATAGCTTACTTGAAACACTAAGTCATCCAAAAAAACTAGAATCTTTTAATCCACATTTATAACTATATAAACTTAATTCCACTACCAAAATTTATGTAGAAGAATTAATTAAGGTCTTAGGTAACCTAGCTACAACCAAGGAACATCTAATTGATTCCCTTTACAACATAACAATGTTAGTATTTCATCTCTTAGGAATAATCAATCTTGGTCAAAAAAAATTCCATTAAAAATTACATTTAATAATCTTCCTTAAGTATTATAAATTTTCTAAACCAAAAATATATATACAATTTTAATATCTTACTACCTACTCAGATCATATCACAATGAGATGGTTTTCATTGATCCTTGTTTTATATGATTAATCATCAAGTTAACCATCATTAATATCTATTCACATAAACCAAATGACCCACATATGTACAATCCATTCTTCTAACCCATACACACTAAAGTAAACCCACCTTCCTCAGCTAACTCTCCTTCTAAAGAAAACATAACATAAACTATCTCATCCAAAACATACTATAATACTAATAATATAAAAAAATCCATGTAATTACATCCCAACACTTTGATCAAATCAAAAAAAAATCTTATAAAAAATTGATCCTTATCTTCAACATTATACTCAATTGTATCTACGAAACTTTCATCGTATCTTGGGATTTCATTCCCATTAAAATATAGTTTTATAAAACAATTTTTCATCCTTTAAAGAATAAAAACCATACCACAACGTTTATAGAACTAGTTTACATTATATTTAAAATTAAAAATCCATTTTAGTAATAAAACAACTTTCCATCATAAAAAACATTAAAATATTTAATAATGAAAATAGTATCCTTTATATTCTTCATAAAAAATATTTCACAAAAAAAATTAGAATCAAGGTCAATGGGGATATTACCAGAGGATTGACCCAATACTGAGGCCTATTCTAGGGAGATCCCCTCCCCCCTTTTCTTTTCATTTTGGTGGATGATTTTTTTCTCACCTTATGTCGAGGGCTGCATCATCTTATTTTATTCATGGGGCTAAGGTCTTCCGTCTTAGCCCACCAATGTCGGACCTCTTTTTTGCCGATGACTGCTTTATTTTCTCGAGAGCAACAATTAATGAATGCAGGGTGATCAGCCAAGCAATCCATCAGTACGAGAGGGCATCTGGACAGTCAATCAATCATGAAAAATCTAAAATCTCCTTCAGCGCCGGGGTTCCCCTTTCCAAGAGAGATGAACTATGCACATCTGCATGCATCCATATGATTGAAAAGAACTACAATTATCTTGGGCAACCCATGGTGATTGGCCGGTCCAAGAAAAAAAATCTTCATATATCAAGTGGACAGGATTGAAAAAAAAATTCAAGGCTAGACCCCGAAAAGAATTTCTAATGCTGGAAAAGGTACCCTCATTAAAGCTATCGTACAGTCTATCTCCAGCTATTTTATGTCTCTATTTAAGCTCCGAGAGGCCATCATTGACCAGATCTATTCACGCACTGCTAACTTCTATTGGGGGGAGAACGATGGAAGCAATATACCCCACTAGATGGCTTGGGAGAAACTCTGCAAACATAAAACTGAGGGACGAATGGGTTTCCAAAACCATCTTCTTTTCAATGATGCACAATGGGCCAAGCAAGGATGGAGCCCTATTAACCGTCCATCATCCCTCTGTGTGTGGGTTCTTCCTTCCATGTACTTTCCCCACATGGACTTCTTTGTTTCCTCTCTTAGCCCTTGCCCTTGCTTCCTCTAGAGAAGCATTTGGGGGGATTGAAATCTCCTAGAAAGACGGATAGGATGGAGGATTGGTACTGGCTCATTTGTCAATATCTGTACCAATCCCTAGCTGACAAATAAGGAAGGAATTCAGGAAACATCCCCTGTCCAACAGGTCTTGAAGAAGCCACTGTCAGCTACCTCATTTCTAACCAGGGACCGGGGTGGTGCCTGGAAAAGATCCACGAATGGTTTACTGAAAGAGACCAATGAATTATCCTAAGAATTCCCTGGGTTCTAGACGCAGGCCAAGACCATCTCTTTTGGATCAATGACATATCAGGAGAGTATATGGTGAGATCTGGGTATATATTCGCTCTTGGAAACTACTCAGTCGGCCAGGTGGAGGGACCATGGAAATCGATTTGGATTCTCAACGTCCCCCAAAAAATACGCCAATTTTGGTTGCAGGTGTGCATGGGTACCCTCCCAACCATGATCCCTCTCATTTACTGACATATGGTCAGTGTTGTTTTCTGGCCTTTCTGCCCGCATATTCTAGAAACCCCTTTGCACGCCATCATTCACTACCCGGGAGCTATGGAAATTTGGAATAAATGGGGTTCGGCTCAAGGCACACCTCTGGCCATGGTCTCCGACCTACCCGATCTTCTGATGCGTTGGTGCTCCTCTCTCTCTCCAGCTAACGCAGGCTCACTTTTCACCATATCCTGGATAATTTGGGTCCGGCATAACAATGCTATTTTTCATCACGTTCATAAACCTCCCGAGTTATGGATTGAATGGGCCACCTCATTGATTGAGGGATGGAAAGACCACAATAGAAATTATATTCCAGGTGTTACCCCATCTTTTCCCTCTCATTGGAATCCTCCAACAGAATGGATTTTTAAGATTAATGTGGACGCATCTCTCCCTAAGGATAGGCTCATTTCCCTTGGTCTCCTGGCCTGAAACCATATGGGGCAAATCATTGTGGCCAAATATGAACCACATCATGCATGCTAGGAACCCACAGTAGTTGAGGTCACTTCCATCCTTGCTGGTATGATACTCGCTATGGACCAGGGTTGGGTTGATATCAACATTTAGTCTGACTACCTCACCGTAATTGATGTTATTAATCATCACAAAGGTGGACTCTAGTCATTTGGCCCCATCATCAAGAGAATTCTTTCACTCCGCCAATGCTTCTAATTATGAACCTACTCCTTCACCAAAAGGGAAGGAAACAATGCGGCCCATAAACTGGTGGTCTCAGGCCCATTCGATGCCAACCAGATCTGGCTAGTCAATTTTCCTTCATGGCCTTGAACTTTTACATCTACTTTTCTTCGTCATTAACGATATCCATCTTTATTCAAAAAAAAAGTCATTAGTATTAGCTGATCATTTATCAAAAAAACTTAAATCTTTGATAGTATACTAATTATACACGTGACTAACACTAGTTAATTATTTCACTTCTGATAAGTTATTAAAAAAATGATAATTTTTTTAGTTACATATAATTAATCCAATTTAATCACATAAAATATTATGAATATATGAAATACACTTGTCAAATGTGAAGCTACAGAGATGATACATGCCCTAAAAACATGAATTGACTCATATCTTATTCGTATGCTGATTTTCAAGTTCCACCATTCTATACCTGATATATTTAATTACAATCCTCAATCATATCAATAATTTATAACTCAAAAAACTTTAGTAGCATGATATTCCACAAAAAATAGAATGGAAATGCCTTTTATAGGTTATTTATCATGACTCAAAAGTTTTAACTCACATATTTGATGATAAACTCACAGTAAACCTTACACCTCTCTAATATCACTTGTAATGACACACCCTAAATCTCTAAACATTTCCTAAATCAGAATTCCACTATCCCATACATTCTCCACAATAGTCATGGTTGGGTGACTAGTGTCACGGGTTTTAATGAGTCATTAAGGATTGATTTACCCATTATGGATGATATATAATTTCAATAAATAATTCTACTAAAAATATAGAATTCATATTTGATACATTGGATATTTACCAAAAATAAGAAAAAAATGTATACATCGAAGGAAGGACCTATAAATTAGTAGTACCTAATATATCTATATAACAACATAACTCCCACATGTAAGCATCTTGGAATATTTCAGTAAAAAATTAAAATATTGATACCATAGTATATAATTAGAAAACAATATCCAAATAAATATAGTGGAAATAATAAAACCATGGTGCTGTTCTAAACACTCCATCCGCCAAATTAAACTATCATCCCCCAAATCTTACACTAGACAAATTAATATACATACATACATATCTAGTCTTCATATAATCAAACATGTTGTAATATTAAAACTGTAACGCCCCGACCCCAGCTGCCCAGAGTCGGTGCATTAATTACATAACATTGGCATGATCACAAGAAAGATCAAATCTCGAAAGACCGATTGGTTTAGTAGCCTTGGAAACACTAGATATATTCATAAGTTTTACATTACATCATAAAATCAAAAACTACTACAACAACATAATGTTTCCACAGTCCACACTACAATCCCCTCATAATATCCCTGCATGTCATTCATAACTTACATCTTCACTTCCTGGGAAAAATAAAACATAGAAAAGGGGTGAGCTCAAATGCCCAGTAAGGATAACAATATAGCGGAAACTTTCATCAATAAGAATAAACATTTAAGGCAATGTATAACTAAAACAAAAGCCATTTAAACATGAACTTTCAACATGGTATGGCATAAATAAAATGAAATAATGCCATTTACTTATTCACATTGATATTCCACTAATCGAATAATCACATGCAAAAATAAATAACCACTTTCATAATGTTGGAATGCATAATGCCAGACTATCATAACCACATAGCCAAGGCCTCGTGCCAAGACTACAAATAAGATTTTGTCAAGGCCTTGTGCCAAGACACTAGTTTGTCTCATGAGACCTACCAATGCATCGAGGAGCTATAGCGGGCTCCACCCGTCACTTATTAAGTCCAATGCATTCCCATATGAAAAGGTTTAAACATAACATAAACATTCGTATTAAAACTAGCATACGAAATGTCAATACTTTCAAAATAAACTATGAATGGTATAAAAATAGCACATCCACAGTCAAACATATCACAAAACCTTCAATACAATATAGAAGTTTTGTATCATAATAAATCAACTTCAAATAATCTTAAAATCCATCAAAGGATGTTGACATAGATGAAATCAAAATTCTTTTTAAAGAAATATCTCCTTTTATTTTGAAATCATTTAAGATCCATATAAAATAAAACATTTTCTTTGAAAATATTCTTATAAGCTTGTAAGGAAAGCTTTGAAGATTTTATAACGGCGTAAAATAACCGCACCCGCCGTATAAGTTAAAAAAAACATTCTTACCTCAATTCTGTCGAAAAGGTTAAAAAAGGACCTTGTTTTGAAAACGACGGAAATATTCCTTTATAAACCTCTTATAAAAAGTCAAACAAGGGTATAAATGACTTTAACCCATATTCTTGTAAATAGTAAAAATGTTTTGAAATACATTTTTAAGAAACATGGATGTGGATGATAAAGATATCCCAGTAGATTATTACGTATAAACAACCTCGGATAATGAAGAGATTGTGAAATAACCCTTACCTTGTACTTTTCCTTGGTTGGGGTAGGTTAACCTCCTGTATAATGGTGAAATAATTGTTATTAAATTATACAAGAATCATATATATTAATATGATATCATATATGATCTTTTAACATTGATTTATTAATAATATCTTAGAATTTATCATCGTTTCGGGTGTTAACTTACTCATTTTCTTTTATATGTTTTGTTACATAAGACATGTTTGTTGTATCTTATTCATATCCAGAATGATATCAAGTCCTTAAACATCATTTTTAAATCATAAAATGATAATTATACTTGAATGGATACGATGGAGAATGAATCTCATCGCGTTCGTGGAGACGGTAGTCCGTACGTACGCACGAGCGACAATATCATTCTTTTGATATTAAAATAATATATAAATGAATGGTATATCATATATACAGAATCATTAACATGTTATATTTATTATTTACATGAGTTACACATCATTATTATACCCATCCAAATAATATTATATTGAATAACAATTACACCACGACGTGGAGACGGTAAGCCGTACGTACGCACGTATGGTGACATGTTATTCAAAGGGTGGATAGAATACTGAATATGGTTGTACCATACTTATAATAACATCACAGTATATGTGAGATACTTGAGTTATTATTTTAGAATGGTAAGAACAAAGGAAGAAGAAGTGGAAGAAGAAATGAACTTAGAAAAGGGTGGTGAAATCATTACCTCTTCTTCGGGTTCTTCTTTTTGATTTGATCAAAAGGGCTCCTTAGGTTGGCTTTCTGATCAAACTAAGGCCTCTAGGTTGTAGTGAGGGATGTTGGGAGAGTATTTGGGCAGAGTTTGGCCGAACCAAAAGGCTTTAGAGGTGTGAAGAAATGAGAAGGAGGAGTGCCCTTTTATAAGAGGGGTGAGGGGCACCTTTGGAAAAGCTAGAAATATTAATTTATAATAAATTCATATTCGGTTTCTAATGGCTCAAAAGTTGACAATTCAAAGGTTAAGGTGGGGATAGGTCGAAAAACACCCAACCAACAGAATTTAGACAGGTTTGGGTACTTATATTAACCTTATCTTTAAATATTAACTCTAAGTTAATTAGTTTCACTTTTACAATGTCTCTTTGTATTTTTATATAATATGGTTAATAAACTTACTATATACATCCAAGAGACCCCCAAGTGGTCCATTATTGAGGAACCTATAATAATATAAGTCTCTTGGCCGAACCTTAGATTTTTAGGAATTTAATATCAATTAATAATATAATATTTGTTTTAAGAACTCTTTTATGTCAATTTTGACACTATTCAATAGTTGATTTTTGTGAAACTCCTAACAGATTGATTACTTCGAACAAAGTCAATTAAATCAATCCTAATATATCATATTATCATAGAAAATTAGTTTAATTCATTAAAAGTTTCATATTGTAATTATTTGGGTATTTATAAAATCAATTATTTTAATTTTTTACTATTTTAGTAATTACTTCATCATCATTGTGTCATAAATAAAATAAATTATTTAATGTCTAAAAATTATAAATAAAATATCATTATGTAGGAAATATTTGTATCTTTCTAATAAATATTTATAATCGAAAATCCAACATGTATAACCCTATGTAAAAATTGTTCTTCTAAAAGATGTAAGCTTATGCCATTTTTATTTTTATTTTAACTTTATTAATATAATGTGTCCCTACCACATACAAGTGGCTCCAAGGGGTCCCCAAATTGACCCAAGGATGCCCATGGTCGGGTATGTGTCCACAAATAAGGTTAGGACACGTTTTAGGGTAATTTTGTATTATTATAATATTATTTTTTAACCCTTATTTACCGGATTTACCCTTAACCATGGTAAATAAAATATTTACCGCAGTAATTATTCAAAATGTGTAAAAATAAAAGTTACCTATTTACATAATTTGGACATCCTGATTCCAAATATGGAATCCATTTTCCTAAATTCAAAACACAGAAGTGGCAGAAATTAATTTAAAATTAATTCCCGCTGTCAAAACAAAAATCGTGTTTTTAAGAGGTAATAACTATCAAAAGATTGACACTTGTTTATGTTCGGTTTAATTGTAAAATTATGTCCAATGATAAACATTAAATTGAATGGTAAAAATATATTCTAAATATACTTTAAAACCACTCAAACTCATAATTTATCACTATTAATTATTTTGATTAAAAAAGTTGTTTTTAATTAAAATTTAGAAATTTTCACTATTCATCAAAATATGAAAGTTATCCGAAATGTACCAAAATTTCACCCTAGGCTAATTTTGATATTCCGAATCCAAAAATGAAGTCCATTTTGAAATATAGAATATATATGATTTCAAAAAGTATTTATTACTATTCACAACGGCTAGTTTAATTAGTTGTGGTGTGTGTTAGAACTCGAGGTTGCGTACAACACACGCTATCACATTATTCGAAGGGAAACGTACCGTAGAAGCTTGGGGTGTTACATTCTCCCCTCCTTCAAATAATTGCGTCCTCGCAATTTCTAGGGTATTACTGCATAAAAAGACTCGGGTGGTTCTTCATCATAAGTTCCTCGGGTTCCCATGTTGCCTCTTCCATCTTATGATTTCTCCACAAAACTTTTACCAGACGCGTCGTCCGGTTTCTCAGTACTTGTTCTCTTGTATCAAGAATCCTGACGGGCTCTTCGCAATAAGACAGATCGGGATCCAGTTCTAATTCCTCATAGGTGAGTACATGCGTTGGGTCAGGCATGTATTTTCTCAACAGAGATACGTGGAACACATCGTGAACTCTGGAGAGACTTGGCGGCATTGCCAATCGGTAAGCTACAGCCCCAATTCGTTCTAGAATTTCGAAAGGTCCGATGTACCTGGGACTCAATTTACCTTTCTTACCAAAACGTATGACTCCCTTCCACGGAGATACCTTTAGGAAAACATGATCACCGACTTGAAATTCCAAATCCTTCCTTCAATTATCGGCATAGCTCTTCTGCCTACTTTGAGCTGCTTTGATGTGATTTTGGATTACCTTTACCTTTTCCATCGTTTCCTCCACCAGTTCTAGACCTACAAGTTTTCTTTCACCGACGTCATCCCAACAGGTTGGTGTACGACATCTCTTTCCGTATAACGCTTCATATGGTGCCATCTGAATACTCGAATGGAAGCTATTGTTATAGGAAAATTCTACCAGAGGTAAATATTGATCCCACATACCCTGAAAGTCAAGTGAGCAAGATCTCAACATGTCTTCTAAGGTCTGAATAGTCCGTTCTGACTGTCCGTCTATCTGAGGGTGGTATGCAGTGCTCAAATGAAGTTCAGTATCCAGGGATTTCTGAAGACTTTTCCAGAATCTTGAAGTAAAACGGGGATCACGATCAGAAACAATTGATAGGGGTACTCCATGAAGTCTCACAACTTCATTAATGTATAGTCTTTCTAGACGTTCCAGGGGTAGATCTTCTCTTATAGCAAGAAAATGTGCTGACTTGGTAAGACGATCAACAATAACCCATATTGCATCGTTCCTTCTAGGAGTCTTCGGTAGCCCCATGACAAAGTCCATCGTAACATTGTCCCATTTCCACTCCGGTATGGGAAGAGGTTGCATGACTCCTCCAGGCTGTTGCCTTCCAGCTTTCACTTGTTGACAAACCATACATCTTGACACAAAATCAGCAATCTCCCTCTTCATGTTGTCCCACCAAAAATGTTCCTTCAAATCTCTATACATTTTGGTGCTCCCAGGGTGTATAGAGAAATTGGAACTATGAGCATCATCCAGCAATTCCCTTTTTAGATCAGGTATATTGGGAACACAAAGTCTCTTCCCGAATTTCAAAATTCCATCTTCATACATAAAGTCTCTCAATCTCCCATCATTCACAGCTTTAATCTTCTTTTGGAATTCTTCATCATCGGTTTGAGAACTCTTAATCCTTTCTAGTAAAGATGGTTTGGCAACCATTTGAAAAAGCATTGATGTTTCACCTTCCCTGGTTATTCCCATGTCCATTTTCACTAGATCCATGAAAATTGGATCCCTTTCAATTCTCATATTGTTCAAAACTCCATGGTCTTTTCTACTCAAAGCATCTGCCACCTTGTTTGCCTTCCCCGGGTGGTAGTGTATCGTACAATCATAATCCTTGAGTAATTCAAGCCATCTCCTTTGCCTCATGTTGAGTTCTTTTTGTGAGAAAATATACTTCAAACTCTTGTGATCAGTATAAATCTCACATTTTTCACCATAGAGGTAGTGCCTCCATATCTTCAAAGCAAAGATCACAGCTGCTAACTCAAGATCATGAGTAGGATAGTTTTGTTCATGAATTTTCAACTGTCGTGATGCATAGGCAATAACTCTATCATTCTGCATAAGGACACAGCCAAGTCCTTTCTTCGATGCATCACTATAAATAACGAACCCATCATTCCCCGATGGTGGAGTCAATATAGGAGCATTGACTAATCTTCTCTTCAGTTCTTCGAAGCATTCTTCATACTCTTTTGTCCAAACAAATATAACCCCTTTACGTGTGAGCTTCGTTAATGGGGTAGCCAATCGGGCAAAATTCTGGACGAAACGTCGATAATAACCTGCCAAACCAATAAAACTACGTACCTCAGTTATACTCGTAGGTGCTGGCCATTCTTGGATTGCCTTGGTATTAGAAGGATCAACAGAGATTCCATCTTTAGAGACAATATGGCCAAGAAAAGAAATCTCCTGAAGCCAGAATTCACACTTGCTAAACTTCCCATATAATTCATGCCTCCTCAGAGTCTTCAAGATAATGCGCAAGTGATTTTCATGATCTTCGTAGGTTTTGGAGTATACCAAGATATCATCAATAAATACCACCAAAAATTCATCGAGATACTCCTTGAAAACTCTATTCATTAGATCCATGAATACAGAGGGTGCATTAGTCAATCCAAACGGCATTACAGTAAACTCGTAATGCCCGTACCTGGTTCGAAATGCTGTCTTCGGAATGTCTTCCTTCTTCACACACAACTGATGGTATCCAGATCAAAGTTCAATCTTTGAAAAGTATTGAGCTCCATGCAGTTGGTCAAATAAATCATCAATACGAGGTAGGGGATACTTGTTCTTTATTGTTATAGCATTGATCTCCCTGTAGTCGATACATAACCTCATAGATCCATCTTTCTTTTTAACAAAAAGAACAGGGGCTCCCCATGGAGAAACACTAGGGCGAATAAATCCCTTATTACTCAGTTCCTCTAGTTGTTTCTTTAGTTCGACTAACTCTACAGTGGCCATTCTATAAGGGGTCTTCGATATAGGCCTTGATCCAGGAATCAAATCAATAGAAAACTCAACTTCTCGTTCTGGAGGATGTCCAGGTAAATCTTCCGGAAATACATCTACAAATTCTTTCACAACAGGTACATCCTCTATTTGAACATTCCTTTCCTCACCGACAGTTATTTCATTCTCTTCCTCCCCAATAATTGAATTAAGTTGAGCTACTGGGGGTGGATCTAAATAAGAATTAGGTGGTGACGATTCTGCTCTAAAAATAAGGTGCTCCTTATCATTATCATCAAGAATCGTAACCTCTTTCTTCTTACAATAAATCTTCGCATCATAGTCCGAAAGCCAGTCCATACCGAGGATTATATCAAACTCAATCATAGGTATGACGATGAAATCAGCAGATAAAGAAAATTTATGTGCTCTAATGGGGACTGATTCACAAAACTTTGTTGCAACGATACTTCCCTTAGGAGTTTTAACTGACAACTCCCTTATTAAATCAAATTGGAAATATCTAATTTTCTTAGCAAACTGGGAAGATATGAAACAATGCGATGATCCAGAATCAAATAATGCATTTGCTAAACTTGAGGAAACCATTAAATTACCTGCCACCACGTCTTTCGGAGCTTCTACCTCAGTAGTAGTGATAGCATAAGCCTGGCCTTGATCCCTTGGCCTTTTCTGAGGTATGTTCTCCTGAAGCATAGGACATGCATTTGCATAATGCCCCATCTCCCTGCAATTGTAGCACTGAACGTTGGTAGCTTCCTTCTTCCCCTTGCAATCATGAGCTTGGTGGCCTTTTTCACCACACTTGTAACAGACTCCCATTCCCTTCAAGCAAGTACCAGGATGTTTCTTCCCGCATTTACCACAAGATAGATATTCAACCTTTCCCTTCTTCCCCTTATTTCCATTCCCAGATTGATCAGCAGGTCTCTTCTTCTCTTGCTTTGCTTTAAAGTCATAAGACTTAGAGAATTCCTTTTCGGTCTTTATAGCACATGAGACAATGTCTTCGTACGATGAAAAGGATTGTGAGACTAATGCTCGACGGAGAAATGGTTTTAACCCATCAATGAAACGATCAATCTTACTTCTTGGGTTGCGAATATAATCTCCAGCATACCTCGCTAACCTTGTAAAGTTAGCCTCATACTTTGTGACATTCTCATCCTCCTTTTGTCTCAGACTCAGAAATTGTCTTTCCATATCCGCTCGATGGTCGCGAGGGAAGTATTTTTCTTAAAACAGATCTTTGAATTCCCTCCATTCCATATTTGATACTTCATCATCTTCCTTCGTATTTTGAATCAATGACCACCATTGATCAGCATCTCCAGTGAGGCGGTAAACTGCCATGATAACTTTTTCCCTTTCACTGCTCCCCAAAGCCTGAAATATTTTCTCTAAGGAAAATATCCATTGCTCAGCTACTAAGGGATTTGTATTCCCATTGAACGTTGGTGGTTGTTGCCTCATGAATCGATCTAACATTGATCCTCCACGCTGCGGATCAGGGTGCTCCATACGGGTAAGGTTATTATTCATAACCTGAGTAAGTTGTCCCAGTATGGTGATTAGCTGATCGGCACCAGTTGCATCACCATCCCCACTATAATTATCTTGAGCAGGAGGGCAATCCCTACATGGAGTGCGCGCATTGATACGGTTTCCATTTCTTCCACTAGGCGCCATTTCTAAACAATGGCATAAACTAGATCAGTTTATGAATCAAAATACATAATCCCATACTTATAAAACACTTAACATAAATTGATCTATTTATGGATATAATCCATAATCATAATAATGTTTTCTTTGAGGAAGTATATACTCATAAACCCTTCATAATGATTTGTAAAGATAGTGAGAGTTATCCTAAGCATATCCCCCGGGAGTGTTGTAACCAAGAGTGCAGCAAGGCCCGTTGTCGTGCACCAGTTCCCGTTCGAGTCTAGCTCAAAGCGATGTTTTCGGGTTTTACCCCTAGGTACATCTGTGCCAGAGCCGCCTCTACCTGCTCGTATCCAGACAGGGATGTATTGCTTGGAAAACTCACAAAATCTCTACAATACCAAAATTCTAGGAAGTTCTTCTATACTAATCCTCAAAGTTCATCTTAGGTCTACGTGCTCTAATCAGAGTTTATCTAAATCTAGCTTCCAAGGTTTGTACTAAACTTCCTCTGATACCAACTGTAATGCCCCGACCCCAGCTGCCCAGAGTCGATGCATTAATTACATAACATTGGCATGATCACAAGAAAGATCAAATCTCGAAAGACCGATTGGTTTAGTAGCCTTGGAAACACTAGATATATTCATAAGTTTTACATTACATCATAAAATCAAAAACTACTACAACAACATAATGTTTCCACAGTCCACACTACAATCCCCTCATAATATCCCTGCAGGTCATTCATAACTTACATCTTCACTTCCTGGGAAAAATAAAACATAGAAAAGGGGTGAGCTCAAATGCCCAGTAAGGATAACAATATAGCGGAAACTTTCATCAATAAGAATAAACATTTAAGGCAATGTATAACTAAAACAAAAGCCATTTAAACATGAACTTTCAACATGGTATGGCATAAATAAAATGAAATAATGCCATTTACTTATTCACATGGATATTCCACTAATCGAATAATCACATGCAAAAATAAATAACCACTTTCATAATGTTGGAATGCATAATGCCAGACTATCATAACCACATAGCCAAGGCCTCGTGCCAAGACTACAAATAAGATTTTGTCAAGGCCTTGTGCCAAGACACTAGTTTGTCTCATGAGACCTACCGATGCATCGAGGAGCTATAGCGGGCTCCACCCGTCACTTATTAAGTCCAATGCATTCCCATATGAAAAGGTTTAAACATAACATAAACATTCGTATTAAAACTAGCATACGAAATGTCAATACTTTCACAATAAACTATGAATGGTATAAAAATAGCACATCCACAGTCAAACATATCACAAAACCTTCAATACAATATAGAAGTTTTGTATCATAATAAATCAACTTCAAATAATCTTAAAATCCATCAAAGGATGTTGACATAGATGAAATCAAAATTCTTTTTAAAGAAATATCTCCTTTAATTTTGAAATCATTTAAGATCCATATAAAATAAAACATTTTCTTTGAAAATATTCTTATAAGCTTGTAAGGAAAGCTTTGAAGATTTTATAACGGCGTAAAATAACCGCACCCGCCGTATAAGTTAAAAAAACATTCTTACCTCAATTCTGTCGAAAAGGTTAAAAAAGGACCTTGTTTTGAAAACGACGGAAAGATTCCTTTATAAACCTCTTATAAAAAGTCAAACAAGGGTATAAATGACTTTAACCCATATTCTTGTAAATAGTAAAAATGTTTTGAAATACATTTTTAAGAAACATGGATGTGGATGATAAAGATATCCCAGTAGATTATTACGTATAAACAACCTCGGATAATGAAGAGATTGTGAAATAACCCTTACCTTGTACTTTTCCTTGGTTGGGGTAGGTTAACCTCCTGTATAATGGTGAAATAATTGTTATTAAATTATACAAGAATCATATATATTAATATGATATCATATATGATCTTTTAACATTGATTTATTAATAATATCTTAGAATTTATCATCGTTTTGGGTGTTAACTTACTCATTTTCTTTTATATGTTTTGTTACATAAGACATGTTTGTTGTATCTTATTCATATCCAGAATGATATCAAGTCCTTAAACATCATTTTTAAATCATAAAATGATAATTATACTTGAATGGATACGATGGAGAATGAATCTCATCGCGTTCGTGGAGACGGTAGTCCGTACGTACGCACGAGCGACAATATCATTCTTTTGATATTAAAATAATATATAAATGAATGGTATATCATATATACAGAATCATTAACATGTTATATTTATTATTTACATGAGTTACACATCATTATTATACCCATCCAAATAATATTATATTGAATAACAATTACACCACGACGTGGAGACGGTAAGCCGTACGTACGCACGTATGGTGACATGTTATTCAAAGGGTGGATAGAATACTGAATATGGTTGTACCATACTTATAATAACATCACAGTATATGTGAGATACTGGAGTTATTATTTTAGAATGGTAAGAACAAAGGAAGAAGAAGTGGAAGAAGAAATGAACTTAGAAAAGGGTGGTGAAATCATTACCTCTTCTTCGGGTTCTTCCTTTTGATTTGATCAAAAGGGCTCCTTAGGTTGGCTTTCTGATCAAACTAAGGCCTCTAGGTTGTAGTGAGGGATGTTGGGAGAGTATTTGGGCAGAGTTTGGCCGAACCAAAAGGCTTTAGAGGTGTGAAGAAATGAGAAGGAGGATTGCCCTTTTATAAGAGGGGTGAGGGGCACCTTTGGAAAAGCTAGAAATATTAATTTATAATAAATTCATATTCGGTTTCTAATGGCTCAAAAGTTGACTATTCAAAGGTTAAGGTGGGGATAGGTCGAAAACCACTCAACCAATAGAATTTAGACAGGTTTGGGTACTTATATTAACCTTATCTTTAAGTATTAACTCTAAGTTAATTAGTTTCACTTTTACAATGTCTCTTTGTATTTTTATATAATATGGTTAATAAACTTACTATATACATCCAAGAGACCCCCAAGTGGTCCATTAATGAGTAACCTATAATAATATAAGTCTCTTGGCCGAACCTTAGATTTTTAGGAATTTAATATCAATTAATAATATAATATTTGTTTTAAGAACTCTTTTATGTCAATTTTGACACTATTCAATAGTGGATTTTTGTGAAACTCCTAACAGATTGATTACTTCGAACAAAGTCAATTAAATCAATCCTAATATATCATATTATCATAGAAAATTAGTTTAATTCATTAAAAGTTTCATATTGTAATTATTTGGGTATTTATAAGATCAATTATTTTAATTTTTTACTATTATAGTAATTACTGCATCATCATTGTGTCATAAATAAAATAAATTATTTAATGTCTAAAAATTATAAATAAAATATCATTCTGTAGGAATTATTTTTAGATTTCTAATGAATATTTATAATCGAAAATCCAACATGTATAACCCTATGTAAAAATTGTTCTTCTAAAAGATGTAAGCTTATGCCATTTTTATTTTTATTTTAACTTTATTAATATAATGTGTCCCTACCACATACAAGTGGCTCCAAGGGGTCCCCAAATTGACCCAAGGATTCCCATGGTCGGGTATGTGTCCAACAATGAGGTTAGGACACGTTTTAGGGTAATTTTGTATTATTATAATATTATTTTTTTAACCCTTATTTACCGGATTTACCCTTAACCATGGTAAATAAAATATTTACCGCAGTAATTATTCAAAATGTGTAAAAATAAAAGTTACCTATTTACATAATTTGGACATCCTGATTCCAAATATGGAATCCATTTTCCTAAATTCAAAACACAGAAGTGGCAGAAATTAATTTAAAATAATTTCTGCTGTCAAAACAAAAAGCGTGTTTTTAAGAGGTAATAACTATCAAAAGATTGACACTTGTTTATGTTCGGTTTAATTGTAAAATTATGTCCAATGATAAACATTAAATTGAATGGTAAAAATATATTCTAAATATACTTTAAAACCACTCAAACTCATAATTTATCACTATTAATTATTTTGATTAAAAAAGTTGTTTTTAATTAAAATTTAGAAATTTTCACTATTCATCAAAATATGAAAGTTATCCGAAATGTACCAAAATTTCACCCTAGGATAATTTTGATATTCCGAATCCAACAATGAAGTCCATTTTGAAATATAGAATATATATGATTTCAAAAAGTAGTTATTACTATTCACAACGGCTAGTTTAATTAGTTGTGGTGTGTGTTAGAACTCGAGGTTGCGTACAACACACGCTATCACATTATTCGAAGGGAAACGTACCGTAGAAGCTTGGGGTGTTACAAAAACCTAACATGAAAATGATTTAGATTTAAACCATCACATGTCCTCTAATGGTCTATCTAATCACCAAAGGTTAGTGACTACAGTATATGGACTAAATAATTTTTTAGGGAGGTGAATAGCCCTAAAATTTTCCATCAAATCAAAATAAGAAATTTAAAATCATCATATCATTTAAAAGTTCAAAAAAATATAAAAATTATTGATATTTCCTAATAACATCCCAAAAAATTCCGATATTATATATATCTTAACCAAACACAAATTTAAAACTCCAATAAAAGATAAAAAACACAAATGAAAGTATAAAATAAAAAAATGTGGAAATACCTTCTATATTACTCCCAAAATAACTTAAACACAACTCCATTATATCACTTTTCATCATCTCAAAGATACTATGGATTTATTTTTTTACCTGTAATATCATTCATATAATTTCAATTCACATGAGGTGTGTATATAAATGGGTGAGTATAAATTCCCAGTAGAGACCACTATAAACCCATTCAGTCCTTATAGTTTCAATGTGAAAATATATAAAATAGTGAAAATATTTAAATGATTTTATATTACCATTATCTTCTTGAAAATGAAAGTGTTAATTTCAAACTAAATAATCAAAATAATCGCATGCCTTCTTTTTACAATGTTGTATAGACTCTAATTTTAAAATTGAAACATGTAGACAAAAACATGGCTCAATATCTTTATGTATGTCAACAACATGGAATTGTATAGGTCTAAAATCCAAACTCATATCCAAACTAAACACATTGATCTCAAATTAGTAACTCATGTCTCAACCTAACCAAGGGGTCCCAACAAGTTACCATGTTTATGGAACATTCCCAACCAAAATATTTGGACTAAAACAACGCAAAAATAACATTACTTTTAAATCAACCTAGTATAAAACATCTCCAATTTTATTTAAAAAATATATATCACAATCACATTAAAAAACTAATTCTAACACTCTAAATTACAAAAAAAAATTATGGTTTGATTTATAATTTATATAATCTGTATTTCAATCCAAAACGCTATTTAAATCACTTTAATGAATTAATCCATTAATTGATTCTATGTATTCATTTTACCTTTTTATAATATCTTTTGAACATTTTAAAAGTAATTTATAGTAAATATTCAACCTCTTTTACCATAGGATCTTAATAAAAATACACCAAATGACACAATAAACTCACTATAATTCATAAAATCACAATATGAATTAATGTATCAGAAAAATTCAGTTAATATATTAATATCATCTTAAAATCATAAAATTCATTCCTTGTTTTGAATTGTTGACTATTATATTAATGATCATATAAATTTCAAAATCTATGTACCAAAATTTCTCAATTAATCATCACATAAAAATTGTTATTATACCATTTCAACACTAAATTACATTTATAAAATGTCAATATGACATAACAAAAAATGAAAAGTGATTCAAATCATTATTACAATTTAACCATGTAATATAACTTCCATATTCTATAAAATTACTAAAACAATAAATAAATCATATAAAATCCCAATTTTAAACACTAAAAGAAGAAAAATGTCTCATACCCCCCATTGTATGCCAAATATGAACAAGGAAAAAAACCTTAAATCCTCATATAACATAAAAAATCCTCAAAATCTTCTAACAAGAAAAAAAATATAGAATTATAACATAAAAGAAACAAAATAATGTCACCTTAAAACAAAATATATAGTTCATGATGTTCTTATTAATATAAAGTTATAATCATTAGAAAATAATTACCATAAAACAAATGATAAATCATTCTTTCATGGTGAGGAGAGAAAGTGGGAGTTTAGGGTGAGAAAATTTTATAAAAATATTCTCTAAAGTGATGAAAACTTGAATATAATATTTAATATCAATACTAAATAATCATGAATTTCCTTCCCCATTTAAAAAAAATTGAGGAGGTTACCAAATACATAATCAACATAAATTTGGTACTCATTTGACATTCCTAGGAACCCACTCCTTTTTTACCCCATATTGTACATGGTACCCTACCACTAGGTACCTAGTGTTACGTGTTGGGAAAAACATCTTTTTCCACATTTTAAGCCTCCACTAAATTTATTTTTATAATCAAAACCCTGCAAATAAAACTCAAAACCATCTGATATATATTCACAAATGAAAACAAAATTAAAATATACATTAAAAACCTCAGAATGTTAAAAGCTTCCCACCATAAGGTATATAATTCTCAATAATTGTCATTGATTATAACCAATGAATAACTTTGGACACTAAGACCCCATTTCATATTCAATGTTCCAGGTCTCCTCTTATACAAGTCTATGCTTCTATAGAACACATTCAATTTGAATTAATTTTACATATAGTTGATTTTAACTAAGATCATTAATATGTAATAGTCTTTTAATGAAGGATGTGTTCGATTATAACTCCATGTAATCTCATAAAGAATATTAAACAATTTTGGTTCATACTTCCTCAGTTGTGACACATGGATACATAAAAAATTAGTAAAATTGAGAGGTGATGTAAATCTATAATAATCCTACACAATAATTCGTATAATTTTAAATATTACATCAAATGATATATCTAAATTCCATTACTTTTCAATCCCTAAATTCCCTAATCTAGGTGAGCCATGAAGATAAACATGATGTCAAACATTAAAATCAAAAAGATGATATATGGAATGACCCATCCTTAGGACCCGTGTCGTGACTACCCCAAGACCACCTTCCATAAGCTAGGGGCTGGTGACTAGCACCAAATGCGTAAATCCCAATAAAAGGGAAGGCATTTCCTTTAATAAGTAAACAAATACAATATAGTACACAGCTGGAAATAAACACAAAGTAAATACTGTTTAAAAAAGAAAGTGCTGAAAGGAAAGAGGCTAGAAATACAAGCCCAACAGTAAAGTATAGTACAACTGAAAAGCTAGTACAACTACAGTAAAGTAAAACAACAACTACTGAGTCATCCTACAAGAAATCCCACATGAAGGGTGGGTACATATGGCCTCCTCAGTACCCCAGGTTCGTCCATCCGCTCCATGTATGTCTTGCCAAGTGGTCAACCTCTGGGTATCGCCTGGTCCTGGGTCTCTCTCGACCTCCGTCAATGATGTATGTTGTCTGCATCCAACATAACGAGGTGTGGGAATAGACCGTGTAGGTTTGAGTATAACAATACTCAGTAGGGACCCTGAGACCCCCTGAAGGTCTCCTAGAATCAACGAAGGTGAAACCACAAAATGAAATACACAATCACAAAGTATCAACCAACCCTACCGAGGTATATGCCCACACATATACCTAAGTTATCAATCTCAGTTTGGCTCCAACTCTCGATCCCAATAACAACCCAGTCCACACAGGATGTAATATCAATCACATCAATGATAATGATTAAAAGTCAGGACTCAGCTCACACAGGTATACATATTTCGAATATCGATAGAGATGATAGGATGTAGTCACTAATTAATCTAAGTTGTCGGACCCACACAGGATACAAGACCAGCTAAGCAGTCAGACCCACACAGTATACAAGAACAGATACTCGGTCAGACCCACAGAGGATACAAGTACATAGGTCAATACTGTTGGACCCACACAGGATAAAAGAACAGTAGTCATCGCTGTCGAACCCACAGAGGATCCCGGTACCGTAATCATCGCTATCAAACCCACAGAGGATCCCAGTATAGTATTCATCGATGTCGAACTCACATAGGATCCTAGTACAGTAGTCAACGTAGTCGCAGCCAGCTCTAGGATTCCCGTACACAACACACTTGATTCTGGGAGGTTCCACTCCTCGAGCAAAGGGGTTGATAAATCAACTATCACGAAGTCCAGAGTTGACGTATCCAGAAGTTTCTTCTTATCAAAAGGAACCCCACGTGATAGACGGTGCGTCAATCGGACATCAGGTATGAGAGTTATTGCTTTTCTATTCCAGGGGCCCTGTTGGAATTACGCTCATTCCAAACCTGGCCGTTTTCCAAAGTTTTCCAAAACTCACTAAGAGTATTGAAAAAAACATTCCTCATTGTGAAGATCCCAGTGCCATAGACGGCGCATCGATCAGACACATGTTCTATAAGTTATTCACGTTTATGTGAAACGGGCATGGCCCGTCAAGCCCAGTGGGCTGGCGGGTCGGCTCGACCCGGTTTGGCAGTTCCGACCCAGCAGGGGGTCGGCCCGGTCCGATGAAGCATGGCCCACCCAGGGACCTGGCCCTATCGGTTCGACCCATTTGGGGGGTCGGCCCAGCCCGATAGGAGGCGGCCCACCCACGGATCCGGCCCGCAGTTGCGGACCGGTTCGGCTCGCCCTTTGGTGCTGAGCGGTGCCGCCCCTTCTTGTTGCCCGGCCGGCTGAATCCGGACAGTTTTTCTGGCACAAGCGGCCCACACAGTGGGCTACAGCTTATCCCACACAATTCCATGCGGCGCCGTGGACTTCAACATGGCCGGCAGGTGGTAGGCCTTTTTTCCCACAGAAGCGGGCTACGGTTCCACAGCAGCACGGTGCCAGGAGGCGTCGCAGTTCTCCAGTCCGAGCGGCTTTAGCCTGCCAGTTCTTTCAGCAAGCGGCCCGAAGATGCAGGCGGAGCCTCCTCCGCACGGCACCTGCGGGTGCCGCGGTTCACCATCCCTACCGGCAATAGCCGCCCGGTTCTTCATCCCGAGTGGCCCGTGGTTGCGGCCTGTGGTTCTCCTCCAAGCAGTCATTGCACGGCCACCGATTCTTGTCACTGCCGCCTCTGGTCATCGTTTCCAAAATAACCACGAACCAATGGAGGGTCATTGGGCGATGTTTTTTCGGCCTACACCCTCTGCGTTAGGTGATAACAAAAGGCCAAAGACAATCCAAGGCATTCAACAAGAACAAGATATAATTTTATTCAGTTAGAATTATACAAATCCCCCTACCTCAAATCAAGGTATGTTGCACATTGATGAGCCGTGGAAGACGGTGTCACGGAAGTCGGGCGTCGTGGAATATGGATTTCCATTTCGTTTACATCGGGCTACGTCTGAAGAGGAAGCGTCGTTGGAGAATTTCTTTGCGTTCTGCGTTAGAGATGTTCTTCATGGAAGAGCACTTTCTTTCCAATACCACAAAGCATCCCCCAGGTAAAATGTCCAAACCTATCAAATAAAAATAACACACATATTAAAAGTACGGCCTAATGAATTCAAAAAGATTTCAATTCATTAAGTTACATCCTATAAATTTAATATATGGGTTGGAACATTAAATGGAAGGGGGAGATGAAGAGGCTCTAATTTATTTAAAGGGAGTGTAAACACATAAAGTGGGAAGTTCAAATGTTTAAGAGGATTAAGGGGGGTTTCAAAGAGTTTATGGGAAATTGAAGGGTTAGATGCATGTGTGGACCCCACCACATATTATCCTCCCATGGGAGGTTTTGTGGGTGTGGTCCCTACCACCAACCTCCATTTGGAGATAACAACCACCATCAAAATTAGATTGCGTAACAGAATATTTTTATTTAATTTATTACGAATCCCCCAAAAAATAACTTCTACTCTCGACCAAACACAATTGTGTTAAAGGAATCCTTAAGTGAATATCGGCGTTGTGAGTTCATCAGTGTCCTCGGATTTCAATTCCGAGGACCGATTCAAAAGATAGAAATTCCTGCTCATACGTCTAATGAACGTACCTGAACAAAACATCATAAATTATTCGGTGCACACTGGGCCTCGGAATCAGGTGCCGTCAAAAACTGCGGACTCATAAAATTCCAAATAATTTAATAAAAAAATTTACTCGAAAATTCTAGGTCTTTACATTACCCCCACCTCAGGGTTTTACGTCCCCTTAAAGTTACAACACACACTAGGGAAATAAATGAGGATACTGAGCACACGTATGAGCCTCCCTCTCTCTTGTGCTCTCTTGGAGGTTCTCGTGCTTCCAGTGACTGTGCACCAGAGTAATCGACCATCCACATAGGACCCACTCCTATCGATCCTTGATCTCTAATGAGACCTCTATGAATGTCGCCCCATCATCGACGTCCAGCTCCCCATGGTCGATGATGTGGGACGGGTCATGCACATATCTCCTCAGCTGAGATATGTGGAAGACATCATGCACCTGGTGTATCTAAGGTGGAAGTTCCACGCGGTAATCCACCTCGCTTACCCAGCTGAGGACCTAGAATCATCTGATGAATCGTGGTGATAAATTGCCGCCTTGTCCAAATCTCTATAGACCTCATTGAGGTGAGACCCATAGAAAGACGTGGTCGCCATCCTCGAACTCCAGTGCTCTTCATCTCCTATCAGCATATGACTTTTGCCTACTCTGTGCAGTCTTCTTCTGCTCTTGGATTATATGCACCATCTCTATCGTAGCCTACACCATCTCTGGTCCTACATGTGCTGACTCCCCGGGGTCAGTCCAGCATAGAGGTGATCAGAAAGATCGACCGTACAATGCCTTGTAGGGTGCCATCCCGATGGTGGAGTCATAGCCGTTGTTGTATGAAAACTCCACCTAGGTTAAGTGGTCCTCCAAGCTGTGACCACCGTCAAGGAAACCTGCACAGAGCATGTCCTCGAGAGTCTGAATGGTCCTCCCAGTCTGGCCATCTGTGTGAGGATTGAAAGCAGTGCTCAGACGTAGCTGCGTCCCAAATGCCTCCTACAACCCCTTCCAAATCTAGTAAGTCAAGTGTGCATCCCGATCCAAAATGATTGTCGATGACACACCATGAATCTGTATGATCTCCTGTATGTAGACGCATCCCATGTTCCCTACTGAGCCCTACTCTTTGATTAGTATAAAGTGGGCTGACTTGGGGAGTCATTAAATGATCACCTAGATAGAGTCGTGTCCTCTGGATGTACGTGGATGCCCCGTCATGAAATCCATATATATCCTATCCCACTTCCACACGGGTACCTCTAAGGGATGTACCAAGCCTGCTGGTGCCTGGTGCTCCGCCATCACCAGCTTACAAGTGAGGCACCGTGAGACAAACACTGCTACAACCTTCTTCATACCCAGCCACCAGTGTTGTTGCCTGAGGTACTGATACATCTTTGCCACTCCTGGATGTACTGCTAGAGGAGAAGTGTGAAACTCCCTCATCACCTCCACCTGTAGTGAAACAGGTACCATGGTACGTCACCTGAATAGGATGACGTTCCCCCCACCTTCATTAAATCCATCAGGTGTCTGCCCTGAGGATATCTGAGCACATCGCGTCTCACAGTCAATGTCCCCATGTTGTGCCACTCTAACTCGCTGATGAAGTGGAGGAGTGACTATGAGAGACTATAGAAAGGTTTCTCCATCTCTACCCACAAATTATATCTGCAATGCGGCTAGCTGCTCTGCCGCCTCTCTTAGTACCTGAATGCCAGATCTTCTACTAAGAGAATCTACTACAATGTTTCCCTTCCTAGGAGTATAGACTATCTAAAAGTAATAGTCCTGGAGGAAGTCGAGATATATCTGTTGTCTCAGGTTTAGGTCCTTCTGCGAGAAGATGTACTTGAGACTCTGGTGGTCAGATTAGACTGTAAAAAGCTCACCTATAAGATAGTCCTGACACATCTTCAAGGTGACGACCACTACTAATAACTCCAGGTCATGGGTAGCATAGTTCTTCTCATATTGTCTCAACTGTCGTGAACCATTGGCGGTCACTACTTGCTCCTGCATCAGGACACACCCGAGTCCAGTCCCCAATGCGTCGTAGTAAAATATGTACCCAACGCCCTCCTCTGGTAGCCTCAATATGGGAACACTGGTCAATCTATGCCTCAGCTTCTAAAAGCTCTGTTGGCTTCTCTCTGTGCACACAAAGGGTTTTCCATTCTTCTTCAATCCTGAAAGGGGTGCGGCAACTCTAGATAAGTCTGGAAGAAATATCTGATAGTATCCAACTAGACCCAGGAAACTCTATACCTCCATCACACTCCTGGGTGGCTCCCAAGCAAGTACCACCTCAATCTTCGCTGGATACACTGCAACTCCAGCCTCTAAAATGATGTTTACTAGGAATTGAACCTCTTGAATCTAGAATTGGCACTTCGAGAGCTTAGCATAAAGCTTGTGCTCTTAGAGTGTGTCTAGGTCACCTGCAAATGATAGGCGTGCTCCTCCCCAGTAGTTGAGTAAATCTGTATGTCTTTGATGAAGACAACGACAATGCGATCGAGGTAAGGCTAGAAGATCTTTTTCATGAGACTCATGAACACTGTTGGAGCATTGGTTATGCCGAAGGGACTAACCAAGAACACATATTGGCTATACTGACACCTGAAGGCCGTTATCTACACATCCTTGTCTAGAACTCTGAGCTGGTGATAGCCTGACCTGAGGTCTATCTTCAAGAACCATCGTGCTCCCTTGAGCTGATCGAAGATGCCTTCAATCCTCTGGAGTGGGTACTTGTTCTTCACGGTCACCTGATTCAGGCGACGGTAATTGACACACAGTCATAAGCTCCCATCCGCCTTCTTGGCGAACGAAATCAGAGATGCCCAGGGTAAAACACTGGGCTGGATAAATCCCTTCCCATATAAGTCCTCCAACAGTACCTGCATCTCAGGAATCTCGGCGGGATCTATCCGATATGTTGGAGTAGATATCGGTGTTGTCATAGGGTACAAGTCAATGTAGACATCTACCTTTCTATGAGGAGGTAGTAC
Source organism: Viscum album (assembly GCA_963277665.1). Lineage (NCBI taxonomy): Eukaryota > Viridiplantae > Streptophyta > Magnoliopsida > Santalales > Viscaceae > Viscum > Viscum album. The sequence goes on along the minus strand of OY728131.1, from coordinate 1,470,121,173 downwards.
TGGAACATTGTTAGGAAAAAAATCCGCATATTGATCCACCACAATAGGAATACTCAGACTCCTCACATTAACCTCTCTGAGGATGAGACTAGCCAACTGATGTGTGATCGATTTCCCCCTCCTCTGCATAAGTCCATCCTGTTCTACTAAGGCTTCCTTCTTGCCGGTGAATGTGAATCTAGTCCCATCCATGCGGATACACCACACTTTTCACCTAATATAGTCAATCTGAGCCTAAACTGTGGATAACAAGTCCATACCCAAGATGACATCGTAAGTCCTCGACACCGCTACAAGAAGATTCCAGTCGAAGCTCTTGCCTCCAAGAGTAATCTCACACTACCGACACCAATGTGTAATCATCGAGTCTACTCTTGTAGGATTCTCCAGCTATAAGGATAGATCCAACGGCTTTTTCAGAATCTCTGAGCTCCGAACAAGGGCATCGATAATAAAATAATGACTTGAACACGTGTCTATAATTACTACAGCAAGGGTGGTGTAGACACTGATAGTACCCTGAATCATCTCAGGTGAACCATGGTCATAGGCCTCAACTACCTAGAGCTGAGCCCGCCTCGGTCTGTCAGCTCCCTGTGGTCGGGGTAGACCTTCTGGTGGTGGTGGTGGTTGAGCCTCGAAACGTCATCCACCACCCGCTGCTCGCCCAGCTCCTCTGCCACGTCCGCCTGATCCCGATAGAAAACCACAGTCAAACATCTGCCTCTGCCTGGGAGGTCTCTCTATTGTCTGCTGCCCATCCTCAAGGCGGGTCAGGCAGTCACGAGCCATGTGGCCCTGCCTGCCACTTGCATATCACTGTCTGCTCGACGTAAGGCTAACTATGTTTCATGTTCGCCACACAACTGAACTTGTATCCTGATGTCGCCCACCTGATGTCTTGGTCTGCCTGGATCTCTGCATCAATTGTCTACTTACATCTGCATAAGACTCTGCTATGTGTCGTCCTGTGGAAGGTCTCGCTGCTGGTGACTACTCAGCGAGAAAACTCTCCACTAGAAGGGCTCGCTCTAGCACCCCCGCCTATGTCGGGATGGTGAGGGGAATCATCAAAGCCCTAATCTCATGCCTGAGTCCCTTCTCGAAGGACCGGGCCCTGAGTAATGGGTCTCGTACCATAACTGTGGAGTAGCTCGAGAGGTCGGTGAACCTCGATGAGTACTGAGCTACGGTCATTCTGCCATGTTGCAGATGAATTAACTCATGAATCTGTACCGCAAGATGGGTGGCTGGAACAAATTCCGAGAAGAAGAGACTCTCAAAGTCCATCTAATGTAATGATGCCTCGTCATACATCTGGAGAATCAGGCTCCACCATATGCATGTTGCCACATGCAGGAGACTCGTGGCAAGTATCATCATGAGGTCAGCTAGTGTCCCTTCCAATATGAAGACTGTCACGACAGCCTCCATCTAATCCTCAGCTGCCAGTGTGTCCATCTCTCCCCGGAACCTGGGGGGCCTCTGGCGCTGGAACTCATGTAATGCACTCAGGTGGAATGCACTCTCTACTGCTGGGGCTGGTGGTATCAGTGGCCCAGCAGGTAACGGTACCATTAGTACCTCCATTGTGATGGGGCCCTGCACCATGTCCTCATTGGTCGGTGGGCTACCATCTCATACTAAACTCAAAACCCTAGCGGGTTGCCTTCGTGGGGACATCCTGAAAAGAAACAGGTGCACCACAGTTAGAACAGTATTCCTGGTGAGCTGACACAAAGTAATCACAAAGAAAACTTTTTCAAAGGAAACACACACGCAATCAGTTTTGTTGTGCACTGAGTCGAAAATCATAGGTCAGGGTCCTGGTGTATGGATACGTCGGCCGCCACACAAACACCGGACTCCCTTGATTGAAAACCACACTAAATACTCTTAACACTATTGATTCATAGAAAAGAATAAGATTCAATGTTCTCTGGTATAACCGACACCTCTGATACCAATATTTCATGACCCGTCCTCGAGACCCGTGTTGTGACTACCCCAATCCCGCCTTCCATAGGCCAAGGGCTGGCGACTAGCACAAAAGGATTAAATCCTGATAAAAGTTAAGGCATTGACATTAATAAGTAAACAAATACAACAGATTATGCAGCTGAAAGTAAACACTAAGTAATTATTGTATACAAAAGAAAGTGCTGAAAGGAAAGGGGCCGGAAATACAATCCCAACGATAAAGTATAGTACAACTGAAAATCTAGTACAACTGCAGTAAAGTAAAATAGCAACTACAGAGATGACCTCTAGGAATCCCACCTGAAGGGTGGGTATAAATGGCCTCCTCAGCACCCTAGGTCCGTCCGTCCGCTCAGTGTACGTCTTGCCATGTGGTCCACCTCTAGGTACCATCTGGTCCTGGCTCGCTCTTGACCTCCGTCAACGCTGTATGTCATCTGCATAACACAACGAGGTGTGGGCAAAGCCCGTGCAGGGTTGAGTATAACGATACACAGTAGGGACCCCGAGACCCAATGAAGGTCTCCCATAATCCACGAAGGATAAACCACAATTGGAAAGATACAATCACAAAGTATCAACCAACCCTACTTAGGTATATGACCACACATATACCTATGTTATCAATCTCAGTTAGGCTCCAACTCTCGATCCCAAGCACAAACCTGTCCACACGGGAAGTAAAGTCAATCACATCAATGATAATGATTGAAAGTCTGGACTCATATCATAAAGGTATACATCTTTCGTATATCGATAGATATGATCAGATGTAGTCACTGATTAATCTAATCTATCGAGCCCACATAGGATATAAGACCATATAAGCAGTCAGACCCACATAAGATACAAGACCAGCTACTCTGTCAGACCCATACATGATACAAGAACAGTAGTCATCGCCGTTGAACCCATAGAGGATCCCAGAACGGTAGTCATTGTTGTCGAACCCACGGAGGATCCCATTATAGTAGTCATCGCTTCCAACCCCATGTAGGATCCCAGTATAGTAATCGACGCAGTCGCAGCTAGCTCTAGGGTTCCCACACAAAGCACACTCGATTCCGAGAGGGTCCACTCCTCGAGTAAAGGGTTCAATACATAAAATATCACTAAGTCTATATTTGTTGTATCCCAATGTTCCATATCATAAAAAGTAACGGAACAAGACAGACAGCGCGTCAATCGGACGCCCGGTATGAGAGTTATTGGTTTTTTCCGTTCTAGGGGCCTGGTTGAAATAACACTCAATCCAAACCCTACCATTTTCCTATGTTGTCCAAAACTCACTTAGAGTATCGCAAAAGGACCGCCTCATTGCATGAATCCCAGTGTCGTAGACAGCGCGTCGATCAGACATGTGGTCTAGAAGTTATTCACATTCAAGTGAAATGGGCCTAGTCTGACAAGCCTAGTGGGTTGGCTGGTCGGCCCGACCCGGTTTGGCAGGTCCGACCCAGCAGGGGGTCGGCCCGGCCCGGTGAAGTGCAGCCCACCCAGGGACCCGGCCCAGCTAGTCCGACCCATTTGGGGGTCGGCCCGGCCCGGTGGGACGCGGCCCCCCCACGGACCCGCCCCGTGGTTGCGGGCCGGTTCGGCTCGCCCTCCGGCATTGCGCGGCACTACTCATTCCAGCTGCCCGGCCGGCTGAAGCCATCCGGTTTTTCTTGCATGAGCAGCCCACACATCGGGCTGCTGCCTCTCCCATGCGGCTCTAAGTGGCGCCACGACATTCAACCTGGCTGGTAGGCGACTGGACAGTTCGCTCGCGGATGCAGGCCGTAGTTCCTCTCTAGCGCAGTGCTAGGAGGCATCGTGGTTCTCCAGCCTGACAGGATTTAGAGAGCCGTTTCTTCCAGTAATCTCCCCGCATATGTGGGCTACACCTCCTCCATGGGGCAACTGCAGGTGCCGTGATTCACCAGCCCGGCCGGCAATAACCGGCCGGTTCTTTAGCCCGAGCAGCCAGCGGTTGAGGGTCGCGGTTCTCCTCCACATGGCTGCTGCTTCCTGTCATCGTCGCCTCCGGTCGTCATTGCAAAAATAACCAGAAACCAACATAGGGTTGTCGGCTACGTTTTTTCGGCACGCGCCCTCCATGTTAGGTGATAACAAAAGGCTGAAGAAAATCCATAGAATTCAACAAGAACAAGATATAATTTTATTCACTTAAAATTATACAAATACCCATAACTCAAATCAAGGTACGTTTCACATCGATGATCCACGGAAGACGGTGTCGTGGATGTTGAGCATCGCGTATGTGGGACGTCGAATTCGTTAATGTCGGGGTACGTCTGAAGAGGAAGCATCGTTGGAGAAGTTCTTCGTGTTCTTCGTCAGAGATATTCTTCATGGAAGAACACTTTATTTCTAATATCACAATGTTTTCCCTAGGTAAAATGTCCAACCCCATCAAATAAAAATAACACACCTATTAAAATGATGGCTTAATGAATTCAAAAATATTTGAATTCATTAAGTTACCTCCTATTAATTTAATAGATGGGTTGGCACATTAAATTGAAGGGAGTAGATGAAGAGGCTCCAATTTATTTAAAGGGAGAGTTGACACATCAAGTGGGAAGTTCAAAATTTTAAGAGGATTAAGGTGGGTTTCAAGGAGTTTAAGGGAAGTTGAAGGGTTAGATGCACGTGTGGGCCCCACCACATATTATCCTCCCTTGGGAGGTTTTGTGGGTGTGGGCCCTACCACCAACCTCCCTTTGGAGATAATAACCACCAAAAAAATAAATTTTTTTAACACAACAATTTTATTTAATTTATTATGAATCCCCCAAAAAATAACATCTACTCTCAACTAAACACAACTGCGGTAAAGGTCTCCTTAAGAGAATATCGGCACTGCAAGTTCATTGGTGTCCTCAGATTTCAATTCCGAGCACTGGTTCAAAAGATATAAATTTCCGCTCATACGTCTACTGAACGTACCTGAACAAAACCTTAGAAAATTATTCCGGGCACACCGGGCCTCAGAATTAGGTGCCATAAAAAACTGCAGACTCGTAATATTCCAAAGAATTTAAGAAAAAAATTTCCTTAAAAATTTCATTTCTTTGCAATATATATGATCATCATGTGACTCATTTACACTATAATTTATAGCTAACCTATTCATTATCATTTTCACACAATAAAAATTATACTTTACCAATATTGGCCCAAATAATGATGCCTCACCATATTCTTTCCAACACATAAATGACCAACATGACTGACCATATAAAAACTTAACTAGTGCAATCTAAATAAATTATTGGCCACTGTTATTATAGATAAACTCTATTAATTATACATGATCCTTTTAAACACCTCTAAAATCAGGAATACATTTAAATAGAATATCCTAAAGAAGTATTATGGTGTGGTCGTATTGGACATTCATCTATGGATAATAAACTCTACTCAACATCACTTAAGAACCCAAGGCATTCTAAAAACATTTCTAGAATCATGTTTGAATTATTATATCTTAGTTAGATAAAAATCTATTTATTATCCCATTAAGAATCAAAATTTCATCAATATAATTCATCCCATGTCTCTTAACTATTTGAGTCTCTATGATCAGTATAAAATGATAAAATTTAGTCTATTGGTGAACAAGGATAAAAACTATATTCCTCACATTCAGTGATCGCATAAATTATATCCCAAAATCCTTCTAAACATGATCCCGATGTTAGTTGAAAATAATAAAAAATATTAATGTTATATGATAGAATTATATGTTTAATTTTAACTCACCAATGGATAAGGTATATTATAATAAAACTATCCATGTCTCCTATCATACTAGAACACCAATACTATCTCAAAAAATTATTGTAAATCTTGATCAAACCAATATTAAATGGCCATTGAGAAATTAAAAAACCTCTCAGCACTTACCAAAAAACACATGGTTTCACTTTTAGGTATATTATCTATTATTTAGTCACATTTACTATTCTTATTCGTTTTTGGGCATTTCCCCTTTGGAATTTCATGAAAATGGGGGACTAGAGCTAGCATATTATTTTCATAAGGTTAGCACTAACCATTAAAACACAATGTAAATTACAATAGTTTTTACAATTTAATTTCAAAGAGTTTAGGCTTTGTTTAACAAATTGTGTAGACTAACTATTAAGGTGCTCGGGTGAAGCAGTGGTGATCCATATGGTTGGTACACTATTTGGAAAACCATGCAGCCAAACCATATGGACTTCCCAAAAAATTAAAATATATATATGAAATTAAATCAGTTACCTTATAAATTTTAAATCCCCTAAACCTCCTATTCCTCCGTCAATCAAACCCCCAAAAAATCATGTAATTTTTACCACCTCCCTCTCATTTTGGATGCAATTTTTTTGGATTTTTACCCTAGAACGTCAAGAAATTTTCATATAAGGATCTCTTATTCTGCCCCAATTATCTATATTCCCTTATAGCATGGTCTTTATTTTTTACATATGTGCATGATACCCTAGTTCTTGTGTGATTCAAATTAAATTGTGATTAATTTTATGTTTGTATGTCCTCTTGATTCATTAAGGAATTTCTCCTCTTTGATAGTGGATTCCAACCGATGATCAATGATTTCAAGTGATTAAAGGAGGGTGGTTTCATGATAAATTATTGGTTGATAGAATAAATATTATTGTTTAAACTTATAAAGTGTAATTTAATTGTTTTTAAGAATAAAAAGAATTTTTAGGTCTATTAATGTGTGTTGATACTTTTAAATTCATTTCACTTGTACAGGAGTTTAAATGGATGGAAGAAGACTGTTTTTTCTAATTGGATTAAAATAATTGGAAATTGTATTGAACATGGGTACTCCATGTATTAGGTGGTATGAATAGAAACATTACTTCTAGTTAATGGTATTTTATACCTAGCGCTTATACATTGCAAAATTCTAAATAAAAAAACTCTTTTAAGGATGTGGTTACCATTGGAACATTGGATTGGTTCTCCCAAATGGATTGTACATGAGACTAGTTATGAATGGTTCGATTATGAAGAGTATGATGATAAAATTAAGACTAAAAACTTTATTTACCCTATGGCTATCCCATGGTTCATGGTTTTTCTTTATTATTATTATTATTTTCACTCTATATATTTAAATGTAAAAATAATGTTTCCTTTTTAATTACTCTAAAACTAACAACTTTATTTTCCCAAGAATTGGTTATTTGTGTAATACATGGTGGAAACCTACTTGTAACTTATTATCATACACTTGATACACTAAATGAGTGTATGGAGACTTTGTGTTATCAGATATGGGTAAAATAAAAGCATCACTTAGAGGTGGTGGTTACCCTTACTAATAGATATTGGTTGGGGGATGATGGTGACTTGGTGGGAGGTTGACCATGATGTCACATGGATATGGGTATCTTTATTTTGTTTTATTCCAATTCATAATTGTAGTATCCTATTACCATATTTTTTATGGCCTTTAATATACCTTTCTCGTCGTTTAAACATATACTCTTGACTCCCCTTTTGGGACATGTTGGGTGTTTATTTTATATAAGGATTGTCATATATTATTTTGTGATATCATTTTTATGTTTTTAATTAATTTATCATGAAGATCATTGAAAAGAAACATTATTGATCTCCAACCACTTGTTTACAGCTCTAGGGAATTACAAACACCCTTCGAGCATTACTATGGATTGACATAGATGCCTGAGTTAGTGGTATTCCAGGTTGGTTTGTGATAATATGGTGTCAAATCCATCATTTTTTGCTCAATTTTATCAAGGTATTTGGATAGACTAAAGATATAGTTGTATGAGATCATGTAAGAGGTCCAAATGAGTATATTCAAAACATTATAAGGTTTTGGGTTTTTTGTTTTGTTTTTTTTTGTGACTTAACTTTATATTTAATAAATGATTATGGTTTTAAATAGTGATATATCTATTTTATGGTTTAAAATATTTTATAGGTTTTACATATCTTCTTGCCCCTTTGAAAGAAACCCATGAATCAACCGAATGACATGGTGGAAAACATTACATAAGAAACTAAATTGGTTTATATGGATATCATTGAGAAAGTGGTCCCACATGTTCGAGATATAGACCATGATGGATTTATCATCCCCACACAAACTACGAAATCTGATACAACTCTAGAAAAGGACCAAGATCAATATTATCTCAAGAATAAACCTATTTTATTTCAAGTAATCAATGACCCTCGTGAGTTAGATGATTTTAAAAAAAATAATGAGTGGATATTTAACTTATTCAGGACTCCAAACATCATTATAGTCAAATGGTTTACCATTATTATTTATTTTCTAGGCATAAGTTCTCGGAGTCAGTTGTTCATTTAAATCTGTATGAAAATCTTGAGTGGGAGGGATTCAAATTAATATTTTGTTGATATTATTAGCCTAAACACTGGTTCAAACTAAATATTTGGAATTTATATACCTCCATCAAGGAAATTGGTTTCTCATGTAATATAAAAAACAATATACCTTGTTGGGAAACTTTTCCCTTGAAATTGTTTGTAATGAGAATATGAAATCTTGACACTTCAAGTTTCATTTGAAACCCTATATCTAATACCAAGTATTCTTGTTAAATATTAAGATAAATTTTGAGGTTATTTCTAGAGATTTGATAGAGTACATCAACCAAACAATAATATCTGGGATTAATGAATTTCATTTTTTTCTAGTGAAGGTGGGGATAGTTCCTCAAATAAGTTGAGGAAGTATCAAGAGTAGGGGAAGGTAAATGGTAGTAGTTATTGGTACCCACCTTAAAATTAATCATTATAGTATTTTTGATCTATTGCATGACACAAGTGTGGTATGGTGGGATATATATGGTTTTTTTTCTTAGTGGAACCCAAATAATGGAACTCATGTTGGAGTATTGGCCATCTCTAGAGATTCCTCAAAACTAGCCTTCCTTCCCAGATTTGTGAAGGGTCTTCATCCCCCATGGAATCCACAATGTTGTTTGATTCCACATATACAGTGATATACCATCCTTATAGGCATGTGGGTAGAACTAGTTCACCATATGTGAATATCTATCTCAAGACCAAGAATTGAACTAGTGGTAGACATATGAATCATTCATAGAAGAAGCAGTTACATGAAGGAGATCAGATTCCAGTGGAGTTTTAAGTAAGATCCACATCAGCAAGAGGTAGTGTTTTTATTTCTTCTTATATAGTGAATACAAAATTAGATATAGGTTCCCCTCACTCTTTTGTGTCTTCCTATATTTATTAATTTTTTAAACTCAGTATTGAGATCATGCCATACAATATGGATCTTGTCATGCCTCCTGGTAGAAAAAGATATCAAGGAATCATGTTCCTTTTATATTACATCTATTTATCATAGGTCAAGCTAGAATGTAATTTTCTTTCTCTCATGATAGATATTTTTTTAAATAATTTTTCAGATGGACTAGAGGGAAGCCTAAAAAAGCTCAATTCGAATATTATCAATGGAGAGTGACTTTCACTATCCATAATGGGTGCACTCAAGTATTTAAAGGATATTGGGACACATGTTCTAGTTTTTTTGGGCCTACTATATTATAATAGGGTATAATCATCTATCAATTGTTTAGTCTTCAATTGAAAGATGATGAAGAATGGTCTATGGGTATGTTGCATCCAATAGCCATAGAATTTCCTAAACTTTTATCAGATGATTTCATTGGCTTACCCCCATTGAGGGAAGTGGGGTTATATATTTATATGATTTTGAGGAAATAGTTAATATCACTTCCCTTATATAGTATTTCTCATGAAAATTCGGGGGATTTAAATATCCAACTAGATAACATTAAAATTAAAGTCTTCATTTAGACCAATATTTCTTTCTAGTCCACCTTAGTGATTTTTACTAAAAATGAATACATGCCCCCCAATTTTTGAGTTTATTATCATAAGTTAAAATAGGTCTTGATTAAGAATAAATACCACTTGACTCAAATCTATAACATATTTGATCAGCTAAAGGGAGATTGTTGGTTTCCTCTAATTGTTCTTTATTTAGGATATAACTAGCTCAGGGTGAGATAGTTTGATGTCTCTAAGTTGATTTCTAGAGTAGGTATGGATATTTTGAGTTCCTATTTATTCTATTTGATTTTACCAATACATATTTAGTATTAATGGAATTGATGATATTGATTTTCAACTAATACCCTGACTCATTTTTAATGGAATTTTGGTATAACATTCTAGTTTAATCGAAGACATGGGGGGAATGAAGGTCATTTGAGAATTATTTAGGGGAATTTTATCAATCACTTCCTCTTTTCAAAATTATATGCATACTATTTTTATATTCAACGGATCAAGTTTATTATATTTGTGTTTACTGAGAATGATATCTCATTTCATCCTAAGAAGAACAATGTCATTATGTATTGGGAGGAGCGATTCTTTTTTTAAATCATTAGATTCTTAGGATTGATAGTATACTATAGATGGTTTTTGAAATAATTACCATGACTTGTATCACCTCTAATAACTCTCACCATAAAAGGGGTGAAATTATTGTAGAGACTAGAATTCTAGGTCCCTTTTTATGAGATTAGGTGGTGTTTTATGTCAACTCTAATTTTAACTTTACCCAATGCTATCCATGGTTACATGGTTTACTATGATGCATTGGGTTTAGGTCAATGGTCTGTCCTTCTACATGGTAACCATTTTTTGGTGTATGGCATCGCCAACTATGAACATAATAAAATAACATCCAAACCCATGACCTTGAGCTCGTATCTATGATGCATGCACTCATGTTACAAAACTATTATATTTTTAGGGATATATTGATGGTATTCTCAGATCATAAAATATAGAGTTATATCTTATCCCAAATGGAAATACAAAATACATAACTAAGATGGGTGGAATACCTTCATGGAATTTATTTTCACATTTCCTGTATATTGGGAAATAGAAATGTGGTTGTTGATGCCCAAATTGAAAGTTTTCCTCTCATGCACTCAAGGATTCTGGGGATAACTATATTTTGATGGGACTCTTGGTTCAGATAAATATAGAATTGAGGGAAGAAAATGAGAACATTTTTCTTTCTCATATATAGTTTTCTCATTCTATTTTTTAGATTATTATTTAAGAGTAATCAACTGATTAGGAATTCTAGTAGATCAAGAGAGTTTTAAATATTTGGTAGGCCACTAATGGGTGTTCTCAGTCTGTTGAAGGTATTTTATAAATTTAGAATAAGTATATGGTCCCTTTATCAATGAGAAAGTAGGCTATAGAGGATTTACATATATCCCAATCGTAATTTAACCTAAGAACCACAAAAATGTATTATGACATCTAACATCAATTTTTTCAACCATTTTTAAGACATGGCATTGAATATTTTGTGTCACCTCAAAAAAATTCAATAGATAAAGTTTGATCGTCAAAAGTCTTCTATCCTTCTTTAGACTCTCCCCATACCTACTCAATAAAAATACCATATGCGTCAATATTGGTTGTCTATAAAATTCAATGAATTTCATTCTGATTAAGGACACATCTGAGGTGAATATCAAGGTATGTTATATGTGTAGTTGGTCATGAGGATAAAAGGGGTTCCTTATATTGTTAATTATTATAGAGTTCCCCTGATTACATCCCCTTTATATAAAGGCCTCTAGGGGATGATGAGATCTAAAGTTAAGATAATAATTCATTACCATCCTTTAAATGATAATCAGGATGATTGGGAAATAAAAATTCTATGGGATATGTTCTGCGCTTGTGTCTTAGAATTTAGAGGTTCATGGGATTACTATCTAATGACGGTTCAATTAAATTAAAACATTAATTTCAATATTTTATCGAGATGGATCCTTCTGAAGCACAGTATATTTATCCATGTTAGTCTCCCCTCTTCTAGATAGAGGTGGGAGAAACATCCCTAGTGGGGTCGAGCATGTGCAAGATATGAATGTAAATATTCAAACTATTCCGAAATGGTTAGTGACATCTCAAATTCAGCACATTTCTTATGCATAATTTTTGTGTCATCACATCAGTTGGGGACCAGTTTTTTCTAAAGGTTTCTCTATGTTGGGTCACAAGAGACTCGATATGTAGAAAAATATTTCTCCAAGACACTTGGGACACTCTTAGATCACTGATATAATCAAAAAGGTTTCATACCAATTGGAATTTTCACTTCGATTGACCAGGATACATTATATGTTATATTTATCCCAATTGAATAAGTATAACTTAGATACCTCTCATATTTTGAAATGGGAATTACTCAAGTTAGAAACTAAAGCTTATATAAGTGAAAAAACTATTCAAATTATTGACTCCGATAAGAAATTTTTATAGTTTAAATCTATCATGTTGGTCTTGGTGTTATGAACAAATAGGAATTAGTCTCATGAGACATGGGAGCAGGGATAATTTATGGAGGAGTGGTGGAATCATGTATCCCTTAATCATAATTAAAGTTTTCTCTTTGGGGGAAGAATTTTATATGGTGGGAAGAATTGTAACACTCATGGTGTCACATTCATGTATACAATATATTATTTATTCACTTTTATTAATCTCCATCATATATAGGTTTTTTCAATTTAAAGCTTCATGAAAATAATGGAGTATTGATGGCATATGGTTAACACTAACCATGTGGAAAAATGTGTAAAATCGTATAATATTTTTTTTATTATATTTCACCCAGTTGGAACACAATTTATCAAACCCTATGGAGGAACTATGAAGGTTCTAGGTGAAGCCATAATGTTTCAAAAATTTATCTCACAATTCAGAAAACTATACAGCCTACCCAAATAATTTTAAATATATAAAATAAAGACAAATTGGAATTCCACCTATTTTAGGATTCATTAGTTGATCCGGATTATAAGAATGTGTAGTGGTATATTTACTTGACAACATTATCAATGTATACATTTTCATTGTTTACATTGATCCATGATGAAAACCATGACACTTATGTTGTGGTGACTTAGCTTGTATTGGTTGTGTCATTGATTGTATGGAATTGGTTGAATGTTCAAGAAATATTTTTTCACATTTTAATGGAATAGATATCATATGAATTATTGAAAAAGATTGTCTTTCATTTCTTAAATACATGGACTTTATGATTAACGTTATGTTTATCTAGTAAGTTTAGAAATAAATAAATCATAAAAGGATGATGTCATGAAGATTTCATCATAATTTATGATATATCCTAAGACCAAGAGATTATATTACATGCTGTGTGTTCATAGGATGTTTTCATTGTAATGGAAGAACGTTGTTATGGGCCTTGTGCCTTGGGCCTATGGGTCATGTAATGGTTCCACTTCAACCCTTAAAATGATCATTATCCAAAATAAATAAAATATAAAGCCTTTGTGCCATTCGACTATGAAAAAAATTTACCTCCTTAGGGGACAAGGTAGGTAACAAGGCTCCCCTTCTGTCCAATGATTATCACTGAATACTATAATATAGAGTCCTAGAAGATCACACACCAATAATATTCAAAAACATAACAAATTATATTAAATTAGAGTCTAGAAAATATTTGGCCCCACGGTGTCGATTAGTTAAATTCGAATCCTATATAATTGTAAATTAAATAAATAGATAAAATAGTATTTTAGGTTAAAATTATAACCATTGAATTAATTTACTTATTATATTAACATGTCAATTAGTTATTGTACTAAAATAAAATTAAAAAAATAATATTTAATATTCATGGTTTGTTTAATATTTATGGGATATGAGTCAAGTTAATGAATTATATTTTTTCACGTAAGACATTTTTGGTGTTACAAACCTATGATAAAATGGCATGAACCAGATCTGCTCACCATCCAAATTAGCACCCAACTCTGTCCGAAGTAAGGACCAAAGGAAATTTCGAATCCCCACTAGCAGGTACAAGTTCCCAGATATCATAAATAAAATTTTAAAATGATTTACCTAAATATATAAACATAAAACTACTAACAAATGTAAATATAATGAATATGAATTTTTCAAACTAAACCATCCATTACAAAATTATGAATTGAAATATAAAGGTTTATAAAAATCCCAAATACTAACAAAAGGGGAGAAAAAAACAAAATCCCAAGAACCACCTCCTGGCAAGAGGGAATCACCCTCAAGCCATCTCCACTTCACCGCACCAAGAAGGACCACTAGAAACCCGAACCACCAGTTCTAAAATATTTACCCAAACCTGAAAGAAATATTTCAATGTCTACTTACATCAAAAGGTGTAAGTAGGGTGTGAGCCTAAGGCCAGTAGGATTCCACCCAAAGATACTCCTTTTGATAAAAATAATAAGACAATAATATTTCAAGTTTTTATAAACAATAAATACCAATAATAATATTTTAAAAGGATGTAACGTCAAATGAAAATAGTTTTTAAGGGAGAAACTTTAAGTATAAAATAATTTTAAAGAAAATTTACATGATACTAAATTTTCCATCCAAAAACATTGTATACTAATGGTGAGTATTAAATAGTCATTGGGCACTAGTCATAGGATCACCCCTAGGCAGCAGCTATTTTTGTGCACTAGGTACATCGTATCTCAGTGTAAAAGTATCCATAACAAATATTTATCTCATGAACGGGTCACTAGTAGGGGGAAACCCTATGTCATAGTGGTCCCCAAAAATCATAATTTAGTAATTGTTTCCATCATCAATCTTTTTAAGTGAAACAGGGGAAAACCCACTCCAGATCACTAGCATAGTAGTCCTTGTCCACCCACCTTGATACTCAAGTTTCCCTCTTTTTTCTCAAACAAGTTAAACATGTTATCAATACCATTTTCACATAAAAATACCATTTATGTACCATATACACACCAAACAGTACCCACACATACTTTTCAACCTTTTAGGAATTCAATAAAACATTAAATTTTCTTATAAAACCATTTCAAGAAGCATACCAAGGTTTTGCACAAAAAAACCCATTCAAAAGCACTATTTTAAGACATAAAGCTCACCAAAACCATGAAAAAATAGAAATAGGAGGCCTATCATCATTAAAAAAACCAATATAATGACTCATAAAATGAACAAAAAATGATACAACATTAATTTCATAGGAAAAACGCTCATTTTCACCCCAAAATCCTACTTTAAAATTAAATGCTCAACCAATGTTACCAAAAATGATTTTTTCACAGAACAAAAAGAAATATAAACATGAAAAATAGGGTAATAAAGAAAAACAAATACAAAAAAGGATTTCTACACATGGAATCACCTACCTTATATATCGAAGAGACCAAGTCTTTTTATGAAACTTCAACCGCACCATCGCCACACAACAAGGGAGTGAAAAGAGAACCCTAATCCTCAAGACTGAATCATGTAACTCAAAACCAAAACCTGGGTATGAATCCCTAGCTTATGAAGATGTGAAACTTCATGAAATAATGATTAAATCCTATGTATAATGAATGAAACAAGATATGGAATCAATTACTTGAAAAATCTTGAAGTTGCACCACCAAAACACCCATAAAATGGGATCCAAGGAGGCTTGAGGGAGCCTGGGAGCCTTCCATGACTACAAGGAATGAATGTGGGAAGCAATGGGCGCACAAGTTTTATGTCTAGAAGGTAAATATTGAAAAATAAAAACATTTTTTATGACCTAGGCACATGTGCCTGGTTTTCCAGCATGGTTTAGTAAATAGTGTGGCCTAATCTATCAACCCAAAACTTTCCCATTTTTATCTAAATTAAATGGGGGATTAGGTTAACCTAGGGGGAAAGTTATTCCAAGAATATAAGATAAATAATTCCTCAAAATTTCACACATATCCCACATGGCTCCCATGAAAACCACAAAAAACTCGACCCGAACTCGAACGAAGTAATAGTTAAAAACCTGAGTGTGAAAATTCTCCCCACCATAACACTTTTCATCTCTGGAATTCTATAGAAAGTCCTGATACAAAAACAAACCCGATACGATTTTTAAATTCAAAGGGGGTTCACAAAAAATGCTAACATGTACACTACCAGTAAGAAAAATGGGTTATGGGATAACTCGAGAGACCAAGAGGGACTCCCCCACTATGGGTCACCCACCCCCAAATACCAAGACACATTGATTTGACCAAATAAAGTAAAAGATAATCACACCAAAAAATATTTACACAACTTTCTTGAAACATGAAAACTTAATCGAATGACATCCCAACAAAAAACACCTTAAACACTGCAAGATGACGCACAAGAAATTAACCTGAAACAATCAACGCATTCGTATAAGGTCCCCACATCCTTACATAAAAAAACTCTTAGATACTCTCCAACTCCAATGTTTACCCAGGAAGGAATTTGTTGGTTATATACCTTCAAAAGAGACTACCTAATACCAAGCCAACACCAAGGACAAAGCCGAGTTATGGATATGTGGAGACCCTAGCAGACTCCTTGCCATTAGAGATGACTTAATTTCCCAAGACATAACAGGGAAACCAATAGGGGAGTCCCAAATAGACTCCCCACTACAAATGGGATACTAGAATTTGACTTATTCTAAATGAATATAGATGATACCCATGGTGATTCCTCCCACCATAGAACCAACTATTTTAATCCACTAACAAGGGCCGACAAGAGAACCCCGACATGGCCTAACTTGGGTGATCCCCACACAACTTTTTCTCCCTCTACAAGAGGCATGGTCCACAAAAATATAAACTTGAATGGTCACTATGAGGATCACCACTCCAACAAACATTAAAATCCTCATTTGGTTCCAACCAAAAATGAGATTGAAATGAGCGTACAAGGTTATTCATACACGAAAAACCATACATAGAGCTTCACCCACAAGGGTTCGAGAAATGAGGTTTTAGAAAATGAATTCATCATGTCTCCCTATAACCGACGAAGAACTATTCCAACAACTCAAATCACAAAATTGAGAACAGGATCCCTATGTCCCTTTCAACAACATGAAACCACATTAAACAAAACCACCATATTGAATCCTCAAACTATTTTCACCTTTCACATTGTATAAAGAAGATAGACTATGATCCCTTACACCCTTGGGGTTCCCTAACAATGTGATCGATTCAATTTGGAAGCTACGGATAAAGCTCAGATGATTTAAACATCCCATGTCTCACTGTCTGGTGTTGAAGAACCCCCAATAAAAAATTCTCTTTCTGGTTCCACAAGCAACCACATCACTACTCAGACAAAACCACCAAGACATAAGAAACTATTAAACCCACATTACTCTAACAGGAAACCTTCAGTAGGACAAGGACCCTGATGATGAACATGAATTTCTCCAAAAACCATACACAAGAAACAAAATAATAATTAATACTTGAAAGAAACCTTAATTTAGGATAGATAAATTTAGTAATTCCTGTAAGAAAACATTATTTAATTTAACTAGAAATACTCAAAAAGTTCTGCAAAATCCACCATTAACCTGAAAATAAAACACTTTATAGAAAGACACCACCAAACATGACCCTAAAAACCAATATAGACACTATAATTAGTGGAACAGTGAACTGAGTCCCAAGCAGAATGAGATTACAACAAGCATCTATAACAATCCTGAACGACCAAATCTTCAACACTGGTGGCCTAACATGGACCGTTGCTTTGAAGATACTAAATAAAGGCCTAAATTCCCTTAAATAATAATTATACACCATTAACTCTAGATAGATTTACCTTTCCTCATCGTAATTCCCATCACTACTTCTAGAAAGATCCTATATACACAATGGTGTCAAACTTCACCTTTTATGACTCAGGTAACTTAAGAGACTTAGGTTTATTTCAACCTTCTACAACCAATATACCTCTATAAGAGGATCCACATAACCTAAAAAGAAGGGGGTTAGACTCAATCTCCAAATACCAATAAGATATTCCTTATGTTGATCAATTGGAGGATCTACCAATAGCGAATCACGCTTTGACACACTTAAATCATGCACAAACACTTTATGGGGGCATACCATAGCTAATAGGAAAACCCAAGGACCCAACAAAAATAGTCCATTGTTTAAAAAAACCACAATCCAAAACCGAACAGATTAAGGGAACCACCACAACAGCTTCCCAAAACATTTCCTGTAAAATCCCACTAACCAACACTTTCATCCAACTTATCGACGAAACAGAAACCCAAAATATCGTCCAAACAAGAAAGGCTTTCAAACTCAAAACACACCATTGAAATATTCCCAAAACACAATAAGACTCATATCAGTATTATTGGTCATCAAACACTCCATCCTTTTATTAAAATCTCTTCTGAAAATAACACAGGGAAGGTGGAATGTACATTCACCAATGGTATCCCACTGTCCCTCTCAAAAGAATTATCCTCATGCCAAACCAGGAACCCATTCACCTACCACACATATCATATGAATATGACCACTCATAGAAGTAAAAAAGGTTAAAAAAAAAAATTTCCTTCCATTTTTTGAATTAACAATGAACCCACACCTACTCTTCTCAAAACCACTAGTCACAATGTAAAACCCATTCCAAATTTCACAAAAATACGATTCAGAAATTCACTAACCCTTCAAATAAAACCCAATATAAATCTAACAAATAATTTTCAACAATAAATAATTACCCAAACAAAATTTCATTCTAAAACCTTACACATGAATTTCAAAACATTTAATTCCAATCAAAAGAGAATTTTAAAACCCAATTGAAAATCATCATTGTTTTTCAAACCATCTAGTTTGTGAATCCACATTTTATGATTCAAAAAATATAATATTATATTTCAAAAAAAAACATTTCATTAAAATAAATGTTTTCAAAACCTTATTCAAAACCTTTCTGAAAACCCATTTGCAATCCCTTTGATAATAACACCATTCATACTTTAAAATCCCATTTAAAATAGATTTCCAAACCCCGCTTTTACATAACTTATGATTTCCCAAAAATTATTTTCAGTAAACCATGTGTTCAAATTATAAAAATACAATATCTACAAACTAAACCCCATCCAATCAAAACCATATTCATTTTAATGTCTCATTTCTAAATTATTAATACAAGAGTTTTCAAAATGATTTTCCAAGACCCATAAAGATGTTGAATGAATCAGGGGAAACTAGTGTTGAAGGGTGAATTGGAAATATGGTTAGCGACCATACTTCAATAACACAACTACCATAGATAGTGTTCTATGTCAACATCCCTGGATCAACATGGCTTTCCATACCATGCGAGCTCACTGAGGCCATTGGCCAAACTCCCATTTCATTTCCCAAATAACGAACAACCACAAGGACCAAAATACTTAGATAGAACCTGAATTCCATAGATAACTCAAGTCCTCCCACAATGTGTGATTGTTAGGTACCTTACTCGTAACTAGAACATTGAGTTCTGAAAATCCTATCTTTGGTCTTGTGAGACTCTTTCCCAAAAAAACATAACCCAAAAGAGAGAACCTATTCTAATACCATTTTGTCACCAACCAGATCAGGTCCCCTTCCGAACTAGCACCTGACCCCGTCCTAGGAAAGTCCCAATGGGAATTCCCAATCCCCACGGTCTGGTAAAATTTCCCATGTATCATAAATAAAATTTGGTAATGATTTACCAGAATTTATAAAGATAAAACAACAAACAAGTGCAAAAAAAATGAATTTGAATTTTTCAAACCAAACCATCCTTTAGAAAATTCAGAATTGAAATGTATAGGTTTATACATATCCCAAATACTAAAACAATGTAATAAAACCAAAAATAACATCCCGTGAACAACATCATGGTAAGGGGTCATTTCCCTTATTCCATCTCCAGGACACCACTCAAAGAAGTACCGCTAGAAACCAGAACCATCAGTTCTAAAAGTTTTCACCAAGCCTGCAATAAAATTAACCAAGTATACTTACACACAAAGGTGTATATAGGGTGTGAGACTAAGAAAAGTATGATTCCACCCAAAGAGATTCCATTTCATAAAAATTCTACCAAACAAATCTTGAAATCTTTTATCAACAAGAAATGACACTAATAATTTTTAAAAAGGATGAAACTTCAAATGAAAAAAGTTTTTTATGGAAAAACATTATAGATAAAATGATTTTATATAAAATTTAAATGAAACTAAATTTTCCATAAAAACCACACCATATACCAACGATGATTATTATATAGTCATTGAGTACTAGTCGCAGGAACACCCCTAGGCACTATCTTGTTGAGGGCTCTAGGTACATCGTATCTCAGTGTAAAAGTATCCATAAAAAATATATATCTCACGTATGAGACACTATTATGGGAAACCCAAATGTTCTAGTGGTCCCCAATAATCATCATGATTTATTTAGTGTTTCCATCATCCATCTTTCTAAGTGAAACGGGGACAAAACCACTTTGGATCATTAGCATACTAGTCTTAGTTCGCCAACCTGGATACCCGAGTTTCCCTCTTTGTTATAAAACAAGTTCCACATGTTATCAATACAATTTTCACATAAAAATAACATTTATGGACTATAAACATACAAAAAAGTTCCCAAAATTACTTTTCACCCTTTTAAAAATTCAATAACCCATTAATGTTTTTCGTAAATCCATTTCAAGAATCATAACATGGTTTGGCACATAAAACCCAATCAAAAGAACACTTTTAAGGCCTAAAGCACACTAAAACCATACAAAAAATATAAATATAAGATCTATAATCCTTTAAGAAAACAATTCTAGGAATCATAAAATGAAAAAAAAAGATACAACATGAATTTCAGATGAAAAACACTCATTTCCACACAAAATTCCTACTTTAAAATAAAACTCTTATCAAATGTTACCAAAAATGGTTTTCGCACCAAACACAATAAAGCAGAAACATGAGAAATAGAGTAATAAAGAAATATAAATTCATAAAAGAATTTCTACACATGAAATCACCCATATTATATGTCGAAGACCCCAAATATTTGTGTGAAACTTCTACAGCACCATCATTGCACAACAAGAGAGTGAAAAGACAACCCTAATCCACATGATTTAATCAAGTTACCCAAATCCAAACCCTAGGTACGAATCCCTAGATAATAGAGATTTGTAACATCAAGAAATATTGAAGAACCCCTAAGGATAATTAAAGAAACAAGTTAAGGAATCACTAACTTGAAGAATCTTGAAGTTACACAACCAAAAACCCCTTCAAATGGGTTCCAATGTGGATTGAGGGACCTTGGGAGACATTCCTGAAGGTAAAGAATGAATGGGGGAAGAAATGGGCGCATTATGGTTATGTTTGGAAGGGAAATCATGTAAAATAAAACCATTTTTATGGCTTGGGCAACCGTGCACGGTTTTCCAGCATGGTTTAGTAAACATTGTAGCCTATTCTATCAACCCAAAATGGGCCAGTTTTAATCCAAATTAAATAGTTAATTAGGGGGAAACAAGGGGGAAAGATATTCCAAGAATATAAGATAAATAAATCTCTAAAATTTTAATCTTATCCCATGTGGCTCCCAAGTTTACCAAAAAAATTTCACTGGAACTAGAATGAAGTAAAAGTTTAAAATCTGAGTGTGACGATTATCCCCATCATAAGACTTTCCATCCTCAGAAAGACACAAAAAGTCCAAATACAAAACCAAACCCAATAAGATTTCAAAATTCAAAGGTGAGTTCCCAAAAAACAATAAAAAATGTAAAAAATGACATTACCAGTAAGAACAATGGGCCATGGGATAACTCGGGAGACCAAGAGGGACTCCCCCGCTAAGGGTCACCCACCCCAAAAATCCAAAACACCTCTAGTTGACCAAATAACGGAAAATATACATTCACCAACCAATATTTACATAACTTCATTGAAACAGTAAAATATAATCAAACCACATACTAATACAAAACACCATAAACACTAGTAGACAAAGCTCAAGGAATTTACCAGAAACAATCAATACATTCATATGAGGTCACTATAGCCTTACTTATAAAACCATTGGGAACGCTCCAACCCCAACGTTTACCCAGGAAGAACGTTGGTGGTTAGATACCTCTGAATGAGACTACCTACTTCCAATCCAACACCATGGACTAAACCGAGTTATGGATATGAGGAGAATCGAGAAGACTCCCCACCTTAAAGATGACTTAATTTCCCAAGATAGAACTGGGACACCAGTTTGCGAGGCCCAAATGAAATCTCCACCATAAGTGGTATACTAGAATTAGAATTATTCTAAAAGAACATAGATGAGACCCATAGTGAGTCTCTCCACCATAGGAACCAACCATTTTAACCTACTAACACGGGCCAATAAGTGAACCTTGACATGGCCTAACTTTGGTGCTCCCCTCACAACTTCTTCTCCCACCACAAGAGGCACAACCACCAAAAATAAAAACTAGCATAGTCACTATGTAGTTCACCAATCCCACAAAAATTACCATCCTTAGATGGTTCCAACCAAAAACAATATCGAAAAGAGCATACAATGTTCTCCATACACGAACAACTATACGGAGAGCTTCACCCACAATGGTTGAAGCACTGGGGTTTCAGAAAAAGAATTCAGTCTGTCTCTCTATAACCAAGGAAGAACTCTTCCACTGACTTGGATCACAAACATGACAAATACGGTCCCCACATCCCTTTCCCCCACACATAACCACTTGAAACAAAACCACCACATCGACACCTCCAACTATTTCCACCTTGAACACTATAGACAGAAGTTACGACATGATCCCCTACACACTTGGGGTTTCCTAACAACTTCCCATATTCACTCCAGGACCTATTCCAGGAGCTTAGATAATTGAATCATCTCATGCCTCACTGTCAGGCCCTAAAGAACCCCTAATCAAAACTTCTCCTTCTCGTGCCACAAGAAACCACATAACCACTCGGACAAAACCACTAAGACATAACAAACTATAAAACCAACATTAATATTACATGACACCTTCACCAAGACAAGGTCCCTAAAGATGAATATGAATTTTCCCTCTAAAACAAAACAATAAACAATAGAAAAATGGACACTTGGAAGAAATATTCATTTAAAACAGATAAATTCAGGAATTACTGGTAGAAAACATGATTTCATTTTAGGGTAAATCCTCAAAAATTTCCGCAACATCCACCTTTACCCTTAAAATCAAACACTACATAGAAATACACCACCAAAAATTAAACTAACAACCAATATAGACTCTAAAATTATTGGTACCTTCAATCGAGACCCAAGAAGCATGAGATTACCGCAGGCATCCATAACAGTCTCGAATGACCAGATTTCCCACACTGGTGGCCTAACATGAATCCTTACTTCGAAGAGAATGAAGATAGACCAAAGGCCCTTAAAGATTACATACACACCATTGACTCTGGAAAACTTTACCTTTCCTCATTGTAATTCTCTTCACTATTTCCAGATAGAGCCTATATACATAATGGTGTCAAACATCACCTTTGATGACTCAGGTAACTTAAGAGACTAAGGTCTATTTCAACCTGCCCCATCCATTCTCCTGCTACAAGAGGATCCACTTAAACTAAAAATAAGGGGTAGAATAAATCTCCAAATCTTAAGAAGAAAGTCCTTATATTGATCATTTGTAGTATTTACCAACGGCGAATCACCTTTAGACAATCTTTAATCGTGCACTAACTCTTTTTAGGGGAATACCCTAGCCAACAAGAAAACCAAAGGACCCAACAAAGATAGTCCTTTTTTTCCAAAAAACCACAAACTAGAACTAAATAGATTAGGGGAACCACAATAAAGGCTTCTAATAACCTTTCCCGTAAAAAAACCCCTAACCAACACCTCAAACAAACTTTTGGAAGAAAAAAACCCAAAAGATCATCCAAACAAGAAAGGATTTCAAACTCAAAACACCCCATTGAAATATTCCCAAAACACAATAACACTCATATCAAGACTATTGGTCACCAAACAATTCATCCATTCATTAAATTCACTTCCGAAAATAAAACAATGAGGGTGGAATGCACATTCACCCATGCTATCTCACTGACCCTCTCACAAGCATTATCCCCATGCCAAACCTGGAACCCATTCACTTACAACACATATCATATTCATATGACCACTCATAGAAATACCCAAGGTTAAAACTAAATTTCCTTTTATTCTTCTAAAAAACAATGAACCCATATCTATTCTTCTCAAAACCACTAGGCACAAAGTTATTCCCATTCCAAATTTCACAAAAATATGCTTCAAAAAAAGCACCGAACCTTTAAATAAAACCCACTTTGAATCTAAAAATAACATTTTCAACATGAAATAATCATCCAAACAAAATTTCATTCTAAAACATTACACATCAATTTCAAAACATTTTGATTCCATTAAAAATAAAATTTTAAAACCCAATTTAAAATCATCCATGTTTTTTAAACCATCCAGTTTGTGAATACCCATGTTTTGATTATAAAAATATAATATCATATATGAAAACGAAATTTTCATGAAAATAAATGTTTTCAAAACCCCATTCAAACCCATTATGAAAACCCATTTTCAATTCCTTTGAAAATCTCACCCTTCCTACTTTAAAATCCCATTTAAAATAGATTTCTGAAACCTGATCTAACATAACATATGATTTCAAAAATATTTTTTTTATTAAACCATGTGTTCAAATTATTAAAATCCAATCTCGATAAACTAAACCCTATACAGTCAACACCATATTAATTTTAATGTCTCATTTCCATAATTTTAAAACAAGATATTTCAAAAGGATTTTCCAAGACCCATAAAGATGTAAAATGAATCAGGGGGAAACTTGTGTTGATGGGTGACTAAAAAGTATGGTTAGTGGTTATACTCATATCGTACAACTATCACATAGAGTTTTAGAGGACAACATCCCCAGCTTAATATGGCTTTCCGGGCACTATGAGCTCACTGAGACCATTGGAAAAAATCCCATTTCATTTTCTCAAATATAAAACACCCATAATGACCGTAAGACTTTTATGGAAACTAAATTCCCCTGGTAAATCAAGTCCCACTAGAATGTGTTCTATCCAGTAGCCTTACTCATGATTAGAAAATCATATTATGAAAATCCTAGCTCTGGTCTACTGAGAATCTTTCCCAAAAGAACATGAGAAAAAATAGAGAACATGTTCTAATACAATTTTGTCATGAACCCAATCCGGTCTCCTCCCAATCCAGCACCCGACCCAGTCCTAATCAATTACCAAAGGTTTTTCCCAATCCTCAAAGTCTAATAAAAGTTCCCATGTATCATAAATAAATGTTGGAAATTATTTACCCAAATTTGTAAAGATAAAACAATATACATATTCTAATAAAATGAATCTCAATTTTTTTGAACAAAACGATACATTAAAAAATTCCTAATTAAAATGTATAGGTTTATAAAAAGACTATTGACTAACAAAAGGGGAAAAAACTAAAAATAACATCCTAATAACCACATCATTGCCAGGGGTATCACCCTCAATCTATCTCCATGACACCACAACAAGAAGGACGGCTAGAAACCCGAACCATGAGTTCTAAAAGCTTTACCCAAGGCTACAATGAACATTACCAAGTATAATTACACCGAAATGTGTATGTAGGGTGTGAGCCTAATACTATTATAATTCCACTCAAAGAGATTCCATGTTATAAATATTATATGCCAGAAATAATGTATGATTGTATAACAAGAAATGCTAGTAATAATTTTTAAAGAGGTTGAAACTTCGAATGAAAACAGTTTTTTACAGAGAAACATTAAGGAGAAAATAATATTAAACAAAATGTACATGATACTAAATTTTCTAGACAAAAACATTGTATACCAACGATGAGTATCAGATAGTTATTAAGCACTAGTCATGGAGCACCCCTAGGAACTAGATGGTTTTGGGCCCTAATGACAGCATATCTCGGTGTAAAGGTATCCACTAAAAATATATGTATCATTCATGAGCCACTAGGAGGGTAAACCCTAATTAAATAGTGTTCACTAATCATTATCATAGTTTAGTTAGTGTTTCCATCATCAGTCTTGCTAAGTGAAATAGGGACGAAACCACTCATGATAACTAGGATAGTAGTCCTAGTCTGTCCACTTGGATACCTGGGTTTCCCTCTTTGTTATAAAACAAGTGCCACATGTGATAAATACAATTTTCATTTAAAAATACCATTTCTTGACCATACAAATAGAAAAAAGTACCAACATATACTTTTCACCCATTGTAAAATTCAATAAACCATTAAATATTTTCAAAAGACCATTTCAAGAACCATAACAAGGTTTTTCACATAAAACCCAATAGAAATTACTTTTTTAAGTCCAAAAGAACACCAACACCATTAAATAATAGAAATGGAAGCCCTAAAATTCTTTAACAAAACAATTACATGAATCATAAAATGACCACAAAAGATACAACATCGATTTCACATAAAAACATTCATTTTCACACAAAAATTATAATTTAAAATCACCTACATAACCAATGTTAACAAAAATGGTTTTCACACCAAAAAATGGAAGGGAAAATGTAAAATAGGTAAATTAAGAAAAATAAATTAATCAAATAATGTATACACATGGAATTATGTACCTTTTATGTCAAAGACTCCAAATTTTTGAGCGAGAATTTAATCGCACCACCCCACACCACAAGGTAGTGAAAATGAACCCTAATCCACAAAATGAACCAAGTAAATCAAAATAAAACCCCAAGTATGAAGCCCTATATTTTTTAGTTGTTTAATATTAATATATATAGAAGAAACTCAAAAGAGAAAGAATGAAATAAGAGAGGGAATCTCTTACATGGAGAATCTTGATGTTCCACCACTAAAACCCCCTTCAAAAATGGGTTTCATGGAGGATTGAGGGAGATTGAGAGCCTTACATGTCTCTAAGGCCTGAATGGTGGGATAAATGGGTTCACTATGGCTAATTTAGGAAGGGAAAAATTGAAATAACAAAACATTGTTTATGATTTGAACACATGTGAATGGTTTGGCTGCATGGTTTTGTAAATCGTGTGGTATTTTCTATCCACATAAAACTTACCTATTTTCATCCAAATTCAAGGGCGTCTTATGGGGAATCTATGCGGAAATATAGGTAATGAATATAATTGAAATAATTACCAAAAATTTTAAACCAATCACATCGATATCTAGAGTAAATGACCAAAAACTCCACCCGAACTAAAAGGATGTAAAAGTAAAAAACCCGGGTGTGACATAAAATATTCATGACAATTTCCATAAGTTTTAAGTGTTGTTATTGTGATTTTGGATAAATTTAATGGGTTAAATTCCATAAGGATTTACATTGAATTTATAGAAATTATAACCTATGAATTTAAACATTTTTAGACCCTAAATTAGGTATATATGTTTTTTTATCAAATTGTATCTCTTCTCCATATCACTCTCATGTACTAGAGAGAGAATACAAATGGAATGTCAATAATCCTTTTATCTGAGTTCTAATATCAATATTTGATTTACCATAATCATAATAGTAAAGAATTTGCTTTAATGCTCCATGATCACACACAGATTTCATAGGCTAAGGACATATAAGTCTTTTATAACATGTGTGGATAATATATAGGGTTTGGTGTTTAGTTTTTTCAATTTCCGGTCACTGACGATGGGAGAAATGTTTTTTTGTTTGATAAAATTTGGATAAGGCATGATTTCAATTTCATTTGTAATTATATTTATTAAGATTTAATTAATATTCAAATGATAAGTAGTTTCATTTTTGTAGAGGCATAGAATATTTGATATTTCTAAATAAATCCATATGAAAATATTTTAAAACACTATTTTTTAGCTTCTGAAAAGTCCTAGTTTCCTTCAGTTGGTATCAGATAGATTTTTTATTTAATTTATTTGAATTAAAAATTGAAGTTTTATTTTATTTCATAAGGTGGTGTCAACATGGTCCATATTCCACAAATGGTGAGTCGATTAGAAACCAGATGAAGGGGTTATGTAATATGAATATTAAAATGATAATTGTTTGGATTGATATTAATTTTATGGGGTTATAAAAATTAAAAAATATCATTTTTTATGTTATTTATTCTATCATAATAACCTACAGATGATCAGATGATAGTGAAATAATAATGAAAATTGAATAATAGTCATCCATGTGCAGTGATTTAAAGGTCATGGTTTTTTATTCAATACAGGTTTGCAATCATAATAAAGGAAAAAAACATAAATTCCTAAATGTGTAGACCTTGAAAAGGTTTTCAAAAATTAAAAAATAATGTTCCATTCCTTCACTATGAAAGTGAGTAAAAGGATGTCCTTCTTATTTGAGGTGGATGGGGTCCAATTTTCAGTCGCCCATTTATCTGAGAGGCACACACTTTTTTTCAAAACATTATATTTATTTTCATGGGTTTGAGGCACTACCAATTATTTTTAAAAGAATTAAAAATTAATTCTCATATGTGCACACCATGAAGGGTTTCTTCCCCCATTTCATGCGCTAAAATCGACCAGATAGCCCTACTAAGATAGCCCAACCCCGGTTGAGCCAGATTATTTTATCCTATACTCACCTAACACTTTTGGGTCCTCCCCCCCCCACCCACTCGCAATTTAGAATCCCTACCTAGGGGTTTAAAAATTTAAAAGATGCTAAATAAATATAGAAAAATTGTAAATTTTGAAAATTTATTTCTAATATAATTAAACAATTTTTGGGACAGTGTGACAAGTTTTTTAGGAATTAAAATTTATTTTACTTATTTTATTTCATAAAAAATACCCTCAACTTGAATTTATTTCAAATTTAATTTATTTAAGTGAGTTTAATGTGTATATATTGATCAAGATTCATATACTAATCAATGCTTTTTTGGTTGTATTTATTTATTTATATGATTGTGTTTAATTGCAATAATTATTTAATTAATGGGGAGTTATGCATCACCTCATGCGTCAAAATTTCATCAATACTTTCTAAGATATGAAATGACACTTTGACACAGTAGACAAGTTGAGTGCTATAGTTGGATTCACATAAGTTGGAGAAAAATGAGTTACCCATAAGGACTAAGATGATCTATTAAAACAAAAATGGATTGAACATTAGATTAATATGATTATCACATCATTTAATTTCATTTATGCATCATTTATTATTTTATGTATGTGAAATTTTTCTATGAGAGTGGATAAAATATTAAGTGAGAATGAATAGATTAAATGAACAAGAACATTGAATTTTTTCTAATTATATCACTTTAAATATGTTAGTGTGATAATAAAGAACCATAAAGAGTAAATATAAATGGATTTCATTCAAAGATAAAAACTAAAACCCATAAAACTATGTATTAAGTCCTTAAATTCCTTCAATTGCTTAAAAATGTAAAAAACTAGGGGTGTGAGGTGCTCACTAGTCCTAGTTGAGGGGGACTCCTATTATAGGGGCATTCATATGAGAGTATTGGGTTGACTTAGATAAATTTAAAGGTAAATAAATATTCATAGATACTGGTTTTCAACATTAAAGGAAAATATTTTGAGCAATGTAATTTTATCATCTTACATGAAAATGAAATCCACTGAAAAAATCAAGGGGATTCAGGTTAATGCAATTTCTTTCCAAATTATGACCATAAGACTCTTAGAGAAGTGACATAGCCATATTTTAGACTGTGACGATAGGTTTTAAGTATCCTTTTCACTAGAATACTAGAGAATAAAAGTATTAAAAAACAAGTAGTTGAGTGATACTAGAATTTTATAAAATATTGAGAGACATATAAAGATAAAAAATAACTAAAATATATAATAATCAGTAATTAATATAAAAGTTATAATATTATTATGTTGTATTTATTAGAAAATGGGAAGTAATAATATGTGTATATAGTGATATATACTATAAAAAGATTATATCCTCATTGGCATAAATTTGAAAGAGTAGTATAAGTGCTTGTATATAGTACTATAATATAAAAATAAATTATATTTCCTAGAGTCCCCACTAATTGATCAACCCCATCAAGAAGAAAGCTAGGATGATAAGGGTGCGTACATGAAATAAATGGATGATGTATTTAAGATATATATCATATTGTTATTAGTAATTTCCAAAGAGTAAAAAAATAAAGATATGGATGTTATTCAATATTGCCACATCTTAGAGAATTATATGAGGAGAAAGTGAAGAAATAGATTAGTGAGATTATTATTCCACTAATAATGTAAATATTGAAATATGGAACTCAAGAACATCCTCATGTATTTAGGATGATATAGTACATTGATCAACTTCAAGCATTCAAATTCAATTTGATTTAATAACTTTCAGTTCGTCTCATTCTATCATCCTTACCACCTATTTTATTTAGTTTCATTGAAAATTATTCAATAAATACTATGGATAACCCAATTTGGTATATTTTGGGGTATAAATTCCAAGAAATTGATAATTTAAAAAAAGATAAATCTTTAATTCTTAAGGTTAACATTAAGAAAAACAAGGTGAAAAGTCAAATTGGAAGTACACCACTGAATTTATATTTGTAAAATCCTTCTAAGAATCCAAATATAAAGAGGAAGAGAATTTAACAAAAATATATTTTCTTCAAATATGGAAATATAGGTCACTAGAATATAAAACTCAATGAATTGACGAAGAAATAAGAATAATCTGTCACTTCATTTATATTAATCATTAAATGTAATATTTTAGTTAAACACCTTGGGTATTATAAAAAATATGTAACATACATATTTCTATCCAAATAAAGGAACCAATGATTTCATGAAGCATTACTAGAAGTTAGATGCATTCTCTAAGAGGCTGATAAAGTGTAATACCTACACAAGTGGAGAGAAGCACATGATTTGTTTTTTCAATTAAATGGTTCTTATGAAACACTATTTTTTTTAAATGCTACAATAATATCAAGGAATGAATTTTTTTATGGTATTTTATGCACAACTAATATTTTAGATATTTACGAATCATCAGAAATAAATCACTCATAAAATATAGGATTTGTACCCAGTTATGGAAAGATAAATCGTTTTTATTTAAAACTGTAATTAATTTTCATGGATATACCCTGTATAGTATTTTTTTTTATTTAGAAATAATAACATTATTTATTATTAGGACACCTGCTTATCATGTTTTAGAAAAATAAAACTTTAGAAATAAAAGCCTTCTACATAGAATCATAAATTAGTTCAGTTATATAGTGTGAAATATTTAATGTTTGAGCTAGTGGTAAATTCACATACTTTATAAGATTGTTTTAAGAGTATTAAGGGATTTGAAATGAAAGATAGTAATATAAATTAAAAATATATTGCATTCTCTATGAGGAATTATTGAAGTATATCTTAACCAAGTACTCATTGATCATTAAAAAATAGAGGATTTATTCTTAAAATATTGTTCCTTATACACATCGTAGACATGATGTTAGTAAATGGATAATTAATGATGAGTCAAACATACATAAATTTATCAATAATAATATACGTTGTAATAATTATTAAACACATATTTCTATATAAAAAATAGTTATATGATATAAGTATAAATAAGAACAATGATGAAATTTATAAATCATAAAAAATCATAAATTATCTTTTTGAGACATGTTTCATAAATAGTGGTGTTAACCAATAACAAATTAAAACTATATAATAAAATTTTATCAATCAAATAATTAGATTAAAATATTTTGTTAGGTATAATTCAATAAACAAACTTTCATCTTTAAATACACTAATTGTATCTCACGTAATTATCTTATAATTATTTAAAATTTTATATAAATCTATAATATCTCAAAGTAATACTAAATATATGGATTATTTTTATATAAAATGGTATTCATACCTATTTGAATTATTGGTATCTAAATTATCTTGGTTCATGTCGAGGATCGAGATCCATAAATAGTTAGAATAAGAACAAGTTCCCCAATCAACTCATGGGAAAAGATTATTCCAGAGACATATACATTGTAGGAAAGATAAAACCAAAGTGATATGGTTTTATTGTGACAAATTCAAGGTGATATATTATTCAATAAAAATGATTAATTTTGATAATATAAGGAAGGAGTATATAGAAAAAATCTATGATTGAAAAGTTTATATGAATCCAAAAATGGATTCGATGTACCTAAATTAGTTTATTATTTTGGTCATTTATACGATTAACATAATTTCATTAGGGTTATTAATGAAAAATTATAAATTAGTGGTACATGTTGAAACAACACTGGATCCAGTATCCTAGATCTGGTGGTTATTTTACAACTTTTTCTCAAAAATAATAGATCACATCTTGGAGGAATGAATAGTTTAGTAGTCTTGGGTGACTAGATATATACACGATTATCATGTCACATCCAAAAACATGAAATAAATTATAACAATTATTGTTAGAAATATATTAATTCTTCAATTAAATCCTTTATTTCATTTATATATCCCTCATTTGTATACTCGGTAAAGGAAAACATAATAAATGGTTCAGATGATCAGTAAGGGAAATAATGTAATGAAATCTATCATAAAATATATAATTCATGAATTAAATGGTTGAGATAATCAATAAATTAAATATTATATTCAAAAAATAACATAAATACGGAAAGAAATCCATAAATAACAAAACAATATTATAAATCAAATGGATTACAATAATTTTCTTCATAATAATTGAATTCATAATGCCAGATGTCATTATATTACCATTAAGGCCTTGTGCCAAGAAAACATATATAAATAGGTAAGGTGTATGGTAAATATCCAAATAGCATTATCTTGTTAGACCTAGTACTGAATTAATTTGATTTAATAGGCTCCACCAATTACTTACTATGTCCCATTAATTCATCATATTAATGGGGTGAAAAATAAATCAATATATAATTAATATAAACATTCATATTATAAAACCGGCATATGAGATTTTAATATTTTCCTTTATAAATAAATATAACATGAAAATAAGACATCCATAATAATAAAAAATGTGATAAAAAATATTATGTCCCCATTGAATCATAATATTAACTAAATAGCGTTTAAAAATATGAAAATACCTTAAAAATCACTAGATGATTTATTAAGGAAAACGCCCTATTATTTTGAAATAAAATTTCAAAAATTTTAAAGAAATTTTTTTAATTGAAAATAAATTTAGAAACATGTATGGTAATATTAGAATCATTTAGTTTCCATGAGGATGGGAAATGTTTTTTCTTGATGTATGCATTAAAACAAACATTCCATTAACATTTTCAATAAAACATCAATAGTACCTCATTCATAAAATGAAAAGAATAATCAATTTAAACCATTTCATAAAAAGTAAATCATAGGTTAAAATGTGTTTAAACTATCATTGGATAATATTAAAAAAAATTCTTTAAAACATTTATATAAAACATGGATAAGGAAGAAAATGGTTTTTTTTTCAAAGAGATAAATAAAGTAATTATTTCATAAAACATTTATTATTTCGGTTAATTGAGTAATTTAAGAGAGAAAAATGAAAATAACTTGTAATTTCAATAAATAACCATAAGATAATATTTTATATTATATTTATGTTATAAATATCTAATTATTCCACTAAAGGAAACTTAGACATAAATAATCTTGAATAATGATGAGATTGTGAAGTAAACCCTTACCTTAGGTCTAACATGATTTTTAAGTGGTTATAACCCCTTAGTTACTAATTTGAAATATATTACTATTGTATAAAATAATCAAATAAATAATTATGATATCTTATATGATAAACTTCTATGTTTTTAATACCTGTTTATTTATAATTCTTTACTAAAATCATCATTTCCAATTGTTAACTGTTTCATTATTCATATATGTTTTAGTTCATTATTTTTTGTCCTTATATTTTTATTATGGTTACATAATCTCCAAAAATTTAATCATGATATAAATATACTATTTATTCAATATACACATATTTATAATCATCCTTCAAATTTTTACATAAAAACGGAATGTGTCACTTCTTGGAAGTAGTAGTTCACACATACGCACGAGCAACATTATTATTTTTTGATGAGAGGAAGGGAAAGAAGATGAATTATATATTATAATTAAAAATTTGTAATTATTTCATAAGTATCATATATTTTTATTAGTTCCATATTTATAACCATATAATAAAATTGGTAATGAAAATTGAATTACAATGCTATATAGAGACGGTAAGTCGTATGTACGCATGAGCGATATTTTTCTATTTTTATAGCATGAAAAAGAGTTGTAAAAAGTTTTTCCCATAATCATAAAAACATATAATTATATTTCTGATAATGAAATTATTATATTAATATGGTTA
Source organism: Viscum album (assembly GCA_963277665.1). NCBI lineage: Eukaryota > Viridiplantae > Streptophyta > Magnoliopsida > Santalales > Viscaceae > Viscum > Viscum album. Next base: position 1,470,086,751 of record OY728131.1, on the reverse strand, counting down.
AAATATATTTAGATGAATTATAAGAGTAATTAAATTTGAAAGGGTTATAAAAATGATTACAATTTCTTGGAGAAACATCCTTTGGATATCTTATAAAAGGCATAGGGTTGGTATTTTGGAAAAAAACCATTATAATGTGTAGAAGTATTTTTTTGTGAGATTTAGGTATGTTTTGTTTTATATATATAAATAAAGATGTTTGAAGAAGTGAGGGGAGGATTACCCCTTTTATAATTGAGGTTAGTGGCATACTTGTAATTTTTCAATGTTTTCAAATATTTTTAAGTCACTTTCTTGGAAAAATGGCTCCAAAATGATTAATATTAAAATTTTATAAGTATAAGGTCTAATTCCAACCAATAAATTATGTTTAAGAAATTTTTTTGTTCATTTTAATCCTTATCAATTATTTTTAACCCCCCCCCCCCATTAACCATTTTGACAATTATGACAAAGTCAATGTCTTCCACACTTGAAGGGTCGACAATGATACGTTAAATGAAAAAATGACCCATAAATGTACCATTATTTATATCAAAAATCACATAAAATTTACTTTTCGGAATATTGTAATTTTATAAATTTTTAATCATTTAATAAAATATATTTTATTAACAAATATCATTAATGTCGTCATTAAAACTATTCACTTACATTGAATTTAATGTCATAAATATAGTTATGAAATTAGAATATAAAACATTAAAACATTGAAAATATGTTTTATTAAAATATAAAAATCTTGGGATAGAACATTTTTCCCAAATTCTATTACTTTTAATATTTTTAAAATTGTTTATTTTATTTTTGTATTAATTGAATAAATAAGGTGTCGGTATTTCTTAAGAAATGGAAGTAATTATATAATAAATAAAAAATATAAATAAATTACCATCATGAAAATAATTTCATTTTTTTAAAATAAAATTTAATATTCATTGAAAAAATATCCCAATGTGAACATATAAGATAAATTTAAAAACAAGACACTGACATTTTGTATTTTTCTATACACAAAATGTTATATATGTCATTTGCATGGTACATTGTCCCATAAACAATAAAATATTGAGAATATGGTGATAATGGTTTTAATACCTTCATGATATGAGAATTAATATTAAAAATGGTAGCCTTATCACTTAGTTTTGACATAGGTAAACCAAATTTACCCACTTACCATGGTGACAAATTTTTTACTATTTTTAATATTCATTATGAAAAATAATTATGTTGAACATATTAAATATTATTAATTATTTTTATTATAAATATGGAATTAATTTTTCCAAATTCAATATACATAAGTGTAAAAAATTAATTTTATAATAATTTCATAAAAATAATGGAATGTTGTTTTTTGAAGAAAAAATCAATTTCAAGTATGGAAGTATATTTATAGTAAAACCAATTATTGTGTCAATTAATATGTAATTAATTATATTTTTTATAAATAATTGGAAAAAATTTAATATAAGATTAAATTCAAAGTATTATGATGCTTTTTTAATTTAATAAAATGAAAGGTTTTCAAAAAAATCGGTATTCATTCTATTCATTGAAAAATTAATCTTTTCAGAAAAATATAAACTATTCACCATAATTTAAATTTGATATGATGATTTTAAAATTGAAATTTATTTATGAAAATAAAATTTATTAAATTTTAAAATTTAGTTTTTTACTGCATTCTTAAATAAAAATGTATGTATTGTGTTATTTTTTTTCCTAGAAAGAAAATATTACAATAATTAAATCTCGGGAGTTACATTATTCCCTCAAAAAATTAATCCTATAAATTTATGAAATTTATCTTCATGAGTAGATTTGGGTAGTTATTCATCATAAATTATTCAGGTTCCCACATTAGCACTTTTATCTTATGATTTCGCCAAAGTATCTTTACTAGTTGAATCATCCAACTCCTCAACATTTCTTCTCGAGTGTCCAGAATCTTGATAGTCTCTTCACATTAAGATAATTCAATTTACAATTCGATCTCATCAAAGTTCAGTGCATGTGTTGGATTTATCATGGACTTTACCAATAAAAATATATTTATTTCATCATGTAATTTAGAGAGGCTAGCCAGAATTCCTAAATAGTGAGCCACAGCTCCAATTATTTATATAATTTAAAAATGTATTTTTTACATAAGGCTTAGTTTTCCTTTATAATTGAACCTTATAACACCATTACATAGAGTTAATTTCAATAAAATGTGATCTTCCACTTGAAATTAAAAATATTTCCTTTAGTTATCATAAAATATACTTTTCTTTCTTATATCTTCTTTAATATGGGAATGAATAGTCTATACATTCACTATTATCTCTTCCAAAATATCGGGTTCTATAGGCTTATATTCACCAAATTCATCTCAATAGTTATAGTATGAAATCGCTTTCCATGTAATTCTTAAAACGAGGCCATTTTAATACTTGAATGAAAGCTACTTTTATAATAAAACTTTATCAAAGGTAAATATTGATCTCACATACCTTAAAATTTTAGTGTGCATAACCATAACATATATTCTAATGTTTTAATAGTCATCTCAGATTTCCTATCAGTCTAAGGATGATTGGAAGTGCTCAAATGATTCATTATATAAATATTCTTTTGAAGACCATCCTAAAATTTCTATGTGAATCATTGATTAAAATTAGACACAATTGATAGGGGTGCAACAAGAAGTCTTAAAATTTTATTAATATAGAGTCATTTGATACATTTAATAGTTAAGTCTTCTCTTATAGTGATGAAATGTGTAGATTTGGTAATATTATCAACAATAACCCATATGGTATCATTTCTTCAAGGGTTTATTAGTAATCCAACAATATATTCTATAGTAATGTCATCCCCTATCCTTATAGGAATAGTTATATGTTGCATGACTCCTCTACGATATTGTCTCTCAGCCTTCTCATATTGAAAAATGAGTCATATTAATACATAATCGGAAATTTTTCTCATCATATTTTCTAACATAAAAATGTTCCTTAAAGTATATATACATCTTGGTTCTAGGAGGGTGTACAGAGAAATTTAATTTATGAGCTACAACTATTAATTCACTTTTAAAACCTGGTATAGAGAAATAGATAACCTCTTTCCAAAATTAAAACCATTATCTTCATAAATGATGTATTCTAGCATCCCATCATTCAAGGCTTTAATTTCCATTTGAAAATTCTCATCACCAACCTAAAACGTTTTTTCTTTTCTAACAAATATAGTATGATAATCAATTAAAAATGAGTGATGTTTCCCCTTCCTTAATAATTACTATATTTGTATTTACTAAATACTTGAACATAGGATCCTTATCAATCCCCATTTTGGTTTGGACTCCAAGATATTTTTGGATCTGTGAATCTTCTAACTTATTTTCTTTATCCTCGTGGTAGTGTATTGAGTATTAATAATATTTTAGTATCTCAAGTCATAACCTTTTCCACATATTGAGATCCTTAAATGAAAATATTTCTTTCCAACTCTTATGACCTATATATATCTCTCATTTTTTACCTTAGAGATAATACCTCTATATCTTCTAGTAAAAGCTGATGACTGCCAACAAAGATCATGGGTTGGGTAGTTTTGTTCATGAATATTTAAAATACTTTATCTATAGGAAATTAATTCATCATTCTTCATAAAGAAACATTAAATTTATACCTTTAATATGTTACTATAAATTAAAAATAAATCATTTACTTATGTTATAGTGAAAATTTGATAAATGAACAATCTCTTCTTCAATTATTCAAAATATTAATCACATTACATTTTCTCTAGGAACTTAAACCCTTTACATAGATGCTTGGTTAATCAGTTAACTAATTGGGAAGTTTTTTAATAAATAACCAATAGTTCCCTAAAAATCATTGAAACAACATACCTAAATAATTAATGTTATAGTAGGAAATTTTTTGATTTCCTTTTTCTTCCTAAGACCAACAAAGATTCTATCCTTTGAGACAACATGTCCAAGAAAAAAAATATTCTAAAGCCATTATTCACACTTTCTAAATTTTTCTTATAACTCTTCTATTTATAGAGTCTCATGAATAATATTAATGTGATTATTATATTCTGAAAATATTTTATAATATATCAATATATCATAAATAAAGACCAAATTAATATTATGATGATATTCTATAAATTCTAAATTAATTAGATATATAAGAACATAGTGTTAATTATTCAATCCAAATTGAATTACCATAAAATTTTAATCTTTGTACCTTATACAAACTTTTTTCATTGTAATATAATTCTTTTTTACTCATAATTTGTGATAACAATAGTAAAGGTCATACTTTGAAAAATATTGAGCATCATGTAGTTGATCGAAAAGTTTTTTAATGTGATACAGGGGATAATATTTTTAAATTAATATCATTTATTTCCCTATTATAAATTCACAACTTTATATGTTCATATTTCTTCTTTAAAAAAAGAACATGGGATCCCCATGGTGAAACCCTAGGGTGTATAAATCATTTTTCACACAACTCCAATAATTTTTTCTTGAATTCAACAGATTTCACATTGGACATTCTATAGGGAGTATTTTATATAAGTCTGGAATTAGGAATTCAGTCAATATAAAACTCAACTTGAAATTAAATGGGATATCTAGGTAGTTCCATAGGAAATACATCATGTATTCCAATAAAATATATGCATCCCCAAATTTAAAATTACATTTTTCATCCATATATTATGCCTTATATTCTTCCAAAATAATATCATTTAGTGGATCTACAGTGGGAGGATCTTTACATGGTAGAAATGATGAAGTCTCCCCTCCAAAGTAAAATAATTCTACATCTTCATCATAAACCAAAATTTTCTTCTTTTGGAAATAAATTATTTTAATATATTTTAAAATATAATCCATATCAAGGATTACATCAAAGTTTATCATAGGTATAACGATAAATCTTATAAATAGGGAATTGTTTTTTATAATGTGATATGACTAACACATCCTTAATGTAGTGAGATTTCCAATATTATTCTTTATTGAAAGCTCTCTTCTTGTTGTACTTGATAAATTCTAATTTTCTTAGAAAACATAAAAGATATAATTTTTTTAAAATATCCAGAATCAAATAAAGAATTATAAAAATTTGATGACATAATAAAAGTAATTGACACATCATATTTAGGAACCTCAACCTCATTTGTATTGATAGTATAATGTTTGACTTACTAACTTGGCCATTTCTTAGTAAGATTCCCATAATACATGGGAAATTCATTCACATAGTGCATTATCTCCTTAATATTGAAGAATTAAACATTTTAAGATTCTTTATTTCCCTTTTATATCATACAAAAAAATTTCTTTCTCCTAAAACATAAATCAAAAACCCATTTTCAATAAACAAGTTATATAGTGTTTATTTCGATATTTATTACAAGTTATAATTTACACCCTTCTATTTTTCACTTTTTCTATATTTCCTTTTCATGATTTTTCAACCACCATATTCTTATATTTATTTATTTAAAATATGTATCAATTGTATAATTGTTTAATTTTTTATGGTACATGATATTATATCCTTATATGATGAGAAATTTTGGGATATTAGTTCCCTTCAAAGGATTGAATTTATCCAATCAAAGAAATGGGAAATCCTACTATTTGAAATTTGTATGTATTCTATATTATTCCTTTCTAACCTTGTAATGTTTTTTTATAATTAGAAAGATTTTTCTCTTTCTTTTTTCTTAGACTTAGGAACTGTCTCTCCATATTCACTCCTTTATCATGATAAAATTATTTTTCAAAGAACATTACCATAAAATCCTTCCACTATAGGTTTTCTATTTCCTCATCATATTTAGTGTTTTAAATAACTGAATTACATTGATCTACACCTCTTTTTAGATGATAAATTTCCACGTAAACCATCTTCCCGTCATTATATAACAAGGAAATAAATATCTTCTCTAAGTTACATATGCATTTCTCATATAGAACTGGATTAGTAGTCTCATTGGATGATAGAGGTTCATGGCACATAAAATGGTCCAAGGTTGTTGCACCACATTAGGAATCAATAGGATTCTCTATGCGAGGATGGTTATTGGTCATTACATGAGTTTTCTACCCCAATATAGTTTAACTTTTTTTATCTCCAACTCAAGATCCATTGTCTTGACCAAGAGGGAAATATATACAAAGATTACAAATATTGATATGGTTTTAATTTCTTCCTTTAGTCTCTATTTCTAAACAACACAATACACTAGATTAGATCATAACGTTATAAATTATAATGTATAATTTTAAAACTTTTGAAACACATGAATTAACATGAAAATTTATTCATAGATAATCATAGAATCATAATATTAGTATTATTGTGATTAAAAATATATTCAAATATTACATAATGGTTTGTAATAAAGATGTTAATTAACCTAAGAATATCCTCTGGGATTTCAGACCAGTGTATTTGTAAGGGAACACTCACTATGAATAAGAATGATATATAAAATACACTTAACAAACTCTTTTCAGGGTTATTTTCCCTGGATGCATATATTCCAAAACCACATCCACTTCTAATATCCAAACAGGGGTACATTTCTTGGAAAACCAAGTGATCTTTACCTTAATTAAACTATAATGATATTATTATACAATTATAAATATCCTTAGTGTTTTTAATAAGGATATGTTCTCCAATATATGTTTTCCTGATACTAGTTCTCATATTTTCTCATAAACATGCTCTAATTACAACTATAAAAACCCGAACTCCAATAGCTCTAAGTCTATGGTAATTTTACTACATTTTAACAAATATAATAGATCATATCTTAAGGATTTAATAGTTTTTTAGTGTTGTTAGACTTTATATATACATGATTCTCATATTACATTTTTAAATAAGATATAAAATATAATAATTATTATATAAACATTAATATTTCTTCTAGTAAATCCATTAATTCATTATAGATCCCCTCTTCATATCCTGGGAAAAAGGAAACAAAATAACTGGTGAGTTTTGATGCTCAAAAAGGGAAACCATACAATAGATATGATCATTTAATAAATAAAACCTCAATTATAAGTATGAGATGATCAATAAATAAAATATTCCATATATCTAATACCATAAAATAGGAATAAATCCATGGAAAACATAACAACATAAATAATCATATGGATAATAATAACTAGTTTCATAATTATATAATGCATATTGTTAGACATCAAAATTTTACCAATAATTCCTTGTTCCAAGACAACATACATAATACCGTATAGCATATGCCAAATACAGAAACTAGTTTGTTTCATGAGACCCACCAATGCATAGAGGGGCTATAATAGGTCATTCACGTCATTTACTAAGTCCAATTCATTCATCATGTGAAAGGCATGAGTAATAAATCAATACATAATCAACATAACAATATTTTTTAAAAACAAGAATAAAAATGTTAATATTTTCCACAATAAATAATAGATTAATATTATAGGTAATATATATTAACATTAAAGATGGTATCAAAGTATTACAGACCTATTAAATCATAATATTCATAGCAGAATTTTGAAATAAATTACATTTCAATATAAATATCTCTAAAATATTTCTTGAGGAAAATTCCCTTTTCTTTTGAATTCACATATATTAATATATAATAATTTAAAAAACATTATGGAAACATTTTTATTAGAAAATTAATTTTTAATAATGTAAGGTAATATTAATAACATTGATTAGTCAAGACAGTGTTAAATTTTGTTCATGTCGTGTATATTAAAACAAACATTCTTTTCACATTTTCTGTAAAAAGTAAAAGTAACTAATTCAGAAAATAGAAATAAAATTACTTTTAAACCATTTCATAAAAATTCAGTCATGGGAAACAATTACTTTCAAAAAAAAATTTAATATACAAATTATTCATTAAAACATTTTTAGAAAAGATGGATATAAAAGAAATGGTATTTTTAACCAAAGATAGAAATAATGTCTGTTTTTTTTAAACAGATTCTTTCAATATCTTGAATACATAAAGAGAGTAAAATTAAAATAAACCTTTTAATTTTTAATAATAACCTTAATAGAATAAAATAGAATGTATTTAAGTTATAAATATAAAATAAATCCCCCATCAGATATTTAAGCATAAATATTCTTAATTAATAATGAGATTGTGAAATAAACTCTTACCTCTAATTTGACTTGCTATGTAAGTGGTTTTATCCTTTTTTATAATAAATTTCAATTTAAGATACCTATATACCATATCCAAATACATAATTATAATATATATATGATCCCCTTATAAAATTTTATTTCTGGTTTTATAATAATTTTTATCAAAATCTTCATTTATGAGTGTTAACTATTTGGTTTTTCTTTAATGTTTCAGCTAAGTAGTTTCGGTCCTTACAAATCTTTCATGGTTATATCATCAATATAAATTAAATAATTATATAAATATCCTAATTATTCATTACAAACATATTTATAATCATCCAAGAAATGATGGCATGAAAAATGAATCACATCGCTTTGTGGAAGTGGTAGTCCACACGTACGCACAGAGGATTTTATAAATTTTAAATGAGTAAAAGGGTAAAAAGTTTAATGATATATTATATTTAAATAATAATAATAATTTCATAAATATCATATATATATTCATTAATCCTATATTTATAACTATCCATGTAAGGTGGTGATGAAAAACAAATTACACTATTACGTGGAGATAGTAAGTCATGCGTATGCACGAGTGATATCTTTCGCTTTTTGAGGGATTCAAAAAATAAGGAAAATGTTTTTCCCATAAAAATATTAAAATATATTTATATTTATTATTTTTATTTTTATTTAAGTAATTTTACATTATATTTTGAGGAATTTTAAGAATATATAATATTGAAACAGTTGTAAAAATGATTACCTTCTCTTGGAGAAACCTCCTTTTGATATGTTCTTAAGGACCCTAGGGATTATACTTTTGGAATAGCAGAACCTATAGAATTTGAATACATATTTTATATAGATATTTTTCTGGGTTTTTTCAAGCTATATTCCCCACAATGTGTAATGGAGTGAAGGGAGGAGGTTCCCTTTTATAATTGAAGTGAGGGGATCACTTATAATTTTTAGTAGATTTTAAATATTATTAATCCAATTTCTTGAAAAATTTGTTACAAATGACTAATATTAAAATTTGATAATATTTTTGTCAAAATTAAAACATCCAATGAGTTTTAAGAAATAATTTAGGTCATTTCAACCCTTATCTCTTAGTTTTAACCTCACATTAACCCTTTTCACAATTACCACAAAGTTAAAGTATTATTAACTTTAAGAGTTAATAATGTAACTATAAAAGGAAAAGTTACCTATAAATTAATAATGGTTGATATTTTAAACCATATACCGTTAAATTGGTTTGAATATGGGATTCTCATAATTTTTAAATCATTTAATAAATTATTGTTTATTATAAAATATGATTAAGTTCATTTTTGGAACTTTTCATTGACATTAAAGTCATCGTGATACTCATGGAATTAGAATATAAACCTTTTAAAATTTTAAATATGTTATATTCATATATCAAATTAATTTTATGTTAAAATTTTGAAAAATTATATTACTTTGAATATTTTTAGGTCATTTCTTTTATTTTTTGTTAATTGAATAACTATTATATATGCATTGCATAACAATTTAAAGTAATTATATAATCACTATAATTTAGAAATGAATTAACATTATAAATATAATTTAATTATTATATAAAAATCCTTTATTAATCATTAAAAACATATTTTTATCCCAATGTCGGTATATAAGAGACATTTAAAAACAATAGTGTGACATTTTGTATTTTCTTTACGTAAAATATTATATTTGTCATTTTCATGGTAAAGTGTCCCATAAATAATTAAATCTCAATAATAAGGTTCTAATGTTTGATATAACTTCATACAAAAATAATTAAGTTGAAAAATGGTGGCATTATAATTTAGTTTTAACCTTGGGTAACCTGATTTACCCTTTTACTGTAGTGACACATTTATTTTCTTTTCAATATTCATAATTACCAAAAATTAGGTTAAACTTATCAAATTATTTTAATTATTATTATTTAAAATATATAATATATTTTACTAAATTAATTCTCTATAAGTATAATAAATACATTTTATTAAAATCCTTTAAATCATGATTAAATATGGTTTTTAAAAAAAATACCCTTTTAAGTCTAAAAAAATTTATACCAAGATCAAGTATAATGTTTATTATTTTATAATTTTTTAAATTATTTTTAATTAAATTTAATTATATTATTTAATTATTCAATTTACATTATTAAGGGAATTTTTCTAGGAAAATAAATGATAGTTTAACAAAAAAAATAGTATTTTCACTATTCACTGAATGTCAATCTTTTCAAAAAAAATTACAAAACTTTCACCTCAAGATAATTTTTCTATGACCTGAAAGTTAAATTTACTTTTCAAATAACTTTTCATTAAAAAGTGGGAACCCCGAACACATACAAAGAAATGTTTTTAACCACAAAATGAGCCAAAAAGATGTTAAGAACAAGACTAAGGATATTGGAGTCAACCACCCTATAAAGCTTCCAATTTAGAGTGAATACATGCGTGTTTGGATCATTCCTGAGAAGGTACTCAAAATAATATTCCATCTTGTCCCATATATAGATTAATTCTTCTATGGTGATCTTCCTTTTATTGGAACCTTGCGGCTGGATGTAGTTCTGTTTGGTGTTCCACTCACTTTGTTCTTTATTAGTTTCAACACTTAGCAAAATCTCATAAAATCTATGGACAACCTCATTCGAGGAAATGATATGAAATGGTTCTTCTACAATTTCCTCCTTAGAGTGTAAGACAATCTCTATGCATTACCCATTCCCCGCTTCAACCTTTTATACCAATATTCTTTTGGTACAATCCAGTATTTGTACAATATTTGGTACCTTTATTTCCCCCATCAAGGGCCTTAATTTCCATACATAGAACTTGTTCGACCAACTCTCTAGACACTTTCCTTTAAATTTCAATTATTTTTTGGGCCCCTAGTCCTTCCACTATCCCATTATGTCTTAGATTCCTTGAATATCTAGTAACAATTATCTATAGAGTGTTCAAGTAGTCTTTCCGGGGCCTTGACGTTTTCCATCCCTTGTGAATTGGGAAATTCCCCAAGAAAAAGTTCCCTTTCTATACCTTTCTCGAGATTGGCCCTGCCATCACGTGGTCATGAGGGTCTTTCTCATAATTTATTGATACCATGGAGTCTGCTTCTTTTTCTCTTAGATCAGTATCCTCAGAAGGCCTTGTAGTGGCATTTTTTTGTTTCCACCTTGGCATGTGTGTTTTCAATCCTTATGGGTTATCATTTTCCTTACCCTTACCACTAAAACATTTGAAACAATTGTGTATATGAATAGAACCTAGAGGTTCTTGTTGATCTAGTAGTCACCAACTCAGATATGGAACTATGTTTGGACCTGGGAATACCTATAACTCGGACAGAACATCATTCGGACCAGAGGAAACAAGCACCTCAGACAGCCCCCTTGCATCTCCATGGGCATCATCAACATTGGACTCAGTAGAGGGTATGACCTTTTATCCATATTACATACCACCATACTTCACCTTATTAGCATAAGAAGGTCCATCCCGCATGACATTATCTGCCTTCTTACCATCTGCCATATCACTCCTCCGTTTGGAAAAAATATCCATGACTCGGGGGTCAGGTATCCTATTGTACAATTTAACGATATGGGCGACAAGATTGAGATCAACCTCACGAAGGGTTTTTGACGCTAAGAAATTCCAATCTATAATGAATGTTATATAAATACATTTATGGATTAATTAAAGAATCATTATTATAGAATGATCATTTTAAAAGAATATATGTTATGTTTTTTTGAGAGGATGGTGGGAGCACCACTATTTTCCAAGTAAAATATATTGATAACAAGTGTAAAATGACTATTAATATCAATGTTAGTTAAGACTATGTGAAATTAACTCTCCAAATAATTAATTAAAGTAATAACCTATGTTATAGGGAACAAGATCTAAGGGTTAATTTGACTAAACCAAAGAACATATTCCGACAATTCATTGGAATAATTTGACAGAAATTTATTACTAATGTCATATGGCTTCGATATCTCCTAGAATTCATGTATAAGACATTGGGGGATTAAAATTATGACTATAAATCCATATGATACTATGATTATATATCACATATGTATTGATATGTACTAAATAGGATTTTCCAATACATATTTTTTGGTAAGAAAATATTATATAAATACAGGATAATTTCATGATAAGTAGTTAGAAGTATCCAATGTCGAGTATAGTAGTGTGGGGTTGTAACTCAGCCGAGGATATTAAGGTGTCAAAACATGGTGTCATAGGTATCCAATAGTACTTGAGAATGTAAAAGGTATATTTAGTTGGTGATTATAGAGGATGTAACACTAGTTATACAGGGGATAAAACTATTCATCCTATAGATAAATCAGACCTAATGTTATTATTATTAAAAGGAATTGAGAAATAGAATCTCAATCAATATATTGGTATAAAAATCTACAAATATCAAGTATGATGTGGATTTTGATGCAGTTAAATAGGTATAAAAATTTTAAGGACTTGTTTCAGTTCATGAAATCATTCCAGAGGTACTAACTAGGATGTCAATATTATGATATGAAAAAAGGATATAATTGGGGATATCATCTCTTAAAGAGTTTTACATGAGGAGGTGAAGTTGAAGATTATAGAGTACCCATGTAGGAAAATATTGCTTGCCTAATAACTAAAAACATAATTTAGTAAAAGTGTGATTTTATCATGTGAGGACTAATAGGGTGATCATTAGAAATTTCACTCTAGTGAAAGTGGGAGTGTTGTTGAAGTGGGTTCCCTATATCCAAATGAAAATTTAATATTTTATTAATAAATAATGTATACATATATTTACAGATTATGTATACATAATTTAATAGTTTCTACACTTCTATATACACTATTAATTGGGTAATGTCTTCATATTATTTCTTATATCAATAGGTTGTAGTAATTCATAGTGCAACAAACTAGCTTGTGATTTCCATAAGATAAGTGACTGAACCATCCTACCACTAGATCGAAAGTTTTTCATGATCCCCACAGATGGAAACTAGTTCTTATGTACCATAGAAAAACACTTTGGAATGGTTTCACCAAATAATGACAATAGAAATAGAAATAAGAAACTAACAAAATCGATATGAACTATACATATATCTTAAATCTATTCCAAATAAGATATATAGAAATATACTACAAAGTACTAAATAAAAGTAAAACAATCCCTTCACTCACCCTAGGTCTCCCTCCCCTAAAAAGGAAATCCAAGACAACTATAATTCCCTCCTTGTCTCCCATATATATAGATACCAACTATCTATATAAAGTCAAAAAATATAATTCATGATATTATAAAAGGATAATTTTAATAAAAAATACATACCTTAATCAATCAATGATTTCAATGGTGGGATAAAAGTTAAATAGGAACATAAAAATGAAGAAATGTAGGTATGATCATAAAAGCACTCAGTACTCTACCACAACCCACTAGATCTATAGAAACCCTTGCTAAAATTCTAATGGACTAAGTTTGAAATTCATGGAAATTACATTTCTTTTACAGAATACTTTATAAATTACACAAACTGATTCTCAAATACCATATTAGATTATTTCCTTTTAAAACATGGAAAAAATCATCTAATTTTTTAAAAGATTTTTTGCATCCCACATAAAGATCTTCTCTTTTGGTTTTCCTACCTGAAATCTTTCTTTATTTATGGGGGAAAATAAAACATGTGAAAAGGGTGTCCTCGGATGCTCGATAAGTTTAAACAAGGACAATATCAAAGAGTATAGGAACATAAGAATGTAAAAACTTGAACATAACTATTTAATATCATACCATGTATATCATATATAAAAATATTGAGTCATGAAATAAATATTTGTAGTTCATAAGGAATAAATTCTAAAGAAACATGAGCCATGAGAAAATAGCATTGACATAAAACATGGAATTGACAGAAACACATGAGCATATAAAATAATAACCATATTTGTGAAGGATCAATTCCAAGACCATAATAGTGTAAAAAATACTTTTCTGAACCGATTTCACTCCTCATTCCATCCCTGTATTACTGAACTAAGATCATTTCTCGTTCCAGCCCTATATTACTAAACTATGATCTTTTATTGTTCCAATATTATCTATCTATTGAGATATAAATATTTACCCAATGCATTGATGTGACATTAAGGTATCACCCATATTATATGGAAATCATTCTTATATTTTCCTCAAAAACATAAATCATTCATCATAATATATCCCAAAGAATAAAATGGGTTTCTTAAACATCATTTCATCATAACATAATCCATATAAAACAAATAGAACTCATAAATATCATTCCATCTCAAAAACAATCAAATATTAAGAATAATATGGATAATATACTTTAAACATGAACCTATTGAATAATTCCATATTAGATGGAAAATAATAAATAGAAAACACTTCAATTTAATTCTTTAAGAAAATTTCCTTTCCTCTTCAAAAATATTTTTTCCCCAAAATGCCATTAAATTTTAATTGAAAATAATTACTTTACAAATAACCTTGAATTATTATAATGGAAGATTCATGAAAATAAGGAATTATGAAAATGTAAAAAAAATCCATACCGTATATGTTAAAAGAAAACATCATTTACGTACTTTTTTCTGATAAGTTTAAAAGTACCTTGTATTGAATATGAGAAAAAGATTCATTTCATACTGTTTAATAAAAATTAACCAATTTGTAAAATTGAATTCAAAATATTTCAGAATAACAGAATGAATATTTTAGAATACATATTTAGGAAAAATCGGTATGGATGAAAAATATACCCCATTAAATACTTATATGTAAATACTCATGGATAATAATGATATTGCAAAATTATCCTTTACTTTAGGTCTGATATTATTTGTCTTTGTATGAACCTCCTATATAATGATTTAATTGATTTAATTGATTTATTATAGAAACATAAAATTTTAATGATATCATATATGATCATATTATCATTATATTGTTAATAAATAATTTCATTATTACTCGTTATTTGGGCATGAAATGCATCATTTTCTTATACATGTTTTTTAGAATAAGTTATTGTTCTTCTTATTTAGGTCATATTTATTTCATTAAAAATGATATTTACATAATATATATCATATTTATTCATTCTATACATTTATTTAAACATGCATTAATGGATATCAGGCAGAATGAAAATCATCGCATCATGGAGACAGTAGGTCATATGTATGCACGAGCGACATTATCATTATAATAATTATTTAATGTAATGGAATTTGATTTTATATGTTTTTTAAAGAATCAATATAATTTTATAATAATCATAAATAGTTATTATTTCCATAATTATACACATGAAGGTAAGGCGGTGGTGAAAAACATATTACACCATGTTGTGGAGATGGTAAGTCGTACGTACTCATGCATGGTGATTTCATTTTTCATAGGATGGATAGAAGGTGGAATATAGTTTTTCCATAATCATAATAACATCTCAAAATTTATGTTATATTGGACTTATTACTTTATAATGTAAAAATTATAGAAATGTAAGTATAAGAAGAAATGTGTTTGAAAGAATCGATAGTAGAGATTTCCTCTTCTTTGAGGAGCTCCATCTAGATCTCCTCTAAAAGGACCTAGAGTTGGTATTTTTAGAATACCAACACCTATATAATGTTATTATGTGTGTTTATAAGGTAATTTTTTTGTTTATTTATGATCATTAATGTTCAATTATTTGTGAATAATTGAGGGAGGAGGTTCCCTTTTATAATTGAGTTTGAGGGCACCTTTGGAATTTCAAAAAATATTAATTTATAATAAAATAAAACCACATCCAGAATCCTAAAAATTCAATATTTTAGAATATGAGATGATATAAGGTTTTAATATCATCAACCAAAAAAATTTAGACATGTTTTTTTATCAATTAAAACCTTTTAATTCGAATTATCCCTTAGTTATTCTATTTTTATTTTAATTATGGTAACAAATTATTCAATATTAAAATAGTGTAATATTTACTTATTTTATATCAATTATACCATAAATTAAAACATTATACCATTTTATACCATATAATTGTTATTTTATATTTTTTTTTAAAAATTATGATTTTTAAATAATTTCATAAAACATTATTTTAACAAAAAGTCAATAGTGTCAATTTGGAAACTATTCATTTTTTATATTTTTAAAAATATCAGGATAAGATTTTATCCTAAAAAAATTATTATGTTCCTAATGGTTAAATTAAAATTTTAAAATTCATTGTATATATTAATTATTCCAAATTTTGTTTATTTTAATATTTTTAATAACATTTATTTGATATTTCCATAAAAAAAATTCTACAACAGTTTTATGTTGATATTTAATATATATATTTGTTTAATTTTAATTAAAAATAAAATATAATAAAGAGGAAAAATATTCTTTATTTAAGAGTAATATATATTGGACAATATGTTCATAAAATCCTATATTAAAAATGTTATATTTTTTAAAATATGAATGTGACAACTTTGACATCACTTTAAATAAAATATTATAAGTGTCAAAATTATTTCCATGTGGCTCTAAATAATCAATAACTATACCCTTGGATGATTATAGTCGATATATAGTTTTCCAATAATATTTGGTCATGTTTTTTGTCTTTTAAATGTTATTTTAATAAAATTTATTTTATTTATTTTTCATTAGTTAAATAATTTCAACATCATAAATTTATAAGACTTTAAGGTAATTATTTATTTCATAAAAATTAAAAATAAATAATTGTGATAATGAAAAAATAATATCTTTAAAATTATTATTTATAGTTAAATATGCCTTCTGTATAACCTTATATTAAAAATGATATAGTTATTAAGTCATATTTAACTTTTCATTAAATAAAATATAATAAATGAAATATTCTCATAAAACTGGTTTCTGAAGGATAAAATTTCAACCATAGGGTGATTTTGGTCGAAAAAACTCATCCAATGGTATTAACTCAAGTGTTAGGGTAATATTATGATATTATTTTTACCCTTAATTACGTAATATACCTTTTTACTGTATTCATAATAATTACAAAATATACTATTCATAATTCCCAAAAAATAAAAGGAATCTATTTAAATTATTTATATCCACTAATTAAAATTATGTAATCCATTTTTTCAAACATAAAAACACATAAGTTTCAGTATATAATTTAAAATTAATCATATTGTCAGAATGAGAAAACAAGTTTTAAAACATAAAACATTGCAAAAGATTGAAATATTTTTTATATCGAAATACAATGTAAAATTAATCCAATGACCTAAATTATATTAGATTATAAAAATATAATATATTTATTTTTTAAAACCATTAAAAAGTATAACTTAACCATATAAATTATTTTGATGAAAACAGTTGATTTCAATTAAAAGTAAGCATATTTTTACTATTCACTAAAACTTGAAACTTATCAGAAATATATTATAAATTCATTCAAATTAAATTTTTATATCAAACTTCCAAATAATAAGTTTATTTTGTAAAATATAATATATATAATGGTTTTAAAACGTGATTTTAAATGTGTGCTCCATCAAAAGGCACCAAACTTCATTTTTCAAAAAATAAATCTTTTATCAAAAAAATTTGAATTTATTATTATGTCATGTCTATAAAACATATAAGGTGAATTTTCAAAATTAGACTGAATACATTTCATATATATTTAATAAAATACTTAGATATTGATTTTATATTTTATAAACTCACTTATTTTCATTTAAATAGTTTTTTCAGAAAAACATTTCCTTTTATTTAAAAAAAATTACTTTTTATTTATAATTAATTTCTCACCAAATAATTAATTATATATACACATTTGTAAATAATATTTTCATAATTAAATTAATATTTTTCATACTATTCATTATAATTTCTAGGTTATAAGGTTACATAATAATATATAGTTGTTCCCTTAAGCTTGATCTCATGTGAAATGAATTCTATCAAAACAATTTAAAAATATTTGTAATAAAAGCCTGGAAAAGTGTCTTGTATACCAAAAGTTATGTTGGTGCTTTGTTTAGTGCGAGATTATCTTGGTGTATTTTATAACACATGGCCTAAAAAAATTAAAAATATATCTCTCTCTCATAAACATCTCATGGTGTTACATTCTACCCCCCTCTAAATGAATTTCTCCCTCAAAATTCATCTGGGTTATAAATAGATTAAAAGTGTCTTGTATACCAAAAGATATGTTGGTATTTTGTTTAGTGCGAGATTATCTTGGTGTATTTTATAACACATGTCCTAAAAAAATTAAAAATATATCTCTCTCTCATAAACATCTCATGGTGTTACATTCTACCCCCCTCTAAATGAATTTCTCCCTCAAAATTCATCTGGGTTATAAATAGATTAATATGTGAATGTTTGTTTCATATGATCCCACATCATAAAAATGAATACTATAACTTATTTTTTAACAAGGAAAGTTGGAAACATAATGGTTACCCAAAGTAACTCATCACTAGGATTCCAAACAATAGAGCATAAGAGGAAAGTGAAAACATGGATATATAAGAGAAATCAAACTCTCATATTCTGATAGAGAGTGATATAGAACATAGTTAAGAGAATGTTAATAATCAAAATACATAAATCAGAAATGATATAATGTAATTTAATATTCATCGGTAAATAACGTACAAGGATAACATTTTTTGATTCAATATCATTTCCATAGAGTTGAAGAATAAGAAGAAATAGTTACTTTATTAAGCATAATCACATCCTTTAGTTATACCTTGATAATTTTCCACTTCTTCTCTTATTATATGATATGAAGTTATATTTTTCATTCCTAAAGCATTAGTAGATCATTGAATCCATATATATAATGATAGGTCATTCAATATGTCTTTATCACAAAAAAAAGTTTATCACAAGTTATGAAATATGCATAAGTACACCTATATGGAGATAATATTTTATTCTAACAAACTTCATCCATTGATAAAAATGGTCTTTACATAAATGGATAACCTTACAATCCTTCAAAAAATTTAAAATCCAAAACATTAGAAAGAGGTGAACTAAAACAAATTAACATTTATATCCCATATCTCATAAGGCAGTTCTTAGTTGTCACATTCCCAACATATAAATAACTTAATCATGTATAACCTAATTTTCCACACATCCTTATTGAAAATACACACGTTTCATTATTCATAATTCCTAAAAGTTGTAAAATTTATCCATGATAACATAAAACACTTTTCTACAAATCCTTAATCAGTTTTAAGGAAATCATTGTCGTTCAATTTACATATTCATATCCAATATTTCTTTATCCAAAGATCATTATCTAATAATCAGGATCATATTATGTGTTATCCTTCCCTTAATGTGTTTTTAAAATGTATTTGAATCACACTTAATTTTTACCGGTACCATTCAAAATATAATTTTGAATACTAACGTAGAAACATTATTGTGACAATCCTTATATGTTTCTTTATTCCATAATATCATAAAATTACTTATAAAACACTATTCTTGATAAATATGCAATCATTCCACTATCTTCTTAAACCATAGATGAAGATTTGTCATTTTACTCCTTAAAAAGTCTTTCATCTCATATGTCATTCGTAGTCTCTTCATCATCAACAATATAAATACTACTCATACGGCCATTCTAATTTTTTTCATGAGATTTTCCCCTACGGAATCAGTTTTCATAATTCCCAAACATTCCACATTTAAAAGATTTAACCATCATTGATTCCTTATAAAAAAAAATTATTATTTTACATTGTTTTAAATGTACCATTCCTTTTCAATTACCTGATTTGTGTCCTTCTTTCCCACATTCAAATCATCTTCTAGTTCCTTTGAAACATTCTTCATGATTCCTCTTCCCTCATGATTTACATGAGGAAAATTGAACATTTTATCCTATGTGTTCAACATAAAACTACATATTTTTCTTATTAGGTGTGTTATTAAACTCTTTATTGTTGATATTATTGATCATATTATGGTATTTATTATTAGTTATGATAATGAGGTTTCACCTTCCAACTCCGCATTCATTTTTTTCTCATGAGGAACATAATTACATTTTCCATTATATTCTCTATTAACATGAATCCTAATATTTCTATCCATTTTATAAAACCCAAAAAAAAATATGAGTGATAGTAATCAGACAAGAAAATAAACATAATTAAGAGAAATTACATTAAATATATTACGTATTAGGTTTAATCCTATGTTATCCATTATCATTACCAAAAGTTCTAATATTTTAACATATACTTCTATTTATCCATATGGAAATCCCTATACATATCCTTATAAATATCTCTTGGTATCTCAATAATGTTTTCACATCCTGGCTTCCAAAGGTTAACAAAACCTTCTCTCTAATACCAACTCTTACAACCCAAAATTTACATACATGTAAATCACATTAATTTTTCAGAATACAAAATACATTACACAAATATATTCCCAATGTTCATATTAGTCTAGTGCCTTTAGAAACATGGAAAAAATTCTTCTAATTTGGTGAATGATATTAAATATCTTCCACAAATATTTTCCACTTTTTTCCTACCTAAAACATTTCTTTATATCTGCGGGAATAGAAAACATTTAAAAAGGGTGACCTCAGATGCGTAGTAAGGGTAAATAAGGAAAATAACAAATAAAACATGAATATAAGAATTTCATAACATAAAAATAACTTTTTAAAATAATACCACGTATAACATATATCAATAACTTGATTCATGAACTAAATCATTGAAGTTAATATGCTATATATTATACAAAAACCTGAGCTGGGAGAAAATAGAATTAGTATAAAACACATAATTGTGGAAAACACGTAAGAATATAAAATCATTTACATATTTTCCAAGGCACATTTCCAAGACCATCATATTGAAAAAGTCCTTTACTAAATGGATTTCACTCCACGTTCCAACCCTATATTATTGAATTGATATAATTTCCCATTTCAACCCTGTATTTCTGAACGAAGAACATTTCTCATTCCATTCCAATGTATCTTATGAGATATAAATATTTACCCAATTCATTGGATGGATATATAGGTCCCACCCATATAAAAATTAAATCATTATTACTTGATCCATAGAAATGTAAATCATTCATCATATCATAACCCAAGGAATAAAATGGGTTTCTTAGACATCATTTCATTGCAACATAATCCATGTAAAACAAATGGATTTTTTAAGTATCATTCCATAATAAAATCAATAGCACCATTGTAATAATAGGTATATTATATTTTAAATATAACTTTATTAAATAACACCATCTTAAATGGAAAATAATCTTGATAAAACACTTCAAATTAATTCTTGAGGAAATTATCCATTCTTTTTCAAAAAAAATTTCTTTTTCTATAAATGACCAAAATTTTTAAAAGAAAACAATTTCTTTAAAAATAAATATGAAATATTATAAAATAAGCTTCATATAAATAAGATAGTATAAAAACATAAATAAAATTAATTCTATATAATTTAAAAGGAAAAAATTTTCTCATACTTTTTTCAGATAAGTCGAAAAGTACCTCATATCGAAAATAAAAATAATATTCATTTCATACCACTAAATAAAAATTAACCAATAGGTAAAATTGACTTTAAATAATTTTTTTATAATATAAATAATATTTTAGAATTCATATTTAGGAAACATAGACATGGATTCTAAATATACACCAGTAAATACTTATGTATAATCAATCTTGGATAATAATGAGATTGTGAAATTATCCATTATCTTAGTTTAGATATCCATTGTATATATCAAAAAATCTTGTATAATGATTTAAATGATGTCAATTAGTTATTACATAATCATAATAATATTTATTATATCATATATGATCATAATATCATCTGTTTGTTAATAATATTTCATTATTACTATTTTTTGGGTATTAACTACTTCACTTTCTTATGCATGTTTTATTGAATAAGTTACAGTTTTTCTTCATTAGGTCATAGTTTTATCATTTAAAATTTATATTAATATAACATATATATCATATATATACATTATATACATTCATATAATCATTCTTTAATGGATATCATTTATAATGAATCGCATCGCATCATGGAGATGGTAGGTCGTATGTACGCATGCGCGAAGATATCATTCCAATAACTGTGGAGTGGTGTAGAAGTGGATGGTATTTAAATTTTTTTAGAATCCATATCATGTTATATTAATCATAAATTTTTATTATTTCCATAATCATACCCATCCATGAAAGGTGGTTGTGAAAAATAAATTACACCACGACGTGGAGATGGTAAGCCATACGTACGCACGCGTCATGATTTTGTTTTTTGTAGGATGGATAGAAGGTCGAATATGGTTGTATCATAATCATAATAACATTTAATAATAAATTTTAAACTTAATGTATTAATTTATAATAGAAACAACTCAGGAATAAGAAGAAGAATAAGAAATAAGTTTAAAATAATCAGTAGCGAATATTACCTATTCTTCGACAAGATCCTTATAGATCTCCTCTTAAACGCACAATAGTTTGTATTTTAAAAATACTAGCATCTCTAGAATGTTTATCGAAAATTTTGAAAGGGAATGGTCTAAGGATTGATTATCTTTACGGCTCAATGATTTGTGAATAAATGAGGTAGGAGGTTACCTTTTATAATTAAGGTTGAGGGAACCTTTTGGAATTTCCAAATATATTAATTTATAATAAAATCAAAACACATCTAAAAACCTCCAAAATTTAATATTTTTTAATATGAGATGATATAAGGTTTTAATATCATGAAGTAGTAATTATTATACATGTTTTTAAATCAATTTAAACGGTATCATTTTAATTACCTATTAGATATTCAATTTTTATTTTAACTATAGCAACTAATTATTCAATATTAAATAGTGTAATTTATAACTATTTTATGTCAAATTTACCATAAAAGAAAAATTTATAACTATTAAGACCATATAATAATTATTTTATATTTTCAGAATTATATTATTTTTTTAAAATAATTTAATATAACATTATTTTGACAACATGTCAATAGTGTCCATTTTGAAACTACTAATTTCTTATATTTTTAAGAATATCAAGATAAGATGTTATCCTAAAAAAATATTATTAGACCCCTAATTGGTAAATTTAAAATATTATATTAATTAGATATATTAATTATCCAAAATTATATTTATTTTAATATTTTTAATAACATTAATTTGATATTTTTGTTAATAAAATAATTACTACATCAGTACTTTGTAATTATTTAATATACTTATTTTTTGAATAAAAATTAAAAATTAAATATTATGAAAAATATAAATACTCTATATTTCAGATTCTTTTTTATAGTAAGATATATCTTCTAGAAAACCTTATATTAAAAATGTTATATTTATTAAAATGTCAATGTGATAACTCTGACATTACTTTAAATAAAATATTATAAGTGTCATAAAACTTTCCATATGGCTACAAATGGCCAATTAATCTACCATTTAATGATTATTAACGAGATATACTTGACAAAGAAGACATGTTCATGTGTTTTTGTCTTTTAAATTTTATTTTAATAAAATTCATTTTCTTGATTTTTCATCAATTAAATAATTTTTTTACCATCAATGTATAATCCATTAAAGTAATTTTTTATTTCCAAAAAATTAATAATAAATTAACATGGGAAATAAAAAAAATTAGTTTTAAATTGATTATTTATATTCAAACATAGATTTTGTGGAACCTTATACCAAAAATGAAATATTTATTAAAATTTGATTAAGACATATTTAACTTTTCTTTAAATAAAAAATATTAAATGTCCAAATCGCATCCAAGTGACTTATAAAAGATAAATGTTTTACCCAGTGGTTCTTTAAGCTGAAACACACTCATCTAATAATATAAGTAAAAGTGGTATGGAAATTTTATAATATTAGTTTTACCCTTAATTACCTAATTTACCTTTTCGTCTTGTTAATAAAAAGAATAGAATTTTCTATTCATAAGGCCCAAAAATAAAAAGAACATATTTAAATTATTTTGACCCACTGATTACAATTATGGAATCCATTTTTATAAATTCAAAATATAGAAGTTCTAGTAATTAATTTAAAATTAACAATATTTATGGAATGAGAAAACAACTACTAAAAGTTATAACATTACAAAAAATTGAAATGTTCTTTCCTCAAAATACAATGTAAAATTAATGACAATAACTTAAATTTAATTAAATGATAAAAAACATAATTTATTTATATTTTAAAAACATTAAATAATATAACATACTAATATAAATTACTTTGAGGAAAATAGTTGTTTTATTTTAAAATTTAGTATATTTTTACTATTCATGAAAACTTAAAACTTATTAGAAAAATATTAAGAATAATTTAAAAATAAATTTTTATATATGGATTCAAAAGGATAAGTTTATTTTTCCAAATAAAATATAAAAAGATGTTAAAACTATATTTTAAATGGGTTCTCTATCAAAAGGCGACAACACTATATTTTTTGAAAAATACTTCTCTTATCTGAAAAAATCAAATTTGTTCTTATATCTTGTCTAGAAAACATAATAGATTAATTTTAAACAATATATGAATATATTTCATATATATGTAATAAAATCCTTAAAAAGTGATTATATTATTTTATAAACTCAATTTTTAGAAATTTAATTATTTTTTAAGAAAAACATTCCCTTTTATTTAAAAATGTTATTTTTAATTTATAATTAATTGATCAACAATTAATTATATATATATATACATGTGTATAAAATATTTTCATAATTCAGTTAATATTTTTCATACACATCATGATAATGTCTAGTGTATAATGCAACATAATAATATTTAGTTATTCACTTATAATCGATCTTACGTGAAATGAATTCTATAAAAAACATAAAATAGCGTGTAACACAATCCAAGTATAGTGTTGTTTATACCGCAAGAAAATTAAGTTTCATGTGAAGTGAAATCTTATCTTGTTATAATGTAAAACACAAAAATTAATGAAATTAAAATAAAAAATTTGTCTCATAAAAATCTCAGGGTGTTACAAAAACAGTTTTAAAAATACTAGTTTTAACATTATGTATAAAGTTATTTTTCATAAAAATAAGAAATAAAAACTAAGAAACATGATATACTCTCATTTTAATAAAACCAAAAAAATTTATAAAATAAAAAATTAGGATGAAAAAATATTTTTAAATAAACTTTTAATCAAGGAAATGGGTATTTAAACCACAGAAAACAAACTAAGTCCAAATTTTCCCCAATTTTAAGTATCACATGAAAGCTCTATTTTCATAAATGACTTCAAATAAAACATTTTCTTAAAACTCTATTTATGTAAAACCAAATAATTTTCCTTTATAAAAACACTTTAAAACTATAAAAAAAATTAACCCTTTTGAAATTAAATCAAATGCACTCAAGGTGATACATAAGTCACACATAGGAAACAAGAAATCAAGGAAAAATTGTCCAATGTATACAATCAATAAATGGTTCCAATTTTCAAACAAACATGGTTAATTATAATTTATCCATAAAAAATTATCCCCTATAATGTCTAAAATATGAACTAGTATCATGGGAATCTTCCCAAGGCTCTCATAATAAAAGGAAAGAAATAATGGAAATGAACATAGTTGGCACTTAAAAACCTATCCAGGTCTAAGTAAGTCCCACTGAAATACCTAAAAATAAAAGTCCCTATAATATCTTTATCTATGAGATCGAAGAATATTTCTACCATAAAGGCATGTTACATGTAACTCCTCGACCCATGTTACCCAGAATCGGTGCATTATTACATATCATTGGCATGATATAAGGAATCATTACCTAAAAGATTGATCAATTTAGTAGCCTTGGAAGTGCTAGATATATACATAAGTCCTAAATTACATCATAAAATGAAAAACTACAACAACATAGTCTCCATAGACGACACTAATATCCCCTCGGACTACCCTTGCAAGTCAGTCATAAAATACTTTAAATACTAGGAAAAATAAAACATATAAAGGGGTGAGCTCAAATGCTCAGTAAGGGTAAACAATATAGTAGAAGATAACATAAATATTAATCGTGGTGAATAATTGAAAACCCATGACTTTAAAAATAATAAACATGACCACTTTTATGGCAGGAATATAAGTTGGGTAAATAATTTTATAATAAACATATTCATGGGTATTCTACTAGTTGAATGACCACATGAACCATCAATATTATTTTCATAATGAGGGAATTTATAATTCCATGCATTCTGAAACATTTTTTCAAGGGCTTGGCCAATTCCACATCTAATTGTCTCATGAGACCTACTGATACATCGAGGAGCTATAGTGGGCTCCACCCATCACATACTAAGTCCAATACATTCCTCATATGAAAAGGTTGAAATATAACATAAACATGCATTTGAAAACTAGCATAAAATATGTAAATAATTTAACCATAAACCATGAATGGTATAAAAATAACACATCCACAGTCAAACATATCACAAAACCTTCAATACAATATAGAAGATTTGTATCATAATGAATCGTATTCAAACAAGAATAAAATCCATCAAAGGATGTTGACATGGATGAAATTAAAACTACATGAGAGAAATAACACTTTATTTTTTAGAAATCATTTAAAGTCAAATAATTATAAAATAAAGCATTTATTTTGAAAATATTCTTATAATATTGTAAGGGAATAATAGATGATGTTATATTAGTGGAAAATAGCCACACCCACCATATAAGTTAAAAAAATATTCATACCTTAATTTTGTCGAAAAGGTCATAAAGTACCTTGTTTGGAAAATGACGGAAAGATTCCTTAAAAAGAATATAAGTTCAAATAAGGGTTTAAATGACTTTAAAACATTGTTTAGTAAATAGTAAAAATGTTTTGAAATACATTTTAAGAAAACATGGATGTGGATGATAAAGAGGCCCCAGTAGATAATTACGTGTGAATAACCTCGAATAAATACAGAGATTGTGAAATTAACCCTTACATTATACTTTTCCTTGGTCGAGGGTACATTAACCTCTTGTATAATAGTAAAATAATTTTTATTAAATTATACAAGAACCATATACATAAATATGATATCATATATGATCTTTTAATATTTCTTTGTTAGTAATATTTTACTATTATCGTCGTTTTGGGTGTTAACCGATTCGTTCTCCTTTATGTGCTTGGTTATATAAGCCTTGTTTGTTTTGAATGGGATATATTTTATTTATATAAAGAATGATATTATGCTTTTAAACATTATTTTTAACCATCAAATGAAAATTAGTCTTGAATGGATACAATGGGGAATGAATCTCATTAGGTTCGTGGAGACGGTAATCCGTACGTATGCACGAGCGACAATATCATTCTTTTGATATTAAAATCGTATATAATTGGATGGTATATCATATATAAAGAATAATTATAATGTTATATTTATTATTTAAATCATTTATACTCATTATTATACCCTTCTAAATGATGAAATGTTTGAATAACAAACTACACCACGATGTGGAGATGCTAAGTCTTACGTACGCACATATGGTGACATGTCATTAAAAAGATGGATAGAATAATGAATATGGTTGTACCATATTTATAATAACATCACAGTATATAGAATATACTGGAGTTATTATTTTATAATAGAAACAAAAAGGAAAGAAGAAGTGGAAGAAAAAAAACATGAAAGAGGTGGTCTGATATTTACCACTTCATTGGGTTCTTCCTTTTGATTTGATGAAAAGGGGTCTTTAAGATGGCATTATTACTAAATTAAGGCCTCTAAGATAAATTGAGGACAGTTGAGAGGGTATTTGGGGTGGGTTTGGCCGATCAAAATGGCTCTGAATGTGTGAATTTGAGAGAAGTGAAAGTGCCCTTTTATAAGAAAGGTGAGGGTCACTTTTGGAAAAGCTTCAAATATTATTTTATAATAAAATAATTTTTTGTTTATAATGACTCAAAAATGATTTATTTCAAGGATAATGTGGGGATGTGTTGAAAACCACTCAAATAGTAGGTTTTATATAGGTTTGGGTCACTACATTAACCTTATCTTTTAGATTTAACTCTTGGTTAATTAGTTTGACATTTACCATGTCTCTTTGTTTTCTTATATTATATGGTTAATAAACGTACTATAAACATCCAAGAGAACATCAAGTGGTTTATTAATGACATATATAATAATATTTAAGACCTTTTTTGGACCCTTAGATTTTTTGAAATAGAATATCAGTTAATAATATATTATTTGTTATAAAAACTCTTTTATGTCAGTTTTTACATTATTTGTTATTTTGTTTTTGTAAAATTCATAACAGTATAATTACTTCAAAAAAATCCTTTAATAAACACTAACATGTCATATTAACCTAGAAATTTTTTGGAATTTTTTGGAATTTATTAAAAAATAATTGATTTTTTTAAGTGAATCCCCAAATCCTTGATGAGCATCTTGGATAATATAAAATTTCTCTTATTTCTTGGATCTCATGTTCTTGTAGGGATTCACCTTTGAAACTTGATGATTTGAGAGGCTAATAGCTTCAATTTTGGGGATATAGTGATTGGAGCTTGATCTATATTGGAAAAGGTATCTTCTATAAGGTCTTTTCATTGCTGGAATTGTAAAACTTTTCTTGGGGTTTAGGACCAATTCCTTTGAAACATGGGTTTATTGTGCTTCAATAATGGGATCCTCTATTGGATCCTTTTTTAATCAAGCTCCTCCATGAAAATTTGGATCTGAATCATGGGTCTGAGTTGGTTTTTCTTGAATTTGGAGATCCTTTGGGAATTTTCTTTAGTTATAGGCACTCCAATAAAAGTTGATAAATAAATAGAGTGATCTAGTTATATCCATTTATCTTGTGTGCTTGTAGAGGTTGATCTATTTCATCAATTTATTAAAAATGTTTTTCTAGTTGTGGGTGACTTTAATCTTCAATTATATATTCAATATGAGGGGTTTCCAAGCTTCTGTGATTCATGTATTTGTATTGGTCACTCTTTTAAATAGTGTCTAAGCAATCCTTAATGGTCAAACTGAAAATATCTATGATATTAATCTTATCAGTGTAAGAGGGAGTGACCTAGTAGTGGTCATTTGGGGAGTATATTTTTTTTCAATAATAATTATAGTACTGCCATTTTTAATTCCTCCTTTTTTAGGTCCTCATGAAAGGCACTATGGAAGGGGATCCTACTAGAGTCATGGAACTCATTTGTAGGAGGCTCAGTCTCAACATTCTGTTGGTGTTGTCAATGGTGTATCCAATGATACTGTTGTTGTTTTTTCTGGTGATTCAGATGGGTTAGAAATATGGGATGATTTGGATAATGGGGATGAAGGAAATCAATTTGAGTGTGAGTCAGTTATCTAAGAGTAACTCATCTTGTAAATGAACCAGGTTTTAATGGATTTGGTTCAGAGTAAGGGTACGGAAAAGCTTATTGATGTTTATGGATTTCAAGTAGTGATGCCTAAATGTTGGGGGCCCCCCTATTTTGCTTGCTGATCGAAATGAGAAAGAGAATTGGGCCAAGGAGGATGTATCAGTTGAGCGTCCATTTGTAAACATTGAGATTGTAGGTGGGTCTGTTGACCATATTGTCCAGATTGAGCTATTTTCCTCCTTTCATGGGAAATTGGATGGTGTTGAGAAATCTTTTAATAAGCAGTAGGCTTGAAATGATGACTCTATTAGTCTTGGCCATCCCACCTTAGTAGGGAGATTTCCTATTGATGGTGTTGTCGCAAATGAGTCCCCTATGTCGGGGCATGATAATGCCAACACAATTTTCTCCTCTATCTTAGATTTTGTTAACACATCTGAATTTGACTTCCTCAATTTTGAAGGCCCTGAGAATGAAGGATGTAGTAATCAGAGGATTTCTCCCCTGATGACTACCTCTAACAGCTGATATGCTATTTAATCATCAAAGGGGATGGCCCTAGAGGTGAAGGGTGATGAGGGTTCACCATTCAATAAGGTTGTGAAAGATAATACTTTTATACATGATTCATTAGTTTAGGAGGTGGCTGCTCGGGATGACATGGATGTGCAAGACATTTTCAAAGAGGATCACTTCTAGAGGAGGCTCTAGAGGACTCGATGGATGAGGGGTCACATTTACAAGGAACGATACAATGGAGAAGAGGGTGCCACCCAACATAGGGGGGGTCTCGAGGTTGGGATCGACAAAGGAATAGATTATCTTTGTTTTTTATTCTTAATTTGGATTCATTCCCGTTATTTTTTACTTTGGTGTGGTGACGTCGCAATTGAACATTTCCGCAACTTTTCTCGTATACTTTATTTTTATTTAATAAATTTTGGAGCCATGGATTTGGGTTTCCAAATTCATGGCTGAGTCATTCTGGTATATATATGAATAATTCTATTTATTTACACGTGCACACACACACATATATATAATTTTATAATTTTATTTTGAATATAATTATATATTTATATATAAATACATTAACATTAATTTAAATATCATAATATTTATACATATATATATTAACACACACACACACACATATATATATATATTTATTTATTTATTTATTTAAATATCCATCTGGGTATAGCTCAATGGTATCCACCCCCATGGTTCCTTATGAGGTCTTGAGTTCAAGAATCACTAAGTTATTCCATACATTTCTGTGTTTCATGTGTATATTAGTAATGTAGGTCATTTCCCCGCATCAATGTAAATATATATATTTAGATATATATATATATATAAACACACAGACATATATATGTATATACATTTATTTATATATATATATATATAAACACACACATTATATATATGTATAAACACATATATATTTTAAATTTATCCATGTTTTTAAGAAAACATGGATATTTTGGTAACATTTTTACCTATGTTCTAAAACATTGTTAATTATATATATAGTTATGATTTAATTAATCTACATATATAGAAAAATAAAAAATTATAAGTATAATTATTAAAAGGTATACATAAATATATTTATTTATATACATTCACACACACACACACAAATATATATATATATAAACATGCACACAAATAGATATATAAATATACATATCAATACACACACACACATACATATATATATATATATATATATAACATATATATGTGATATGAACATATATAAGTAATATAAATATATATATATATATATTAATATATAAAAATTCAAATATAAAATTATATATATAATATTAATTTTTAATAATGAAATCTGTTAATATATGAATAAATATAGCATAATAAAATTTTATAATAAAAATTTCTTTAGATTCATTGGTTTGGTTGAAGGCTATGAATCCATAGGTCCTATATTTGAGTACTAAAGGATGAAAATTTTGAATTTTTGTCTAGGTGGTGATGTCAAGTGGTCATATTGGGGTTGTTGTGCTCTCATGCATACCAAGGGAGCATGAGGGAGTGACATCAAGGGAGTAGGGTGGGGAAATTAAAAATATAATTGATTTTAATTAAAAAAACACAATGTTGGGTTTATTAAAAAAATATGAATTTCAAAAAATAGCCATGTTTGTTAACATCACCAATTTGAGACACCTCATTTACCAACCTTTTTAAATAAATATTGCTAAATGAATTAATGATGTTTTAAAATGCCTCTAAGGAAAAAACTGACATTGCTAAATTACATTTTTCTTATAGATACATCATTACATCCTTATTCATCAAGAAAAATTTTTATTCAATATAAAATCAGTCTAGTTTCAAAAGTGAATCATGGATCAGTTTTCTTTTTTCAAGAAAACTAATCTTGGTGGGCTTCAATAGCATCAATCATGTTATCCATTTCCTTATCCTAGTATTGTCACAAATATATTATCAATGTCATTTAATCAAGAAACTTTTTTCATATTCTTAAATAACAACATCCATAGAATTAAAGAATATAAGGCCTTGTGATCTCTGCATCAAGAATATACACACAAAAAATTATGAATCAATCTTGGAAAATAGTTTCAGTCTTCATAATTTCAAATCCTTTCCCCTATAGTATTTATTTTCAATATTTAGACTATTTTGATTAAGAAAAGGTCTTAGTAATTATTCATAAATATTCAACCAATTTTAACCACAGCTCAATGAAAAATCATCTTCATGAAAACCCATCTTTAATCAGTTTAAAGGAATTCAAAAAACTTCTTAATCATTAATCAAGTGATGTTTAACCTCGTTTTTATCTTCATTAACTATGATTTGAATCTAAAATCTTCCAAATATCTATATATTTACTCAACCTCAGTTGTACTTCCTCGTCATCAATGGATATGATTTCGAGAACCCCCATTCAAATTCAGTAATTCAAAAAAGGATTTGATGTTGGCTTTAGTCATTAGTTCATCCTCTATGTTCATCCATAGTGTCTTATGTTGATTGGTTTTATTGTCTACCATTTGAGTAAAATGAGCTTCAAACGCTAACATGGCACAGCTTCCCAGATCAAAATACTCATCTATAATTAGTTTTATTCGATCTACAGTCCCTATAGTTATTTTGATATCTTGATATTTGACTTCTTTTGGTATCTTCATATTGATCATTGTTCATTCGGTATGGGGTTCATGAGAGGGCCCAATTACTATTATCTATTTATTTCCTTACCTTTACATACGTCATAAATCATATAGGATAAATTATCCTATATAGTTTAATCAAAAACATTTCCCCAAAAATCTTATGTGGGACTAGAAATATTATTGCATGGATAACATGGGACTCAATTATCTTGAGGTTGGGAAATTCATTAATGCTGGTTCCAATGAAAATGAAATCTTGGGTGCTAAAAAATTATCTTATATAGACGATGTGACTTTGTTTCACACAAATAAAATGAAAA
Source organism: Viscum album (assembly GCA_963277665.1). Taxonomy (NCBI): domain Eukaryota; kingdom Viridiplantae; phylum Streptophyta; class Magnoliopsida; order Santalales; family Viscaceae; genus Viscum; species Viscum album. The sequence continues at coordinate 1,470,053,478 of OY728131.1, read as the reverse complement.
TCCATTACACATAATATATTCTCTTAAAAAAGTTCAAAACAATGTATTTGGTGAATATATACACACACAAAAATATGAAAATATTCTGATGATATTAAAATTCATAACATTGAATTTTTAAAGAATATAGAATTCATTAGAATATTGTGAATAAATTTTTCAAATAAAATCCATTATAGTACAATGATTTTTTCGTCAAAAAATAAAATTTTTACCTCAATATAAATATATAAATAATAAATATTTGATCACAAAAAATAATGAAAAAATAAAACCAAGGATTAATTTAAATGTTCAGCATAAAAATACATGATTTTAGTAAAATATTAAAGGAATTATAATTTCATAAGAATATCATAAATGTTTCTTAATTAACTCATTTATAATATAAAATCAACAAAATATAACCAAAAAAATGTGGTGAACATATATAAAAATAGATCCACATCAAATACCCCCCACACTTTGTTTTTCCTCAATAAATTATTTAGTTAACATTAGTGGAATCTCAATATTGAAAAGTTAGAATTCCCCCAAAAAATATACTTAAATTAAATTTTCCCCATAGACTCTATCAAGTAGAAAATGTGATTTTCCCCTCAAAATTAGATGGTTTCATTGAAATAGTGGTTTCCTATTTTACAAAAAAAATATTGAAAATAGAATTTTTTTTAAAAATAATTAAACACACATCAATTTTAATATGAAAATAACTTCAAAACTTCTCTTTACCTCCTAGTGAACTAACTCAAATAATTTTAAGGAATAATTAAAAGACACTCTCTTTAGATGAGAAAACTTAATAATTTAAAGTTACCATAAATAACTCATCCAAAATCATGAAGAATAATATAATTAAAAAATATAATCTCAAACAGGATTGTGATTTTAATTTGATAACCCTTTTGGATATATATGTTATGGGTTTAATTCTAACTAAAAAATTTAAATCTAGTGATAGTTGAATAAAATTCATTCTGAGTCTTATCAATAATAAATTAAATCAAATATGTGGTAAAAATGGTGTTCTTGATTAAATTCATGATGTAATAGATATTAATATACTCATAGTGGAATCATAACCTTAAATATTAAGAAAACAATTGACCCATTGAAAATGAAAATGGGATCTTGAAAAAGAACTAATTTTGAAAAAAAAATTATGGTTTTTTATGTGTACAATAATGATTAAATATTTTCACATTTAAAATCCCCTCCCCCACACTTAAAATCCAACATTTCTCCAAATTTTAATTTTAAATGTAATAAAAATTTCAAAATAATTAATGTTAAAAATAATATTAAATTAAAATTAGAAATTATGTTTAAGAGTTGAAATATAATTCACACATCACGCCACCATAATTTCAAAAGATTTATTAAGGTTAAATTTAAAATGTATATTCTTTTTTTTAAAGACAATGAATCATCAGTTAAACTCAAGAGATAATATATTAAGCAATAATTGTAGAAACCAAAAACTTTTTCAATACAATTAAAATAGTATAGGGTGTTAAATATGGATTCAAAGTAGGTTCATAAGAATTTTCAGTGATAAATAATTATGCCAAAACTAACACCCATGACTTGAAGAACAATTTACACACATAACAAATTTTAATGGTAAAGGAAATTACCCTAGAATTAATCTCAAAATGTGGTAATATTTTAAAACTATTTGTTTATCAAAGAATTAAGAAAAATTATCAATAACATAAATATTTTATACTAAAATGAAAAATAAAACTCCCATGATAGTTATTCTATAACCAAATCAGTTCATTTTAACACTCCCTTTAATTTCTCTTGGAAAATTTCTCTTATCAGAAAATTATAGCACCTAAAGGAATTAAAGATGATTTGAGATTCCAAAAATTCAATGTTCAAGAAAGAAAATTACTAGAGGTAAATTTCAAAGATGTTTAATCCTAAAATCTCCTACTAGATAAAAATATTTTAAAAGAAAATTATTTGAATTCCCATCAAATTTTTTTAAATTGGGAACCATGAGGTATTTATGAAACAATCTAAAAAATCCCTAATAATTTTAAGAAAATTTTTAAAAAAAGGTAGAAAAATATATATTATTATTAATTAAAACTAAATAAAAAATAGAAATACCCACCGGTTTCCACCCATGTAGCATTAAATTTATAGTCTTTAGTAAGACTCAATGATTTCTCAATCGTTAATGGAAGAGATGGTACCCAACTCTTTTGGATACACTTAAAATAAATTATTATTTATTATTTAATTCACCAATAATGGTTTATTATATATTCATATCTACTAATAAAACTCAATTTAACAGCACTTTGAGGATGGTGAAAGGTCTAGACCACCTGGATTTAAGCCACCAAGGAAAAATTCTACATATTAAATCGAAGATTATAATTTTCTATGAGGCCTAAAAATATCTATCTTGGTTGAAAGAATCATAAAAATAATTATTCTTGTCCTAGTAAATCCTATAATTTTTTTAGGAATCTCTCCTAATCTCATCAATCTCACTGAAATAAAGAATTTTAATCTCATAAGTATTTTTAAAATGAAAATTCAGAGGCTCTACAACCTAAAAATATTTTTCTTGAAGCTCTTCTGGAAAGTTAAAAGAACATCCAAATATAAATGTATATGGATAAATTACAATGGGAAATTTAAAATTTGTTTTATAATAACATAATGATTTATCGATTTTCAATGATCAATCCTTCCTAGAATTAGAGATATTTTTAGTTAGGATCTAATTAATCACTCTATATTATATTTCAATATTTCCATTCGACTATAGTTGGAAAGAAGAACCTATTTGGTGAGGAAATATATATTTCTCCATCCAAATATGAACTTTTAATTCTTAAATAGAGTTCAATTATCAGTGATAAAATATTTTGGTACCCTAAATCCATAAAATATATTCTTGTTAATAAATTTGATAACTCTATTATCTTGATTATTTGGGAATTTCACTAATTCAACCCATATAGAAAAATTTTATACAACCATAAATTTATACCCATTCCCATAATAATATGAAAATGGAAACATGATGTATAATTCCCAAAGATAAAAAATTTCAACACGCAAAATTCATTTTTGAGGTAGTTCTTATTTTTTCCCACATTTCCTAACATTTAAAACTTATTATAACCGAAAACTAAAATCCTAGCATCCTTAAATAGTTTAGGATAATATAATACCATATATAAGACTTTCTGACTAGTATTCTATCCTCCATGATGTAAAACCCCTGGTGTATAATGATATCATTCAAGAATGGGAAGAATATCTTCCGCGGGAATGAACCTCCTAATATTATCATTATCATACCTCCTAAAAATTGAAGGGTAAACCCAAATAATTATTTTAACTAAAAAATGAATTTCTTCCTTTGGTTGCGGGAAAAAAAATATAATGACTCAATCAATAAAAAAAATCAAAATATCCATACTAAGAAGTTTTTAAAATTTTACTATAAGAATTATTTTCATCTAGAAAAAGAGAATTTATCTCCCTAGGATCATCAGTTCGAGTACTATAAAACCTATTTAAATAAATAACAAAATATTTTAACTCTTTTATTATATTTTATATCTATATAAAATTCTTGTAGAAAATTTATCCATCTAATGAGTCTATAATTGGAATCTTTTTTAGACAGCAAGTATTTAAAGGTATTTTGGTATTTAAAAATAATAACTTTAAAACCTATTGAGTTTTTAATGAACTTATTTGGATAAACAATTGCGTCCAATAAATCCTTCTATGTAGTTGTGTAATTTTTTTAGCATTATCTAGAAACCTCCTAGTACAGTACATTGCATGCAACTTCTTATCCTACCTCTATCCTAAAACTATTCATACATCCACATCAATAACATCACACATAAGTTCAAATAGAAAATTCCAATCTGGGTAAATGATGATGGGAAAATACTTGAGTTTATATATAATAATATTATAATATTCAATACATTTTTCATTTAAATTTAAAAGATTATCTTTCTATAGCAGAAAAAATAGGCATACTTATTTTTTAGAAGAAAACTTTCATGAATCTCTAGTGAAAACCGGAATGGCCTAAAAAATAGATAACACCTTTTACATTTATAAGTGGGTAGAATTTAAATAACCTGAATATTAGAATTAAAAACCTCAATACCCATCCTATACACCTTTTTAGAAATCAAATTTCCTTAAATAACCATTAATTGACATTTTCTAATTAAGGAAAACTGTTGTATCAATTAATATCTCTAAAAAACAAACAAAATATTAAAATATCTCTCAAATGTACTCCCAAAAATAGAACATTCATCCATAGAAACATTTATTATTATCTTAATCATATAAATAGATACTTTATTCCTGTATATTTGAATAGTAAAAAATTCACCACATAAAACAAATTTATTTTATTGGTAAGAAACTTTCCCAAAGGGGCAAGTGAAAGTGGTTTTCAAAAGTTATTCTGAAGCTATAAGGATATGGTTATAACTAGAATAGCCATCCAAAAAAAGAATAATTCATTTCAAGATAGCCTATCAATAATTTAATCCAAATAATAGAATTTGAAAATGATCCTTTATAGAATTAATTTCCAATAATCTATACAAATTCTCTATTTAGTTGCTTTTCTACCTTAAATTTGTTCTTTTTTCTCATTTATAAAAATAATGAAACCCCCTTATTTTTAATTACAAGGATTAAGATAACCCAGAAACTTTATGAATAGTATAAATTATTCCAATATCTTGAATCATGATTAGTTAATCTATAACAACCTCTTTCAAGCTTTTATTTATCCTTCTTTGACCACAAACTCTCATTTTATGACTAGGATCTGTAGGGATGATGTTCATAAAAAAATGAAGGATCAATCCCTTTAATTACATAAATGTTCTAGCATGTGGTATTTTCTATACATTATCAACATTTTTAATATCTTTATCTATTGGTTTTTATCTAACTCATCAAAAATGGTGAATAGAAGAGAATAATTCACACCCAAAAAAATAAATATTCTAGGTGTGAAGGAGATTATTTGAGATTAATGTATATTGTATTTTAATTGGATAGTAGAATCTTTGTCATAAGAGTATCATGGTATTCAAAAAATTTCATAAAGTGAGAATGAAACTTTTATATATCCTTAATTTTAAGATCAGAATTAAATTTTTTCTCAATGTTATCCAAAGTGGATAGATAACCGCATTTAGAATCTAAATTTGGTTTTATTTTTTTCCCTTAAAAATTCTTCAATTTTTTGGAATATTTATCCCTTACATGAATTAAAAGGTACCTCCCCTTTAGTTAAAGAAGTACAATCAACTATAATCTCTCTAAAATGTTTATTAATATTAAGAATATAAAAATCATCATCCTGATTTCTCTCTAAAGCTATACTTGATCTATAATCCATCTCTTCTTGTTAAAAATGTAGTTTCCTGGGTTTTAGAATAGGTTATCTTTTCCCTAACTTTTAAACATTCATTTTTGGTGGTAAGACCAAAACTATTCTTGATATTCAGAACTAAATTTTATGAGTTTTATTGATCCATGGACTTTTCTTAGAGGGTTTTAAGGACCAAAAAGTTCCTTGAGGTTTAGTGTGATTTTATGGTGCAGTGGGGCCTAGAAAATCAGTTTTAGGAATGTGTAGAAAAATGCACATGGTTTGAAAATTCCATAAGACCTATTGGGAGTAACTATACTACCCTCCATTAGAATTTTACAAGGTTTAAAAAATATTATTGGAGTGGGTACATGGCCATGTGGAACCTCTGTAGTTTTTAGAAGATTGGATTTACATGGTCTCTGTATGGTATAGAAAATTGTGTTCCTAACTGTACAATGTGGGTGCCTTAGACAGTGGAATCTACATGGTTTGGAAAACTATGAGCCTAGTTATGTGAGGGGTGATCCCTTTTCGACAGAGTGTGTATAGTTGGAAAATGGTTAGCCAAACTGTGTGAGCTAACAATTTTCCTTATATAAATTTATGAAATATTAAAAATTACCTCCCTTATACTTATAATTTATCGTCCATTTATCCTCCCTTTCATGCATGTAGCACCTCTAGGCTATGGTAAGAACTACCATTTCTCTTCTTCTAGCCTATATCCAAAGTCTATCTATTAGACTATGATATTTGATTTTTTGGTGGCTATGGATTTTTCTCATTAATACCTTTAATATTTTATCCTATCCTTTATATTTATCTCTCCATATGGAGCTCTAAATCCATTCATGATATTTTACCCTATTTTTAGGGAATTTTTCTAAAATGATGAGTTCTCTTGTTTTGAATCGAGTTAGATGATGATAATGTAAAAGTGTATGACTATGAGTGTAAGGTAGGTGATTCCTAGATTTCTCCATAATTTTGCATCCATTTTGGGTGCATTATCAAATATTTGTGGGGTGTGTGACTGATGGAGACCCCTATAATTAAATTGATGCATTAAAATTTATAATGGCATGTCAAGGAGTATCGTTGGGAATACCCTAGTCCATTAATATGTGATAATACTTTATAGGACTTTAGCACACTTGGGAAGATTAGTAAAAGTGTGTAATTGAACTGTTTAAACTTTTATATTGATTTTTTTGGTTCCATGGGAATGTCATAGACTTAACCTCTGGATTGAGGTGATACTGATCACCTGGATTGAGGAAACATTGTTCATCAGGTTGGGAGAGGCCTGGGGAATATTAGGTGATGATGATCACCAAGTTGGTGATATGTTTTTTGAATTGAGGCGATGAGATCATAGGATTTGGGCATGGCCCTTATGATTTGAGATGGCATTGACCATCGAGATTGGATAACATGGTTGCAGGGGAACGAGGTCTCATATGATGTCTCCAGGGTATTGTTTTGGTGATTATTGCTCGCCATTTTTTTGGCCAATGTGATGTTAGAGTCACGTGAACCTAGATAGGACTCATAAAAATGTGGTTTTGACTACTAGTTGTGGGTGGAGTCCCTCGTATATTATAAAACATGGGTTATAGTGTTGATGATTGGTTATGTTTGGGGGTTCTCACCATAGAAAGACACATGGATGTTAATTGACCATTAGTTAATTATGATGTGTCCTTTAGTTTTGGGCTGAGGATTGTTGGGATAATTGAGGTCATTGGGATAGGACATTAAGAGGATGGATATCATCGTACCTTGGTACATCAGGATTCAAGACAACAGTGATTATTATTTAGAAGATAGATATCATTGTGCCTTAGGACTCTAATCTGCGAGCCAACAATGATTTTTCTGAGCTGAGGTCCAAGGTACTAGTGAGTTGTTTTGGGTGTTTTATTTAGATTTTGAGTTACATGGAAGATGGACCAAGGTGTTAGTGACAAGATTATATGTTGAACTTGAGTGTTCACCTTGTATGATATTCGGTAGTGTATTCCATGGTTGTTATTCCATGGATCCCCACCACTGAATTTATATATAGGAAGACACAATCAATATTAAATATATTTAACTAGGGGAATGTCTTCATAATTATCAATGGTGGCTGAAGTAGATGATCATATTCATGAAGTAGTTGATCATAAGGGAAGCAGGTTATTTATTGAATATGCATATGGTTCCTTTCTATTTATTTTTAGTAAATCTATATTATCATGAATTTAAGAAAGGAAAAAAAATTGGTGGCCCACTGAGATTATTCTCACACCCTACACGGGCCCAACAGGATGTTTGTAGACATTATGTCTCTTTGATCAGGTAAGAGACTAAGCCTAAGATCTGGACCATTCTAATCAGGTTATATTTCTCAGCATGGGATGGATATAAATAAATCAGGATGGTTCCTCTACATCATCTAGAGTTTTCCCTTTTGAGAAATCATCATTCTTATATATGTATGTACTGATAAGGTTTTCCCCATGTGATCCATTTAATCTTTCTTATATGACCTACTACAACATGTTGTTTGTTTATAAATTATATTTTTGGTATTATTCTATCTATTGTATTTTTTATGATTTCTCTGAGTTTATATGTTGACACAAATATGTATGGTCTTATTATATTGTATTATATACATGTGTACCATTATTATTATCACCACCTGAGGGTATAGTCTTCCCACTATTATCCCTTTACACCGTTATTGATAGTCAAAAACCTTTGGTGTACAGTGATTCGTTTCTATGTACTAGTGTCCAACAATCCCAGAGAACCATTTTAAATTGTATTACGTGTTGGGGTTCTACAAATGGTATCATAGGTAGTTTTATTCTCTAGGATTCAGTGGTCACATTTGGATGGTTCTTAATGGTATCATAGGTAGTTTTATTTTCTTATTTGGTATTACTATTATGGAAATTGTAGTCTAGAGAATAATTTATATTCATAACTAGGTACATATCTTGTGTTTAGGTTTATATAGAAATATGCACAGGGGGCAGATCAAGTTTCCAGTGGTGTAAAATCTATGTTCTGTTGTGTTATTTTGAAATCTTATTTGATTTCAACCTCGATTGGTGCACTTGGGTGTGATGTGTATATGTTATATGATTTTTAACCTTGTTAAGTATTGAAATTTGGGTTTCATTACACTTCCTTATGGGTACTTAAGGTCATATTATGTGTGTTGTCTTTGTATTTTCATTGGGAACCAGGATTATTCTAAGAGGGGTTGGGTTGTTTTAAGTGTCGAAGGAGGAAGCTAAATATTGGTTTCCTACTAAGCCTCTCTTGGTGGCATTATACTTATCCATCCTAGGAAGTTTGTTCTAATGAAACATGTGAATGATTCTATAAGTATGTGATATAATGGGCTGGAATCTGGTGTGAGTAGGAAGGGATTATGATGAGGGGTGATCATTTTAAAGTTTCAACAAAGAAGCTAAATGATGTTTTCCTGCATAGCCTATTTAGAGGAATTCTATTTAGATACATAGGATTGATATATATGATATGTGGTACTTGGCCCTGATATGGGTAGGTAAGGGTCCATGAGGCCAGATTATATGTGATTTCTAACTCTAGTTTGGGTTGGAAGGGGGTTGTGAGGCCTGATGATACATGATACCTGACCCTAGTATAGATAATGGGCCTTAAGGCCAGAAGTCATGAGACCTATTGTGGTAAGATATTATAAGGGTGGAGAGATTGGGATACCTATTATAGTCCTATTTGTGACATTATTATATATTTTTATTGTTGTTTGACCATCATGAATGGTATTAAAAAAGATAATAGCTAGACGGGCTCTAGTGTAGCATCAGGTGGGAGGTGACATGGTGTTGCATGAGTGTGCATGGGATGATTCCCCTGAGGGTCAGGATGAGGCCCTAGAGGGTCAATATGGTCATGAGGAAAATTTAATGGCTCAGGTACATGTGGTATAGTCATGGGATATGGAATATTTTGGGTAATGGATTGACGAGCAGCTTGGGGTGATCCTGGTTTGGATTATTCAGGGAATTGACCAGGGATCTTAGAGAGCTAATCCATCTATGAAATTTCTGACTCAAGAGTTCTAGTTATATAACCCATCACTGTTATAGGGTGAGGGTGGACTATATATAGTAGATAACTATATAGAATCAATCCTGAAAATCTTTGACCTACTGGAGACACCCCTATGTCAGAGGGTGTCTCTTGTGATGTAAATGCTCAAAGGATCAGTAAAGTGCTTGTGGGGTGCACATGTTCAGGTGGGAAGACTATCGAGGAGTGGGTATATGGCACTATTATTCTAGTTTGGTAATCCTGGACATATTCAGATCTAGTGTGATCTGGTTTGGATGGATTTTTGGGCATGAGGCCAGATGGGAAATCTAGAGAGGTTATGTAGGAATTCTTATCGGATAGCTAGGAGACAGGGACTGAGGTAGACTTAGGGATCTAAGGTATAACCAGGAGATATATCAAGAGATTTTATCCAATATCTAGATACATGTAGAGGTCATGGAAGAGATAGTGGGACCTATTAGTGGGTCTAGTGGTTAGTAGCTGGTGAAGCTCCCTGAGGAGGTCAGGCCTCAAGTTTTCAAGATTTAAGTTAAGTGCATGTAGTGGAGCTACGAGGAACTCAATAGACTAGGGATATGACTATATTTATATGTATTATATAATTATGGGCATGATTGGGTTTTCCTTTTGTTTGTATTTGGATATTTTTGATGTACATGGTGTATCTGTATTGTTTTTGTAGTAATCAAGTGCTGGTTTGTAGTTTGGAATTAACTATGATGTGTGATATATATTTATAATAATTATATAATTATCGAAATGATTGGGTTTTCCTTTTTTTGGATTTGGCTCATTTTAATGCACATAGTTCATGTGTATTTTTTTGGACTAACCAGATGCTGGTTTGTAGGTTGGCATTGACTATGATGTGTGATATATATATATGTGTGTGTGTGTGTGTGTGTGTGTGTGTGTGTCTATGTGTGTGTCTGTGAGGTGAGTTAGCATCATGATCTATTATGGGAATTGATGGAATGTGGGTTATACATGAAGTGTGTCAGAATCTGGGAATCAATTTGATATAGGTTGTATATGAGGTGTATATGCATATGAACATTGATGTAATTAAGGTTCTATATGAGGTGAATAGGTACCAGGATGTTTTTGGGAATTCATATTCATATATAATGAATGATTATTTGGAAATCTGTTGAGTTGTAGGATCTATTGGTACCTGTTGAGTTACATGGTTTAATGAGTGCCATGTATGGAATATGAACTTTTGGGCATTTGATGATATGTATCACATTATAGGTGTGAGATATTAAATGTACATATTTTGATCACCTAATGAGTTCCAATAATTGTGGTACATCAAGGAAGGAATTTTGATTCCATGTATGGTCAGTGGAAAATTGAGATTCTTATTTTGGGTCTGGAAGTGACCAGGTTGGTAACTCCTATTGTGGGTAGTGCCTTGAGGGAAGTTGACATGTGGCATGATAATCAGGGTGTATTGGGTTCATTTAAAAGATATTTGTATGTTATTAACATCTATGGGTAATTTTTTAGAGATTGGGGGTGAGATATGTGATTTTGGGGAGACTATATAGTTTTGGGTTATTTATCAGGTTAGATTTTCCCATCCTTTTTGAATACTCATGTTTGGTGGTAAGACCAACCCTTTTATTGATTTTTAGAACTTAATTCTATGATTTTTATTGACACAAGGCATTATTTTTAGATATATTTTAAGGATTGGTATGTTCCTAGGGTTTTAAAGTGATTTTTGGGTGTGGTGGGGCCTAGAAACTCAGATTTGGTAAATCACAGATAGAGGTATATGATTTTAAAAAATTGTATGTTCTCCTAGGAGCAACTATCCATACCTCTAGTGGAATTATACACGATTTAAAAAACCTTCATGAGGTGGAACATGTCTAAATCCTTGACCCAAGTTACCTAGAGTCAGTGCATTATTACATAACATTGGCATGATCACAAAAGATAAAGTCTCGAAAGACCGAATTGATTAGTAGCCATAGAAACACTAGATACATTCATAAGTCTTACATTACATCATACAGTGAAAAACTACAACAACAAAGTCTTCATAGTCTACACTCATATACCCTCAGACTATCCCTACAGGTCAGTCATAAAATATTTCTTCACATCCTAGGAAAAATAAAACATAGAATGGGGTGAGCTCAGATGCTGAGTAAGGATAACAATATAGTGGAAACTTTTATAAATAAGCATAAACATTTAAGGGAATGTATACTAAAACAAAAGCCTTTTAAACTTTAATGTCATCATAATATGGAAAAAAAATAAAATCAAATAATCCCATTTACATATTAACATGGATATTCTACAAGTTGAATAATCACATGCAATATCAATAACCACTTTCAAAATGATGGAATTCATAATTCCAGACTACCATTACCACATAGTCAAGGCCTTGTGCCAAGACTAAAAATAATATTTTGTCAAGGCCTTCTGCCAAACCACTATTTTGTCTCATGAGACCTACCGATGCATCGAGGATCTATAGTGGACTCCACCCATCACTTACTAAGTCCAATGCATTCCTCATATGAACAGGTTTAAACATAACATAAACATTTGTATTAAAACTAGCATACGAAATGTCAATAATTTATCCATTAACCATGAATGTTATAAAAATAACACATCCATTGTAAAACATATCACAAAACTTTCAATACTATATGGAAGTTTTGTATCATAATAAATGAACATGAAATAAGCTTAAAATCCATCAAAGGATGTTGACATAGATGAAATCAAAACTGTTTGAGAGAAATATCTATTTTTTGAAATCATTTAAAAGTCACATAATTATAAAAAAAACATTTGATTATAAAATATTCTTATAAGCTTGTAAGGGAAGATTCGAGGATTTTATAATGGCAGAAAATATCCACACCAGCCATATAAGTTTAAAAAAAGACATTCTTACCATAATTTTATCAAAAAGGTTAAAAAGGACCTTGTTTGGGAAACGACTGAAAGATTGCTTTATAAACATCTTATAAAAAGTCAAACACGAGTATAAATGACTTTAACCTATAGTTTATAAAATAGTAATAATGTTTTGAAATACACTTTTAAGAAATATGGATGTGGATGATAAAAATCCACGAGTAGATAATTATGTATAGACAACCTCGGATAATGAAGAGATTGTAGAATAAACCCCTACCTTGTAATTTTCCTTGGTCAAGGGTAGTTTAACCTCCTATATAATGTTGACATTATTTTTATTAAATTATACAAGAATAATATACATTAATAAGATATCATATATGATCTTTTAATATTGTTTTGTTAATAATATCTTGGTATTATCGTCGTTTCAGGTGTTAACGGATTCATTTTCCTTTATATTCTTTGTAATGTGAGTCATACTCATTATGTATGGAATGTATCTTATTCACATCCAAAATGATATCAAGTCTTTAAACATTATTTTTAATCATCTAATGAAAATTAGTCTTGAATGGGTATGCTGGGGAATGAATCTCATCGCGTTCATGGAGACAGTAATCCGTACGTACGCACGAGAAAAAATATCATTCTTTTGATATTAAAATAATATATAATTGGATGTTATATAATATATAAAGAATAATTATATAGTTGTATTTATTATTTATAAGAATTACACATCATTATTATACCCATCCAAATAATAATGTATTGAATAACAATTACACCACGACATGGAGACGGTAATCCGTACGTACGCACGTGTGGTGACATGTCATTTAAAGGATGGATAGAATAATGAATATGGTTGTACCATATTTATAATAACATCACGGTATATATAAGTTACTTGATTTATTATTTTAGAATGGAAACAACAAAGAAAAAGGAAGTGGAAGAAGAAAGGAACTTGAAAGAGGTGGTGATATTTCTACCACTTCTTCGGGTTCTTCCTTTTGATTTGATAAAAAGGGATCTAGAGGTCAGCTTTCTGACTAATGAAAGGCCTCTAGGATGAAGTTAGGATAGTTGAGAGGGTATTTGGGAAGATTTTGGTCAGTCAAAATGGCTTTGAATGTGTGAATTAGAGATAAGGGGGAGTGCCCTTTTATAAGAGGGGTGGGGGCACCTTAGGAAAAGATATAAATATTATTTTATAATAAAAGAATTTTTAGTTTCTAATTGCACAAAAAGAGATTATTTAAAGGATATAGTGGGTATGGGTCGAAAACCACTCAACCAATAGTTTTTAGACTGGTTTCAGTCACTATATTAATTTTATGTTTTAGATTTAACTCTATGTTAAATAGTTTGACATTTACCATGTCTCTTCGTATTTTTATATTATATGGTTAATAAACTTACTATATACTTCCAAGAGAACCAAAAATGGTTAATTAATGATACACCTATAATTATATAATTCATTTGGCCAAACCTTAGATTTTTAGGAATATAATATCAATTAATAATATAATATTTTTTTTAAAACTCATTTATGTCAATTTTGACACTTTGGTATTTTGTTTCTTCTAAATTCATAATAGAATTATTACATTGAAAAAATTCATCTAACCAATCCTAATATGAAATATTAACCTATAAAATTAGTTTAATTCATAAAAAGTCTTATATTACATTTATTTGGATATTTATAATATCAATTATTTTAATATTTCATTAATTAGGTAATTACTACATCATCATTGTGTCATAAATAAATTAAATTATTTAATGTCTGAAAAATATAAATAAAATACCATTATGTAGGAAATATTTTTATATTTATAATTAATATTTATAGTCGAATTTTTCTTATGTATTACCATATATTAAAAATGTTTTAGTTATTAAACATTGATCTTAACTCTTTTAACTCTTCTTTGAACTAAATAATAATAAATATCCTAATCTAATCCATGTGGACCAAAGATGTTCATATTTTATTAATAAGGTTTTTTTGGGTCAAAAAATACTAATCCAATAGAATTAGGACATGTGTTAGGGTAATAATAATATCATTTTTACCCTTAATTACCCTATTTACTTTCAACCGTGGTAAATAAAAGTAAAAAATTACTATTCAACAAAAATTATTTTCATCTTATTAAATGACATTTTACTTACTAATATCAACCGTGTCTCTCAGATTTTTAAATTTCCACTCACATATGTGATAAAATTTAGTTTAATGTGAATCTGCAAATTCTCCTAGGAGGTGGGTAATATACGGTGAAAAGTTCAATAACATTTTTATATATCAAAAATTATTATAAACTAACTCCAATGAATTACATTGAACTTATATACGTATTATATATCTATTTTTACCCAAAATAAATTTGAATAAAATAAATAATTATTTAAATAAAAATTCTGTTTTAAACTACAACTTAGTGTTTTTCACTATTCATCAAAAATAGAATGTTTTTAGAAAAATACCAAAAAAATCACCCAAAGCTAATTTTGATATTCCGAATCCAAAAATAAAGTCCTTTTTGAAATATAAAATTTATAAAATTACAAAAATTGGGTATTACTATTCATAATGGCTAGTTTGATTGGTTGTGGTGTGTTAGAACTCGAAGTTGTGTACAACACACGCTACTATATTATTCAAACAGAAGGGTATTGTGGAAGCATGGGGTGTTACATTCTCCCCTCCTTCAAATAATTTTATCCTCTAAATTTTTAGAATACTACCACATGAAAATACTCAGGTGGTTCTTCATCATAAGTTCCTCGGGTTCCCACGTTACCTCTTACATCTAATGGTTTCTCCATATAACTTTTACCAAACGATTTTTCTGCTTTCTCAGCACTCTGTTGTATCAAGAAACATTAAAGGATCTTCATAATAAGACAGATCAAGTTCCAATTCTAATTCCTCATAGGTGAGGACATACGTTGGGTCAGGCATGTATTTTCTCAACAGTGATACGTGGAACACATCATGGACTTTGGAGAGACTTCACAGCATTCCCAAACGGTAAGCTATATCCCCAATTCGTTCTATAATTTTGAAAGGTTCTATGTACATGGGACATAATTTTCACTTCTTACCGAAACGTATAACACCCTTCCATGGAGATACCTTCAAGAAGACATGCTCTCCTACCTGAAATTCCAAATCCTTCCTTCGGTTATTGACATAGCTCTTCGGCCTACTTTGAGATGCTTTGATGTGGGTTTGTATTACATTCACCTTTTCCATCGTTTCCTCCATAAGTTCTAGGTCTACGAGTTTTCCTTCAGCAACATCATCCCAACAAGTTGGTGTGCGACATCTCTTTCCATATAATGCTTCATATGGTGCCATCCAAATACTTGAATGGAAGCTATTGTTTTAAGAAAATTCTACCAGAGGTAAATATTGATCCCACATACCCTAAAATTCAAGTGAGCATGATCTCAACATGTCTTCTAAGGTTTGAATAGTCTGTTCTAATTTTCCATCAGTTTGGGGGTGGTAAACAGTGCTCAAATGAAGCTCAGTATCCAAGGCTTTCTGAATAATTTTCCAGAATCTTGATGTAAAACGTGGATCATGATCAGAATAAATCGATAGTGGTACTCCATTAAGTCTCAAAACTTCATTAATATATAGTCGTGCAAGACGTTCAAGTGGTAAATCTTCCCTTATTGCAATGAAATGTGCTGACTTGGTAAGACGATAAAAAATTACCCATATTGCATCATTCCTTCTAGGAGTCTTTGGTAGTCCCACAACAAATCCCATCGTAATATTTTCCCATTTCCACTTTAGTATGGAAAGAGGTTGCATGACTCCTCCAGGTTGTTTCCTTCTATCTTTCACTTATTGATAAACCATATGTCATGATACAAAATCAGTAGTCTCCCTCTTCATGTTGTCCCAAAAAAATGTTCCTTCAAATCTCTATACATTTTGGTGCTCCCATGGTGTATAGAGAAATTGGAACTATGAGCATCATCCATCAATTCTCTTTTTAGATCAGGTATATCAGGAACACAATGTCTCTTCCCAAATTTCAAAATTCCATCTTCATACACAAAGTCACTCAATCTCCCATCATTCACATCTTTCATCTTCTTTTGAAACTCTTCATCATCGGTCTGAGAACTCTTTATCCATTCTAGTAAATATGGTTTCGAAACCATTTGAAATATTATTGATGTTTCACCTTCCATGTTGATTCCCATATCCATCATTACTAGATCCATGAAAATAGGATCCCTTTCCACTCTCATCTTGTTCAAAACTCCATGATCCTTTCTACTCAAAGAATCTGCCACCTTATTTGACTTCCTCATGTTGTAGTGTATCATGAAATCATAATCCTTTTGTAGTTAAAGCCATCTCCTTTGCCTCATGTTGAGTTCTTTCTGTGAGAAAATATACATCAAACTCTTGTGATCAGTATAAATCTCAAAATTTTCACCATAGAGATAGTGTCTCTAAATCTTCAAAAGTAAAGATTACAGCTGCTAACTCAAGATCATGAGTAGGATTGTTTTTTTAATGAATTTTTAGTTGTCGTGATGCATAGTCAATAAACCTATCATTCTGCATAAGGACACAACCAAGTCCTATCTTCGATGCATCAATATAAATAACAAACCCTTCATCCCCTGATGGTAGAGTCAAAATATGAGCATTGACTAATATTCTCTTTAGTTCTTCAAAACATTCTTCACACTCTTTTTCCCAAACAAATTTAACCCCTTTCGTGTGAGCTTTGTTAATGGGTTAGCCAACCGAGAAAAATTATGGATGAAACTTCAATAATAACCTACTAAGACAATAAAACTACATACCTCAGTTATACTCATCAGTGCTGGAAATTCTTGGATTGCCTTGGTCTTTGAAGGATCAACGGAAATTCCATCATTAGAGATAATATGTCTAAGAAAAGAAATCTCCTAAAGCCAGAATTCAAACTTGCTAATCTTCCTATATAATTCTTGTCTTCTAAGAGTCTTCATGATAATGCGCTATTGATTTTCATGATCTTCATAGATTTTAGAGTATACTAAGATATCATCAACAAATACCACTACAAATTCATCATGATATTCCTTGAAAACTATATTCATTAGATCTATGAAGACGGAGGGTGTATTAGTCAATCCAAAAGGCATTATTGTAAACTAATAATGCACGTACCCAGTTCGAAATGTTGTCTTCAGAATGTCTTCCTTCTTCATAGCCGATGGTATCCAGATCGAAGGTCGATATTTGAAAATTATTGAGCTCTTTTAATTTGGTCAAATAAATCATCAATGCGAGGTAGAGGATTCTTGTTATTTATTGTTATAGCATTGATCTCCCTGTAGTCGATACACAACCTCAAAGATCCATATTTCTTCTTAACAAAAAGGATAGGGGATCATCGTGGAGAAACACTAGGGTGAATAAATCCAATATTACTCAAATACACTAGTTGTTTCTTTAGTTATACTAATTCCACAATTTCCATTCTATAAGGGGTCTTAGATATGGGCCTTGAACTAGGAATTAAGTCAATGGAAAACTCAGTTTCTCATTCTGGAGGATGTCCAGGTAAATATTCTTGAAACACATCAACATATTCATTCACAATATGTACATCCTCTATTTGAACATTCCTTTACTCATCCATAATTATTTTATTCTCTTCCTCCCCAATAATTTAATTTAGTTGAGCTACTGTGGGTGGATCTAGATAAGAATCAGGTGGTGATGATTCCTCTCTAAAGATAAGGTGTTCTTTATCATTGTCATCAGAAATCATAACCTCCTTCTTGTTACAATAAATTTTCACATCATGGTCTGAAATCCAATTCATACTGAGGATTATATCAAATTAAATCATGGGTATGAAGATGATATCAGCAAATAAAGAACATTTATGTGCTCTAATGGGGAATGATTCACAAAACTTTATTGCAATGATACTTCCCTTATATGTTTTGAATGAAAACTCCCTTGTTAAATCAAATTAGAAATATCTAATTTTCTTAGCAAACTGGGAAGATATGAAACAATTCAGTGATCCAGAATCAAATAATGCATCTTCTAAACTTGAGGAAACCATTAAATTACCTACCACAATGTCATTCGGAGCTTCAACCACAGTAGTAGTGATAACAAAATATTTTCCTTGTTCCCTTATCTTTTTCTAAGTATTGTTTCCTTGGCACTTAGGACATTAATTTTCATAATGCCTCATTTCTATATAGTAGTATCATTCAACATTGACAACCTCTTTCTTTCCCTTGCAATCACGAGCTTGGTGGCATTTTTAACCACATTTGTAACATACTCCCATTCCCTTCAAGCAAGTACCTGGGTGTTTCTTCCCACATTTACTAAAGGATGCATAATCAACTTTTCCCTCATTCCCCTTATTTCTATTTTTAGAGTGTTCAATAGATCATTTCTTCTCTTGCTTTTCCTTAAAGTCATAAGACTTAGATAGTTCTTTTTCTGTCTATATAGCACATGAGACAATATCTTCGTATGATGAGAATGATTATGAGACTAATGCTCGATAGAGAAACGATTTTAACCCATCAATGAAACTATCAATATTACTTCTTGGGTTATTTATATAATCTGTAGCATGCATTTCTATCCTTGGAAAGATATCCTCATACTTTGAGATATTGTCATTCTCCTTCTGCCTCAATCTCAGAAATTTCCTTTCCATATCTACTCGATGATCACGAGGAAAGTATTTTTCTAAGAAAATCTCTTTAAACTCCCCCCATTCCATATTTGATACTTCATAATCTTCCTTTGTGTTTTGAATCAGTGACCTCCATTGATCGGCATCTCTAGTGAGGCGGTAAACTGCCATGATAACTTTTTCCCTTTCACTACTCCCTAAGGCATGGAATATTTTCTCTATGTAATTTATCGATTTCTCAGCTACTAATAGATTTTTACTCCCATTGAATGTTTGTGGTTGTTTCCTCATGAAGCAATCTATCATTGATCCTCTATGATGTGGATCAAGGTGCTCCATACGGGTAAGGTAATTATTCATAACTAGAGTGAATTGTCCCAATATAGTGATAAGCTGATCAGCACTAGTTGTATCACCAGCTCCACTATAATTATCTTGAGCATGAGGTATATCCCTACATGGAGTGCATGCATTGATACGATTTCCATTCCTTCCATTAGGTTACATTTCTAAACAATGTCATAAACTATATTACTTTATGAATCAAAATACATAATTCCAAAATTCTAAAACACTTAACATAAATTGAACAGTTTATGGATATAATCCATAATCATAAAAATAATTATTTGAGGAAGTATATACTCATAAACCCTTCATAATGGTTTGTAATGAAAATGATAATTATCCTAAGCATATCCCCTAGGACTGTCGTAACCAAGAGTGTAGAAAGGCCTGTTGTTGTGCACCAGTTCCCGTTTGAGTCTAGCTCAAAACGGTGTTTTTAGGTTTTACCCCTTGGTATATCTATGACAAATCCATCTCTACCTTCTTTTATCCAGACCGGGATATATTTCTCCAAAAACTCACAAAATCTCTAAAATACCAACATTCTAGGAAGTTCATCTACACTGATCCTCAAAGTCCATCTTAGGTCTATGTGCTCTAATTAGAGTTTATCTAAATCTAGCTTCCAAGGTTTTTACTAAACTTCCCCTGATTCCAACTGTAACACCCTGACCCCAGTTACCTAGAGTCCGTGCAATATTACATAAAACTGGCAAGATCACAAAAGATCAAGTCTCGAAAGACCAATTAGTTTAGCAGATTTGGAAACACTAGATACATTCATAAGTCTTACCTTACATCATACAGTGAAAAACTACAACAACATAGTCTCCATAATCCACACTCATATCCCCTCAGACTATCCCTGCAGGTCAGTCATAAAATATTTCTTTACATCCTGGGAAAAATAAAACATAGAAAGGGGTGAGCTTAGATGCTCAGTAAGGATAATAATATAGAGGAAACTTTCAAAAATAAGCATAAACATTTAAGGAAATGTATAACTAAAACAAAATCCTTTTAAACTTGAACTTCAGAATAATATGGAAAAAATAATATGAAATATTTCCATTAACTTATTCACATGGATATTCTACTAGTCTAATAATCACATGCAATATCAATAACCACTTTCATAATGATGGAATTCATAATGCCATACTATCATTACCACATAGTCAGGGCCTTGTGCCAAGACTACAAATAAGATTTTGTCAAGTCCTTGTTCCAAGACACTAGTTTGTCCCATGAGACCAACTGATGCATCTAGGAGCTAAAGCGGGCTCCACTCATCACTTACTAAGTCCAATGCATTCCTCATATGAACAGGTTTAAACGTAACATAAACATTCGTATTAAAACTAGCATATGAAATGTCAATACTTTATACATTAACCATGAATGGTATAAAAATAAAACATCCACTTTCAAACATATCACAAAACCTTTAATACTATATAGAAGTTTTTTATCATAATAAATCAACTTCAAATAAGCTTAAAATCCATCAAAGGATGTTGACATAGATAAAATTGAAACTATTTAAGAGAAATATCTCTTTTTTGAAATCATTTAAAAGTCACATAATTATAAAATAAAACATTTACTTTGAAAATATTCTTATAAGCTTTTAAGGGATGCTTCGACGATTTTATAACGGCGGAAAATAGCAACACCCACCATATAAGGTAAAAAAAGACATCCTTACCTTAATTTGTTCGAAAAGGTTAAAAAGGACATAGTTTGGAAAACGACTGAAAGATTTCTTTATAAACATCTTATAAAAAGTAAAACAATGGTATGCATGACTTTAAACCATAGTCTAAAAAATAGTAAGAATTTTTTCAAATACATATTTAGGAAACATGGATGTGGATGATAAAGATGTCCTAGTAGATAATTATGTATAGACAACCTCGGATAATGAAGAGATAGTAGAATTAACCCTTTCCTTATACTTTTCCTTGGTCGAGGGTAGGTTAACCTCCTGTATAATGGTGAAATGATTTTTATTAAATTATTAAATAATCATATACATTAATATGATATCATATATGATCTTTTAACATTTTTTTGTTAATAATATCTTAGTATTATCGTCATTTCAGGTGTTAACGGATTCTTTTTCCTTTATATTATTTGTTATGTGAGTCATAATAATTATGGATGGGATATATCATATTCATATCCAGAATTATATCAAGTCTTAAAACATTATTTTTAATCATATAATTGAAATTAGTCTTGAATTGGTACGATGGGGAATGAATCTCATCGCGTTTGTGGAGACGGTAATCCGTACATACGCACGAGCGACAATATCATTATTTTGATATTAAAATAATATATAATTGGATGGTATATCATACATACAGAATCATTATAATGTTATATTTATTATTTACATGAATTACACATCATTGTTATACCCATCAAAATAATAATGTATTGAATAACAATTACACCACGACGTGGAGATGGTAATCCGTACGTACGCACGTATGGGGACATGGAATTAAAAGGATGGATAGAATAATGAATATGGTTGTACCATATTTATAATAACATCACAATATATATAATATAATGGAGTTATTATTTTATAATGGAAACAACAAAGAAAAAGGAAGTGGAAGAAGAGAGGAACTTGAAAGAGGTGGTGATATTTTTACCTCTTCTTCGGGTTCTTCCATTTTATTTAATCAAAATGGCTCCTTTGGTTGGATTTCTGACTAAAGTAAGGCCTCTATGATAAAGGTAGGATATATTAGATGGTATGTGGGAAGGTTTTGGAAGATCCAAATGGCTTTTAATGTGTGAATTAGAGAGAGGGGGAGTGACCTTCTATAAGAGGGGTGGCGGCACCTTAGGAAAATCTAGAAATATTATTTTATAATAAAATCATTTTCAGTTTCTAATGGATCCAAAAGGGATTATTTTAGGATAAGGTTGGGATGGGTTGAGAACCACTCAACCAATTGGTTTTAGATAGGTTTGGGTCACTATATTAACATTATTTTTTAGATTTAACTCTTAGTTAAATAGTTTTACATTTACCATGTCTCTTTGTATTTTTATATTATGTGGTTAATAAACATACTATATACTTCCAAGAGAACCCCAAATGGTTCATTAATGATAAAATATCATTATATAAGAAATTTGGCCGAACCTTAGATTTTTAGGAATATAATATCAATTAATAATATAATATTTGTTTTAAAAAATCTTTTTTGTCAATTTTGACACTATTTGGTATTTTGTTTTTGATAAATTCATAACAGCATTATTACTTTGAAAAAAATTCAACTAAAAAATACTAATATGTTATATTAACCTAAAAAATTATTTTAAATCATAAAAATTCTCATATTACAATTATTTGGATATTTATAATATCAATTATTTTAATACTTCATTAGTTAGGTAATTAATGCATCATCATTGTGTCATAAATAAATTATATTATTTAATGTCTAAAAAATAAAAATAAAATACCATTATGTAGGAAATATCTTTATCTTTATAATGAAAATTTATAGTCAAATTTATCTTATGTATAACCCTATTTTAAAAATGTATTAGTAATTAAACTTTGATTTTAACTCTTTTAACTCTTATTTGTATTAAATAATAATAAATGTCCTAATCTAATCCAACTGGGCCAAAGAGGTTCATATTTTATTCTTATAGTTTTTTTTGGTCGAACTATACTTATCCAATTGAATTATGACATGTTTTAGGGTAATAATAATATCATTTTTACCCTTAATTACCCTATTTACTTTTAACCGTGGTAAATATAAGTAAAAAGTTACTATTCACCATAAATTATTTTCATTTTATTGAACCACATTTTACTTACTGATATCAACCATGTCTCTCATATTTTTGAAATTACACTCACAGAAGTGATAAAATTATGTTTTATGTCAATTTGCAAATTCTCCTAGGAAGTGGGTAAAAGACAGTGAAAAAGTCAATAAAATTTTTATATATCTAAAATTATTATAAACTAACTCCAATGAATTACATTGAACATATATAGTTATTATATATCTATTTTTACCTAAAATAAATTTAAATAAAATAAATAATTATATAAATAAAAATTCGGTTTTAAGCTATAACTCAGTGTTTTTCACTATTCATCAAAAATTGAACGTTTTCAGAAAAATACCAAAAATTCACCCTAATATAATTTTGATATTATGAATCCAAAAATGAAGTCCATTTTTAAAGATAAAATGTTAAAATTTCAAAAGGGGGTTCTTACTATTCATAACGGCTAGTTTGATGGGTTGTGGTGTGTTAGAACTCGATATTGCGTACAACACTCGCTACTATATTATTCAAAGAGAAGCATACCGTGGAATCTTAGGGTGTTACAACATGTTGATGTGAAACCTCTATATTTTCCATTAATGTTCATTCACATGGTAAACACATGGTTTACAAAACTATTTTCCTAACCATGTAAGGTGGGTGCCTTGGATCGCAACATCTGCATGGGTTTGCACGGTTTGGTAAATTGTGAACCTTGTCATGGGAGTTTATATTCATTTTAGACAATGAGGTTGCACCGTTGGCACATGGATATCCAAATCATGTGAGATAAACATGTTCCTAAATTAAAGTTGTTAAATTACCAAACTCACCTCCCTCCTATTTATCTTTTCTCCTCCATTTTTCCTCCCTTTCATGCATGTATCTCTTCCAGGCCATGGGAAGCTCTTCTATTTCTCCTCCCTAAGGATATGGACTTACTCCTTCAATTATAATCCAATATTTTATTCATTGGTGGATATAGATTCATCTTGGTAATATCTTTGATCTTTTAGCCTCTATTTTCAGTTTATCTCACCATATGGAGCACTAGATCCATGAAATATATTTTACCCAATTTTCTGAGAATTCATCTAAAACTCTAATTTCTCTCATTTCATCTCGATTTATAAGTTGATATCATATGATCATATGTATATGAGTATGATGTTTGAGGTTCCAGGATTTCTCCTTGATTTTTCAGGTGTTTTTCATGCATTCTCAAATATGTGTGGGGTGTGTGATAGAGTGAGACACCTATAATTAAATTGATGGTTTAAAATTATTAAAATGATGTTAAGGGATGTCATTGGTCATTACCTAGTCCATTCATATATTTCAATAATGATATGGGGATTCTTACCACATGAAAATATTAGGTTAGGGGTGTAACTAAATTATTTAAATTTTTATATTGAATTTATTCGTTCTATGGGAACGTGACAGGCTTGGCCTAAGGATTGAAGAGATGTCGATCACCTAGATTGAGGTGATGTGGTTTTTATGTTGGGTGAGCCTAAGGAATATTAGTTGCATATAATTACTGGGTTGGCGACGTAGTCATCGGATTGAGGCGGCATGGTTGTAAATATTGGGGCATGGCTCATACAATTTGAGATGGTTTTGACCATCAAGATTGAGTGACGAGGTCATAGTGGAATAAGGTGAAAAATTATGTGTATTAGGTAATATTTGGGTGATTTACACTCACCATTTATTATCTAATGCACCATTGGATTCATTTTCACATAGATAAGACTCAAATAGAGGTTGTTTTGACCACTCATTGTGTGTGGAGGCCCTCATGGTCTATGAATCATAGGTGATGGTGTGGACTATGAGTTATGTTTGGGGGTGCTCATTGTATAAAGCCACATGGGTGGTGATGGACCACTGGTTTATGGTGATGATACTGTGAGTTGATGGTTGAGCGTCACCATGATACTTGAGGCCATTTTTCCAGGATACTGGTAGGATAGATATCATCATCGAGGTTTCGAGCCCAGAGTGATTATTATTATGAGGAAATACATCGTTTTGCCTTAGGATGTCGGGATTCGAGCTAATAGGGATTTTTTGGGCATGAGGTTTGGATGTTGCGTTACATGGATGATGGAACAAGGTGATGGTGACCTGATTATATGAGGAACCCTAGGGTTCACCTGGTATGATATTTGACAAGGGATGCCTTGGGTGATATTCCCTGGATTCTCATCACTATAGTTATATATATATAGATATTATTGGTATTCCATATATATAATTTGGGGCATATTTTCAGACATACCAGTGATCGCTAAAGTAAGTGATCATTTCCTTGTGGATGTTGAGCACAAGGGAAGCATGTTATTTATTGAATGTGCATATCCATCATTTTATTTAATTTTTGTACATCTGCATTATCATGGATATAAGACAAGAATACTTTGGTGGTGGACTAATGAGATTAGTCTCACACCCTAGATGGTCCCCTTAGGACTCATGTAGACTTCATGTCTCTGTGATCATGTAATAGACTAAGATAAGAAGATGGACCTTAGTGATTGGGGTATGTTATTAGCATGGGATGGATGGAACTAAAACTTGATTATTTCCCTATATCATCAAGAGTTTTCCATTTTTTAGCTGTTAGGTTTCTTATATATGCATGTACAAATATGCTCTTCATTAAGAGATCCTTTTATTTTTCTTGTATGGTCTGTTATGACATTTTTTTGTTTAGCAATGGTATGTTTGGTATTATTCTATTTTTTCATGTTTGTACTTTTTCTGAGTTTATATGTTGCTTCTGTTATGTATGGTCTCATTCTACAATGTTATAAACATATGGAGCATTACTATTATCACCACCTGAAGGTATAGACTCCCCACTATCACCCCTTTACACCCACATTTATAGTCGGCAACCTTTGTCAATCTAGGAGGCGCGCCTAAGGACTAGAGTCCAACCGACCTAGATTTCCATTTTAATGTGAAATATGGGTTAGGGAACTATACAAAATGTTGGGAAGACCTATTCTGATCATCCCCATGAGTTTATTTTATAAATTTTTGTTTAAAAAATTATTCTTGGTAATTTAATAAATCATCATCATCTGACATCTCAAATATTGAATAGTTTTCACTAAATGTTGGTTCTTTAAGATTCTTAAACACATTAAACTATTCCTCTTGTTCACCAAACTAAAAAAATCATATTCCCCTTTCCCATGTTGATATCATCTCCTTCTACAGATAAGAAGGTCCTACCAGGAATGTTAGTTACTGCTTGGGCACGCTCCATATCTAAAACTGTAAAGTCGAGAGGTAATAATATCATACCTACTCCTATAAAAAGCTCATGAACACTTCTTATGGGATGTGTGAAATATAGTTCGACTATTTGTTAGATCGTAAAGGTAGGTTTTAATTCTCCTAAATCCTTCTATGGAAATATTGATAAAGGATGCATATTTATGATTAAAAAATAAGTTCAAATTACCGATATTCTTTAAGGTGTAGGGAATGATAAAACACCCCAGATAATTATGTTTTTAGTGGATTTTGTTTTTAATAACTATTTTTATTCCTCAGTTAGGTTTTTAGTATAAAATCCTTCACTCATTTTCCTCTCTCTAAAAATTTTCTTGAGGTATTTTAAATATAATTCTATCATAATTAAAGAGTGTATGAATAGAATGATCATGCGGAGCTTATTGAAAATAATAATAAATTAAAAAAAATATAGTTTTTTATTTTTTTTGTTTAAACCTTTGAGGGAAATGTATGGATGGGGAAAATCCTAAAAACATAGTGCATTTACCCAATTTATTATAAATGTTTTTTTTTCATATTTTATTATTCATTTTAGATTAATTTTCTTCTTCATTTTTTGGTGGAGTTTCTAGATTTATTTGAGTTTTTTTAGTGTTGTTCAAATTTCTTGAATTATTATTGCCTATATTTTAGTGTCAAAATTCTTCTAGATTTTTAGTTCGTGAATTCCTATGATTATCTATTACCTCCTCTTGAGTTTTTTAACCAATTCTAATAACCCCATTCATGGAACCATCCCTAGGGTTCATTTCAGTTTTTCTCTGTGTTTAGATTTATCCCTTAAAGTAAACTTTCTATCAAATTGGCCCATACAGATCTATAAGATATGAATTCTAGTATCATTTTGGGCTTTAGCAATGTCATGTTGAGACTTTTTTGAATCAAATTTACCCATAAATTGTTGAAACATACCTTTTATTTCATCTTAAGAATAAGAATTTTTATCTGTTTCATTATTATGAAATTGTGTTCTATGTTGAATTTGAAATCCAGGGGTGATAGGGTACTATCTAAGCATTCCTTGATCTATTCAAGATAAATTATAGTGGTTCTTATAAGTAGTATTTCAATTTTTTTAGTGGATCATCTCTATTTTTTCCTAGAACCATAATTGAAAAAGTATTCATATTTTAGTGGTTGATAGGGAAAGTCAATATTTAGATAGAATGTTCATGAGTGTCTAAACATAACACAATTTTGACACTACTATCTAAGACACTAGTTCTGATTTTTAAAAGCCACTTGTTTTTCACTTTATTTGACATTTTTGGTTCATCAGGTACATATGTTAGTCTTTTATTTCATCCAAGTGATAATTAATTTACATCCATGAACTACTATTATTCCCTACACTAGTTAATCTTTTTATCCTTGAATCATTATGTTGTGAATTAAGAGTTGAAATTTTTAAGATTTTACTAAACTATTCATCATTTTTTTAGTGTAATTATCTCTAGTAGATTGGTTTACTAGGTTATAACCAGAAGGTGATAAAAACATTAAAAAAAGAATCAATAAATAGTTGAGAAAAGAATCAGTGGTGAGGAGACTACCTAATTAGTTCCTTGAACCTATCACAAGCCT
The DNA here is from genome assembly GCA_963277665.1 of Viscum album. NCBI lineage: Eukaryota > Viridiplantae > Streptophyta > Magnoliopsida > Santalales > Viscaceae > Viscum > Viscum album. Next base: position 1,470,025,299 of record OY728131.1, on the reverse strand, counting down.
CATAAAAAGAATATTCATCATCTTAACAAAATCTTGTAATCTTGTTTCTATGTTTTCCCTTAAAACTCCTGGGATAATGTTACATAACAAAGGAGTAGTAAATTTTTTACCATGATTCAAATATAGTTTCATCAGGAGACAAAACCCAATTCCTTTCATTTCCATTTAAAAAAATTCAATACTATAATTTTTAGTTCATTCTCATTTATCCATTTTATTTCTAGTTGATTAACTATATTATAAAAATCATTAATTAAAGAAAAAAATTCCTTACAAGTCATCCAATTAAATGTAGAAAGTAGTGGTTGTTCTGATTGATTCAAATCATAGTTTCAGGCCCTTGGTGTAATTCTAAGGTAAAAAGGATTGTATAACACATGATGAAGTTTATGATACCTCATCCTAGGTTGTTAAAAATTTTCTTGAATCATATTTAGTTGAACAAATTATTTAATGTTTTTAGCTGATATATCACTCAGATTTTCTATTTTAAATTTTTATGTTCACATATATCATTAATATATTTGAATATAATGCTCTATGGTCCCTAGATATTGATATGAAGATCATATGTGAATCGACAACATAAATTTCCATATGTACACAAGAGATTCAGTTTTTTTTCCAAAAAGTGATTTTGGATTATATTTTTTATTTCATATTTTTTGAAAAAAAAAATATATAAATATTTTGTATATTTTGTGGATGCATGACGCTTTCCTCATAAGTGGAACCATGAAATTTATGGATTTTTCATTGAATATCTCAAATTTTAATCCTAAAACAGATTAACTAGTTTTTTTATGATATAAATCCTCAGGAAAAGAAATTGAGAGCCTGGTCCCTGAAAGAAAACCTAAATAAAACAATAAAAAAATCACATGCAACCTATAGTGATGAATATTTTTTTAGAAAAAAAAATAGAAGAAGACGAAGAGTTGAAAGAGATTCAAGTATAAACTGATGAATAGAAGAATATGAACAAATAATATAAAAGAATATAATTTTTGGAATGTTTATATTGTTATAATAATGTATTTTCTCATTTTCTAGGTTATAAGTGAGTCATTATTTAAAAAATTGTTGTCAAAATATCATCCAAGTAAATTGACCACCAGCCAATTGAGTTTATAGTTAATCACATACAAATTCATTCAATTGTTAAAATAATGAATTTGATTTAAATTTTAAAAAATATTTCACAGGCCAAAATTGAAAATAGGAACCCAAAAATCTAATTTTATGTTCATAGTTAATACAAAAAACCTTTTATGATTCAAAAATAGTAGTTACAAAGATAGAACAACAAAAATGAAAGAGGAAGAAGAAGACAATGAGTTTTAACTTAATCATTCACTCCTAAAAAAGCTCTTGTACTAATTATTTCTCCTACCCTAGATCCACACTATAGGTATCAATAAAAAAGTATTAGTATTTTTCTGAATGAATCCACCTTTTTTTGAGAAAAAAATATTTTTATTTTTCAATAATTCCACCAACTTAACTCTTCTATGTTGGAAAATTAGCCATCACAAGAAGTAATTTTTTTTTGTTTCATTTTATAACAACTCTATCACTTAAATAAATCTATGAAACAACCCCTCTAATTTTTTCACATGCACTATCATTAATTTCACATAGCTGTCACCCCAAATTAACTACTCAACTTTGTTATATTAATTTAAAGTTATTTAATTCTATTTTTTAAAAATCCATGTGTAAATGAATTATTACCAACCCTTGACCTCATTAATTCCTCCTTCATCAAGTTAATTTCATATTTAATATAAAATAAATCCATTTTCAATTGTGAATCATGGATCAATTTTCTCGTTTAAGATATGAGGTCAGGAGGATTTCAAAAGCCTTAGTAGAGTTATCCATGGAATTAAACAAGCACTGGAACAAATAAATTCTCAAATTCATTTCATTAAGATCCTTGTTTAGATCAAAATAAAACTCAATAGATATGAAATTAAATAATATAATTTCTTATTATCACTACATTGAGTAAAAATAGGTAAGAATCTATGACTCAGTCTTGGTAAAATAGTTTCATTCATCGTCATTTCAAATACTCATCCTGATCATCTTCTTATGAATGCTTCGGACTGTATAGATTTATCCCAGGACAACATCTTCAATCATCAATCATTATCCAAGATCAAACATAACTCTAAGAAAATCATATTCATGAAAACCCATCTTCTATAAGTTTTAAGGACTTATAAAACTTCCCAATCTACAACCAAGTGAGTTTGAAAACCCATTTTTTCCACTTTGACTACAATATAAACTAGAATTTTCCTCAATTATAAATATTTATTTAGCCTTGAGTGTTCTTCCACATAATTTATGGATAATATTACACGATCCCTAATTAAACTTTTTTTCATTCGAAATTGGATATAATGGTGGCCTTGGCCTTCTGTTCAACTTATTCGTTCTTCAATAGTGCCTTGGTTCAACAGATCTAATTGTCTTACAGTTGAGTAAACTGAACATGGATTCCTATAACCACTCGTATTACTAGTTCTAAATCCTCAAACAAACTCATTTTGATTCAATATAAAATCCATTTAGTGATTTGGAATGTTTAAGATTCAACTTCCTCTAGTTTCATCAGATTTAGAATCAGAAATTTGGTTTGGTGTTCAAGCACGAGTATGATTTTCATGGCCTCTTTATTGGTTTGTATATCCATGGGTCATAAATCTCATAGAATAAATTATCCTAAATTATTTTATTACATAAATGGCCCCCAAAATCAGTTACATAGAACTATATCAAAAATTAGTCTTATATAGGCCAAGAAATTATATTATGTAGTAGAATTGGGACTTAATTATCTTACACCCAATATTTCAATCATTATTTTATTGAAATGGTTTGATGATTCATTAATGTTGGTGATAAAGAAAATAAAAACCCATTTACTATAAAAACAATCTTATAGAGGTAATGTGACTTTATTGAAAAAAAAATTATAAAGCATTTTCACATTATATATTCTAATAAAAAAATTCAAAAAAAATTTATTTGATGAATCTCCGCACAAAAAAAATATTAAAATAATTCCAAAGTTATTAAAAATATTAAAATGGAATTTTTTGAAAACATAAATTTCCTTAGATAAATGAAAATAAATATTTTCAACTAAAATACATTCTATCACCATTATGTTTACAACAAAAATAAAATTATTTTTTAAATAAAAAATCGTAAATAATACATATTTAAATCCTGGAAATAATAAAAATAAAAGAATGATCATTTTAATTGTTCAACACCAAAAACACTCAATTTTAGAAAAATATACATAGAATTATAATATCATCACAAGATCAATAATTTACATTAATTAACGCATATATATCAAAAAACATAAGAATATCACTAAAAATATTTGGTGAATATATAAAACAATATAGCCACATCAGATTCATTTTCATTAAATGAAAAAAATCGCTTTCTCAAAACAACCCAATGGGATTTCAAAACCCCTAATAATTTTAACAACAATAGGTTTTAATAAAAAATAATTTTTTAAATAAAACTGATTAAATTTTGTAATCAATCCCTTTGGAATAATTTACAAACCAAAATTCCTTTATAAAATTAAAATAAATTTTAAAAATATCATGTATGCTTCTTTTAAAATACATATAATTTTTCATTAAATCCTAGTTTTTCAAAAAATCTCATTTTCATGCCAAAATGAATCAAAAAAGTAAGCACAACACATGACCATAAAAATGAAATCCACATCATCAACATATCAAAAGACCCACTGTGACTCTCCCTCTCAATTATGGACCTCCCAAGGAGTATCTAAACAACAAGATAAGTGGGATGCATAATAATGTATGATTAGACCACATGGTTTGAATGGAAATGGCATATTCATACAATAATCCCAATAATGTTTTAAATATAGGAAATTTGTTCACTGTACCTATTTATTAGGCCATGAAAACCAACTTCACCCCACTGATCTTCCAACCACCCACATCATTAAATCCAATTTAACCCCAAATAAACTCATTATTTTGTAATAAAGATCAACACATAATCAACTATAAATCCAATGAAATTTAAAAATCATAATTCACATCCCACTTCCCATGATAACATGTGTGTCTTCATGAAGGGTTTTGATCAAGAACACACTTATAACCAATTACCTCAGTCTTCATGAAAAAATTTAACTTCATCTTCTCATGACACCACAAATAATAATTGGGATATTGTAAAAGGAGTCTAGGTACCTATTTATATTATATACTTCTCTACTACCATTTGTAATAAACCATCCATGTTTGTCCATGTGAAATACTCCCAAACTAGCCTTCCACTAGCCCAGATGGAATTCTGGATCCCCGCATTAAAGAAAATAGTGTCAAGTCATCATAGGAACACACGTGGTAATTGTTATTCTCAATAATTAGGGGATAAATTACTATAATAAACTAATTAAAAACTATCATGACCCACCTATATATCAAAAATCGGTGCCGAATAAAATATGCATAAATAAACAATACAGTAGTAAATAAAATTAAGCAAACAATCCCTCCATTCCTCTATGTCTCCCACCCCTGCAAGGAAAACTAAATCCACCTATAGTACCCTCCCAGACTCCTGAATATATAGATACCCATATTCCATACAAATTTTAAAAAGATTAATTAGATAATGTGAAAAAATAAAACCCACAATAAAACAAACATGCCAAAATAAACCAACTCTTTACATAGTGTCCTATAACTTAACCAATAACATATAACTAAGGCAATAGGCATGAGAAAAAAAGTACTCATTAGGACTCAAAAAAACACTAAATATATTGAAAACCCTCAGTAAAATATTTTTAAAATTCTTGTTTGAACATAAGGTATAAATTATATTTTCACATGAATTGGGAAAAAAACTAAGAAACATATTGTGTTCCCATTTTAACACACTGATCCAATTTTATAATAAAAAATGGCAATGCTTAAATATTTTTAATTAAAATGTTATCTAATTAAATGGTATTTGGTCAATGAAAAACAAACCATGTCGAAATTTTAACACTTTCCAATTATCTCATATAAACTTCTTTTTCATAAAAATTTTAAATGAAAACCATTTTTAAAAACTATCTTTAAGAGAAATCGAACCATTTAACTTTATAAATCACACTTTCAAACCTTACAAAAATAAATTTTTTTAATTTAAATAAACACACTTGCAAGGGGGTAAAAAATTACACATAGAAACCAATAAATAAAGGAAATAAAATCCTAATAATTTATTAAATAAATGGTGTTAGTGGTTAAATAAACAAGGGATGTTATAATTGAGTAATAAAATAGGATCCCCTAAAGTTTCCCAAAAAGGATCTACTGTCATGGGAATCATCCCTAGGATATAGTAATAAAATTATGAAAATTCAAGCAAGGAACCTAATTTGGTATTAATATACCTATCCATATCTGCATAATTCCTTCCCAACTACTATGATATAAATATCCCTTGAACACAATCATCCATTAGATCAAAAAATATATCAAGAATAAATAAATTCTTCCCCTTCTAGTATATCCTTCATGAAGTATCCATAAAATTCTTCCATTTTAAACCAATATCTTTTCTATTATTTTCCCTCACATAGGTCAACAACTATATCCCTAGTAATCCCATGAAAATTTAGTAGGATCTTAGAAATTAATAATCATAGAAATCAAAAATAAATAATTTAAAAATAAATCACACCTCACCTCCCACACCATCACATACAGCATCCGTAAACATAAATTTTCACATAACCATCACTGAAAACATTTCAATACAAAGAATCCACCATGCATTCAAAATCAAAAATTAAAAAAAAATCACAAAGGGTCTCAAAGAGGGTCTCACGCGTTTATTAACCTATTAGAAGTTCCAAACGTTCATTTAAAACACACCACATGGGATGAAAATCCACACACCCAATTCCTAAACACATTGAAATCTCATTTAAAATATAAAATTAAAACCAATCTTAAAAACATGATAAAATCACCCTTGGAACCCAACCATTTATTAAAATAACTTTAATAATACACACTTCTTTAGAAATGATGATTTTCAATGCCATGCAAACTTGAAATCTAACTTCAAAACCCCTCTTGAAATCCTCTTCCAAAAATAAAATTTTTAACACATTTGGGAATCCACTCAATTTTAAAAAACCACTTTCTAAATTTAAAACCTTTTTATTTTAAAATCCTTGGTTCCATGCAACCATTTACAAAAATTAAATTCCCATTTTAAAATCACTTTAGGTAGAAACAAGGACCAATGTCCTTAAATATTTAAAATGATATCCAATCCAATAGGTTTTTGTATAGAATTAGTTAGAGAAATGAACAGTCATTTAACTAAATTAAACTCTTGTCAACATTACTTAAGTCATTTAAAACCTTTTTCATAAATTCAAAAGGGAATTTTACAGAACATTTTCAATGCAACTTGAGTCCATACACAGTTTTTGAATTTATTAAATCCCAATTTAATCCAATAAGGGTTTACACACCCATTAAAATCTAAGGAAAATAATTTTAAAAATACTTGAATTATTTTAAAAGAGCCACAAAAGAAATTTCACAAGAATTTGGCATATGTAAAAAGACCATCTCGAGTGTTAAAAGCTAATAAAAATAATTTCAAGCATAAAAAAGGCATAAAATAGGATTTTAAATTAATAAAATATAATTTAAATTCATATAATGAATTTATAATATGAATTAAAAAAGGAGTTCCTAGGAAACACCATTCACAAATTATTAACCGGTGGTCCAAATTCATTTATTCCAACGAAGGACACCCAATTGACCATAAAGGGACCCATAAATAACCTAGAAACAATAACAAGTTTTAAAATCAGACAACCAAAAACCCCTAGGTGTCATCCAAATTGCACACCATAAGAGAGGAAATGAAAATCATGGTAGGTGGATAAATAATGGAAACATAGAATAATAAACCCACACCTAAAAACATTGCACTCAAAATCATGAAGATCAGTGGTCGAACAAAGTGGAGTGTAGGATGTGGTAGAAAATGCATGAGGGATATCTCCCATTCCTTGTCCTTGTTAGATTTGGGAATTTCACATAGCTGTCACCCCAAATTAACTACTCAACTTCATTATATTAATTTAAAGTTATTTAATTCTATTTTTTAAAAATCCATGTGTTAATGAATTATTACCAACCCTTGACCTCATTAATTCCTCCTTCATCAAGTTAATTTCATATTTAATATAAAATAAATCCATTTTCAATTGTGAATCATGGATCAATTTTCTTGTTTAATATATGAGGTCAGGAGGATTTGAAAAGCCTTAGTAGAGTTATCCATGGAATTAAACAAGCACTGGAACAAATAAATTCTCAAATTCATTTCATTAAGAACCTTGTTTAGATCAAAATAAAACTCCATAGATATGAAATTAAATAGTATAATTTCTTATTATCGCTACATTGAGTAAAAATAGGTAAGAATCTGTGACTCAGTCTTGGTAAAATAGTTTCATTCATCGTCATTTCAAATACTCATCCTGATCATCTTCTTTTGAATGCTTTGGACTGTGTAGATTTATCCCAGGACAACATCTTCAATCTTCAATCATTATCCAAGATCAAACTTGACTCTAAGAAAATCATATTCTTAAAAACCCATCCTCTATCAGTTTTAAGGACTTCTAAAACTTCCCAATCTATAACTAAGTGAGTTTGAAAACCCATTTTTTCTTCATTGACTACAATATAAACTAGAATTTTCCTCAAATATAAATATTTATTTGTCCTTCAGTGTTCTTACACATAATTTATGGATAATATTACACGATCCCTAATTAAACTTTTTTTCATTCAAAATTGGATATAATGGTGGCCTTGGCCTTCTGTTCAACTTATTCGTTCTTCAATAGTGCCTTGGTTCAATAGATCTAATTGTCTTACAGTTGAGTAAACTGAACATGGATTCCTATAACCACTCATATTACTTGTTCTAAATCCTCAAAAAAACTCATTTTGATTCAATATAAAATCCATTTAGTGATTTTGAATTTTTAAGCTTCAACTTCCTCTAGTTTCATCAGATTTTGAATCAGAAATTTGGTTTGGTGTTTAAGCATGAGTATGATTTTCATGGCCTCTTTATTGGTTTTTATATCCATGGGTCATTAATCTCATAGAATAAATTATCCTAAATTATTTTATTATATAAATGGCCCCCAAAATCAATTACATAGAACTATATAAAAAATGAGTCTTATATAGGCCAAGAAATTATATTATGTAGTAGAAGTGGGACTTAATTATCTTATGCCCAATATTTCAATCATTATTTTATAGAAATGGTTTGATGTTTCATTAAAGTTGGTGACAAAGAAAATAAAAACCCATTTACTGTAAAAACTATCTTATAGAGGTTATGTGACTTTATTGAAAAAAATTATAAAGAATTTTCACATTATATATTCTAATAAAAAAATTCAACAAGAATTTATTTAATGAATCGCCACACAAAAAAAATATTAAAATAATTCCAAATTTATTAAAAATCTTAAAATGGAATTTTTTTAAGAACATAAATTTTCATAGAGCAATGAAAATAAATATTTTCAACTAAAATACATTCTATCACCAGTATGTTTACAAAAAAAATAAAATTATTTTTTAAATAAAAAATAGTAAATAATACATATTTAAAACCTAGAAATAATAAAAATAAAACAATGATCATTTTAATTGTTCAGCACCAAAAACACTCAATTTTAAAAAAATATACATGGAATTATAATATCATCACAAGATCAATCATTTACATTAATTAACACATATATATCAAAAAAACATATTAATATCACTAAAAATATTTGGTGAATATATATCACAATATAGCCACATCAGATTCATTTTCATTAAATGAAAACAATCGCTTTCATAAAACAACACAATGCGATTTCAAAACCACTAATAATTATAACACCAATAGGTTTTAATAAAAAATAATTTTTTAAATAAAACTGATTAAATTTTGTAATCAATCCCTATGGAATAAATTACAAAACCAAAATTCCTTTATAAAATTAAAAGAAATTTTAAAAATATCATGTATGCTTCTTTTAAAATACATATAATTTTTCATTAAATCATATTTTTTCCAAAAATATCATTTTCATGCCAAAATGAATCAAAAGAGTAAGAACAACACAAGACCATCAAAATGAAATCCACATCATCAACATATCAAAAGTCCCACTGTGACTCTCCCTCTCAATTATGGACCTCCCAAGGAATATCTAAACAACAAGATAAGTGGGATGCATAATAATGTATGATTCGACCACATGGTTTGAAAGTAAATGGTCTATTCATACAATAATCCCAATAATGTTTTAAATATAGGTAATTTGTTCACGGTCCCTATTTATTAGGCCATGAAAACCAACTTCACACCACTGATCTTACATCCACCCACATCACTAAATCCAATTTATCCCCAAATAAACTCATTATTTTCTAATAAAAATCAACACATAATCAACTATAAATCCAATGAAATTTAAAAATCATAATTCACATCCCACTTCCCATGGTAACATGTGTGTCCTCATGAAGGGTTTTGATCAAGAACCCACTTATAACCAATTACCTTAGTCTTGATGAAAAAATTTAACTTCATCTTCTCATGACACCACAAATAATAATTGGGATATTGTAAAAGGAGTCTAGGTACATATTTATATTATATACTTCTCTACTACCATTTGTAATAAACCATCCAAGGTTGTCCATGTGAAAGACTCCCAAACTAGCCTTCCACTAGCCCAGATGGAATTCTAGATCCCCACATTAAAGAAAATAGTGTTAAGTCATCATAGGAACACATGTGGTAATTGTTATTCTCAATAATTAGGGGAGAAACTCCTATAAGAAACTAATTAAAAACTATAATGACCAACCTATATATTGAAAATCGGCACCGAATAAAATATACATAAATTAACACTTCAGTAGTAAATAAAATTAAACAAGCAATCCATCCATTCCTCCAAGTCTCCCACCCCTGCAAGGAAAAATAAATCCACCTCTAGTACCCTCCCAGACTCATGAATATATAGATACCCTTATTCCATAAAAATTTTAAAAAGATTAATTAGATGATGTGATAAAATAAGACCCACAATAAAACAAACATACCACAATAAACCAACTCTTTACATAGTGTCCTATAACTTAACCAATAACTTATAACTAAGGCAATAGGCATGAGGAAAAAGTACTCATTACGCCTCAAAAAAACACTGAATATATTTAAAACCCTCAGTAAAATATTTTTAAAATGCTTGTTTGAACATAAGGTATAATTTATATTTTCACATGAATTGGAAAAAAAACTAAGAAACATACCGCGTTCCCATTTTAACACACCGATCCCATTTTATAATAAAAAATGGGAATGCTTAAATATTTTCAGTTAAAATGTTAACTATGTAAATGGGATTTTGTCAATGAAAAACAAACCATGTCGAAATTTTAACACTTTCCAATTATCTCATATAAACTTCTTTTTCATAAAAATTTTCAATGAAAACCATTTTTAAAAACTATTTTTAAGAGAAACGAAACCATTTCCATTTATAAATCACACTTTCAAACATTACAAAAATAAAATTTTTGAATTTAAATAAACACACATGCCTAGGGGTAAAAAATTACACATAGAAACCAAAAAATAAAGGAAATAAAATCCTAATAATTTAGTAAATAAATGGTGTTAGTGGTTAAATAAACAAGGATTTTATAATTGAGTAATAAAATAGGATCCCCTAAAGTTTCCCAAAAAGGACCTACTGTCATGGGAATCATCCCTAGGATATAGTAATAAAATTATGATAATGGAAACAAGGAACCTAATTTCGTATTAATATACCTACCCATATCCGCATAAGTCCTTCCCAACTACTTTGATATAAATATCCCTTAAACACCATCATCCATTAGATCAAAAAATATATCAAGAATAAATAAATTCTTCCCCTTCTAGTATATCCATCATGAATTATCCATAAAACGCTTCCATGTTAAACCAATATCTCTTCTATTATTTTCCCTCACAGAGGTCAACAACTATATCCCTAGTAATCCCATGAAAATTTAGCAGGAGCTTAGAAATTAATAATCACAGAAATCAAATATAAATAATTTAAAAATAAATCACACCTCACCTCCCACACCATCACATGCAGCATCTCTAAACATAAATTTTCACATAACCATCACTAAAAACATTTCAATACAATGAATCCACCATGCATTCACAATCTAAAATTGAAAAAAAAATAGTCACAAAGGGTCTCAAATAGGGTCTCACGTGTTTATTAACCTATTAGAAGTTCCAAACGGACATTTTAAACACGCCACTCGGGATGAAAATCCACACACCCAATTCCTAACCACATTGAAATCTCATTTAAAATACGAAATTAATACCAATCTTAAAAAACATAGTAAAATCACACTTAGAACCCAACCATTTTTTAAAATAACTTTAATAATACACACTTGTTTAGAAATGATGATTTTAAATTCCATGCAAACATGAAATCTAACTTCAAAACCCCTCTTGAAATCCTTTTCCAAAAATCACATATTTACCACATTTTGGAATCCACTCATTTTTAAAAAAACCACTTTCTAAATTTAAAACCTTTTTATTTCAAAATACTTGGTTCCATGAACCCATTTTCAAAACTCAAATTCCCATTTTAAAATCACTTTAGGTAGACACAATGACCAATGACCTTAAATATTTAAAATGATATCCAATCCAATAGGTTTTTGTAGAGAATTTGTTAGAGAAATGAACAGTTATATAACTAAATGAAACTATTTTCAACATTACTTAAGTAATTTAATACCTTTTTCATAAATTCAAAAGGGAATTTTACAGAACATTTTCAATGCAACTTGAGTCCATGCACGGTTTTTGAATTTATAAATTCCCAATTTTATCCAACAAGGGTTTACACACCCATTAAAATCTAAGGAAAATCATTTTAAAAATACTTGAATTATTTTAAAAGAGCCACAAAATAAATTTCACATGCATTTGGCATATGTAAAAGGACCATTTCGAGTGTTAAAAGTTAATAAAAATCATTTCAAGCATAAAAATGGCATAAAATAGGATTTTAAATTCATAAAATATAATTTAAATTCATATAATAAATTTATAATATGAATTAAAAAAGTAGTTCCTAGGAAACACCATCCAAAAATTATTAACCGGTGGTCCAAATTCATTTATTCCAATGAAGGACACCCAATTGACCATAAAGGGACCCATAAATAACCTCGAAACAATAACTAGTGTTAAAATCAGACATCCAAAAACCCCTAGGTGTCATCCAAATTTCACACCATAAGAGAGGAAATGAAAAGCATGGTAGGGGGATAAATAATGGATACATAGAATAATAAACCCACACCTAAAAACATTGCACTCAAAATCATGAAGATCAGTGGTCGAACAAAGTGGAGTGTAGGATGTGGTGGCAAATGCATGAGGGATATCTCCCATTCCTTGGCCTTGTTAGATATGGTAATTAGGGAGGAGTGGTGTGAGAGAGGGTTTAAATATAATTTTTTAAAGTTAAATTGGGAAAAAATTTAAAAATAATTATATTCATCTGACACTGTTTTCCAAAGCATATGAATGTCATTCATCTTGCCCTTCTACACTAAAACGTCGGTGTGCATTTTTCCCTAGAATCCCACGTGGTCTAACTTCCCATGGAAAAACCATGCCAATTAGAATTGTCCTATTGAAATAACCTCATTGAAGGTCTCCACATTGTTACTCCAAAACATGCACAAGTAGTTCATGATAAAAAAATAAAACAAAATTTTAGTACTCCTAGAAAATTAAATAGCCCAAAATTATTTAAATTAATTAATTTAATAGTGACATGGAGGGTGTCACAAATCTCTTAACCATGTTACTTTCTCCCCCTAGAAATCTCATAGTCAATACAATGGTAACATAAAAAATATTAAGATCCATCACTCTTTCATAATATGTGTAAAGGGTTAGAGACAACTCAAGAGATACTATGTTCAAAAAACAAAAAACCCGATATATCATTAAAAGATTCACTAAAAATTCCTCAAAAAATGATAAAAACCTTAAACAAGATTTGACCATCAGCATTGAGTGAGAATATAAAAAGATAGAGATACCAATAGAGGTATCCCCACCATTTAGAATTCATCTATATGATGAAGAAAAAAATCATCAATCTTTAAATGAGAGAATCGCTAAGGTAACCATGAATACCTCAAAACTGAAATATTCCATGGGATTCTACAAGACATGGAAATCCTTTAAAACTATAACCTCTCAAAAAAAATATGGTCTAGTCAACATGTTAAGGATCCTAAATAAAAGGAACTCTAATGATCCTAATAAAAATTCACCAAAATGAACAACAGCCAAAAAAAACCAAAGGATATGATACCAGGTTACAAAAACCATTGCATCTCAGAAAACCAAAATCAATTAGTGGTTAAACACATGCCTTATACAAAGAAATGAAATAAGACATAACCTTTCATCACAAATTAATAAAAAATGGGTTAAACTAGGAACTCATAATCGATTTATACTATCATGGTAAACCCAACCAAAACTAATTAGGTGAAAGATAGTATATAACCCTAACTAGTACCAAAACGATCATATCCACCCAAATCACTCAACCAAGGTTATCCCACATGTAATAAATGAATAAAACTCATGAAATTCCCTCACCAAAAGGCTATAATCATTGAAAACAACAACAATATGAACAAAAAACAAGTGTCATGAACAAAACCCGAAAACCAATACTTAAAAAATATCATAATAGAAACACTGATCTATAATTAAAAACCTCTCAAGAAATAGAAACCATTATAGGGTCCAAATAAAGGCTAACAGTATCGAAACCAATCGATCAAAAATACTCATAGAAAACCATCATCCCAAGATAAAACATACTCTTAATATATAAACTTGTTTGATCATACTCTATTCACCCAAAAGACAATCCAAGGCTCACCCAAACTAGTCTCCCAAACAAAACTAATGTCCAGATAAATATCACATCCCTAAAAGGGAGACAACAATTTAAACTCCACTCAATTTATATGAAATAAAAAATCTCAATGGAGGAACTACCCCAAATTATAAACACTTTAACTTTACATAGATATTTATGTTTACTTTTCATGAAACAGGCATGGAATCAACCCATCCATATTCCCTTTATCTAATAAACCTATCTCAAACGAGGAGGTATAAAATACAAAAAACCACGAATGAAATTCATATTCCAAAAAAACTCATTTCATTAAAAACCCAACACATTCACAATGTAATAAAACCCAATTTCCAAAAATGCATGATCTTTTAAAAGAACCAATTCACTAAATAAGTTATAGAAAAAATTTCTCATCTTTGAAAACCATCAATGATTCTCACATCTCCATCTAAAAAAATCAAAAATATTCAAATATAAATTTTATTTAAATGAATACAATAAATTTTCAAAATAACACCATGTTTTTAAAATATCTTTAAAATTATACCACTAATAGTTTTTAAAACCAAAATGTTTTCTGAAGAAGAAAAAAACCCAATTCCATTTTTAAAATAATCCCAAAGGCTTAATTTTAAAACAAAAATCATCCCTAAAATTAATATCCATTTTAGAAACATCCATAATTCTTTCTTTCAAATCCAAATCATTTTTATTAAAATATAATATTTGAAAAATATCATTTTCATATAATAATCTAACCAAAAAGGAGGCACACTACAAGACCATAAAACAAAATCCACATCATCAACACATCACAAGACCCACCTTTACTCATACCTCGCTATTAGGGTAATCTCAAGTTATTCCAAATAATAAGATAAACATGAAATAGAATCATGTTTTACTTGAACACATGGTTTGATATACCATAGGGGAGTCATAAAATAATCCCCATAACATTTAAAAGATAGGGTATTTATTCATTTCCACAATTTATTGGGATGTGAAAACCAACCTCACACCACTGATCTGCTTTCCTTATACATTCCCAAGTCCAACATAACCCCCAAGGAACTCAAATTATACCCATGAAAATCAACACATAATCAACTATAAATCCAGTGACTTTCCAAATTCAACATTCAAATAAAACATTAGATGGTAAATTAGGCATCTTCATGGATAGTTCAATCAACTACCCTCTCATGAATAATCATTGAAGTCTCGATAAAGAAATCTAACTTGATCATACCTTGAATCTCTAAATAAAAATGGATATATTTTAAAATGTTTCTATTATGTATTGAAATATTAACATACTCTAATACCCTTTCTAATGAACCAACCAGTGTTCTCCATTTTATGGACACCTAAACTAGAATTACACTAGTCTGAATGGAATTTTTGATCCCCATAGGTTGAAAATTAGTGCATGGGAATCACATGAACACATTTGGGAATAGTTTTTCATAATAATAAATGTAAAACCAGTATCGTAAAATAATGAAAAAATTCTTGACCAATCTATATATTAAACATTAATTCAAAAATAGATATACATAAAAAACTATAAATTTGTAAATAAAAGTAAACAACCAATCCCACTACTCACCCTCAGTCTCCCTCAATTATAAAGAAAAATGAATATCCCTCTAGATTCCACTCACAAATATATCTACCCTATATTGGTATAAATCAGAAAAATAATAATTATATGACATGATAAGAGGAAATCTATAATAAAAAATATTTACCTCAATCAATTAGTGCTCTCAAGAGAGGCTCAGAACAGAACTAGGAACTTGAAACTAAGGTAATATAGGCAGGTGTAAAAAAGCACTCAGTTGGCCACCACAACCCGTATAATCTATGAAATGTGTCTATTAAAATAGTTTATAAAATTATTATTTAAAAATAAATTAAAAATAAGTTTTGCAAATTAATTACAATAAAATAAGTAGCATTACACATTTTCATTTTCACTCAACCATCCCTTTTTGTAAAGTAAAAATGAGGATGACTAAATATTTAAATAAATAATTTATCCAAGGAAATAGGAGTTTAAACCATGGAAAACAAACCCACTCAACATTTTCTTCTTTTATATTTATCCCATGAAAAGTTATTTTTCATTAACTACTTCAATGAAAAAAATTTCATAAAATTATTTTTAAGAAAAAAAACAAACCCTTTTTTAAAAAATTACCCTTCCATCCTTATAAAAATAACGCATTTGAATATATATAAACCCAAACTCAAGGTGTTTCATAAGTTACGCATCAGAACCAAGAAATCAAGAAATAAAAATTCATACAGTATTATCAATAAAAGTTTCTAATAGTAAAATGAATAAGGGGAAGTAAAATTGAGTCGTAAAATAAGATCACCTAAATTGTCCCAAAAAGGACCTAGTGTCATGGGAAATGTTCTTTTCCCCTAGAATTAAAATAAATTAATTAGAGATAATAAATATATGATGAAACTATTGAACTTTTCTAGATCCCCATAAGTTTTTTGAACTACCTATAAATAAATTTCCCTATAAAACATTCAACCATGGGATCAAAAAGTATTTCTAGAATAAAGCCCTACTACTCCTTCTAGTAAACCCATTAGAAAATAGTCACTAAATACTTCTTAGTCAAACCACTATCTCTACTAAGGTTTTCCCTCAAAAAATTAATCTATTATATCCCTATAAATCCCACAAAAAAGTAAAGTGTATGGGATTAATCAAGAATAACATGAATCAAATATAAATAATTTAAAAATAAATAACACCTCACCTCTCATACCCTCATATGAAGCAGCCCCAAACATAAATACATTCATAAGAATCACAAAAATCATGTAAATATAAGTCATCTCACATGGGGTAACAATCCACATTCCTAATTCCCAAAGTTCCAAATGAGCCTTCAAAACACACCACTCAAGATACTGACCCACACACCCAACTATAAAAGTCATTTGAAATTTCATTTATAATAACACTTTAAAGAAATATTTAAAAACATGGTAAAATCCCACTTCGAAACTAACCACTTCATGAAACCACTTTAAAAAATTCACACCACTTTTGAAAATACATACATGATTTCATGCATCCATGAAATCTAATTTCAAAACCTCATTGGAAATATTTTTCCCAAAATCACATTTGGAAACCATTTAGAAATCCTATCATTTCTACATAAGAAAATTTCCAATTCCAAAAACATTTTCTACTAATATCAAAGGTTCCATGAGAACATTTATAAAACTAAAATTTCTATTTTAAAATCAAATAAATAATCCATAGGGTCTAATAGCCTTAAATATTTAAAATAACGGATGAACCTCTCATTTTTTTTACTAACCCCACATTTAAAAAACACACACACATTTCTCTAAATGATACTCACATTTACATGGATAAAAAAAAATTAAATTATTTTTGAAAAATACAAACGGGGATTTTATAGAACAATTGGAATACAACATAAGTCCAGGCCAATTCTTTAAATTTATTAAAGGCTAATTAAAATCAAAAATTGATTTTACACTCATTCAAATCCATGGGAAAACATTTTAAAATACATGAAATATTTTTAAATATAGACATAATAAATTTCACAAGAACATTAAATGTGGCCAAGGCCCATGCCAAGTGCTAAAATCCAATATAAAATTATTTCAAGCATACCATGGTCTATAATAGGATTTTAAATTTGTAATAATGAATTTAAAATCACAAAAACAAAATTTATTATGAATTACAAGGGATTTACAAAGAAAAAACAACCTCAAAACTTTTGTGGGTGGTATGAAATACATCGACTCTAATGTTGGACACCCAATTGAGGATAAAGGGGCCGATAAGAACTCGAAAAAAAGAACTCGTGTTAAAATTAGGTAGATTAAATCCCTTAAGGTTTTAAAAAATCACCATCCAAAATATGTTAAAGGAAAATAGTGGGTAAACAGTGATAAAATAAATCAACAAAGTATAAGAAACCTAATACATGGAAGATCTCACGTGAAATCATGAAGAACAGTGGTAAAACAAATTATATAGCAGGAGGGAGTAGCATAACACAATATTGATCTCCCCTAGGGTTTCTTAAGGGGTGACGATTGGTTTGAGGGAGGTTTTTTATTAATTTAATTATGGTTAAAGGGGGGATTTATAAAAAAAATTGGGCATCACGTAAGGTTTACCCTCATTGTTTTCCAAATCATGAGAAATTCATGCTACCTAGAATGGTCCCCTAAAACTATGGTATAATATTTACCCTATGAACCTTCATGGTCTAACCACCCATGCACTGCCTGTTCCAATTGCCTCATTCTTGTGGAGAGGCCCCCATGCACATTTTCTACATAGTTACTCCTAACTATGTGAAACCTGTATGTAGTATGAAAAAAATTAATACTCCATCTTATGAATCCTAAAAAATTAATTACTCTAAAAATTAATTAAATTAATTAGGTAATTAATTCTATAGTGACATGACATGTGAAACACCCACCTATAATGAGAACCTATAGATAATATTATATAAATAATAAACATGTATCATATTTTCAAAATATTTTATACTGACTGACTAAAGATGATGTCTTACTATTAGGTACTAGGGTCTCATAATCATTAATATTTCTTTTCATTAAGTTCACACAGTAATCTCATGTGTAGTAGATCATGAGGACTGGACTTCCAATAAGAACACCACATGTTTTAGGTGTTTTTAGTTGTTACAATTTAAGAATACAAGCATTTGTCTCTTGAATTTAGATCATTGTCAATGTGAACCATTTTATTGTGTAAATTGATTCTAGATTAAAACCATGAAAATTATGTTTTTTCGAGTTATATTGTGTTGGATGTTTCATTGATGGTATGGAATTTACTGAACATTCTAGAGAATTTTTTTCCTTTTAAAAGGAAGAGATATATTGTGACATATGGACCAAGATGGTATTATCTTTACTAAATCCAAGTCTATAGTAATTAAATATAATTCTATCTAGTAATTTCATGAATAAATAAAGAAATAAATGATGAGGACACAAAGTGTGCATCCTAATTTATGAGATACCACGAGACAAAGAGATTATATGACATGGACTATGTTTGTAAGTGGTTTTTATTGATCGGACTAACCCTTATCACCTTAGGGGACTTAATGGGTTGCTAAAATATACTCCAATTTTATTAGTACCACTCAATGTTTTCATGATAAGGTCATAGAGGGTTACAAACAATGAATATTCAAAAGCTTGAAAATTCTATTTAATTGGATTTTAGGGCATGGTGATCCCCATATAGGGAGATGAGTAAATCCTAAGTCTATACGGTCACAAACGAAATAAATAAATTCTATTTTATTCAAATTTAAATTAATAACAATTTAATTTATTAACATATTATAATTATAAGTTATCTCAAGAATATAATGGAAAAAAATAAAATGAATATTAAATAATAAATGTTTATAGTTTATAGTTCACATTTTAAAATAATGTGATAGATTATTTGCAACATTTTTTGTAAGTTTTAAGTGTAATTTGTGTCATTTTGAGTACTTATAGAGTGTCAAAATTCATAATCACATAAATGAAACTTATAGAAGTTATAAACTAATAATTTAAGCATTTTTAAGATCCAAACTAAGGTTTATATGTGTTTTCTAAAATTCCATACCCTCTCCACCTTAATCTCATTTCCTAGAGATATAAAGAGAATAGAAGATAAAAAATCAATTGATTTAAGTTTGAGGATTGACAGTTTGATTTCCCAAAATCATGAAAACAACGATGATACTTGGACGATATATTCTAGAAACTAGATTTCATAGGATGATGATCGATATGAAGGTGGATGATATAGAGTATTTTGCGTTTGGTTCCTTCAAGTGAAGATCACCAATGATAAGGGAAATATTTTTCCAAAAAAATCAGATGATTTGAAATTTCTATTTAATTTATCATTTTTATTCTTCATTGTTTAATTAATTTTCACATGATATGTGGTTTAATTTGGGATGAGATTTACTAGATTAAATTTTCTAACATAAATTCAATCCCGAATTTTTTAAAATACCAAATTTCATGGTTTTAGAAAATCGCGGGTTCTTTCTTCGATCAAAATTAGTATGTTGATCTTAGGATGAGGCCTGACCTTAGATACCATAGGGATTTCTCATTGTACTTGGATTTAATTTATTGTACTTTTTTCTCCTTTTATTTAAATTTTAAAATAATGTTCCTTCTTTAATTATTTTAAAATTATAATATTTCCTTTTTCTATAAATGTTTATTCATGAAAAAATTAGTGGGATCATACTAGGATCTTATGTTTTCACTCTAAAAACACCTAATGGTTGTATGTATACTTTTTGTAATTAGATACAAGTAAAAGAAATATTTCCCTTATAATCATCGAGTATTCTTTCTAGCAAATCATGGTTAGGTGATGGTGGGGAAATAGTTGTAGGTTGACTCTTAGGACACACATATATGGGTATATTTATTTTATTTATTTTTTAGACTCAGTTATAATACCATATTAACCAAATTATTTATGTCCTTTTGGGTTCCCATCCATTCTATTATTCATGTTCTATTGAAACCACTTTCTGTGAATATTGGATGTTTATTTTTTATATAGATTATTATGGTTTATTTTCTTATATAAATTATATGTTATTAATGAATTTATTGGAAACAATCTTCCCAATTAATTTTCTTGATGCCTAAGAACATGTTTCTAGCCTATGGGGACCAGGAATGCCCTTAAGGCCTCTCCATTGACTGACACGGGTACTCGAATCTAGGGTATCCCTACTTGGTTTTTGACACTTCCTATCACTTAGATAATGATAAAAAAACCCTTATTTAGAAATTTAAGAGGGACTCATCACCAAACAACATCATACAAATCTTTCCCCTCAACATACAAGAAAATTTTCATATGATTCTAGTCATCTTTCAACTCCCAAACCATATCCAACAAAAGTTTTACAGTCAAATCATTGGAAATAAAATTTACCTTTATAAGAGTATATAGTATATTAATATAAAATAACTAAATATATATAACCCATATTATCTATCATATATTTCAATCCCTAAGGAAAAACATATACTTTATTCTTCATGGCTAGAGAATACCAAAAACTTCACACTGAACAAAAAATTTCACCAAACAAGCATAGTAATGGTCAAATCAAGATCATGGGTTTGGTAATTCATCAAATAAAATCTAAGATATCATGAACCACATTACACTAATATTTCATTAATAATAAACACAGATCCTAACCTAACAGCATTGGAATCATAATATACCTCATAGAAATTCCCTATTTTCTATAAGATAATAATAGTTACTAATGTAAAACTCTCGTTTAAATCTTGAAACATAGCTCACATTTTTAATCCCACTGAATATTTACTCATATACTTGTCAATTTAATTATAGGTGTAACTATATATGAGAATTTTTAAATAAAATTATTATAATAACCTATAAGGCTAGGGAAATTTGGGATCTCGATGAGATTCCTGGGAATCTTACAAGAAATTATTGCCTCAAATTTCTCAATATACACTAATATCCCTAATTCATAGACTACATGAATAAGAAACTTCACCCCTAATATTGATAAATGACATGTATATATCTTATTAAACAAGCGATAAACCCTCAATGTATCTAATAAAATATCCAATTTCACACTTAACTTATCATAGGATTATTAGTATTACAATATATCATCAATCAAAATAATCATGAATGGATCCAAATAAATATTGAAATAAAATTCCTAAAATAATTAAGCATAACATGTGTATTTAGAACCCCAAATATCATCAACATGAATTAAAAATGGCCCTATTTTTCCTAAAATTCTATCTTAGGAACATCTTTAACTCACAAACTCAACAGACGATAACCCAATTGAAGATCAATATTTAGAAATCATCAAAATTTTCTTAGATAATTGAATAAATATTTGATGAAAAGTAATGGACATAAATTTTTAATGGTGGCCTTATTAAACCTGAGATAGTCCACACACAATTACATGCTCTCATTTTCTTTCTTATAAAAAATTATTGGAACACCCAATAAAGACACACTCTAAATGATATACTCTAGAATAAAGATCTTCAAATTGAGCCTTTAACTATGTGATATCATATTGAGTTAAGTGATAAGGTGTTATAGAGATATTATTGGTTTCAAATACCAAATCAATCAAAAAATCCATGTCATACTCATTTGTAAATCCTATAAAATCTTTAGGAAAAACATCCTAGTTCTTCTCAATTATAGGATCAAAAAAACTAAAAACATACTCAACTTATATAATATATATCCTTACTACCTAATATGTAATACTCATTTGTTTTCTAAAATCATAGAACGCTATGATGGCATGATAGTTAAATTCTATAAGAAAATAATGAGATTCTTTAGAAGATATAAATAATGTATCACATCTCTGGTAGAAATCAATATGTTCCAGAGAATTTGTTAACTAATACAATCCAAAAACCACATAAAAGACTTTTATAAAAACTTTATTTTTTTTTTCAAGGTGTTTTTAACACATTTTCACTAAATCACATGTATTTTGGTGTTTTTGGGATGTATGAGGTGTTGACCAGGGCCAAGGGCTCTGTTTTATAAGGAAAAATCAAATATCAGGACATCTATCTTGATGAAACAAGTTACTCAGTCCATGGTGGTCTGCAATTGGGTATCTATAAGACCCTTAGTTTGAGGGTATATCTATGAGAGGTACATTGGGTGGTTGGTTCCCTATGAATGTGTAGTTTGTGGGTACCGAGTACTCACTAGAGCCTATTGGGTACTTAATGGGTACTTAGAGGATTGTGTTAAAATTAATAATTTATTTAATTAATTTTTTAACAAATATTAAATATTAAAATTCTAACCAATCTTTTAAATATTAATTCACCTTCCCTTATCAAATATCTCATTAATATCCCGCTAAAGAGTGGATCTCATCTAATTAAACATGGATTTATATGTTATTTTTATTGAGAAATTATTTGGGGTAACTATAACAACCCCACTTCTTTCAATCCTAATTTATATCATGTTTTAACAATTTTCTAAATTTTATTCCTTAATTTGAGGATTATTTTTTGGTTTGGTGACCTCTATTAATTGGATTCATTTCTTCCAATGATATTTCTCAAGGAGTACCCTATGATTATATAGCAGGTGGGCCATAATTTTTCCTAATGGTTTATGAATGTTCTCTTATCACGTGTGATATATGAACATAAAAACCATGTGTTATTACCCTTAAATAAATTTTAAAAAAAATCCTTATGCCTTTGGGAGTGGGAAAGGCTTGTCCACGTCATGAGTATGTCATCATGGGTTGTGATCCCTAAGCCATGGTTTTTGATAATGGTGTTCCAAAAATAAATTTGCTAGGAAATTATAGAGAGAATCCCATTGGTAATCAAGGATATGTTTTGACCAATTAGTACTTTAATTGGTTATCTATAGTGCTTATTGATTTTGAAAGTGTGATACTGCGAGGATAACATGGAAGTAACCTTGGATTAAATGGGAATTAGAAGTGCTTGTGTGTGATAGTAGATGACCTATTATAATGAGTAATATAGTTTTAGGAAAGTTTCCAATCGATATCAAAAATTGTGGAATATGTTTGAATATTTACCAATGATTTTTAATTTTTTTATGTCAAAGAATTGATATAAAGTTTGTGAAGATTTAATTTTTTATTGATTATTGGTTATGAAAAAAAGGGGTTGGGTGTAATTCAAACCTTGGTTATTTATGTGATTCAAATTTGGTGCAATGCTTACCACAGAAATGTTAAACAATAGGGTTGGGTGTAATTAAAACCATAAATATACATGAGATATGAGTTGGGTGTATTTATAACCATATATTAATGAATGATTTAGGTTTGGTATACCGCCAACCCATATTTATTCAAAGTGATTATTTGGGTATACCACCAGCCATGAAATTTTCAGTTATATAGTTTGGTGTACATCCAAGTATTTTTCATGATTTAGGTGGTGATATGTTGGGAAGAAATATTTATAAACCATGGAATTATTATTTTACTAGTCCATACTCAATACTGGCACTAGTTGAAGCAGTTATGATCGATCCTCAGTGTCAGAATTGAGCTTGAGGATACAACCGGTATTTATTTTTAAAAAATTTAGTAGGTTTATTTTATGAGATCAGAATTAGTTCTCTTAGAAAGTGTGGTTAGGGAAACCATTGGTGTAATCCTGCTGAATTGTACTTACCAGCTACTAAGGTGCCCAATTACCAAATAAGATCCAATGTTTCATGACCCATGTATGCTCAAGGGCCTTATTTATATGGGTGATCCTGCGAAGCATGGAAGAGTATGGAGATGATATTGAGCTCAGAAATGGGACCCGTGATTTTTTTATCTCATGTTTTCTATTTCTTTTTAGACCATTTTATGTATGATATTCCCATGGAATACCTCTTTTATATTTGGATGAATTATATGGAATTATTGTAGTTCATTTGGTAGAAGTATATGTTATATTATTTACCTACACTATTATTTATTTTTGATTCATGTCTTTATCATATTGTTATATTATGATGGTTGGTATTGATTTTGTTTCTGAAACTATTTATGGAACATGATCCAGAGGGTATATTCTCCCCAAATAATACTGGAGACCCTCATCACTCGTCTACATTCTCTAGAATATGATGTAGGTGTCTGAGATTTATAGATATTCAATTCAATCAAATTTGAGATGAACTAGGATGAGGATGTTATAAATTGTTTTTGAAGTCATATCTCATTATATAATACTATTTGGGATATGTTATTTATGATATCGGATATAATCAAATCTTGGTATGTATTTTGTGTCTAGTAGTATCTAACCTATGTATAAGATAATTCAAGGTTATCGATGATGAGATTGATGTTTCTTTGTTTTTTCTTTTACAGTTGGGTTATATTTTCCAAATATGATGTATTATGTTATTGATTTTTGGTTTATTGTTTTAATCTTTACACAGGTTGGTAATAGGCATGTGTTCATGAATTATTATTGGAATATAGGATTTACATGACATTCGTGTGCTTTCTTGGTATTTAAAAGCTTGATTATGACATAGGGTTTGGTTATTTAATGTGTCAGGATCAACATATAAAGTATTTTTCTATTGAAATTTATTTTGGGACTCTAGTGAATCAAGATTTCCACCACAAATCAAAAAAAAATATTAAGGAAATACCACACCATAGAGATCAAGGTGGTCAATAATGATGAATACCCATGGAATCTTCTATTTCAAATATCAAACATTATTTTAGAATAAACCCAGAACTTTAGTAAATAATAACAGTGTCTCCTTGTGACCACATATATTCAATAAAATCCACATCTATATTCTCTTATCTCCAATTTTGTTTGATATCCAAATGATTATTTAACAAATCCTTACTTGATCTAATCTGAAAAATAAAAGACCAATGAGAAGTAGCCTGACCTTTGAGGGATTAGTGAACCAAATAAGAATCCATATCACCCTTTTATAGATTGATGTTATAAACAATAGAAATTATGAGTCCACTTAGATGCTTCTTTACCTCTATAAGAAGAGAATTTCCAGGTTGATAAAAATAATTGTATTCCACCTTCACAAAATCCCATGAATTCTTTATCTGTACACCGCCTCTCCTGATTCCATGCTCACAAGACCCATCAGAATTGAGATTTATATTTCAACCAAGTTTATTCAATCTTACCTAGTGACCAAAACTAAATATGGAATCAAAATGATAATCATGCGGTTTCATGAGGGACTTAAGGATAAGACTAGTTTCCTTCCACTTAAAAAGGAAACCATGATCTAAGATAAGAGACTGAGATCTGACCTTCAAACCAAGAGGATATTTGATTTACACTTATCTATAATCATTATGAGCCTCAAAAATAACCAAGAATCCCATAATTAGAATCAAACACTATCTGGAATAACCATATATTCTACCTCCATGCAACCACTATTCCAAAAAACCATGCATAGATTCCAATAGAAAATTTATACCTAATAACCCGACAAGAATTTACCATATGAACCTCACCCACTCACCTTTGACAAAGAGATGAGATATATATTTGATATTGGAAAAAATGAAAAAACTATATTTTAAAGCTAATTGGATGTCTTTGTTTTTCACCTATATGTCGATGGTAATATAGTGATTGAGGATATTCTAATGTAGGATATTATATTTGGTAGGAATAAATTTGCACCATACCATCACAGACTAAGAAACTATTTTTGATTTTGTAAACATACTGCAATGGAATACTTCCACTCAAAAATAAAAAGACCAAAAATAATTAAAAACCCACCGATCAACTTTTACAAAAAAAAATAAAATATCCTCATTATAATATTTTCGGTCATTGTAAAGGATAGACTAGATTAAATTCGTGAAGGCACTATCTTCTTAAATAGATTATTTTATAATGGGGCATATAGTAAAGAAAAAACATCCCTATCCCAATTATCTTTAAAAAAACATACCTCAACCCAACCAATGATCTATAAAAATGGTTACAAATAACTAGTAAATAGCCTTTCATGCATCACCAAATCTTCAAATACTTATTAAGAGTCTGAATTAGTGTCCCTAAATTTTTATTTATCTGACATGACTCGAACTTAAAAAGTACACCCTTCCATGATCCCATATATAATCTTAGCCTGATTTTAGAAGAAGATCACCTCAACATTCCTCATATTAATTGCCCACCCTTATTGTGAGGCTTAATTATGATAATCTTGAAGAAAATTATCCAGGATTTTTAAAATAGTTTTGATAAAAAAAATAGGATCCTAAATCAGAGACATGACATGAATGGGAATAGAGGAATGATAAATGTTCAAATGAGTGATCTGGATATCAGAGGATAAGAACCTAATCATCCAATTATCAATTTAATGAGTAATATTGTTCACCAATGGATCAAAACGGTGAATCTTGGTTACACCTATAGGGATTGGGACCCTAGATGCTCCAATGGAAAACTCTTCTAAACCATTAATGTCCCTCTATCAAGATTTTCACTCTCTAATTAAAAAATTATTTAGGAAGTTATACATTACACTTAGCCTTATTGATCCTTTAAAAACTCCATTTTTTGAATTCATCAATAATATTTTTGAACCTTTTAATGAATCTAGACAAATTTATTAGTAAGAAAAGATTCTAATCTGTATCAAATATAATGAGAAACATTAGTGAAATAAAACTCACCACTAAAAGAAGAAATATTTCCCTCTTCAAGGGATTACATTATGTTTCCACTAACCACATCTTGAGACAAAATGAAAAATATAAGGTGACATAGGTCCTCTTTGACAAATGCCTCTATGGATATGAAGAATCTAAAATTCTTTCCCTTGATATCAATAAAAACTATATAGATGAGTAAAAACTAAAAGGTACATCACAAAACTATTCAAAAAAATATTATGCACCTCATAGCTATAAGGATAAAATTATACTCAGTATTAACAAAGGATTTATCTGTTATGTCAGAACGAGTAATGGAAGATGGTTTTGAGGGGGTTTGAATTGACCAGATTAAAATTTTAATCAAATAAATTGACTATTTAAATTAATTATCAATTTTAATTATTATGGTTAATTAGCAAAGGAAAAGGTAAATAATGCAAGGATGTTTTTTTAGTAGTTTAGTCCAAAGTGATCCTACTTCTACTCTTATATATCTCTACTCATTGAGAGATATGTGTGCACTAGAAATGATTTTTATGGGGGAACCATAACCCAATTACATAATCTTTTTCTAGTGGAGGGATAACAATGACACTGAATTTTGTATGGGGAGTCCCAACTTTTACAGCCTAAATTTAAATAAAGGGAGTCACAACTTTAATATCCATGAATTTAGATACAGGGAGTCACAACCATTAGATCTTGACATTAGAATCTGGGAGTCACAACCCGAGGGAAAACAATAACAAATAATTCTTTTGTATGCAAAATCATAAACAAAAAAAATGGAGTTCATTTGAGAGATGCAAAATAGTGTTATAGACTCAGAACCATATTAATGAGAAGATAAAATAATAAATCACATGTACTGGTTCTAGAGGATTTTATCGTCACATCTTGTCAAGGAATTCATGGTCAAATTAGAAAAGATTCATCACTTGAGAGATGGAACATGTTATGAAATATAGTGTCGTAGGATGTCACAAATGCACAGTAGATTCAAAGTTCATAGCACTTTTCTCTTTGAAAAACATAGTATCAAATATGTTAGCTTGTGTTGGTATGTGGACATCTATATGTTGTGTTGTTTTGTGTCATCTCATTATCCGACAAGAAAGAATGATATATATAGAGAAAATATTCAGCAGTTTCAGTAGATTTTCTTCATTAGGATATTCAAAATAAATTGATTCAACGACATTCATAAATATACCCATGAAAATCACAGCACGGTTGCCTCTTTAATTCTTGTTGAATAACTGGTAAAATGAAATAATAATTTGAATAAGTCTTCCAAAAATATCTCTAGAAATATAGTAGCGTTGAATTATTTAAAACTGATTTGAATCTATTAAAAAAATTAAATTTAGTCAAAATAGTTCCTAAAAACACAAAGCATAATCTGTAAGAAAATTCAAATATTTGAATTTAAACAATTTTGAAACTACCTAAATTTAAGGGGAAAATACATTGAAAAATTTATTCATTTTAATATCCAAATATAGTACCAAAACCATTAAAATGTCTTTGATAAAAATCATTATATTTAATGAAAATTTTGCCAGTAGAAAACCCATTAAAAATAAATCATATATATGCAGAAAATCAATTTAAAAATGCATGGAATGAACAGTAACATTGGAAATGATCAGTAACGTATGGCTGCTACACTATTCATGAACAATAATGTAGGGAATGAACCATACTTTGTAGAATGAATAGTAAATTACCATATGGAAAAAATTGATACTATGAAACTTCATAACAGAACATCAAACAATTTTATCGCCAACCAAACGACCTTTTTAGACATTTTTGTAAACATATTAAATCAAGATAAACATTTTGGATGTCTATAAAATCATGTTTCATCCAAAATTATTAATATATAAATTTCAGTAAAATAAATACATAAACCATTTTAAAAAAAACAATAGAGGTTCTAAAACAGTAGTAGCAATGCAATTGATTGGTTAGAGTAAAATAAAAGCTTTTTCAGACTTCCTCATAAAAAAATAAAATGAAGATAAATCTCTTATTTATCCAAAGGTATAGATATCATACAAAAACTATTACTGTAGTTTGAGAAGTCATAAAAATATAGATTTTTTTTTAAAAGAAAAACATATGTAATCAAATAAAATAAATCATGAACATGAAAAAAACAAACTATCCATGTAATCAAACAAAATAATGAACATTCACAAACAATATCCCCCTTTTTGTTTTATTAAAAAACAAAAGAAATATTAAAAATAAAAAAATTCTCACCCTTTGTGTAAATAAACAAAAAGTGAAGACAAACTCCCCCAAAATAAATATAGTAATAAAAAATTAAAATTCCAACATACTAAGATAAAATTTAATTTTTTTCAAACTGAGGAGAATCTAAAGGCTTCATAAAAATATCTTCTAGTTGATTTTTAGATGGAAGAAATTCTAAAACTATATCACCCTTGTTCACATGATCTCTAATAAAATTAAATCTAAGATCAATATTATTTGTTCTAGAATATTATAAGGGGTTTTAGAAATAGAAATTTTAGAAGTATTATCACAATAGATTGGAAAGTCATCAAGAAAAATACCAAAATCACATATATTTTTATTAATCCATAAACATTGAGAAAAACTAGATGTAGCAGATATATACTCAACTTCTTCAGTAGATAAAGAAATATATAATTGTTTCTCAGATGACCAAGAAATCAAACGTTTTCCTAAAAAATGACACATACCTGATGTGCTTTTTCAATCAATTCTACATAATCCAAAATTAGAGACATAATAAGATGTTAAATCAAAACAATTATATTTTGGATAAAGTAAACTAGAATCAGTCGTTCTTTTAACATATCTAATTATTATTTTTACAAATTTAATATGACTTTATTTAGGATCTTCATGAAATCTAGAACATAAATAAACACTGAAAATAATATGGGTTCTAGATTCGGTTAAATATAGTAAGCTACCTATCATAACTCTATAAATGATAAAATCAAAAGATTTAACAGAATCATTAATATATAATTTTCAATTAGTACCCATATGAGTTTTTATAGATTTAGTAGAATTAGGACTAAATCATTTAACTAACCCTTTATCATACATAGGTTGATTAATAAAGATTCCATATTTCCTTTGAGGAATTTGAAGCCCAAGAAAAAACATTAATTCTCCCATTAAACTCATGTCAAATTTAGAAGACATAGAAGAATAGAATTCCTTACAGATAATTTCACTAGATGAGACAAAAACTATATCATCAACATATATTTGAACAATTAAAATATCATTATAAATTCTTTTAATAAAAATATTTGGTTCAACATTTCTTTTCTAAAAACTATTATTTAACAAAAACAAAGAAAGTCTTTCATACCAAGCATGGGGTGCTTTTTTGAGACCATATAAAGATTTAGGTAATTTGAAAACATGATTAGGATATTTTTCACTTTCAAAACTAGGGGTTGAGAAACATATACTTATTCAGTTATGAAATAATTTAATAAATGAGTTTTTATATCCATTTAATATAATTTAAAACATTGAAAACAAGAAAATTCCAATAAAATTATAATTTCTTCTATCCTAGAAACAGTTGAAAATAACTCTTCAAAGTATATACCTTCTTCTTGATAGTATCCTTGAGCAACAATTCTAGAATTGTTTTTTAAAATATGTCCATATTCATCCAACTTGTTTCTAAAGATCCACTTTGTTCTAATTACCTACTTATCCTTATAAAATTCTACTAAAGTCCATAGATTATTTCTGACAAACTAATTTAATTCATCCTTCATAGATGCAATCAAGTTTTCATCTTTTAAATCATTAAAAACATTAAATGGAACAAAATCAAAAATAAAAGCAGAATTGGCACAAAAAATTATAATAGAATTTCTAGTTTTGACACCAGAATCAACATTTCCAATTACATTTTAAATAGGATGATATTTTTGAATCTTCCATGATTTTGGATCAGGTTTAGAAGGAGTATTCTCTCCCTCAATTGATTAATTCTTATCTTGAGGAATTTATTGACCGAAATTAAAATCTCTAACCTCATCATCAATACAAATAGAATTATAATTTAAATTAACATCGTTTTCATCAAACATAACTTGAATAGATTCTTCAATAACCATAGTTCTTTTATTATAAACTCTATAAGATTTACTATTATTATAATAAAAAGAAAAATACCTTGATCAATCTTAGCATCAAATTTATCTAAATTTTCCTTTGAATTTTAAAAAAACTTTGCAGCCAAAAACTCTAAAGTAACCAACTTTAAGTCTTTTATTTTTAAATAATTAATTAGGTGTTTTCTTTAACAAAGGTCTAATAATAATTCTATTTGAAATATAACATGCAGAAAAAATAGCCTCACCCCAAAAATATCTAGGAAAATTATATTCACTTAACATATTTCTAACTATTTCAATAAGAGTAATATTTTTCCATTCTAAAAAACCATTTTATTGGTGTTTTAAGAGAAGAGAAATTATAAACATAACCATTATTTTAAAAAAAATTAAAATCTAAATTATGAATTTCACCTTATTTATCACTATGAATAGAAATAATAATACACCCTATT
Organism: Viscum album; assembly: GCA_963277665.1. Taxonomy (NCBI): domain Eukaryota; kingdom Viridiplantae; phylum Streptophyta; class Magnoliopsida; order Santalales; family Viscaceae; genus Viscum; species Viscum album. The sequence continues at coordinate 1,469,993,255 of OY728131.1, read as the reverse complement.
TCATTTTGAACTAATTTACAAAAATCAGTAAATCTAGATAAAGTGTCATTTTTATGAGAAATAAAGTATACCCATGTAAATCTACTATAATTGTCAACAATAACTAAATTATATTTATTTCCACCAAGTATGGAAATTTTAATGAAGACAAATAAATAAATATATACTAATAGGAAAGGTCTATTAGTACATATCTGATTGATGAGTCTAAATGAAATTTTTGGTTGCTTAAATTTCATGCAAACGTCACATACATGAAGTTTTTATTTCTTAAAGGAAGAAAGTTTTATCACATTCTCATGTTTTGAGAGCTTATTTATCAATCTGAAATTAACATGACATGAACTTTAATGCCAAAGGATTCTATCATTCTGTAGAACTTTCAAACACTTTATATGTTGAACAGTTAGTTCAGAAAGATGAATAGTATAAATATTATCTTCTCTATTAGCATAAAATAATAAATAATCATCATTAAAAAATAAACATTTATCATTTTGAAATTCAACATCCATTTCATCATCACATGAATTTGGTGTACTAATTATATTATGTTTCAAACCTTCAACATATAAAACAATATAAATAAAAGTAGAATTAACAATACCAACTTTACCTAAACCTTTTACTTTGCCTTTGGAATTGTCTCCAAAAGTAATAGTTCCTTCATCACATGTGTTGTAAGTGGTAAAAATTGATGTGTCTCTAGTCATATGCCTAGAGCATCCAATTTCCATGTACCATATGTCGTTCTTGAGACATCCAAGTTATTATTCCTACAAAAATAAATTACTTGACAATTTTTGTACCCAATATACTTTATGTCTAATTGGAATAATAATAAAATCTTTAGGTACCCATACAGAATCTAAAAAAGTATTTTAAGGTACTGTGGATAGTAAAAAATTAAAGATATTACTTTTTGTAAAACCCAAAGATTTTCAAAATATAAGAGAATAATCATTTTCATAATGACCATTCATGACACATTTAAAACAAGTAACAATTGAAGTACAATCATTTTTTCTTTTAACAAACTATTTTTTATACATTTGGGGTAATCTCCTATCATATCCAAAACCATCATGATTTTTATCATTTTTAGTCAAATACATCATCTCTAGATATTTTTCACGACCTTGAATAAAAGCAGATAAACTTGGTTTAAGACATTCAACTTCCTTTTTCAAATTTTCCTTCAAATCTTGAGTAGATTTAAAATTTTCATAAACTTTTGAATAAGAATTAGAAGTATAGTGTCTTAATTTTTCATTTTCTTGTAAAATTATATTATTTTCAAAAATAATCATCTCATTATTTTCTTTAATTTTATTATATAAATCAGCATCTTTGAAAATCTCTTTTTTTAATCATTCAATATCTTTATTTAATTCACAAATATTGGGTTTTTCAGAATCAGATTAAGAATCAAAACATCCAGCATAATAATAATAATTTCTAATATTAGCCATTGATTCCATGATGCACAAGTTAGAAAATTCTTTTTCATTTACATATTGTTCACTATAATCATATTCTTATGTATAACTCCACCTAGTGGTCAATGCCTTTTTATCCTTTTTTTGTATTTGTCTTTATTATTTAGTTTATGACAATTAGGTTTGATATTCATTTTATTTATAAACTCATATAATGTTACATCTGAATCATTATAGTTTGAATCACCTTTTTTATCTCCCTTATATTTTTATTTTGACGGATTATTTTAAACTAATTCTTGAATACTTTTTTTAATTCTTTTATAAACACTAGTCACAATATGATCCATAGATTCCTTTTCACAATCTGGTAGATCAGAATAAGAATAGTCATTATAAATAAAATTCATAGATTTAAATGCTACACCTTTTATTTTTATTGTCTTCTCAGCATCAATGTTCTTCAGTTATAGTTCATATTTGAGTAGTGACCCAATCAATTCATCCACGGTGTATTTTTGAATTTTTTTTCTTTAATTAATGGAAACCTTCTTGGAATGTCATTTATTTGGTAATGATTGTAGGTCTCTTCCAATAATTATTTGGTTTTATAAATCTTCTCCAAGTGAATTCATTCCATTCAAAATTCTTGTGAATCTGTGGAACATTTTGTTTACTATTTCATATTCACTATCTTGATGTCTTGGTACTTAGCAGATAGCATTCCATGTTTGGTATGGATCAATTTGTCTGAGCCAATGTGAGTAACTTGTAGAATCTTCTAAATTTCATGAGTTGTCTTATAATAAGACACATGACTAAAAATACTTCGGTTAATATCATAATATAAAATATTAATAACTTTGTAATTTAGAACATATATAATAGCATCATTTTTGGTAACAGTATATGGGTCAGCTTCAGGAAGTTTATACTATTTTGACATGATATACTAGTGCTCAATGCTCAACTCTTTGAGGTAAGCCTATATTTGGGATCTCCAATAGCCATAATTATTACCATCAAGGTTTGGTGGCTTTTGAGGAATCCAAGCATCATTGGGGTTCAATCATGTCATCTTATAAGATCTTTATCCTTATACTGTTAGGTCTAGGAATATGTTACCACAAATAAGAACAAAGAAGAATCTATAGTGAGATTTAATAATTTTTAAATGTAATAATATTTTGATAGAAATTGAAACATATCAGAAATAGAATTATCGAGGTAAATGGTCCAACAAAGGATTCCCCTTTGATAACAATTTTTGGGTCGAAATAGGTAATGAATGATGGTATAGTGGGGGTGAATAAAATAGATTAAAATTTTAATCAAATAAATTTATTATTTAATTTAATTATCTAAGTTAATTATTATGGTTAATTAGCAGCGGTAAAATTAAATAACACAAGGTTGTTTTTTATAGTATTTCTGTCCAAAGTGGGTTTACCTCTACTCTTATATCCTTCTATATGGTGTGGGATACATGTGCAATAAAAATGATTTTTATGGCGGAATCATAACCCAATTAAAAAATCCATTTCTAGTATAGGGATAAACATTACACTGAGTTTTGTATGGTGAGTCACAACCCTTACAACCTGAATTAAAATAAAGGGAGTCACAACTCATAGAGTCTTTACTATAGATACAGGGAGTTATAACCATTACATCCTGACTTTAGAATCTAGAAGTCACAGACCAAGGGAAAACAATAAAAAATACTACTTTTTTATTAAAAAGAATAAACAGAAAAATTAGAGTGCATGTGAGAGATTGGAAATAGTGTTACAAACTCAGAACCAGACAAATAGGAAGATAAAATAATAAAGTGTAGATACTAGTTCTTGAGGATTTGATCGGAACACCTCTTCATGGTGATTGTAGTCAAAGTAGAAAAGATTCATCACTTGAGAGATCACACAGGTGATGAAATAGAGTTTCGTAAGATGTTGCAAATGAACATCATATTCAAAGTTCACAACACTTTTCTTTTTTCAAAACCGAGTATCAAATATGTTAGTATGTGTCTGTATGTGTACAGTTATATGTTGTATAATTCTATGTCATCTCTTTATCCTGCAAGAAATAATGATATATATCGATAAAATATTTATTAGTTACATCATCTCTGATTCCATGGGATATTTAAAATAAATTGAGTCAATGGAATTCATAAATATCTCCATGAAAATCATATCATTGTTTCATCTTTAATTCTTATAGAATTACTCTTAAAATGAAATAATAATTTGAATTAGTCTTCCAAAAATATCTCCATAAATATAGTATATCTGAATGATTTAAAACTCATTTAAATCCATTCAAAACAATTTAAATTTATTCAAAACAATTCCTTGAAACTAGTAGCACAATGTGTAATAAAATTCAAATATTAGAATTTAAAAAATTCTGAAACTACCAAAATTTAAGGGCAAAAGGTGTTGGAAAATTTTTTAATTTTCCTCTCCAAATATAGAACCAAAAACAATAAAATCTCTGATAAAAATACATAGATTTAATGAGATTTTTCTTTCAAAAAACCCATTAAAAATTATCCATATATATACAAAAAATAAATTTAAAAAAACACATAGAATGAATAGTAACTTCGAAAATGAACAATAATGTAGGATTTCTAAATTAATCATGGAAATTAATGTAGTTTTGTTTAACTATTAATGAACAGTAATGTAGGGGATAAACCATAATTTGCGGAATGAACAGTAAATTAGCATAGGGAATAAACCATACTTTATGGAATGAACAGTAAAGTAGCGTAGGGAATGAATAGTGAACGTATGGTTGATGAACCATAATTTTCACTATTTAGGAAGAGTAAATGTAGAGTATGTATGATGAACAGTAAATATAGGGTTGATGAACCATACTTTTCACTATTGCAAAAGTAGGGTATAAACAATACTTTGTGAAACAACTGGACAACACACATAAACAAACTTCAATGAACTTTTAAAGGATCATTGAAGCAGATTCAGACTTTGGTCAAAACTAATTATACTTAGAAAAACATATTTTATATTTAATGAATTAAAAATTAAATATAATTGACATCCAATATTCATAAAATCATCAAAAACTAGAAGCAAAATATTTTTGGAAAAACTGCTACTGTGAAACTGCGTAGTAAAACTTCAAATAATTTTATCACCAACCAAGTAAACTTTTTATACTTTATGTAAAATAAATAAATCAATATAAACATGCTTGATATCTATAAAATCATGTTTCATCCAAATATTATTATTGTATAAGTTTCAGTAAAATAAATAAATAATCTTTTTTAAAACTAAAAATTATAGAGGTTCTAAAACTATAGTAGCAATGTAATTGAACTGTTAGAGTACAATAAAATCGGTTTTAGACTTTTTCATAAACTGATGAAATGAAGATAAATCTCTTATCTATAAAAGAGTATAATTAAATCATAAAACCAATTAATTTATTTTAATATATAATAAAAAAACAAAAAGGTTTATAAATTAAAAACATATGTAATCAAACAAAATAAATCGTGAACATGCAAAAAAACAAACTCTCCAAGTAATAAATCAAAATAATGAACATGCACAAACATTATCCCTATAAACCTTCACCATAATACTGTATGCAAAATTTTTTCTCTTAAAATCTCCAATCATATCCATTTCCAAGCCAATATCCCCCTAAAAGATTCATTTCATAAAAATTCATGTTTTTCTTCATAAATAATATCATGGGTCTAAAGGGAGTGGATACTATTGAAGATTCTTGTCAATAAATTGTAAGGAAAATTAAAAGGAGAAATTTTCTAATATTTCCTAACTAAATTTGGGTCCTTCACTTTTGTATAATAAAAATGGTAGTCACACCGAATTTCTAAGAAGCAAACCCCAAGATGAAATCTTAAATACAAACAATTAGGTTATCTCTAATAATATATAATTTTGAAATATACAAAGACGCTATAAAACCATATTATGTAAGAGTGTTACTATGATTCAAATAAAATTAAGTCACTTTAATTTCAACTTTCCTAGGAACCCATATCAAGTATAAATTATTTTCAACCCCAACAACCTTGGAATATTATTGAATAAATTAACTCATTCACTATCACTTCAATACCTCACTCCCCCCCCCATTTATTCTGAATAGAGCCTTCCAAAAGATCCTGAAAATGAGAAAAAGCCAAATACCTACCTCATCTAAGTCACTGGAATGACAACCATCATTAGGTTTCAAATTCCATTTCCTATAATACTCTTTATCTTTAATTTATTCAAGAAAAATTTCATTATTTTTATCTTCTTCACTTAGCCACATGGTCCATAATATATTTTTCTCCATATCGTCCATTTAAAACACAAGAAAATTCTATGATATAAGGTCAAATTTGGTTTCGTGGAGGGTTAAAACAATATTACCCCATTTAAAATTAAGTTTGGAATTAATCTATCTTATCTTATTTGTAGGTTCTGAAATTCCTACCTCATTATTTGGTAAACTTTCTTGATAAATCATTAAATACTCTTTAATATGTTGAATCTTGTGATGTAGAGGAACCCAAGTATGGACTTACATGGGTTTATTGTAGGGTTTATAAATGGTTTGAAGAAAATATCTAGACTCTTTCCACTTATTCATAAAAATAACCAATTTATTCCCCTATTTCTCAACCTTAACTTCACCAAAATATGAGCACGTTCCGAGAGGACTTAGGGAATATGAGAAAAATGGGGCCCTATAAAATATGGTAATACCTTTAATGTTTACAAATTAATGATCCAAATGACTCCAAATGTGTTGAATCTCCTTCTTGTAATTTAACCAAGTAAACATACCCCCAGTAAAACCCATATACATAAAATTATTATTGGCTGAAAAGTCTCAAAAAAATTCAATAGCATTTTAAGAATATATTTTTCCTTATATTTTTGTATATCTCTCCATAATAGTGTTGAAATCATTACCAATGAACCATACCAAAGAACCCAAATTGAAACTAGAGACCCTCTTCCAAAGGAAATTTCTCTCTCATAGAAAACACTTTCTATAAAAAATAGATAAATAAAAAAAATATTGGAACTAACCATGATAGTTATATATTATTTAGAATAATCATCCTTATCAATGAAAAAAAATCACTTCAATACAATCAAAATGGGGTTATTAGAAAAATCATCATGAATAAAATGATACCAGTAAGATTCATTCAAAACTTTTGAATGAAATCAAACAATATTTTAGTTCTAGAATGGATATAATAGTGAAAATATTAGAGTGAAAACCAGTAGTAGTGAAATCAAGTTTCACATTATTCCCAATTCCATGGGCATTATACACTCAAAAAAGTTGATCATTATAAAGGATAATAGAGTACCAACTATCCTAGGATGTTTAATAACTTAGAATAATCATGCTTGAAAATAGAAGGAGATATATATTTTTACTAGGAAGTTATGCCACTAAGAGGTAAAGATAGAGCCTTAAAACACTATATAATCAAGAGGACCTTGGACCGAGAGGACATCCCCTCAAATGAATTGGAAAAATGAAAACCAACACCACCTTCCTAAATAGGATGAGGAGAGAGACCTTCCACAATGACCATGGAAGAACCATCATCCTCAACACCACCAGGATAACCTTATGAAGGAATTGGATAATAATCAATATAAGTAAGTGAATATTTCTCATTGACTTGGATATCATCATCATTCTCTTCAAAACCCTCAACCTATCCCCCAAACACATAACCACAATCCAAAACAATGCCAGATAAAGAATCATCTTCACTAAGAGAGAGATGAATTACAACCCCCTCCCCCCCCCCCAGCTGAAGCTAATGGAACTTCACAAAACCCACCTACATACCCATTTGAATTACACTCATGATTAAAGTACCAACCATTAAAAGACACTGGAGACTTAAATTTCTTTATATCAAGGTCTTAAAGTAAAGAATGGAGAGGAAGAGAGGGATCCTTAATGGGATAATAGACCCTGAGACCGAGTAGATAGAATTTATAGTTGGAGATCTGGTGACCCTGAATATAGAAATAACTATAAAAACCAATCCTGTTGTGAAAAATAAGATTCTAACACAAATAAAGGGAGATACCATCATGAATCTCCAAACATTGAAGATGAGGTTTTTAGAGATCAAGATCCAAATTCATGTGGGCTAACATGGTGTTCTCCAAGAACAATGATCCTTAATCAACATAATTATAGTCTCCTAGGGATTCACCAATACCCTTGAGAAAAGAAGGATTAAGAGATGTAACTAGGAACCCTAAAAGTCTAACTGAGACCACTGTTTTTGGAGGATCCCTCCCTGTATAGAAATCCATTATCTATGGGAAAATAGGCAACCTCAAATTCCTATAGTTTCATCCTTCCATCACCCAAGCCTTCATAATTTATTCATGGGAGAAAAAGTAAATAAAAAAATATCACTTGTTTTGAACTGATAAAGTTAGTGGGGAGGAGAGTCCCCAATAATAAATGATGTGCTTAAAGAACACCAAAAATACCTGAAGAGCACTAAACATTTCAACAAGATTCCACTGGTGATAGTAAAGCATAGACTCTATATCATTACCTAAGAAATAGAGGGATCAACCACAAAGACCAAAGGTAGTGAAACAATAACACTGGGATAACAAAAAGAGATTCTGTATAGGATAAGAAGATAAAATTATAAAGATATTTTTTGAAGGAACTTGAAGAATTTTTTTACCAATGTAGGGCCATATAGAATAGATTATACCTGTAAAAGGGCAAATAAAGGAACTATCCTTAATGGTGGAGCATCTATAATGGTGGATGGAAATGAAAATTTCACTAAAGGAGAAGCTTCAAATGACACAACGATCAAAAAAATTTGAACCAATTTGAGGCACATAAGGTGCATACTATGTAGGAAAAAATGGGCTAGTCTCCCTCCTGATAACTTTTATAACTGATATTATGTTTCAATTTTGTTATTATTATGTGATAATTTATTGTGTGTATCTTAAATGCATTGTTGACCATGATTATGGTAAAATAGGTCTTGATATAATGGAAGAGTTATGAGACCCTTACAAACTGGGGTGTGTATAAATATTAGTGGTATTTCATTCATGTAACTACTTACCCAAAATGATACTATCTTGAATTTTTATTAAAATTCGTTTGAAGTCATAAATTTGGTATTATAGTGACATGCCACTATGATGCTCTCAAGTGGAGTGTTAAGAGAAAATGGATGATAATTCCCCACTAGCAGTTGAGCTAGAAACCCTTTTTCTATTAGTATAGGCTACATATGATCATATCTAAGAGATTCTAATATGGTTGTAAAATCTATGGATAGAGAGACTCCTCATGTTGATGATTCCATGTTTGAACTAATGTTGGGGTTTTAGAAGTAGACCTCGCCCATATTTATGGGCGTGTGTGGGACCAAAGCTCCTAAGATTTGGGTGGAGTTGATTCAGACTATCATTTTACATATTAAGACACCCCCAAAGAGGAGTGTGAATTTATAAACCTATATATTGTAAGTACCATGTAAATGATAGTGGGATATCCTAATATAGAAAAATAAGTTTGTGGGGCCATCCTATAAGGATTTTCAGAATGATTTTTACATTAATTTATTCCTGAATATATTGAAGTTGGATAGGGACCAAGAGTTCATGCATCTCACTAAGAGGGAGATGTAAGTGATTGATTATGTAGTATATTTTATAGAGCTTCGACAATCTTATTATATGTTATATAGATATGTGGAACCCTAGTATAGGTGTCCTGAGGATGGGATGATTTATATGTTTAGGTATAGGGGAATAGTTTTCACCTAACATCATTTTTAGAGGTTATGAATCATGTCATCATAGCTAACAAGAACATAAATAAGGGTAGGGTCTCAGAAAAATTGGATTCTACTATGGGTGATAATAGTGGATCTTGAGGCAATATGAAATGTAGATTTGATAGTTTACATCATGTGGGTATTGGGAACAGTACCCCAAGTGATTTTCTTCTATTTTACCTCTAGGAAAAGGTTTTTTGTAGTATTAATAGTGTGAATGGTATGGTCGTCTATGATCTTAGTGCCACTGAAAGCTAATAGAGTGTCGAGAATATGGGTGTATTTTCCACCTTTCATTATTTTTGTTGGAGCCCTCCATAGTCATCTAGTGTTTAAGTTTTTTTTAGATAGGAGTATCTATATTAAGACTAGGAGTACCATAGAAGAGTGGTAGTTTGGGTTCTTATAGTCATTAAAAACATGGTGGTGGATGTGGTTCTCAAAGGTAGGGGAAATAGTGTCAGTAGGGTGAGACCCCTTATGGAATTTATCCATAGGAGCTCAGGTTTGTGGCTAAATCATGTTTCATTTAACTAATATAACTCTTACTTATCAAAAAAATTTGGATTTTTGATAGTTCAAATTATGGTTTTATTGAATCAAACCTTGATTTATCATTTTTTTATATGAGTTCATCGCATTCATTTATATTGGATATTTTTTTAGATGGGTTGGGATTAACTACAGAGTATATAAATGGGGTGATGTCGTTTGATACTCCCTGAGGGGTATGATTAGAGGGTATTAAAATATTTACATAGTAATATATCATGATAATTGGATATAAGATTCCCTAAAATTTATTTTAATTAGATATTCATAGGTATTATGCGGTCTTTAGGATATAATGGGTAACTCAGAATCTAGTATACGTTGAATGATAGAACTGATTGGTATCTTTCAAATCTACTAAGGGTGATTTATATACCCTATTTAGGGGGTAGGATTTTTAGGATGGTATTTTAGGACTAGGATATTAACAACTAAGGGTGGTATTAACCAAGTTTTCTAATATTATTTTGGGTGAAAAATAGATATGATATCCAATTATTTATTCTACTATTAGCCATTTCCATGAAATATTTCTTAAAGACATCACAGGGTCTACACCTAAGAGGGAGTTTGATTTTATGATTTATTTGATGCTAGATATGGATCCCATATTCATTCCACCATAAACGATGGTTCCCCCAAGGGATTAGATAAATAAATTCCTGGTGATAAGATACTGAGGAGAGGGGATTCATTCACCCAAGAACATCCACTTGGGGTGATCCCTTATTGATCACTAAAAAAGAAAATAGTCTATTGTGATTATGTGTAGATTATAAAATTTTAGACCACGTGAAAATCAATAACCAATTTCATCTTCAACATATAGATGAAATTTCTAACAAATTGATAGGATACAAGTGGTTCTATAAGATTTATTTGAGGTTGGTCTATCATTAGTTTTGGATAACGACTTTTGATATTCCTCATACTAGTTTTAAAAGTATGTCTGAATTGTATGAGTATCTTGTGATACCATTCATATTGAAGAATATTTTTTCAGTGATTAAGGACCTAATTAATCATATTTTATGTCCATATATTTATTCCTTTATAGATATACTTGTCAATGATATTATTGTGTACTCTTAGTTGGGGTAGGATCATGATCAGTATTTGGATATTATTATGGGCACATTGAAAGATAATTGGCTGTATGAAATACTCAAAATGTGTTAGATATAGATTAATGAGATTAAATTCTTGGGTTGTGTAGTTTATATGTTTTGAATATCATTAGATGTTGAGAATTTTGAGTATTTGAATCCTTAAGGGTGGCCCAAAAATATTTTTGTGATTAATAGTTTCCTAAGATTAGAAGGTAACAAACAGAATTTTATTTTTGAATTTTATTCTTCAGTATCACTAATGAAGGCCATGAAAAATAAGGGTTTAAAGTTCATGTGGTAAAATCCTTGCATGGGTACGTTTAAGGAGATGAAGGGAGGATTAACATATATACTGATCCCAACCATGCCTAATACATGTAAGGAATATAAAATTTATTTTCATATATAAGAGGTTGGTTTGGGTTCCATTTTGATTCATGGCTATAATGTAATTTGTTATGGATATAAGAATTTGATTCTACAAAAATGGAATTATCTAACTCATGAACTAGATATAATAGTGGAAGTGATTCTGTATTATTTTTGGTACCAATACTTATTTGGAAAGAGTTTCATCGTGTATATAGTCCATAAGAGGTTGAAAAATGTATTTTTACAATACAAAATGAATTATAGATATTTGATCTAGTTCATGTATCTTTGTTCTATAAATTTCCATGTGGAATATACCCATAGGGAGGGGAATATCATGGTCAATGGAATGATTAAGGATACTTGGGATCATGTGGTGTAGGATGTGTGTAGAAATTAGAAATTAATGAGCCACTTCACTAAGATTCATCGAGAAGTCTAGGAGTACCATGGAATATCAAAAAAAATTCTTTAGATATTAACTCTTCACTATTTAAGAGGGTTAAGGAATGTATTTCAAACAACATGGCTTATCTGGGGATGATGGAAAATATATATAGTGCAGAATTTATATCTAATTTTTATAAAGATTTTTATGAGATTACCATTGTGTGGGGTCATGTATTAGTCAGTGTGAGAATTCATAAGGAGTTTATGAGGGATCCAGATGCCTTGATATGGGTTACTCACCCACGTCATACCATGATGTGTCCTGATATTCATGGACAGTATTAGTTTCTTGAGATGAAGGGCATAACAGGGTATATTTCACAAATCATTACCTTTGAATGGGTAAAGTATGGGAATGAGTGATTTTCATTACATATTTAGTTGTTACCCATAACCATGTGGAAATAAGATGATTTCATTATTGATTTCTTGTTGGTTTTTTAGATTTTATCTCATAATAGTAATGCAGTATGGGTTATTTTCAACCAATTAACCAAGGTTACACATTTCTGACTGATCCGACAGACATCTTATAACACCTAAATATTTTGTTATATATTTTACATTAATTAAATACTATTTTGACATATTCCATCATGTGTAACACCAAACCAAAATGAAATGTGATATATATTACATAGATAAAATTATAATTATTAATTGTTACCATTTTAAAGTAGTCATTGAATTGGTGCATATAAATGGAAGTAATATCATTTTTTAATATATATATATATAATGGGTCATTTTTAATATCATTTAATTGTTAAAATTAACGTTTTATAGGAAAATACCTAATAAGATCATTTTATTCTTAAAAATGAGTTTTCCTAAAAATTTCCTTTTTAGATACTGTGTATTTTTATTTTAATAAACTAAGAATATTATGGTCTGATGATGATAAAATATAGTTCTGATATGAATAATATATTATCACTAGTTTAATTAGTAATTAATAGGTAATAAGAATAGAACAAAAAAGTCATTTTCCTATAAAAACATTTTTCCATTATATTTTATACTTCCAATTAAAATCTAAATACCTAAATTTATTAATTTTAAATTGAAAAATTCATCAATTTTTGATTCAGTATAATAATTTTTTTCTTATGATGTTTTTTTTGAATTTTCCTAGAACGATTTATTTTTAGGTGAATAATAAAAAATTCTTTTCTTACATCAACCATGAATTTTATAACATCATTAGGATATAATCAAGACATAAAAATTTATCAAATAATTTTCCTTACAAAAAATTTACTATATAAGTAAAATTATACATTTCAAATATTATGTTCAATTTATAAATCCATGATTAAAATTTCAAAACTAATTAATATTTTTATAAAAAATAGTTTGTATGCGTTATACATTTATTATTTTAAAATAAAATTTATCACTTTTAGAAACTTAACACTAAAAAATGTTTTTATTATTTTGAATAATAATACTAAAATTATAAAACAAGAGTTTTTTAAATTTTTTTATTTTTGAAAATACGTTAATGAGGGTAAAAAAAGACTCACTTTGGTAAAAGTTAGTTTTGGTAAAAAAGGATAAAACTAAATATAAAAGACAAAATCACCTAAAAAATGTCTCCAAATAAGTTATTGTATAGAAACTCTACTTTTTATTACAAAACTATTACATCATTTTAAAAATAAACAACATAATAGTGTTAAAATCCATGATCCAAAGGTTTAATTACTTTGAAAAATTTGGACCATACAAAAATTTTAAATAATAAAACATAAAAATTTATTTAATTCCTTCTTCTCTAGATTTTTATTGGCCATTTTTTCTTCTTAGTACAAGTATTCACCAAATGATATACATGAAAAATGGGTGAGCTATAATCTGAGTAAGAGGATAGATAATAACATGAATGAATATATCCTGGGTGATCATAACCATTATCATTATAACATAATAATATGATCAGCATTATAATCATGATAGGAAACATTATATAAAGTCATAGAATGTGGTAACGCATAAAAATGGAACATCGTGTCTTAGTGGTCAGATACCACACATAGTTGTGAACAATGTTCACATCATGTTAACACATTTTCACTTTTCTTAGGAGATACATCACATTAAAAAAACATTAGAGTGATATATAATTATGGGTGCACCCATAACATCATAAAATTTATATGCACTATATAATTATAGTTTCACCCATCACATCATAACATTTAGATTATCGTGCATGCCCCATGGAATGTATATCAATATTGGTCATAAAATAACCCATGGAAAGGAATGGGTCTCATTTAACATAGAATACATTCATGAATAAACTTTTGGGTTCTTAAATGAATTTGTTAATAATATACTTTGTATAAGAATCATCAATCTTTAGTGAAGAAGAAACAATCTTAGGAAAAGTAAAAAATATGTATTTTTTGAAAGAAGAGTTCTTTTGGAAAATTATTTGAATTTGTCATAAAACCAAATTGAAAAATTGTATATCCTAGAAAATAAAAGTGATGTAAAAATTAATTAATATTTAAATAAAATTAAATGAACATCCATACTGAAAATGTAGTGAAAGAGGGAGAACCCAAAAAAAGAGAATTGGGTTTGAGAATTCCCCTTATTTTTTGTCTTACTACTTTCTTCACTTTAATATCTTGTATAATTAAATTAACTTCATTATTTAATAAATAATGAAACTTTTAAAAATTAATTTTACTCATTGTGGTTTTATTAATTTCATTTATGGGATTTTAGATGAGTTATAGAGTTCAATTTCATCATCCGGGAGTGTTTGTTTTCTTGGTTTTTATGATCGGTTCACTTGTATATAAGTGTGGAAGTTCATGTACAGTTGAAATAACTCCATAAAATTGAAATTATCAGTTATTAATGATCATATATAATTTTAAATATTTTTATATATCATTTTGTTATATGTTATGAGGATGAATCATTATATAATACATTAGTGATAATCGTTTAGATTATTTTGTTGGTTTTTTATCACAATGAACTCAGTTTGTTTTATCATTTAGTATTATGTTAATATGTTACATATAGAACATAAAAATAGCTATAAAATACACTTTTCAATCTATTTTAAATATTAAAATGTTTTCATGACCAGCCTTAAAGGCAGTGAGGTAAAATGAAAAAATGTCATTCTTGAAGATGATAAATCAACACCTCACAGATGATGATTTCATTTTTAAAATGAAAGGAAGATGAGAAGGGGTTTGATTATGGATTTTTACAATAGAATAATATAATTATATTATATATAAGGTACTATATTTATCATTAAATTTGTATTAGGGTGGGAAAGGAGATAATATGAAAATAAAAGAACTAGAAAATAAAATAAAAGGAATGAAAGAGGATTTTACTTCTTGAATCCTTTTCCTTGAGAAACTCCTTAGGGAAATGAGTTTGGTATTTTTTTGAGACCAATAGATCCTAGATGTGGGGAAGAGGATTGAGAAGAGTATTTTTTCAAATTTGGAAAAGTCTCAAATATTGGAAGGTGTGAGGAGAACAGGAGGTGAGGTGTTGTATTTTTGGGGGAGGAGAAGGGTGTTTTCTCATTATTTTATTGATTAGTTTATCATTTTGTCTCAAGACAGTGAATAGTTTGAGAATTATAACTAAATATATTAATATAATGTTTTTTATTTAGATATAATGTTTCTTACATCAATGATTACTAAATTAATAGTGTATTTAACTTATAATGTATATATACCGCAAATTACCGTATTTTACTATTCACCAAAAAATCAAGTATTTCAAAAAAATCCCAAAAAAAATTACATAACGATTTTTTAACATGCAGGAATAAAAAATTAACTCCATTTTATGGATATATTTTTCTAAATATGTGATATTTAATTTTTAATTAGAATCATCATTTACTTGGAAATTACCAATTTTAAAATTATAACTGATTTTATAACACTTTGAAAAATTAATTATGGCATCATAAAATTATCATCTAATCATAATAAAAAAAATTAATTTATAAATACATTTTATGAAAAAACACATTTTAAATCATTATATAAATTAAAATATTATAATTAAATATTTATGACATGCAAAAATACCAACACTTAATTAATAATTTCTAAAACATTTATTTACCTATACTATGATATAATTATATCATATAACCGTTTATAAAATGTTTAAATTTTATTTATAATTTCATGAGTGAGGCTACTATGCTATTGGATGGTTTACTATTTATAAGGGTCATATTATTATTCCAAATGTCATGTTACTATTCTATTATTCTAGGTTTTTTAACTTCTAGAAATACCTCTCATTTCATTAAATCTTCATTTATAATGTTTTTATTATGGTCATTAGGTGATTTCATGTGATTTATACTATATGAAATAATTATAGGAAGGTAATTTCTATTGATAAAATTCTGGGCTGTTACATTCTTCGCCCATTTGAAATTTCACCCTCGGAATTTCATTTTACAAACTATGGTGAAAACAAGTGAGAGAACATCTCCTTTATTAATTTCTCCAGTTCCCGTGTTGCATCTTCATACACATGGTTTTTACAATATACTTTTCACATGTGAGTAGTCATGTTTCTTAGATCTTTATATCTATGGTCCAATATCATCACTGGCTTTTCATGGTAGGAGATATCATCTTCTAACTGTACCACCTTTGGATTTAGTACATGTGAGGAATCTAGTATGTACTTCCTCAAGAAGGATGAATGGAATACATCATGTACTCGAGACTTGGTTGGTGTAATTTCCAGTCAATAGGCCACATCTCTGAATCCTTCAAGAATATCAAAGTGGATGATGTACCTAGGACTCAACTTTCTTTTTTCCCCAAATCTCACGATCCTATTTATTTGGAAATAATTTTAGGAATAACATTTCTCAAATATTTTACTCAAGGTCTCATCTATAATTGTCCGCATAGATATTTTGGCCAATTTGGACTGCCTATATGTTCTACTGAATGGTTTTCACCTTCTCCACCATTTGGTTGACCGTTTTAGGACCTGGTATTTTCTTCTCAATGACATAATCATAGAAAACTTTTGTTTTTTACCTTTTCCCATAAATGGAATTATAGGGAGCCATTTGAATTCTCATGTGGAAACTATTTTTGTAAGAAAACTCAACTAGAGGAAGATGTGGGTCTCATCATACTTTGAAATCCATAGAACATGCCCTCAACATTTCTTCTAGTTTCTGAATAGTTTTTTTAGATTTTCCATTAGTATAAGGATGATAAGGCTTAATAAAGTTCATATTAGTGTTTAGAGCTTGTTGGATAATTTTATAGAACATAGTGGTGAATCTAATATCTTAATTGGATACAATTGATAATGATAATTCATCCATCCTTACCAATATTCTGATGTATATCTATGAATTTTGATCTAGTGAGAAGTCGTATAGAATTTTGATAAAGTGATATTTCTTTGTAAGAAAATCTGCATAATCCCATATATCATTGTTTCATATAGATTTCCTCAGAAGTTGGGTCACAAAGTCCATGGTGATTTTTCCCATTTCCATGTTGGTATGGGTAATGGTTTCATCATCTCTTTAGAATTTTGTCTTCCATCCTTCACTTGTTGACATAATAGGAACTTTGATTTATATTTAGTGATCTCTTTATTCATATTTTCTCACCAGTAGTTCTTTTTGAGATCTAGATACATCTTTGTGCTCCATGGGTGAATAGAGAAGGTTGAGCTACGTGTTTCATTCAGAATCACATTTTTTATCTCTGAATTGGATAGTACACATAATTGTGATGAAAATCGTAAAACTCCTTACTTGTTAACTTTAAGCTCTTAGGATTTCTAATTTCTCATAATATCCAACTAATTCTGAATTTCCACATAATTTCATTGAGAATCCTTTATTTTCACCATTAGGGGCGGTTGAGAAATCATTTTGGAAAGGACTGATGATGATCCTTCCTTAATGATTCCAATTTCCATCCTTTGAAAATCTAAGAAGATTGGATCCTTCTCAATTCACATCATTGATAATGTTGCAGGATCATTTCTAATTATATACTCTTCCACTTAATTTTCCTTAACTGGATAGTAGTGGATTCAGGAATCATAATCATTGATGGGATCTAACCCTCTTTTTTGGAATATATTAAGATTTTTCTCTATGAATATATATTTCAGGCTCTTATGATCAGTATATATTTCAAACTTCTCCCCATATAGATAATGACACCATATTTTCGATGAAATGTTCATAACCACCAACTCAAGATAATATATAGGATAGTTTTCATCATGAATTTTCAACTAACTTGAGTCATTAGAAATAAATTTATTACTTTTTATCAGTACACAACTCAATATCCTCTTTGAAGCATCACTATATACAATAAATAGTTCCCTATTTGTCGAAAGTGTGAGTATTGAATTAGATATGAGCCTGTTTTTTAACTATTTAAAGATTTATTCACATTTACTAGTCTAGAAAAACATTTTTCTCTTATGCTTCAGCTTGGTTATTGGTTTTGAAAATCATGAGAAGTTATTCTCAAATCATCGGTAATACCCAACTAGACCAAGGAAACAATGGATCTCTGTTACAGATGATGGATTATTCCACTTTTTGATTTCCTTTGACTTGGAAGGGTCCATAGATATTCATTTTATGGTCAAAAATATACCCCAAGAATGATACTTCCTCCATCTAGAACTCACATTTACTATACTTTGCATAAAGTTTCTCCCTTCTAAAAGTCTTTAGCATATTATTCAAATTCTCTTCATGTTCCAAATTTCTCTTAGAGCACATCAGAATATCATCAATAAAGACCACCAAAAATTTGTTGAGGTAATCTCTAAAGACACTATTCATTAATTCCATGAATATTTTTGGATCATTAGTGAGTCTGAATGGCATAATTATGAACTCCAAGTGTCCATAAGTCATTTGAAAGGCAGTCTTGGGAATATCTTCCTTCCTCACTTTTAATTAGTGATATCCTAACCGAAGGTCCACCTTATAGAAATACTTTTCCCCGCATAGTTTATTGAATAATTAATCTATCCATAGAAGTGGATAATTTTTATTTATCATGATTTTTTTGATCTCATGAACCAACAAAGAGGTGTATCGATCCATCCTTCTTCTTGAAAAATAGGACCGGTGCACCCCATAGTGAGTCACTCGGGCATATAAAACCCTTGTCTAAATTCTCTTGTAATTTCTTGTTTAGTTCATCCAAATCAATGGTGGACATTGTGTAATGTGTCTTTGATATTGGCAGATACCCAGTAATAAGATGAATTTTGAACTCAGCCTCTTAGTCAAGAGGAATACCATGTAATTTTTTAGGTAATACATCAGCATAGTCCATCAGAATGGGAATGTATTCAATCATGATTCCCTCCTCTATCTCAATAATTTGAGCCAGATATGCTTGATCATAATTCAATAATATCCACACCTGATATGATGGATTTGAAGAATATTCATCCACATCCTTAAAATTATATAGAATTAGAGGATGCTTCAGGATGTGAAGAGTGATCTCTCTTTCCTGATAGTTGATATTGGCTTTGTATAATGATATCCAATACATTCCCAAAATAGCATCACACATCACCAAAATAAGTAAGACTAAATTTTATAGTAGGTTTAATCCACAAGCATTAATCGAGTATGAGTTATATACTTTTGATACAATAATTTCCCAATTTTTTGTTCTCATGTATAAATCAACCTCCATATTTTGAGGTGGTGTTTGAATAGTTCTAAAAATCATAAAAGATTTAAAAGAATGTGTAGAGATGTAATAAAATAATATGTTTTCTATTATTCAATGAATAACCAACATACCTATAACAGCATCATTATCAGGATCCTCCTCAGCAGTAATGATGGAATAATTTCTCCCATGCTCCCATGGAATTTGTAGCTAATGATGATGATTAACCTTGAGTCCTAAGATATTAGTGTGTTATCCTACATAGTTCCCTTCTTCCTATAGTTAAAGTATTGAACCATGGGTGGTGATCACCTTCCTTTCACAACATTTTATATCTTCCTTATATATTTTCAACATTTATGATCTAAGAGACATTCTCTTCAATAGTTATAGCATTTACCCATCCCTTTAAGAAAGCTCCCTTGATGCTTCTTACCACATTTCTATGTGTGGGTGGTTGAGTTTTATTCCCACATTTTTATTAGATCCTCTAGGTTTAACCTCCATCATTCATTTCTTATCATGATAGACATGGTACCATTCTCCAAACTCCATCCCAACTTTGAAAGAACATCGAACAACTTTTCCATAACTCTCGAAGTCTCGAATTACTAGATCCTTTCAAAGGTGTTGTTTTAAACCACTAAATAATCTATCAATTTGTTTACCATTTTTTATAATAAATCCAAAAGTGAACCATGAAATCCATGTGAAAATTTATTCATAGGCCATGACATATTCACCTTCCTTTTTCTTCATCTCTATGAACTCTATCTACATATTTTTTTAAATATTTTGTGGAAATTACTTGTTAAGAAACATCATTTTAAAGTCTTCCTACTCCATCTCTTGATTTTTTTTCCTTCAGATTGGTGTTCTTAATTAATACCCCACATTGGTCAGAATATCTATCTAGATGATAAATAGACAGAGTCACCTTATCCATCTCATAATAGTAAATTAAAAAATATATATATCTTCTATATTGAGTTGACACACTGTTTAGTTGCTACTGGATCGGAAGTTCCACTAAATATTGGGTTTTCTACCACATAAAAGACTCAATGGCTAGTTTCCACCACTTAGGTGAAGAAGGATATTCCAAATTATTCAGTTTTTTTTATATCCTAAGACATCTGGGTAAGAAACACCCAAAAATTTTGAAATCCAACTCCCAAATCATTGGGGTTGTCATTCGGGAAATCGTTTCATTGTCCCTCACATTGTTTTTTGGCCTGGTTTCTCTAGGGTCGCACCATTTTATAAAATATAAATGGTTATAATAATACATAAATCCATAAGTCATGAATAAATAATTTATTCCTTTGTGCTACTATGTCTAAAGACATATCTTTTGGGATCCCTATATTTAACATTTTTTCTGAAACAAAGCTTCTTTGGTGCATCCTTTTACATAGTATCATACTAAGATTTTTCACTAATATTCTCTAATCCTAATTCCAAAATTAACTAAACTATTATGTGATACCAACTATAGTGACCCTTATTTTTATTACAAAATAGTTACATCATTTTTGAAGATAAACAAAATAATACTGTTACAAATCTAGGATACAAAGGTTAAGTATATTGGGAAAATTATGACCATACATAACTTTTACATAATAAAACCTAATCATTTATTTAATTCCATCTTCCCTATGTTCTTATTGAAACTCATGTTCTTCTTAGTACAAGTATTTACCTGAGGATATACATCAAAAAGGGGTCAGATAAAATCCTGGTAGGAGGATATATATGAACTTGAATCAATATAGCATGGGTGAGAATAATCATTATCATCATAACATAATCATGGGATCATCACTATAATCAAGAGATGAAACATTAGAAAAAGGCATGGAATGTGGAAACATGTAAAAATGAAACATCGTGTCTTAGTGGTCAAATACCACACATAGTTTGAGAAAGGATAACACCATTTTCATGAATTTTTACTTTATCATGAGACAAAACATAATACCCAATGCATTAGAGTGATATATAATTCCCGGTGCACCCATCACATCATAACATTTACATGTGCTATATAATTTTGGGTGCACTCATCACATCATAACATTTACATTAACAGGCATTCCACATAGAACATATATCAATCTTGAAAATAATATAACACATGGAAAGTAATGGGTTTCATTTCACATTGAATGCATTAATGAATAAAATTTGGGGTTCTCAAAAGAAATAGCCAATAACATTCATGGTATAAGAATCATCAATATTGAGTGAAGAAGAAACAATCTCAGGATAATTAAAAGATATATTTTTGGAAATAAGAGTTATTTTGGAAAATTAATTTCATTTTTCATAATACCAAATTAGAAAGGTTTATATCCCAGAAAAGAAAATGGAAGGAAAAATAAATAACATTTATATAAAAATAAAGTAACATTCATACTGAAAATCGAGTGAAACAGGGAAAACCCAAAGAAAGAGAGTTGGGTTCAAGAATTCCTATTACCTCATGTATAAATGCTTTCTTCACTTTAATATTATGGATAATAACATTAAATTCAATAATTAAAAACACATAACATTTTACACATGAATTTTATTATGTATTGTTATATTACATTCATTTATGGGATTTTTTTTATTTATAGTATTTAACTTCATCGTTCGGGAGTGTTCATTTTCTTGGTTTTCATGATCGATTTTCTTGTATATGATTATGGATGTTCTTATATAATTAGAATAATTCTCTCAAATTTAAGTTATAGATTATTAATGATATTAAAAAATTTTAAATGGTTATATATGTCATCTGGTTATATGGTATGGGGATGAATCATAAGATATTACATTAGTGATAATTGTTTAGATTATTACGTCGGGTTTTTATCACAACAAACTCATTTTGTTTTATCATTTAGTATTATGTAAACATGTTAATTATATAACATAAAAAGGGTTATAAAATAAGAATTAAAATCTCTTTTTTTCATTAAAATGGTTTCATGACCATCATTAAATGTGGTATGGGAAAATGAAAACATGTCATCTTTGAAGATGATAAATCGACACCTCATGGACGATGCTTTCATTTTAATAATAAAAGGAAGGGGAGATGGGTTTTTATGTTTGATCATTCCATTAAAATAATAAATTTATAGTATATGTAAGGTTATATAGTTATCATTCCATTTATATTGTAACAGCCCAAGATTTTATAAAGAAATATTCTTTTTAATTTTATTAATGTTTTGTGTTGTACGCTACACCAAAAGGAGCTTGCACAACACACATCCTTGACTTGACTTGCATTACACGCAATCGCGACCTTCCTCGATAGCGTGTGTAGTACGCAATACCGAGTTTCACTAAACAACGATATGCTATAAAAATATTATTAAAACTAGCCGTTATGAATAGTAATAACCACTTTTTGAAATCCAGTAAATCTTATTTTTCAAAATGAACTTTATTTTTGGATTCGGAGTATCGAATTTAGCCTAAGGTGAAATTTTCGTACTTTTCGGATAACTTTCATATTTTGATGAATAGTGAAAATGACTAAATTTTAATTAAAAACAACTTTTTTAATCGAAAAAATTAATAATGATAAATTATTAATTTGAGCGATTTTAAAGTATATATAGAATACATTTTTACAATTTAATACAATTTTGTTCATTGAATGTAATTTCACATTTAAACTAGACATAAACAAGTGTCAATCTTTTGATAGATATTGTTTCTTAAAAACACGCTATTTGTTTTAACAGCGGGATTTAATTATAAAATTAATTAATGCAACTTTTATGTTATGAATTCGGTAAAATAGACTTCATTTTTGAATTCGGAATATGAAATATAGCTTGGGATGAAATTTTGGCATTGTTCTGAAAAACATCAATTTTTGATGAATAGTGAAACTACTAAGTGGTAGGTTAAAAACTGAATTTTGCATAAAACGTAATTTTACCGCTTCTGTGAATGGAATTTCAAAAATCCGAGAGACACGGTTAATATCAAGGACTAAAATGTGGTTCAATGAGATGAAAATAATTTTTTGGTGAATAGTAACTTTTTACTATTTTTACCGCGGTTAATAGTAAATAGGGTAACTAAGGGTAAATATGATATCAAAATTACCCTAACACATGTCCTAATACTATTGGACAAGTGTAATTCGACCAAAAACAAACTTAGGAATAAAATATGACCATTTAGGCCCACTTGGATTAGATTAGGACATTTATTATTAATTTATTTAAAGAAGGGTTAAAATAGTTAAAATCAAAGTTTAATAAGTAAATCATTTTTAATATGGGGTTATACATAAGATAAATTCGATTGTAAATATTCATTAGAAAGCTAAAAAGCTTTCCTACATGATGGTATTTTATTTGTAATTTTTAGACATCAAATAATATAATTTATTTATGACACAACGATGATGCAGTAATTATCTTTTTAATGAAATATTGACATAATTGATGTTATAAGCACCAAAATAAATGTAATTTGAGATTTTTTATGAATTCCACTAATTTTCTAGGTTACTATGATATATTAATGTTGATTTCATCAACTTGGTTCGAACATTTAATTCTGTTATGACTTTCACAAAAATCATATATCAAATAGTGTCAAAATTGACACAAAATAGTTTTTAAATCAAATATTATATTACTAATTGTTATTTTATTCCTAAAAATCTAAGGTTCGGCCAAATGACTTAGATAAGGATATATATATTAATAATAAACAATTTGGGGTTCGTTTGGCATGTTATAGTAAGTGTATTAACCATATAGTGAAAGAAAACAAAAAGACACGGTAAAAGTTAAATTATTTAACTTAGAGTTAAATCTAATTGATAAGGTTAAATTAATATCCTAAACTTGTCTAAATTCTATTGGTTGATAGGATTTCGACCCATCCCCACTTTAGACTCGAAATAAGACCCTTTGGAACCATTATAAACCGATTTTGACTTTAATATAAAATAATATTTTGAGATATTCCTAAGGTGCCCCTCTCCTCCCCTATAAAAGGACACCTCCTCCCCCTCCTCCTCACACCAATTTGAGCACTCAAGCTCGGCCAACCCCTGCCAAAATCTCTTCTCCACTTCCCTAGAAACATCCTAGAGGTTCTGGTCTTCCTCAAAGACCAATTCAAGTGCCCTAAAAGGAGGTCTCAAAGAGGCACTTCAAAGAAGAGGTAATTACCGTTACCAATTCTTTCATCTTTATTTCTTCTTCCACTTCTTCTTCTTAGGTTGTTTCATTATGAAGTAATAACATCAGTATCACTCATATACTGATATGTTATTATAAGTATGAAACAACCCTATTTCACCATCTATCCATCCTACGGAAAAAGAAATCACCGCGCGTGCGTACGTACGGAATACCGTCTCCACGCCGTGGTGTAATCTATTTTCCACCACCACCTTACATGGATGGGTATAATGGTGTAAATAATAACTATACATAGTTATTACAACATCATATTGATTCTGATATATTGTATAATCCACTTAAACTCAGTTCAATATTTATGGAAATGATATCATCGCTCGTGCGTACGTACGGACTACCGTCTCCACGACGCGATGAGATTCATTCTCCATGTTAACCATTTAAGAATGATTATAATGTATATATAAGAAATAATAATGAAATATATGACATTATAAAGCTACTGGATTTATGTATATATACATATGTATGTCATCTACTTACTTCCATTTCAAGACAATAAGGAAAGTAAAACTGCGTTCATGCGTACGTACGGACTACCGTCTCCATGAACGGTGTTTTTCATTTTACTTATCTATCTATTATATATATATATATACTGAATATATATGATATATAAATCATATTTTATATTCTGGAAGTAAGTAAATCATGAAATAAGTAATAATTATGTCAAGAACAACAAGTCAAAACACCTAAGATAAATGAAACGATTTTACCCAAAACGCTTCTTTAACATGGAATTTACAAAAGAACGGGTAATATAATGTCATAAGTGAACCATATATGATATCATAACAATGAATATGATTCTAGAATAAGTCAATAACATTATTTAAACCATTATACAGGAGCTTCGGACACGAACAAAGCAAATCGGACCTAAGGTAAGGGAAATATCACAATCTCATTTTTATCCGAGATTGTTTATTCGTAAGTATTTACTGGGGTGTATTTTATCATCCACATCCATGTTCCCTCAATATGTAATATTGTTTCCATCCACTTGAAATAGTTTAAATCCAATTTTACCCTTAGGTGAGTTTTTAGTAAAGAATATGAAAGGAATCTTTTGTCGTTTTTCCGTACGAGGTACTTTTTGACTTTTCCGACAAAAGTACGAAGAATGTTTTTTTTTAACTTATACGGCATGAATGGATTTTTAAAACATTACTTCAAAGAATCTTCCTTTACAAGTTTTCAAGTTTATTTTTAATCAACTTCTTTTATTTTAAAGTTGTATGACATGTTATGAAAGGAAAAATGTTTTTGAAGAAGAAAGGATATTTTCCTCAAGAATTCAATTCAAGTGTTTTATCAAAATTATTTTCCATCTAAGATAATAAAGGGTTCTGTTTCTATCCATATTTTTACATTGGTTTGACTATGTTGTGATGGAATTATGTTTATGAATTCCTTTATCATATATGAATTGATTTATGATGTCATGATGTTTCAAGAATCCCATTTTTGTTATATGTGTTATGCGATGATGTATGTTTTATGATTATGTGGCACACATAAGAAAGGATTCATTATAAGATGGGTGGGACCTATATCTCCCTCCAATGCATTGGGTAAAGATTTTATATCTCATGAGATAGACATGGCTGGAACGGAAGGTTATTTCGGTTCAGTGATACAGGACTGAAACGAGGAGTGAACTCGGTTCAGAAAGGGACTTTGTCCACTAAGATAGTCTTGGCGATGAGTCATGACTAACAAGAAATGATTTTCTATGATTATGTGTGCATGCCACAAAGTTTCAAGTTTCATGTTATGATTATGGTGATCTTATTTTCAATTCTATGATTTGTTCCATGTTAAGATATTATGATCTCTTTTGCAGGTTATGATTTTCAAAAAGATATGATATGATTTTTATTTCTTTTGTATACCCTTACTGAGCATTTGAGCTCACCCTTTTATGTTTTCTTTTCCCCAGGATATAATGAAAGGTTTTAGGTAAAAAAAAAGGGATGACCTTTATGGGAGATATTGAAGAACTTTCACCACGATTAGAAGATTACGTTCCGAGTTTCCAAAGACACTAAACTATTACGATCCTTGTGTGTGTGTGTTTTTGTTATGTACTAAGTATTCCGCAAATGTAATGTAATGTCCATGTACGTCAGGCTACGGGTCTCTACAGTTGGTATCAGAGGAAAGGTTTAGTCAACCTTTGGAAACTAGGATGCGAAAACGTTAGTGAGATCCCTAGAGATATTTCTAAGGTATGTCTAGGGATGCCCCTAAGGATAAGTATACGTATAGGATATAGTTCTAGAACTATGGTAATGATATTAGATTAAACCAAAGATGATAGATTTTTAAGTTACTCCCCCTTTATTACGATTTTTGCATCTAACACTATTCTGTTTGGGTTTTAGAAAATGGCTGGAAACAAGATGATTCACAATAATGGAGGATATGATGGACAATGGAATGATATTCTTCATGAGAAACCAAATGAAATGGGATTTGGATGTCCAAACATCATTATTTTGCCAAATCAGAAATCTCACAATATGATCAATAAAGTAAAATTTGGTAAGTTTCCTGACTCGACTAATAAGAGAAAGATGGAGTTCCATGATGATCATAGAGGAAAGAAAGTTCAATTTCCCCTATGTAAAACATGTGGGAAGAGGCATCAAGGAGAATGTTTCAAGGGAACTGGAAGATGCTTTGGGTGTGGAAAAGAAGGACACAAAGCAAGTAAGTGCAAAGGAAAAGGGTCGGTTAACACCATGGATGAGGATAATGGTATTGCTACGACATCAAAAATGGTTAAGTGTTTTAAATGTGGAATGTATGGGCATTATGCAAACAAATGCCCTAAGGGAAAGACTCATGAAGAGAATCAGTATGGTCATATGGGTAGTATTTATGTGGATGATGATGAAGAGACTACAAATGATATGTGAGATGAAAGAATTGTTGAAGCTCGGTCAATGGTTTAAGAATGTTGTGGAATGATTACATGTTTATCATGTGTAATGTTGTATAAGAAATCTCATGGTACTATGGAATAAAGAGACATCTGAGGATTGTTACACTGTTGTCTTTCCTTGAGTTATGAAAGTGTATGATTAATGGTACCACTATCCATGAAAGGTTATTCAGATATTTTTGGAATGTAGATGATATGCGCATAATGAAGGGATAAGGAGAAAATTAAATGTTTGATAGTATTCATGAGCTCATGATTGATATAAGGACTAAGTGATATCATGGTTTGAGTATATAGAATTTTGAGGATTTTGGTATATGGAAAGTATTAACTTTTAACTACATTCATGTTTTCACTAAGGTATTCAAGAGAATACACGATTAAGGACTTTGAATGTTTGGAATGTAACCAACAAGACATATCTTATGATATGTGGGGATCAACGACAGTATTAAATCTCTGGTAATCGTTGTCACTATATTATGAGAGTGGACTGCAGTATTATGTATAAGCCTAAAGATTAGACTGGATTATGTTGGACATAAGTTAGTATTGTTTAAGGATAGAAGATTTTCGATATTATTGATGGGATGTTATAGTAACGTAGTTTTAGAAAAAGGGACAACCTGCAGGACGGGCGACAGCCCATCGCTTCGGACAAGGCTGTAGGAATTGAACCCACAACCGAAGTGCGACTGGCCTTTATCGCCTACCACTGGCCTACAGGAAGTCCCTGTTTAGTAGAAACTAGTTTTATTATATTAAGCAGTATGATATATGAAGTATAAGTCCATTTTAGGAACCATATGTGATTAATCTCACTATAGATCGATTTATGCATATAATTTTTGCTAACCTTTTGTTTGAGACAGATGGAATGACCCGTCATTCTATCACATTATCTGCTAACACTTCACGAATAACAAATTCAACTTCATTTATTTAAGAGATGAAGTGGAAATTGTTCAAGGCACGAACAACAGTGAGATTGTACCAAAATAAAGTAAGTATTTATTCTAATTCAAATTTTCAACTTTAGGGAAATGATCTTGAAAACCAAAAATGTTGTCCTAGTGATCTTATACCTGAGAAATCAGATGGTACCTTATATCATCACAAATTTATGGATTTGTGATTTTTGGCTTTTCCATAGCCATGTTCTCTACCACTCTCCATCAGAACATGATGGTTAGATTTTTCTTCCATATCCATATTTTTACTTATGTGGAAACCCAACAATTAGTTTATTTGGGTAATCGTTACATTTCATACTTTAGTTTTTAAAGCCAAGTTTTGGTATTCCTTTTTACGATGTGGGAAACTTTCGAATAGAAAACCATTTATAACCCCGACGAATTTCGAGGGCGAAATTCATTTTAAGGGTGGTAGAATGTAACAGCCCAAGATTTTATAAAGAAATATTCTTTTTAATTTTATTAATGTTTTGTGTTGTACGCTACACCAAAAGGAGCTTGCACAACACACATCCTTGACTTGACTTGCATTACACGCAATCACGACCTTCCTCGATAGCGTGTGTAGTACGCAATACCGAGTTTCACTAAACAACGATATGCTATAAAAATATTATTAAAACTAGCCGTTATGAATAGTAATAACCACTTTTTGAAATCCAGTAAATCTTATTTTTCAAAATGAACTTTATTTTTGGATTCGGAGTATCGAATTTAGCCTAAGGTGAAATTTTCGTACTTTTCGGATAACTTTCATATTTTGATGAATAGTGAAAATGACTAAATTTTAATTAAAAACAACTTTTTTAATCGAAAAAATTAATAATGATAAATTATTAATTTGAGCGATTTTAAAGTATATATAGAATAAATTTTTACAATTTAATACAATTTTGTTCATTGAATGTAATTTCACATTTAAACTAGACATAAACAAGTGTCAATCTTTTGATAGATATTGTTTCTTAAAAACACGCTATTTGTTTTAACAGCGGGATTTAATTATAAAATTAATTAATGCAACTTTTATGTTATGAATTCGGTAAAATAGACTTCATTTTTGAATTCGGAATATGAAATATAGCTTGGGATGAAATTTTGGCATTGTTCTGAAAAACATCAATTTTTGATGAATAGTGAAACTACTAAGTGGTAGGTTAAAAACTGAATTTTGTATAAAACTTAATTTTACCGCTTCTGTGAATGGAATTTCAAAAATCCGAGAGACACGGTTAATATCAAGGACTAAAATGTGGTTCAATGAGATGAAAATAATTTTTTGGTGAATAGTAACTTTTTACTATTTTTACCGCGGTTAATAGTAAATAGGGTAACTAAGGGTAAATATGATATCAATATTACCCTAACACATGTCCTAATACTATTGGACAAGTGTAATTCGACCAAAAACAAACTTAGGAATAAAATATGACCATTTAGGCCCACTTGGATTAGATTAGGACATTTATTATTAATTTATTTAAAGAAGGGTTAAAATAGTTAAAATCAAAGTTTAATAAGTAAATCATTTTTAATATGGGGTTATACATAAGATAAATTCGATTGTAAATATTCATTAGAAATCTAAAAAGATTTCCTACATGATGGTATTTTATTTGTAATTTTTAGACATCAAATAATATAATTTATTTATGACACAACGATGATGCAGTAATTATCTTTTTAATGAAATATTGACATAATTGATGTTATAAGCACCAAAATAAATGTAATTTGAGATTTTTTATGAATTCCACTAATTTTCTAGGTTACTATGATATATTAATGTTGATTTCATCAACTTGGTTCGAACATTTAATTCTGTTATGACTTTCACAAAAATCATATATCAAATAGTGTCAAAATTGACACAAAATAGTTTTTAAATCAAATATTATATTACTAATTGTTATTTTATTCCTAAAAATCTAAGGTTCGGCCAAATGACTTAGATAAGGATATATATATTAATAATAAACAATTTGGGGTTTGTTTGGCATGTTATAGTAAGTGTATTAACCATATAGTGAAAGAAAACAAAAAGACACGGTAAAAGTTAAATTATTTAACTTAGAGTTAAATCTAATTGATAAGGTTAAAATAATATCCTAAACTTGTCTAAATTCTATTGGTTGATAGGATTTCGACCCATCCCCACTTTAGACTCGAAATAAGACCCTTTGGAACCATTATAAACCGATTTTGACTTTAATATAAAATAATATTTTGAGATATTCCTAAGGTGCCCCTCTCCTCCCCTATAAAAGGACACCTCCTCCCCCTCCTCCTCACACCAATTTGAGCACTCAAGCTCGGCCAACCCCTGCCAAAATCTCTTCTCCACTTCCCTAGCAACATCCTAGAGGTTCTGGTCTTCCTCAAAGACCAATTCAAGTGCCCTAAAAGGAGGTCTCAAAGAGGCACTTCAAAGAAGAGGTAATTACCGTTACCAATTCTTTCATCTTTATTTCTTCTTCCACTTCTTCTTCTTAGGTTGTTTCATTATGAAGTAATAACATCAGTATCACTCATATACTGATATGTTATTATAAGTATGAAACAACCCTATTTCACCATCTATCCATCCTACGGAAAAAGAAATCACCGCGCGTGCGTACGTACGGAATACCGTCTCCACGCCGTGGTGTAATCTATTTTCCACCACCACCTTACATGGATGGGTATAATGGTGTAAATAATAACTATACATAGTTATTACAACATCATATTGATTCTGATATATTGTATAATCCACTTAAACTCAGTTCAATATTTATGGAAATGATATCATCGCTCGTGCGTACGTACGGACTACCGTCTCCACGACGCGATGAGATTCATTCTCCATGTTAACCATTTAAGAATGATTATAATGTATATATAAGAAATAATAATGAAATATATGACATTATAAAGCTACTGGATTTATGTATATATACATATGTATGTCATCTACTTACTTCCATTTCAAGACAATAAGGAAAGTAAAACTGCGTTCATGCGTACGTACGGACTACCGTCTCCATGAACGGTGTTTTTCATTTTACTTATCTATCTATTATATATATATATATACTGAATATATATGATATATAAATCATATTTTATATTCTGGAAGTAAGTAAATCATGAAATAAGTAATAATTATGTCAAGAACAACAAGTCAAAACACCTAAGATAAATGAAACGATTTTACCCAAAACGCTTCTTTAACATGGAATTTACAAAAGAACGGGTAATATAATGTCATAAGTGAACCATATATGATATCATAACAATGAATATGATTCTAGAATAAGTCAATAACATTATTTAAACCATTATACAGGAGCTTCGGACACGAACAAAGCAAATCGGACCTAAGGTAAGGGAAATATCACAATCTCATTTTTATCCGAGATTGTTTATTCGTAAGTATTTACTGGGGTGTATTTTATCATCCACATCCATGTTCCCTCAATATGTAATATTGTTTCCATCCACTTGAAATAGTTTAAATCCAATTTTACCCTTAGGTGAGTTTTTAGTAAAGAATATGAAAGGAATCTTTTGTCGTTTTTCCGTACGAGGTACTTTTTGACTTTTCCGACAAAAGTACGAAGAATGTTTTTTTTTAACTTATACGGCATGAATGGATTTTTAAAACATTACTTCAAAGAATCTTCCTTTACAAGTTTTCAAGTTTATTTTTAATCAACTTCTTTTATTTTAAAGTTGTATGACATGTTATGAAAGGAAAAATGTTTTTGAAGAAGAAAGGATATTTTCCTCAAGAATTCAATTCAAGTGTTTTATCAAAATTATTTTCCATCTAAGATAATAAAGGGTTCTGTTTCTATCCATATTTTTACATTGGTTTGACTATGTTGTGATGGAATTATGTTTATGAATTCCTTTATCATATATGAATTGATTTATGATGTCATGATGTTTCAAGAATCCCATTTTTGTTATATGTGTTATGCGATGATGTATGTTTTATGATTATGTGGCACACATAAGAAAGGATTCATTATAAGATGGGTGGGACCTATATCTCCCTCCAATGCATTGGGTAAAGATTTTATATCTCATGAGATAGACATGGCTGGAACGGAAGGTTATTTCGGTTCAGTGATACAGGACTGAAACGAGGAGTGAACTCGGTTCAGAAAGGGACTTTGTCCACTAAGATAGTCTTGGCGATGAGTCATGACTAACAAGAAATGATTTTCTATGATTATGTGTGCATGCCACAAAGTTTCAAGTTTCATGTTATGATTATGGTGATCTTATTTTCAATTCTATGATTTGTTCCATGTTAAGATATTATGATCTCTTTTGCAGGTTATGATTTTCAAAAAGATATGATATGATTTTTATTTCTTTTGTATACCCTTACTGAGCATTTGAGCTCACCCTTTTATGTTTTCTTTTCCCCAGGATATAATGAAAGGTTTTAGGTAAAAAAAAAGGGATGACCTTTATGGGAGATATTGAAGAACTTTCACCACGATTAGAAGATTACGTTCCGAGTTTCCAAAGACACTAAACTATTACGATCCTTGTGTGTGTGTGTTTTTGTTATGTACTAAGTATTCCGCAAATGTAATGTAATGTCCATGTACGTCAGGCTACGGGTCTCTACATATATTATGGGAGTATAGGATATAATAAGAAAATAAAATAACTTGAAATGAAATTAAAATAAATGAAATAGGATTTTACCACTTGAATCCTTGTCCTTGATAACCTCCTTAGGGAATAGGGTTTGTCCATTTGATGATACCAATAGATCCTAGGAATGTGGGAGGGTATTTATAAGAGTATTGGGTATAATTTAGATAGGTATAAAATCTTGTAAGGTGTGAGGAGAATAGGTGGTGAGGGGTGGTATTTATAGGGGAGGAGAGGGGTGTTTTCTCATTATTTTATTCATTGGTTTATTATTTGGCTCATGGCTATGAATAGTTTGATCATTATCATAAAATATATTAAAATCATTAAAGGGATTAGATATTATGGTGATTAAATAATTTATAAATCATGTAATAGTGTATTTAACATGCAATGTATATATACTGTAAATTACAATATTTTAATATTCACCAAAAATTATAGTATTTTAGAAAAACTCCCAAAAATATCCATATCCATTTTTCAACGTGTATATTTTAAAAATGAACTCCATTTTTTGAAAATAATATTCTATATATGACAGAATTATTTTTTATTTAAAATCATCATTTAATTAGAAAATATAGATTTAAAAATTTTAAATTATTTTATAACACTTTAAAAAAATAATTAATGTCTCATAAAATTATCTAATAATCATAAGACAACAAAACATTAATTTATAAATAACTTTTATGAAAAAAAAATCTTTTATATCATTATATTAATTATAAAATTGTAATCAAATATTAATGACATACAAAAATACTAACACTTAATTATTTATTTTTAAAATATTTATTTACTTAAATTATGATATAACTATATCATATTTACCACTTAAAATATGATTAAATTTTATTTATAATTTAATGGGATAGGTTATTATTCTATTGGTAGGTTTACTATTCATAAGGGTTATATTATTATTTCAAAGGTCAAGTGACTATTCCATTAGTATAAGTTTCTTATCTTCTGAATATACCTCTTATTTCATTCATTCTTCATTTATAAAGATTATATTGGGGTATTTATATGATTTTATGTAATTCATACTATATGAAATAATTATTATAAGGTAATTTACGTTGATATAGTTTTTTCTTTTTACATATTGAGTGGTTAATTGAACCATACTCACACCATATCAATTATTTTCCACTTTTGGATCCACTTGGCTTGAATAATGACTTTTCATTTTATATTACTTCTAAAATTCCACTCTCTTCACTTATAAGTGGAGACTTCTACCAAATATTTTACACAAACATTAGATTATATTACCTCTTAAAAATATTTCCTTTTAATCACCTATATATCTCAATACCACTTTTGGAAACCCCTTTATCCAAATAAAATCCAAAAATCCTCCTTTTATAAGAGGCCCTACGAGGGAATGTTTAAACTCCTTAGGTGAGTACTAATCCATTTTTAAAATTCTTATTATAAACTCATATCCCAAAATTATATTTTTAAAATTATTATATAATCAAATAATTATTAATAATAATATAATTTATTTTTATTATGTTAATGGAATAATCATTACATACCCTTCCCTATGGAAAAATGAGTACGTCATTTGTGCGTACATGCAAACTACTACCTCCATAAAGAAATTTATTTATTTTTTCAAAACATCCTTACGTGAGTTTATATAAAAGGTTATTTAATGAATAAATGTAAAATTTACAACATGTTTATAACTCTTAAAAGATTAACTGTTTTCTACAATTCTCTCTTTCTATGTAATATGAAAATTCCATCTTTGTGTATGTGTAGACCACCACCTCCATGGAACAATGCACTTATTTTTTTCATCACCGCCATACATGGATTTTTATAAGAATGAAATTAATCAATAAATATAATATTGTTATTTAGATATTTCTATTTTTTATGGAAGGGTTATATTAATATTTGAAACATTATTAACATATAAACATTGTTTGTCAAAAATTACTAAAACAAGCTCATCATCATTTCCATCTTCACGAATCATGGATAAAATTATCATGGAATAGTATTGGAGATTTATAAATCATTATAAATAATATATTATATTACCTTATAGAATATGGTAGTGATGAAATCGGTATCAATGAATGGGAATAAACATTGACATTAATGCATCCACGAAACAATCAAAACTCCTAACATCCAATGATGAAATTAAACTAGAACTAACTAGTAAATATATAGTAAATGATTGTAATTTAATAGTATATAAGGTTATTAATATTATTATTATTCTAAAAAAATTATTAAGTTTTTTCTTTCTATTTTACATGTGGTTAAAGTTATTTCATGAATGTTAATAGTTAAGGTAAGGATGTTTCTTAAATCAATATCCTTTCATTGAGTTATAATGCTTCTTCTTGAACCACATTATATTATGTTGGGTCCATTTCACCCTATTAATGTATAATTATGTATTAATTATTTTATTTCTATTTAATTATAATTTTTTTATAAAGAACTTTTAAAAATATTCTTACGTCAAAAATATGATGTTATTAAGGGTTTCGGTCAAAATTTTCATTCATTGAGGAATTTTTTTCATGTTTTGAAACTATTATTATTTTATGTAGTGTACTTACTACCTCCATTGAGTTATATTATTATTATTAAGGTTCCTTTAATTGGATTTAAAATACTTTTCATGAGTCCATCCTTATGATCATTTTGATTTAATTATTACCAAATTTTTTAACGGTTTTCTTGACTCTACTTATTTTCTTGAGTTTTAATGATTACTCTTTGACTATGTATTTTAAAGATATTTTTCTTATATAATATTAATAAATTTCATTTAATTTATTTTTTAAAAATAACTTTTCACAAACAATACATCTTCTTTTATGGATTTAATTCATCGTATATTTATATGATTTTATGAATAATTCTCATTTTTTCCCAATTATCTCTTTCTCTTCCACATACATGTTCACTCTTCCTACGAATGATATCATTTATTATTTTTAAATAAATTTTTTTTTATTTATTGAGATGTTTAAAATTATCTTTACCTATTTTTAAATGGAATATTTATCACTCTTTTTATGATATGGGTTTCAAAAAATGTATTTTTATAATGTTGAAAGTGTTTTTTCATTTCTCATTCACAAGTTTTATTATATACTCCACATTTTCTTTAAAAAAAATATATATTTTTAAATTATATATAATTTATATTTATTTAAAAATAATTTTTTAAAAAATACATTTCATGTTAACTTATCTAAACTAACTTTTGAAAGTGACTTGTATCTTTCCTTCTTTTCTAATAATGTTAAAAATGTTTTATGAAAAAAAAAATATATGATTTCACTTCAATTTTCCTTCTTAAAATCAAAATATCTATATCCATTGGAGTAATTTTTTATAGATAAAATTAAAAAATCTTTTATGAAATACTCCCTTTGGTTGATTGAATTTTTAGTATCAACTAATCAAATTCTTGAAGAAATTATATGTGATATCATTTATAAATGTTATGAAACCCATTTTATTTCTATGGGTTCTTTATGATATTATGAATGATTTATTTTTTGTAGTACATATATTTATGTATTATTATTATTATGTGATTTTTGGATTCTATTAGACCCTCTAATTCATTGTTTAAATATTTATATCTCATGAGATAGTAATGGGAAATGATGAATGATGCTCGATCCACTATGGTAAATCAGCTATGTTTCCTAGTCCACTATTGGAGAAAAGATATAATTTATGACCCACTATGTGGAATGAGTTTTGATTTCTAGTATAATAAGGGAAAGAGGATGTGGTGACATATGCACTATTTTATGATTCCTATGATTATTTTTATACCACATTTCTAAGATATATGTATATAATTATTCTCCATGGATTAGGTTTATTATCTCACACACTTATGTCATGGTGCATGTTTTTTCATTTGAGATTATATGTCCTACTATACTGACTTATGGAAAAACTTATTGATCCATGTTCTTTTTAATGATAAATTTCTCCCCTAGTTATGTTTTCTCATATCCTTATGATCTGACCCTTGATGACATATTGATAGATTTTCCCTTACTGTGCATTTGAGTTAAGACCATTATTATGTTTCCATTACATAGTTCATAAATATGAGTATAACCTATGATGATTATAGAATGGGGTATATAGTTGTTTTATTATCGATAAATTTTCACAAGTATTTTAAAGTAAGTTTCTTATGTAGCTAATTCTAAAATACACTAAACATATTCTTCTTAGGATCATGTGTTTATTATGAGATGTAATGTTTAACTTGTAGTACCCCAAACATTTTGTGGTATGTTTATATTAAATAAATTATATTCATAATTGTGTTCCTTAGAAACAACACTATTTTATTTAGGATATAGTCAAAACCTAGGCATTAAATATAAATTTTCCACTTCTATGTTTTGAATTTTGAAAAATGGTCAACTAGAGTTGTGATCAGTAAGTCATTTGGAGTCTGATAGAACAAACTTAATTTTTGGTTAATAGTAACAAACCCTTATGAATAGTAATATGAATATTAATATGACCCTTATGGATAATAAATAATAATATTATTTCATTTTATTAAGGAAACAAGATAATGAGATCTTAATTAGTTTTTCAATGAGAAATAAAACTAATTGCACTTTAAGAATGTTGTTTTTTCGAAATATCTATGACTTTATTTAAAAACTAAATTTATAATATTTAGAAAATTATTTTTGAAAAATGGATTTCACTTTTGAATTATACACGTTAAAAAATGGTTAGGGTGAATTTTGGGAATTTTTCTGAAATAGTTGATTTTCATTGAATAGTAAAACAATACAGTTTTTAGTTTCAGTGTGTTTATGACGTCATTAATGATGAAATAATTATGTCATAAATCTGGTCGAATTTTGTATAGTTAAATAAGATGTGAGGTGTCCCATGTGGTTTATACAATGGGCAAATACCATGGGCAAGCCCATGGTTTTTCAAATACAACCCATGAGGTGTCCCTTGGAAATTATTAAAATAAACCCTCACTTTTCCTATAAATTCCAACTCTTCCCTTCATTTAATTCATTAACAATTCTCCCTCAACGAATCTCTGGCCTAATTACCTTCATATTAGTCCTCCCAAGTTTTCCTCAAGCCCCCAAGGTCCCAACCTTCAAGTTCTAAGGGTTACTCTACAAGGTAAGAAAATTCTCAATTTCTTTCCTTTTCCATTCAAGTTCTCTTTTATGTGGTATATCTTTCATGTTTCCATACCATGTTATTATTTTTCTTATTATTAATGATCTACTATATATTATGATTCATTTCAGAATTGGTGACCCTACTCCCATATCTTTTTAATATTTTCTAAAAACATGTTGCGTAGCTGTTAGGATGCAGAATTTTTTAAAGCGATTTCAGAATTATTCTTTTATTTTGAGTTCTTTATTATTTATTCATCTCTTCTTACCCAAGAGGAATGAAATCACCAGAATATTTTATATTATATATTTTCTCATGTTCCTGATAAATTCTTCATCAATATTCTTCTTTTCCCCCACTTTTCCAAGGAATTAAAAACACTGTTCGTGATGTGTCGAATTACCGACATCGTAGACGATGTGTTTTCAATTTGCATTGATTCTTTCAAGCCTAGTAATGAAACCATTTATATGGTTGAACCAGGTTATAATATATGTGTTATTACTCACCCATGTTTCTATAATTATTTGGTACTCATGGTTCTAATTTATAAAACAAAATGAGTTTGTTATTATCAAAGAACCACTAAAACGATCTAAACGAACATCATTAATGTTTTAACTAATAAATAATCATCATGGTATATAACCCAAAATTATTATAAGATAATTTATATATAAATAATTTCTTTAATAATATGTATTAAAAAATTTGGATGTTTAACCATGTTTTAAATGAACTACAATTTATGGAAACAAGTAAACAAACCCTGAAATCCAAGTAAGAAAATGTTTCCAAAATAATAAGATTTAATATCTTAAACCCCTCAAAGAGGAAATTAATGAACTTAATAGGGTTATCTAATATTAATTACATGTTTATTAGGTTCTGGAATTATTA
Source organism: Viscum album (assembly GCA_963277665.1). Taxonomy (NCBI): domain Eukaryota; kingdom Viridiplantae; phylum Streptophyta; class Magnoliopsida; order Santalales; family Viscaceae; genus Viscum; species Viscum album. The sequence continues at coordinate 1,469,953,850 of OY728131.1, read as the reverse complement.
ATTAATGAATCTAAATAAGATTATTTAGTTCATTAAGAACAATCAAGAACACACTAGATCAAAAGGTATGGGGTTTCTCATCTCACTTTCATTTCTTTGATATTTCCATTGTTTGCCAATTATTCCTTATATTTGGTATATGTGTTCTTAATTTTGATATATAATAACGTGATTCTATTTACATTCATTTTATTCAATGATTCACTTGATGTTCATTAAGTTTTGGTCTTATGATTCGACAGATTAGATTGTGGTAAGGGACTTTGTCTCAGCTGCCATTTTCATTGGGACTATCTTTGTATTGTGCACATAATAATCCTTATGTGGTGTACCTACTTCCCATTTGAGATCACTTTTAATTTTAAATTATATTTATATTAAATATCCGTAATCTCATTTCATGGCTATTTTTTTTTTGTCTAAATTGTATACCATTTTACATATGGTGTTTATTTGGAAAGTTATTTTAATTATGGAAGTATTGATGAATCCGTATACTCTACTCTATATAGATATTGAAAGGTCATATTGATATTCTATTTAATCAATGTATAAATAATGATTTGGACATTCAGTGGTGGTTTGGACCCACTATAGCCCCTTGATGCATCGATGGGTCTCATGAGACAAAACAGTTTGGCAACAAACCCTTCGAGTTTGTTTCCAAAAATCAGACGAGTTTCTACCCATAGAACTAAACTGTTTTTATGGTATTATGGTTTAATGTTCTAGATACATGACTTACAATTAATAAGAATTATCTTTATTCATTATCATTTAATATTATTATCTATGAGGTTTTCACTATGACAAAATATATGGATGCAGTTTCATTCTCAGTTTATTAATGGAATTAGTTATTCATTTATTCACTATACCATATTCATTATGTCAGATTGATTTTGATTAACTTATTATTTTACTCATGATTCCACTATTTTTAACCCTTACTAAGAATTTGATCTCACCCCTTTTATTTTCTACCTTCAACAGGTGATGAAGAGAAGATCTTCTATTGAGTTCCTGGGGAAGTCGTTTTTAGTTTTTGTTATGTATTGTATTTTGTAAACTTTTCCAATCTAATTTGAGTAATATATATGTATCTAGAATCTTCAAGAATACTAAACTGATCATTCCTACAAGATTTTCATTCCTTCTAACCATGCCAATGTCACAAGTAATTCACCAGCTCCATCCTAGTGGGGTCAGGGTGTTAAAATTGGTATTAAATGAAGTTTAGTAGAAAAATTTGGAAACTAGAGTAGGAAATTTATAGTAGGGAACAAATCCCTAAGGTAGTATCTGAGGATTAACATACAAGAACATCCTGGTATTTTGGTAAGAAATAGATTATATTGATTTTCCAAGCAATACATCCCTGTCTGGATACAATAAGGTAGAGGCGGCTCTGGCATAGATGTAACTAGGGGTAAAACCCGAAAACACCGCTTTGAGCTAGACTCAAACGGGAACTAGTGCACGACAACAGGCCTTGATGCACTCCTGGTTATGAAACTTATGGTTGATATGCTTAGGATAATTCATGTTTTTATTACAAGACATTATTAAAGAGTTAATGTAAATTTTTCCTTAGAGGAACCCTGTTTATAAGATTAGCTACGCATAGATTTCAATCTATGTTGTGTGATTTTATATTAGAGATTTATAAACAAATATAGTATATCCCATTATTTAGAAATGGCGTCTAATGGAAGAAGAGGAATCAATACTCATGGGAAAGGTATGGATCTCCCTACTGAGCAAGTCAACACAGTCAACGTTGGAGCAGATCAGATCATGACAATATTGGGACAAATTACTCAAGTTGTAACAAATAACCATTCAAAACCTGTGTTGGATCGTTTCATTCAGCAGAATCCCCCATCTTTCAGTGGGACTACTAATCCAGTGGTTGCTGAGAAATGGATCAAGTCCCTTGAAAAGATATTCCTGGCGTTAAGATGCAATGAAAATGAAAAGGTAGTACTGGTAGTATATTTTCTCAAGGGTGATGCTGATCAATGGTGGTCTCTGATTCATAATACCACAGAAGACGAAGAGATAGAGGATATAGAATAGAATACTTTTAAGGAAGTATTCTTCAAAAAATATTTCCCTCATGAGAAAATAACTGAAATGAAGAGGAAATTATTTGGATTGAAAAAAAGGGAAGAAGACAGTGTTGCAGAGTATGAGGCTACCTTCATAAGGCTAGCCAGGTATACTATGGATTGCATACGTGACTCGGCAGAAAAGATTGATCATTTCTTTGAAGGTCCTAAGCCAAGTATTAGAAGGGCACTGGCTTCTCAATCATTTTCATCATATGATGAAATTGTATCATGTTCCATCAAAATAGAGAAAGAATTTTCTAGATCAAATTTTTCAAATGAAACCAAGAAAAGAAGCAGCATTCTGATAACAAAGGAAAAGGAGAAGCGCCAAAGAAGAGCAAGGAAATGAATAGTTTCCCATTATGTGAGAACTATGGAATGAATCATCCCGGGAAATGATTGAAAGGCAAGGGAGTCTGCTATAACTGCATAGAAAATGGTCATCGATCTGATGAATGTAAGTGAAAGAAACAATTAAATGATGTTCAATGCTACAACTGCAGAGAGATGGGACACTATGAAAATGAGTGTCCTAAGATCCAAGGAATCATTCCTCAGAAAAAAAAAATCCAAGATAGAAAGGGAGAGCCTATGCGATTAGAACTATGGAGGATGATGTTCCTTGTGACGTGGTGGCAGGTACTTTAATTGTTTCCTCAAACTTAGCCGACACATTATTTGATTCGGGATCATCGCATTCATTTATATCATCTCAGTTTCCAAAAAAAATAGATATGTCCAATTTAATTTAAGAAATGAGTTTTCAGTCAAAACTCCCATGGGATGTATCATTGTAATAAAGGCATGTCAACTAGTCCCCCTCTAAACACTAAAACGTGCTTTAGTTTCTAGCCTTATCATCATACCCAAGACTGAATTTGATATAATTCCTGGTATAGATTGGCTATCAAATTATGATGCGAGGATTTATTGCAAGAAAAAGGATGTTACAATTTTTGGAAATGGTGTAGAATCCCTTGTCTTTAGGGAAGAAACATCACCACCTGATTCTTATCTAGAACCACCCCCAGTATCTCTATTGAATGTAATACTTGGAGAGGAAGATAAACCAATTTCTATAGGAGAGGAAATAAATCTTCAAATTGAATATGTGCACATAATGAAAGAGTACATTTATGTATTTCCCGAGGATTTACCTGGACATCCTCCAGATCAGGAAATTGAGTTTTCAATTGACTTAATTCTTGGTGCAAGACCTATATCAAATACCCCATATAGAATATCCATTATGGATCTAGTAGAGCCGAAGAAACAACTAGAAGAGTTGAGTGAAAAAGGATTTATTCGACCTAGTGTTCCTCCATGGGGAGCCCCGGTCTTGTTTTTAAAAAAAAGATGGATCAATGAGGCTATGCATTGATTGTAGAGAAATCAATGCTATTACAATAAAGAATAAGTATCCTCTACCCTAGATTGATTATTTATTTGACCAACTTCATGGAGCTGAATACTTTTCAAAGATTGACCTTTTATCTGAATATCATCAACTGAGTGTGAGTAAGGAAGATATTCTGAAGACAGAAATTTGAACCAGGTATGGGCATTACGAGTTTATAGTGATGCCTTTTGGACTGACGACTGCACCATCTATTTTCATAGATTTAATGAATAGAGTTTTCAAGGAATATCTTGATAACATTGTTGTGATATTCATCGATGATATCCTCGTATACTCAAAAGGATATGAAGACCATGAGAGTCACTTGGGTGTTATTCTGGGGACTCTTAGAAGAAATCAATTATATGGGAAGTTTAGCAAGTGTGAATTCTGGATTTAGTCAGTTTCTTTTCTTGGCCAAATTGTCTCAAAGGATTGAATCCTATTTGATCCTGCGAAGACAAAGGCAATCCAATATTGGACCAAGACAACAGACAAAACTGAGGTACACAGTTTTATTGGCATAACAGGTTATTATCAACGTTTCGTGCAGAATTTTTCCCGACTGGCTAACCCGATAACGAAGCTCACATGAAAAGGGGTTAAATTTGTTTTTAAAATATATTGTGGAGAATGTTTCGAAGAACTGAAGGGAAGATTAGTCAATGCTCCTATATTTACTCTACTATCGGGGAATGACGAGTTTGTTATTTGTGGTGATGCTTCAAATAAAGGACTTGGTTGTGTCCTTATGAAAAATGATAGAGATATTTCTTATGCAAAACGACAGCTAAAAATTTATGAAAAAAACTATCATACTCATGATCTTGAGTTAGAAGCTGCAATCGTTGCTTTGAAGATATGGAGACATTATCTCTATGGTGAAAAATTTGATATTTATACTGCTTACAAGAGTTTGAAGAATATTTTATCACAGAAATAACTCAACATGAGGCAAAGGAGATGACTTAAACTACTCAAGGATTATTATTTCACGATACACTACCACCTAGGGAAGGAAAATAAGGTGGAAGATGCTTTGAGCAGAAAGGATCATGGATTTTTGAACAAGATGAGAGTTGAAAGGGTTCCTATTTTCATGGATCTAGTAAAGATGGATATGGGAATAGCCATAAAAGGTGAAACATAAATGATTTTTCAAATGGTTTCCAAACCATCTTTACTAGAAAGAATAAAAAGTTCTCAGGATGATGATAAGGAGTATCAAAAAAAGATTAAAGTTGTGAATGATGGGAGATTGAGTGACTTCATATATGAAAATGGAATTTTGAAATTTGGGAATAGGCTTTGTATTCCTGATATTCCTGATCTAAAAAGGGAATTGTTGGATGATGATCATAGTTCTAATTTTTCTATAAACCCTGGTAGCACTAAGATTTATAGTGATTTGAAGGAACATTTTTGGTGGGATAACATGAAGAGGGATATTGTTGATTTTGTGTCCAGATGTATGGTTTGTCAACAAGGTAAAGCTGGAAGACAAAAGCCTAGAGGAGTATTGGAACCTCTTCCTATAACTGAGTGGAAATGGGATAATATCATGATGGACTTTGTCTTGGGACTACCAAAGACTCCTAGAAAGAATGATGCAATATGGGTCATTGTTGATCGTCTTACCAAGTCAGCACATTTTCTTGCGATAAGAGAAGATCTACCACTTGAACATCTAGAAAAACTATATATTAATGAAGTTGTGAGACTTCATTAAGTTCCCCTATCAATTGTTTCTGATCGTGATCCACTTTTTACATCAAGGTTCAAGAAAAGTCTCCATAAGGCTTTGAATACTGAGCTTTCTATGAGTACTGCATATCACCCTCAAACTAACAGATAGTCTAAAAGGACTATTCAAACTCTGGAAGACATGCTGAGATCATGCTCTCTTGACTTCCAATGTATGTGGGATCAATACTTTACTTTGGTGGAATTTTCCTACAGAAATAGTTTCCATTCTAGTATTCAAATGGCTCCAAATTAAGCATTATATGGAAAGAGATGTCGAACTCCAACTTTTTGGGATGAAGTTGGTGAAAGGAAACTTATAGGCCCAGAACATATTGAAGAGACCAGGGCAAAGGTGAAGAAAATAAAATCCCATATTAAAGCAGTGCAAAGTAGGCAGAAGAGTTATGCTGACAACCGGAGAAAGGACTTGGAATTTCAAGTGGGAGATCATGTATTTCTGAATGTATCTCCATGGAAGGGCATCTTAAGGTTTGTTAAGAAAGGAAAACTAAGCCACAGGTACATCGGACCATTTGAAATCTTGTAAAAATCGGAGTTGTAGCTTACCGTTTAGCGATGCCGCCAAATATCTCTAGAGTTCATGATGTGTTCCATGTATCATTGTTAAAGAAATACATGCCAGACCCAATGAATTTACTCACATATGAAGTAATGGAACTGGAACTGGATTTGTCATACTATGAAAATCCCATCAGGATTCGGGACATAAGGGAGCAGGTATTGAGAAATCGAACAATTTATCTAGTAAAGGTTCTCTGGAGAAACCAGAATATTTTCAAAGCAACATGGGAATCAGAGAATTTCATGAAGAAGAACCACCAATATCTTTTTGGTGGGCCATGTATATAAAATTTTGAGGATGAAATTTCCAAAGGAGGGAATAATGTAGCACCCCAAACATTTTGAGGTATGCTTATATTAAATACATTCTATTTATCATTTTGTTCCTTTGAAACAACACTAGGTTATTTAGGATATAGTCAAAACCTATCCATTGAATATAAATTTTCCACTTTTATGTTTTGAATTTCGAAAAATGGTCATCTAGAGTTGTGATCAGTAAGTCATTTTGAGTCTGATAGAACAAACTTAATTTTTGGTGAATAGTAACATACTCTTATGAATAGTAATATAAAGAGTAATATTACCCTTATGAATAGTAAATAATATTATTATTTAATTTTCTTAAGGTAACAAGATAATGGGATCTTAATTAGTTTTTCAATGAGAAATAAAACTAATTGCACTTTAAGATTGTTGTTTTTTCGAAATAACTATGACTTTATTTAAAAATTAAATTATTAATATTTTGAAAATTATTTTTGAAAAATGGATTTCACTTTTGAATTCTACATGTCGAGAAATGGTTAGGGTGAATTTTGGGAATTTTTTTTGAAATAGTGGATTTTTCAGTGAATAGTAAAAAAATACAGTTTTTAGTTTCAGTGTGTTTATGACATCATTAATGATGAAATAATGATGTGATAAATCTGGTTGACTTTTTTATAGTCAAATAATATGTGAGGTGTCCCAAGTGGCTTATACCATTGGAAAATACCATGGTCAAGCCCATGGTTTTGCAAATACCACCCATGAGGTGTCCCTTGGAAATTATTAAAATAACCCCTCACTTTTCCTATAAATACCAACTCTTACCTTCATTGAATTCATTCACAATTCTCCCTAAACAAATCTCTGGCCTCATTACCTTCATATTAGTCCTCCCAATATTTCCTCAAGCCCCCAAGTTCCCAACCTTCATGTTCTAAGGGTTAGTCTACAGGGTAAGAAAATTCTCAATTTCTTTCTTTTTCCTTTCAAGTTCTCTTTTATGTGGTATATCATTCATGTTTCCATAACATGTTCTTATTTTTCTTCTCATTATTTATCTACTCTATATTATGATTTATTTCTAGATATGTTACCCTTTTCCCCTCTTTTTAATATTTTCTAAAAACATGTTGCGTAGCCGTTAGGCTGTACAATTTTTGTAAGCGATTTCAAAATTATTCTTTTATTTTGAGTTCTTTATTCTTTCATCATCTCTTCATACCCAAGAGGAATGAAATCTACAGAATCTTTTATATTCTTTATTCTCTCATGTTCATGAAAAATTCTTCATCAATCTTCTATTTTCCGCCACTTGTCCAAGGAATTAAAAACATTGTTTGTGATGTGCCGAATTACCGGCATCGTAGATGATGTGATTTCAATTTGCATTAATGCATTCAAGTTTGGTCATGAAACCATTTATATGGTTGAAAAATTTTATAATATATGTGTTATGAATCACCCATGGTTCTGTAATTATTTGGTACTCATGGTTCTAATTTATAAAACAAAATGAGGTTGTTATTATCAAAGAACCACTAAAACGATCTAAACGAACATCATTAATGATTTAACTATTGAATCATCATCATGGTATATAACCCAAAATTATTATAAGATAATTTTTATCTCCATAATTTCTTTAATAATATTTATTAAAAATTCTGTATGTTTAACCATGTTTCAAATGAACTCCCATTCATGGAAACAAGTAAACGAACCATGAAAACCATGTAAGAAAATGTTTCCAAAACAATAGTATTTAATCTCTTAAACCCACCAAAGAGGACATTAATGAACTTAATAAGGTTATATAATATCAATTACATGTTTATTAGGTTCTGGAATTATTAATTCATGAATCTATATATGATTATTCAGGTTATTAATAATAATCAAGAACACACTAGAGAAAAAGGTAAGCGGTTTCTCATCTCACTTTCATTTCTGTGAGATTTCCATTGTTCACCAATTATTCCTAATATTTGGTATATGTGTACTTACTTTTGATATATAATAACATTATTCTATTTATATTCATGTTATTCAATGATTCACTTGATGTTCATTAACTTCTGGTCATATGATTCGACTGATTAGATTGTGGTAAGGGACTTTGTCTTAGCTGTCGTTTTCGTTGTGAATATCTTTGTATTGTGCACCTAATAATCCTTATGTGGTGTACCTACTACCCATTTGATATCACATTTCATTTGAAATTATATTAATATTAAATATCCATAATCTCATGTCATGGATATGTTTGTTGTCTAAACCGTATACCATTTTACAGGCGGTGTTTATTTGGAAAGTTATTTTAATTATGGAAGTATTGATGAATCCATATAATATACTCTATACGGATATTGAAAGAGAATATTTCTCTTGTATTTAATCAATGTATAAATAATACTTTGGACATTCAGTGGTGGGTGGGGCCCTCTATATCCCTTTGATGCATCGATAGGTCTCATGAGACAAAATAGTTTGGTGACAAACCCTTCGAGTTTGTTTCTAAAAATCAGACGAGTTTCTACCCATAGAACTAAACTGTTTTTACGATTTTATGGTTTCATGTGCCAGATACATGATGTCCAATTAATAAGAATATTCTTTATTCATTATCAGTTATTATTATTATCCATGAGGTTTTCACTATGTAAAAAATATAAGGATGGAGTTTCATTCTCAGTTTATTAATGGCATTAGTTATTCATTTATTCACTATGCCATATTGATTGTGTAAGATTGATTGTGATTCACTTATTATTTTACTCATGATTCTTCTATTTGTAACCCTTACTGAGAATTTGAGCTCACCCCTTTCATTTTCTACCTTCAACAGGTGATAGAGAGAAGATCTTTTATTGAGTTCCTGGGGATGTCATTTTTAGTTTTTGTTATGTATTGTATTTTGTAAATTTTTATACTGTAATTTGAGTAACATCTATGTATCTTGTTTCTTCAAGAATAATAAACTGGTCGTCACTTTGGGGTTCTCATTCCTTCTAACCATGCCAATATCACAATTAATGCACCGGCTCCAGCCTAGAGGGGTCAGGGTTTTATAGTTGGTATCAGAGGAAGTTTAGTAAAAAACATGGAAACTAGAGTAGGAAATGTATAGTAAGGATCAAAGCCCTAATGTAGTATCTGAGGATTAAAATACAAAAATGTCCTGGTAATTTGGTAAGGAATAGATTATGTGGATTTTCCAAGCAATACATCCCTGTCTGGATACAAACAGGTAGAGGTGGCTCTGGCACAGATGTATCTAGTGGTAAAACCTGAAAACACCACTTTGAGCTAGACTTGAACGAGAAATGGTGCACAACAACAGGTCTTGTTGCACTCTTGGTTACGATACTCCTGGTGTATATGCATAGGATAATTAATGTTTTCTTTACAAGCCATTATGAAGGACTTAATGTAAATTTTTCTTTAGAGGAACCATGTTTATAAGTTATCTATGCATAGAATTTCAATCTATGTTGAGTTCTTTTCTATTTGAGATTCATAAACTAATATAGTGTACCCCATTATTTAGAAATGGCATCTAATGGAAGAAGAGGAATCGATACTCATGGACAAGGTATGGATCTCTCTACTGAGAAAGTCAACACAGTCAATGTTGGAGGAGATCAGATCATGGCCATATTGGGACAACATACTCAAGTTGTAACCAATAACCATTCAACACCTGTGTTAGATCATTTCAGGTATCAGAAGCCCCCATCTTTTAGTGGGACTACTAATCCAGTGGTTGCTGAGAAATGGATCATGTCCCTTGAAAAGATATTCATAGCGTTAAGATGCAATGAAAATTAAAAGGTAGTACTGGGAGTATATTGTCTCAAGGGAGACGCTGATCAATGGAGGTCTCTGGTTTAAAATACAACAGAGGAAGAAGAGATTGAGGCTATGGAATGGAGGACTTTTATGGAAATATTCTTCGAAAAATATTTCCCTTGTGAGCAACGAACTGAAATGAAGAGGAAATTTCTTGGCTTGAAACAAAAGGAAGAAGACAGTGTTGCAGAGTATGAGGCTACCTTCACAAGGCTAGCCAGGTATGTTTTGGATTACATATATGGCTCAGCGGACAAGATTGATCATTTCCTTGAAGTTATTAATCCAAGTCTTCGAAGGGTACTGGTTACTCAATCATTTTCATCATATAATGAAATTGTATCAAGTGCCATCAAAATAGAGAAGCATTTTGCTAGATCAATTTTTTTCAAAGGAATCCAAGATAAGAAGTGGAATTCTGATAACAAAGGAAAATAAGAAGAATCAAAGAAGAGAAAGGGAATGAATAGTTTCCCATTATGCTAGAATTGTGAAAAGAATCATCCCGGGAAATGCTTGAAAGGCAAGGGAGTCTGCTATAACTGTGGAGAAAAGGTTCATCGATCTAATGAATGTAAGGGGAAGAAAAAATTCAATGATGTTCAATGATACAACTTCAAAGATATGGGAAACTATGAAAATGAGTGTTCTAAGTGACAAGGAAACATTCCTCAGAAAAAGCAAAGAGCTCAAGGGAGAGCCTATGCGATTACAACCACGGTGGATGATGTTCCTAGTGACGTAGTGGTAGGTACTTTAATTGTTTCCTCAAACTTAGCCGACACTTTATTTGATTTTGGATCATCGCATTCATTTATATCCTCTCAGTTTTTCACGAAAATTAGATATGTCCAATTTTATTTAAGAAAGGAGTTTTCAGTCAAAACTCCCATGGGATATATCATTGCAACAAAGGCATGTCGACTAGTCCCCCTCCGATCACCAAAACGTGATTTAATTGCTAGCCTTATCATCATACCCATGATTGAATTTGCTATAATTCTCAGTATGGATTTGCTATCAAATTATGATGTGAGGATTTATTTCAAGAAAAAGGAAGTTACAATTTTCAGAAATGGTGTATAATCCCATGTCTTTAGGGTAGAAACTTCACCACCTGATTCTTATCTAGAACCACCCCCAGTACCTCTATTGAATGCAATACTTGGAGAGGAAGATAAACCAATATCTATAGGAGAGGAGAGAAATATTCAAATTGAATATCTGTACATAGTGAAAGAGTACATTGATGTATTTCCATAGGATTTACCTGGACATCCTTCATAGTGGGAAATTGAGTTTTCAATTGACTTAATTCCTGGTGCAAGACCAATATCAAAGACCCCATATAGAATGGCCACTATGGATCTAGTGTAGCAAAAGAAACAACTAGAATAGTAGAGTGAAAAAGGATTTATTCGACCTAGTGTTTCTCCATGTGGAGCCCCGGTCTTGTTTGTAAAGAAGAAAGATGGATCCATGAGGCTATGCATTGATTACAAAGAAATCAATGGTATTACAATAAAGAATAAGTATCATCTGCACTGGATTGATGATTTATTTGACCAACTTCATGGATCTCAATAATTTTCAAAGATTGAACTTCTATCCAGATATCATCAACTATGTGTGAGGATAGAAGATATTCCGAACACATCATTTCGAACTAGGTATGGGAATTACGAGTTTACAGTGATGACTTTTGGACTGACGAATGCACCATCTTTTTTCATGGATTTAATTAATAGAGTTTTAAAGGAATATCTTTATGAGTTTGTTGTCATATCCATCGATGATATCCTTATATACTCAAAAATCTATGAAGACCATGAGAGTCACTTGCGAGTTATTCTGGGAACTCTTAGAAGTAATCAATTATATGGGAAGTTTAGCAAGTGTGAATTATGGCTTCAGTCAGTTTCTTTTCATGGGAAAATTGTCTCGAAGTATGGAATCCTAGTTGATCCTGAGAATAAAAAGGCAATCCATGATTGGTCCATGCCTACAAACATAACTGAGTTACGCAGTTTTATTGGCTTGTCAGATTATTATCGATGTTTTGTGCAGAATTTTGCCCGACTGGCTAAACCACTAATGAAGCTCACACGAAAAGGGATTAAATTTGTTTGGACAAAATATTGTGAAGAATTTTTTGAACAACTAAAGAGAAGATTAGTCAATGATCCTATATTCAGTCTACCATCGGGGAATGATGGGTTTGTTATTTATAGTGATGCTTCAATGAAAGGACTTGGTTGTTTCCTTATGTAAAATGATAGGGTTATTTCTTAGGCATCATGACAGCTAAAAATTCATGAGAAAAACAATCCTACTCATGATCTTGAGTTAGCTGCTGTAGTATTTTATTTGATGATATGTAGACATTATCTCTACGGTGAAAATGTGAGATTTATACTGATCATAGGAGTTTGAATAATATTTTCTCATAGAAATAACTCAACATGAGGCAAAATATATGGCTTTAACTACTCAAGGATTATTATTGCACGATACACTACCACCCGGGGAAGGAAAATATGGTGGAAGATTCTATGAGCAGAAATGATCATGGAGTTTTGAACAAGATGAGAATTGAAAGGGATCCTATTTTCATGGATCCAGTAAAGATGGAAATGGGAATAACCATTAAAGGTGAAACATCAATTACTTTTCAAATGGTTTCCAAACCATCTTTACAAGAAAGGGTAAAAAGTTCTCAGGATGATGATAACCAGTTTCAAAAGAAGACTAAAGTTGTGAATGATGGGAGATTGAGTGACTTCATATATGAATATGGAATTTTGAAATTTGGGAAGTGAATTTGTGTTCCTGATATTCCTGATCTAAAAATGGAATTTTTGGATGATGCTCATAGTTCCAATTTCTCTATACACCCTGGTAGCACTAAGATATATAGAGATTTGAGGGAACATTTTTTTTGGGACAACATGAAGAGGGAGATTGCTAATTTTTTGTCAAGATGTATGGTTTGTCAACAAGTGAAAGCTGGAAGGCAATGGCTTGGAGGATTATTTCAACCTCTTCCTATACCTGAGTAGAAATGGGATAATATCACGATGTACTTTTCCAGGGGACTACCAAAGAATCCTAGAAGGAATCATGAAATATGGGTCATTGTTGATTGTCTTACCAAGTCAGCACATTTTCTTGCAATAAGAGAAGATCTACCACTTGAACATCTAGCAAGACTACATATTAATGAATTTGTGAGACTTCATGGAGTTACCCTATCGATTGTTTCTGATCTTGACCCACGTTTTACATCAATGTTCTGGAAAAGTTTCCAAATGGCTTTGAATACTGAGCTTCATATGAGTACTGCACATCATCCTCAAACTGACGAATAGTCTGAAAGGACTATTCAAACTCTAGAAGACATGATGATATCATGCTCTCTTGACTTCCAAGGTATGTGGGATCAATACTTTCCTTTGGTGGAATTTGCCTATAACAATAATTTCCATTTTAGTATTCAAATGGCTCCATATGAAGCATTATATGGAAAGAGTTGTCAAACTCCAACTTGTTGGGACGAAGTTGGTGAATGGAAACTTATAGGCCTAGAACTTATTGAAAAGACTATGACAAAGGTGAAGAAAATACAAGCCCATATTAAAGTAGCCCAAATTAGGCAGAAGAGTTATGCTGACAACTGGGGAAATGACTTGGAATTTCAAGTGGGATATCATGTATTTCTGAAAGTATCTCTATGGAAGGGAGTCTTAAGGTTCGGTAAGAAAGGGAAACTAAGCACCAGGTACATCGGGCCATTTGAAATCTTGTGAAGAATCAGAGTTTTAGCTTACCATTTAGTGATGCCCCCAAATCTCTCCAGAGTTCATGATGCGTTCCATGTATCATTGTTAAAGAAATACATGCCAGACCCATCACATATACTCACATATGAAGAAATAGAACTTGAACCAGATTTTTCATTATGTGAAAAGCCCATCAGGATTCTTGACATAAGGGAGAAGGTATTGAGAAATCAAAAAACTCATCTAGTAAAGGTTCTTTGGAGAAACCCGAATATGGAGGAAGTAACATGGGAACCAGAGGATTTCATGAAAAAGAACCACCCACATTTTTTGGTGGGCCATGTACATAAAATTTTGAGGAAAAAATTTCTGAAAGAGTAAATAATGTAGCACACCAAACATTTTGTGGTATTTTTCTATTAAATACATTTCTTTCATCATTGTGTTACTTCAAAACAACACTAGGTTATTTATTATATAGTCATAACCTAGTGATTAAATATAAATTTTCCACTTCTATGTTTTGAATTTCGAAAAATGGTCATCTGGAGTTGTGATCAGTATGTCAGTTGGAGTCTTATAGAACAAACCGAATTTTTGGTGAATAGTAACATTCCCTTATGAATAGTAACATGAATAGTAATATTTCCCTTATTAATATAAATAATATTATTATTTCATTTTCATAAGGCAACAAGATAATGAGATCTTAATTAGTTTTTCAAAGAGAAATAAAACTAATTGCACTTTAAGATTGTTATATTTTCTAATAAACTATGACTTTATTTAAAAATTAAATTAATAATAGTTAGAAAATTATTTTTGGAAAATGGATTTCACTTTTTAACTCTACATGTTGAAAAATGGTTAGGGTGAATTTTGGAAATTTTTCTGAAACAGTTGATTGTTTAATGAATAGTAAAAAATTACAGTTTTTAGTTTCAGTGTGTTTATGACATCATTAATGATGAAATAATGATGTCATAACTCTGGTCAACTTTTTTATAGTAAAATAGGATGTGAGGTATCCCAAGTGGCTTATACCATGGGAAAATACCATGGGCAAGCCCATCTTTTTGGAAATACCACCCATGAGGTGTCCCTTGGGAATTATTAAAATAATCCCTCACTATTCCTATAAATACTAACTCTTCCCTTGACTGAATTCATCCCAATTCTCCCTCAACTAATTACTGGCCTCATTACCTTAATATTAGTCCTCCCAAGATTTCCTCAATCCCCCAAGGGCACAACCTTCATGTTCTAAAGGTTACTCTACAAGGTAAGAAAATTCTCAATTTCTTTCTTTTTCCTTTCAAGTTCTCTTTTATGTGGTATATATTTCAAGTTTCCATACCATGTTCTTATTTTTATTCTTATTCATGATCTACTCTATATTATGATTCATTTTTGATAGGTTACCCTTGTCCCCTCTCTTTTTAATATTTTCTAAAAACATGTTGCGTAGCCGTTGGGCTGTAGAATTTTTGTAAGCGATTTCAAAATTATTCTTTTATTTTGAGTTCTTTATTATTTCTCATATATTCTTACCCAAGAATAACGAAATCTCCAGAATATTTTATATTCTGTATGTTCTCATTTTCATGAAAATTTCTTCATCAATCTTCTTCTTTTCCCCCACTTTTCCAAGGAATTAATAAAATTGTTCGTGATGTGTCGAATTACCGACATCGTAGACGATGTGTTTTCAATTTGCATTAATTTTTTCAAGTCTAGTCATGAAAATATTTATATGTTTGAACCAAGTTATAATATATGTTTTATTACTCATCCATGGATCTGTAATTATTTGTTACTCATGGTTCTAAATTATAAAATAAAATGAGGTTGTTATTATCAAAGAACCACTAAAATGATCTAAACGAACATCATTAATGTTTTAACTATTGAATCATCATCATGGTATATAACCCAAAATTATTATAAGATCATTTATATCTCCATAATTTCGTTAAAAATATGTATTAACAATTCTGGATGTTTAACCATGTTTCAAATGAACTCCCATTCATGGAAACAAGTAAACGAACCCTGAAAACCAAGTAAGAAAATGTTTCCAAAACAATAAGATTTAATCTCTTAAACCCATCAAAGAGGCCATTAATGAACTTAGTAAGGTTATATAATATCAATTAAATGTTTATTAGGTTCTGTAATTATTAATTAATGAATCTAAAATTGATTATTTAGGTCATTAAGAACAATCAAGAACACACTAGAGCAAAGGGTAAGGGGTTTCTCATCTCACGTTCATTTCTGCAAGATTTGCATTGTTCACCAATTATTTCATATATTTGGTATATGTGTACTTAATTTTGATATATAATAACATGATTCTATTTATATTCATGTTATTCAATGATTCACTTGATTTTCATTAAGTTCTGGTCATATGATTCGACTGATTAGATTGTGGTAAGGGACTTTGTCAGAGCTACCGTTTTCGTTGTGACTATCTTTGTATTGCGCACATAATAATCCTTATGTGGTGTGCCTACTGCCCATTTGAGATAAATTTTCATTTGAAATTATATTTATATTAAATATCCATAATCTCATGTCATTTATATGTTTGTTGTCTAAAACGTATACCATTTTAAATACGGTGTTTATTTGGAAAGTTATTTTAATTATGGAAGTATTGATGAATCTGTATACTCTACTCTATATAGATATTGAAAGGGCATATTCTTCTTGTATTGAATCAATGTATTAATAATTATTTGGACATGCAGTGGTGGGTAGGGCCTGCTATAGCCCCTCGATGCACTGATAGGTCTCATGAGACAAAATAGTTTGGTGATAAACCCTTCGACTTTGTTTCCAAAAATCAGGCGGGTTTCTAGCCATAGAACGATACCGTTTTTATTGTATTATGGTTTCATGTTCCAGATACATTACATCCAATTAATAAGAATTACATTTATTCATTATCATTTAATATTATTATCCATGAGGTTTTCACTATGACAAAATCTACAGATGCATTTTCATTCTCAGTTTATTAATGGCATTAGTTATTCATTTATTCACTATGCCATATTGATTATGTCAGATTGATTATGATTAACTTGTTATTTTACTCATGCTTCCAATATATGTAACCCTTACTGAGCATTTGAGCTCACCCCTTTCATTTTCAACCTTCAACAGGTGATGAATAGAAGATCTTTTATTGAGTTCCTAGGGATGTCATTTTTTGTTTTTATTATGTATTGTATTTTGTAAACATTTCCAATGTAATTTGAGTAACATCTATGTATCTAGTTTCTTCAAGACTATTAAATTGATCATTAATTCATGATTATCATTCCTTCTAACCATACCAATATCATAAGTAATGCACCGGATCCAGCCTTGAGGGGTCGGGGTGTTACAGTTGGTATACGAGGAAGTGTAGTAGAAAACTTGGAAACTAGAGTAGGAAATGTATAGTAGGGAACAAAGCCCTAAGTTTGTATCTGAGGATTAACATACAATAACTTCCTAGTATTTTGTTAAGGAATATTTTATGTGGATTTTCCAAGCAATACATACCTTTTTGGATATGAGCAGGTAGAGGCGGCTCTAGCACAGATGTATCTATGTGTAAAACCCAAAAACACCGCTTTGAGCAAGACTTGAACATGAACTGGTTCACGACAACGGGCCTTTTTGCACTCTTGGTTACAAAAATCCCGGTGGATATTCTTGGTATAATTTATGTTTTCTTTATAGGCCATTATGAAAGAGTTAATGTAAATTTTTCCGTAGAGGAACCATGTTTATAAGGTTAGCTATGCATAGAATTTCAAACCATGTTGAGTGCTTTTCTATTTGAGATTCATAAACTAATATAGTGTATCCCATTATTTATAAATGGCATCTAATGGAAGAAGAGGAATCAATACTCGTGATCAAGGTATGGATCTCCCTACTGAGCAAGTCAATATAGTCACCGTTGGAGCAGATCAGATCAAGACCATATTGGGACAACTTACTCAAGTTGAAAAAAATAACTATTCAACACTAGTGTTGGATCATTTCATGGAGCAGAAGTCCCCATCCTTCAACGGGACTACTAATCCAGTGTTTTCTAAGCAATGGATCAAGTCCCTTGAAAATATATTCATGGTGTTAAGATGCAATGAAAATGAAAAGGTAGTACTGGTAGTATATTTTCTCAAGGGCGACGCTGATCAATGGTAGTCTTTGATTCGAAATACCCCAGAGGATGACGAGATAGAGGATATGTAATGGAGGACTTTTAAGGAAATATTTATCAAAAAATATTTCACTCGTGTGCAACGAACTTAAATGAAGAGGAAATTCCTTGGCATGAAACAAAAGGAAGAAGACAGTGTTGCGGAGTATGACTCTACCTTCCCAAGGCTAGCCAGGTATGCTGTGGATTGTGTACATGACTTGGTGTATATGATTGATCATTTCTTTGAAGGTCTAAAACCAAGTCTTCTAAGGGACCTGGCTTCTCAATAATTTTCATCATATGATTAAATTGTATCAAGTGCCATCAAAACAGAGAAGGAATTTTCTAGATCAAATTTTTTCAAATGAAACCAAGATAAGAAATCGAATTGTGATAACAAAGGAAAGGGAGAAGAACCAAAGAAGAACAAGGGAACAAATAGTTCCCCATTATGCGAGAACTATGGAAATAATTATACCGTGAAATGCTTCAAAGGCAAGGGATTCTGCTATAATTTTGGATAAAAGGGTTGTTGATCTAATGAATGTAAGGGGAAGAAACAATTCAATGATGTTCAATGCTACAACTACAGAAAGATGGGACACTATGAAAATGATTGTCCTAAGAGCCAAGGAAACATGACTCAGGAAAAGCCAAGAGAACAAGGGAGAGCCTATGCGATCACAACAATGGAGGGTGATGTTCCTTGTGACGTAGTGGCAGGTATATTAATTGTTTCCTCAAAATTAGCCAACACATTATTTGATATTGGATCATCGCATTCATTTATATCCTCTAAGTTTTCCAAGAAAATTGGATATGTCCAATTTGATTTAATAAAAGAGTTTTCAATCAAAACTCCCATGGGATATATCATTGCAATAAAGGCATGTCGACTATTCCCCCTCAAAACACCAAAACGTGCTTTAGTTTCTAGCCTTATCATCATACCCATTACTGAATTTGATATAATTCTCGGTATGGATTGGCTATCAAATTATGATGTGAGTATTTATTGCAAGAAAAAGGAAGTTGCAATTTTTGGAAATGGTGTAGAATCCCATGTCTTTTGGGAAGAAACTTCACCATCAGATTCTTATCTAAAACCACCCCTAGTAACCCTATTGAATGCAATACTTGGAGAGGAAGATAAACCAATATCTATGGGAGAGAAAATAAATATTCAAATCAATGATGTGCACATACTAAAAGAGTACATTGATGTATTTCCATAAAATTTACATGGACATCCACCATAGTGGGAAATTGAGTTTTCAATTGACTTAATTTATGGTGCAAGACCTATATCGAAGACCCCATATAGAATGGCCACTATAGAGCTAGTGGATCTGAAGAAACAACTAGAAGAGTTGAGTGACAAAGGATTTATTCGACCTAGTGTTTCTCCATGGGGATCCCTGGTCTTGTTTGTAAAGAAGAAAGATGGATCCATGAGGCTATGCATTTATTACAGAGAAATCAATGCTATTACAATAAAGAATAAGTATCCTCTACCCCGGATTGATGATTTATTTGACCAGCTTCATAGAGCTCAATACTTTTCAAAGATTTACCTTCGATCCGGATATCATCAACTGAGTGTGAGGAAGGAAGATATTCTGAAGACAACATTTTGAACTAGGTATGGGCGTTACGAGTTTACAGTGATGCATTTTGGATTGAAGAATGCGCCATCTATTTTCATGGATTTAATGAATAGATTTTTCAAGGAATATCTTGATAACTTTGTTGTGATATTCATCTATAATATCCTCATATACTGAAAAAGATATGAAGACCATGAGAGTCACTTGCGAGTTATTCTAGGAACTCTTGGAAGAAATCAATTATATGGGAAGTTTTGGAAGTGTGAATTCTGGCTTCAGTCAGTTTCTTTTCTAGGCCATATTGTATTGAAGGATGAAATCCTAGTTGATCCTGCGAAGACAAAGAAAATCCAAGATTTTCCCATGCCAACAAACATAACAGAGGTATGCAGTTTTATTGGCTTAGCAGGTTATTATTGGCGTTTCGTATAGAATTTTTCCCGTCTAGCTAACACGTTAACGAAGCTCACGCAAAAAGGGTTTAAATTTGTTTGGAAAAAATATTGTGAAGAATGTTTAGAAGAACTGAAGAGATAATTAGTCAATCACCAAATATTGACTCTACCATTGGGGAATGATGGGTTTTTTATTTATAGTGATGCTTCAAAGAAAGGACTTGGTTGTTTCCTTATGAAAAATGATAAGGTTATTTCTTATGTATCACGACAGATAAAAATTCATGAGAAAAACTATCTTACCCATGATCTCGAGTTAGCTACTGTAATATTTTATTTGAAGATATAGATACATTATCTCTATGGTGAAAAATGTGCAATTTATACTGATCACAAGAGTTTGAAGTATATTTTCTCATAGAAAGAACTCAACATGAGGCAAAAAAGATGGCTTGAACTACTCAAGGATTCTGATTGCACAATACACTACCACCCAGGGAAGGAAAATAAGGTGGCAGATGCTTTGAGCAGAAAGGGTCATAGAGTTTTGAACAAGATGAGAGTTGAAAGGGATCCTATTTTCATGGATCTAGTAAAGATGGATATGGGAATAAACATGGAAGGTGAAACATCAATGCTTTTCCAAATGGTTGCAAAACCATCTTTCCTAGAAAGGATAAAAAGTTCTCAGGATGATGATAAGGATTTTCAAAAGAAGTTTAACTCTTTTAATGATGGGAGATTGAGTGAGTTCGTATATGAAGATAGAATTTTAAAATTTGGTAAGAGATATTGTGTTCCTGATATTCCTAATCTAAAAAGGGAATTGTTGGATGATTCTCATTGTCCCAATTTCTATATACACCCTTGTATCACTAAGATATATAGATATTTGAAGGAACATTTTTTGGTGGGACAACATGAAGAGGGGGATTGCTGGTTTTGTGTCAAGATGTATGGTTTGTCAACAAGTGAAAGCTGGTAGGCAACAACTTAGAGGAGTATTGAAACCTATTCCCATACCTGAGTGTAAATGGGATAATATCATGATGTACTTTTTCATGTGACTACCAAAGACTCCTAGAAGGAACGATGAAATATGGGTCATTATTGATCGTCTTACCAAGTCAGCACATTTTTTTGCTATAAGAGAAGATCTACCACGTGAACGTCTAGAAATACTATATATTAATGAATTTTTGAGACTTCATGGAGTCCCCCTATCGATTGTTTCTGATCGTGATCCATGTTTTACATCAAGGTTCTGGAAAAATCTCCAGAAGTCTTTGAATACTGAGCTCCATATGAGTACTACATATCTCCCTCAAACTGATGGACAGTCTGAAAGGACTATTCAAACTCTGGAATTCATGCTGATATCATGCTCCCTTGACTTCCAAGGTATGTGGGATCAATACTTGCCTTTGGTGGAATTTTCCTACAACAATAGTTTCCATTTTAGTATTCAAATGGCTCCATATAAAGCATTATATGGAAAGAGATGTTGAACTCCAACTTGTTAGGATGATGTTGGTGAAAGGAAACTTATAGGCCTCGAACTTATTGAAGAGACCACGATAAAGGAGAAGAAAGTACAAGCCCATATTAAAGCATCCCAAAGTACGCAATAGAGTTATGCTGAAAACCGGAGAAAGGAATTGGAATTTCAAGTGGGAGATCATGTATTTCTGAAAGTATCTCCATGGAAGGGCATCTTAAGGTTCGGTAAGAAAAGGAAACTGAGCCCCAGGTACATCGGACCATTTTAAATCATGAAAATAATCGGAGCTGTAGATTACCGTTTAGCGATGCCGCCAAATCTCTCCATAGTTCATGATGTGTTCCACATATCATTGTTAAAGAAATGCATGCCAGACCCAACGCATGTACTCACATATAAAGGAATAGAACTGGAACCAGATTTGTCATACTCTGAAAATCCCTTCAGGACTCTTGACACAAGGGAGAAGGTTTTGAGCAATCGAACCACTCATCTAGTAAAGGTTCTTTAGAGAATCCAAAATATGGAGGAAGCAACATGGGAACCAGAGGATTTCTTGAAGAAGACCCACCCACATCTTTTTGGTAGGCCATGTACATAAAATTTCGAGGACGAAATTTTTGAAGTAGGGAATAATTTATCACCACAAACATTTTGTGGTATGTTTCTGTTAAATAAATTCTATTCATCATTGTGTTCCTTCTAAACAACACTAGGTTATTTTGGATATAGTCAAAACCTATCCATTAAATATAAATTTTCCACTTCTATGTTTTGCATTTTGAAAAATGGTCATCTAGAGTTGTGATCAGTAAGTCATTTTGAGTCTGATAGAACAAAATTAATTTTTAATGAATAGTAACATACCCTTATGAATAGTATTATGAATAGTAATATGACCCTTATGAATAGTAAATAATAACATTATTTCATTTTCTTAAGGTAATAAGATAATGAGATTTTAATTAGTTTTTCAATGAGAAATAAAACTATTTGCACTTTAAGATTGTTGTTTTTTATAATTAACTATGAATTTATTTAAAAATTAAATAAATAATATTTAGAAAATTATTTTTTAAAAATGGATTTCAATTTTTAATTCTAGAAGTCGAAAAATGGTTAGGGTGAATTTTGGGAATTTTTCTGAAACAGTTGATTTTTCTGTGAATAGTAAAAAAAATAAAGTTTTTAGTTTCGGTGTGTTTATGAAATCATTAATGATTAAATAATGATGTCATAAATCTGGTCAACTTTTGTATAACTAAATAATATGTGAGGTTTCCCAAGTGGCTTAGACCATGGGAAAATACCATGGGCAGGCCCATGGTTTTGCAAATACCACCCATGCGATGTCCCTTGGAAATTATTAAAATAATCCCTCACTTTTCCTATATATACCAACTCTTCCCTTCATTGAATTCATTCCCAATTCTCCCTAAACTAATATATTGCCTCATTAACGTCTTCTTATTCCTCCCATGTTTTACTCAAGCCCTAAAGATCCCAACCTTCAAGTTCTAAGGGTTACTCTACAAGGTAAGAAAATTCTCAATATCTTTCTTTTTCCATTCAAGTTCTCTTTTATGTGGTATATCTTTCAAGTTTTCATACCATGTTCTTATTTTTATTCTTATTATTGGTCTACTATATATTCTGATTCATTTCAGGATAGGTTACCCTTTTCCCCTCTCATTTTAATATTTTCTAAAAACATGTTGCGTAGCTGTTAGGCTACAGAATTTTTGTAAGCGATTTCAAAATAATTATTTTATTTTGAGTTCTTTATTATTTATTCATATATTATTTCCCAAGAGGAATAAAATCTCCATAATCTTTTATATTTTGTATGTTCTCATGTTCATGAGAAATTATTCATCAATCTTCTTCTCTTCCCCCACTTGTCTAAGGAATTAAAAACATTGTACGTGATGTGTCGAATTACCGACTTCGTAGACGATGTGTTTTCAATTTGCATCAATTATTTTAAGTCTTATCATGAAACCATTTATATGGTTGAACCAGGTTATAATATATGTGTTATGAATCACCCATGGTTATGAAAATCTTTGTTACTCATGGTTCTAATTTATAAAATTTAATGAGGTTGTTATTATCAAAGAACCACTAAAATGATCTAAACGAACATCATTAATGTTTTAACTAATGAATCATCATCATGGTAGATAACCCAAAATTATTATAAGATCATTTATATATACATAATTTATTTAATAATATGTATTAAAATTTTTTATTTTTAACCATGTTTCAAATGAACTCCCATTCCTGGAAACAAGTAAACGATCCATGAAAACCAAGTAAGAAAATGTTTCCAAAACAATAAGATTTAATCTCTTAAACCCATCCAAGAGGCCATTAATGAACTTAATAAGGTTATATAATATCAATTAAATGTTGATTAGGTTCTTTAATTTTTAATTAATGAATCTAAATTTGATTATTCAGGTCATTAAGAGCAATCAAGAACACACTAGAGCAAAAGGTAAGGAGTTTCTCATCTCACATTCATTTTTGTGAGATTTCCATTATTCGCCAATTATTCCTTATATTTGGTATATGTGTACTTCCTTTCGATGTATAATAACATGATTATTTTAATATTCATGTTATTCAATTATTAATTTGATGTTCATTATGTTCTGGTCATATGATTTGACTGATTAGATTGTGGTAGGGGACTTTGTCTCAGTTGCCGTTTTCGTTGTGACTATCTTTGTATTGTGCACCTAATATTCCTTATGTGGTGTACCTACTGCCCATTTGAGATCACTTTGCTTTTGAAATTATATTTATATTAAATATCCATAATCTCATTTCATTTATATATTTTTTGTCTAAACCGTATACCATTTTACATACGGTGTTTATTTGGAAAGTTATTTTAATTATGGAAGTATTGATGAATCCGTATACTCTACTCTATATGGATATTGAAAAGGAATATTTCTCTTGTATTTAATCAGTGTATAAATAATTATTTGGACATGAAGTGTCAGGTGGGGCCTGCTATAGCCCCTCGATGCATCGATAGGTCTCATGAGACAAAACAGTTTGGCGACAAACCCTTTGAGTTTGTTTCCGAAAATCAAACGGGTTTCTACCCATAGAACAAAACCGTTTTTACGGTATTATGGTTTCATGTGCTAGATATATGACTTCCAATTAATAATAATCCTATTTATTCATTATCATTTAATATTATTATCCATGTTGTTTTCACTATGACAAAATCTATGGATACAGTTTCATTCTCAGTTTATTAATGGCATTAGTTATTCATTTATTCACTATGCCATATTGATTAGGTCAGATTGATTGTGATTCAATTATTATTGTATTAATTATTCCGCTATTTTTAACCCTTATTGAGTGTTTGAGCTCACCCCTTTCATTGTCTACCTTCAACAGGTGATGAAGAGAAGATCTTTTATTGAGTTCCTGGGGATGTTGTTTTTAGTTTTTGTTTTGCATTGTATTTTGTAAACTTTTCCAATGTAATTTGAGTAACATCTATGTATCTAGTTTCTTCAAAACTACTAAAATAATCATTCCTTTGGTATTTTCATTCCTTCTAACCATGCCAATATCATTAGTAATGCACCGGCTCCATCCTAGAGGGGTCGGGGTGTTACATAACTTATGGATATAAAGTAAAATAAATATATTTTTATCTTCGATCATCTTACTTTGTGGAAAATAACATATATAAAGTATTTTTTTAACCAAATATGGGATTTTGGGTCTAGGGAACCTTTTTTGGGGTCAAAGGATGGATTAGTTTATTTATAGGATTAATTTATTTATTTTTGGGGATTAGTTTAGTTATATTTTAGGGATTATAATGAGATAACATTACTAAAAACCATAGGGATAGTTATAAGTACTGGATAACAACCTTAAGTTTCAGTAAATTAGATATTGTGTGGTTTCCTAGCAGTGACATCCATGTCTTGATGCCAAAAATTGGATGTGTTATCTGGAATAGATTAATCTAGGATTAATAACCTTGAAAACGGTTGGTTTCGTATTAAATCGATATTCACCTGGTACACGTAAAAGAGGATTAACTTAACACCATTTTGACACTCTATGGGGGAGATTATTTGGAGATTCACATACACTTTACAACACATTATAAATTATTTAGATTCAATTTGAGGATATAACATATAACTAGATAGGTTATGAATCCTAGTAAGAAAATAACCATCGACAACCTGAGCTAAATTAAAGGAGTTACAAGTTGATACATTTAATTCATAGTTTTATTGAAAGTATCATATGTTGAAATGTAGGTTTAATATTATAAAAAAATAGGATTGATTTTTCATATTCATATGACCATTTATAATAAGTTTATTAGATAATATCATAACCATTTTTTATAAAAAAATAGGGCCATAAAAATGATGTTATGAAAGGTGTATACCAAGAAACTCTTATAACCATGAAAGGGAGAATATTTGGTATAAATATTTTAGATAAAGTAAAATATGAATAAATTCTTATTATTTGGGAAATTATTAGTCTACTGGTATCTAAAATTTTGAAGTTGATATCTCAGTTGAAAATATATCTTGACTTTCTTACAGATCTCTTAAATACTTTCATTAGAGAATGGTAATTAAAATTACATGGAAGAAATTTATCTAAGGGGGTATAATGTAACGCCCTGATATTTTAGTATATATTTTCATATATTTAAATACTTTTTTGAATATATTCTTTCATGAGTAACACCATACCAAAAAAACAATGATACATTTAAACAAAATTAAATTATAAGTATTGAATTTCACACTTTTAATGTAGTTGTTGAATTGGTATGTATAAATGGAAGTATAAAAATGTTTTCATATATTCGGAAACAAAATTAATAGTAATTTTTAATATTAATTAATTGATAACATTCAGTTAGTGTAACTAAATAAATAATATGATCATTTTATTCTTAATAATCTATTTTCTTAAAAAAAAAAAATTAGACGATATGTATTTTTATTTTAAGAAACTAAATATATTTTGGTTGGATGATGCTAAAATATTTTTATTATATGAATAATATGTTATCAATAATTAAAATATTAATTAATAGGAAATAATAACAAGAATGATTATTTCTCGAAAAAATGTCATTTTCCTATAAAAATAGTTTTCATTATATTTTATATTTCCATTTAAAAGATAAAATCAAAAAAATTATAATTTTAAATTGAAAAATTAAAACATAATTTTTTATTATGTATTTTTTATTATCTTGAAATTATTGATTGGGATTTTTTTTAATATTGATTTTTTGTTGAATAGTTCAAAATACCATTTTTTCTAATAACATGATTGTTATGACAAAATGAAGATATAAGAAAGACTTAAAATATATAAAACATACTTCATAAATAAAAAATTAGTGTAAAATTATAATTATATTAAAAAAAAATTTGTTTAATTTAGAAAACCAATCTTTATATTTTGGAACCTAATTTAAATTTTTCTAAAAATGGGTTTTATGCAATAGACATTTTTTATTTTAAAAATAATTTTAATCAATTTAATAAATTTATTATTGTGAAATACTTTTAATATTTGGAATAATAATAACCAAATTATAAAATAAGAGTGAATATATATTTTTATTTATAAAAACAATTTTCGGATGGTAAAAAAGCTAACATGGTAAATGTTAATTTTGGTAAAAATTTAAAACTATAGACAAAATTCTGGAATCACTCAAACCATATCTCAAAATTATTATTTTATAGGAGGAATGACTCTCTATCATATCCTATTTATTTCTTCCACTTTTTGAGCCACTTTCCTTGAATAGTGTCTAGCCCTTTTATAATATTACAATAAATGCCACTCCACTCACTTATAGATGGATTCTTCTACCACCCCTTTTACATACACCATAAAATTATATTTCCTCTATAAATTATACCATTTTTACCTCCCCTATATCTCTATACAACGTTTTTAGGTTCTTTTATCCAAGGAAGATCAATAGATCCACCTTTTCCAAGAGGCCCTCCTGACTGAAGGTTCAAACTCCCAATGTGAGTGTTAATAACTTCTTACCCTTTTTATTATATATATTTTTTCGACCAACATATTGTTCCAAGTATAATATAATTACATAAATTTTATTAATGTAACAAAATTTAATAATTTTAATCTTATAACCATTATTTAACCTTCCACAATCCTTAGGCAAATGAGAATTCCATATGCGCATGCGTGCAGACTACCACCTCCATAAAAAAACATATTTTGTTTTTCATAAATACCTTATTTGGATGGTTAATAAATGTTATTTAATGGATAAATATGAAAATTAAAACATTTTAAACAATTATAAAATATAAAAAAATTATACCTTTCTCACGTTCTATGGATAATGAAAACTTCATACGTGTGTATGTGCGGACTATCGCCTCCATGGAATGACACACTTCTTTTCTTAAACACCACCCTATATAGATGGTTATAAGAATTTAATTAATTAATATATATGATATTATCATTTAAATATATTTTTTTTCTAGATGGGTTATATTAATATTTAATGTGTTATTAACATACAAACTTTTGTTTGTCAAAAATTATCGAAAAAATCTATTCCTTGATTATATCTTTACAAATCATGACTAAAACTATAATGGAATGGAATTAGTGATTTAAAAAACATTATAAATAATCTATTTTGGTATCTTTAATAAAAATTAAATGATTAACTATGTATCAATGAATGAGAATCAACATCACCTTTTTAAAGAATGCATGAAACAATCAAAACCCCTAATATTTGATGATGAAAATAAACAATAAATAACAACTAAATTTCTAATAAATTATGATATATTAATACTATGTAGGGTTATCAATATTAATATTATAATAAAATAAGTTTTTATGTTGTTATGATTATTATAGTATAAGTTTATGATATTTCATAAAATTCAAGAGTTAAGGAAATGGTGTTTTTAACTCAATATTTCTTTGTTGAGTTATAATGATTATTCTTAAAAAATTTTATTAAATGTTGGGTATATATCTCCTTATGATTGTATTATATTTTATTACCAATCTTTTATATCTATTTACATTTTTTTCATATAAAATACCTTTAAAATTATTCCAACCTCAAAAAATATGATGTTTGCAAGAGTTTTCATCTCAATTTCCATTTATTGATGATTTGTTCGTATTGTACACCTATTAGTATTTTATATTTTGTACTTACATACCCCATTGGATTATATTCTTATTCTTATTGTTTCATTTGGGATATTTATAAATATTTTCATGAACCAATCCTTCAAATTCATTTGTTTCAATTGTTACCCAATTTTCAAGGTTTTTTCTTAAATAGACTTCTTTTCTTAATTCATAATGATTCATATTTGACTATATTTATAGTAACCCAAGACTTTTACATGATTTATTACACTATTTTATGAATATTTATCTATTAAATACAATCCAAGGATTGTAAAGTCTAGTGTATTTGTAAGATTAGTTACATAATTAGAAAACATGAAACCAAAATATGACATATTTTCTAAAATGATATCATAACTCCATTATATATCCTAAAACTATTTGGGATAACTTAGGGAATACCTAGAAAAAATTGAGTATTTAAAATTCCCAGTAAGGTTATAAATATGGGAATAAATCATAACACGTGATTTATAAGTCATAACATGATAACATAAAATGAATAGCATGTGAATAATCATTTATAAGATTAGAAAATAGAATATGGAATCATATGATCATGGTAACATATGAATGTATAATAAACGTAAAACATGACATAAAATTGATTGAAGGATAACTTCTAAGACTATATCATATGGTGGACACCCATAATAGATTAGGTTTACTCCCAAATCCCATACATGAAATATCATGAGACTAACAATTACCCAATGCATTATATCATAATAAAGGAACACATATCATAATAGTTTCCTATATATGTTTTCCACATGAAGAATAAAACATGATGAATACAAATAAAGGTTACCAATGGAAAGAAATGAGCTTCATAATCAAGTTATAAACAATAACCAAAGGGTGTATCGTAATGGTGTATAAGAAAGAATGGATTTAAATACTAATTGGAAATTAATAAGGGAAAATATTCATACATCATGATAAATTATGTAAAACAATAGTTAAATGTTGTAAAAATAGTGTTTAAGAAACATTATAAATGATCCACTTTAATGCGGTTTTAGGGAAAATATTAAAGAGTCATTAAAGAGAAAAAAGGTAAAATGGATTATATAAAACCAGAAAAGGAATAAGATAGTTTTTACTGATTAAATGCTTTTTTAGTAAAATAATGTTGTTCAAGGATAGATTATTAAGTGTACTTGAAAACGGGTAAGAAAATGGAAAGTTCCCCTTAATTAGGCTTTCTTATCAGTAGAAATTGAAAAAGGAACCATTTAAAACATTTATTTCTCCATCAACTAAAGATGGATTGATCTAGATAAAAAAATTTGTATAATAAACAAACAATATTTATATTCATATAAGAATAATTAATAGATACATTTATGTAAATATAGATAAAGTGTAACCTGAAAGAAAAAATGGAGTTTTAGAGAGATCCCTTACCTTATGCCTGAATGAGTTATGCACTTGAACTTAATGTCATGGATAATAAAATTAGATCCCTTAATTGATAAATTCAAAAAATATTAAATATATATTTTATTTATTATAATTATATTGTGTTAATTTATGTCCATTTTGATGGGTTATAGTGTTTAATTTCATTGTTCTGTGAGCATTCGTTTCATGGTTTCATGGTCGCTTTGCTTGTGTATAATAAGGTAATTTAATTTTGAATTGGAATAATTATCTATAAGTGGAATTATATGGTATTAATTAACTTATATAAATTAAAATAGTACCATGTATCATTTTAGTTTTTTACAGGATTATGATTCATTTGATAAAATGTTAATGATAAACGTTTAGAGTATTTGGTGATTTTTCCAACATCATGAACTTGTTTTGTTTAATTATTTAATATAATATATTATTTACCAAACACAAAAAAAGATTTAATATACATTTTAAAATCATTATTATTCATTATAATGGTTTTATGACCATCCATGAAGGTAGTAGTGGAAAACTAAAAATCATCAGCCACAAAGACATTGAATCGACATAACACGAACATTGTTTCATTATTAATATAAAAGGGGAATAGAAGAGTTTTTTTGATATATATTACATTAAAAAATATAATTTCATTATATATATGATACAATTTTTATCATACTATTTTGGATAGGGTGGTTGTGGTGTGGATAAGAAAAGACACGAAATTAAAAGAGAAGGATGACATTACCTCTTTAATGTCATCTCCTTGTGAACCTTCTTAAGGAGCTTGGAATTAGTCTTCTAGTGATAATATAAATACCAATATATGGATAAGAGACTTGGGAGTGTAATTTAGTATAATATATTTATGATCCAAATCTTAAAAGGCATGAGGAGTATAAGTGGTGAGAGGTGGTATTTATAAGACAAGGAGATGTGTGTTTTTTATTATTTTATTCATTTGTGTATTATTTT
The DNA here is from genome assembly GCA_963277665.1 of Viscum album. NCBI lineage: Eukaryota > Viridiplantae > Streptophyta > Magnoliopsida > Santalales > Viscaceae > Viscum > Viscum album. The sequence goes on along the minus strand of OY728131.1, from coordinate 1,469,922,780 downwards.
GGATCAACAATATCAATAATATTGGTTGTTATGATTTTATACACTAAATAGTGCATGTTATTTCTAAATAATGGTTTTTTACATTATCTAGGACTCAAAAATTAATGTATTTTTCTTAAATTATTAAATATTATAAATTACCGTATTTCACTATTCGCCATAATTTCAACTATTTTACAAAAAATCAAAAAAATCAACCTAACAATTTTTTGAAGTGTGTAGAGACCCAAATCGTGACTTAAATATACATTACATTACTTTTTTGGAATACTTAATACATAACAAAAATAGACACCAAAGCACAGTAATAGTTTAGTGTCTTTGGAAACTTGGAACATAATCTTCTAATCTTGGTGAAAGATCTTCAACATCTCCCATAAAGATCGTCCATTTTTTTCTTACCTAAAATCTTTATTTATATCCTGGGGAAAAGAAAACATATAATGGGTGATATCAAATTCTCATTAAGGGTAAGCATGGATAAAATAAAACAAACCATATACATTTGAACTTCAAAACAAGAACATAAATTTTTAACGTCAAAATCTTGATTTGTGAAATAAATCTTGGCCGTACGTAAGGCATAGATCATAAAGTAACATAAATCATGATAAAATATCATGGGAAAAAACATTTAATTTTGGAAACCATTAATCACATGATATGATTTCCATAGTAGCCAAGGCATTGCTGCCAAGACCATCTTAGTGGACAAATTCCCTTTCTGAATCAAGTTCACTCCTCATTCCAGTCTAGTATAACTGAACCGTATTAACTTACCATTCAAGATATGTCTATATCATGAGATATAAATCTTTAACCAATGAAATTTATGGAGATATAGTTCCCACCCATCTCATAATGAAATCATTCTTATTTGTGCCACAAAATAAACATAAATCATTCATCATAACCCAAAGAATAAAATGGGTTTCATAAACATCATCCCATCATAACATAATCCTTATAAAACAAATGGATATAATTTAATCATAAGAAGAATCAAACCATGTAAATAATAGAGGCATTATACTTGAAACATAATCATACTAAATAATGTTATCTTAGATGGAAAATAGTTTTGACAAAACACTTGAAATGAGTTCTTGAGGAAAATATATTTTGTTATTCAAAATAATTTTCTTTTCCCAAAATGCAATGCAATTTTAAAAGAAAATGGTTTTGTTGAAAACAATCATGAAATCTTGTAGAGTAATCTTCATAAAAATTAGGAATTATGAAACCGTAAAAATCCATTCACACCATATAAATTAAAAATAACATTCTCCTCATACTTTTGTCGGAAAAGTAAAAAAGTTCCTTGTGTGGTAAACAAAAGTTAGATTACTTTCATAACATGTGGTAAAATTTAAAAATGGGTAAAAAGTTATTTAGACATACATGAATACATTTTTTAGAAAACATGTTCATGTATGATAACAATAACCCCAGTAAATACGTACGAATAAACAATCTCAGATAAGAAAAAGATTGTAATAGTTATCCCTTACCTTAGGTCTGATATACTTCATACGTATCCCAAACTTCTATATAATGATTTAAATAATTTCATTTACTTATTACAGAATCATATTCATTTTTATGATATCATATAGGGTTCACTTATGACTTTATATTACCCGTTCTTTTGTAAAATCCATGTTAAAGCAGCGTTTTGGGTAAAATCGTTTCATTTATCGTACGTGTTTCGATTTTTTGTTCTTGATATTATTATTAATTATATAATGATTTAATTACTTCCTGAATGTAAATCATAATTTATATATCATATATATTCAGTATATACATATATATAATAGATAGTTGAATGAAATGAAATACACCGTTTATGGAGACGGTAGGCCGTACGTATGCATGAACGCTATTTTCCTTTCCTTATTGACTTGAATGGAAGTAAGTATATGAAATATATATATATACATAAATACATTAGAATTATTATGTCATATATATCATTATTGTTTATTATGTATACTTTATAATTATTCTTAAATGGTTAACATGGAGAATGAATCTCATCGCATCGTGGAGACGGTAATCCATACGTACGCATGAGCGATGATATCGTTCCCATAATTATATGAATGGAATTGGAGTTGATGATATAATATATTAGAATCAGTATCATGTTATAATAATGATATATTTTTATTCTTTACACCATTATACCCATCCATGTAAGGTAGTGGTGGAAAATAGATTACACAACAGCGTGGAGACTGTATTTCGTACGTACGCACGCGCGGTGATTTCATTTTCCATAGGATGGATAGAAGGTAAAATGGGGTTGTTTCATATTTATAATAACATATCAGTATATTATTGATACTGATGTTATTGATTTATAATGAAACAACTAAATAAGAAGAAGTTTAAGAAGAAAGAAACTTGAAAGAATCGGTAGAAGAGATTACCTCTTCTTCGATGTACCTCTTTTAAGCTTCCTCTTAAGTGACTGGAGTTGGTCTTTTGAGAAGACCACAACCTCATGAATTGTTCTAGGAAATTGGAGAAGAGAAATGGTTTGGTTTTGAACAAGCTTTAAGGCTCAATGTGTTTTGAAGATGAGAGGGAGGAGGTGCCCTTATATAGAAGAGGAGAGGGGAACTTTTGGAAACCTCAAAAATATTAATTAATAATAAAATACAAACCCACATACAAACCTCCTAAAATGACTCAATTAGAAGATGAGATGATATAGGATTGTAATCTCATCAACCAATAAAATTTTTACATGTTTTATGTTTATTTTAAACCTTATCAACTTGATTTATCATTATTTAATCTATTTAATATTATTTGTCGTGATAAACATCTAATTATTAAATTGTTTTAAATACATACGTAAATGTTTTTAATTACCAATAATTGGATACTTTATAACCATTTAGACCATATTATTTTTAATTTGTAGTTTTTAAATATTTTAGTGATTTTTAAATAATTTAATAATATGTTTTTTTAAAAAATATCAATAGTGTCAATTTTAACACTTTTCATTATTTGAATTTAAATAAAAACGACACAAAAGATATGTTCAAACCAAAATATATAATAGATTACTAACATGTCATATTCATCAAAAAAATTCATTTGGAACATTAATTTGTTCATATATTATTTATTTTAATATTTTTAAAACCATTTATTTGGTATATCTCTTAATAAAATAATTACTACAACATTTTTGTATAATTATTAATATATACTTATTTTTTTCATAAAAATTAAAAAAATCCTATGATTAATAGAAATATTATACCTTTCATAATAATATTTTTACTTGAATTTATCATCTTAAAATCACAGTATTTAAATTGTTATATTTATTAAATTATGAAGGTGACTTCTTTGACATCATTTAAAAGAAAATAATATAAATGTCATAATCGGTTTTATAAGGATTTTAATGGTCCACAAATCGACCCTTGTATTCTTAGGGTATAGATATACTCGACCAATAATTTTTTTTCATGTTTCTGGTGCTTTTTATAGGTATTTTGTTTTAATAAAAACTATATTATTGGTTTTTCACTAAATAAACAATTTCTGCATCACTATTGTGTCTCCATTAATGAAAATTATTTAATCCCAAAAAATTATAAATATATTATCATGATTTAGATAATTTTCTTAAATTTCTGGAGAATATTCATGTTTGAAGTTTCATGATGTTTATCACTAAATTAAAATTATTGTACTTATAAGATTTAAGAGAGAGACATGTTGTCACTTTCTTTGGTTTTAATAGTAATTAAATTATTTCCATCGTAAAAAGTCCATAAAATGAATCTAATCCGACCCTTAGGTGATATGGGTCTACTTTTAGTTATCCAATAGAATTTTGGCATGTGTTAGGGTAATTTTATAATCTTAGGTTTACCCTTAATTACCTTATTTATCTTTAACTAAAGTAAATAAAAATTACTGTAGTTACTATTCATAATATCAAAAAAAAAAAAGTAACCTATTAACATAATTTAGACCAACTAAATCGAAATATGGAATCCATTTTTCAAAATTTAAAACACAGAAGTTGCAGTAATTAAATTAAAATTTATCCCGTTGTTAAGAAAATGGGTTTTAAAAGTTAAAATATTGCCAATGATTGAAATATTTTTACCTATGAGTTCAATGTAAAATTAATGGTAATGAAATAAATTACATTAAATGATAAAAATATATTCTATTTATACTTTAAAACCATTCAATGTTATAATTTAACCATATAAATTATTACGATGAAAAAAGTTGTTTTTAATTAAAATATAGCGTGTTTTACTATTCATTAAAATATGAAAGTTATCAGAATAATATGAAAAATTGATCCAAAATAAATTTTTATATCCTTATTTCAAAGAAGATTTTTATTTTGTCAAATTGAACTTAAAAACATGTCAAAACTAGATTTAAAGTGGGTACGTCATCAAAAGGCGACAAAACTGTATTTTTTTTAAAATACTTTTTTACCTGAAAAATTTAGTTTGTGCACATAGCATGTTCTAGAAAATGTGTAAGATGAATAATAGTGTTATAAAATTCAAAATGTAGTTAATACTATTCATAATTTCTGGCCCATAATAATTTTATAACAATATATCAATGTTTCGTGAAACTCGGTATTGCGTACTACACACGCTATCGAGGAAGGTCGTGATTGTGTGTAACGCAAGCCAAGCCAGTGTTGTGTGTAGTGAAAGATTCCTTTGGTGTTGCGTATAATATAATACATAAAAAATATTTCTCATAAAATCTTAGGGTGTTACATTGTACCCCCTTTAAAATAAATTTCACCCTCAAAATTCGTCGGGGTTATAAATAGTTTACTACTTGAAAGTTTCTTTCATAGAAACCCACATCATAAAAAGGAATACTAAAACTTAATTTTAAAAATTGTTGTATGAAACATATCGGTTACCCAAATTAACTCATCACTGGGTTTCCACATAATAGAACATAGATGAAAATATGGATATGGAAGAGAAACCTAACCATCATGTTCTGAAGGAGAGTGGTAGAAAACATGGCTATGAAAAAGCCAACAATCACAAAGCCATAAATTTGTGATGATCTAAGGTACCATATAATTCATCAGATATGAGAGAACTAGGACAACATTTTTGGTTTTCAAGATCATTTCCCTAATGTTGAATAATTTTTGAATTAAAATAAATACTTACTTGATTTTGGTACAATCTCACCATTGTTCTTGCCTTGAACAATTTCCACTTCATCTATTAAAGAAATGAAGTTTAATTTGTCATTCATGAAGTGTTAGCAGATCATGCAACAGAATGATAGGTCATTCCATCTGTCTCGAACAAAAGGTTAGCAAAAGTTATTAAATATACATAAGTGCATCTATATTGAGATTAATCATATATTATTTCTATATATCATGACACATAATAAATTAAAACTAATTTCTACTTTCTAGGGACTTCCTGTAGGCCAGTGGTAGGCGATAAAAGACTATCACACTTCGGTTTTGAGTTCGATTCTCGCATCCTTATCTGACGCGATGTGTTGTCTCCAGTCCTACAGGTTGTCCTTTTTATAAAAATATACTATTATAACATTCCAAAAATAATATCAAAAATTTCTAGCCTTAAACAATACTATCTGATGTCTAACTTAATGCATTCCAACCATTAGGCATATCTGAAATACTTCTGTCTAATCTCATAGTATAAAGAAAATGATTACTAGAAAGTTCATCTACCAAGCATGTGAATACCATCATTTATCCCCCATAAGATATATCTTGTTGTTGGTCAAATTCCAAACATGTGAATACCTTAATCTTGTTTTCTCTTGTAAGATGAATTACCATAGAACCATAGTGAAAACATGAATGTTGTTAAAAGGAACCTCTTTCCACATACCAAAATCCAGAAAATTCTATATACTCAAACCATGATATCACTTTGTCCTTATATCAGTCATGATCTCATTAATACTATCAAATATATTATTTTCTCCTTATCCCTTCATTATGCACATATCATCTACTTTCCAAAATATTTGAATTACTTTTCATGGTTACCAGTACCATATAATTATTGAAAACCATAATAAATCAATACATAGATATTCCAATATTCAACAGTAATATAAATTAGATTCCGCAACATTATTTTGGAATCCCGTTACATAAACACATAATCATTCCACTACACCGTTGTCATACTCAACATCACCAATAGTGATCGCATGTGACTTCCCTTTGTCCTTTTCCTTAAGTGGTTTCTCACATCGATCATCATTAACCATTGTATTAGGGCATTGATTAGCATAATGCCCCATTTTCTTGCACTTGAAGCATTGAAGTGTTGGTGGATCCTTCTCTGTATTCTTTTCTCTATTCACGTCATTAGAAACCTTTTTCCCATTACTTCGGCACTCAGTTTATTTATAACCCTCTTTTCCACACTTGAAACATTTTCTAATACATTTTAAACAATCTCCACAATGCTTCGTTCCACACTTTGAGCATATTGAAACATTCAACTTCTTTTCACCATTGTTCTGAGGTTTTTCCTTGAAATCCATCTTCTGTTTCTTATCAAAACCATGAGATGGATATGTTACACCAACTTCCAGTTCAACCTTAATAGTAGAACGCACAATTTCATCATAGATTCTGAAGTCTATTATCGCTAATTCCCTTTAAAGACTTGGTTTTAAGCCAGTGAAGAATCGATCAACTTTACTTTCAGGTTGGATGATAAATCCAAATTCATACCATGAAAGCCTTGTAAAATTATCCTCGTATATATCAAAAGATTCATCATCCTTTTCTTTAAGATCAAGGAACTCCTTTTCCATATTTTTTTGTTGAATATGTGGGATGTACTTAGTGAAAAACATGTTCTTGAACTCGTCCCATTCCATGGATTCAATTTCATCTTGGGGCCTTGTATTCTTAATTAGAGTCCACCACTAGTCTGATTCACCTTCTGACTGACAAACAGCCAAAATGAATTTTTCATGCTCTGTACAACGAATTATGGAAAATATCTTTTCAATGGTATGGATCCATTGTTTCACAAAAAGTGGATCAAGAGACCCACTGAAAGATGGTGGACATTGCCTCATGAAGGAATCAATAGAATATTTTTCCCTTCTCTGCTTATTCGGAAGTCCAAAATGATTCATAGCTTTTGTAAGTATAGGAATAAGATTTTGCACTCCATCTTCCATTACATTTGGTTGTTTGGGAGGACAATAATTTCATTGTCCATTACATTGATCAACACGGTTCCTTCGGGTTATATCCATCATCTAAAACCCAAAAAGAACAGTGTGAGTGGCAAAACTCATGCTAGGAAAACAACATAATAAAGGGGGAGTACCTTCAATATATAACATCTTAGGTTTAATTCTAAGATCATTACCATAATTCTAGGACTATAACCTATAAGTATAATTATCCTTAGGGACATCCCTAAACATACTTTAGAAATATTTCTAGGGATCTCACTAAAGTTTCTGCATCCTAGTTTCCAAAGGTTAACTAAACCTTTCCTCTAATACCAACTATAGAGACTCAAAGCTTGACGTACATAAAAATTACATTACTTTTGCGGAATACTTGATACATAACAAAAATAGACACAAAAGGACTATAATAGTTTAGTGTCTTTGGAAACATGGAACATAATCTTCTAATCTTGGTGAAAGATATTCAACATCTCCCATAAATATCTTCCCTTTTTTTACCTAAAAACCTTCTTAATATCTTGTGGAAAAGAAAACATATAAAGGGTGAGAACAAGTTCTTGGTAAGGGTAATAATGGATAAAATAAAACAAACCATATACATTTTAACTTCAAAACATGAACATAAAGTTTTAACGTCAAAATCTTGAGTTGTGAAATAAATCTTGGCAGTGTGTAAGGCATAGATCATAAAGGAACATCAATCATGATAAAATAGTATGGGAGTAAAACATGTAATTATGGAAACCATTAAGCACATGATATGATTTCCATAGTAGCCAAGGAAATGCTTCTAAGACCATCTTAGTGGACAAAGTCCCTTTATGAATCATGTTCAATCCACGTTCCAATCATGTATCACTGAACCGGATTAACTTACCATTCCATCCATGTCTATCGCGTGAGATATAAATCTTTACCCAATGCATTGGAGGGAGATATAGGTATAGCGACCCAGCCTTTTCTTACATTACTATTACATCATTTTAAAGATAAAAAACATAATATTATTACACATAGATGATCCAAAGGTTTAGTGCCTTGGTAAAACTAGGACCACACATAACAAATACAACAATAACCATAGACATTTATTTAATTTCTTCTTCACAATCTTTTTAGTGGCACTTGTCATCTCCATAGTACATGTACCCACCTAAGGATATATATCAAAAGGGGTGAGCTAGAAGCCCAGTAAGAGGATAGATAAGAACAATATATCATGGGGTGAGCATAATCATAACATAGGCAAAAGATCATGGACATGAGAGGAGCATAAATAAAAGACTTGAAATGTGGCAATGCATAGAAATGAAACGTCGTGTCTTAGTGGTTAACTACCACACATACTTCTGAACCAAGCTATAAACTTTTTCACACATCATTTCACATTTACTCATGATATTCATCACTTTAACCAATGCATTGGAGCGCTGTATAATTCTGGGCATACCTATCACATTTAAACATTCATATTCCACTATATAATTCCGGGCGCACCTATCACATCATAACATTATCATTTATCTTTAATGAAAAAATGAACATATAACATAAATGAACATAACTAACCCATGAAAATGAATGGTTTTCACCTAATAAGAACACATTCAAAAACATTGGGTTCCCAAAAGAAAGAGGGTACAACATACTTGATACAAGAACCATCAACCTTGAATAAGAGGTAAAAGTTGAGTTCTTAGGAGAAGAGTTCTTTCGGAAAACATTTGGATTGGAATAATCTTAATTAGGAAACATTTATATCCTAGAAAAGGAAATACAATGATAAGAAATGATCTTTAAGGAGTGACCATATCAAAAATGGATTCAAAGATGGGTGAACCCGAAGGATGAAAGTTGGGTTCAAGAATTTCCCCTTACCTTGTACCTGAATGCTTCCTTATCTTTAATGTCCTGTATAATGACATTATATTCATTAATTAGAAATCCATAACCATTTTTACATTAATAGGGTTCATTATGGTTTAATTATGTCATATTATATTCCTTTGGATGACTTATAGAGTTTAAAAACATTGTTCGGGGATGTTTGTTTTTATGGTTTTTCTTGGGTGGTTCACTTGTATTTTTAAATTGAAGTTTTGGTAGAACATGATAAAACATCCAGAAACAATATTACATGTCATTAATGATATTACATGAGTTTTAATGATCTTATAATGAATTATATTAGATCCATGTGGATGAATCATTAGATAATAATTAAATGATGATTATTTGAGTTAATTTGAGCGGTTTTTGGATCACAACGAAATTGTTTTAACATATCACTTAGTAATATGGACATAGGTTATTTCCAGAACTTTAAATAGAATATAATACATATAAAATGTTATGGTTCAACCACAAAAATGGTTTAATTACCAGATCTGAAGGTAGAAATGGAAGAATAATGCATGTTGTTCTTGAAGGTGATAAATTAACACCTCAAAACAACGTTCTCTTTAATAAAATGAAAGGAAAGGGGAAAGGGGTTTGGATGATATAATATCCCATTAGAATCATAAAATTACAGTATATTTATAATACTGCAGATACAACACAATTTGGGTGAAGATAGGTGGGGAGAGATCAAGGAATGAACTTGAACTTGAAAGGGAATTAAAGGAGAAGAGGGAGTGAAATTACCTCTTGAATCCTTCTCTTGAGAACCTCCTCAAGGGCCTAATCCTGGTCTTTTGATGAGACCAGAAGCTCTTAGACGTGGGGGAGGGGATAGGAGAGATGATTGGGCAGATCGTAGACAATTCTTGAAGCTTGAGAGGCATGGTTAGGCATGAGGAGGGGGAGGGCTTATTTATACATGAGGAGGGAGGTGTTTTTGGTATAAATTATTAAATAAAATAATATATCAAGAGTTAGACTTGTAATAGTAGTTTTTTGACATCCTAAATCATATATTAATTTAATATAATTTTTTTAGGCTTTAATTATTCTTTATAATTTGAATTCATTAATTTATTAAAAGGAAAGCAAAAGAAAGAGAAAAAGACACTTTAAGAAATCACCTTTTGACTTTAGGCTTTGGAAAGTTCTTTTTTAGGTTTGAAAATTAGATTTATTGTATTTTAAGGAACCATTTATGAAATTTAATATAATTTGGCCAAAAACAAAGTTCTAGAATGTTTATGTCATCATTACATCATTAATGATGAAATTTAGTATACACCGATTATGTGAAGAACTATATTTTTTTACTATTCACCCGAAAATTGAAGTATTTCAGAAAAAACCCAAAAATTTACCCCTACCATTTTATGATGTGTAGAATCCAAAAATGAAGTCCATTTTTTAAAAATAAGTTTCTAAATATTATTAATTTAATATTTAATTAAAATCATAATTTACATTAAAATATAGTTTTTAAGATTAAAACTTATTTTATAGTGCTTCCAAAAATTATGTAGGGTCTTATAAAATTGTCTAAAACTATAATAAATTTATTCAATAATTTATGAATACATTATATGGAAATAAATATTATTTTAAATTAATTAATTAATTATAATTGTTTATTTATGACTTAGAAAATACCAAAACGTTTACTAAGGTCAAATTGTCACTTTCTACGATGACTAAATTTTATTTAATTATCTATAGGTAATGTTACTCTTATATTGGATGATTTACTATTCATAAGGGTCATATTACTATTCATAAGGGTATGTCACTATTCACCAAAAATTATTTTTGTTTCATTAGAATCAAAAAATCATCTTGAACATAACTGTGTATGTCAGATTTTGAAAAATTCCCAACACTCAATTGACAAAATTATATTTAATTGTCACATATCACTTAGTAGTTCATTATGTTGTGATTTCATGTTAATTTATGACATATTTATAAGAAGATAATTTCCATTGAAAAACTTCAGGTCCTTACATTCTTCCCCCCTTAAAAATTTTCACCCCCAAAATTTCACTTTACACAAACAGGTGAGGGTACTTCTCCTTCATTGCCTCTTCTGGTTCCCAAGTTGCTTCCTCAAACTTATGGTTCCTCCACAACTCTTTTAAAATATGGGTTGTCTTATTGCGTAGAACCTTATCTCTCCGATCCAGAATCTTTACTGGTTGCTTCTTATAGGAGAGATCATCTTCAAACCGCACCACCACTGAGTTTAGTACATGTGAGGGGTCTGGTATGTACTTCCTTAGTAGTGATACATGAAACACATCATGAACATGAGCCATATTCTATGGAAGTGAAAGACGATAGGCCACAACTTCTATGTGGTCAAGGATCTCAAAGGGGCCAATATACCTTGGGATTAGCTTCCATTTCTTCCCAAATCACATGACTCTCTTCCATTGAGATATTCAAAGGAAGACTTTATCTCAAATGTCGAACTCCAAGTCCCTTCGATGGTTGTCAGCATAGCTCTTATGCTGACTTTGAGTATCTTTGATGTGCTTCTAGATAACTTGAACCTTCTCTATCATCTCTAGAACAAGATTAATCCCAAGTAGCTTTCATTCTCCAACTTCATCCCAACAGGTTGGAGTTCTACATCGCTTCCCATAAAGAGCTTCATACGGAGCCATCTGAATACTCGAGTGGAAGTTATTGTTGTATGATAACTCAACCAATGGGAGATGCTGATCTCAACCACCTTTGAATTCAAGATAGAAAACTTTTAGCATATCTTCAAGCGTCTGAATAGTCCTTTCAGACTAGCCATCAGTTTGGGGGTGATAGGTTGTGCTGAAATTTAATTCAGTACTCAAATCATGTTGAAGGCTCCTCCAGAATTTAGATGTGAACCTTGTATCACGGTCAGAGACAATTGAGAGTTGAACACCGTGCGGTCTCACCACTTCCTTCACATATATCTTTACAAGTTGTTCAAATGAGAGGTCTTCCCAAATAGCGATAAAATGGGCTGTCTTAGTGAGTCGGTCAACCACAACCCATATCGCATTACTTCCATTTGACGTCTTCAGGAGACCTGTAAAAAAGTCCATAGTAACATTTTCTCATTTCCACAAGGGTATAGGCAATGGCTGCATCATACCCTTGGAATTTTGTCGCTCAGCTTTAACTTGCTGACATACCAAGCACATTGATATATATTCTGCAATCTCCTTCTTCATGTTATCCCACCAGAAGTGTTCTCAGAGATCACAGTACATCTTGGTACTCCCATGATGGATAGAGAAAGTTGAGCTATTTCAATTATCCAACAGCACCTTCTTTATCCCGGGCGATGAAGGCACACAAAGCCGCGTTCCAGATTGAATCACACCATCATCATCGATATGGAACTCTTGCAGCTTCCCTTCATTTACTGCATTCACCCTCTTTTGTATCTCCACATCATCCTATTTTGCTTCCTTAATATTCTCTTAGATGTATGGTTGCTCAATCATTTGGTAAAGGTAGGATGTATCCCCTACCCTTACGATTCCTAAATCTATCCTTTACATATCAAAGAAGATAGGGTCTTTCTCAATCCGCAGCATGGAAAGAGTAGCAGGTTCTTTTCTGCTTAGAGCATCAACTACCTTGTGTGCCTTTCAAGGATGATAGTGAATAGAGAAATCTTAATCCTTTATTAGATCTAACCATCTACTTTAACTCATTTTGAGCTCCTTTTATGTGAATACATACTTTATGCTCTTGTGGTCGGTGAATATGTCACACTTCTCACCATAAAGGTAGTGCCACCAGATTTTCAAGGCAAAAATCATGGCTGCCAGCTCTAGATCATGTGTCGGGTAGTTCTTCCCATGGATCTTTAACTTTCGTGGGGCATAGGCTATCACATTATCATTTTTTATGAGTACACAACCCAAGCCTTTCTTTAAAGAATCACTGTATATCACAAAACTTTCTCCACTTTTTAGTAGTGTGAGTACAGGTGTAGTGATCAGCCTTCTCTTTAGCTCCTTGAGTCTTCCCTCACATTATTCCATCCAGACATACTTTACCCCTTTCCTTGTAAACTTAGTTATCGTGATTGACAATCGTGAGAATATTCTCACAAAACGTCGGTAGTACCTAGCTAATCCAAGAAAACTACAAATTTTTATGACACTAGATGGCCTGGGCCCTTCCTCAATCGCCTTTGCCTTTGAAGGATCCACAAGAATTCCCTCACATGTGATCACATGTCCCAAGAACATGACTTGATTCATCCAAAAGTCACACTTTCTAAAATTGGCATACAACTTATCCTTTCTCAATGTTTCCAACACAAGTTTTAGATTTTCTTCATGTTCCTCCTTTCTCTTGGAGTAGATGATAATATCATCGATAAACACTACCACAAATTTGTCGAGGTAATGTCTAAAGACTCTTTTCATCAAATCCATGAAGATTTTAGGGGCATTAGTAAGTCCAAAGGGCATCACCAAAAACTCATAGTTCCCATACCTTGTACGAAAGGATGTCTTCTGAACATCTTCCTTCTTCACCTTTACCTGATGATATCCAGAACGAAGATCCACCTTTGAGAAGTACTGAGATCCTCCTAACTAGTAGAACAAGTCATCAATCCTTGGGAGAGGATACTTGATATTTATGTTTATATTTTTGAGTTCCTGATAATTGATACACAGCCGCATGGTTCCATCCTACTTCTTCACAAAGAGCACTGGCGCACCCCAAGGTGATGCACTAGGGCGTATGAACCCTTTGTCCATATTCTCTTGCAGCTTCTTCTTTAACTCCTCCAATTTGATAGGATCCATCCTATAGGGGCACTTCGAGATAGGAGTAGCTCCAGGTATGAGTTCAATTGAGTACTCTACCTCATGATCTGGGGGAATTCCGGGTAACTCTCTGGGAAATACATCTCTATATTCCCTCACGATGGGCATTTCCTCAAGGTTGGAACTTTACTTCGACTCAACCATTTTGGTGAGGTATGCTTATTCATAGTGAATCAACACACACACCATTGAAGGATTTTTCAAAGGAGATTCATGATCTTCCTTGAATTTTTATATGAGCATGGTATGGTTCGGAATATGAAAATATATTTCCTTTTCCTGACAGTTGATATGTGTTCTATATAATGAGAGTCAGTCCATTCCCATTATAGTGTCTAATTCCACCAAGGGAAGTATTACGATATTTTCCGGAAGAATATTCCCACATACGCCAATAGGAGAAGAGTCAAACACTTGGGTTTCAATTATTGCACCACTTGGTGTTTTTACAGATATCTCTACTTCAAGGTTTTGGGGCTTCGATTCTAGAGTTCTAGCAAACATGCAAGATATAAAGGAATGCGTAGAACCAGAATCAAATAAGACTTTTTCCATTATTGAGTGAATAGAAAGTGTACCTTGTACGACTTCATTATCATACTCCACCTCCGTAGTACTGATGTAATAATCCTTCCAATGTTACTTTGTATTTGGTGGCTACTAATGCTGATTACCCTCGAGGGATCAAGGTTTAGTGCTCTGGTTTGCATAGTGCCCTAGCTCCCTACAGTTGTAGCATTGAACCATAGGTGGTTCTCTCCTTTCATCGGTTACATTCTCCTTCCTTTTTGTGTCTTTTCAAAACTCTTTGGAATTGTGTCATTCTTTCCCACAATTGAAGCATTTCCCAGTCCCTTTGAGGCAGTTACCATTGTGTAACTTTCCACATTTTTGGCATGTGGGTCGTTGATTTTTCTTCCCACCTTTATCATTAGATCCACCATCTTGAAACTCTATCTTTCTCTTCTTATCACCATAGCCATGGGACCATTCTCCAAACTCCATCTCCACTTTGAGATCACACCAAACAACTTCTTCATAACTCCCAAAGTCTCGAATTGTAAGATCCTTTCAAAGGTGTGGTTTTAATCCACTAAATAATTTATCAATTTTTCTATCATTGTTGATAACAAAATCCAAATCATACCTTGAGACCCTTGTGAAATTCGTTTCATAGGTTGTGACAGATTCTCCTTCTATTTTCTTGAGCTCTATGAATTCTCTCTTCATCATCATGTGAAGAGTTCGTGGGAAATACTTATTAAGAAACATTATCTTAAAGTCTTCCCATTCCATCTCTTCAATTTCCTCCCTTGGATTGGTGTTATTAATCAAAGCCCACTATTGATCGGCTTCTCCATCTAGGAGATAAACGGCTAGAGTCCCCTTATACATATCAGAACAGTGAAGAAAAAAAAAGATCTTCTCCATGGAGTTGACCCACTGTTCCGCAACTAGTGGATCAGAAGATCCACAAAACGTTGGTGGTCATTGCCGCATAAAGCATTTGATAGCCATTTGATCCCTCTTTGGTGAAGGAGGACGTTCCCCATTATTATGGTTATTGTTCATAACCAGAGATTATTGGGTAAGCATCACCATGAAGTTTTGAACTCCACCTCCCAAATCATTGGGGATGTCATTCGGGCAATCATTGCATTGACCCTCGCATGAGTTGTTGGCCTAATTTCTCCTGGTTCCCACCATTTTCTAAAATAGAAAAGGTTAGAACAAAACATAAGTAAACAAGTCATGAATAACTTAGTCATCTAAAAAAATTATACCAAAAACATAATGTATGGTATCCCAAGGTAAATACGCTTGTGTGCATATTTGTACTTAATCTCATACTAGATGTTTTCTCTAGGGTTCACTAATCCTAATTCCCAAATTAACTAAACCTCCCTCTGATACCAACTATAGCGACCCGACCTTTTCTTACATTAATATTACATCATTTTCAAGATAAAAAACATAATCGTATTACACATAGAGGATCCAAATTTTTAGTTTCTTGGGAAAACTAGGACCACACATAACAAATACAACATCAACCATAGACATTTATTTAATTTCATCTTCACTAGCTTCTTAGTGGCACTTGTCCTCTCTATAGTATAAGTAGCCACATGAGGATATACATCAAAAGGGGTGATCTAGAACCCAGTAAGAGGATTTATAAGAACAATATATCATGGGGTGATCATAATCATAACATAGTCAAAAGATCATGAACATGAGAGGAGCATAAATAAAATACTTGAAATGTGGCAATGCATAACAATGAAACATCATGTCTTAGTGGTTAACTATCACACATACTTGTGAAGCAAGCTAGAATCTTGTTCACACATCTTTCACATTTACTAATGAGATTCATCACTCTACCCAATGCATTGGAGCGCTGTATAATTCCAGGCGCACCCATCACATTTAAACATTCCTATTGTGCTATATAATTCCGGGCGCACCCGTCACATCATAACATTATCAATTATCATGCATTCCAAAATGAACATATAACATAAATTAACATAACTAACCCATGAAAAAAATGGTTTTCATCTCATAATAACACATTCATAAACTTTGGGTTCCCAAAAAAAAGGTAACAACATACTTGATATAAGAACCATCAACCTTGAATAAGAGGTAAAAGTTGAGTTCTTAAGAGAAGACATATTTAGGAAAACATTTGGATTGACATAAACTTCATTAGGAAACATTTATATCCTAGAAAAGGAAAGTCAATGATGAAAAAATGATCTTTAAGTAGTGACCATATCAAAAATTGAGTGAAAGAGGTAGAACCCGAAGGATGAATGTTGGGTTCGAGAATTTCCCCTTACCTTGTACCCGAATGCTTCCTTCTCTTTAATGTCATGTATAATGACATTATATTCATTAATTAGAAATCCATAACCATGTATACATTAATAGATTTCATTCTTGTTTCATTATGTCATATTATTTTCCTTTGGATGAATTATAGAGTTTAAAAACATTGTTCGGGGATGTTCGTTTTTATGGTTTTTCTTGGGTGGTTCACTTGTATTTTTAAATTGAAGTTTGGGTAGAACATGAGAAAACATCCAGAAATGATATTACATGTCATTAATGATATTATAGGAGTTTTAATGATCTTATAATGAATTATATTAGATCCATGTGGATGAACCATTAGATGATAATTAAATGATGATTATTTGGGTTAATTTGAGCTGTTTTTTGATCACACTGAACTTGTTTTAACTTATCACTTAGTAATATGGCCATAGGTTATTTACAGAACTTTAAATAGAACATAATACATATAAAATATTCTGGTTCAACCATAAAAATTGTTTCATTACCAAATCTGAAGGTAGAAATGGAAGAAGAATGCATGTTGTTCTTGAAGGTGATAAATTAACACCTCACAAACAACGTTCTCTTTAATAAAATGAAAGGAAGAGATAAAGGGGGTTTTATGATATAATACCCCATTATAATAATAAAATTACATTATATTTATAATACTAGAGTTACAACACAATTTTGATGAATATAGGTGGGGAGAGATCAATGAATGAACTTGAACCTGAAAGGGAATTAAAGGAAAAGAGGGAGGGAAATTACCTCTTGAATCCTTCTCTTGAGAACCTCCTTAAGAGACTAAGCTTGGTCTTTTGATGATACCAGAAGCTCTTGGACATGGGGGAGGGTCTAGGGGAGATTATTGGGCAGATATTAGACAATTATTGAAGCTTGAGAGGTGTGGTTTGGCAAGAGGAGGGGGAGGGATTATTTATACATGAGGAGGGAGGTGTTTTTGGTATAAAATATAAAATAAAATAATATATCAAGACTTAGACTTGTAATAGTAGTTTTTTGACATCATAAATCATATATTAATATAATATAATTCTTTTTAGGCTTTAATTCTTCTTTATAATTCGAATTCATTAATTTATTAAAAGGAAAGTGAAAGAAAGAGAAAAAGACACTTTTAGAAATCACCTTTTGACTTTAGGCTTTGGAAAGTTCTTTTTAGGTTTGAAAATTGGATTTATTTTATTTTAAGGAACCATTTATAAAATTTAATATAATTTGGTAGAAACTAAAGTTCTATAATGTTTATTTCATCATTACATCATTAATGATGCAATTTAGTATACACCGATTATGCGAAAAAACTGTATTTTTTACTATTCACCTGAAAATTGAAGTATTTTAGAAAAAACCCAAAAATTTACCCCTACCATTTTATGACGTGTAGAATCCAAAAATGAATTCCATTTTTCAAAAATAGATTTCTAAATATTATTAATTTAATATTTAATTAAAATCATATTTTACTTAAAAAATAGTTTTTAAGATTAAAACTGATTTTATAGTGCTTCCAAAAATTACGTAGGGTCTTATAAAATTATCTAAAAACTATAATACATTGATTAAATAATTTATGAATACATTATATGGAAATAAATATTCTTTTAAATTAATTAATTAATTATAATTAATTATATATGAATTCGAAAATACCAAAATGTTTACTAAGGTCAAATTGTCACTTTCTAAGATGACTAAATTTTATTTAATTATCTATAGGTAATGTTACTCTTATATTGGATGATTTACTATTCATAAGGGTCATATTACTATTAATAAAGGTGGGTCACTATTCACCAAAAATTATTTTTGTTTCATTAGACTCAAAAAATCATCTTGAATATAACTGTGTATGTCAGATTTTCAAAATTCCAAACACTGAAGTGACAAAATTATATTTAATGGTCACATATCACTTAGTAGTTCATTATGTTGTGATTTCATTTTAATTTATGACATATTTATAAGAATTTAATTTCCATTGAAAAACATTGGGTCATTACAATAGGTTCCACCCATCTCATAATGAAATCATTCTTACTTGTTTCACAAAATAAACATAAATCATTAATCATAACCCAAAGAATAAAATGGGTTTCATAAACATCATCCCATCATAACATAATCCATATAAAAAATGGATCTAATTTCATCATAATAATAATTAAACCATGTAAATAATAGAGATATTTTACTTGAAACATAATCATACTAAATAATGTCATCTTAGATGGAAAATAGTTTTGACAAAACACTTGAAATGAGTTCTTGAGGAAAATATATTTTCTTCTTAAAAATAATTTTCTTTTCACAAAATTCCATGAAATTTTAAATGAAAAGGGTTTTTTTTAAACAATAATGAAATATTGTAGAATAATCTTCATAAAAATGAGGCGTTATGAAACCATAAAAATCTGTTCACGCCATATAAGTTAAAAATAACATTATCCTCATACTTTTGTCAGAAAAGTCAAAAAGTTCCTCGTGTGGTAAAAAAAGTAAGATTCCTTTCATAACATGTGGTAAATTTTGAAAATGGGTAAAAATGACTTTAAACATACATGAAAATTTTTTATATAAAACATGGTCATGGATGATAACAAAAACCCCAGTAAATACGTATGAATAAACAATCTCAGATAAGAACAAGATTGGAATAGTTATCCCTTACCTTAGGTCTGATATGCTTCCTACATATCTGAACCTCTTGTATAATGATTTATATAATGTCATTGACTTATTAAAGAATCATATTCATTGTTATGATATCATATATGGTTCACTTATGACTTTATATTACCTGTTCTTTTTTTAAATTTCATGTTAAAGTAGTATTTTGGCTAAAATTGTTTCATTTATCGTACGTGTTTTGATTTGTTGTTCTAGATATTATTATTACTTATATCATGATTTACATACTTCCAGAATTTAAATAATGATTTATATATCATATATATTCAGTAAATAAATATATATATTAGATAGATGAATGAAATGAAATACACCGTTCATGGAGACAGTAGGTCGTACGTACGCATGAACGCTATTTTCCTTTCCTTATTGACTTGAATGGAAGTAATTATATGAAATATATATATATATATACATAAATCCAATAGCATTATTATTTTATATATATCATTATTATTTATTATATATACTTTATAATTATTCTTAAATGGTTAACATAGAGAATGAATCTCATCACGTCGTGGAGACGGTAATCCATACGTACGCACGAGCGATGATATCGTTCCCATAATTATATGAATGGAATTGGAGTTGACGATATAATATCTCAGAATCAGTATCATGTTTTAATAATCATATATTGTTATTTTTTACACCATTATACCCATCCAAGTAAGGTGGTGGTGGAAAATAGATTACTCCACGGCGTGGAGACGGTCTTCCGTACATACGCACGCGCGTTGATTTCGTTTTCCGTAGGATGGATAGAAGGTGAAATAGGGTTGTTTAATATTTATAATAACATATCATTATATTATTTATACTTATTTTATTAAATTATAATGAAACAAATAAATAAGAATATGTTGAATAAGAAAGAAACTTGAAATAATCGGTAGAAGAGATTACCTCTTCTTCGACGCACCTCTTTTACGCTTCCTCTTAAGGGACTAGAGTTGGTATTTTGAGAAGACCAGAACCTCTAGAATGTTTCTAGGGAATTGAAGAAGAGAAATGGGTAGGTTTTTTCCTATAATTAATGCTCAAGGTTTTTTGAAGATGATATGGAGGAGGTTCCCTTATATTGGAGAGGAGAGGGGCACTTTTGGAAACCATAAAAATATTTATTAATAATGAAATTAAACCCCACATAAAAACCTCAAAAAATGATTAAATTCAAATATGAGATGATATATGATTTTAATCTCATCAACCAATAAAATTTATACATGTTTAATGTTTATTTTAAACCTTATCAACTTGATTTATCATTATTTAATCTATTTAATTTTATTTGTCGTAATAAACTTCTAAATTTTAAATTATTATAAATACATACTTAAATGTTGTAAATTTTCAATAATTGGATAATTTATAACCATATAGACCATATAATTTTTAATTTGTAGTTTTTAAACAGTTTTGTGTTTTTTAAATAATTTAATAATATGTTATTTTTATAAAATATCAATAGTGTCAATTTTGACACTATTCATTATATGAATTTAAATAAAAACCACACAGAAGATATGTTCGAACTAAAATATATAATAGATTTCTAACATTACATATTCATCAAAAAAATCACGGGGAACATTAATTTGTTCATATTTTATTTATTTTAATAATTTTAAAACCATTTATTTGGTATATCTCTTAATAAAATAATTACTACAACATTTTTTTATAATTATTTAATATACTTATTTTTTGCATAAAAATTAAAAATAAAATCCTATTATGAATATAAATATAATACCTTTCATAATAAAATTTTTACTTGAATTTATCATCTTAAAATCACAACTTTTTAATTGTTATATTTATTAAATTATGAAGGTGGCATCTTTGACATCATTTAAAATAAAATAATATAAATGTCATAATCGGTTTTATAAGGCTCCAATTGGTCCAAAAATCTACCCTTGGATGTTTAGGGTATATATATAATCTACCAATAATGTTTTTTCAATTATCTGGACCTTTTGGTAGGTATTGTTATTTTAATAAAAACAATATTATTGATTTTTCACTAAATAAACAATTTCTACATCACTATTGTGTCACCATTAATGACAATTATTTAATCCCTAAAAATTATAAATAAATTCTCATAATGTAGATAATTTTTTTAAAATTCTTAAGACTATTCAGGTTCGAAGTTTCTTGAATTTTATCACTAAATTAAAATTATTATACTTATAAGATTTAAGAGAGTGACATGTTGTCACTTTCTTCTGTTTTAATAATAATTAAATTATTTTCATGGTAAAAAGTCCATAAAATGAATCTAATCCGACCCTTATGTGATATGGGTCTACTTTTAGTCATCCAATAAAATTTTGGCATGTGTTAGGGTAATTTTATAATCTTAGGTTTACCCTTAATTGCCTGATTTATCTTTAACTAGAGTAAATAAAAATTATAGTAGATATTATTCATAATATCAAAAAAAGTAACCTAAATACATTATTTGGACCCTATGAATCCAAATATGGAATAAACTTTTCAAAATTCAAAACATAGAAGTTTCAATAATTAAATTAAAATTTATACCGTTGTTAAGAAAACAGTTTTTAAGAGTTAAAATATTGCCAAAGATTGAAACGTTTTTACCAATGAGTTCAATGTAAAATTAATGGTAATGACATGCATTAAATTAAATGGTAAAAATATATTCTATTTATAATTTAAATCCATTAAATGTTATAATTTAACCATATAAATTACTGTGATGAAAAAATTCATTTTTAATTAAAATATAGCGTGTTTTTACAATTCATTAAAATATGAAAGTTATCAGAATAATAGGAAACATTTATCCAAACTAAAATTTTATATCCTGATTTCAAAGAAGAATTTTATTTTGTCAAATTAAACTTATAAAAATGTCAAATACTTGATTTAAAGTGGGTGCGCCATTAAAAGGTGGCAAAACTGTATTTTTTGAAAAATATTTATTTTACCCGAAAAATTTATTTTGTTCTCATACCATGTTCTAGACAATGTGTAAGATGAATAATAATGTTATAAAATTAAAAATATATTTAATACTATTCATAATGGTTATTCCATAATAATATTATAACAATATATTGATGTTTCGTTAAAACTCGGTATTACGTACTACACACGCTATCGAGGAAGGTCGTGATTGTGTGTAACGCAAGCCAAGCATGTGTTGTGTGTAGTGAAAGATTCCTTTTGTGTTGTGTATAAGATAAGATATAAAAAAATTATTTCTCATAAAATATCAGGGTGTTACAAAGTGAATATTTCAAAAATGGACTCCATTTTATGAAAATAATTTTATAAATATGAGAAATTTAATTTTTAACTAAAAACATCATTTATTCAAAAAAATATTGATTTTAATATTATAACTAATTTAATTAAACTTTGAAAAATTAATTAAGTTCTCATAAAATTAAATTATGACTACAATTAAATATAATATTAATTTGTGAATCTATTTTATAAAAATAAATTTTCTTTAAAATCATTATATTAATTATAAAATTGTAAATAAACATTAATGTTTCATAAAAATACCAAAATTTAATTTATCATTTTTAAAACATTTATTTTCTTATTCCATGATATAAATATATCACTTTTTCATTATAAGATACCTAAATTATATTCATACTTTAATAGCTGGGGTTATTATTTTAATGGTCAATTTACCTGTTCTTAATGGTCACTTTATTATTCCAATGGTCGGGTTACTATTCTAATGATCAGATTTCTAATGGTCACAAGGGATTATTACTTATTATAAATACCCATTATTTCATTCATATATCATATCAACTTTATCCCAAGGTTATATATACATTCATATTTTAAATAAATATTTTATTACTAACATTATGTTTTATTTATACCACTTTATTAATGAGTGTGGTAGTTTTAGTGGATCGAGAAGATCAAAAAAATTCTATTATTATTATATTATTTTATATTTTTTATCCCACTATGATATTTGGAGTTCTTATTGGTTTTATTGATGACTAAAGTATCATTCCTAATTTTAGTGAATAATTTTTTATCGGGTTCTTTATGTGATGTATTTGGTTTATACTGACTGCATGATATAAATTTAAGAATGGAATTTCTTTTGATAAAATTTTGGTTTATTACATTCTTCTCCTATTATGAAATTTCTCCCCTAAAACATCATTCTACATACTAAGGAGAAAACAAGTGAGGGTAATTCTCCATCATTTACTCTTAGGCTTCCCATGTTGCCTCTTCATATTTATAGTTCCTCTATAGTACTTTCCCTAGGTGATTTTTCTTGTTACGTAGGACTTTATCTCTGCATTCCCAGATCTCCATGGACTGCTCCTCCTAAGAGAGATCATTTTCCAGTTATATCACTTCTGATTTTTGTTTATGTGAGGGATATGGTATGTACTTATTTAGAATGGATATGTGGAATTCATCTTGTACTTAGGACATGGTTGGTAGAAGTGCTAGTCGATATTCCACAGTTTTAATGTGATCAAGAATCTTAATGGGGCTGATGTACCTAGGACTTAGCTTTCCTTTCATCCAAAATCTCATAAGCCTTTTCCATGGAGATATGTATAGAAATAATTTATCACCAACCTAAAACTCTAAGTCCTATCAATGATTATCTGTATAGATATTCCATTGAATTTGGGCTAACCAAATGTTTTACAAAATGGATTTCACATTTTCTACAATTTCTTCAATGATTTCAAGTCTCATTAGATTGAGTTCACTGAATCCATCCCATCATGTAGGTGTTCTATGTTTTTTTCCTAAATGGATTCATATGGTGTCATTTTTATGCTTGATTGGAAACTATTGTTTTGAGAGAACTTGGCCAAAGGTAGATTTTGGTCCCATTCTCTTTTTAAGCCCATATAAAATTGTCTCAACATTTCTTCTAGTGTTTTAAAATCCCACTCATATTAGCCATCAATTTTATGATGATAATTTCTACTGAAGTTAATCTCAGAATTTATAATATGTTCAATACTTTTTCATAACTTTGAGGTGAATTCTGAATCACATTAAAATATAATTGATAATAGTACTCCATGCAGCCTCACCACATCTCTGGTGTATATATGTGCAAGTTGGTCGAGTGATAAATTCTATTGAATTGCAATAAAGTGAGTTGTCTTCATAATATGATCCACAATAACCCATATATTGTTATTTTTCTGTATTTCATTGAAAGTATGATGAAAAATTCCATGGTTATTTTTTCCCATTTCCATGTTGTTATGGGTAATGGTTGCATTATCCCCTAAGACTTTTGTTATTTAACCTTTTCTTTCTGAAATACCAGGAACATTGATGTACATTAATCAATATCCTTCTTCATATTGTCCCGTCACTAGTTCTCGCAAAGATCTCGATACATATTTCTGCTCCCCAGGTGGATAGAGAAGGTTTAACTATGTGCATAATTCAAAAGATACTTCTTTATCTCAAGATTTGAAGGTACAAATAGTTGTGACCCAAATATTATGAATCTTTTCTCATCAATTTTAAACTCTGAGGATTTCTTTTTTTTATATATTTTATCTTCTTCTAAATTTTCACATCATTTCTTTGATCGTCCATTTTTTCCTCCATAAGGGATGGTTTTGTAATCATTTTAGAAAGTATTGAGGATGTTCCTTCCTTAATGACCCCTATTTCTATCCTTTTAAAGTCTAATAATATTAGATCATTTCCAATTTTCATCATTAATAAAGTTAGAAGATCCATTCTACTTAGAAAATCTACCACTTTATTTATTTTACTGTGATGATAGTGGATTGAGAATTCATAATCCTTGATGATGTGTAACCATATTATCTGGTATATATTAATCTCCTTCAGTGTGAATATGTATTTGAGGATCTTATGATAAGTAAATATCTCACACTTCTCCCCATAGAGATAATGCCTCAATATTTTCAATGCAAAGATAACAGTTTCCAACTCCAGATCACACGTGAGATATTTTTTCTCATGAACATTCAACATCCTTGAGGAATAGGCTATAAATTTATCATTTTTCAAGAGTACACATCTGAAAATCATAGTTTAACCATTGTTTTATACCTCAAATAGTACCCTACTTATCAGTAGTGTGAGTATTGGTGCAATGATAAGCATCTTTTTCAACTATTTGATGTAGTATTCACATTACTTGGTCCATAAATACTTTACTTCCTTGTAATTCATATTTTTAAGTGGGTTTTATGATCATGATAATTTATTCAAAAATTGTTGGTAATACCAAGATAGAATATGGAAACTATGGATCTCTATTACAGATGCTAGTATGGGTCAGTCCCCAATTTACATTGTTTTAGAAGGGTTAAAAATGATTCCATTATTAGTGATAACATGCCCCAATAAAGATAATTATTTCATCAAGAAGTCACATTTACTATAATTTTCATATATTTTCTACCTCTACAAATTATTTATCACTTTTTTCAAATGCATCTCATGTTCGTAATTTATCTTTGAGTATATTAGAATATCATTTATAAACATTTTCATAGATTTATTGAGGTAATCTATAAGTACTCAATTAATTATGTTTGGGAATATTTATGGAGCATTAGTGAGTCCTAAGGGAATCACTATGAACTCATAGTGTCTATACCTCATTAGAAAGGCAGTCATGGGAATATCTTCCTTCTACACCTTTAATTGATGATATCCAGAATGAAGGTTCACCTTAGAGTAATACTTGGACCCATGTAGATTATAAAATAATTAATTTATCTATGGAAGGGGATACTTGTTCTTTATCATGATTTTTTTGATATCAAGATATTAAATGTATAGGCACATTGATCTATCATTTTTATTGATGAAGAGGACTGGCGTACCCCAAGGTAAAGAACTCAAGAATATGAAACCCTTTTCAAGATTATCTTGTAGTTTCTTCTTCAGTTATTCTAAATCAATATTGGGAATTAATTAATTTTTATTTGATATAGGCAGAGATACAGGAATGATTTTAATTAATAACACAACCTATCATTCAAGAGGAAAACTAGACAATTCTTCAGGGAACACATAAGTGTATTCCCACGCAATGGGAATGTCTTCGAGCAAGATTCTATCCTTTATATAAATAATTTGATCTTGATATTCTTTCTCATAAGGAAATAATATCCACAATTTATATGATGATTCCGAAGAGGATTCATCCTCCTCCTAACATTTTTACATAATTGGAGGATTCCTCAGGATGTGAAAAGTGATCTGCCTTTCATAATATTTTATGTTGAATATATATAATGATAGACAATACATTACCAATATAGCTTCAAACTCCTCCAAAAGAAGTAAGATGAGATTTTCTAGGAGTTTTAGTCCACAAACATTAACCGGGGAGGAGTTATATAGTTTGTATGTAATAATTTATTTATTTTCTGTTCTCATAGATAACTCTACCTTCAAATTTTTAGCTGGTTTTTGAATAGCTTGACTAAACATATAATATAAGAAAGAAATTAAAGAACCGTATAAAAAGTATGTTTTCTATTCTTGAATGAATAACTAGCATAAAAGTCACTACATTATTGTCAGGCTCCACCTCATCAGTAGTGATACAATATTCACATCCTTATTGTCTTGTAGAATTTGGTTACTGATTGCCGCAAAAAACCTTTGGCTTAGGGCTTTCGATCTCATAATTACCATGTTCCTTGTAGTTTAAACACTTCACTACAGGATGATATTGGTCTAAACTTTCATTTATTCATCCACATTAGCAAGCTTCTTTAAATCTATTCATCAAAAAATAGCCTGATGAACCTATCTTCTACATTTGAAGCATCTTTCGATTCTCCTTAGGCAATTTCCTGGATGCTTCTTCCCACACTTCTGACATGTGGGGTGTTGGGTTCCCTTTCTTTCTTGGTATTTTTCTATTGAACCTCCCATAGTAAACTATAATTTTTCTCTATGATCTCAAGAGACCACTGAGAGTCTTCAATATCCATCTTAACCTTAAAGAAACAATAGAGAATTTCCTCATAACATTCAATGTCTTGAATCACCGTTTATTTTCATAGACTGACCTTTTATACACTAAATAATAGATCCACTTTAATTTTAGTGTTTATGATAAATTTAGAGGTATATCGTGCATATGTTGGAAATTTTTCTTCATACACCCTGAAAGACTCATCCTAATTTTTCTTCAGTTTAAGAAACTCCCACTCCTTCTTAAGATAGAGAGCTCAGGGAAACTATTTATTGAAAAATATTTTCTTGAATCATTCCCAATCCATGAAATCAATTTCCTCCTTAGAATGTTTTTATTAATGTTACCACTGATCATATTCCCCTTTAAAATGATAAACCACCAGTACAAATTTCTGTTCTTATAATCACTAAATTACAGAGGATATCTTCTCAATAGAGTTAATCCAGTGTTCCATTGTAAGGGGATCCAAAGATCCACTAAAAATAGAAGGCCTTTTCACATTATGTATTTGAACAAAACATTCTATTAATTAGGATAAGGAGGGTATTCCACTTGATTCAAGTTATTATTCATAGCATAACCCAGTTGTTCAAGTACTATCATTACGTTTTGAGCTTCTAATCCTATAAAAATTTGAATTTTATTATTGAAATAATCACATTTCATGTCACATTGATTGTTAGTATTAGTTCTCCTATTTACATCTATTAACTAAGAAAATGAAAGTATAATTAAAGGGGATTTAATACTTACATAATAATCATATAAAAAATCTTTTAACATTGAAGGATAAACTTTTAAATAAAAATTAAATCCTATCTTTTTATTCCTTATGTTTCAATCTTAGATATATATTATGATAGAATTATACCTAGGTTTCTTACAAATTTTTTCTAGTCATAATACCCAAAAATAACTAGACTATTATCTAATACCAACTATTGTGACCCATTCCTTTTACACATATTACTATATGATTTTAATCATAATTTTCCATCAAATAAAAAACAATGAATGTGAAGTCAAGTGTCTTTGGAATATTAGGTACCTAATTAAAAAACATGAAACAAAAGTATAACATTTGTTCCCATTATAAGATCCTAACTCCATTCAAGCTCCTATATATTCATGGGATAACCTAGGAAATACATATACAAAAGGGATGAGCTAAAAATCCCAGTAAGGTAGTAAACAAGAAAATTAAGCATAACACTTGAGTTAGAAAGAAAAACATGATAATAAAAAATTCATGGAACATGAATAATAATTTGAAATAATTGAAAATATAACATGGAATCATATGATAATGGAACCATAATAATGTGTCAGAAACATAAAAATTGCATAAACACAAGTGATGGTTAAATGTTAATACTACATCACACGGTGGAAAAAGTCCTATATTGGATTAGGTTTACTCTATAATCCCATGCATGAAGTCTCATGAGACTAAACATTACCCAATTATAGGGATGGAAATATTGGAGCATCCATCATAATATTTTTTTTAATATATTTGCCACATAAATAATCAAACAAAAATAATAAACATATGGGTTACCTATGGAAATAAATTGTATTCGTAATCATGACATAAGGCATACCCAAAGGTTGTATCATAATGGTGTAGAATAAAGAAATGATATAAATAATACTTGGAAATTAATAAGTGAAAATAGGTATATATCATGATAAATTATGTTCAACTAAAGTGAAAACATGTAAAAATAGTGTTTAAGAAACTTTACAAATGAGCCTCTTTAGTGCAGTTTTAAGGAAAATATTAGAGCATTTAAAGAGTAAAAAGGAATATTTGTTTTTATAACACCAGAAATGAACTAAGATAATTTTTAATGATTAATTGAGTTTATTGATAAAAATAATTTTTTCCTATAATATATTATGGAGTGTACTTGAAAATGGTAAATAAATTGAAAGGTTCTCTTTAATCGGGCTTTCTTATCGAGAGTAATTGAGAATGGAACCTTTTAAAACATTTGTTTCCCCCATTAAATAATGATGAATATATATGGATAAATTATTTCTTAAAGTATAAAAAGAATTTATAGGATTTAAATAATAATAATGAAAACGTACATTAGTGTAAAGAGATAGAAAGCGTAACCCGAAGGAAAAAATAGAGGTTTGGAGAGATCCCTTACCTTATCTTTGAATGAGTTCTGAACTTTCACATGATATCCTATAAAATAAAATTAAATACATTGATTAATTAATCAAGATGACCTTAAAAATATATTTTATTTATTATAATTTTATTAAGTTCATTTATGGTCATTTAGATGGGTTAAAAGGTTTAGTTTTATTGTTCTGGGAGCATTCCTTTCATGATTTCATGGTTGGTTCACTTAGGTATAATCATGGAAGGCCTTATTGAATTGAAATGATTGTCAAAAATTCAAATTACGTGGTATTAATTAAATTAAATAAATTTAAATGGTCACATATATCATTTTCTTTTTTTACATGAGGGTGATTCATTTAAAAAAACATTAATTATAAATTCTTAGATTATTTAGGTGGTTTTTTGATCATCACGAACTAGTTTTGATTTATTATTTCATATTAATTACATATATTAGTCATAGATTATAAAAAATGTTATTATATAAATTTTAAAATATATTTTATCCATTATAATGTTCTTATGACCATAATTGAGGTCGGTAATTGAAAATGAAAAAATGTTGTCCAGAAAGGTGGTGAATTGACATAACATGAACGATGTTTCGTTTTTAAGATAAAATGGGAATAGAAGAGTTTTTTATGGATATTAAATTAACATAATAAAATTATAGTATATATATGATACTAGAGTTATAATTTTGTTTTGGATGAGTGAGGTGTCAAGAGGATAAGAAAAGAAAAGAAATTCACACAGAACGAAGGAGGATTTTACCTCTTCAATGTCGTCTCCTTGAGAACCTTCTAAGGCATTGAAATTGGTTTTTTGGTGAGTATAGAAATAAAAAAATTTGGGAAGTGTATTAGGAGATTAATTGGGTATAATATTATAAAGATCCAAATCTTATAATGTGTAAGGAGAAGAGGTGGTGAGGGGTGGTATTTATAAGGGGAGAAGAGTGATGTTTTGATTATTTTATTCATTTGATTATTATTTTTTCTTTATATAATAAATATAATTGATTATTGTGACTATATAAAGAATATTGTTCATCTATGTTTGAAAAAATGGGTTCTTACATCATCCATGACTCAAAAATTTATGTATTTGGATTAAAATGTTAAATATCATAAATTACTATATTTCACTATTCACAAAATTTCAACTATTTTAGAAAAATCCCACAAATTCACCCTAACCATTTTTCAAAATTCACATTTAAAAAATTGACTCCATTTTATAAAAATAATTTTCAATATATGATAAAATTAATTTTTATTAGAAGTCATTATTTAATCTAAAAATACTGATTTTGATATTATAACTGATTTTATGACACTTTGAAAAATTAATTTAAGAACTCAAAAAATATATTATAATTATAATGTAACATAATATAAATTTATGAATATATTTTATGTAAATAATGTTTCTTTTAAATAATTATATTAATAATAAAATTGTAAATAAACATTATTGTTTCAAAAAAAATACCAACACTTAATTTACCATTTCAATACATTTATTTATTTATTCCATGACATAAATATATCCTTTTATCATTATAATAAACCTATATTTTATTTATAATTTCATAGGTGAGGTTACTATTCTAATGGAAATATTACTATTCTTAACGGTCGCATTATTATTCCAACAGTCAGGTTAATATTTCAACAGTCAGATTTCTAACTATTACAAGTTTTTACTACTTATTATAAATACTTATTATTAAATTTATCAATCACTTTTATTTTATCCCAAGGTTATATATACTTTTATATTTTATATTAATATTTTATTATTTACGTTATGTTTTATTTCTATAGCTTTGTTCGAGAGTGCAGTTATTCTAGTGGATCGAGCACATCCAAATTTTACTATTCTTATTATCTTATTTTGTATTTATTATCCTAATATGATGTTTTGAATTCTTTTTATTTTTTTATTTGAAAAAAGTGTCATTCTTCATTTATGATAATTATGTTTTTATTTGGTTCTTTATGTAATGTTTTTGCTTTATATTGTAGGACATAATTATAAGAATCGAATTTCCATGGATAAAATTATGTGTTGTTTTAATGGTTTTAAAACACATTTTTCTTCTATCCTTTGATGATATTATGTTACAATTCCTTATTTTTTTGGGAAATTACATTTTCAAAAAAAAATATTTATTTTATTTTTTTCGATAAAATTTGATGATTTTAAGAATAATTCTCATCCTCTCTAAATGAGCTCTTTATATCCCATATACATGCTCACTTATCCCACCAACGTTATCCTTTATTATTTTAAAATAAAAATATTTAGTGATATTAAAATTTATATTTACATATTTTTAAATAAAATATTTATCACTCTTTTTATGATGTGGGTTTCAATAAAGGTATTTTTAAAATTTTGAAAATGTTTTTCCCTTTTTGTTATCACATGTTTTATACTCCACTCCATATTTCCTTTAAAAAATTATGTATTTATTAAGGATATATTGTTTTTATTTCTTTACAAATAATGTTTGAAAAAAGAACTCTTGTCAACATCTCAAAAACAAATTTTTAAAGTGGCCCATAACATAACTTATTTACTGATTATGTTACAAATATTTTTATCATTTTTATTTCACTTTTCTATTTTCATAAAAAAAAATATAAATATCCTATGGAGGAATTTTTTATTAAACAACCTATAAATTTCACTTCTTAAATAATCTATTTGGGTGATTTAATTTTTGTATCAACCAATCTGATTTGAAAATTTAATTTATGTGATACCATTTTGCAATGTTACAAAACCCATTTTCATTATGTGGGTTCTTTATGATATAATAAATGATTTACTTTATATGGAATATGTATGTATGGATGATTATTATGTGTTTGGTGGGTAACATATAACTCTCCAATGCACTTGTTAAATATATAAATCTCATGAGACAATAATGGGAAATGGGAAACAATGCTTGATTATTTATGGTAAATAGGTTGTGTTTCCTAATATACAATAGGAAATGGGTTCTCAAATCTAATCCACTCTGAAAAATAGGTTATGATTCCTGGTCCACTGAAGGAAATTGTTAGTGATGCCTAATCCACTATGTTATGATTTTTATCCTTATTTTTGTGCCATATTTCTATGTTATGTGCCTACGATTACACTGTATGGATTATGTTTCAAATATCACACTATAATGTCATGGTATTTGTTTGTTAATTTGAGATTATGTTTACCTCTATCATGACATATAGAAAACACTTATTGCACCATGTTCTTTTTAATGAGATATTTCTCCCCAACTCATGTTTTCTCACATTCTTATGATCTAACCCTTAATGACATGTTGATCGTTTTTTTCATAATGAGCATTTGAATTCACCCCTTTCTTATGTTTCTATTCCTTATTTCATAAAGATGAGTATAACCTATGAGATTTTTGGAAGGGTGTATAGTGTAATTTAATTGGGGAGAAAGGTTCACAAGTATTATTAAATAAGTTTCTTATGGTGATAATTCTAAAAAAAAAACCATTATTTTTTTGGACTTTTTGGTTTTTGAGATATGTATTGTTTAACTTATGTAAATGATATAAATTAAAAAAATAGCATGGGTCATCACACTTTGTTTCAAAGACTATGTATAAGGTGTATATTTTTATTACCATCTTTGTGGGTGCGGTTATGGGTCACCTACCCTATTAAACTGACAATATGGGTGGGATATATTTTCATAAGATAGGGCATCTCTAGGGGTACCATATAAAATATTTTTGGATCAAGATGTCTATTTTACATTTTGTTTCTAGAAGATCATATAGAATATTCTTGATGAACAGGTGAATTTGAGTACTTCTTACTATCCTCCTATAGATGGGAAGTCTGAGTATACCAATTAGGTGTTAGAGTACATACCACCAACAAACATACATGATTTTTTCGGTTTTTGGGAGAACTATCTCACACTTATGGAGTTAACCTATAACAATAATTTTCATAAATAATTTTAGATAGAACCTTTTGAGCCATTGTATAGAATATTGTGTCAATAAACTCTATCCTAATTAGACACAAGGGTATATTATTTTGTCAGGTTAAGTCTCTTAAAGGATACCTAAGACCATATTCAGGTAATCAAGAAGTGGTTGGCCACTATTCATATCAGATAATGATCATATAATAATTAAAGATGTCTTCCTATGGAGTTTGAGGTTGGAGTGTGGGTAATCTTTAGAGTGTTTCCTGGGTTGGGAAACAAGTGTATTCAGACCTAGGGTAAGTCGGTGCCTAATTGCATGATATTTTTTAGATTCTAAAGAAATAAATATTATAGTTTATCTTGTTGTGATTCCACATCGATTTAGTGAAATACAAGAAATCTTTCTTGTATCATGTAAATGGGTATACCATCTCATACATTATCATTTGATTAGTGCCTATGACTTATATCTCGATCTTGATGCATCATTCAAGGAATGATTAGTTTGTATCACGGGTTAGAGTGATAATGTAATTAATGGGAATATGGAGCCTTTTTATACATGAAGTGGAAGTATGAACACATCCAGGATGAGACTTAGGAGTGGGAGTCCAATATATGGGTGTAGTGGTAGAAATTGTTTTATCAACAATGATCGATGATGAATTTCGGGGATGAAATGTTATATGGTGGTGAATTTGTAAAACCCCCAAAAACATTTAGGTACATTTGTTATCAAAGTTTCACCAAACGACTTGTATTTTGGTGTTTTTGGGATATATGAGTTTTTTGGGGACTTACAGGTCTGTTTTGGGAATAAAAAAATGGTTTTGTGAATTCTTTTCTGATGAATGAAGTCATCATGCACCTAATTCCCCAGTACCAAGTACCCAATGGACCCCCAAGTTAAGAGGGTGTTATTGTCAGGGACACTAGGTGGTCAGTTCCCCTTGATTGTGTACTCAATGAATCCCATCCAGGTACCTAGTGGTAACCTTGATAATTTTTTTAAAATTTAATTTAATTAAGTAATTTTTTAAAAAAATATTAAAGGTTAAAATTTTCATTCTCCGTTATTAGCATATTCACACATCATCTCCTCTCTTCTAGATCACTTCTCTCCCTCCCAAGATTGAACCTCTTCTGATTGACCTCATATTGATGAGTTGTTAGTCCTAGTAGATTTCTTGGGGTAATTATAACACTTTTATTTTTTCCATTCCAAGTTTCTCTCATGTATCGACTATTTTTTCCTATTATTCCCTAAATTGGTAATCATTTAATTTTTTTGAGATTTCTATAAATTGGCATCATTTCTTCTGATTATATTAATCAGGGAGCCTCTAACATGTTATTTGTAGGTGTTCCATAATTTCACAGGAAATTTTATATAGATCCCCATTCCTTATAGTTTATATGCTGGTTATTCCACCCATGAGTGTTTGAACTTAAATAGATTCAAAATATTTTTCTTATTCCTTTGGGAGAAGGAAATGCATATTGGGATCGTGAGGGGGATATTTTCATGACCTGATCTACCTAGGTTATGAACCTAACCATATGACCCCATGGGTCTCCTATAATACCTTGGTTTACATTACAGTACACCACAGGATAATACCCACTGAGGTCACTTATGAGACTAAGTAATATCCACATATCCCAACACATGTTCTATCAGTGTGCTTTATAATCACTCACACACACCCTTGGGGACTTCCCAGGAGGTCACCTATCTTAAAAATATTCCAATTCAAGCATTCCTAACTATGGATTTCTAATCAGGTAGTCTCTTGAAAATAATTTTGTGCCTTATTTACTTGGGTAGTAACAATTAGTTATTTAAGCCTCACTTTTCCAAGGGTGTTACACTCTCCCCCTTTAAATCATAATTCCCTTATTATAGGCCTTATACCTAAAAAATAGACAGTTCCTTTTCAATTCATAAAATTAAATGTATCTAATATCATTTCGTAATTTATTTCTTATAATCCTAGCATAGGGGGCATGCTAATCTTCTCTGTATCCTTACAATTTTATCTGATATCTAAAATTCAGCACACTCAATTTAATTTATGTACTTATATTTTCTATAATTTTTAGTTTTGGGTTATTTGGTCTTGATCTTAGGAGATTTATAAGAGTTTTTGTTGTTTTTTGGAAGAGTTTGAGAGGTTGAAAAGTTGTCACATAGTTAAGAGAAACTATGCGCATTTTCCATGAATCTGTATAGCATCTTAAGAGAGTCCAAGGGAGGTGCATGGTTCCAACAAGGATAGAGTAAAATATGAAAATTTCCCTCATAACCATAAAATATTGTATAGATGTATTTCACATGGTTGGATAGCAGTTTTTCAACCCATGTGGATAAACCATGAAACTTTAGGGTTTTGAGACAGTGGCACCCACACAATTTAGTAAACCATGTGTCCCAACCATGCATCATCATAAATTAAATATGAAAATTTTATTTTAACCATGATACTCTCTATAAAACACTAAATATTTATCCTTTAACCTTATATCTCTATTTCTACATTTCCTTTAAAAAAATTAGATATTGTTGGCCTATATCAATCGATTTCAATGATTCCTCAAGCATCTTACCTCAGAAATCAAATGTATGATCGCCATTCTTCATCATTTTTGTGATCTATTCATTTCCCTTGGAACAAAACCTTATATTGGGGATATTATTCCAAGATCTATTAGATAAATCATGTTTTTATAAATCTTTTTTTTTTTGATTTATTTGAGGAATGGTGAATAAAGATTGTAACCTTAGAAATATAGATCCTTGGTTATAATGAAAATAATGAGTGTTTTTTGTTGAGTATTGGGGGTTAAATAAATTTGTGGATATACTTAATTATTTAACATAGTTGGGTCACATGTTTCAAAAAACATTACACCTACTATGTGGGATCTACTATCTTAGAACCCCCAAGCTATAGAGTTTAACCGCATGGTCGGTGTACTCAGATGAATTTTTTGATGTTTATTGTTTAGTTGTTTCCAATATATTTATACTCTAATATGAAGGAATAATCTTGCTAATAACTATTTCAGGACATCTCTAATAGTCAAAATCCTCACACATATAGGGAGGAATGCTTGATGTCATATGGTACATTTACCAGACCTAGTGATTTGGATAGGGTGTCACAAAGTGGTCCAGACTCTATAGTTTTCTCATGCAAGTAGATTATGCTATAGATTATGGACCAATATTGTTGTGAATTCATGAAAATAATTATCCAACCCATGTATTAGAAATAGTTTTGGTGGTTAGTAATTTGAAAACATATTATCATTACCTCTTTTTTGATAAGTTCATTATGTTCACAGATCATAAAAACTTGAAACACATATTTTAAAAAAGGTATTTGAACCTAATTTAAAGATTATGAATAGAATACCTCTAGATGCTAGACTTTGACATGGATTATACACATGAAAAAGATAATTCTATGGATAATTCATTAATCTGAGAGACATGTAACTAAATGGAGAGAGAAACTTATGATCAGTGGTAATTGATGAGTATGAATGTAAAAATGTATTGGGATTTCATTGAGTATAATGAATTCATGAAATTTTTTATGATCCTTATTGTTGATTTAGTTGAGAAAGTCAAGAATGATCAATGATAAATCCTAATTTACTTACCATTACATCAAAAATTAATGATGGGAACACCATTAATGTATTAAAGTGTAATGGTAATTTTTTGTTTCATTTTCATGATTTCATATTCATTCTATCGTATTTTCATGAACAATGAACAGCTGGTATGTTTCAATCTTTACATATACTTGTATAGAAATAAAGACAGGTCAATATATACTTTTTAATGGGTTTAACAAGAACTATTTAGAATCATTATTCGATATAAGTGATAATGGATAGACTCAAAAATTCGTCCCATTTCATTCTAATCCTTGAATACAATATGATAGCTTCTTGGCAAAGAACTACCTCCAGGAAGTAGTAAAATTACATGTAATACCCATTTCAATCATCTCTGGTCAAGATCATCAATTTAACTTCTATATTTACAGATCTCTTTATTAATATTGGTGTACCCATTTGACCATGATTTAAACATATCATATTATAAAAAACTAATATTTCAGAATATATTTCACTTTAAATAAATTGTAAGTGTTTGATAGCTTTCTTGATACGCAACACTAACATAGTAAATAAATCAATTTTAAAATTCAACTTATATTTTGAATTTGATATTAATGTAAAATATGTATCATTTAATAATGTATAATCTAATTATTTATATAGGAACCAAAAGTATATTTTATTTTTTGTATAATATAATTTTTGGACTTAAAAACACATTTTTCTAAAAACTATTTTTCGTTGTGTTTTACATATTCAAATTAGAATTGATTTCTACCACTTATATAAATTAAATATTTAAAAATGGATTCCAAATTTATAATCATCTAGTATAAATTTTTAAAATATGACCCTTTTATTTTTTTCATTATGAATAGTAACCATGGTAAACATTTATCACCCTTGTATGGGTAAAATATGTAAAATGGGGTTAAAACTATTAGATAAGCTCTCAAAATCAACCCCAAACCTTAATTTAAATTTTTATGGGACTAATTATACTATATACAACATATATTCAAATATATGTCATTTTTAATCCATTTTTCTTTTATAAAGACCATAAAATTATTTTAAATAAATAAAAAATAAGAAATGTCACTCTCTTTGTTTTAATATATATAATATATCTATATTTTTATAAAAAGTAATATTATGGTATTAATTTTTATTTTAAATATGAATAATTTTATTACCTTTATAGTTTTTTTTAAATTTTTATTGATGGAATAATTACCATAAATACTTGGGTAACACTGACACAGTGATTTTTCAAGTAAAAAAAATAAATGATTTTGAAGATATTAAAAGTCATAAAATTTGGATTAATAACTTTGTTCCAAAAATATTTTAGATAAATATAACATATTAGTAATACGTAAAAAATTTATATTCAAATTACATTTCTATCTTATTATATTCAAACTTAAACTCTATGAATAGTTCTTAAATTGAATTTACTGTTATTTTATGTTAAATTATATTTTATTGAATGATAAAAAACCATTAAAAACATGAGGTAGGAAAAGTGGGATGTTATATGGTCTAAAATTTCATCCTTTGATGATTTTTATTCAATTTTACTTTAGATGTAAATTTATAACCATTTAATAGTGAAAAATTCATTACCATAATTATGGTTAAAGTTGGTTAATAAAGGGGTTAAACCAAAAGGTATATTTCAAAATGCCACATAAACTTATCCATATATTATTTTTTGGAGGTATTTTAAATTTAAACAATATTATCTTATAAATTTATTTCACTTGGTTCCATTTAAACATGTAAAATAATTTATTATATTTAAATATTTTAGGTAATTTGATGTTTTTCCTTTCCTTCAATATAAAAGGAGACAACCTATACTCTTTTAATTATAACACCTTGAGCCATTTAAATCAATAAAAATCCTAAAAAATATTCTAAATATCATTATATATGTTCTAAATGTTTTATTTTTATCAAAATATTATCCCAAGGTTCCTTGTGAAGAGATTTGGATGAGGTCTCCTAAAGGGGAGGCAATTGTTTAAAATGGTCTCTTTAAATTTAATTATAGTTTTACATCCTTCAATTCTATCCAATCCATTTATATATAATCATTTCATTATATCCCATATAATAATATTTCATTACATTTATTTTGTATCCTTTATCCATATTATTTCCATCAAATGGGAAAATAAATTATCGCTCATGTATAATTATGGACTACCACCTCCACATTACTATATAGTTCATTTTCCATCATATAATTATATGGTTGGTTATTATAATGTATTTAATGTTCAGATATGATATTTATGATATAATTATTCTTATTTAATTATTCTTATTTAATTATATACGTTCTTACCTTTCCATCAATTGGAAAATTATAATGTCGCTTGTGAATACAGGTGGATTACAATATCCATTAAATGATGTAATTCATTTTAAATTTATAATTTAATTGGATGGTAATAAGAATATAATTAATGAATATATATGATATATATGATATAATATAAATTATTCCAATTTGAATTATTATTTTCCTTTTTTTGTTCCAACCATCAAAAATTGGAAACATCACTCATGTGTACGTACGGACTATCGTCTCCCCAAAGTGATGTAATTATTTTTTCATCACCACTTTATATGAATGATTATTAAATTTTATTTAATTAATAAGTATAATAATTATTTAATTATTAAAATTATGAAGATGATGAACCCCTGAACAAGGATCAAGTACCCAAATAATCAAACAAAAACATGTATGGATAACGAACCAGTTTTCACCGAAATGTTCATTTTAAGAAAGAAATTTATAATAAAGGGATAATGAGAAATTATATAAGAGTGATAAATAGTATATTAATTATTAATATGGTAATATAATGTATTTATAAATAATATATATATATATATATATATCATTGGATGTTATAATGTGCATGAAGTAAGATGGGACTTGAGGTAAGGGTTCATTGTCTCAATATTGTTTTGTTGAGACATATTTGATGTTATACACCTTTACAAGTTTATGATGTACATATACTACCCCTTTTATATTTTATATCATGAATAAATTAATATTAATAGTATTTGAAGTTTTATTTTATGCTATTTTTTCATGGTGTTTATGATTCGAAATTACCAAGGGATTAAGTGGTTTATGTTACAATCTCATTTATTTTCATGGTTTTCTATGATAAATTTATATTGGGGAAAATTATAAGTATATAATCCTTTAAAATGAATATATATTTATTCTCCAGTGGTTATTTCAAGTTTTTTTTATTTTTCATAT
Source organism: Viscum album (assembly GCA_963277665.1). Lineage (NCBI taxonomy): Eukaryota > Viridiplantae > Streptophyta > Magnoliopsida > Santalales > Viscaceae > Viscum > Viscum album. The sequence continues at coordinate 1,469,882,212 of OY728131.1, read as the reverse complement.
CAATTTTTTCTCTTTGTTACATTAAATTATCCAGAAATTTTTTTAAAAGAAAAGTTGACATTATGTCTTACTTGGTCAAAAAACATTTTGTTCCATGTCCATAATTTTGAAAATTATTTTATAAAATTTCATAATTATACTTGAAATGTTTTAAATTTTTCATTTTCACTAACTTTTACTGTATTTAAAAAGTTTTAAAAAGGAATATTTTTAAATAAATCTTTTTATAAACAAGTTGTTGTTTACTTTTTACAAATGTGTGAAAGGAATTATTTATTTTAACATATATGGAATGAATAGATTTTTTCCTCATGGAAATTATTTTATTTGAAGATTAATTTAAAATATCCCTTAATTATTTTTAAATAAAATGATTTTCTTTATATTCTGGGATTTTTCAATTAAAATTGTATCAAACGAAAAGGATATTTTCCCATGTTTTCAAAGAATGGTTCAAATGATCTTTTAAAGGTATTTTTAATATATTTCAATATCCTTTATGAATTTTTATGATTCACTGGCGATATGATCTTTTTATATCATCTAGTTTCTTTCTATGGATGGCTTGTTACAATTATTATTTAAGGATGATTCCATGAAAACTATATTTTTTCACATGTTAATTATATTATGATGAAACCATTGTGAAAAATATTTATTTTCAATGGTTTATAATATTATTGAATGATAAAATGTTTATGATAACTATTTACTTTCTATGGGTTATGATATGATGATATAATTAATGTTTTATGATCTTATGACACACATATATACTATTTTCATTATGTGAAGGGTGGTCCCATAATTATATAGCCCTCTAATGAATTGGCTAGTGGTGATAAAGTTTAGAATATCCTAAGAGAATATGGAGTTATAAAACTCCTAAGACATTATGGATTAAACTAGATAGAAGTTACTCCTAACAGAATATTGGAAATTTTCGGGATGTTGTTTCAATTACAGGACTTTTTCCATAATGATAGTATTGGGAGTGAACCTTGACTAAGGAACTGATTGTTTATGCTTATGTGTAAGCCAAAAACTTATACCTTTTTCTTACTATATATTCTCATGTATAGTTATTGATTATTTACAATTCAATACTCTTATTTATTATTTATTTTTATTGTAAAAACCCTATAAAATGATTAAATATTAATGAAATTTGACTAATTGGGTGTGATTATTGTAATATATGATCATGTTCTCATACCCTTGTGCTTATCTTATACTAACTTAGGATCATTGATTAATATCACCAATTTTTACTCTAATTGAGTATTTCAAGTTCATCCTTCCTTTATCTTTATTTCACCCAGTTATGAAGAAATGTTTTACACAAGATATGTCTAAGAAGTATACGATGTGAGAATACATTTTTGAGAGATATTAAATATCCTTCATGAAATAATATGGAAATAAATAAAGAATCCAAATACACAAAAAATTTATAATACATGGGTGTGTCTTATTATAAAATTTATTAAATATTAATCTAAAATTATCTAATATTTATATATGTTATGCACGGGTTTCTATACATCCTTAAACAGATGGGAATTCAGAATGAAAATTTTAGACACTATAATACATGCTCTATACTTTTGTTATGGATTTTGATGGCTCGTGGGAGGATCATTTTTCCTTAGTGTAATTATTATAAAAAATATTTATCAAGAAATGATACATATAGCTCCATTTTAGGCATTATATGGTCATCCCTATTGATCACCACTATGTTGTATAGAAAATGGGGAAACATTGTTTCTTGGACCTAGAATTGTTCATGAAATGACTAAGAAGATTTAGATGATTAGGAAATGGATGGTTTCGAGCTAAATACATAAAAAATATTTTTTTTGATCATCATCATAACCCATTATCATTTATAGTGGTAGATCAGGTATTCTTTAAATTCTCTCTAAGGATAGATAATCATCGGTTGGGTAAGCATGAAAAGTTGTAACCTTGGTATATTGTACCTTTTTAGAAACTTTAAAAAATTGATTGTGTTTCTTATTTGTTGTATTTTTTTTCCATGGTTTGGTTTGTTTCATAATTTCATTCCTTTATCTTAACTAAAAAATACTAGCCCAGTCCTAGCTATGTGATTCAATGGGATCATGTTGATCCTGAACTAGAATATACATTTTTTCATGAAAAAATTCATATATTGGATAGGAAAGATAATTTCATTCATGGAAAACATATTACATTGGTTCAAGTATTATATAAACATAGTAAACATTAAGAGGGTAGAAAGAAATTCAATAAATATATGTTGGATTAATTTCTATAACTCTTTCAAAAAAACAATAATCTTTAACTTTTAAAGGATGGAAATCCCAATGGTGGGGTGAATGTAACACTCCCAGTTTAAATTATTTCTTGTTATTTAATTTATTTTTGAGATGTGGTTTTTTTTTGACTTAGTCTTATGATGTTTCGGGGATGTTTTTTTTGATTTTTGGAAGTGTTTAAGAGGTTTCATTGTTGCCATGTGTTAATTGAAAACTGTGAACGTTTTCTCAAGTAACTATGTGGAATCTTGAGAGAGTCCAAGGTAGGTGCATGGTTGGAGTATAGTTAGAGTAAACTATGTAAATTTTTCTAGAAATTTTAAAACATGGAGCATAGGTGATTCACATGGTTGGCACCTAATTTTTCAAACTATGTACCCAAACTATAAGTCATTAGGGTTTTTAGATAGTGGCATCTGCATAGTAGGTGAATGGTTTGGTGAGCCATGTGACATTATTAATTAAATCAGAAAAAATTATTTTAAACCTGATACTCACCCAAAAAAATATCATTTATTATACTCTAACCAAGGATAAAAATTTATAGTATTTCTATAGGAATTTTTTGGTTTTAATTATCCATTAAAGACTTCTTTTGAGTGATTCAATGAGCATCAGACCTAAAAAAATGAAGGTAATAGGCACGTTCTTCATCCATTTCTAGAATTCATCATTCCCCTAGGATAAAAACATTAAATATGGGTTATTATTCCAAGATCTATTAACTAATTACTGGTCTTTTAAATCTCATTTGATATTAATTAAGGTAAAGGTGAATAACTCTTGGATTTGTGAATTCATAAATAAATTATTCGTGTTCTACAAGATCCGTGCGGCGGTAAGTGGCTTCTCTATTTTATCCACTTGTTCTATAACATGGAGGATACAAATTTAATTATGTTTTTTCCTATATTTTCAAATGAACCTTTGGATTATTTTATTCTAGAAAATATTTTTAATTTATGAATTGAAAACATTTTTTTTGAGTAGTATTTAAAAAAATTCTTCCTTACATAGGTTTCACAAAGAGATTATTGATATTGAATGTGGGATACCGTAAGGCAAACATGGATTTAGTCATGGATGAAATGGGTATTATAAGAGGTTTTGGGTGTAATTTACCAACCTAATGTAAATAGTAAAATAATTTTACATGAATTTAAAACCCATGGAAATCCCAGTGGGATAAATTTGACAATTGACCTATGATTATTAATCTTGTTATGTGATAGAAGTGATTTACACTTCATAAATATGTATGTAGGGTATTATGATTGGTTATGAAAATGTAAGAGGTCGGTTATAATTAAAATCTTGTAATTTATATGATTTAATTTGGGTATAATTACAACTATATATATATATATATATTAGAGAGGTTTTTTGGGTGTAATACCAATCATCAATGTACTTGAGATATGAGTTGGGTGTAACTCCAGTTGTAGATTGATCAATGATTTGGGTTAGTTTTACTTCCAACCCAGGGTTATTTTAAGGGATGAGTTGGTTTTATTTACAACCATTCAAAGTTTGGTTATATATTTGGGTTAACTACCAATGGTTGTTTATACGTTTTAAGATGATATATTTAGAGAACATCCTACCATCCCCTATTATTGTTATGTGACATGTTCAAACTCAACATTGACACTGGCTGGAGTAGGTATGGTCAATCGAGAGAGTCCTAATAGATCCTGAGGATATAATGGTTAGTTATTTTATTATGATTTAATTATGTTCACCATATCACATCATCATGATCTGACATACAATGGATATATTGGGGGACACCATCTATGGTGTCATACTGAGTTGTACTCACACCAGGCTCAAGTGCCTTGGTACCGTAGAAGATTTCATATTTCATGGCCTGAGTAAGGGTAAGGAACCTATTGTAACACCCAAGGCATGAATATATTAAATAAACATATTATTAAAACCAAAATCCCTTTGATTACCTAATTTCAGTATAATACACACTAGAAAATTTAATTCACAATAACATTTGTAACTAGTTCTATAAAAAAAATATATGGAATAGCCATAATATTGAAATTTTAAGGATCATACTCTAAAAACAATAATATATATACAAGATATATATTTACTATGAAGAATAAAAATAATAAATGGAATAGGCATGGTGTAGGAACTAAGAGATGTATATGAATTATTTTAGATGTTAAAATAAAGGGTATTTGTACGGGGTAATATAACTATTGGAGCGGTAATGTTTTCATTGGAATCTGACTGTTGGGAATCAAACTATTGCAGTACTAATATAACTATTATATATACATGTTTCCAATTAAATACCTAAAATAATTTGGTAATAACATAATTAATAATTATTAATGGCTTATATTGATCAATTAATAGTAATATAATTACCCACATATGCCATAGAATAAAAATATAAATTATTTAAAGAAGGGTTTTTTAAAATTTTGGTGCCAAATTTATGGTTTAAAATTATACTAAGGGTTTTATTTAATAATTAAATTTATTATATGTAGGAAATTATTTTTTTAAATAGGAATGAAAATTTATAATCATCATATTGAAATCCGGGAATGATAAATATTAAAAAAATTGGGATGATCAAATTTTTGAGTAAATATTATAATACAGTATGTGTATACGGTAAGAATTATGACTTTATTATTATATAAAAATTATGTAATTAATAATATGATTACTTTCACAATCATAGATATGTTTATTCATTAAAATAATGTATTTAAAAATAATAATTTTAATTTTTCAAACATATAAATATGTTTCAAACCCCTAAAATATATTTTCATATTCTAAAAAAATATTTATCAATGAAAAATAGTTTCCTTGTCATATTTAATATAATTTAAGGGAGTTTAGTTCTTAATCTTGTAAAAATAAAAAAACTAGGACCTTTATTTCAAATACCATGGTTTAAAACCATGGGAAGTCCAATGGTTTTCTATTTTTCCCTATCCTAAAGTCTATGGTTGATGTTTAGAAGTAAATAAACAATTCCCCCGTGTTTTTCTTAAATATCCTCCCATCCTCCCATTCCTATCCACTTTAAAACCATTGTTCATGGATCTTCTCCCATTGTCCCTCTCCAGAATCTTTGGGGAGAGACTTGGGAATTTAAGTGTTTCAAACTCAATCTCCATTTCTCTATCAAAGTTAGTCCTAAGAGTTTTTCTCGAGAGGCTTAGTGAGGTACGGTCTCCCAAAGCCCTATCAATATTTTTCTTTCAAGAAGTCAAAAACTCATAAGGATATTAAGAGATCATTCTAAATATTTTATAAGGGACATATAAATGTTATGGTTTTCATACATTCATCTTAATTTATCTTTACAAATACATTTTATTTCATTTAATATCCATACATAATGATGTTATGTTTCATTATAAAAAATCTATGATTATATTATTTAAACTTATTATACCAACCACATAATCTATTATAATGAAAAAATATTTCCAAGAACCAAATTTCCCCAAATGTTATTTTTCTAGATTTTCCTTAGTCTCGAACCATTTCATTCATTTGACTGATTCATAATAATACACCATTACGATGAAAGTACCAATTATTACACCATAGTTAAGGTTAATTTCAATTGAATTGTTAACATCACATAACTCTTACTAGATTAATTGAAATTCACTTAAATATGCATGTAATTTTATTTACTAGGGAATCATTGACAATTTACATACCTATTACTTATATATAGATAGATATTGAATATTAAGACCTGTGTATGTGAATGGTTTCTTTAAACATTATCACATGTGTTGTTGGATAAACTCTTTCATACGAGGGATGAATTTCACTTATTATGTGATCGGTAGTGCCTAGAATAATATTACCCCTCTATGAATCAATAGGGACCAGGAGACAAACTATTTTGGATTATTTTGTGCATGCCATCCCTATTATGTATTATTTCTTGGAAAAATACCTTGTTGTTAGTTTATAATGTTTTATTTGAGGCCTTGACAATATGATTAATATTTTTGAAATTGTGCTTCCCATCACTATTAATTATTTTATTTTTATCCACGTAATTATTTATTCCATTTATTACATGTCCCATGGATATATTATACTCATCTTTAATCCATTTAATTATTTATTATTATCATATTATTTATGTTTCGATTCTTTAATGATAGTTTCCATTGTATTATACACATTACTAGGTTTTCAAGCTCACCACATTACTTTCATTAAAAAGATATCCCATCAAAATTAACTTATCCATTCAAGAATAATGGTAGCAATCTTCACTTTATTCCCTTGTAAATAAACAACCATCTTGAAGATCATATTCACCCCATATACCAATGCCTTAACTCTATGAGACCCCATATCACCTCTGAAAGTAGGAGGATATTTCTCCCAAATATCGATAATCACACGGGAAACCATTATAACTTCATGAGGTGGTATTGATACTATATTATAAATTATATTTAGATGTATTTCACTAATATTCTTATCCACTGGAGTCTCAGGCTCTACCACTAAAAGAATATTCTCATATTCACCTTTCATATGTCCCATATTAGAATATACTTATTCAACCTTCTTTCCATTGGGCTCACAAACTCTCTTATTAAGTGCCAATATTTTAAAAAGATAAACACACTAGTTAGTATCCACATTATAATTTAAATAAAAAAATACATCACGCACATCTTCCTGTATAATTTAAATACGTAATTATTCAAATTAAATAAATCATAATCCATCACAAAAATTTCAACTAACTAATTTATTACTAATAACATATAAAGGAATCCATATATTAATTTGTTAATAATAACATTATTTAACTAAATTTTTATTCTATTAATCAATCACAAACACATGCTTGTGTCCAAATTTCATTTCTCTGTGTTCCAAAATGATTCAAGAGCATCCCACTACTCACCCTCAACCAATTGAGTATTACACCCCAAAATAATTTCATAATTTGAGAAAATAAAATACCTTGAACCATAGGTAACATAGACATTAATTATAGTTATACTGTCCAGGAACACACACAAAACTTTTTTACCAAGTACCAACTCCCAGTATCTAACCAACCAAATCCAAAATGTTGAATACATCAACAAATAAATATCTTTGATACCATTTTTTAAGGTTCGTCACCCAAATTATTGAGCCACCTAGGAGAAACATCACATGACCTCAAGAGGATTTTTACTTTGTTCAAGGCTCAAACGATATTTTTAGGGGAGATATATATCCCTTAATTGTACACCATATCAAAATAATAGATAAAACACCTCATAAGCAATAAGGATTGTAAAACAGTATAAACATAATCAATATGTTATAAAAAATACCAATAATTCCCCATTTATTATACATAAAAATCATATTCAAAGGTAAAACTCTTGTAATAATAAATATACAAATAAGTTTATGGTTGACAAAAATAAATTTGTGGAACACCCTTCCATATAACTCTCAAATGTAGTAAAGCATGGCCCCATTATGTCACCCAACATCATATCCAAGATACTGAGGATTATTTAATTTACATGCAATATCATACATATAATTTTTATGCACACGAGGTTTATATGTACAGGGTGTAATAATAAGTTCCTAGTAGAAACCACTGCACCCCCAGGAAACCCTTGAAGTTTAAAATTTAAAATATAAAAATAGTGTAAATATTTATATGATTTAAAATTATTGTTTTCAACACACAATCTAAAGAGTTATATGGAATCTAAATCACCTATATAATATTATACCCACTTTGATCAGTGCTTGTATAACCTCAAATTTTAGAATTAAAATAAGTATCCAAAAAAAGGGATCATCATCATCTCACTTTCCAGACACATGGCATCACATAGTTTTTAAGGACAAACTCATGGAAAATTCAAACACAGGGATCTCATATTAACAACTCATGTCTCATTCTAACCCAAGGATCCATATATATGAAAAACCTCATTTAGATACCAAATCAAAAATATTTAGATTAAAACATACAAAAAATAATATATTTTAATCACAAAACAATATAAAATAATATCATTTTATCCAGAAAAATAACATAATCACTTCACAAAATCTCATGTTAACACAATAAATTCCAAAAAAACTTTCATGAAATAGTATATCATTTATGGCATTAATTTTTCACAAAAAAACATTTAAAAAACATTAATCAATTTCTCAATCAATCAATATTAAGTAATCATTTCCCCTTTTTCAAGTACTTTCCAACAAACATACAACCCCTTATATTGTAATATCTTAATAAACAATCATAAAAACACACAATTAACTCACTAGAATTCAAATAATTACAATATGAATTAATTTAGTATCAAATTACAGTTAACACATAAATATCATCAATTAAAAATCAATTTTATCCCTTTATTCTTACCATTACTTATTCTATTAATGTTCACATCAATATCACAATTTTTATTTCCAAATTAGTCAGGTAATTATTATTTAACATGTGTTATTCCCCAATTTATGCACTAAAATAACATTATAAAATATTAAAAACACTTAACAAAACTTGAAAAATTATTAAACAACATTAGATCCCATTCTTCTTGTAAAATAACTCATAAAGTTTATTAAATCATTAAAACAATACAAAAATAATATATAATCAAAAGTTTAAAACCCAAAAGAAGTAAGAGGTCACCTGCCTCTCACTCGCTTCATAATATGAGAAAGTAATAGAGCCTCATATCCTCTTAGAACATTAATAAATCTCAATATCACCAAACTAAAAGAAAATATAGATAATTACAAAATGAAAGAAACTAAACCCTAGCACATTCACACAAAAATATAGGGCTCTTGAAGCTATAATCAAGATAAATATATCACCATCAATGAATTGTAATTACAATTTTAAACAAAGTATAATTCACTCATTGGATTCTAGGAGATAAATATAGAGTTTATGGTGAGAAATTTTCACTAAAATAACCAATAGAATGTGGAAAATCCTTATTAAATGTCAAATCCTAAGACTCCAAAATGATATAATTTACCCCATCAAAAAACCACTTATAAAGGCTACTAAGTACCTATTTCACAGACACTATGAACTCAATGGACCTTCCTAGGAACAATATTCCATGTTTACCCCATTGGTTACCAATTACCATATTATTGATTACCTTGTGGGACCTATGGGGAAAAAACAACATGGTCTAACTTCTAAACCCCCTGAGAAATCCTTAGTTCACATAGAACTCCCCAAGTAAATCTCAAATCCTTAAAAAATAAGCTCAAAAATATAAAAAATATATAATTAATATATACCTAAAAACCCTTGGAATATTTCACATATCATCCCATACATGTACATGATCATACCTAAAATTCAATAAGTTAATTATATATGAACTGAGATGCATATGTAGGGTGTTATTATATAACTCATTAGTAAAACTCAAATGTCTTCCCAAAAAATCCATTATATATGCGAGTTCATGATTAACATGACGTGATATGTGATAGAAATAAGAAATAGAAAAATAAACATGCAATCAATGACCAAAAAAAATTTAGAAATATATTTATACTAATAAGAATTGGAATAAAAAACATAACTCTTAAGTATGGTTCTTCATATGCTCACCAACTCGTATAAAAATCCTAGTATACCTACATTGGGCCTCACTCATAATTCATTATAGAGGTATCAATACATCCGTCAATATATAACCAACTTTAGATTTCTTATCTACATAGTGTAACATTTACACCATCAATATCCTATTATAGAAAAATAATAGTGCTCATGGAACTTCCCATTATGGGAAAAAATTTCTTAAAGTAACTTCCCAATATAGGATAAAGATTTATCAAAATAACTTCCCATTATAATCATGCCAGTAATTTTATTTGTGGCCCTCATAATCACCCCCTTGTGTGTGTGTGGGTGTCAATATATGATTGGTAGCTAGAGTACCCATGCTAATCATTTTATAAGAATCAAATAAATTTTTTAGATACCAATAAATATATAATATATTTTAGAAAAATATACGCAAGTATACTTGATAGGTATAATAGGAATTTCCCTAAGCATCCATGTCTAGGGTTTAATTCACCTAAACACTGGTACGTTTTCTTGATCTACTCAGAAATCACAACCTATAAGTATTGTAATAATTTAGAAGTTATAAAAAAACTATGTATAACCAACCCAATGTATAAAAACAAGAGAATAACATATATATGCATGAAATATATTCAAGATAAATCAGATTCTTAGTATAAATGAACATAACACAATAACTTCTCAATAATAAAATATAAAATTGTCAAAGAAAATAACAAACAAAAAAATAGAATATAGATAATAGAATAATAAAATGGAAAATAAAACCCAAGATATATATCAAACATAAATCCTTTAATTTTTTTCTAATGAAAAAACAATCAATTTTGAAGGATGGACACATTTATTACTTATGTGTCAAACCATTTTATGTCATTATCTATAATAATACCACAAATAATCATAAGAGAATGGGACACACAATCTTTAAAGTTCACCATCCAAGGAACCTATAATTTTATCCCCAGTTTATACAATTCAATAAAACTATTAGGAGTCAAGGTAACCCCACCTATGGTAGAAAATATTTAAAACTCATACTACCCTTTTTTATATACTAACCCTTTAGGTAATTCCCTCAAGAGTTCAACACCCAAGAAACCCATGAGGTCATGTCAGATATCAGGGAATATATAAAATTATACCTATGGAATTACATCGATGGGATTAATTATTTTACCACACCATTCTACCCTAACCATTTTTAACTCAAACCCCTTTCCTGGAAACCATGGTCCATCCTACATACACCAGATTCACACTCGTTGAAGAACAAGTCACAAAACACCCTTTTTCTAACACCATTTCTTAAGAAAATCATTTATTTAAAAAATAATCCCTCCTTTACCATAAATACCCATCCCAACCAAGTCTAATTCTATATATAATCTATTTATTAAGATGAAACTTTCACACATAATTTGTAACGACCCAAATTTTTTTTAATGAAAATTCCTCTTGATCTAATTAAATGTCTTATTATGTAAAATGGTTACATAAAACATATACATTTCCTTGGTTTTATGTTATTGGATTTTAAAATATCATTAAGAATTTTTATTATTATAAATATATCCATTGAAGAGTGATCAGATGATTAGTATAAATATAAGGCTTTAAAAAATCAAATTTACTCAAAAAAAGGAAGTGAGGGCCTCATCCAGTAAAATTACCCCATATGGAGCCCATTTTTCAAAGCTCGAAAAGGATGTATCATCACTGGTATTTTCTCTTTAACAAGCCCAAGCTGAGCTTCAACGTATTAATCTTGAATAGAATCACCTATGAGAGAAGTGGAAGTTAATCAAGATTACCACCTGAGAGATGTTATCTGATCCACCCCAAGTGTCTATCACAATCACACACCTTAACCATTAGTATTATGCAGGTGTTATAAGGGGTTATGTAACAAGACCCTAGCACTATAATTATGTGCATTATTTTTTTATAGAATAAAAAATATACATTCATATTATTATGTTTTACATTGAAAATGGTTTTTAAACCACAAATAGTATGTTTAGTTAATATTCAATTAATAAATCTATTTTTATGAATTAATGCATTTTTATAATAAATAATATTTTAATTAAATATTATTAAAAAATCTATGTTTATTAAATATAAATTATAGTATAAATTTTAAGAATACAATTTTAATTTTTATTAAAGTTTGAAAATTGTTTTTGTCAAAACCCATGAATTTTCAATAAATATTGTTTTTTATTTTAAAAGTAAAAATGAACATATTTATAAATTATTTAGATAAAATGAAATTATTTTTGGATTCAGGATGTCGAAATTATCCAACTATTATTTTTTCATAGTTTTCTAAGACAGTTGAATGTTTGGGTAAAGATTAAACAAAGTTTAAATATATAATGTGTTTGATGACATGACTAATGATGTAATAAAATACTATATAAGGTATATTCATCCAATATATGTTTTAACTTTAAATTAATGTGACTTTAGATTTTTTTTATTAATGTTATGGTGCTTTAGTGGATACACCCGGACTTATAAAATATTTTAACTTTTTAAAATTATTTCCTTGAGATTATGACTCAAATCCACATAAGAAAGCCTAATATTTTTAGAAGTTCATCCATTTTAATTATAAAATAATTTTTTTCACACCCATTTGAAAAAAGCAGGGGCAAAAACCATTGCACGGTTTGTGGTTTTTATTGTTTTAATGTGTAGTGTCCAAAACCTAAATAGTAAATAATTCCCTCTCCTTTCCTATACAAAACCACTAAATCTCCCATTAATATTCACTCAAAAAATTTGGATCTTGACATACCCCTTCCCTCCTCTCTATAAAATCCTTACAAGGTGACCAAAGATACCTAAAATCCCGTCTAAATCCTCTACCAATCCTTTGGGATCACACTTCCAAGTAAGGGACTTCTTCCATTCTCATTTTTTTCCAAATTTTTTTATGCTATTATACAATTTTATTTTCAATTAAAAAATTTGGGTTATGATTTTTCAACAAACCCATACTACCATACTTATGTTTTAATGATAAGATACCTCTTTATCTCTCATTAATTTCTCCCATGTACACCAGTTACCATACCAAAATTCCATAAGTAATTTCTCTCTTCTCATTTACATTCAAGAAATTATTTTATATTATGCATATAAATTCCATTACATATGTTGGGGTATTATGTTCCATGACCCCCTTATTTTCCATTTAATTTATAAATAATGAGATACTTATTTCCCTCTCATCAACCCATTTTATGATTTTTATTTGATGTCGTTATGCTGCCAAAGTTACACCAAACTTTCCCATACCAGAATCATCATGTAAGTGAATATCATGCCATTTCTTAATCATGGGTATTAACCTTTATTCACATGTACTTTCTGATTGAGGAATTATATTTATTTATTTCACATATCTTATTTGTGGAATAAATTATGATGTTTAATGAATCCATGTTCTATGATCCATGTAACACACATATGCATTAAATGAAATGTTTAAGAAGGGTGTGCCCTGATAGTACTTTAATGAATTGGGGAAAGATTAGTATCATGATATGTCATGTGAAATGAGAGTTTACTCATTCTAATTCATGTTCAATTAGGGTTTACTCATTATCCATGTGCAATTATCCTTGACTCATGCTAATATCATGTTAAATGTTGTTGCCACATTTCCATGTTATTATAATCATGTTATATCATTCCTTTATGTTCATGTTTACTTTACCTACCTGAATGGCCCGAAGGCCTTAATTTTTATTGATTTTTTGATAACCCCCCTTTTAAGGGATGAAGGGTAACCCTTACAAGTCCCGTAGGCTTAGAGATTACATGGGCCGCAGGCTTAGGAGATTACATGACCCGAAGGTCTTAGGGAATTCAACTAGACTATCTACAAGGAACCAGCCCTCCCCAACATCTGCATCCTGATAGTAGCTCTCCACATTTGCATGATCGCCTGGCTCGGGTTCCCGTGAAAGCATAGGCTAGTACCGATGTCATAGTCACACCCTCTCATTCTGACAATCCATTTGGTTCTGCTCTGGTGAGTTCACCTGCTCTGAATCCTCTTCTGGGGCTGCTCCTTTTTTTAGTGTGTATGGGGCCTACATTCTTGTGGCCCAAAGTCCATATGGTGGACCTAAGGCCTTAAGGTGGCCCGAAGGCCTTTAGAATCAACTGGCCCGAAGGCCTTGGGTGGCCCGAAAGTCTTGCAGGACCTAAGGACCAAACTGGTGGCCCGAAGGCCCATATGGATGAATAGTTCTAGCTGCTACAGTACTGCTAAAGTTCTTCTACAATACTACTACAATACCCAGAAATATTCCTCCACCCGGATTTGATCTCAGGTCTCTTGGACGCACCTAGCGAGTCCTCACCAATTGGGATGAGTCTCATATGCTCATGTTTCCTTTCTGTTCCATTGATATTCCTGTAGCCTAAAATGTATTTTATTATTCATGTTATACCTTTTTTACTCTTTTATTGGGATTTATATCTCACCTTGTTCTTATGTATTTCCTTAGGCTATCCCATGTGATGCTAAGTACGAAGGAATATTGTGTTCATGTAAAATAACTTTTCAACAAATTTGTTGTATTTCATGTCTTAAGTTATTATTTAATGTTCATAATTTCTCAATACACTAGACCCCTTGATCCTCAGAGTTTTATTAAGTGAAATTTTATGTAATAAATCCTTTTTAAGTGTTTAATAAGTAGAAGGGTTGTTATATGTGGTATAATAGGATAGGTTTAGTTATTTTTTGGATTTGGATTAGAAAACCCTAGTGAAAGCCATATAGATAATACTACGTATAATAAAAACCTCCCAAAATTTTGGTGAGTATAGATTAAGTGGTTTATCAATAAAATACATCCCTGTCTAGAAATGAACAAGTAGAGGTGGCTCTAGAATAGATGTATCTTGGGGTAAAACCCAAAAAACAATCTTTGAGATAGACTTGAACGGGAACTATTGCACAACAACGGGTCTTGCAGCACTCTTGGTTAGACACTCACGGGGGATATTCCTTGGTAAATTCATAATCTTAGTATAGACCATTATTAAGGTAATTAAAAAACTTCCATGAAGAATATATGATGGGAAGTAGATAATGGATAAGATAGATTGAAGCTAATAAATTCATAAGTTAAGAAAATAAATGTAATTTATAAGTTATCCTTTTTTGTCTTTGGAGTCCCCTTTATGTGTAACTTTCCTTTTATTCCAGCCAATGGCTAGTAATAGGATGACTCGGGCTCACAATCGATGTGAAGATCAATGTGATGATTGTTCCAATGAGATGCCAAATCTGATGGCAGTAGGAATCACAAACTTTGTCACAATACTCCCTCAATTAACTCATGTTTTGAATAGAAACATGGGTCAAGAGGATCTTCCAACCCCCCCCCCCCCAAAGAAAGAACAAGATGCAATCGATAGCTTCATGAGAAAAAGGCCTCCTACTTTTAATGGATCATCTGATCCCTCAATCATCAAACATTGGATCAATTCCATTTAAATGATCTTCTCAATCCTTCAATGTTCTGAACAACAAAGGGTTCTTATGGATACTCATCGTATAGAGGGTGAAGCTGATCAATGGTGGACATTAATCCCTTCCTTATACCGTTGATAAACCTTCTCTGAGAGTTTTAACTAGATATTTGAGATAATAGAGGAGTGAAAATGTGGTAACTAGACAAATTACTAAGATTTCACAACCATTTTACACTCATGTTGACTCACATATAACTATTGTATAGTTCTTTGAAGATGATAAACTTTTTGAGGTAGTAGATAATTCCTCATAGTATAATGATTTTTCAAATATTAATTAGCATCCACAGTCCCTGCTAATTTTACCAAGGAATGAACTCAAAGTCTTAGATATTATCAATTATAGTATATTTGGGATGACTCATAATTTTAGAGGATTTTTACTAACTAAGTTCTTCATCATTGTGTCCTTGATCATGATTTCAACTCAATTTTGATATTATAGTATGCCATGACTTTTTGGGGTTGCTTTGGCTCTCAACACACATCATGAATTATCTTATAACCAATAATTTTATAACACCCAAAATTTAATTATTTAATTAATAATTTTTGATTTAATAAACAATATTATATTTCACTTAAATTTATCCAAGAAATGTATTAGTACATATGTTCTCAAATAGTTTTTTTAGGTGAATAGTGAAGAATATTGGTTTTACAAAATTGTCTCTTTTATAGAATTATAATGGAATAATAAAAAATTTAAGGTTTATAAAACCTTTTTAATAGACCAAATATACATTTATGAATTAATATAATTCATATAAAAATATAATTTTGAACTTAGATTTGTATTCTTAATATTTTGGAAATCTGAGTAATGATTTTTATCAAATAAAAACATGTTTTAGTTATTCTCTTTTAATAAAGAATTTATAAGGATAATTTTAGTTTTACTTTTGTTTTAAATATAAATAATTATAATTTTGTTTAAAATAATCCAAATAATTCCATTTTAATCAAAATTAAACTTTTTTTTGATGTAAAATCATTTTTAAACATAAGACATTATTTTATGGAAAATCGTTTTTCATCACATTTTTTGGTTTTGTTTTTAAAATAATTTATAAAAATTATAGAAATAAAATTTGATAAAATTTAGTCCATATTTTTAATCATTATGTATAAATATTTTAATGAGTTCACTTTAATTTTTTGGTCACTTAGAATAGTAAATTTCGTGAAAATTTGGTTACCACGATAAGAGTTAAAATGGGTTTAAAAGGGAAAAAAAGTCATAAAATATTTATAAATTTTTTTGGATAGTAATATTTCGAAACTATATCATTTTCTATTAGAATATGAGTCATTTTAGAGATATATTTATTGAGTAATACATTAATATATTTAAATCTTTTGAAATATTTCATGTGTGTCCTATCCTTTGCTTATAAAATGACACCACATCTCATATTTTATCCACACATAAAGATCCAATTAGCTCATCCAATACCTACCAAAATACTTTCCTAAAACCCATAATCTTTTTCTAGAAATTTTGGTTTTATTATAATACCATATTAATATGGATTTAGGTATAAACCTATAGTGGCTTTCCAAAGAAGAGGTATCGTTCTTAATAGAGTGTTTTATTTTTATTTATTATTTACCCTCCATCAAAACTATCCCAAAAATTATTATATAATAACATAAGTAACACCCACACACTGAAGTGTACTTATTTTTATGTTAAAATCTTTTTCATCTACTTATCCATATAATGGAAAATAAACACCTTTTATGTGTACATGTGGACTACTGCCTCACAAGGAGATGTATTTCGTTTTCTATCACCACCATTCATGTTTGGTTATTATGATGGATACTATGTTTATATATTATATTTATGACAAAATTATTATTTTTTAAATATAATATATCATTTACCTTCTTACCCTTCCACTAATTAAAAATGATAACATTACACATGTAAATGTTTGTGTTGATTACATATTGAATTTTTATTCATTCCTTTCATATAATGAATACATTAGACTTATTAAGTGAATAGGTGGGACATGATATAGATAGCCCCTATAGGAATCAGTATGTCTCATGATTCTATAATTATAATATATCATTTACCTTCTTACCCTTCCACTCATTAAAAATGATAACATTACTCATGTGAATTTTTATATTGATAACATATTGAATTGTTATTTATTCATTTCATGTAATGAATTGATTAGACTTAATAAGTGAATAGGTCGGGAATGATATAGATAGCCCCTATATGAATCATTTGGTCTCATTAGACAAATTATTCTGGTTATTTGGAATACACCTTACCTATTTACATATAATGTCTTGGCACCAGGCCTTGACGGTAAGATTATGATGTTTGAAATTATGAATTATATCATTATAAAAATATTTATTGTTATCCATGTGATTATTTTTGTTTCTATATCATCAATTTATTTATAACCATTTTATGTTATTAGTTATATATAGTTTTTAATTAATTTTTCTCTCTTCTATACTATTCATGCATTATTTATTCTACGATATATTTTGATGTCATTTTTCCCTTACTGATCATATTATCTCACTCTTTATTTTGCTTTCCATTCCCTAGGATACAAATAAGGGATCTAGGATTGGTTTTTGGGTTTTAATATAGGAAATAATAAATTCCTCATATCTTTCAAGATTTATTTCATGTTTTCATATGTAATGTGAGGATCATATATGTATCTAATCTCCCAATACTACTAAACTATTTAATCATTCGAGTTGTGAACCATTTTATTTTGTTCAAATAAAGTAAACTAATCATCAAATATAGATTACTAGAGTGGGGGTGTTACAATTTTATTGCACCATGTTTTTCAATAATTCTCAGCAGATTTTTAGGTTATGTGAACAATTTCAATTTGTATATAATGGCTTAAAGATTATCCATGTGATTATTTTTGTTTCTATATCATCAATTTATTTATAACCATTTTATGTTATTAGTTATATATAGTTTTTAATTAATTTTTCTCTCTTCTATACTATTCATGCATTATTTATTCTACGATATATTTTATGTATGTGGAATTGAATTTATAGGATAAATACATAGTTATTTTGGTTATGCTCACATCCTATTAGTTATTAAATATGTTTTTAAATGGGTAAATAAAATTTCAATAGGAATATAAGACTCTCGAGGGGTAGTGGAATTTGTGATATATTAGATATTTAGCTAGATTTATTTATCGAGGGTCATCATTGGTGATCAATGTTATCATTTATATAATCACAAAATGATATCCTTGCCCAAAAAAATTTGGGATTTCTCATAAATATTATACTAAAAATCTTCCTCTAATAAATTTATAATCAATGGTTTTAAATAATAAAGTTAAGTATATATTGGAAAAATGTTATAACCAAACATGAAAAATTAGAGTATGCATTCCAATGATGCACTTTGGGCATAACATTCTACTTTTAAAACATGTATTAAAATTTCCACATCTAGAAATATTTTGGGAAATGATTTTCACTGACCTATAGAGGTAGAACATTATGGATGTTGAGTTGTTAAATATTGTATTATGAATCATTAAAATGCAAGTAAACATAAGAAATTATAGAATGTGGGGTTAGAAGAAATTTAGAGTGATATATTTGAGAACTCCCATATTTAAAAATTGAATTTGAAAGGTATAACTTTAATATTAGTGAGAAGGCCCTCAAATGTAATTCCAAGATAAATCTCCTAAAAGTTAAGCTTCATTATCAATTTATCATTCCTTAAATTTTTACTCATTTTTATCCACTAGACGCTGTATAATTTTTTCAAGATCTAAGTGGAAAATCATTTACCATTAAAGGGAGGTGTCTTTGATAAATATATTTCATTAAAAACTCTTTCAATTAATTTTTTTAACTAAAATATACCATAATGACATACCCTAGGTCAATATCTCAATGATGTTTACTAATTATGAACTAGTTTATCTATGTAACATTATTTACAAGTATATGAATAACATGGGGGTTTGAATGAAAAACAATGAAAAAATAAAATATAATTTATTTTCATTTCGTAACTGATGAAAGATACCAGGTTTTAGAATTTGTACCTTAGCAAGGTTAAACTAGAGTGAATCTTCCTTCCATGACAAATAATTCCTCTCAAAGAATTCCTTTCGATGTAATAATCACAATTATGAATCAAAAAACATAAATGTTTAAAGATATATAGAGATCTTATTACAACCACTACAACATAATCCATGCTCCCATGGGAACATATTATAGATTAAAACCCACTCATTAAAGGTTCAATTGAAAACACTTCATCATCATAACCTCAACCAATGGTTAATAAACATAATTAGTGACTAAAAAATTGATTTCATTCATGTATGGTTTGAATTCAAGAGACAAATTCTATATAATAAGATATATTAAATGATTATATTCTAATTGTTCAACATAAGGGAATTATATAAAGGATGTTTAAGAAATTTAATCTTTTTCTAATGAAAATGATCTTCGTCACTATATGTATTACAAACTTCAAAAAATTACAGTAAGAGAATAAAATGTAATACCGGGAAAATAAATCACTATGGATCTCTTGAATTTTGGTCATATGTGAGTTAAGATTGAAATCATGCTAATAATCAACTCAAACAAAATTAAAGTGGATGAATTTTGAAGAGAAAATAAATACAATAAAATAATTAAAATATTAAAATCCTTCCTTTAAGTTGAATGAGACTTAGGTTTGGAATCCCCCTATCCCCCTTGAAATCAAATGCTGGGGTCTATAACTTAATTCAAGAATGAGTCCCTCATAATAAAGTTCCTCTATCATGAAACTAAATCCCAAAAATACTAATGAATAATTAAATGTAGAATAATTAAATCTCCCCAAATGAATCATCAAACCATTTCCAATATTATAGGCACTTGAAGGTATCTCTCCTTTATCATCTCCCTTTGATCCTTCATCTGATTTAGTTATAATAGAACCATAACATTGATTTCTTTCTTTAGTTATAATTTTCCACCTCATCATCTTCCCATTATTGAATCATGAAAAGTCTCAATGAATAAATATTCCTCTAGTGTCCATGAACAAATTGGTATAATCTATACCATCAATCATAGGGCCCTCTGGTAGAAACTCATTTGTCAGAATCTAAGGATTCTCAATGGTTCCTTTGAATGTAATTATTTATCATCTTGGCTAGCTTGATCATTATTATATGTGATTAGTTTAGTTATTTCTATATGAGAGTTCAATAGCTACCAGATCATTCGTATATGAGATCTCAATAATATTTTTTTTGTGAACTTTGATTTAATCCTAAATAGTTTGATGTCCAACCTCTTAATCTCACGTAGCTCATGCCATGGTCGGTTCAACTTATGTAGACTCGTGAATTGATAGTTCATTCTAATGTGAGGATCTTGGTTGAGAAATAATTTTGACATGAGAACTCATTTGTGAAGTTAATCCCAAATGATCTTTTAGTTATGGCTTTAAATTTGACATTCCTCACTCCCTTATTAAATGATTCACATGAAATATATCCAACAACTATGTTAACCTGATGCAAGGACTTTTTCAAACATAATATATGGGAGAAATAGTTAATAACACATGATATTTTCCCCCTATTTTATTATCACAATAATTTTATAGATTCAATTTAACACATTCTTAATTGTCGATCTTTGGAATTAAACCTGTGTGACTCTTGTAAATTATCAATTTACTCTTATATATCTAAAAGGTAAATTATATGTCACAAATTATTCAAAAAATATTTGACACACATTATAAAAATTGATGTTCTGAACAATTAAAAGTTAAAACAAACAAAATTTAACTTTTATCGCAAAAATATATCAATTTCACATTTTAGCCATAATTTACAGTTTTTATCGAATTTGTCAATTATCATCAACTTTTTAAATAAAAGTAAGTAAAAATAGGTAAAAATACAATGTTGAAAACACATAAAATAGATCCACATAGAATTATCCCAAACATATTAATCACCTATCCTCAAGTAAACAACAATCATATCTAGTAAGATATAAAACATAAGGTCAAATTAAATTATTATTCTATGGAGATGGAATGTTTTAAAATGATCATATCTCACTACTACAAATCCTGAAATGAATAGTGGTGGTCTTTATCAGCACTGATTATAGTCCGATTTATCAGTTCTCAATAAAAATGCTAATAAATATCACCCTTTATCAGTGGTTTTATTTAGCACTAATAAAGGGTGGCTGTTATGAGCACTTTTGTTTAGCGCTAATAAAGGGTTTTTCTACGTGCCTTCATCCCACATCTGACATTCTATTTATTTGGGAATCACTTTATAATTCTGGGCCTTCCACCATCATAGTTTTCCAAGGCTGCGGGGAATCAGCACCCGCATACAATATACCACACATGATCCTAACAGTCTGACCCCAACATGTGTCGGCCCACCTGCCGAACCGACATACCAAACCAATATACATCGGGCCTCACACATGTGAGCTAATACATAGCCCAACAACCTAGCCTCCCCCAATTTTTTAAATACTCTAATTAAAAAAATATAATTATTAAAAAAATAAAATAATTAATCAAATAAAAATTAAAATTGAATTAATTAAAAAAACATAAAAAAAATATTAATGAAATAATTATCCGAAAAAATTAATAATATATATATATATAATAGTAATATATAGAATATATTTAATATAAATATATAAAATGAATAAAATCTAATAATTAAAAAATTAAAAAATAATAAATTTCAAAAATATGAAAACAATTATTAAAAAAATTAATAAATTTTACATATATATAGTAATTAAAAATAATAATAAGTATTATATATTAAATATAAATATATAAAATTAATAAAATGTAATAATTAGACAAATAAAAATTAAAAATGAATAAATTTCAAAAATATTGAAAACATTTTTAATGAAACAATTATTAATAAAAATGAATAAATTTAATATATATATATATATTAATTATAAATAATATAAAATGTTATATATATTAAATATAAATATTTGAAATGAATAAAATATACTAATAAAACAAATAAAAACTAAAAATGAATAAATTTCAAAAATATAAAAATTTTATTAATAAAACATTTATTAATAAAAATGAAAAAATTTAATACAGAGACACACGCTATTTAATTATTTTAAATTATATATATATATATATATTAATTTTTATATTTTTCATATTTCTTTAATTTTATTCCTTTTAAATATTTTTACATAATTAAAAAATTATTTCATATATAGAAATATATATTAATATATATACACAAACTATTTATATTTTTTAAATTTATATATATTTAAATATATTGATTTTTTTTAAAATCATTTGTTTAATATTTTTTAAAATTTATTCATTTTTATATTTTTATTCAATATTTGGTATTTATTAATTTTTAAATTTTTTGGACTATTCATTTTTAATATTATTTATTCATTAATAATATTTATTTTTTAAATATTTTTGTAATTTTTTCATTTTTCATTTTTCATTTCTCTAGATTTCTATAATTTTATCCATTTTTTATATTTATTAATTTATATTTACTTATTAACATTTAAATTTTTTAAATGGTTTTAAAATATATATATATATATAGGTGTATTCATTTTAATTTTAACATATATTAATTTTAATTTTTTTTAATTATCTATATAATTAATAACACTTGTTTATTTTTGTAATGTTTTTGCAATCTAGTGAATTTTTAATTATCAGATTTCACACTTTTTCAACATTCATATTCTTTTATTATCATTTATTATTATTTATTCACTAATAATGTCCCTTATTATTTTATTTTCATTATAATTTAACCAGTTTAAATATTTTTTCTTTTAATATTTTTTCTAATTTCTTAATTTTTTAATATTTAATTATACATATTTTTTACTTAACATTTAAGGTTTTTAATATGGTTATAATGTACATATTTAATATGTATTCATTTCATTTTATAATATATATTCACTTTTAATTTTTTTTAAATAATTTATATAATTAACAAAACTCATTCAGTTTTTAAAAATTTTTGAATTCTATTCATTTTTAATTATCAAATTTCACACATTTATAACATTCATGCATTTAAGATTATATATTCAATAATACTGTTAATTAATTTTTACCTGTTAAATTATATATTCATTTTTAGTATATATTCGTTGAATATTTTTAATGTATTTTATATATTTTTTATCTTTGGTTTCTAAAGAGATGTGTTAAATATAGGTTTTGTTAGTGCTAATATATATCCTTATTTTTTTATAATTTTAATAATTAAAAAACTTATCCATTTTTTAATTATTTTTAAATTTTATTCATTTTTAATTATTCAATTTCACTCATTTCTTAAAAAGTTTCTATTTAATTATAAATAAATATTTATTTATTACAATAATTAAAATAATAAATAAATATATTTAAATAATATATATATAATTATATGAAAATATTTATAATTATATAGATATGTTTATAATTATATACAAATTTTTATAAATATATTTAAATATGTATTTATTTAAAATTATTATTAATAATATATATCTATAATTATATTTATAAATACATGTTTATAATTATTTTAATATATTGAGAATTAAATAAAAAAATTATTTCCCTATAATTCTATTTATTTGTATTTATTTATAAATACATATTCACAATTATTCAAATATATTTATAATTATATAATTATTTATTTATAATTATATACATTTATATTTATTATTATAAAAATTTTATTTTTTGAAATTTTATTTTTAAAAATTAATTATAAAGGTCTTTATGTTTGATTTTTTAATATTGTTAATGATATATCTTTATCAGCGCTAAAATTTTACCTCTACAAAAAAACTCTTTTTATTAATTCTTTTTAGAAAGGGCTACAAAAACTGTTACTATCATTTAAATATAACCCTAATAGGGTTGTTCATATCTCATGTTGTTCAAGATCTCGTGGAACTGAAACATTGGCATCGCTTCCATCAAACATCTCAAATGAATCATCACATTCAAAACCCAAGGTATTCAACTTGTGATCCACCATTTAAGCTCTTACGTTATTTCATCATTTTTAGTTCTTTTTTTGTTTTTAAATTTTTCCAAAGGTTTTGAACATCCTATATCATTGTTGTTCCACCCACTCCCTCAAATTGACATTTATTTTCCCCCAATCAACCTTATGATTTAGCGATCCTACATCAACTTTGTGTCATGTATGGCTACCAGTTGATAATCCAACACACACCATCCCACAATCGTGGATTCTAATGGTCCTGAAACGTGCCTCTTCATATATTTCTTTTCTTGTGTCGATTCATGCTAAATATTTTCTCCTCTATTGACTCCTCCTTCACTATCCTATCTTGTGTGGTTTCCTTTCCCAAATTAAAGACACTTGTTTCTTCCAATTCAAATATAATTTTTCATTTTATATTTTTTACTTTCAAAAAAAACCAATCAAACTTGGATGTATTTTTTTCATTCCATTTAAAAATAAAAACACTCACCTTATCAAAATTTTTCATATTCTACCTCCTTGCTATAAAATCCCCCATACCCTCCACCCCCAATCCAATACTCTATATAACTCTAATTAAGCATTAAAATTGGGTTGTTATTTTTTCAAAAACCAAGTCAGGTCGTCATCCAACTTAGCACCCGACCCAACATGTGGAAAGGCACGAAGGGTGTTCCTAATCCCCATAGGCTAGAAAAAGTGCCCAGGTAACAAATAAAAAAAGAGGGAATGATTTACCTAAATTAACCATGTTAAAATAAATTACAAAACGAAAAATCCAGATCTAAAAAATCCCATAAAATGTGCCTTTAACAATTTCTAAATTTTGAGTTTACAACTAAAACAAAAAATCAAAAAGTAATGTGACATAAATGGAAAATAAATCATTTTTCCAAACCTCTGTAAAACAATAGGTGAAACATCCTCAATCCTCCACCACCAAGATCCACAATAAGAGCCACTAGAAACCTAATCTTCCAACACTACATGTCTTTCCTTAACAAAAAAAATATATAATAGGGTATGCATACACCCAAAGGGGTATACAGGGTCTGAGCCAAAGCCCAATAGGATTCCACCCAGATAAAATATTCCATCAACTAAACATTAATTAAAAAATAAACCGGTAAGTTTTATAATGAAATAAATGCGAGAACAATTTTAAGGAAAATAAATTTAAAGAAAAATAACTTTGAATAAAAGAAACTTTAAATGGAAGGCAACATTAAATAAAACACCCTTTTTTATTAAATTCCCAACCAACCATTCAGTATGTTGATGATAGGTGTAATATATCAAATGATCACTAGTCCTGGGAAAAACCCCAATTCACTAGCAACAGTGGGGCCCTAGGTACCTCGTATCTTATTGGAATGTTGTATAGAAACCACAAACAATGGATTTCTCATGCATGAACCACTAGAGAGGAGAAACATCCAAAATTATAGTGGCCTCAAATAATTATTCATGTTTATTTATTATTGTTGTCATCAATCCTGCTAAGTGAAGTCAGGCAAATCCACTTCTATATCACTATAATACTATTCCTAGTCCTCTCTACTAGATACTCGGGTTTCCCTTTTTGAGCTCAATAGTTTTTCACATGTCACATAATATCACTTACATAGTTCATCAACCAAACCAAGCATTACATATCACAATCCACCACTTGTATATAAAAAAAAAATTTTAAAACATACGCACACCAGAAAATTTCCCAGACATGCTTCTCACCTTTAATATAATTTAATAAACCATTATAAAAATTTATAAAAAAAACATTCAATAAACACCCCAAATGATTTTACACCCAAAGTTATCCTAAAAACCTCTTTAAAAAAACTACACATCAATGCTACATCAAAACAAAATTTCCATCCCACATATAGTTTAATAAACCAATAGCATGGTTGATAAAATGAAATCAAATAAAACACAATCAATTTGTCTCTTTAAAAATTAAATTCATGCTCAATCATACCAAATACCACTTTTTAATCACCTGAATAATTTAACAATTAATTTAAACAATGTATAAATCATTAAAAAGTGTAATAACCAATGTTTTCACCAAAAAAATACTCGGCTTCATATAAAAAACCAATTTAAAACTAACCACAAATCATAAACATATCAACACATTATTTTCACCATTTACATAATTTAAATAATCATTCAAAAAATCTTTAGAATGACTCCAAAAGACACAACAAACTTTACGCACAAAATATAATCAATTTCTCATAGAAAAATAATTTTTAAACTAAACGAACATCAAGAAAATTTTCAAAAACCACTCCCACACCTCAAACATAAATTACAGAACATTCAAAAGATACAAAGAAGGATAATTAATTTTTCAAAAAATGGTTAAGTATGGAATCACCAACCTCGGTTGGAGAAAACCCTTAAACATGGTTCGAATCACCAATAAAACCCTAGCCGCACCCCAAGAGATCATCATCAGACCCTAACAAAGAATGGTTTATCAAAAGTAGAAAGATAAAACCATATATAAAGATTTTTAACCCTAAAAAAACCCTATACCCAATGGAAAAACATACCCCCTAATGAATGAAATAAAAAACCCAAAAAAATAGTAGAGGCCTACCCTGAGGGAGAGGGTTCGGCGGCAGGGTCGCATGTGGGAGGGTAGTCAGCTGGGGTTGCAGTCATTGGATAACTGTCATCCATTAGGGGGTTCATGCTGGAGAACTTTCTGCTGGTAGGGGTCATGCCAGAGAATTGTCAGCCAGCAGGCAATCGCATTGATAACCGTCAATCCAAAGAGAGGCCGAACAAGGAGAGGGAGGGTTCTTGGCTTAGAGGGCGGCGCACGCAGTAGTAGGGAGGAAGAGGGGGGAGATGGGATGGAGAGGAGGGAGGATAGGGTGTGTGGAAGAGGGGAGAGACGATAAGGAAACACAAAAAAATTAAACCTAACTTAGAACAATAATAATAATAATAATAATATCAATACTAATTACATTATAAATATTATATTCCTATAAATAATATTAATATTAATATTAATATTATTAAGAATAGTATTAATATTATTATTTATTGTAATAATAATAATAATACTCTCAATAATAATAATAATAATATTATTATTATTATTATTATAACAAAAATTCTTTAAATTTTATTCTAGCATTTTCCATAATTTTATTTTATTCTCATTTTAATGAGTTTTTTTTAATGATGGGAAGTTGTGTGGTTACCCTGTACGACTCAAGAGACCGTCTGCAGACTGTGCGGTGGCTTCTTCCCATTCTAGAAATGGTTGCATAGGTACCTAGGCTGACCGCATGGCCTCTGCTAACCATGCGGTGTTCGTGCACCAGACTAAAATCCACCATGTTTCTAAACATCAAAACTAGACCAGGACCCAAACACAAACTTTGACAAAGTCATATCAAAAATTCAAACCCATCATACCTGGTTCCAGAGAAAAGCAATTGAGACCCAACACAGGCTAAGGCCAAAGCTAAAATAAAAACTCGTGTGTGATAATTCTCCCCACCATAATTCTTTCTGCGCCCTAAAATCCATCCCAATATTTCATAGAAAATATAACCAGTACACCCTCTTAGCTCAAATAGGTTCCTAAAAAACAACACAAGAGATAAGAAAGAACACTATCAACAAAGAGAAAGGACTTTCAAAATAGATGTAGGAGACCAAAAATGGACTCCCCACTAAGTGACACCCACCCCCAAAAGTGAAAACACCTCTATTTGATCGATCAAAGGAAAGTATCCTCTCACCATACACAATCCAAAACCCTGATACAAACACCTTAAACATTATTGAGAATATCATGCAGCCCATCAGAAATGAACAATGAATCCTAATTACTAACACGGGGTGGCCTAAATGGATTCCCCACCATAAGAAACAACCTACATCCAAGGAGGAACCAGGACACTAACATTGAGAGGCATGAACGGACTCCCCACCACAAGTATTAGGCTGACACAATTTCATTATAGTTGAACTTTTAGCAAGACCCACGATGGGTATCCCCACCATTTTAACTAAGCAACTTAACTGAATAACACACAATGATATGATAACCCCTACAATGATCCAATACCCACTACAAGGTGACTGATGATAGAAACTCTAAAGAAAATAGAAAACTTTACACAGCCCACCACTCCTGCAGGTCATCACCATTCTCAGATGAGCATAGATCAAAACTAAAATTGAAAAAATTTACAAGGTTGTTCATACATAGATAACTACACAGAGTTTCACACCTATAAGGGTATAAGAACTGAGGTTCACGAAAGTGATACAATAATGCCTTTTTATAACCAAGGAGGATATCTTCCACCCATGAGGAACACAATGAAGAAATAGGGTCCCTATGTATCTTTTCACCAAATGGGCCGCTCAGAACGAGATAGATACACAGGATGTTTAAATTGTCTTCATGTACCATAATGAAGATAGACACTAGACCAAGGTCCTTTACACCCCTTAGGGTTTGTGACTATGTGATAGCTTCACTCTGGGGCCTATGGCTAGAGCCCTAATGTATGAAGAATCTCTCTATTCGTAGTTAGGAATTTAAGACTCCTAAATAGAAATTATCTTTATAGTTCCACATGCAATCTCACTTCAATCAGACAATAACAACATAACACACACATCCCAAAACTAACTTGGTTTCAACATAAATCTTCACTGTGATGAGAACTTAAAGGATCAACCCTTTCACCCCGAACAAGAAACAATGAAAGAAGCATCACATGGAAGGAACCTTCATTTACAATGGAGGATTTTATGAATTCCTGAAAGATGAACACACTCTTATTAAAATAGAATCTCTTGAGAGGTTCCACAACATTCACCTTTTCATATTAAAGAGAACATAACTCTACAAGATACCACCATACATGACCCTTGTGACTAATAAAAACATTACAAGGAGAGGGACCATAAAATGAGCCCCAAGTTGCACATGATTCCTGCATATGGCCATAACAGCCTATTGCAACCAAACATTCCACACTAGTGGCCTACCATGAACGCTTTCTTAAACATAACCAACAAAATACCCAAAGGCCCTCTAAAATAGTAGCCCGCACTGAAAACTCCAGACTGCTTCCACCTTTCCTCACTAGAATTTTTTTCACCCCCTCTAGATAGGACCTTCCAACTTAAAAATGTTAAACTTTACCTTTTTTATCACATGACTTGAGGAATCTAAAACTTCATTAAACACCTCTCGCATATTCTCTCCCGCTGCGATAGGATCTGTTTGTCTGAAAAAATAAGAGGTGGACTCAATTCCTAAATATCAAGAAAGGATTCCTTAAATTGATCAACAAGATGATCTACCAATAGAGAATCATATGTATCCACACTTCAATCATGTGTTATCTCTTTATGGGGGCTCATACTATCCAATGATTGCAAATTCAAGGACCCAATAAAACTTGCCCTTTGGCTAAAACATACCACAGATAGACACCAAACACACAAAAATGAATACAACTCAAAGGTATCCCAAACATTTATCTAGAAAAACCAATTAACCATTACCTCAAACTGACTCATCAAAAAAACAAAACTATAAATATCTCCCAGTAAGAAGAGAATTCAAACCTGAAATACCTTGAAATTAATAATCTAAAATCATAAAGAAACTCACCACACAACTATGGACTACCAAGAACTATATTTTTTATTTTAAAACACATTTGAAAATAAAATAGGGTGTGTGGGTAGTACATTCACCAACGGTGCCTCATGAAGTCTCACACATTCCCTTCCTCATGCCAAACCAAGTACTATTCCACTTTCTACATATATTCCATGCATTTGGTCACTCATGAGAGAACCAAAGGTCAAAATGAAACCATTTTCACCTTCCAAAATAAATATTAAATCCAAACTTCCATTTTCTCAAAATTGGTAGTCACAAAATTAAAACAAATTTTGAATCTCCCAAAACATTTTTAGAAAAATACCAATCCTTCAGATAAGAATTCACTTTCAAGCCTTACACGTCAATTTTTAAAACATTTCACCCACTTCAAAACCCATCTAGTTTCAAAACAACCACATTTTATCAATACCCACTCATTTTAAAACTCATTTATCCTCATTTAAAACAAGTTTCTATAAATTCATGAATCTTTTCAAAATCGCACTAATTACCAAATAAAAATCCTTTTTCAAACTCCAAACATAAATTTCTAACCATTTTATTCCATTAAAAACATGTTTCAATAGTTCATAAAATCCCATTTCATCAACAACCATTTAATTAGAAACTCATATTTTCCATTTTAAAACTATTTTCCAAATCTCCTTTGAAAATAAATTCCCCTCTTTCTGAACAACTAATTTTTCAAAAAACAACACATTTTGGATTAAAAAAAATACAATCCTAATGAAATCAACACCATTTACTCATATCATTTTATGAAAATAAACCTCTTCAAGTTTTTATTCAAAAATAATTCTAAAAACTCATTTTCCACTTATTGAAAATCAACCATCTTTACTCTAAAATCATGTTTTTCACAATTCCAAAATGTGTATTCTTAAAACAACCTTCAGAACCCAAGAAGACACCAAATAATGTAGGAGGAAACTAGTGTCAATGGGAAACATGGATATATGGTTTCCATCTGTATGCAAAGTGTACCACCATCACGGAGAGTATTCTTGGACAATTCCTTTGGCTCCACATGGATTACTAGGCCCTGAAACCTTACTGAGACCACTGACCCAACTCCCATTTCATTTTCCTATACATCATTTAACCACAAGAACAAAATAACTCTGATAAAACCAGAACTCCCCTAGTAACTCGATTTCTATCACGAGGTGTGCTAGCCAGGCACCCTACTCGTAATCATAATGTCAGGTCCTAAAAATCCAAACTCTGGTCTACCCACACTCTTTCCTAAGGAACAATACTAAAAAGAGAATAACCTCCTATGGTATCGTTTTTTCACGAACAAATTTGGGTCTCCATCCAACCTGGAACCTGACCCAGTCTTTGACAGGGCCTGAAGGGTGTTCTTGATCCCTATGGGTTGGCACAAGTGCCTGGGTATCAAATAAAACAAGAGGGAAAGATTTACCAAAATTATTAATATTAAAATAATCAACAAAAACCAAAATAAAGTATCTAAAAAATACAAACAAACGTGCCTTTAAAAATTTCTAGATTTTAATTTTACAACTAAAACAAAAACCAAAAAGGTATAAAACACAAAGGAAACTAAAACATCTCCCAAAACCTCTAGGGAACAAGAGGAGAAACATCCTCAAGATTCCACCACCAAGATCCACAACAAGAACCAAAATAAACCCAATCTTCTAACATTACACATCTTTACTTAACCTGAAACAAATATAAAAAAGGTTATGTATACACCCAATGGTGCATGCAGGGTGTGAGACAAAGCCCAATAGGATGCCACCCAGATAAAATATTCCATGAACTAAATATTAAATGACCAATAAACCTACAAGTTTAATAATGATTTAAATTCAAGAAAAATTATAAGGAAATAACTTTAAAGAAAATCAATTTTTAATAAATGAAACTTTAAATGGAAAGCAGTTTAAAATAAATAAATAGTAAAACACAACATTATTTTTCAAATTCCTAACCAACCATACCGTATATCGGTGGTAAGTGTGATATAGTAAATGATCAAAAGTCATGGTAAATAACCCAAGGAACTAGAAACATTGGAGTCCTAGGTACCTTGTATATTAGTGGAATGTGGTATAAAAACACAACCAATATCTTTTTCAGGTATACGCCACTAGAGAGAAGAAACATCCAAAATTATAGTGGTCTCAAATCATCATTCATATTTAGTCAGCATTGTTATCTTCAATCCTGCTAAGTGAAATCAAGACAAAGCCACTTTTGAATCACTTGTATACTAGTCTTAGTCTTCCCACCTAGATACCCAAGCTTCCCTTTTTGTGATCAATCAAGTTTCACACATCACATAATATCAATTACATAGTTCATCAACCAAACCAAGCATTACATATCACAATCCACCACTTGTAGCTAAAACCCCATTTTTAAAAACTTACTCACACCAAAACATTTCACAAATACACTTTGTTCCTTTTATATAATTTAATAAACTATTATGATAGTCTATAAAACAATTTCTATAAACACCCTAAATGTTTATACACAAAAAGTGAACCTAAAACCCTATTTAAAAAACAACCTCACATCAATGCTCTATCAAAACACAATTTTTATCCCACACATAGTTAAATAAACCAATCGCATGCCTTTTAAAATGACATAAAATGGCAGACAAGGGTTTCCACATAAAGATTACCCAATTTCACATAAAACTGTCACTTTAAAAATTAAATTCGTGCTCAATCATACCAAATACCACTTTAGCATCACATGAATAATTTAACAATTCATTTAAATAATTAATAAATAATTAACAATTATAGAAACCAAATTTTTCACCAAAACACACCTAGTTTCATATAAAAACACCACTTTAAAACCAACCATACATCATAACGATATCAAAAACTTCATCCTGAAACATCAAACTCATTACACCTAATTCTCGATAAAAACAACTCAGACCCAACCCAAGCTAGGAAAAAGGCTAAATTAAAAAGTGGGAGCTTCATAATTCAAAATCTAAAAACATTTATTAGAGAGAGATTAAGACAATGATTTGATTCATTTTAGTTTCATTAATATGTTATTATGTACTTTAACTATGAATATATTTAGAAAACGTTTTTAGAAAATCGAATAAGAAAATATATAATATTAATCATGTTAATAAATATTTCCAACTATTATTTTTATCATAATAATTTAATATATACAAGTTAAAATATTTATAGATTACCCCATAAAAAAATTTATAAGGTAGTTTTAAATTTTTATTTTTATAATTTATAGAGAGTGAACCTTTAAATAGAATGAAATTTATTTCATTAAATCATGGTGATTAATTTAATAAGAAAGTTTCATATCATTATTAAGAAGTTTAATTCACCTGATTTTTCATTTATAGTGCCCCAAATTTGTAAATTTTAACTCATAGTTTTGGATTCCCACATATAACCCCATTGAAGATTCCTTCCACTTTAATTTCAACATTAGTTTCAATTAATAAGTGGGTCTTTCTTGTCTGTGCCTTCTTTATTTTTTACCACTTAAATTCATTCTTACCACCATTGTAAATTTCTCACTCCAATTATATTAAAAGTATTTTTGAAAGATATTTTTATATAAATAATTCATAGGAATAAGTCAAATTGTTTGTAATATTTCAAATCATGAATGAAATAAAAAAAAGGAGGTGATTTGTTGATTAAAATAAGTGGTTGAAATAATAAATAATTTAAAATCTAAAAAAACATATAAATATATTGAATTAATACTAAAAATATAAGATTATGATAGAATCATTGATGTATTGACATCAATAGTAAAAAATATTAAGTGTAAATAAGTTTCAAGGTATGAAGTGACTATGAAAAGAAGAAAAAATGATTATCAAATAAGACTCTCCACTCCTCTTATGACATATATCAAATTTATAAAATTCATCATGTAATACAATGAAAAGGTAAAAGTAAAAAAAATTAAAGGATTCCCAAGGATTTCTTATAATCATCTCCTCCATATTGTTGTACTCCCACCTATTAAAGTTACAGAAACCCTTTTAGATTTATTGAATCAAAAATAAATATTATTTAGAAATATTTGATCAAAATAAGTTGTGTGAATACTTATATATATAGAAAAAAATTGAATTGGGACCAGCATTAGTTTTATATGAGGACTCCCATAACTCTATTAAAATATCCAATTAGATTTCCCTTCAATCATTATCTTAGTATCATGACCACCATTCAAAACATCCATATCTTCTTCTATCTCGTTTCATGATCTCTCTCGGTTTCCACTCTGAATTTTTTTTAGAGTTGATTATATCTATTTGTTCCACTGAGGTTATGTTTTTTAGGTGATCCCAAGTAGTTGGTATTATAATCCAATCATAAGTTTGATATGAGGCTTTCTACTGATCCCACCAGGACACTTCCTTAATTTTTTTTTAAGTTGATTGTTTTATCATTTGATAAAATATCATCAACTTTTGATACTAAGAAACTTATTAATGAAACACCACTTATCCCACCAAATACCATGTAAAGAAATGAATAAACAAAAAATAATCCCTCTTGTAAGACTCTAACCTAGAAAGATTATAAAACTATTCCCAGAATTACCGCCTTTTTCCCACAAAACATCAAATCAAGAACATAGAACAACATCAACATTTTTATCCTAGGTTGTTTCTATTCAAGTCCCCATTGTATAAAATTATAACTTTTCAAGAATCGTCATTGATAACATTTAAATTTTGGTTTACCCATGTCAGAATTATCTATAAATTTCCCATGTGATTATAAATATATTATGGGTATTTATATATTTTTTATTCAGAATGAATATTTTATAAACCTAATAATCTTGGTATAAATCAAAAATGGATTCACTCTAACCATATAGTAAAATTGTATGAATAAAGGGATAAATAGTTTATGATTTTAACAACAGATCATTCATACTACCATTCTCAAATCTATTTTCCATATTTACATTGTTGTTATTAAATAAAAATCATTATAGAAGAGTAGGAAGAACATTTTATTTGTCATATAATAGCTCATAGATAAAAATGTTGGACTAGACACAAAAAAAACTAAATGTACACACTGATTAGGATGATATTATTGTTTATACATCATTTTATATGAATAAATGTGTAAATAATTATAGAGATCATATGGAAGAAATAAATTTTGAAATTGAAGATAACCTTCATGATTGTACAAATTTGTTTTAAAAGTTAAATAATTGTTCTAAGAGACCATTTTATAGGTTTTACTAAATATATGACATTACTAGGTGTATTGAATTTATATAATTTGAGTGGTGGAAGCCAATGGATTAACATAAGATTTATAGAACTACTTGGTCTACTAAATGATATGATACTAGAAGAAAATGAAATTATTTGTAAAAACATATGATTCTAAATTAATTCTATATTGAATGGTAGTGATCTATAAAAAGTACATGATTGTCCAAATGATTTTTTATATTTTTACAAGGACCATGAATCACTCATAAAATGCATAAAGTGTGGTATGAATTGATACAAGAAAGATGAATCATATCCTTTTAAAGTTTTATGGTACTTTCCTATCATTCCATGGTTTGGATAACTATATGGATATCAAGAAACCCTAAGACAATTAACATGCCATAAAGATAAAAGAATTAAAAATAGGAAACTATGTCATTTAGTAGACTCTCCATAGTGGAATAAAATTGATTATGAGTATCTTGAATTTGGAAATTATTTAAGAAACTTCCATCTTATTTTATCGATATATGGACTAAATTCTTTTGGTGTATAGTGTAGTTTTCACAGTACATGGCATGTTATGTTGGTAAATTAAAACTTTCTATTGTGGTTATGCATGAACCACAAATAAATTATTTTGTACCTACTTATGTGTGAACCCAAACAACCTGATAATGAAAATGATGACTATTTGGATCCATTGATTGAAGATCTAAAATTGATTTGGTTTATAGGTGATATAATATATGATGCTCATATAAGTGAATAATTCACATTGATGGTCACATTGTATGGGTTGATAAATGAATTTTCTATGTATGGAAATTTTTCACACTATATAATTAATGGAAGGTTGGGGTGTCCTATTTGGGAATAATAAACATAGTATATTCGGTTGAAACATTCCTCAAAGACATTATTTTAAGGACATAAGAAATTTTTTCCTCACTGACAACAATATTGATCTTAGGAAACAGTATTTGATAGGGATTTTGAACAAGAAACAACACCATCTTCACTAATTGGTGATCAAATATTCAATAAATTAAAAAATATTGACCAAATTTTCAATAAACCATTTTCAAAAAAACATATGAAAATTGGTTGGAAAAAGTGATCAATTTTCTTTAAATTACTATAATAGAATTGTTTGTATGTTAGAAATTTTATTTATGTCAAGCATGTGTAAATAAATGTATTTTATAGTGTTATTGAAACTTTACTAAATTTCCCTAGAAACAAATATGGCATCAAGGCTAGGTTGGACATGATTGACATGGAGATAAGGGATGATTTGGCACTGGGGAGGGTTAAAAGCTAGAATTTTATTCCTCAAAAATATTTCACTCTATCCAGATAAGAAAAATTACATTTTTATTATTTTCCCTAATGTTGTAAAAGTTCTTTAGTGGTATTAATAAAATATCAATAATTTCATGTCAATAACTAATTTGATGTTATATGGACTAAAATCACACTGATGTCATGTTTTGAAGCAATATTTAATGTTTGTTTTTTTATGTTTCATTCTACCTAAAAATGTACAACATACATTAACTAGACTCTTTTTCTTTTTCAAATACATATGTAGTAAAGTTATAGACCTATTAAATATTACAAATCATGAATAAGGATTTTTCATTCGTATTATTTGAATTAGAGATGTTCTTCTAACCATCATTCTTTGATATAATGGTCCACCTAATGGTTTACTTTTTTAGAGAGGTTCAAATACATGGTCATATTCCTTACAGATGGGTGTACCCCACTAAAAGGTATATAAAGAATTTTGGATGGGTACATTAAGAATAGAAGTTGGATAGAATATTTTATTGTAAAATTATATATTTTTAAAGAATATGTTGAATTCTGTATCTATTACCTATCATATGTTGATAACATCGATCTCCCAAAGCCTCATAATAATAGACACCTTATATGCGAAGGGATTTCTAAAATATATGTTGTTACAATTACCATCACATAGAAGGAGAAAGATCACATTTATATTTTACATAATAGTAAATATTTTGATCCATACATTGAATCCCATAAATCAATTCTTAAACATTTTTATCCATCAAGGGATGGAGGATGGATATCAAATACACATAATCAACAGTTTATATAAAAGTTCTGAGAACATATTTATAAGGAGTTATCTAAAAGTCCAAATTCAATTTCTAAACAACATTAATATCTTTCCAGGTAACCAAATGAAAATGTTATATCTTGCTTTTTTTTAATTAATAGGTATACATTCAGTATCAGATAACATCATGAATATAGTACAATGAAAAACAATTGAGTTACTCTTATGGAAGAATCGATGAACATATTTGGTTCCAAGGATGTAAATCTAATTTAAGCAAATATATCATATTTTGGAATCATTTAACATATATACAAGTTGGATTATATAATATTTCAATTACCTATTTTCTATTGAAAATGTGTTTAAAGTAAAAGTGTAGTGAAAGTTAATAAAATTATCTTTGTGAAGGTGAATTTCTATGTGTATGTTTATTAGGAAGATCTATTCATAATGTCATTATAAAAAGTGCAGGTATTTTATGTCTCAAACCCAGCAAACAATAATTTTTCAATTATCCTACTTGAGACTAAAAAAACTATAGATTTAGGTGAAAATTCAATTGAGGATGACCCATTCATTGGGAGATCACAATAATTTCATGGATATATCAATGTAGACAATCTCTAGTTTGTTTGAGGTTACCACAAAATGGGATTTGTATTCTTTATAGTGGATTCAAATTCATTCAACCTTAAAATAAAATAAATATAGTTCAATGATAAGGTTAATTTTTTTAATATACAATGTTTTTTAAAAATATCAGGTCTTATCTACTGTATATATGTTATCTTAATTAAATGTTTTTCTACTTATGTATAAAATTGATTCTACACATGATGATGTTTCTAATATTGAGGAAAAATAGGTGGTTGATTTTGAAACTATACAACTATTAAGAGATCAATAACATGTTGATGAAAAAAATAAGAAATAATTAACATCACTATTTTGAGTAAAATTATCAAGCCAAGAATCAAGGGTATAAATTTAGAGATTGGTTGGAATAAATGAACCTAAACTATTGACCCCAACCATTCAATGTTCATTAGTTATGTTAGTCTCACAATGAGTATAATTGTAACATCTCAAGACATGAACATGTGAATCTAATTCTAAAAACATAAATGTTTCATTTCTAGCTTTCATACTGATAAATGTGACCTAATTATTTCAATCCAAAACATATAAAATCAAAAGGAAATATTGGATCTCTTACTTACCCAAGGACCCTTTAGGTTCATAGTTTTAGAAAATTTGGAAAAAATAACAAAATGGGTTCTGAAACAATTAGTTCATAAATATCAACACCATCTCCCACTATACATATATTTTCATATTCCATGTTAAGTCTTCAACATATCCTATAAAATTAATCATATATGAAACCTTTATAGAAATAAATCATTTAGAATCATTAATTATATCTTGGGAAAAATAAATATAAGAAGGAGTGATATGAGATTCTTTGTAAGGGTAATCATGGGAGATATAAATTGATGATCGTATGAAATAATAAGATAATAATAATGGTATAATATCATATCCATAACATAAATATTCCAGACCCAATCTGTTAAAGATAATAAACATGAGTTATGGAATAAAACATTATCATTTCAAAATATATGAATCATAAGAATGGGAAATAATCAAAACTCAATCATGAACCATAATTTCATGTCATATATGTGTGCGGCGCTATCATATGTTTATAAACCATTTCATATGTCAATGTTTTCAACCAATTACAATTGATCAGGCATCAATACTTATTTCTCATTGTAGATCAAGAACATCAACTTATTTCCTATAATGAATCAAACATATCAACTTATTTCCCATAATAGATCAATAACATTAACTTGTTTACCATAATGGATATAGATCATCAACTTGTTTCCTATAATTTATCAAGAACTTCGACTGGTTTCCCATAACAGATCAAGTACTTCAACTTGTTTCCCATAACTATCTCATGAGATATAATACTTTACCCACTACATTGGAGGTAGATATAGGTCTCACCTATTACATAATAAAAATCATATATATGTGTGCCAAAATATCAAAAACTAATTCATCATATCAGAACCCATGAAAATAAATGGGGTTCATAAACATTTCCTCATATCATACCTCAATGAAAAGAAATGTGACTCATAAACATCATTCCATCATAAATATAAATCATCCAGACAAAGAATATGGATGGTATAAATGGATTTTATCCCCATTAAAGTATAAATAAGATCTTAGAATTTCATCTTATATGGAAAATTATTTTTAATGATCATATGAAATAATTCTTAAGCAAAATAAATTTTCCATTTTTGAAATCACTTTTCTTTTTTTAAACAGTGAAATTATAAATGAAAACATTTTAATTGAAAATAAACATTTAAATGTATAAAGGAATCTTGAAATCAATGAAAAATAATGAAGGTAGTAGAATATGCTAATTTATTATATGTTTAAAAAACATTCCTTCCATATTTTTGTCGTAAAATTCAAAAAAGTGACTTGTTTGGAAAACAACAAAATAGATTCATTTCAAACCATATTATAAAAAGTCAAACATGGTTAAAAAATATTTTAAAAATTTAGAGAATAGTAAAACATCATTTTTTTAAACATTTACATAAAACATGGACATGGAAGAGATATATTCTCTAGTGGAGACTTCAATATAGGTAATCTCAAATAATGATGAGATTGTGAAATAAAACATTACCACTTTAGTAACTTTTGGAAGCACCATGAAAGAAATAATTCATATGGATATGTATAACACATAATTTTTATTATAAAAATCTTAAAATAAAATCATGGTAAGTATATTTACCACACTAAATAAACTAGTGGTGTATAAGGCATTTGTCCCACAAAAATAAAAGTGAGATGAAAATATCTTACCTTGAGTCTGACTCATCACGTACAATATTTATATTTCAAAATAATAAAATTCTCTTAATTATTTAATTTAATGAGAACATCTTCCATGTTTATTATTCATTTTTATCTCACTTATTATCATGTTATAACAATTACTTAATAATTTATGTTCACATCGGATGTTTTAGCGATATTTAGAACACAAGTGGAAAATGACTTTGGTGGGTAAAATATAGTCAAATATGTAATTATTACATCATATCTAGAATAATAATAATGACATAATTTTCATTTTTATGCATAAATTATAATTTTAAATCCATCCATTAAATATGGTTATGAAAAATTAACTACATTACAATCATTTAGATGGTAGGTTGTATAAACGCATGAGTAATGTTTCCATTTTTCAATGATCATTATGGAGATAAGGTAAGTGTTATTTTATATTTACAGAATTATAATAATATAATATATATCATCTTATTTCCTTAAAAATACTTACATATATATATATATATATCATCCATGTGATTTGGTGATTAAAAATGAGTCACATCACTCTATGGAGGTGGTAGTCCACACGTATGCATGAACAACATTATCATTTTTAGATGCATGGAATGGTAAGAATGTAAACCATATATTTTATTTTTAGAATGATAAATATTTATTTAATATAATATATAATCTTTTATTTCATCACTATAACCTTTCTTGAGATATAGTTATGGAAAATGAATTACATCAATTCACGATGCGGTAGTCTGTGGAACACATGAATGATGGTTTTCTATCCCATTTGATTAATGTTGTGAATGGATATAGCTTAGTCCATTAACATAATAACATACCAATATATGGAGGGTACTATTAATATTTTTTTATAATTGTTTATGATTATTTGAAGGTGGTTTAATAAGAAATAAAAAAGAAGATCTTGATTTTAAAATGATATCTCTTCTTAGGAAAACCATTATTTCTTATCAACTTAAGACCACTAAGGTTGGTGTTATGCATAAAAAAAATACCTCTATAGTTAGGTTATGGATTATATTAAGGTATTTGGTAATTTATTGGTTAAAACAAATGGGTTTTTAAGTGTGAAGTGATAAAAATAAGATGTTCTCATTTATAAGAGTGGGGAGGGGCACTCTTGGAAGTTATCAAAATATTAAATTAATATAAATTGTTTTTTTAGTTAAAAATTATTCGAAAATTATTTATTTGGAAAAAAGGAATTTTAAGGGAATAAATAATATCATAAAATAATTTTTTAACAATTTTTGGTCACATTATTACCCTTAACATTTTGTTTTAACCCATCTTTGACCCTTTTTAAACTTATCGTGACACCAATTGTTTTTACTCTTTAAGAGTCAATATAGTTACTATAAATGAAACAAAACACACATAAATAGACCACAGTTGATATTATGAACCAGTACCTAGTAAATATTGTGAATCTATGTTTTTTATGAATTTTATACCATTTAATAAAATATTATTTATTATTAAATATTAGTAATATTAATTTTATTAATTATTAATTACTATGACTTTAATAATATCAAGATAACACGTATAACTAGAAAAAATATTTTATTATATCTATGAAATGTAAATTTTATATATAAAAATAGTTTATCAAATTATTTATCTAAAATTATATAAATTTTATTATTTTTAATATCTTTTATTTTATTTTTTCATTAATTAAATTATTACTACATCAGTGTTGTGGAAGAATTTAAGGTTATTAATTCTTTCCTAAAAATTAAAAATAAATTATAATGATCAAGATAAATAGTTTATATTTTAAAATAAAATTTATAGCCAAACATATCCTCTATATGACTACATATTAAAAATATTATAGTTATTAAAAACAAGAGTGTGAAATGTTTGACTTTTCTTGAAATAAAATACTGTAAAGGTTGTAATCTCATAAAAATGGCCAAAATGACATATAACCTACTATTGGATGAATAAAGATGAATATTATTCATATAATAAAATTAAGAAAACTTTTTGGGTCATTTTATAATCCTTATCATTTTATTTTTAACCTTAATTACTTGATTTACCCTTTACCGTGGTAACAAAAATTATTACGGTTAATATTCATATTAACCAAAAATAAAAGTGACTTATTTACTAAATTTGGACCTCCTAATTGAAAATATGGAAACCATTTTTAAAATTTAAAAACACATAAGTGTCAGAATTTAATTTAAAATTATACTGGAATATGTGATGAAAAACACATTTTCATAAAACTACCATTTTTAAATATAGAATGTTATTATGTTAAATTCAAGTAGAAATTTCATTTAAAACCCCATTATTAAATTATTTTATATCAAATATAAATAATTATATTTTAATAATAATCCAAAATATAATTTTACATTGTATATACTTTAAAATAAAAATATTCTTTTTAGTAAAAATCTTCATTTTTCACTATTCATTGAAAAATCATTCCTTTTAGAAAATTATTAAAAATCATTTAAACATAATTTTCATATGATGAATTGAAAAATAAAATTAGTTATTTTGAATAAATTTTCTATAAATTCTATAAATTAAATATAATATTCACTCATAAAAAGGAAGAAAATTCATTTTTGAAGAAAATGTATTTTTTGAAGAATAAAATGACTTTACTAGAAAATGTGAGATTATTTTTTAATAAGTTTTCAATAAATTTATATTGATTTGAACCTTAATATTTTTTCCATAAATTGGTTATTCTTATTCATACCCAGCAATTTAACGACTTTGTTATAAAGGTCACATTTTCATGGTTCACTATTCGTTTAAACTCGATGCCGCATATCTTGTATGCTATCAAACATAGTCTTTCCTTTTAAAATATTAAAATATTACATTCCCCCACTAATTAATAAATTTCATCCTAAAACTTTCAACACAATCTCGGTAACTAGGGGTTTCAATTTCCAAAATACCTTTGATGAAATCCCACATTATAAAAATGGGTTAATAAAACTTTCACTTGAGAAGGGAAAAAAAGATATGCGAATGTCATATGGAATAACACATAAATAGATTTTCATGAAGAAAAAAATTAGTGTAAAGTAAAAAAAGATGGATATATAAGAGAAAAAAAATTTCCAAGAACTGATAAATAATGACAGATAAAGTGGTCATGAAAAATTTAACCATCACAATACCATAAATCTATGATGGGTTAAAAAGTCATTTTTTCTTACTAAGAAAAGTAAAAGGATAATGTTTTTATTTTAATATTATTTTCCAATAGTTGAGGAATTAATTTAATTCTTAGTCTGAGAACATGAAGAAATATAATTACTTGATAATTATTATTTCATCCTTTAATCAATTTCCACCACACTCTCATCCTTTTCTCTAAAGGATGAGTATTTAAGTTGAATTTTTCATGCATAAATCACTAAAATCAACTTCTAATGGATCTAATAATCCACAAAAGAATAAAAATTTATTCCAAAAGTCTTTTGGTATTAAAAAAATAAAAAAATAGGAAAATATAAGATAATACCTAAAATTATTAAACCCTTCAAATGATGAAAAACTACTTTAATATCCATAATTAAATAGTAATACCCAAAGTTCAAATTAGATAATTCAATAAATAACTATCCTTAAAATTCCTCAGAATATTCCAGACTAAGATTTAAACACAAAAAACCGAGGGATTTTATCACAAAGTCTTCTAATATTAATTTATCATTTATCCCCAAAATGTACATGCCCTAAACATATAATCTTCAAGATAGGCTAACCATTTCATTAAATAACATAATTCACCCTAAGTCCAAAATAAAATAATATATGTCTTCATAATATAATACAACCTTTATTACTAAAATAAAATTCCATAATATTCTACTTACCTTAATCATATAAGGTTCCCAAAATAGTTAACCTTTTCTGAAATAACATTAATCAAAAAACACCAAATCAATCTCCAA
Source organism: Viscum album (assembly GCA_963277665.1). Lineage (NCBI taxonomy): Eukaryota > Viridiplantae > Streptophyta > Magnoliopsida > Santalales > Viscaceae > Viscum > Viscum album. The sequence goes on along the minus strand of OY728131.1, from coordinate 1,469,837,754 downwards.
TCACTTGGTTATATATATGATATAATATATGTTCCAAAAATGAACATAAATTTTATCTATCAGATAGTTTAAATAAATAAATAAAAATTTCATACTAACTAGGACATAATATACGCCAATGGGAGTAGATTCATCCTTGTTGACCTTCATTTTTTTGTTCAAGCCTTACTGACTTACTGGTTGTAATAAGTTTTCACTTGACATTTGTTTGCCCCTTTTCAAAAACGATATTAATATAATACTTATGGAATTCCTATAAATATGATAAATATACACATAAATAATATTGATATATTCAACATTAAATAAATTTTCAATCCTCAAAGTTTATCTCATACCTTTCATTTTTCATCCCAAAAATGTAATAACCCACTCTTACCTCAAAATAAATAATAATATAAACCATAAATTTTATAAATAACTTTAAATATTATTCACACAAAATTTAAATTCATTATTCCTCAAATAATTCATCTTACTAAACCAAAGGTTTATATATACTTATCCAAAAATATCATTATCCTTCTTCTATTTTAACCACTTAAAACCTCAAAAAGGGTGCCTAAGACTAAGAAATTATGGTTAATATAAAACATATATACCCATGATTATATCCATAAATCTTAAAACAACTTATCATTAAAACATCAAAATCTCCAAAGTTTTCTAAAACCTACTCCGATACCAACTATAATACCTTGAGCCCCACATTCCAGAATCTGGTGATAAAACATAAACTTTGCCTTTATGGGTTTGATACTGATAAATGTGACCTAATTATTCCCATCCCAAACTTAAAATATCAAAAAAGGAATATTTGATAACTTACATACCCAATAGACTTTTTGGTTTAGAGTTTTATAGAATTTGGACAAACTTTAAACAACTTGGGTTCATAAAAAACTCATTCATAATGATCAACATCATCCCCCACTACACCCATCTTTTCATATTCCTTGTTAAGTATTTTATATATCCTATAAAATTACTCACATATAAAACCTTTCTAAACACAAATTATTTAGAATAATTATTCATATCCTTTGAGAAATATATATAATAATGGGTGATCTGATATTCTCAGTAAGGGTAATCATGGTAGATATCAATCAATGATCATATGATATCATAACATAATCATAAGGTTATAAGATCATAACCATAACTTAAAAGGTTCATACCCAATCTAACAAAGATAAAGAAAATTGGTTATGGAATAAAACATTATAATTTAAAAATATATGATTTATAATAATGATAAATCATCATAAATCAACCTTGAATGATAAGTTCATCTCATAAAGGTGTGTGGCTTAATCCTAAGTATGGAAACCATTTCATATGTCAGGGTTAACTACCATGACCATTGGATCAGGAAACAACACTAGTTTCCCATTATAGATCAAGCACAATGACTTGTTTCCCATAATATATCAAGCACATCCACTTGTTAACAATAAAATATCAAGAACATTAACGTGTTTCCCTTAACATATCAAGAACATTGACTTGTTTAATATAATAGATCAATCACTTCGACTTGTTTCCCATAACAGATCAAGTGCATAAAATTTCTTCCCATAACCATCTCATGAGATATAAAAATTTAACCAATGAATTATAGGGGAATATAAGTCCCACATATCACATAATTAAAATCATACATATTTGTTTCACAATATCCTAAAGCATTCATCATATTAGAACACATGAAAATAAATGGGTTTCATAAAAATTTCATCATATCATAACTCATGGAAAAGAAAAGGGATTCATAGACATAATTCCATAATAAATATAAACTATCTGGAGAAATAATAAGTATAGTATCTGTAACAGCCCAAGATTTTATAAAAAAATATTCTTTTTAATTTTATTAAAGTCTTGTGTTGTACGCTACACCAAAAGGAGCTTGCACAACACGCATCCTTGACTTGCCTTGCATTACACGCAATCACGACTTTCCTCGATAGCGTGTGTAATACGCAATACCGAGTTTCACTAAACAATGATATGCTATTAAAACTAGCCGTTATGAATAGTAATAATCACTTTTTGAAATTTTATAAATTTTATTTTTCAAAATGGACTTCATTATTGGACTCAGAATATCGAAATTAGCCTAGGGTGAAATTTTGGTATTTTTCTGAAAACTTTCAATTTTTGATGAATAGTGAAACCACTAAGTGGTAGGTTAAAAACTGAATTTTGCATAAAACATAATTTTACCGCTTCTGTGAATGGAATTTCGAAAATCCGAGAGACACGGTTAATATCAAGGACTAAAATGTGGTTCAATGAGATGAAAATAATTTTTTGGTGAATAGTAACTTTTTACTTTTTTTACCGCGGTTAATAGTAAATTGGGTAACTAAGGGTAAATATGATATTAATATTACCCTAACACATGTCCTAATTATATTGGACAAGTGTAATTCGACCAAAAACAAACTTAGGAATAAAATATGACCATTTAGGTCCACTTGGATTAGATTAGGACATTTATTATTAATTTATTTAAAGAAGGGTTAAAATAGTTAAAATCAAAGTTTAATAAGTAAATCATTTATAATATGGGGATATACATAAGATAAATTCTATTGTAAATATTCATTAGAAAGTTAAAAAGATTTCCTACATAATGGTATTTTATTTGTAATTTTTAGACATCAAATAATTTAATTTATTTATGACACAAAGATGATTCAGTAATTATCTTATTAATGAAATATTGACATAATTGATAATATAAATACCAAAATAAATGTAATTTAAGACTTTTTATGAATTCCACTAATTTTCTAGGTTACTATGATATATTAATGTTGATTTAATAAACTTGGTTCGAACATATAATTCTGTTATGACTTTCACAAAAATCATATATCAAATAGTGTCAAAATTGACACAAAATAGTTTTTAAATCAAATATTATATTATTAATTGTTATTTTATTCCTAAAAATCTAAGGTTCGGCCAAATGACTTAGATAAGGATATATATATTAATAATAAACAATTTGGGGTTCGTTTGGCATGTTATAATAAGTTTATTAACCATATAGTGAAAGAAAACAAAAAGACATGGTAAAAGTTAAATTATTTAACTTAGAGTTAAATCTAATTGATAAGGTTAAAATAATACCCCAAACTTGTCTAAATCTTATTGGTTGATAGGATTTAGACCCATCCCCACCTTATCTTCGAAATAAGACCCTTTGGAGCCATTATAAACCGATTTTGACTTTAATATAAAATAATATTTTGAGATATTCCTAAGGTGCCCCTCTCCTCCCTTATAAAAGGGCACCTCCTCCCCCTCCTCCTCACACCAATTTGAGCACTCAAGCTCGGCCAACCCCTGCCATTTTTCCTTCTCCACTTCCCTAGAAACATCCTAGAGTTTCTGGTCTTCCTCAAAGACCAATTTTAGTGCCCTAAGAGGAGGTCTCAAAGAGGCGCTTCAAAGAAGAAGTAATTACCGTTACCAATTCTTTCATCTTTATTTCTTCTTCCACTTCTTCTTTTTAGGTTGTTTCATTATGAAGTAATAACATCAGTATCACTCATATACTGATATGTTATTATAAGTATGAAACAACCCTATTTCACCATCTATCCATCCTACGGAAAAAGAAATCACTGCGCGTGCGTACGTACGGAATACCGTCTCCACGCCGTGGTGTAATCTATTTTCCACCACCACCTTACATGGATGGGTATAATGGTGTAAAGAATAACTATACATAGTTATTACAACATAATATTGATTCTGATATATTGTATAATCCACTCCGATTCAATTCAATATTTATGAAAATGATATCATCGCTCGTGCGTACGTACGGACTACCATCTCCACGACGCGATGAGATTCATTCTCCATGTTAACCATTTAAGAATGATTATAAAGTATATATAAGAAATAATAATGAAATATATGACATTATAAAGCTACTGGATTATGTATATATATATATGTATGTCATCTACTTACTTCCATTTCAAGACAATAAGGAATGGAAAACAGCGTTCATGCGTACGTACGGACTACCGTCTCCATGAACGGTGTTTTTCATTTTATCTATCTATTATATATATATATACTGAATATATATGATATATAAATCAAATTTTATATTCTGGAAGTAAGTAAATCATGATATAAGTAATAATAATTTCAAGAACAACAAGTCAAAACACCTACGATAAATGAAACGATTTTACCCAAAACGCGTCTTTAACATGGAATTTACAAAAGAACGGGTAATATAATGTCATAAGTGAATCATATATGATATCATAACAATGAATATGATTCTATAATAAGTCAATGACATTATTTAAATCATTATACAGGAGGTTCGGACACATACGAAGCAAATCGGACCTAAGGTAAGGGAAATATCACAATCTCACTTTTATCCGAGATTGTTTTTACTTTGGTAATTACTGGGGTGTATTTTATCATCCACATCCATGTTTCATCAATATGTAATATTATTTCCATCCACCTACAATTGTTTAAATCCATTTTTACCCTTCGGTGAGTTTTTAGTAATATGTATGAAAGGAATCTTTTGTCGTTTTTCGTACGAGGTACTTTTTGACTTTTCCGAAAAAAGTACGAAGAATGTTTTTTTTAACTTATACGGCATGAATGGATTTTTAAAACATTATTTCCAAGAAACTTCCTTTACAAGTTTTCAAGTTTATTTTTAATCAACTTCTTTTATTTTAAAGTTGTATGACATGTTATGAAAGGAAAAATGTTTTTGAAGTAGAAAGGATATTTTCCTCAAGAATGGAGTTCAAGTATTTTATCAAAATTATTTTCCATCTAAGATAATAAAAGGGTTCTGTTTTTATCCCTATTATTACATGGATTTGATTATGTTATGAATTCCTTTATCTTATATGAATTGTTTTATGATGTCATGTTGTTTAAGAATCCCATTTTTATTACATGGGTTATGTGATGATGTATGATTTATGATTTTGTGGCACACATAAGAAAGGATTCATTATAAGATGGGTGGGACCTATATCTCCCTCCAATGCATTGGGTAAAGATTTTATATCTCATTAGATAGACATGGCTGGAATGGTAGGTTATACCGGTTCAGTGAAACAGGACTGAAACGAGGGTTACTCGATTCAGAAAGGGACTTTGTCCACTAAGATAGTCTTGGCAATGAGTCTTGACTAACAAGAAATGATTCTCTATGATTATGTGTGAATGCCACAAAGTTTCATGTTTTATGTTATGATTATTGTGATTACATTTCACTGCCATGATTTACCCCATGTTATGAAATTATGATCTCTTTTGCAGGTTAAGATTTCCAAAAGTTATGTGCTTATGTATATGATGTGATTGATATTTCTTTTGATTACCCTTACTGAGCATTTTAGCTCACCCTTTTATGTTTTCTTTTCCCCAGGATATAAATAAAGGTTTTAGGTATAAAAAAAAGAAGATCTTTATGGGAGATGTTGAAGATCTTTCACCACGATTAGAAGATTAAATTCCGAGTTTCCAAAGACACTACACTATTACGATCCTTGTGTGTGTGTTTTTGTTATGTACCAAGTATTCCGCAAAAGTAATGTAATGTCCATGTACGTCAGGCTTCGGGTCTCTACAGTTGGTATCAGAGGGAGGTTTAGTCAACCTTTGGAAACTAGGATGCGAAAACGTTAGTGAGATCCCTAGAGATATTTCTAAGGTATGTCTAGGGATGTCTCTAAGGTTAAGTATACGTATAGGTTATAGTCCTAGAATTGCGCTAACGATCTTAGAATTTAACCTAAGATGTTAGATATTGAGGGTACTACCCCTTTATTATGTTGTTTTCCCTAGCATGATTTTTGCCTCTCATACTTTTGGGGTTTTAGACGATGGCTGGAACCCGAAGGAACCGTGTTAATGCGGAATGTGATGGGCAATGCAATGATTGTCCCCCTGAGCAACCAAACGATATGGGAGCCGGAATGAAAAATCTTGTAGCCATGCTCACACAACTTTCTCAAGCTATGAATCATGCAGGACTTCCAAACGAGCAAAGGAAGGAGCAACATTCTGTTGAATCCTTCATGAGGCAGCGTCCACCTTCTTTCAGTGGGTCTACTGATCCATTAGTTGCTGAACAATGGATTAGTACTACTGAAAAGATATTTTCAGTTCTTTAATGTTCTGAACATGTTAAAGTCATCCTAGCAGTGTATCGTTTGGAAGGAGATGCTGATCAATGGTGGAATCTTATTAAGAATACGAGGCAAAGGGATGAAATTGAGTCTATGGAATGGGACGAGTTCAAGAACTTATTTTTCAATAAGTACTTCCCTAGTATTCTCCGAACAAAGATGGAGAAAGAGTTTCTTGAACTGAAGCAAAGGGATGATGAATCTGTTGGTACCTATGAAGCGAATTTTACAAGACTTGCAAGGTACGCTTCTGGTATTATCATCCAACCTGAAAGTAAAGTTGATCGATTTTTCAGTGGCTTAAAACCAAGTCTTCGAAGGGCATTAGCTATAAGAGACTTCAGTAGCTATGAAGAAATTGTGCGTTGTGCTATCAAGGTAGAAATGGAAGTTGGTGTTACATATCCATCTCATGGGTTTGACAAGAAATGAAAGATGGAGTTCAAGGAGAAAACTCAGAATAATGGTGAAAAGAAGATGAATGTTTCCTTATGCACAAAGTGTGGAAAGAAGCATGGTGGAGATTGTCTTAAAGGGACTAGAAAATGTTTTAAGTGTGGAAAAGAAGGTCATCGAGCAGCTGAGTGTCGAAGTAATGGAAAATGGGATTCTAATGAAGTGAATAAAGCAAACACTACAGAGAACGTACAACCAACACTTCAATGCTTCAAGTGCAAGGAAATGGGGCATTATGCTAATAAATGCCCTGATCCAAGGGTTAGTGATGATCGACATGAGCAACCGCTTAAGGCAAAGGACAAAGGGAAGTCACATGCGATCACTATTGGCAATGTTGAATATGACAACGATGTGGTGGAATGATTAAGTGTTTATGTAATGGGATTCCAAAATAATGTTGTATCTTGGAATATTGGAATATTTATGTATTTGTCTAATGTGGTATTCAAAGTGATTGAGATATTATGCGCATAATGAAGGGAAAACGAGAAAATGAAATGTTTAACAGTATTCATGAGCTCATGATTGATATAAGGACTAAGTTTGAGTATATAGAATTTTGAGGATTTTTGTATGTGAAAAGTGTTAACTTTTAACTGCATTCATGTTTTCACTAAGGTATTCAAGAGAATACACGATTAAGGACTTTGAATGTTTGGAATGTGACCAACAAAACATATCTTATGATATATGGGGATCGATGATGGTGTTAAATATCTGGTAATCATTTTCACTATATTATGAGAGTCGACTGCAGTATTATGGATAAGCCTAAAAGATTGGAATGGATTATGTTGGACATAAGTTAGTATTGTTTGTTTTTTCGATATTATTGATGGGATGTTATATAGTTTTGGAAAAAAGACAACCTGCAGGACGGGCGACAGCCCATCGCTTCGGACAAGGCTGTGGGAATTGAACCCACAACCGAAGTGCGACTGGCCTTTATCGCCTACCACTGACCTACAGGAAGTCCCTGTTTAGAAGAAACTAGTTTTATTATATTAAGCAGTATGATATATGAAGTATAAGTCCATTTTAGGAACCATATATGATTAATCTCACTATAGATCGAATTATGTATATAATTTTTGCTAACCTTTTGTTCGAGACAGATGGAATTACCCGTCATTCTATCACATGATCTGCTAACACTTCACGAATAACAAATTCAACTTCATTTATATAAGAGATGAAGTGGAAATTGTTCAAGGCACGAACAATAGTGAGATTGTACCAAAATAAAGTAAGTATTTATTCAAATTCAAATTCTTCAACTTTAGGGAAATGATCTTGAAAACCAAAAATGTTGTCCTAGTGCCCTTATATCTGATGAATCAGATGGTACCCTAGATCGTCACAAATTTATGGCTTTGTGATTACTGGCTTTTCCATAGCCATGTTCTCTACCACTCTCCATCAAAACATGATGGTTAGATTTCTCTTCCATATCCATATTTTCACCTATGTGGAAACCCAATGATTAGTTTATTTGGGTAACCGTTACGTTTCATACTTTTGTTTTTAAAGATTGGTTTTGATATTCCTTTTTACGATGTGGGTTTCTATTAAAGAAACTTTCAAATAGTAAACCATTTATAACCCCGACGAATTTCGAGGGCGAAATTCATTTTAAGGGGGGTAGAATGTAACAGCCCAAGATTTTATAAAAAAATATTCTTTTTAATTTTATTAAAGTCTTGTGTTGTACGCTACACCAAAAGGAGCTTGCACAACACGCATCCTTGACTTGCCTTGCATTACACGCAATCACGACTTTCCTCGATAGCGTGTGTAATACGCAATACCGAGTTTCACTAAACAATGATATGCTATTAAAACTAGCCGTTATGAATAGTAATAATCACTTTTTGAAATTTTATAAATTTTATTTTTCAAAATGGACTTCATTATTGGACTCAGAATATCGAAATTAGCCTAGGGTGAAATTTTGGTATTTTTCTGAAAACTTTCAATTTTTGATGAATAGTGAAACCACTAAGTGGTAGGTTAAAAACTGAATTTTGCATAAAACTTAATTTTACCGCTTCTGTGAATGGAATTTCGAAAATCCGAGAGACACGGTTAATATCAAGGACTAAAATGTGGTTCAATGAGATGAAAATAATTTTTTGGTGAATAGTAACTTTTTACTTTTTTTACCGCGGTTAATAGTAAATTGGGTAACTAAGGGTAAATATTATATTAATATTACCCTAACACATGTCCTAATTATATTGGACAAGTGTAATTCGACCAAAAACAATCTTAGGAATAAAATATGACCATTTAGGTCCACTTGGATTAGATTAGGACATTTATTATTAATTTATTTAAAGAAGGGTTAAAATAGTTAAAATCAAAGTTTAATAAGTAAATCATTTATAATATGGGGATATACATAAGATAAATTCGATTGTAAATATTAATTAGAAAGATAAAAAGATTTCCTACATAATGGTATTTTATTTGTAATTTTTAGACATCAAATAATTTAATTTATTTATGACACAAAGATGATTCAGTAATTATCTTATTAATGAAATATTGACATAATTGATAATATAAATACCAAAATAAATGTAATTTAAGACTTTTTATGAATTCCACTAATTTTCTAGGTTACTATGATATATTAATGTTGCTTTAATAAACTTGGTTCGAACATATAATTCTGTTATGACTTTCACAAAAATCATATATCAAATAGTGTCAAAATTGACACAAAATAGTTTTTAAATCAAATATTATATTATTAATTGTTATTTTATTCCTAAAAATCTAAGGTTCGGCCAAATGACTTAGATAAGGATATATATATTAATAATAAACAATTTGGGGTTCGTTTGGCATGTTATAGTAAGTTTATTAACCATATAGTGAAAGAAAACAAAAAGACATGGTAAAAGTTAAATTATTTAACTTAGAGTTAAATCTAATTGTTAAGGTTAAAATAATACCCCAAACTTGTCTAAATCTTATTGGTTGATAGGATTTAGACCCATCCCCACCTTAGCTTCGAAATAAGACCCTTTGGAGCCATTATAAACCGATTTTGACTTTAATATAAAATAATATTTTGAGATATTCCTAAGGTGCCCCTCTCCTCCCTTATAAAAGGGCACCTCCTCCCCCTCCTCCTCACACCAATTTGAGCACTCAAGCTCGGCCAAACCCTGCCATTGTCCCTTCTCCACTTCCCTAGAAACATCCTAGAGGTTCTGGTCTTCCTCAAAGACCAATTTTAGTGCCCTAAGAGGAGGTCTCAAAGAGGCGCTTCAAAGAAGAGGTAATTACCGTTACCAATTCTTTCATCTTTATTTCTTCTTCCACTTCTTCTTCTTAGGTTGTTTCATTATGAAGTAATAACATCAGTATCACTCATATACTGATATGTTATTATAAGTATGAAACAACCCTATTTCACCATCTATCCATCCTATGGAAAAAGAAATCACTGCGCGTGCGTACGTACGGAATACCGTCTCCACGCCATGGTGTAATCTATTTTCCACCACCACCTTACATGGATGGGTATAATGGTGTAAAGAATAACTATACATAGTTATTACAACATCATATTGATTCTGATATCTTGTATAATACACTCCGATTCAATTCAATATTTATGAAAATGATATCATCGCTCGTGCGTACGTACGGACTACCGTCTCCACGACGCGATGAGATTCATTCTCCATGTTAACCATTTAAGAATGATTATAAAGTATATATAAGAAATAATAATGAAATATATGACATTATAAAGCTACTGGATTATGTATATATATATATGTATGTCATCTACTTACTTCCATTTCAAGACAATAAGGAATGGAAAACAGCGTTCATGCGTACGTACGGACTACCGTCTCCATGAACGGTGTTTTTCATTTTATCTATCTATTATATATATATATACTGAATATATATGATATATAAATCAAATTTTATATTCTGGAAGTAAGTAAATCATGATATAAGTAATAATAATGTCAAGAGCAACAAGTCAAAACACCTACGATAAATGAAACGATTTTACCCAAAACGCTTCTTTAACATGGAATTTACAAAAGAACGGGTAATATAATGTCATAAGTGAACCATATATGATATCATAACAATGAATATGATTCTATAATAAGTCAATGACATTATTTAAATAATTATACAGGAGGTTCGGACACATACGAAGCAAATCGGACCTAAGGTAAGGGAAATATCACAATCTCACTTTTATCCGAGATTGTTTTTACTTTGGTAATTACTGGGGTGTATTTTATCATCCACATCCATGTTTCATCAATATGTAATATTATTTCCATCCACCTACAATTGTTTAAATCCATTTTTACCCTTCGGTGAGTTTTTAGTAATATGTATGAACGGAATCTTTTGTCGTTTTTCGTACGAGGTACTTTTTGACTTTTCCGAAAAAAGTACGAAGAATGTTTTTTTTAACTTATACGGCATGAATGGATTTTTAAAACATTATTTCCAAGAAACTTCCTTTACAAGTTTTCAAGTTTATTTTTAATCAACTTCTTTTATTTTAAAGTTGTATGACATGTTATGAAAGGAAAAAAAAATTTGAAGTAGAAAGGATATTTTCCTCAAGAATGGAGTTCAAGTATTTTATCAAAATTATTTTCCATCTAAGATAATAAAAGGGTTATGTTTTTATCCCTATTATTACATGGATTTGATTATGTTATGAATTCCTTTATCTTATATGAATTGTTTTATGATGTCATGTTTTTTAAGAATCCCATTTTTATTACATGGGTTATGTGATGATGTATGATTTATGATTTTGTGGCACACATAAGAAAGGATTCATTATAAGATGGGTGGGACCTATATCTCCCTCCAATGCATTGGGTAAAGATTTTATATCTCATGATATAGACATGGCTGGAATGGTAGGTTATACCGGTTCAGTGAAACAGGACTGAAACGAGGGTTACTCGATTCAGAAAGGGACTTTGTCCACTATGATAGTCTTGGAAATGAGTCTTGACTAACAAGAAATGATTCTCTATGATTATGTGTGAATGCCACAAAGTTTCATGTTTTATGTTATGATTATTGTGATTACATTTCACTGCCATGATTTACCCCATGTTATGAAATTATGATCTCTTTTGCAAGTTAAGATTTCCAAAAGTTATGTGCTTATGTATATGATGTGATTGATATTTCTTTTGTTTACCCTTACTGAGCATTTTAGCTCACCCTTTTATGTTTTCTTTTCCCCAAGATATAAATAACGGTTTTAGGTATAAAAAAAAGAAGATCTTTATGGGAGATGTTGAAGATCTTTCACCACGATTAGAAGATTAAATTCCGAGTTTCCAAAGACACTAAACTATTACGATCCTTGTGTGTGTGTTTTTGTTATGTACCAAGTATTCCGCAAAAGTAATGTAATGTCCATGTACGTCAGGCTTCGGGTCTCTAAAGTATCCTTGTATTATATACCTATTAAAGTATAAATAAAATCATAGGATATTATCTTATATAGAAAATGATTTTGAAAGATCACTTGAAATAATTATTAAGGAAAATAACTTTTCCATTTTTAAATCACGTATATTTTTTAAAATAAGTTCACTTATAAATGCAAACGCATTCTTTGAAAATAAACTTGTAAATGTATAAAGTAAGATTCAAATAATTGAGGCGCCATAAAGGTAGGAAAAAATGATATAATGAACCTAACCTAGATAACCTATCAAAGTGGTACCCAACCCAAATTTCCACATACCTGAAGGGTGTTCTCAATCCCTATAGCCTGGAGGCTAGCATCCAATCATCAACAAAAACCATATGGAATGATTTCTACAAAAAATGAATAATATAAACTATCATATATATATACACACATGATGAAAAGAAATAGTGGAAGAAAAAATGAGAATATATGTCATGAAGAAAATGAAACAATAAAAGCGATACAACTCAAAAGTAACTAAATAATCTCCAAGAGAAAATTCCAATAGAAAAGGACAACAAAAAAACAAAATAGTTACTCCATTTGATAGTGTGTACAACTCCCACTATCTCACCACCAGCTACCCAGACTCGTCTAATAAAAACCTCACCACCAAATTTTGGTTCCTTGACATTCCCATCATCGAACGATATACAAAGGTATATTCACCACCAAATGGGTGCGAAGGGTGTGAACTAATAAGATTAGTATGATCCCACCAAGTTTTTTTTATAACATCCTCTATAAAAAAATCTAAGAAATTCTCAACTGTAAATAAATCAAGTCATGATATTTAGATAAATAGTTTTTATATCAAAAGCATTGAAAAAAAAATTAGTTTCCACTTTATACACATTTCATAAATAATTTTTTTATAATAGTTCAAATCATTTTATATAAATAAAATTAGTCATGTTAAATAAATTCATGTATTATGCATCATATAAAATCTATGGGAGTTCATGATAAAACAATACAGGAAAAATAATAATTAGCGTCGTGCCAAGGATCACTACAGGTCATGTCATCTAGGACACTCATACCTAAACATAGACAATCACATGCATCAAGACACTAGATATATCCATTAAATCATAAGAGTATAAGAATACCCCAAAAAGTAACCCCCCCCCCAACATGTCTATCATGTTTCTAGATCAATAGACCTAGAGAGTAGAAGAACACCTCATGAGTAAACCCCTTGAAAAATAGAAGAGGATTATTAAAAAAATATTCACCCAAGTACCCAAGTATTTCTATGTGCTCTATTTTCTAAACCATTTCATCAAAATCATTATTCAAAAATCATTTCAGATATCTATTTCCCAATTCATTGAAAGTACCCTTTTCTTTTTTCCAAAAGAATGAGAAAACAAAATTTTCCCAAAAACATATTTTTAAACACAGAAAATAATCATTCAGTCATGCCATTTCATTTAGAAAACAATTTATCAAAACCATATAAATACATTTCATCCAACATATGAAATATATGGAACCAAATACCTCAAACTCAAGTTACACATGCCCACAATGGGATCTACCAACCAAAAAGTAACACATTTTCAACAACAGAGGCCCTGAGATTGATTCCCATGTTATATAATCACATCCTATAAAAAAAGAAGATAGAGAAAATTTTAATATCATAATAAACCTCCAAGAACAATTACTTACTACACTTTGAACAACAAAGGATTCGTCCACAAAATAAGATCATGTAATGGATCTATAAAGAATCAATAATATTATCATCACAGATAAATGGATCCAATAACACAACAAAAATTTTCAACCATGATTAATGACAATAAATAATTAGAATAAATATTACTCACCTGGAGAAACACACAACAACCAAACTGAAGATCAATCATTGGAAAAAGTGATCCATAAAGAGAAAAGATCCCCCAAAATCACCTTGGAGACCTCTTATATTAAGAGATAAGAGTCTTGCTATAGAATGAATAAAAAACATACTTGAAGTACCCTAAAAATAATTGTTCGTGATTATTAAACACCATGTACTCCTTTCGTGTCAAGTAATTCATGATTTTAAAGTCCCACCAAAAAACACATTATGTTGGATTAAAAATACCAATTTTAACATTTTATGACGTGTAAAATTTTCATGGTGTGTACTATTTTCACACCCACAACCTAATTCACAACATATTCTTAGTAACCAATACAAGATGTGAATAGTTTAAATGGTTTGTAAAAATTTCATGATATATAATCATTACACGGTGTGTAATCACCTAGAAGATATCAAAAACTCAAGATTTACTTGAAAGACCAAACTAACATTGGTGTTATCCAAACTCAGGGAGAACCCCACAAATCCTTCGGACACATTTATTCCCAGACTCCATTAATTCAAAAAAAACATACATACCCAAACTTTAGTTAATTTTTCTTAACAAATTATCTCCATCCTTGGGAGTCCCAAAAATCACCAAAATAAAGAGTGATATGGAAAGAAAGAATATAAATACTTGAAAGTGGGTAACATGATATTACAAATTCCCCACTATAAGAATTTTTATCCTCAGGAACCCATGTAGAAGAATGATTTTTAGAAAATAGGTGAGGCCAATGATTCCGTATTAACAAATCACACTCTCAAGTATCGTGATAAATTGATATATGTTGCCATAACACTCTGACCAACAAAATTGAATTCCCGTAAAATAATTACACATGAGATTGAAAAATATCCACTGGCTACTCCACAATAGAAACTTCTTTTACCAATTCAATATCTTCCCAACATGGAATTTATGAGGGGTCAAGATGGTATTTCTTAAGCTGATATATGTATAAAACATCATGAATATCGATGGACTGAACTGAAAATTCAAAAAAAAATCTTCCTAAGTCACTCAGTGGTCTCAAATGATCCATCATTTCTCAGAGCCAACTTTCCCTATTTTCCAATCCAATGGTGACCCAACTAAGGAGAAGCTTTCTAAAAAACCCAGTCACCAACAGAAAACTCCAAAGAATGCTGCCACTGATCCTCTTACAATTTTTATCGACTCTAAGTTGTAACCATACACCGACATATATCATAAATCCTTATTGACATCTCATGAATGAGACTTAGTCGCACAAAAGAAGTCTTACCCACTTCTTCCTAATAAATAGGTTATCTACACGGCGACCATACAAAGCCTCAAAGGGATCCATTCTGATTGAAAAATAAAAAAATTTGTTATAAGGAAAATTAACTACTCCCAAATGGATATCCCAATATCCAAAAAAATCTAAGATGTAGGTATGATTCATATCCTTCATGATCTGAATAGAAAACTTCATCAGGTCATCTGTCTGTGGATGGTAAGTTTTACTCATCCTAACCTGATTCCTCACCACCTCAGGGAGTCTCCTCCAAAACCATGAAGTAAACCATGGGTCCTTATCTGAAATTATGGTATAAGGAACCCCATATAACCATAAGATCCCATTAACGTACATATTACCCAGATATTTATCTTTAGTGGTGTCCCTAATTTGAATGATGTGAGATGAATTTTTCAACTGATAAATCCCAACCCAGATAATATTCCTACCTCAGGGAGTCCATGGTAATCCAAAAAAAAATTCCATGGACAACTCATCCTATTTCCAAAACATAAATGGAAGGGTCTTGAGCAACCCAGATGGTTTTAGATTCTCTACCTTCATTTGTTGGTAGGTGTAATAGTGGGAAAAGCAGTATGAAATGTCATGCTTCAAACCTGGACACCAAAATTTTGGTCCCATGTCATAATACATATTTATAGCTATTAGATGAATTTCCCATAAAAAATTATGATAGTAAAACAAAATTAAGCTCCTAAAATATGTTGGGATGACAATTTGACACCCAAAATGGAGAATACCATATAAAGAGAGAGACCAACCTAAAATAGTATCATGGCCATATAGGGTTTCTTTAATTCCTCTTAAATAATCATCCTGATAATGAATCTATATAATAGACTCATTGAGAGATGATGATGACAGATGATCACCGGAAATTACCATAACCAAAACATCCTCATGAGTATCCAGTTGAAATTGAGTGAATATCCCTAAATGGGATCACTCTTACTTCAATTCTAGAATAACCTGCAATGTTATTTTCCTGCTAAGAGAATCTGCAACAACATTCCCCTTCCCCAGGGTGTAGGGAATGTTGATGTCAAACATATGAAGGTATTATATCCACCGCATCTATCTAAGATTCATGTATTTATGATAATAGATATATCTCAGACTCTTATGGTCAAAAAACACTATGAACCAATCCCTAAAAAGATAGTACGACCAACACTTAAGTTCATTCATAGCTGAAAAAATATGTAAATAATGAGTTGGAAAATTATTCTCATGTGTTTGATGCTAGCAAGATCTGTAAGACACCACATGATAATATTTCATAAGTATGAAACCCAAAATAGTGCTAGAAGCATCACCAAAAACCACATAACTCTTATCAAGATCCGGTATGTTTAGAATAGAAGCTGATTTTAGAAGTCATTTCAATTTGTCGACAGAAGACTGACACTTTGCATACCATATGAATTTCACCTCTTTCCTAGTAAGAGCAGTAAAGGTGATTTAAACTATGAAAAAACCTTAAAAACCATTGATAATATCTAGTAAGACCAAGGAAGATCTGAATCTCAAAAAACACAATGGTTATTACCATGAAAAAATTATTATTAACCTTCTTAGGATCAAATGATAATCCAAGATCAAAAATCATGTGCCTCGAGAACTTCACTCCTTGAATCCCAAAATTTCCTTTAGAAATATTTCCATACCAAAGGTGACTACTCATGATTTCTAAAACCAATCTCAGATATTACTTGTGATCATGCTTGGATCTTGAATAAACAAAAATATCATCCATGAACACTACCAAAAAAAAGTTTTGAGATAATAATGTAATATATGCTTCATTAAATCCTTGATAACTAAAGAATAATTTGTTATAAAAAAATAATCATAATATATTTTTAATTTCGAAACCTACTTCTGGAAGTTTTATTTGGTATATTAGATACTCAAACTCTAAGATGATGATAAACTGATTAAAGATCAATATTTGAAATCAACTTTCCCCCATTTAACTGATCAAATAAATCATCCAGATAAGGAAAATGTTTATTTTTTAACTATTACCTAGTTTAACTTTTTATAATCCACACATAATCAAAGTAAACCATCTACCTTCTTGGAAGAGAGAATAGAGGCTTTACAAGGTGAAATTATAGGGTGTAAAAACCTTTCACCATCAGGTCATCCAACTGAATTTTGAGATCTTTCACCTCCACTGATGTTATACAATAATAATGTATCAAAAATGAATACATACTTGGCACCAGTTAGATATTAAACTCTACCTCCCTCTCTAGATAAAGACCAAATAAATCATCTGGGAAGATGTTAGGAAATTTATGAACAATATTGAAAAATTCAACAATATAAGAAACATCATTGGGATCAACTGCTATAGAAAACAACAAAATTCTGAGCTCTATAAGGGAAGGTACTATATGGATAAACCTCACATCCCACTCTCCCAAAAACAATGGTGATCTCCCATCATCCACAATAAATGATACTTTCCAATGATAATAATAAAACTCAACATAATGATAAAGAAACCAATCCATCTTGATGATGATGTCAAAAAAATCTAGATCATGAATGAAGAAATCTTATACTAACTTTGCATCAGCTATAGATAGTGAACAAGGAAACTGAAACACCTACTCTTTCCTCTTCCAAGATGTGTCTCTAACTCCGTAAAAAAGTACATGAGATCCATTTTATGTTTAATTATATCAAACAAAATTCCAACTATAAATCAATGGGAAGAACCAATATCAAATAAATAATTTTCTAATGGCTATGAAATAATGATGGTATCTCCCACTATTGTTGAACCCACATTTAACTTCACTATAATTTCATCTATTTAATAAAGGTACTTAACTCTTGAGGCATATGGCTAGATCTATATAGTCTTTAAATAATCTAACTATTAAATAGTATCCTTTGTAGCTGACGGTCCCTGGACAAAATGAAGCATAGACATAGCCTGAAAAAAACATTATAGATGCCCATAGCATCCACAGCCATTGCACATATTCACCAGCACAGAAGAGGAATTTTGGCTGTGTTCGACCTTTCCACAATGGGAGAAAGTCTAGGGCACACTACTAGTTGTAAAAAAAGGTGAAGAGAAGGCATACTATTGAGAACCACCTCCACCACTCTGGAGATGATATTTCAACTTCCTATGTTTCCCCTACATGCCTCTAAATATACCTTTGGGTGGAAGAGACGGGGAACAATAATCATAATTTTCTTCCATATTCATCTCTTCCATCATCGTCTTGTCTAATATCTTAATAT
This sequence comes from Viscum album, assembly GCA_963277665.1. Lineage (NCBI taxonomy): Eukaryota > Viridiplantae > Streptophyta > Magnoliopsida > Santalales > Viscaceae > Viscum > Viscum album. The sequence continues at coordinate 1,469,819,181 of OY728131.1, read as the reverse complement.
AGGTCAAAACCCTTAACATAAATACTTATGATTTGATATCCTATCACAAACCCTACAAGTACTTTTGAAACTTTAGGTGGCTATTCTTTCTACCTCTAGATCAAATCATACCAGATACCAACCCAATTGGTGTGTGCCGAAACTAAATTATCTCATCGATGCAAAGAGAAGAAATCCATATACTTCTCCATTGTCATTAAATCTAGAAAATAACTACTAGAATAAGAGAGTCTTGAAATCCTTAAAATCCAAGACCCCATGCATGTCTGCCTACACCATGGAATACAGCCATAGATTATTGGTACCCTTGAGTTTGAACATCATGCATTTCACCTTGACACTCTTAGGTGTATCCAAGAATTCAAAGATCTAGTAGATCTTATATAGCCAGTCCTCTACCTCTTGATGTTCATTCATACCCTTAAAGGATGGAATATTCTCACGCAATAACTCATGTGATAAATACCTTCCTCCTCCATCTACTAGGTATAACCCAAAAACAGAATTCTAGAATTGCGGTACGTTTTGGTTAACAACACGAACTACCCACATGATAGCCTGGAAAATATTATGATCTATAGGAAGATTCCCTCAAGGAGAATCTACTACACCCTCCTGATGATACTTGAGAAGATGTCTTTGAATCATACCAATGCACACTGAAACACAATAAATAATCATACAATAGAATAATCTCAGTTCGAACCAAAAAACCATAATACTAAAATAGATATTAATATTAAGAACTCAAAATAGGATACATGAATCCCAACATCCCATTGTAACTTGAGTCTTTTCATGGAAATATCCAGCTAGTTACTCATTATATATTACCTCTCAAGTCCCAAAAATACTATCTTGAGTCTACCAAATGCCCCAAGAAAAGGACTCTTGAGGAAAGACTGCCACAGATACCAAACTATGATGAACCCGACCCGAATACCCAATCAAACTAGTACCCAACATGAATTTCCACATACCTGAAGGGAATTTATGATCCCTATAGGATAGAGACTAAAACCCAAGAATCAATAACAACCATGAGAAATGATTTATACCAAAATTTAAGAATTATAAAAAATGTCATATATATATATATATATATGATGGAATCAAATATCAGAAGAAGAAACGAGTATACATGTCATAAAAAAGGAAACAGAAAAAGTGATACAACTCAAAACTAGCAAAACAATCTATAAGAGACAAGTCCAACATTAAATGACACCAAAAAAACAAATAATACATGTGATATCATAGGAAACTCCCATAATATCACAACTTGCTACCCAGACTCAGCTGATAAAAACCTCACCTCCTCACTATGGTGCCTTATCTTTTTTGGCATCTAAAGACATACAATGGTCTACGCACCACCGAAGGGATGCATAGGGTGTGAGCTAATAGGTATAGTAGGATCCCACCCAGGTGTTCCATAACAATTCTCTCTACAAAAATCAAACAATGATCAAATTTAAAGACAACAAGGCATGATATACTGTTAAATAGTTATTATATCAAAATCATGGAAAAATGTTTAATTTACCCTTTTTACACATTTCTAAAATAATCCAAGTACAAGAATTCAAATAATTTCCTATAAATCGAAGAATTAATATCAAAAAAAAACATGTATCACACATCATATCAAATCCATGCTAGTACAAGTTAAAATAGTACAAGCCAAATCATAAGTAACATCACACCAAGGATCACTACAGGTCTGGCTAGCTAGGACACCAGTGCCTAAACATAGACAATATCATGCATCAATTATCTAGATATATTCATTGAATCTATAGATTAAATGAACCACCCAAAAATTGAACCCCCCCCCCAATAGTTCTATCAAGTCCCTAGATCAATGGGCATAGGAAACAGTGGAAAACCCCATGAGTGACCCCCTTGAAAAATGTATGATGCATACTAATACACCTTCCACCTAATTACATAAGGATTTTCATGTACTATATTTTCTAAACCATTTCATAAAATTCATTCTTTTAAAACTATTTTAGAAATCCATTTCACAATGCTTTGAAAATAACCTTTTCTTTTTACCAAAACAAGGGGAAGACTATATTTTATCAAAAACTAGTTTCTAAACACACAAAAAAATCAATCAATCATGCCATTTAATTTATATAATAATTTATCAAAATTATATAAATACAATTCATCCAATATAGGCTAGACATGGAACCACCTACCTCAAACTCAGGTTGTACATGCTTGTAATAGGATCCGCCTATTAGAAAGGAATAAAAGTTCAACAACAAAGTCCCTGAGATTTATTCCCATGTCTTAGAATCAGATCCCAAAAAAATAAGATGGAGAAAAGGGGTAGATCATGAAAAAACTCAAAGAAAATGCACCTTCCACATAGAAACTAATAAATTATCAGCCTTCAGAAGAAGAACATGTAATGGATCTAGAAAAGATCAAGAATATTATCATCACAGATCAATGGATCCAATAACGCAATTCAATGGTGCTACCATTATCAATGGAAATGAATAAGTAGAATAATTACTCGCCTAAAGAAATTCACTACAACCGAAATGGAGATTAATCACTGAACGGAGTGATCTAGAAGAATAAGATATCCCTAAAATCACTTGGGAGAGCTCTTTGGTCAAGAGATAAGAGGCTTATGGTTGAATAAATAACAAATCACGTAATTAGTTCCCTAAAAATAATGTGACATGATAATTACATTTCCTTTACTCCTTTCACATTGTGTAATTCATGATTTCTAAGTCTCATAAAAAAATACCTTACTTAAAATTAAAAATACCAATTTTACCATTTCACGGTGTGTAAACTTTTCATGGAAGTTAATATTTTCACACCCTAAACCCAACTCATGACATATTCCCAAAAACCAATACACAATGCGAATAGTTTACATGTTGTTTAGACCTTTCATGACATGTAATAATTACATGGAATGAAATCACCCAATAGAAACCAAAAACTCTAACTTCTTCTTGAAAGCCCAAACCAAAACTATTGTTCTCTGAACTATGGGAGAACCTCGAAAATCCTTTAACACAATTATACTTCAAATCCATTAATTAAAAAAAATACATCCTATATCTTTATTCCATTTTCCCTAGAAAATGCTCTCCATACTCGAGAGTCCAAAAACACACCCAAATATATAGGGAAATAAGAAGAGGGATGATAAACACACAAAATGGGTAATAGTATGTTACATTCACTCATTCCATGATTTAAAAAAATATTCCTTCCGTATTTTTTTTATAAAATTCACAAAGTACCTTGTTTGTAAGATGAAAAAAAGATTGATTTCAAACCATATTGTAAAAAGTCAACCATGGTTAAAAATTAACTTAAAAAAATAATAGAATAGTACTAAAATATTTTTTGAAAACTTTTTTATAAAAAATGGGCATGGATGATAAATATTCCCCACTAGAGAATTAAAAATAATAAATCTCAAAACAGACGAGATTGTAAAATAAACCATTACCACTTGGGTAACTTTTGAATCATAATCCTCATGAAGGAATGAAATTCATATCGATATGTATGTCCCATAATATTCATCATAATAATCGAAAAATACATTTTTAGGTAGTATAAACACTATACAAAAAAATTAGTGTATAAGTCATGTGATCCATATAAATAAAAGTGATATTAAAATATTTTACCTTTAGTATAACTCATCACGTACATTATTTATCTTCCTGAATAATAAACATAGGTTAATTATTTAATTTTTTAATAACCCCTTTCAAGATTATTATTCCTTTTAACTCACTTAATATCATGTTATAACAATTACTTAATCATTTATGTTCACATCGGATGTTTTGGAGATATTTGGTATATAAGTCCAAAATGACATTGATAGGTTGACTATGGTCAAAGATTTCAATATTCCATAATATCTAGAAAAATAAAAATGTGATAATTATAATTTTAATACATTAATTATACTTTTAAATCTAACCATTAATTATAGTTATGAAAAATGAACTATGTTACAATCTTGGAGATGGTAGGTCGTATATACACATGAGTAACATTTCCATTTTTCAATGATCATTATGGAAAAAAGTTAAGTTTTTTTTGCCTTCCCATAATTATCATCATATCATATATATAATATTAATTATTCAAATATACTTATTTATATATCATCCTTGTAATGTGGTGATGAAAAAATCACATCTCTTCATAGAGATGGTAGTCCACATCTGCGCGTGAACGATTTTATCATTTTTTTAGTGCATTGAATGGTAAGAAGTTAAATGATATATTATATTTTTCAAATGATATAAATTTCATTAATATAATATATAAAAATTAATTCCATAATTATGACTAATCTTGAGTGATGGTGATGAAAAAATATTTACATCAGTTCGTGATGTGGTAGTTTTCCATACACACGAATGATGATTTTCTTTCCCATTTGATAGAAGTTAGAGATGGATATACTTTATTACTAAGAAGACCCAAACAGGATTAATATAATCACTATGAGGGTGAGTGTGTGAATTATTTATATCTTTTTCATTTATGTCATCTTTCTTATAAAACAACCTTCACCTCCTGTTAAAGACTTATCACTTTTCTAAAAGCAAAACTTTCAACCATCCATAGGAAAACAAGTGTTTATAATTTCCAATACTCAATAAGAGTAACCAGATCTTGTAATGGTTTGGAAATAATATAATACCATACAATACACTAAAAAATAATGCATGAGTTTTTATACAACAAGTAGAAAATACCCTTACACTTTTATAACACTATGATCAATACAATAGTGCATGTGCTTCTTCTAGCATGAATGGTGTAAATAATATTTTCTAACCAGTTTATAAACCTTAAACATTTGGTTCTGAACATGTCACTATGTTGCATCAACAACCTCCACATTCTTAATTCTTCAACAAAAACAATTATTCACATCCCTACCTAGCAGTAGGTAGAAACAACTTCTCTGGACTTTGTATGAAAAATCGGTCTAATAGATCACTCTGATTTGTCAGTGTGATTCTTTGGTCTGATTATTTAGTTTGGAAATAAGTATGAATAAATAGTTTGGAAATAATTCTGAATTTGTTATTTATTTTCCCCAAACTTTCAGTCTAATTTCTTAATCCAATCAAAAAACCTTAACTGCTACTTCTTCTTCACACTTCTCCTTCCTAGAAAACATTCAACGAAAAACAAAATCCAGAAACCTTTCTTTTCCAACTCAAGACTTTAGTGTTGTCAAAATTTCCTACATGTGTATTGTGTAAATGTATTTCATACTTTGACCTCTATTTATAGGTTCTTTAAAAACAAAAAATGAAGAAAACCAAAAATATTTTCCTACTAAAGAAAATTCCAGAATCTTGAATTTCACTTTCATTTCCACTTCATCTTTGACCACTTAAATGATTCTCAACACTTATAGATTCTTCTTGAAACTTCACAAATATTCTCAAAACATCATCCTTCTTTTATCTTATAAAAAATTATTTAGTATTGTATAAGTTTTCATTATGATACCTTTTTATACACTAATTGAACATATGTAGAACTCAATACTTCACATTTCGATGCTCCAACTAAAACACTTCATAAGTATGATTGAATTTCTCTAGCCAATCAACTTTTTTTATCATTTTTTCAAAAACATTATTGTAAATACAAAATAATCCAGAACCCTTCAACACCACTTTAGTCAAAACTTCAAAACATTTTACCTTTTCTTCATTTATTCAAAAAATCCAAAAACTGATGAAAATGCATCTGATGAAGTCCAACAACTGATGACATATAGATACCAGTATGCATCCGATAAATCTGTCTTTGTTCCCCGTATGATGATCAGTGTCAAGCCATTTTTTATGAATTTTGACATAATTTAAACAAATCATGACTTATTTTATTAATAAACTGAAATGAAAACAACCTTGTGACCACACTATAATGCTTAGAAGAAATTGTTACCTATATTGATGTACATTATCTGATATATTGGTCTCTGAAACTCTTTAGTTTCATCAATACCAACATATTATCTTATTTTATTCACTCAAAAACTCGGGTATGCCTCTGATGGAATTTTTTATTGTATGTTTTATCACCAGTATCAACTTCCTAATAGATTGGTGTTAAAACTAATCTAGTTAATCGACGGCACACCTTGTATAATATATCGTTATCTCCAAAAACTTCTTTATTTCTAAAAATCAGAAAAAACAATTTCCTTCAAATAATCAGTTCATTTAATGTATCTTCAAGTCTGATGGATCAATTAGACTGATGGATTAGTTGACAAGTACGTCATAAAAAATCTCTGACTTCGGTCAATTCAACCTTCCATTCACTAAAAAACTTCTACATTCGGTACAACTCACACAGATGATCTGTGACCAGAACACTTAGACTTTGTATTATATTTTATTCTAAAAATTCTTACTTATATCATAAAATCCTCATGATGTTTAATAAAATTTAGATACATATAGAATTTTCAGACTTAATGTCTACCCCTTTCTTTCACAAATCTTGGATCACAAGTTTCAAACTGGCTTATGATATTGAGAACTTACAAACCAGAAAAGTATCATTCAATTTTATATTGAATCACTCATAATACATTACTAATCCAATAAAACTTCTCACACTAATACAATGTCTCACTATGATTGAATAACATCATTCTGTACACAATGTTAGATTTAAAAACAACTACACCAAGAAAAAATTTCAAGAACATAAATATGAAATGAATAGACTTTAATAAGAACATTGTTTCTGATCAGCTTAGTCTAGTACTTATTTCACCTGATCACTAACTCTTACAAAGTGAAGTGATTTCTCATGAAGATAATAAAATATAAAACATTAAGTAAAAAACTTCTTTTAGTATCTGAATACCATATCCATCCAACTTGGTCCCAACTATCTCTTTCTTTATATTAAGATGTAACTGAAGGTTTATAAATCACTGAAACTTAGTAAAATAAGATATGGATTACTAATTGATAATTTTAATCCTACATGAGTGAAATCATTGTAGTAAATAACAATCATTGACATAAAAACTTTTTTGTCCTAAATTAGTCACTTAGGAACATCAATCCTTCAGTATTTCCACCTTTAAATACTTAATTCACTTTCTTATAAAGACAAGTTTTCTATAAGAACTTCAACAAACTGTTAGATTAGTTCACACACTTACATGTTGATTTTACATCATACCCATAACTCCACCTAAATACATGCTTCCTTAAAAGGGTTAGCATATATCAATGGATAGATTTATGAAACATCTTATTTATCCCCCTTAAAAATACTATGAAAATAAAAAATTAGATATGGGACAGAAAAAAATATCTCAACCTTAGAAAGAAATATTTTGGACTCCGATTTTCAACCTTAGTTTGAAATATGATTCCTTCCATAATATTTTTGTGAAAATGTATGAAAATTGTTATATTATAGTAATATATTCTAACTTGAATTCATTCTTATCCACATGATCTTTATTTAAGTGATGTTTAATCTAAATACGTTTTTAACAGGAGTGTTAAACTATATTTATGGTGAGATTTATAACACATTCATTATCACAACCCAAGAGAAGGGGTAATTTTAATTCCTCTATAAAATTTTCCAACTATGTCTTCATCCACATAATTTGTGTTGTAGCTTGAGTAGAAGAAATATATTCATCTCTAGCCATACTAATATTAACTAAATTATACTTTATAGTATTCCAAATCACAAAAAATTTCCCTAAAAAGAAAACTCCACCAGATGTGGATATTTTATCATCCATACTTCCATCCCAATTAGCATCTATATACCCAAAAAAATCAATTCTTCCTAATCTTTCATATTTAATAAAAAAATCTATTGTGCCTCTTATATATCTAAAAATTTTATTTCTAGCTAAGAGATGTGATTCATTTGGAGCACATTGAAATATTTCACATAACGTAGAAGCCTAAAAAATATCCTTTCTTAAAGAAGTCAGATATAAAATACTTCCAATCAGCTTCTGAAACTCTTTAGAATCAACTTCCTTTCTTTATTAATCATTTTACAACTTTGTTCCCACTAAAATTGGAGTGGAAATAGGTTTTAAATTCTACATTCCAAACTTCTTAATAATTTCCTTAGAATACTTCTCTTGATAAATAAAAATGTATTTCTTATTTTGTGATATTTCTAAGCTAAGAAATGTAACTTTTCACAAGTTATTTCATCATTCCCATCAAAGATAATATCAGCAACCTACATAATAACAATGAGATAATTCTCATGATTTTCAATGATATAGAAATTAATATCAATTCTTCCCTTATTGAAATTCAACTTATATAAGTAGACATCAAATTTTGAATACCAAGCTCTTGGAGATTGCTTTATCCCATACAAATCTTTTTTCAATTTTAACATATAACTATAATCTTCTATAATCAAAAATCCAAGCGGTTGTTCAATATAAACTTCTTCATCAAGTTATCCATTCTGAAAGGTAGACAAAACATCCATCAGAAAAACTTTATAACTTATTAGTTCTAAAATTTATAGAAAGATTCTAATTGTTTATAAAATTTCTATTGGAGAAAAGGTCACATCAAAATCAATTCCTTCATTCTATAGTAACCTTTTCAAACCAATATTTCATTTTTTATTATCACTTGACAATCCTCATTCAACTTTTTTCAGAACACTCACTTTGTACCAATAACATTTTTATCATTTGGTTTAGGTATGAGTTCCAAAGTATCATTCTCATCAATACTATCTAACTCTTAACTCATAGCATGAACCCATTCCTAATGCTAAAAATATTCATAAACATCTTTCATCTCAACATTTTAATACAAATAATTTTGTGCAATAAACTTTGATGTTCTCCTTATTTGAAACATTTTTTCTAATCACAAATGATGTTTTGAGTTTAAACCTATTTCTTTATCCTATGATGAGATGTATGATGTTCTTTCTCATCACTAGAAATGGATGAGTCTGATTCATCCATCTATGTGGGATTACCATTATTATAATTCTTTTTATATTTCATAATAATAATTCTTTCAACCTCTTTATATTCCTCATTTAAATGTGTTTCTAAGACATCTTCCTCAAAAATTTAGGAAATTGTACATCCAAAGAATCAATTATCCTTTCTAATTTCTTTTTTGAAACACCTATATAATCTAAAATCTGAAGCATATCCATGAAATATTCCATATCAACCTCTTTGATCAAACTTTACAAGATTTACACCCTTGTTCTTTATGATGTAAGAACTCCCAAAAAATATTAAATGTTTCAGCCTTGGGGTTTTATCAAAAAACATTTCATAAGGAGTCATATTATAACTTGTCCTGTACAAAAATGGATTATGAATATAAATTTTTGTGATCATTTATTGCCTCAAGAAGTGGTGAGAAACACCATTCTTAATAAACATTACACACCCAATCTCTACCAAAATTTTATTCTTACTTTAAAAAATGTTATTATGTTTTGGTGTGTATGGTTCCCTGAAATCATGACTAATTCTATGTTTTTCAAAAAAACATCTGAAAACATCATTCTTGAATTCACTTACATTATCAGTTCGCAACTTCCATATAGAATACCCATATTCCTTTTCTTCTCTTATACTGAAAATCTTAAACATTTTTAGACTTTCCTATTTATGTTTCAAATACATAATACAAGTAATGTGAGTAAAGTAATCAATTAAATAAATGAATTTATTATCACTGAAAGTTTAACATTTACTCATTAGCCCAAAAATATCATAATGATTTAGTTCTAGAGGATGAGTTGAAAAAATATCAACTTTCTTATGAATAGAGTGCATAATCTTCCCTTTCTGAAAAAATTAACTCCATTAATCACTTATTCTTTTCATATCAAGAATATCACGAACACTATCTCACTTTGTTAAATTTATCATATTCCTCTGACACATATTCCCTAATTTTTTATTTCGCAACTAATTTTATTCCATCATATATAAATAACATGAATTATGTATATCACCAACTTGAAACAATTTTCTCTTTCTGTGTTGGCCTTTTGTGACAATTGTTCCATATTTTACTCTTTTCACAAAAAAACCATATTTTCTAATAAAATACCTTCATCACAATGTTTTCAAAACATTCAATAAGTTTTGTTTCAGATCATCAACAAACAAAGACTTCTTGGATTACAACTTTTATTCCTTAATAATTAAAGATCCAACACCTTTTATTCTGATAGATTCATCATTTCCAAACATCATTATTCTTTCATTAAATTATTTCATATTATTTAATAGCTACAACTATCCTATCATGTGTGTGGATCACCCACTATCCAAAATCTAGGTTTGTTCTATATTTTCTTCTTTGAAATAAGTTTCAAAAATATGATTTTTTATTTCCCTTTATCTTCATTTACATCCAGATTTGGAGAATTTTTATAAACATGTTATTTTTATGGTAACAAAACAAGTCACCCTTTTGAAAGATTTCTCGGTTTCTTGCATATTTCACAAACAATTTACATAGGTTGGAATTTATTTTGAACATTCAACATAACTTTATTTCAACTATTCCTTTGAGAGGATTGACTCCCCCTCAAAATTTTCTTCCTATAAACCATGGGATAATTTTAATGTTGTTGGATGAACCAACACATATTTTTTGTATGCCTAAATCCACCACAATAATAGTAGTATCTATAGAAATAATATTTACCTTGGTAACTTCCATACTTCCTAGATTTATGAACAAGTTATTCGGAAACTTTCTTATCCTTCCCATTAAAACAATGTTGTTCCCTAAAATTCATGTTATCACTCAAAATCTTATTCTTTATTATGTATTTCTTCCTAAATTTATCAAAATCAGAAGTAGTATCAACCTTTGTTTCGAAATAAGATGTTTAATAAACTTATGAATTTTCAACTTGTTGGTTTGGGCTACACACGTGATTTTATAATCTTTCCACTTCTTATAAACAATATCAAATTTCTTTTTAGACATTAAAGATAACTTTTGTTGATCATTCTTAGGTTCAAATTTTCCAAAACCTTCGCCAACTTCAAATATAGAGTTTTTGAAACTTATAACTTCCTATTAATATTTAGAAAACTTTTGTTTATTCATTATTCCTTTATCTTTAAATCAATATTATCATTTTAATCATTTTCTTTTTCCAGATATTTCTTCAAGAAATCAATGTCTGTCAGTAACATAGAATTTTCTTCAAGAAAAAATTGTTGATTATTTGTTATAAACCTTTCCTTCTTCAACTTATTTATTTCTATTTAAAGTCTTACTATATTTCTAAGACATTATATCAAATACCTTTTTATATAAAATTCAAACTCAGTCTCTTATTATTCAGAACTACTGATTTAAAACTTTTCATTATTAACTATTAAAATAAACATATTCTCTCCAGCAGCTTCAAAAAAAATAGCGTCAACATCATTGTCTTCATCTTCATCATCCTTTGAAAACAAACTTCTTATTTTGGATGAGGATAACTTTTCATCTTTTCCCTTGTAATAATATTTTTATTTTAAAACATGTTTCGTCTGAGATCTTCTCGGTTTTATATCATCTTTATTATTTTCTTCTCCATTCATTTTTAGAGGAAATTTGTAGTAAAGTTACCAACAACTCTATATTCAAAAAAATTTATATGTAGCTTCCCTTTTTAATTTATTATACTTATTTTTACATTTAAAAAAGGATAATGATTCATTCATATTATTACTATCCTCATTTTTAGATTCAAAATCACCAATTACTTCATCTTCAATAATTTTCTAATATTTTCATTTCTTGGAGGCTTTGAAAGAGACTTCTCAATCAAATTTTAATTTTCATTTCATAAATTTTTCTATTCTCATTTCATATGTAACAATAGTACTTTGAAGATCTTCCTATGATAGAGTTTCTAAATCTCTATCTTCCATAGATAAAACTTTGGCATCAAAATTATTATTAAGAATTTGGAATATATTTTCAACAACATTTGAATCTTCCATATTGTCACTAAGGCATCTTATGGTACTAATAATATCACACAACCATATAAATAAGTTTCCAATAGATTCATACTCACCCATTTTGAGATCTTTATACTTCATCCTACATATTTGTAACATTGATTTCTTTACATTTATATTGCATTCATAAATGTTTTTTAGCTACTTCTAGATACCTTTAATAATTATGACTCCCTTAACTCTAATAAATTCAATTTCATAAAGTTATGAGAGTAAAGTATTCTTATCCCTTACATCATTTTCCAAATTCTCCTTATCCAAAAATATAAGAGGAATATTTTCAACAAGAGAAGGAAATACATTTATAACTACTTAAATAACATCATACCCAATATACATAAGATACAAAATCATTATATATTTAAAAATATGATAGTAATTTATATCGAATACTGGAATCCCCTTACTTTTCACACAATTAAAATTCTATATAACAAAGTCTCGTCAAAAAAATTCAATAAATAGTAAATTAAGGGATATTTTTCCCTCATACCAATTGAAATGACCCAACTAGGATCAATGTAATCACTGAGAGGGGTATATGTGAATCAAGGGTATCTTTTTATTTTATGTTATCTTTATTTTAAAACAACCATCTCATCCTATTAAATATTTATCACTTTTCTAAAAAAACAAAACATCACATGTCCATAGGAAAATAAGTATTTATGAGGTTTACTACTCAGTAAGAGTAGCTAGTCCATGGAATGGTTTTCAAATAATCTAGTACCACACAATCCACTAGAAAAAAGTCCTTGAGTGTTGATATAATAACTAGGAATTATCCGTACACTTGTGTAGAACTATGATCAACGCCATAGTGCATGTACTTCTTCTAGAATGAATGATGTAAATAAGATTTTTTAACAAGTTTATAATCCTTTACTAGTTAGTTTTTAACATGTCACCATGATGTTTGAAAAGCTTCCACTTTTTTAATTCTATAACATCTAAAATTATTCACTTCCCTACACATCAGCAAGTAGAAACAACTTCTTTAAAATTTGTATGAAAACTCAGCCTGATATCTCACTTTGATTCACCAATATGATTCTTCAATCTGAAAATAGTCTAAATATATATTTCTAAAACAATATTGAATCACTTAATTATTTTCCAAAAACAATCATTCTAATTACTCAGTCCAATATTAAAATCCCTGGACACTAATTCTTTATCACTCTTCTTTTATCCTGAAAACATTATTCAAGAAATTCTATCTGAAAACCTTCCTCTTCCAACTCAAAACATTATCACTCTGAATCTCACCCATAAATAAAAATTTTCAATATATGTTTTACTTTTACCTTTATTTATAGTTGATCTGAAAAAAAAATTTAAGAACCCAAAAGGATTTTTCCCACTCAATAAAATTCCATAATCTTGAATTTCACTTTCATTTCGACTTCATCTTTGAGCAGTTCAATGCTTCTAAACTCTTATGAATTATTCTTTAAACTTCTCAAATATTCTAAAAACATCAGTCTTATTCTTTATAATCTTGTTACTCTTATGATAGGTTCATTTTAAACCTTGACAAGGTTTTCCTTTTTCTTTATATAGGTAGGGCTGAGAAATAATTTGAAGGATGCTTATAATGGAGAAGTTAGAGATTTATTGGATTCTCAGCATAAAACCCCTTATTATTCTGTATTATTATATGGATTTAGATGTCTTGTAATATAGTTACACAACATGTGAATTATAATGATAAAAAATTCAATTTTTGTTAAAATGTGATGGTTTTTTTAGTGAATTTGATATTTTTCAATTGCATGATGTGTATTTGGGTTACACATCGTGTAAAGTCCAAATAGTTATTTTTAAATAGGCTAGTTGAATTATTTTTCTTTTGAACATATACATTTATTATCGCACCTGACCTAGGAGCCATTCCTAGGGGATTTTGGAGACCTTAAACCATTTCGAGTCATTTTGATTAGTGATTGATCTTTGTTGCAGGTGTGGTGTGACTCACCAGGTAAGTTTTCACCCTATCTCTTCATCTCTTTCTCTTTCTATCCTTGGGTTTTGATAGACCATATAGATACTGATAAATCTAAGCCCCATGTTGTTGAATATTTTCCCTAGTTTAAGTTCTTAGATCACCTACACCTTTGTTATTGTTGGTGGGTACCATTGTGGGATTTTTGTTTCTATATACAGCTTTGTGATTTGAGATCTCATGATCCCAAGGTAGGTGGTTATGTTATAGTACCCAATTTATGATAACCCTAAATTGATTTATTTAATTTAGATTTTTTGAATAAAATTCAATTACTTGATTTTAATTAAATGGATGTCAATTGGTTTGTTGGAAAAACGCAATTCCATTTAATTGGTGTTTTAAAAATTTGTTTTTGACGTGAAATTGGAAAACCCCAAATCACATTGAATTGGGGTGTGTTTATAAAAAATATTAATATTTAAATTATCTAATTTAAATTTATTGATTTTATTGAAGAAATTTCAATTAAATAATTGAATTTAATTATGGAAATGGATTCTATAGAATATTGGGAAAACCCCCAAATCCATTGAATTGGGTATCTATTATGAAATTTATGGAATTTTTTGAAAATTAAATTATTGAATTTAATTGTGAAAGTGAATTTTAAAATTGAATTGTTAATTGAATTCAAATTATTATATTGTGAAAATGTATAAAAGTGGTTTTGATTGGATCCTTTGGGTTCTATCTTTGAAAAAAGGCATGTTTTTTTATTAAAACCCCATATTATAGTTTTTAAATAGAAATTAGAATATTAGAATTAGGGAATGGGATTAATTTTAATTTTATATTTCTTAAAATAAATTTACCATCATCTTTTTATTAGGGATAATGAAATCCTTAGGTAGTTAGTGAGTTATTTGGATAGAAATTTACACTTTACAACTTTCCAAAACATAAATGTAGCACATCAAATCACTTAGCTGATGGTGATGAGTCTTCTTCAGCCTAAGTTCAAAAGGATGTATGTATATATTTTCATGTCACCTTGATTTTGGAGTCACTATAGCCTGAAATATCATACCTACTTAGGCATATGACTATATTACTCACATGTTTGTATTTCAAATGAATATATGCAATTGTTGTAAACTGTTTCACATGCCTTATGATTTATATAAAATATTTACACAAAATTATTTATTTAATCCATTTGTGAAAAGTTCCATTGTTTTTGAAATGTTCCATTAATTTAAAAGTAAGTCCTTTGCTTAAGGTCTTTTTATATTTTGAAATGTAATGCATGAATTGTTTTAATTATTCTTATTAATTGTTAAACATGTTTCTTATAAATTGACATCTCTATTTGGTTAATTTAATATTCTCATCTGTTATGGAATCCTTAGTGAGACCCTACTGGTATTTTTAACTTAAACCATATTTTTGCCTTCGAGTGTTTGTAGATTATCTCCTTCCAGGTTCGAGAATGGATAAAGCACCACTTGGAGGTGGTTCTAGAGATGGATATGTGGACATGGTGAGTTGCATCCTTTGAAACTCGGGTAGTTTTTCCTATTTTCTGGTACTTGGTTGTAGAACTTTGGTCTGTTATTCCCTTTTGAAATTTTGGTACATATCTCCCTATATAGTTTCTTTTGTATTCATATTGTCTTGTTTCTTTTAATTTTGAAATGTTTGTGGAAAAGTCGTTCCCACTTTCATATTTGGGTGATGATAGGTGTTACTCATCATTCCATGGGTATCGTGAACACCTTTTAGGATATTTCAGGACTGGATTAGTTATTGGGTTACTAGGGTACCCAAGATGGTTCATGAAAAAGTGTTATTAAAGGAAGGTTGAACTTTTGTTTTTTAGTTAGTATGTATTTGTGTAATCTTATCAAGACATAGGAGGTAGTTGAGATTTAGTGTTTGGAAAACTCTCACTGCAATGAACCTTAAGTCACTAGGTGTGGTTAGGTAAATACTTATTGAGGATTACTTAATGTCTTTTCCCTAATTTTTTTTTGGTTATATTGAAATATAAATCTTTTTTGTCAGACTATTGGGATTATTTTCCCTGTTTCTCTATTTGAGTGTTAATTTGATGTCTTTCTTATTGTATGTTGATGTTTTTTAGCATCATGACTCCTAGAATACATTCTAATCATATCCAAGAGGAATATGTAACTGAATCTCAGTGATTGAATCCTCTCATGGACCCTAATTTGGTTGAGGTGATTGTAAGAACTTTCTAATATCTTGGATAGGTACCACCTCTAGTTCCCATTCAGGCTCCAGTTTTGGGACCTCCGAGGGACATTCTCATGTTTTGTTCTCAATAGTTCCTTCTCTAGAAGATAGTTCTATTCAAAGGATAAAATTATCCTCAAGAGGATGAGGATTGGTTGAGTAGAATAGAGTGTTTATTTTGGTTCTTGGACACACCTAATGAAATCAAGGTGAATTGTTCCACCTTCGTGCTGGAAGGATCGAGTAGGATATGATGGGACATGATGGTGATGATGAAGAAACATGAGGTCTTAGAGTGGAAATACTTTATGGATATTTTCATTTAATATTTATATCCAGAGTCTATGTTGTTGTCTAATTCTACTGAGTTTTTAAAAAGAGAGTGATAGGATAGGATCATGATAGATTATGCAAACCATTTTACTGAGCTTGTGAAGTTTTTACCTAACATTTTATCAAATGAGAAGATAATTTCTCGATAGTTTGATTTGGTACTTCAAAAGTATATTGATTCACAAGTTTTATTTTTGAAGTTGTATTCATATGTTGAGGTGCTGGATAGATCCCTGATGGTTGAGATGGAACTGGATAGAAAGTCAAGGTTATTGGGAGTCTCTTTCTCTCTAAATTGAAGTGAGTATTACTCTAAGTGAAAGAGGAAGCATAATGATTCTCATGGTGTTTCACAATAGCAGGTTCATTCTAGAACACCTTCAATGCCTGGAATAGGTCCTTTAGTTTGTTACAAGTTTGAAAATTCGAGAGATTTAAATTTGGTTTCCACTAAGGAACCCAAGAATTGTGGCTCCTATGGACATTTGGGTCACTTATAGAGATTTTTTAAAGTTTATTCAACTCCACATAGTGGCACAAGATCATATGAACCTTTTAAAACTACGGTGAAATCAAATTCTTCACATGAAAAAGGGTCCCAACCAAAGGCATTTGGAATAAATCTTCTTTATGCAATTAGAAGAGTATCTAGAGGAAGTAGATATAGGTGTAGTAATAGCGATAGGTACAATTATTATAGCTTCTTTATTAGTGAATGCTTTATTTGATACTAGTGTATCTCATTTTTTTATTTCAACCTGCGTTTTTAATCCATTAAATCTTCTTATGTATATTTTATCTTTTTTAATGGATATTACTACACCCCTTGGTATGAAGAGAGATAAGGGTATTTATAGTCCCTCTTGTGTTTTATATCTATGATATGTTTATATTTCTTGGAGTTTTTTTATTCTCAACATGAAACCTCTTAAAGTCATTTTTGGTATGGATTGGTTCATTGGAAATAAATCTTGTATTGATATTTATATTTGATGGGTCACCTTCACTACACTCGATCTTGTGTGTCATGTCTTCCAAGGAGAATGTGACTCAAGGTCGAGAAGTGAATTACCTTATTATCTAGAGTTTGGGAAAGTGATACAGTGTTTAAATTTGATATGGAGTGGGAATCTTTGAGAAGTTATCTCCCTCTGCTTTTTGTCGAGTTTCCCGACATGTTTCATTCGTACTTATCTAGTTTTCATGTGATAAATGAGTTTGAGTTTTCTATTAAATTGATGTCTAGTAATCAACCAGTATGTATTCCCTCTTAATATGGAACTAGATGAAATGAAAGATATGAATACCTAGTTGGAAGATCATCTTTAGAAAGTCTTCATACACTTGATCATGTCACCTTGGGAAGCGTCGATTCTCTTTGATAAGAAGGATGATGGTTCTCTTTCTCTATGTGTTGATTATCGAAAGATCAATTGATTTACAATAAAAAAACAAATATTTTTTACCACATATTGATGATATGTTTGATCATTTGAAAGGGGAAAAGTGGTTCTCGAATAATTGTCTTTCGTTCTGGATACCATCAGTTGAGAATAATATAATCTGGCATTCAAAAAACTTCCTTTCGGAGTAGGTACAACCATTATGAGTACCTTGTCATGCCCTTTGGTCTTACTAACTCTCCAAAAGTTTTAAATGTATTTGATTAATCGTATTTTATATGAGCATCATAATATCGTAATGGTAGCCTTTTTTGGATGACATCCTCATTTACTCTAAGTAAGATGAGGATCATGTGAATCATCTGAGAATAGTTTTATGATTTTTGATAAATCATCGACTTTTTGCAATGCTTTATAAATGTGATTTCTGTATTCAGAAAAATAAGTTCTTGGGACATAAGGTGTTGGAACAAGGAATATCAGTTGATCTATAGAAGGTGAAGGCTATAATGGCTTAGGAGCAACCACAAAATGTCTTCAAGATTTGGAGATTATTGTTCTTAGTTGGATATTATCGATGGTTCATGAAGAACTTATCAAAGATGGATTCTCTGATGACTACACTAACTTGGAAGGGTGTATATTTTTATTAGGATGATAAATTTCAGAATTATTTTGTTGAGTTGAAATTTATTTTGAATAATGTTCAAAATTTTACTATTCTAGATGATGAGTAGGTCTATGTGGTCTTTTTGATGCATTGATTTTAGGCTTGTCCTATGTCCTCATGCAGGGTGATCATGTTTTTTCTTATGTATCTTTCCAGATAAGGCCACATGAGAAGAAATATCCAATCCATGGCCCATAACATTCAGATGTGATGAACATGCTTAAAATTTGGTGGAATTACCTTTTTTAAGAAATATTTATCATGTATTCATACCACAAGAGTTTGAATTATCTCTTCTCACAAAAAGATTTAAATCTCCACTAGAGGCATTGGGTGAAATACCTATAGTCATTTGATTCTGAAATCTCCTATAACTCAGGGAAATTAAATGATGTTGTAGATTCTTTGAGTAGGAAACTTACAACCCAGGAAGTGAAAGATTCATCAAAAGAGTGTAACTTGCTGGAACTATTTGCACGGTTTCATATTGGAGTCCATGAATTAGGGTTCAAGGTTTCCTTGTCCATTTTTCAATTGACATCATCTCTTCTCAAATTGATTCCTTAGGATAAGTAGCTTGATGATGAGTTTCAAGCATTGGATTCTCTCTTAATTTTTGGGAGACCATGCTTGATTGATCATTCTCCGGAGAGAAAATTCTATGATTTAGGAACTATTTTGTGGTACCACCTTTGGTAAAGAAATCTATAATGGGGGGTTTCCATATATCTTAGTAGTTAATGCACCCAGGATCCATAAATATCTTCTATGACATGTGGTGTATGTTCTAGTTTCCAGTTATAAGGTAAGGCATTGCTAAGTTTGTTTCTCATTATTATACATACTAATATGTTAATTTTGAGAATCATAAACCTTTTATTTTTCTTTATCCACTTCCATTACCTTCTTGGATGTGGGATGAGATATGTATGAACTTTGTGGTTGGTTTCTGTGCACCCAGAGAAAGAATAATGTGATATGGGTTTTGATTGACAGGATGACTAAATTGGTACATCGTATACCCATTCATGATATAAACAAAGTTAAAAAAATTGGTAAATATCGATATGAAAGAGATTTTTCATTTTCATAGATTTACTTCTTCTATACTTTTTGACAGGGATCATCAGTTTACTATTATCTTTTGGAGAGGCTTTTGGGAGGCACTAGGATCTCATGTACATTTGAGTACGATATACCATCCATAGTTGGATAACTAGGGAGAAATAGTTGTACAGATTCTTGAGGGTGTTATTCATGCTTGTGTTCTCAATTTTGGTGGAGCTTGAGTTGATCACTTGGAGATGGTTTAATTTTATTATAACAATAGTTACCAATCCACGATCAGAATATATTCTTTTGAGGCCTTGTATAGTCATCCTTTCAAGTCTTCATTGTGTTGGTCATAGATTGGTGAAGTTTCCTTGGTTGTACTAAGCTTAGTCCAAGAGATGATATCAAACATATAGTTGATTTTTCATAAAATAGTGATGGAACAAAGTTGAAATAATTCTTATGTTGATCATCATCATTGACCTTTGGAATTCTTACTTTGTGACTAGGTGTTCTTGAAATTTTCACCTCATTTGGGTTATCGATGTCTTGGGAGGAAAGGGAAAATTGATCCTCATTTTGTGGGACCTTTTGAGGTTATTGAACATATGGGAAAAGTTTCTTACCATTTAGAAAATCTATAGAAGTTGAAATCAATAAATAATGTGTTCCATGTATCTAGACTGTGTAGGTATTTATATGATCTATATCATGTTCTGAGATGGAGTGATCTTGAGGTTGATCTTGATTTATCAAAGACTAAATGACCAATCATGATAGTTGATTCTAAAACCAAGGTACTTTGCGGGAGGGAAATACCTTTGTTTTGTGTGTTATGGTAGAATGGTTCTGATTTCCATGAGAGATGGGAGTGTTAGGCACTGATGAGAGAGCAGTGGAATCACCTTTTAAGTGTGGAAGATTCTTGAGAGGCTTTCTAGGGATAAAAAGTTTTAATGGTGTTGTAACATACCATTAGTCTTCTGATATGTATGTTTTAAACATTTTCATAGTTTTCCTTTTTATTTATCTGGTTAGGGTTGATAAGGAATTTAGAGGATACCTATAATGGTGAAGTCAGAGATTTTTTGGATTCTCATTATATGAAATATTATCATTCTTTAGTCTACTGGGGTTTTACATTCCATGTAATATGGTTAGATTACATGTGAATCATAATGATAATAAATATTATTTTTACTTAAAAGTTATGGGTTTTTAGTGAATTTGGGAGTTTTCAATTACATGATGTGTATTTTTGTTACACATCATATAAAGTACCAATGGTTGTTTTTACATAGGAATCTAGACTAATTTTTCTTTTTCACATCCCAAGTTTTTATTACTCTCAACTGAAGATACATTACCAGATGATATTGGAGACCTCAAAACCCTTCTGATTCATTTATATCAGTGATTGATCATTGTTGGGGTTGCAGTGTGACTCACCAAGTGATCATTCTCCACATCTCTTTGTCTCTTTGTCTTTCTCTTTTTGGGGTTTGATAGATCATCTAAGGATTGATGGATCTAAGCCCAATGTTTTTGAATCTTATCTCTAGGTTGAGTTCCTAGATCTTCTGCACCATCTTTCTGTCTGGTGGGTTCCATTTCAGGATTTGTGTTTCTGGGTATAGCTTTGTGATTTGAGATCTACTGATCCTGAGGTAAGTGGTT
The DNA here is from genome assembly GCA_963277665.1 of Viscum album. Lineage (NCBI taxonomy): Eukaryota > Viridiplantae > Streptophyta > Magnoliopsida > Santalales > Viscaceae > Viscum > Viscum album. The sequence continues at coordinate 1,469,797,771 of OY728131.1, read as the reverse complement.
CCATTACAATGCCCAATTAATGTTAACCCTAAATTCCTTTATTTAATTTAAATTTTTTAATTAAATCAAATTTATTTATTTTAATTAAATGGATTTCAGTTGGTTTTTTAGAAAAACTCAATTCCATTGAATAGGGGTTTTAAAATGGGTTTTGGAATAAAATTAAAAAACCCCCCAATTCCATTTAATTGGGGGGTGTTTGTGGAAATTTGTGAAATTAAATTGTTTAATTTAAATAAAGTATTTGATTGAAATTTTTTCTATTAAATTTTTTAATTTAATTGTGGAAATGGATTTGATGGAAATTTGTGAACAATTTTAATTCTTTTGAGATATGGGTTTATTGTGAAATTGATGGAATTTTGTGATAATTAAATTGTTGAATTTAATTTTAAAAGTGAATTTTGAAATTTAATTGTGAATTCATTTCAACTCCTATATTGTAAAAATGTATTTAAATGGTTTTGATAGGAACCTTTGGTTTCTATCATTGAAAAAGGGACGTTTTTATTAAAAACTTGTGTTATGGTTTTTCAATGAAATTGGAATATTTTAAATGGAGAATCGGATTAATTGTATATTTAATAATTCATAAAATAAATTTCACATCAGTGTTTCATACTATAGAACACTCAAACTTTAGGTAGTCACTAAGTTATTTAGATGGAACTTTATGCATTACAATGTTACAAAACCTAAATGTTTCACGTCACGTCTTTTATGAGATTATGATGATCCTATGTAGCCTAAGTTCAAAGGAACATATGTACATATTTTCATGTTACAATTAGTGTGGAGTCCCTATAGCTAAGAACTATCATACCTTATTAGACATATAACCTTTTTTCTCGCTTGTTTGTATTTAAAATGAATATATTCCATTATTATAAAATGTTTAACATGCCTTCTGATTTATATAAACTATTTTATAAAAAAGTTTTTATTTAAGAAATTTTTGGAAAGTTCCATTATTTTTAAAATTATCCATCAATTGAAAACTAAATCCTTTGTTTAAATTATTTCTATCTTTTGAAATGTATTGCATGAATTGTATTAATTATTCTTATGAAATGAAAACATGTTTTTGTTTAAATTGATAGGTGTATTTGGTTAATTTAATATTGGAATCTATTATTTAATCCTTGGTGAGACACTACTGGTCATTTTAGCTCACACTCAACCTATTCCTTGTAGTGTTTTTAAATTATCCCCTTCCAAGTTTGATCTGGGGGAAATCACCACTTGGAGGTGGTTCTGGTTTTTGATATATGGACGTGGTGAGTTGAATCCTTTGTGACTTGTGTAGTTTTTCTTGTTTTTTTGTACTTGGTTGTAGTACTTTGGGTTGTTATGCCTGTTTGAATTTGGGTATATATATCCCAATGGAGTTTCATTTGTATGTGTACTATCTTGTCTATTTTACTTCATCAGTTTTTTTGGAAAAAAATTCACATTTTAATTTTTTTATAATGTCATGTGCTATTCGTCGACCCATGGGGATTGGGAATTCCATTTAGGCTATGTTAGGACCGGATCCGTTTTTGGGTTACTAGGGTACTAGGGTTGGTTTGTGAAATATTTGAACTTATAAAAAAAATATTTAGTCAGATATAATTTGTCATTCTAATACTATTTTTCACTCTAATTGAATATATGTAAAACTGAGTACTTCCCATTATGATGCTCTAACTGAAACACATTGGTAGTCCAATTGTATTTCTCAAAACAATCAATTTTTTCAACAGTTTTTTCCAAAAACATTTGTGTAACTTATAAAGACTCCAAAACCCTTAAATGTCACTTATTAGAAACTTAAAAACATTTTAAATTTTATTCATTTATTCAAAAAATCCTTAGACTGATAAAAAATGCATACGATGAAGTCCATAAACTGATGACTAATCAATATCGATATGCATATGATAAATCAATATATGTTCCACATATGATGGATCAGTTTTATCCTTATCCAATGAATCTTGACAAAATTTAAAAAATAATTACTTATGTTCTTAACAAAGTAAAACCGAAAGAACCTTGAGACCAAACTCAGATGTTTCAATGAAAATCGTTGATTTCATTATTTTACATCATTCAATTTATTGTTCTCTGAAACTCTTCAATTTCATCAATTCCAATATCTTCTCTTCTTTGATTCACTCAACAACTCTGGTCTACCTCTGATTAAATTTTGTATCTGATGTTTTATTCACGGAATCCACTATCTAATGGATCTATGTTAAAACTTGTATGGTTATCAGGGGAACACCTTGTCCAATGGGCCAATATCTACAGAAAATTATTTCTTTTTAAAACTTAGAAACTAATAGTTCATTCATATAATCAGTTCATCTGATGGATCAGATAGTCCGATGTAATGGTTAGTTTGATGGATTGATCGACTAGTACTTCAATAAAAACTTAAACTTCAATAAATTCAAATTCCCAGTCACCAAGAAACTTCTACGACCAGTACAACTCATATTGATGAACTGCAACTAGAAGACTTGGTCTTCGTATTATCTTTTCTTCTACAAACCCATGATTATAACATGACATCTTCTTTATGTTTAATAACATTCATATCAGCATAGCATTGTCTTGCTTAATGTGTCCCCCTTTATTTCACAAATCTTGGATCGCAATTTTCTATACAAATTTTGATATTGAGAACTTATCAAATATAAAAGCATCATTATATTTGATATTGAATTTCTAAAAAGTAATTCTGAACCTCATACAACTTCTCCTACTAATATAACTTCTCACTCTAATCAAATAACATTATTCTGGACCTAGTGTGAGTCCAAAAAACAACTTCACCTTGAAAGCATTTACATAACAAAAAACTGAAATCGATGGAATTTCTTAATAAAATTTTTATGGGTCATCTTAGTCCAGTACTCCTTTCACCTGGTCAATAACACTTAAAAAGTGAAGTAATTTCACATAAAGACAAAACATTCATAAAATAACTTATTCTAGAATCCATAAACTATCTCCAACCAAATTGGTCCCAAAAATTCCATTAACATAACAACATCTAATTTTATGGATTATACTAGTGTTATTATTTTAGCATGGTTGAGGAATATTTTAAAGAGGTTAAAGAAGAAATAAAACATAAATGATCCTTTAAAAATGATATATCTTATTTGGAAAACTTCTTTTTCTTATCACCTTAAGACTATTATGGTTGGTGTTCTACCTAAAAATAAATACCTATATTAGAAGGGGAGGTATTTAGGGAAAGGATATGAGTAGGTATTTTCTAAAAAATGGTGTTTTATGTGTGATGTAAAGAGAAGAAGAGGTTCCCTTTTATAATATAGGGTAGGGGCACTCATGGACTTTCGCAAAATATTAAATTAATATAAATTTATTTTTAATTTCAAATGGAACCAAACTTATTTATTTTGAATACAGGATTAGTATTGGTATAAATTAACTCATTAAATAATTTTTGGAGAAGTTTAGGTCACATTAGTTTCCTTATCATTTGGTTTTAACCCATCATTAAACTTACCTTGACAATAAGGATTTTTACTCTTTGAGGGTCAATATAGTTACTATAAATAGAAAAAAGGCCAATAAATAGAAATTTTTTGATATTATCAACCATATACTAGTCACTTTTATGAATCTAATATTTCTATGAGTCTTATATAATTTAATAAAATATTATTTATTATAAAATATCAATAATGTCAATTTATAGAACTATTCATTATTTTAACTTTAATAATGTCAAGATAAAACATATAATTCTAAAAAATATATTATTATATAACTAAAATGTCGTGGTCATATATAAAATTCATGGATCACATTATCTATATCAAATTAAATTACTTTTAATATTTTTAATATAATTTATTTTATTTTTCCATTAATTAAATGATTACCGCATTTCCATTGTGCAATGATTTAAGGTAACTAAATCATCACTAAATATTTAAAATAAATTACCATGATGAATATAAATATTTTATATTTAAAAATAATATTTATATTTTAGCATATCTTTAGGATAATTCTGTGTTAAAAATATTATAGATATTAAAAACAAGAATGTGATATGTTTGACTTTTCTTGAAATAAAATACAATAAAGAACCTAATATTATCCAAATGGTCCAAAAATTACATAAAACATAATATTGGATGAATATTGATGAAATTGATTCATCTAATAAAATTAATTTAGGTTTTCATGACATTTTATATCCCTTGTCATTTTATTTTTAACATTTATTATCTGATTTACCCTTTATCATGATAACAAAAAATACTAAGGTTACGATTTATATTAACCAAAAATAAAAGAGATACATTTTATAAATTTGAAACTAATAATTTCAAATATAAAAATTATTTTTCAAAATTAAAAACACAAAATTAAAAGAATTTAATTTAAAATTAAACAAGAAAAACGGGATGAAAAACAGTTTTTCAAAAAACTGCCCTTTTTAAATAAAAATTATTTTTATTCTAAATTCATGTATAAAATAATTTCAATAAAATGAATTAAATATTTTAAATAAAAATTAAATAATTAAATTTTGATAATAATCCAAAATATAATTTTAATTTGTATATAGTTTATAAGAAAAGCATACTTTTTAATAAAAATCTGGCAGTTGGGGTCCTAAACTAGTGGTTAAGGAAATCATGTAATATTGCATCAACTAGGGATATATCCCTATAAGCATAATATATTTGGGGATTTATGGGAAAGGGTAATGATTTGGATCATTAAACTTTAGGTGGGAAGAATTTGGAAAGGTGTTCGTCCGTGGTGGAGGCAGTGGAGGCCGGCAATGGGACTTAATAGAGGCGAGCTAGGTGATCGACCATTGAGGAGCATGTTCAGCATCTTGATTGTGGGGTTCCTCTATGGGGTTTGATTGGGTGGTGAAAATGTGTACGGCCATGGGATTTAGGGTGGAATAAAGTATTGATTGTGGGTATACAGTGAGGCTTTGATGGTGGTGATGGGGGATCAGCTAGGTGGTGTAGTGGCAAGTAGTGATAAGCATCAGGGGGTGTGAGGTGCCAGTCGGGACGGTAGGATGTATTGTAGTGGAATAAAAAATATAGGTATATTCCACAGTTCATATCTAATGAGGCTCAGGGAAACTACTCCTACCTTCATGAGGCTATCAGATTGGTTGAATGAGAAGGTATGGAAATGCTATCTGGGCATCCATGTAATGTTATGGAGTTTGCATAAAAAATATATATGTTGGGTGGGTATACTCCTAAAGTGTCTTTCATGGGCCTTCAATGGTCATGTGTTAAGGCCTAAGTTTCTTTGGGATTATGATCTGTATATGGCTACCCCTCAACCCACATAAAAAGGAAAAAATAACTAAAAAATAAATAGCCTTCGGGCTTGGCGGAATAAAAATCTTTATTTCTCACTATTCATTAAGAAAAATCAATCTTTCTAGAATATCATAAAAAAAGATTTTAAGATGTTTTTTACATGAGGGATTAAAAAATGAAAATCATTTTTTCAAATACATTTTCAAGAATTTATATAAATTAAATAAAATATTAACTCATAAAAAGGAAGAAAATTCATTTTTGAATAAAATGTTTTGAAGAATAAAATGACTTTACAAAAAAATGTGTGATTATTTTATAAGTATTTTTCAATGAATTTAAATTTAGTTTTAAATTTATATTTATTTCATAATTCATTTAATATTATTCATACCTATTAATCTAATGGCTTGGTTATAACAGTCACATAATAATATTTCTTCATTCATTAAAGCTCAGTGTTGCATATCTTGAATGTTATTAAACATAGTTTTTCCTTTTAAAATATCTATATATTACAATGAATGTTCCAATTGATATAGATTCAGGAATAAATTTCTATCCTATAAAGAAGGAAACCCTTTGGGAGGATATTAAGATAATTTTATAATATACTTTCTTTATTTTACAAATAAATATATAATGAAATGTTAATTTACATTTAGTTAACCCTTGTTGAGTTAAATTATTTTCGATGATTTCCATAATAAATATATATTAATGGATGTTGGAAAGTCCCATAGAGGCTTCCAGACACTTCATACCAAGATTCATCTCAGAAATGATGAGGGGAAAGTAATTTCATTCCCACCAATTATTTATGCACACATTATAAAGTAGGGACCATGGAATTATTTCATCAGCCATCACAATGATAAATCAAATGAGGTTCATTGTAGTTGATGTCATTTGAAATTATTTATTTAATCCAATTTTATTCAAAAAATTTAATTTATGAAATGGAAAAGGAGTTCTAAAAATAAAAAAAAGTGCATCAAAACCAATGTTCCCCTATTACAAAGCAAGGTTGGGGTATGCTTCACTAGAGAAGAAAATGATATGTTTTTTAAATCTATAATAAAATTTTTATGTGATATGAAAAAATATATGTTCCCTTGTTTATATTGATATTTATGAATCAGAATTTGAATCCACATCCATCTCACATCATGTGATATTGAAGGAGGCTCGCATAAATAAATAGGGTAAAATAGTTGATGAAAACACACATGCGGTATGGGAAGAATGTGTAATCATGAAATTATAGTAATTAATTATGATTTATAATTGTATTTTATAAAAATTTCTATTTATGTTCATATTATTTTATATGTTTTATACATAAGAATTGGTAGCGGTCATACCTGATGAAAAACTACTTTCGGTAGATTTGAAGTAGTCAGACCAATATGGTAACGTTGGAGGTGTAGGTTTTGGAGTGTCACCTCAAACATAATTCAAGAAGATAAATCTAAAATAATATATATATATATATATATATATATATATATTATTAAAGGAATTCAGGCTTCAATATATGCTTTGAAAGATATTATTGTGTATTCTGGTTTGTCAGACCAATATATGAAAGTGAACCGTAGGTGGAAAAATAATCACCAAAGTAAGAGGAAAATGGCCCCACTAGATGTGATTATAGTAACTACCCTAAACAACATACCTTACCCAAGGTAGCCACCTGTTTAATTACTCTATCTCCTAAATTTGAGTCAAATAACTTTAGATAACTGTATATTACTAAAATTCTATATGGTGAAGATGTATGTGAATTCTACCTATCAACACCCATGCACCAACTTGTTGTGAGGGGTATGGTGTTTAATATCCCATGATACATGATTCACACTAAAGAACTCCCAAAAGATCACATGAAAGTGCGGATTGAAGTAGATCAAGATTCGAGCCCTGATTTTTTGTTCCATTTGATAATATCGATATTATAATGGTCAAATATACTTTTGGAACATTGGTAGTGTGGCTGTTTAATCTTATAAATATACATGAGGTGTGTTCTTAACAAATTTTTTAAAATGAAAAACCTATAACAGTTGATGAAAAAGGACTGAAATTTGATATGGTATTATAGATGGATTAACAAATGCGGAAAAGGAAGGTAAAATAAAGATAATCCAGTGAATTGACCATAAAACAAAAGGACCTTCTAGAAGTAACTTCTCCCCATCAGTTCCACTGCAACATATATTAACAACACATGTTCATGTAGACACCACATTCAAAGATGGAAATATTTCCTACATTCAATATAAAGAATAAATATCTGTAAATTTCATTACATACATGGTTAGTCTTTAGATTATAAATGTGATTATCAAGTTTGAATAGTTTGGAAACTCAGATGTGAATACATACATGAGGTACATTATCATAATTTTTCTTTCAAAAAATGATCTAATAATTTCATTAATGTTAATAGATATCCATTTTTTCAATGGGAATTTATATTACAATTATATAAATTGAAACCCATATGAATCATGACTTGGATTCATTAATCCTTGTATCAATTCTAAGTAATGAATTTCTTTGTAAGTAAGATAAATTGATAAGAAAAAAGATGAACTATGTGAGGAATTTTATAATAAAATAACAGACAGAAGAATCTTCTTGATGCCTCCAATGTAGGATTAAAACTCTACAATATAATCATATAAAATATATTTTCATTTTTCCATTACATATTTTAATTTTTTTAGGAAGCATTGGATGTTGATCGAAATAAATTTGGATACCCCAAATATTAGTTTTTTGGATCCAAGGCATGGATTTCCATCAAACTGACCGAAAATGAAGTTTATTTTGAATATATAATGAACTCAAATAAAAATTTTACAAATAAACTTCAAATTATATGTTTTATTTTGTGTTTTAATGAGAATATTGTTATGATAGGTAGATATATAAATATAGGATAAATCATGGTATGGGGTTAGTCATTGAACATAATAAGCCTATGGATTTCTTCAAATGGAAATAGATTATGATATATATTTAAATATTTAACTATTAAAACATATTTCAAAACAATTTACTTATTTTGGTCAATGTTTTTGCAGTGTCTAATGTAAGATAAAGGCAATTAGTGTGGATATAACATTTGAAATTTTGGAAAGATATCATATACCATCAAAAATTCTAGCATCCCTAAACAGGCAATTTCCTAAGGTAATTACAATTTCTTTAAAGAAAATTTAATCATTTTTTTGTCAACAGTTTCTTAATACTACCAAGATTTCAAAAAATCTATATACTCAAAAGAAGAAGTAAATTTTTTAGAGATGATTGGGCATAGTACATGGTGTCAGAATGTCTACTGACATCAAATTTAAGTGATTAACTATTATTTTTGTGATATAGTATGGTCTATGACCTTAGGGATACATTTGGTATGTGAATCATTAGTATCGTAATGCTTATATATTATTTTTGATCTGTTTCTAAAGGATAAGCATAATATAAGAAATCGATTGTTTAGAAACGAATGGGAAGAGTACATGGTGTAAGAATGTACAAAAACATCATGAATATGTGAAATCCTACTACTTATTTAGTTAATTTTCTCATAATTTTATCTACTTTTTTAGTTTAATTCCTTATCATTTTTATCATACACTTAAAGTGAATGTTTTCATTTTAAAATTATAGTTTAGTTACAAACATGTTTCACTCACTAAAACCCTAGAAAACATGGTCATATTATTTTCATACTTTAGGAAAACGATTACTATTTCATTATTCACATGTAGGAATTGAACACATGTCAATATGACACCTAATATGGTCATTATTACTCTAATTATGTGTTTTAAATATAAAATTTCCATTTTAGTTTAAAACACACATCACATATCCAAAACTGAGAAAACTAGCTATACTGTTTTCAAAAATTAAGGCAGTGATCTAAAATTAATTTTTCATATATAGGAATTGAATGGAAACCAATATGACACATGATGTGGTTGGTATGACTCGAAGTGTGTGTTTTCAATATAAATGTTTTACTTTAGTTTAAAATGTATTATAGATCCAAAACCAATGAAATGAGATCGTATTGTTTTCAAAATTTTGAAAAATAATACATAATTAATTTTTTATCTGTATGAATCAACCACATGTCAATCTAATACCTGATGTGTTTGGTATGAATCGATATGTTTTTTTAAATATAAAATTGTCGTTTTAGTTTAAAACATGTTTCACTATCCAAAAATAAAAAATGGGATTGTATTATTTTCAAAAATTATGAAAACAGTCCATAATTAATTTCTGACATGTAGGAATTGACTTCACATAAATCTGACACACGATGTGGTCGATATGACTCTAAGTGCATGTTTTCAATATAAAAGTTCCATTTTACTTTAAAACATGTGTCACATCACCAAAACTTAGAAAAAAAGCTCATATTATATTTCAAATTTTAAAAATTGATCTATAATTAATTCTTGACATGTACTAATTGACTACTCATTAATCCCACACATGATATTGTTAGTATGATTCACAGTGCATGTTTTTAATACAAAATTTCCAATTTAGTTTAAAACTCTAATCAAGTAACCAAAAAAATCAAGCTCATATTGTTTTCAAATTATAGGAAAAAGATCCATAATTCTTTTTTATGTTTAGTAATTGATCTCATTCCAATCTGACACATCATGTGGTTAGTATGATTCAAATTATATGTTTTCAATATAAAAGTGCCATTTTAGTTTAAAATGCATCACATATCCATATCCACGAAAACAAGCTCATATTGTTTTAAAACATTAGTAAAATGATCCATAATTTATTTTTTATGTGTAGGAATAAACTATATATCAATTTGACACTTGATGTGATCTATATGACTCGAAATTTGATATTTTAATATAAATTTTTATTTTAATTTAAAACATGTGTCACCATCCAAAACTAAGAAAATAGGCTTGGATTTTTTCCAAAATTTAGTAAAATGATCCAGAATTAATTTTGTTATTTGTAGGAATTCACCAAAAATAAATCTAACACACAATGTGGTCAGTATTACTCAAAGTGCGTGTTTTCAATATAAAAGTTATATTTCCCTTTAAAATGTACATAATATTTACAAAACCAATAAAATGAGCTCGTATTATTTTCAAAATTTAGTAAAATGATCTATAATTAATTTTTTATGTGTAGGAATCTACTTCACATCACTGGAATACTTGATGTGCTCATAATGAATCGAAATGTGTGTTTCCAATTCAAAAGAGCCAATTTAGTTTAAAAAAACATCAGATGGCCAAAACCAAGAAAATAAGATCATATTATTTTCAAAAAAAATTAAAATTATCCATAATACATTTTTAACTTGTAGGAATCGACCACACATCAATATGAAACCTAATGTGGTCGGTATGATTCTAAATGCATGTTTTCAATAAAAAAGTGTCATTTTAGTTTAAAACATGTGTCACATTACCAAAACTAAGAAAAGGATCATGGAATGTTTTCATAAAAATAAAAATTATTCATAATTAATTTTTTGTGTGTAGGAAATGAACACACATGAATCTAACACATGATGTGGTCAGTATGACTTGAATTACATGTTTTCAATACAAAAGTTTCATTTTAGTTTAAAACACGAATCAGATAGCCAAAACTATAAAATTGATCTTAGATTATTTCTAAAATGTTGTGATAATGATCCACATTTCATTTTTTATGTGTTGTAATCGATCACACATCAATCTAACGTGTGATGTAGTCAGTATTAATCGAATTTCATGTTTTAATTTTAAAGTTCCCTTTTACTATAAAATGCATGTCACTTCATCAAAACTAAGAAAATGAGCTCATATTGTTTCCATACTATATAAAAAATGATCTATAATTAATTTTTTATGTGTAGTAATTGACCTCACATCAATATGAAACAAAAAATGTGTTCAATACAACTCAAAGTGCATGTTTTCCATACAAAAGTCTCATTTTAGTTTAAAAAACACATAAAATAGCCAAAAACAAATAAAATAATCTCATATTTCTTTAAAAATTTATCAAAAAGATCCATAATTCTTTTTTTATATGTAGGAATCAACCATACATAAATCTGACACCCTATGAGGTTGGTATGACTTAAAGTTCATGTCATAATATAAAAGTGTCATTTTAGTTTAAAACACATGTCACATCACCAAAAATGAGAAAATGAGCTCGAACTATTTTCAAACATTAATAAAATTATCCATATTTTATTTTTGATTTTTAGGAATGGATCGTACATCAATATGACACACAATGTGGTCAGTGTGACTCAAAGTATGTGTTTTCAATATAAAAGTGTCATTTTAGTTTAAAACAAGCATAAAATAGCCAAAAGTGAGGAAACGAGCTTAGATTATTTTAAAGCTTTATAAAAATAGTTAATGATACATTTTTGTTGTATTATATTGTATCACACATAAATATAATACATGATATGTCCAATATGACTTAAAGTGCATGTTTTCAAAATAAAGGTGTCATTTTAGTTCAAAACATGCATCACTACCTCAAATCTGTGAAAAATGATTGAATTGTTTTTAAGCATTATAAAAAAATACATAATTCATTTATGACATGTAGGAATAGACCTCATGTCAATATAACCCATGATGTGGTTGATATGACTCAAAGTGTTTGTTTTCAATGTTAAAGTCCCATTTTAGTTTCAAACACGTGTCACATCACTAAAATTGTGAACCCAATATTGAATTATGTTCATGTTTTGTAAAAATAATCTATAATTCATTTTTAATGTGTAATAATTGAATTTACATAAATCTGAAACATGATGTGGTCAGTTGAATCGAAGTGCATGTTTTCAATATAGTAGTTCTATTTCAGTTTAAAACACACATCAAATAGTCAAAACTGAGAAAACAAGATCTTATTATTTTTAAACATTAGGAAAAAGGTATATAATTCATTTATGACATGTAATAATTAACCTCACATAAATATTACACATGATGTTACTGATATGACTTTAAGATTTTGTTTTCAATATAAAGGTTTTTTTAGTTTAAAACACACATCACTAGCCAAAACCAAGATAACGAGATCATATTATTTTTAAAATTTAGGAAAATGATCAAGAATTATTTTGTGATGTGAAGGAGTTGACCACACATCAATATAACACACGATGTGGTCGATATTACTCAACGTCATTATTTTCAATATATAAGTTTGATTTTATTTTAAAACACATATCACGTCGCCAAAACTGATCAAACAAGATCATATTGTTTTCTCATTATTTTACCTTATATTTCATAATTAATATCCTTGTCATTTTTATATGATACTTCATTAGTTAATTTTCACAAAGATAATTCTTGAAGACAAATAAGAAATGGTGTGAAATTTGAAGGATTTTTCTCAAAAGAAAGACCTCTTGAATTGGCTCAGATCCATAGTGATTATTTCTTATCACCATATATGTGAGAAAATTAAATAGTGTCTGATTTTGTGAACAAAAAGAAATGGTGTTGAGAGAGATCTCTTGTCATTTAGGGTTTTTTCCCTAGAGTTCACTTCGAACGTGTCGCTTCTTCAGCTCTGGGTGAGGTAATGGTGTTGGGCGTCTACTTCAGCAGTGAATAGTTGCGATGGGTCTTTGATATGTGATGGAGGAATGGTCTTGTCTCAGTTAGAAGCACTAGAGACATCATGGGATCTCTTCGGTGGCTTCAAGCTGCGACTCGGACAACATTGGTCGGATTTGATGGTTTCAGATATGGTAGAGATCTGGTTTCAGACCAAATCTGGTTGGAATGGGTTTTTTATGGATGATGGATTTTCATAGGGATGTGGAGGGTAGTGTGGATGGTGGTGTCATGCTCCAATAGTGGCCGTGTGGATTTGTGGGATGGCTGGAAGTGTGAGGGTTTTGCATCTTGCAGTTAGGATGGATCTGTGAGCGCTTGGGGTGTGGCGATGTGGATGGAAGCAGACAACGATGGAAGCTGAAGTCATGGGGCCTCTTCTAAGATAGTGGATGCATCAGGGAGGTATACATAGCTGAGGTTGGTCTCACTAGAAGATCAGATGGGATCACCGATCAATTGAACGGCACAAGCAGATTCTAGTGTCTTCCCATAGTTTGGATGGCGGTGTTGTGGGGCTTTGGGATTTCTATTGTTGAACTTAGTCCACTGGGACTGTGGGTTATGTTTGGTATTTTCTGGTGTTTTTGTTCCATTATAATGGAATTTATTTCATTAGTATTTTTAGCCTCTTGAGTCTTTGGTTGTGTGCCTTTGATTATGATTTTTCACTCTGATCTTTTAAGCCATCGTATTTTAAGTCTATGTGTCTCTGGCCCTACGAGCTTGTAATCTTTCTTCCCTTACCGAGTTCAAAAGGGATTCCTGTTTTCTTTTTCTTTTTTTTAATAAATAGGCTTCCCCAACCTTTTTGGGAAGAAATAGTGTGATGTTTAAGATTCAACCACAACTCAATCGGATACACAGTATTCTTGGTATGAATCAAAGTATATCTTTTTATATTAAATTGACACTTTGGGTTTAATTTATTTATTTATAATATAAGTAACATAAGAATTTTTTTCTTATAAATGTGCATTATTTTTCTTGATCTCAAATGTTTTGTTTAGAAACTAATAGCATGATCATGGGTTGAGGTCTAAAGACAAAGGAACAGTGATATTTTTGAATGTATGTGATAAATTGTACTTTATAATGTAATTATACAAACCAATTTTTAAAATTCCAATAATGTAGTTTTTTTGTATTTGTGTTATAAATTTTATTTCAATTAAATTATGTAATTTATCTCTGTATTTTCTCCCTATAATTTCCTTTAGATCCCTGTATTTTCTACCACAGTGTGCTATAATTTAAAATTACACTATAATAGTATTCCCCTTTATCAATTCTAGTAATATTACTAATAAAATATCCTTTTAGTAGCACTTTTTTGAAACTGATAAAGGCCTAGGTGTTTTAAAGGTGCTCTGATTGTTAGTACTTTATTGTGTAAATAAATCTCTATTCCAGCACTGTTATAGGCCTCATGTGTAGTAGTGTATTAGTAGAATTCAAAATATAATAATCTTTCACTCAATTAAAAAAAAATTTCTAAATATAGTTTCTAATTTTAAAATAATGACCAATGTTTAGATAAATGATTAGTATTGAAAGTATGATTTCACTTACCGTGATTTCCTTCAAAATTCAATTTTTCTCTATTATAGCACCCTGAATTAAGAGCCACTGAAGCTGTGATCTAGGATGGAGGACCACTAGGTCATAGGCATGCCTCCCTATATGTTAAAGGCTTCTAACAGGTATTGAGGTTCTAATTAGGCTATAGTGGGGACACTATACCCTACAGTAATGATATCATAATAATAGAAGAGGTTATTATGATTATAAAACTATGGAATCTTGTAATAAAACTCATTAGAAGCATATATATATAAGTAGTCGCAATAATAATCCAAAAGGAACAACCATACATAGTAGATAGTTTATTCTTGTCATGATGGTCATACAAAATATATAGGATCAACCATGGCTGATCATATAAGTATATACTCAAAAGACTAAAAAGAAACTCTAGATTTATGTAAAGAATCCCCCTATCTATTTTCCATATGTACCATGTAATCACAGTGTATCTCTGATCTCTAAGTTTCAACCCCTATTTCTGATCCCTTACCTAATCTCAAAGCCATAAAATCTGCATGCCTCTTGAGGGTCCTATGCAGGGAATGAGAATGAACTTAGTAGGCCAATATAAATAGGTCTTTATCTTACTTTCATATTTATACCAGTGTATGCATACATAAGTAAGTAGAAACTACAGTCACACATAAAATACATGACCATATTTACTCATGAAATACATGACCATATTTACTCATGCTTCACAACCAGGAGGAAGTGTCTACATACATCAGTTAATGCTAGAAAATGGAATGATGTATCTCAGGTCAATCATACCCCAAGAACCCTCAGTCTCTCAACCATAACATGTTACCCAACACCTCGAGCTAACAAATACAATATATATCCTCATATCTAGTACAACTAGCACCCTAAAGTTACACCCAACAAATATGTCACAAACCCCTCAAACTCTCATTCATAAAATAATTTTCAGCATAACAGCACGATGTCGCAAGTCACAATGATACCTATCATTCCATAAACCCATCCCATCAACCTCAAATTCATGGATAACCTCAACCCCAATCTAATGGCCTCACACCATAAATTGTGGATTTATACAATGATCACCTCCTCCATAACTTATGGTCATCACCAACCCATAAGATTCATATATTGTGGAGGCATCCACCCATATCGAGTGGTCAACACCACCTCATTGAGTCCTTTTCAATGTAAACATGACTCCAAAATTTCTATTTACCATTCATGGTGAGTGAAAATTACAAATAATACATAATCAATAACATCTGTAGAAACTCCATTTCCACATGTGGACCTCATCACCCCAACATAGAAAGGTTCCCCACCCTATGCCTTATCACAGTGAACCTAGTCATCTCAATCCTGGTGATCATCATCTTCTCAAGTCGCTCCGAACAATCAAAACACACTCCCATGGAACCAACTCATTCATAACATAACTTAATTAATTTAAAAAAACTAAATAACTAGCATACCCTACCCAACCAATATAGAAAACCCATTTCACTCATACCACTCCATTTGATGAACAATGTACTTAACATACATGGAGTTTCCCATTAGTATCCTCCAATAATAATTATAAAAGAAAAGAATTAAATTAAAGGTCTCACATGGACCATCCCACTCATATGTATTTAAATTTGTAACCCATATCACATGTATAAATAAAGAGAAATCTAGGAACTGCCTACCTTATAATTTTAGGAGCTCACCCATTGAATATCAGCCTCTAATTTGAGCCTAAATTTAAGAAAATTAAAAAATTTATTAAGTCTCACTAGCTAACCAATATGCGTGACTGTGCTAAAATCTTATCCCAAATAAAAGAGATAATCCAAATCCTAAAGGATGAAAACGAGGATCTCCATGGATATAGGAGGTGCATGAAATAGGAGAATAAAATGGGAGAATAAATGTTAACGAAATAAAGGTCAATATAGTAATTTCATAACCTTAAATGAGCCATATTTTTAAACCGCACATTTTTTCAAACTTTGCACCAAGTCTGTGGTTCCACTATCAAAAGTGGTGACCCCCTCGCATGACTAGGTACAAGGTTTTTAAAATTATACATAGCCCATACACACCCTCTACAATTTATTACAGGTTCCATGCATGGTTTTATGACCACATATTAAAGTTTTTTATAATCATTCTCTAGTTTAAATGGGATACACAATTTAGGTTGCACAATTATCACTAACCATGAGCTAACCATGCACCCAATTTTATATCTCCAGGTTTATCATTTTCGAAGTCCAAACCAAAAAGAACCCTGAGAAACTTACTAGGAATTAAACCTCATAAAAAAATATTTAGAGTGTCTCAAATCTCAAAAAACCATTTTGAATCTCAATTTTAAAGTTTTTCTATCCACAAAATAAAAATTCAAACACTCTCAAAAATTCTAACCTACTCAAAAACCCATGATGTTACAACCTCCCCACATTAAGATATCTTGTCCCTGAGATATGTGTTCATGTGATGAGATGATACCAAATGTTCTCACCTCATATCATTACCCTGGACTAACCCATTCAACACTCATATATTAATTCCTATTATGATACACCACACCTTATGAATTTTCTTACCCAGTCACTCACTAGCCCAACCAAAAATTCATATGGTTCATTTGACCACCCTCTAAATATACACATCCCCACATGATATACTATCATTCATGTGCCTATATGGGAGCTAAGTTCATAATTGTATCACTCATAAAACCCATATATTTACACCGCAACTAATTCCCAAGAGTTCTTGTGTTACATCTGATGCTTAAATCCTTCCTACATCATTCATGATTCCCACAAGGTCAAATATCATAACTAATGATTGAAAAATAATCTACATCACATATGATGCCAAAAAAACCCATATCAAATTTATATATATCATATCCAAAAAAAGTTCTTGGATTTATATAAACCCATATAAACCCCACAAAATTTTCAATACCAACATATTAACCAGCACCTGGTGTAATGCCCAGACCCCAGAATTCCAGAGTCGGTGCATTATTACATAACATTGGCACGATCACAAGGGATAAAATCCCGAAATACCGATCAGTTTAGTAGCCTTGGAAACAGTAGATACATTCATAAGTTTTACATTACATCATGAAATAAAAACAACAACAACATCTTGTCCCCTTTGAACACACTTATCCCATAGACTATCCCTAAAAGTCAATCATAATATACTTCTTCACATCCTGAGAAAAATAAATCATAGAAAGGGGTGAGCTCAGATGCTCAGTAAGGATAACAATATAGTGGAAACTTTCATAAATAAGCATAAACATTTTAAGGAAATGAATAAGACTAAAAAGTAAGCCTTTTAAACTAGAACTTCAACATAATATAGAAAATATAAAGTCAAATAATTTCATTTATTTATTCACATGGATATTCTACTAGTTGAATAATCACATGCTATATCAAATAGTTACTTTCATAATGATGGAATGAATAATGCTAGACTTTCATAACCACATAGTCAAGTCCTTATGCCAAGACTACAAAAAATATTTTTTCAAGGATTTGTGCCAAGACACTAGTTTGTCTCGTTAGACCTACCAATGCATCGAGGAGCTATAGCGGGCTCCACCCGTCACTTACTAAGTCCAATGCATTCCTCATATGAAAAGTTTTAAACATAACATAAACATTCGTATTGAAACTAGCATATGAAATGTCAATACATTATCCATAAACCATGAATGGTATGAAAATAACACATCCACATTCAAACATATCACAAATCCTTCAATAAAATATGGAAGTTTTGTATCATAATAAATCAACTTCAAATAATCTTAAAATTCATCAAAGGAAGTTGACATAGATGAAATCAAAACTATTTGAGAGAAATATCTCTTTTTGAAATCATTTAAATGTCACATAATTATAAAATAAAACATTTATTTTGAAAATATTATTATAATCTTGTAAGGGATGCTTCGACGATTTTATAATGGTGGAAAATAGCCGCACCCGTCGTATAAGTTAAAAAAATATTCTTACCTTAAATTTTTAGAAAGGTCAAAAAGTAACTTGTTTAAAAAATGATGGAAAGATTCATTTCAAAAATGTATAAGGTAAAATAGGGTTATTAATGAATTTAACCCATTTTCTATTAAATAGTAAAAAAAATTAAATACATTTTTAAGAAACATGGATATGGATGATAAAGAGGTCCCAGTAGATAATTATATATGAACAACCTCGGATAATGAAGAGATTGTAGAATTAACCCTTACCTTGTACATTTCTTTAGTCGATGGTATGTTAACCTCATGTATAATAGTTAAAACATTATTATTAAATTATAGAATAATCATATACGTAAATATGATATCATATATGATCTTCTAATACTTCTTTGTTAATAATATTTTAGTATTATCGTTGTTTCAGGTGTTAACTTACTCATTTTCTTTTATATGTTTTGTTACATAAGTCGTGTTTTTTATGGATAGGTTGTATCTTATTTATATCAATAATTATATCAAGTCCTTAAACATTATTTTTAATCATCAAATGATAATTATTCTTGAATTGATATGATGGTGAATGAGTCTCATCGCGTTCGTGGAGACAGTAATCTGTATGTACGCACGAGCGACAATATCACTCTTTTAAAATTGTATATAATTGGATGTTATATTGTATATATAGAATCATTATAATTTTATATTTATTATTTAAATCATTTATACTCATTATTAGACCCATCCAAATGATGAAGTGTTTGAATAACAAACATCACCACGACGTGGAGATGGTATGTTGTACGTACGCACATGTGGTGAAATTCTCATTCATAGGTTGGATAAAATAACTAATATGGTTGTACCTCTTTTATAATAACATCACAGTATATATAAGATACTAGATTTATTATTTTGGAATGGAAACAACAAAGAAAGAAAAAGTGGAAGAAGAAAAGAACTTGAAAAGGGGTGGTGAAATTATTACCTCTTCTTCAGGCTCTTCATTTTGATATGATCAATAAGGATCCTTATGTTGGCTTTATGACTAAATAAAGGCCTCTAGAATGAAGTGAGGGAAGTTGAGAGGATATTTGGGTAGGGTTTTTCTGAGCCAAATGGCTTTGAATGTGTGAAATTGATATAAGGGGGAGTGCCATTTTATAAGAGTGGTGAGGGTCACCTTAGGAAAAGCTAGAAATATTATTTTATAATAAATACATATTCGGTTTCTAATGTCTCCAAACTGATTTACTTCGAGGATAAGGTGGGGAAGGGTCAAAAACCACTCAACCAATAGGTTTTAGACTGGTTTGGGTCACTAAATTAACCTTATCTTTTAGATGTAACTCTTAGTTAATTAGTTTGACATTTACAATGTCTCTTTGTATTTTTATATTATATGGTTAATAAACTTACTATAAAAAGCTATGAGAACCCCAAGTGGTTCATTATTAATATATATAACCTTATCTAAGTCATTTGGATGAATCTTATATTTTTAGGAATATTATATCAATTAATAATATAATATTTGTTTTAAAAATTCTAATCCAAGTAGACCTAAAGGGTCATATTTTCTTCCTAAGGTTGTTTTTGGTCGAATAACACTTATCCAATAGAATTAGAAAATGTGTTAGGGTAATAATAATATCATTTTTACCCTTAATTACCCTATTTACTTTTAACCGTGTTAAATAAAAGTCAAAAGTTACTATTCACCAAAAATTATTCTCATCTCATTGAACCACATTTGACTTACTGATATCAATTGTGTCTCTCAAATTTTCAAAATTCAACTCAAAGAAGTGGTAAAATTAAGTTTTATGAAATTTTGCAGAAGCTCCTAGGAGGTGGGTAAAAGAGAGTAAAAATTCAATAAATTTTTATATATCTAAAATTAATATAAATTCACTCCAATGAATTACATTGAACTTATAAAGGTATTATGTATCTATTTTGACATAATATAAATTTAAATAAAATAAATAATTTTTTAAATAAAAAGTCGGTTTTAACCAATAACTCAGTATTTTTCACTATTCATCAAAATTTCATTGTTTTTAGAAAAATACCAAAAATTCACCCTAGGATAATTTCTATATTCTGAATCCAAAAATGAAGTCCATTTTGAAAAATAAAATTTATAAAATTTCAAAAAGTGGGTATTTCTATTCATAACGGCTAGTTTTATTGGTTGTGGAGTGTTAGAACTTGAAGTTGCGTACAACACACGCTATTGTATTATTGAAAGAGAGGCGTACCGTGGAAGCTTAGGGTGTTACATTCTCCCCTCCTTCAAATAATTTACTCCTCGAAATTTATTGAATATTATTGCATAAAAAGACTCAGGTGGTTCTTCATCATAAGTTCTTTGGGTTCCCATGTCGCCTCTTCCATCTTATGATTTCTCCAAATTACTTTTACTAGACGAGTTGTCCGTTTTGTCAATATTTGTTCTCTTGTATCAAGAATCCTGACGGTCTCTTCATAATAAGACAAATCGGGTTCCAGTTCTAATTACTCATAGGTGAGTACATGCATTTGGTCAGGCATGTATTTTCTCAACAGTGATACATGGAACACATCGTGAACTTTGGAGATACTTGGAGGCATTGCCAAACGGTAAGCTACAGCCCCAATTTGTTCTAGAATTTCAAAAGGTCCAATGTACCAAGGACTCAATTTACCCTTCTTACCAAAATGTATAACTCCCTTCCATGGAGATACCTTCAAGAAAACATTATCACTGACTTGATATTCCAAATCCTTCCTTCGATTATCAGCATATCTCTTCTACCTACTTTGAGATTCTTTGATGTGGGTTTAGATTACCTTCAACTTTTCCATCTTTTCCTCCACAAGCTCTGGGCATACGATTTTTCTTTCACCAACATCATCCCAACTGGTTGGTGTGTGACATCTTTTTCCATATAACACTTCATATGGTGTCATCTGAATACTTGAATGGAATCTATTGTTATAGGAAAATTCTACCAGAGGTAAATATTTATCCCACATACCTTGAAAGTCAAGTGGGAAAGATCTCAACATGTCTTTTAAGATTTGAATAGTCTGTTCTGATTGTCCATCAGTTTGAGGGTGGTAGGCAGTGCTCAAATGAAGTTCAGTATCCAGGGATTCTTGAAGACTTTTCCATAATCTTGATGTAAAATGGGGATCACGACCAGAAATAATCGATAGTGGTACTCCATAAAGTCTTGCAACTTCATTAATATATATTCATTCTAAACACTCAAGTGGTAAATCTTCTCTTATAGAAAGAAATTGTGCGGACATGGTAAGATGATCAACAATGACCCATATTGCATCATTCCTTCTAGGAGTCTTTGTTAGTCCCATGACAAAGTCTATCATAATATTATCCCATTTCCAATCAGGTATGGGAAGAGGTTGCATAACTCCTCCAGGTTGTTTCCTTCCAGCTTTCACTTGTTGACAAACCATACATCTTGACAAAAAATCAGAAATCTCCCTTTTCATGTTGTCCCACCAAAAATGTTCCTTCAAATCTCTATACATCTTGGTGCTACCAGGGTGTATGGATAAATTGGATCTATGAGCATCATCTAATAATTCTATTTTTAGATCAGGTATATCGGGAACACAAAGTCTCTTCCCAAATTTCAAAATTCCATCTTCAAATACGAAGTCACTCAATCTCCTGTCATTCACAGCTTTAATATTCTTTTGAAACTCTTCATCATTTGTCTGAGAACTCTTTATCCTTTCTTGTAAAGATGTCTTGGAAACCATTTGAAAAAGCATTGATGTTTCACCTTCCATGGTTATTCCCATATACATCTTCACTAGATCCATGAAAATAAGATCCCTTTCAAATCTCACCTTGTTCAAAACTCCATGATCCTTTCTTCTCAAAGCACCCGCCACCTTATTTACCTTCCTCAGGTGGTAGTGTATAGTGTAATCATAATCCTTAAGTAATTAAATCCATCTTCTTTACCTCATGTTGAGTTCCTTATGTGAAAAAATATACTTCAAACTCTTGTTATCGGTGTATATATTACATTTTTCACCATAGATATAATATCTCTATATCTTTAAATCAAATATTACAGCTGCTAACTCAATATCATGAGTAGGATACTTTTTATCAAGAATTTTTAGCTGTCGTGATGAATAGGCAATAACCCTATCATTCAGCATAAGGACACAACCAAGTCCTTTATTTGATGAATCACTATAAATAATAAAGCCATCATTCCACGATGGTAGAGTCAAGATATAAGCATTGACTAATCTTCTCTTCAGTTCTTCAAAACCTTCTTCACGCTCTTTTTTCCAAACAAATTTAACCCCTTTACATGTTATCTTGGTTAATGGGTTAGCCAATCAGGCAAAATTCTGGACGAAATGCCAATAATAACCTGCTAAACCAATAAAACTGCGTACCTCGGTTATACTCATTGGTGTTGGTCATTCTTGGATTTCTCTTGTATTAGAAGGATCAACAGAGATTCCATCCTTAGAGACAATATTCCCAAGGAAAGAAATATCTTAAATCCAGAATTCAAACTTTCTACCTTCCAATATAATTCATGTCTTCTAAGAGTCTTTAAAATAATGTGCAAGTGATTTTCATGATCTTCATAGCTTTTGGAGTATACCAGGATATCATCAATAAATACCACTAAAAATTCATCAAGATATTCCTTGAAAACTCTATTCTTTAGATCCATGAAGACAGAGGGTACATTAGTTAATCCAAAAGGTATTACTGTAAACTTGTAATGCCCATACCTGGTTCGAAATGCTGTTGTCGGAATGTCTTCCTTCTTCACACGCAACTGATGATATACAGATCGAAGGTCAATATTTGAATAGTATTTAGCTCTATGAAGTTGCTCAAATAAATCATCAATGTGGGGTATGGTATAATTGTTCTTTATTGTTATATCATTGATCTCCCTGTAGCCAATGCACAACCTCATAGATCCATCTTTCTTTTTAACAAAAAGAATAGGGGCTCCCCATAGATAAACACTAGGGAAAATAAATCCCTTATTACTCAATTACTCTAGTTTTTTTTAGTTCCACTAATTAAATAGTGTCCATTCTATAAGGGGTCTTGGATATGGTCCTTGAACTAGTAATTAAGTCAATGGAAAACTCAATTTCTCATTCTGGAGGATGTTCAGGTAAATCTTCTGGAAGCACATCAACATATTCTTGCACAATAGGTACATACTCTATTTTAACATTCCTTTCCTCACCTATAGTTATTTCATTCTCTTCCTCCCCAATAATTGAATTTAGTTAAGCTACTGGGGGTGGATCTAGATAAGAATTAGGTGATGACATTTCTACTCTAAAGATAAGTTACTCCTTATCATCATCAAAAATTGAAACCTCCTACTTTTTACAATAAATTTTTGAATCATGGTATGATAGCCAATCCATATCGAGGATTATATCAAATTCAATCAGGGGTATGACAATGATATCAGCAGATAAATAATTTTTATATTCCTTAATGGGAACTGATTCACAAAACTTTGTTGCAATGATACTTCCCTTAGAAATTTTGACTGACAAATACCTTGTTAAATCAAATTGGAAATATCTAATTTTCTTAGAAAACCAGGAAGATATGAAACAATGAGATGATCCAAAATCAAATGAATAATTTTCTAAACTTGGAGAAACCATTAAATTACCTACCACTACGTCTTTCAGAGATTCAACCACAGTAGTAGTAATAGAATAAGCTTGGCCTTGATCCTTTGGAATTTTCTGAGGTAAGTTTCTCTAACACTTAGGACATTCATTTTCATAATGTCCAATATCTCTTCAATTGTAGAATGGAACATCAGTAGCTTCTTTCTTCCCCTTGTAATCATGAGCTTGGTGGCCTTTTGACCACACTTGTAACAGACTCCCATTCCCTTCAAGCAAGTACCGGGGTGTTTCTTCCCACATTTTTTGCAGTATAGATATTCAACTTTTCCCTTCTTCCCCTTATTTCCATTTCCAGAGTGATTAGCATATCTCTTCTTCACTTTCTTTGCTTTAAAGTCATAAGATTTAGAGAATTCCTTCTCTATCTTGATAGCACATGAGACAATATCTTCATACGATGAGAAATATTGTGAGACTAATGCTCGAGGGCGAAACAGTTTTAACCCATCAAAGAAACGATCAATATTCATTATTGGGTTACATATATAATCTGCAGTATGCCTTGCTAACCGTATAAAGTTAGATTCATACTTCTCAACATTCTCATCCTCCTTTTTCCTCAGACTCAGAAATTGTCTATCCATATCTGCTCAATGGTCAGGAGGAAAGTATTTTTCAAAGAAAATGTCTTTAAAATCCCTCAATTCCATATTTGATACTTCATCATCTTCCTTTGTGTTTTGAATCAATGACCACCATTAATCAGCATCTCTAGTGAGGCGGTAAACTTCCATGACAAATTTCTCCCTTTCGCTACTCCCCAAGGTATGGAATATTTTCTCTAAGGAATTTATCCATTGTTTAGCTACTAGTGTATTTTTACCCCCACTGAATGTTGGTAGTTATTGCCTCATGAAGCGATCTAACATTGATCCTCCATGCTGCGGATCAGGGTGCTCAATACGGGTAAGGTTATTATTCATAACCTGAGTGAGTTGTCCCAGTATAGTGATAAGTTGATCAGCACAAGTTGTATCACCAGCTCCACTATAATTATCTTGAGCAGGAGGGCAATACCTATATAGAGTGTTTTCATTGAAACGGTTTCCATTCCTTCCACTAGGCAACATTTCTAAGCAATGTCATAAACTAGATTAGTTTATGAATCGAAATACATAATTCCATACTTGTACAACACTTAACATAAATTGAACAGTTTAAGGATATAATCCATAATCATAAAAATGTTTTCTTTTAGAAATTATATACTCATAAACCCTTCATAATAGTTTTTAAAGTAAATAATAATAATCCTAATCATATTACATGGGAGTGTCGTAACCAATAGTGCAGCAAGGCCCATTGTCATGCACCAGTTCTCGTTTTAGTCTAGCTCAAAGCGGTGTTTTTGGGTTTTACCCTTAGGTACATCTATGCCAGATCCACCTCTACCTTCTTGTATCCAAACAGGGATGTATTTCTTGGAAAAATCACAAAATATCTTCAATACCAAAATTATAGTAAGTTCTTCTATACTAATCCTCAAATTCTATCTTAGGGCTATGTTATCTAATTAGATTTTATATAAATTTTTCTTCCAAGGTTTATTACTAAACATCCTCTGATACCAACTTTAACACCTTGACCCCAGAAGCCTAGTGTCAGTGCATTATTACATAACATTGGCATGATCACAAGGGATCAAATCCCAAAAGTGTGATCAGGTTAGTAGCCTTGGAAACACTAGATACATTCATAAGTTTTACATTACATAATTAAATAAAAACAACAACAACATATTGTCTCCTTTGAACACACTTATCCCTTAGATTATAACTGAAAGTCAACCATAATATACTTCTTCACATCCGAGGAAAAATAAAACATAGAAAGGGGTGATCTTAGATGCTCGGTAAGGATAACAATATAGCGGAAACTTTTATAAATAAGCATTAACATTTTAAGGAAATGAATAAGACTAAAACATAAACCTTTTAAACATGAACTTAAACATAATATGGAAAAGATAAAATCAAATAATTCCATTTACTTATTCACATGGATATTCTACTAGTCAAATAATCACATGCAATATCAAATAGTCACTTTCATAATGATGGAATGCATAATGCCAGACTTTCATAACCACATAGTCAAGGCCTTTTTCTAAGACTTCAAATAAGGTTTTGTCAAGGCCTTGTGCCAAGACACTAGTTTGTCTCATGAGACCTACCAATGCATCGAGGAGCTATAGCGGGCTCTACCCGTCACTTACTAAGTCCAATGCATTCCTCATATGAAAATGTATAAACATAACATAAACATTCGTATTGAAACTAGTATACAAAATGTCAATACTTTATCTATAAACCATGAATGGAATGAAAATAACACATCCACAGACAAACATATCACAAAACCTTCAATACAATATGGAAGTTTTGTATCATAATTAATCAAATTCAAATAAGCTTAAAATCCATCAATGGATGTTGACATAGATGAAATCAAAACTATTTGAGAGAAATATCTATTTTTGAAATCATTTAAATGTCGCATAATTATAAAAGAAAACCTCTATTTTGAAAATATTCTTATAAGCTTGTAAGGGATGCTTCGATGATTTTATAATGGTGTAAAATAGCTGCACCTACCGTATAAGTTAAAAAAACATTCTTACCTTAAATTTGTTGAAAGGTCAAAAAGTACCTTATTTGGAAAAAGACGGAAAGATTCCTTTCAAAAATGTATAAGGTAAAATAAGGGTATAAATGACTTTAAAACATTGTCTATTAAATTGTAAAAATCTTTTTAAATGCATTTTAAAGAAACATCGATGTGGATGATAAAGGGTTCCCAGTAGATAATTACATATGAACAACCTCAGATAATGAAGAGATTGTAGAATTAACCCTTACAATGTACTTTTTTTAGTTGTTAGTATTTTAAACTCCTGTATAATAGTTAAAATTTTGTTATTAAATTATAAAATATTCATATACGTAAATATGATATCATATATGAGCTTCTAATATTTCTTTGTTTATAATATTTTAGTATTATCGTCGTTTCGGGTGTTAACTTACTCGTTTTCTTTTATATGTTTTGATACATAAGTCGTGTTTTTTATGGATAGGTTGTATCTTATTCATATCAAGAATGATATCAAGTCCTTAAAAACTATTTTTAATCATCAAATGAGAATCAGTCTTGAATGGATACGATGGGGCTGAATCTCATCGCAATCGTGGAGACGGTAATCCGTACGTAGGCACGAGTGACAATATCATTCTTTTAAAATTATATATAATTGGATGGTATATCATATATACAGAATCATTATAATGTTATATTTATTATTTAAATCATTTATAATCATTATTATACCCATCCAAATGATGAAGTGTTTTAATAACAAACTTCACCATGACGTCGAGATGGTAAGCCGTACATACGCACGTGTGGTGACTTTTTCATTCATAGGATGGATATAATAACTAATATGGTTGTACCATTTTTATAATAACATCAAAGTATATAGAAGATACTGGATTTATTATTTTATAATGGAAACAACAAAGAAAGAAGAAGTGGAAGAAGAAAAGAACTTGAAAGTGGGTGGTGAAATTATTACCTGTACTTCAGGTTCTTCCTTTTGATTTGATCAAAATGGCTCCTTAGGTTGGATTTCTGACTAAAGGAAGGCCTCTATGACTAATTGAGGGAAGTTGAGAGGATATTTTGGCATTCTTTGGCTGAGGAAAATGGATTTGAAGGTGTGAAATTGAGAGAAGGGGGAGTGCCCTTTTATAAGAGGGGTGAGGGGCACCTTAGGAAAAGCTAGAAATATTATATTATAATAAATTCATATTCGGCTTATAATGGTTAAAAACTGATTTATTTCGAGGCTGAGGTGGGTGTGGGTCGAAAAACACTCAACCAATAGGTTTTAGACAGTTTTGGGTCACTAAATTAACCTTATCTTGTAGATTTAACTCTTAGTTAATTAGTTTGACATTTACCATGTATCGTTCTATTTTTATATTATATGGTTAATGAACTTACAATAACAAGACAAGAGAACCCCAAGTGGTTCATTATTAATATATATAACCTTATCTAAGTCATTTGGATAAACCTTATATTTTTAGAAATATTATATCAATTAATAATATAATATTTGTTTTAAAAACTCTTTTATGTCAATTTTGACACTATTTGGTAATTAATTTTTGTGAAAATCATAACAGAATGATTACTTCAAAAAAGGTTAATTAAATCAATACTAACATGTCATATTAACCTATAAAATTCTTTTAATTCATCAAAAGTCTTAATTTACATTTATTTGGGTATTTATAACATTAATTATTTTAATCTTTCATTAATACGGTAATTACTGCATCATCATTGCGTCATAAATAAATTAAATTATTTAATGTATAAAAATTATAAATAAAATACCATTATGTAGGAAATATTATTATATTTCTAATGAACATTTATAATTGAATTTATCTTATGTATAACGCTACATTAAAAATGTTTTAGTTATTAAACATTGATTTTAACTCTTTTAACTCTTCTTTGAATTAAATAATAATAAATGTATTATTCTAATCCAAGTAGACCTAAAGGATCATATTTTATTCCTAAGGTTTTTTTTGGTCGAACAATACTTATCCAGTAGAATTAAGACATGTTTTAGGGTAATAATAATATCATTTTTACCCTTAATTACCCTATTTACTTTTAACCATGGTAAATAAAAGTCAAAAGTTATTATTCACCAAAAAATATTTTCATCTCATTGAACCACATTTTACTTACTGATATCAACCGTGTCTCTCAAATTTTTGAAATTCAACTCATATAAGTGGTAAAATTAAGTTTTATGAAAATTTGCAAAAGCTCCTAGGAGGTGGGAAAAAGACGGTAAAAGTTCAATAAATTTTTTATATATCTAAAATTAATATAAATTGACTCCAATGAATTACATTGAACATATATAGATATTATGTATATATTATAACCTAATATAAATTTAAATAAAATAAATAATTATTTAAATAAAAAGTTAGTTTTAACCAATAACTTAGTGTTTTTCACTATTCATCAAAAATTGAAAGTTTTCAGAAAAATACCCAAAAATCACCCTAGTCTAATTTTGATATTCCGAATCCAAAAATGAAGTCCATTTTGAAAAATAAAATTTATAAAATTTCAAGAAGTGGTTATTACTATTCATAATAGCGAGTTTGATTGGTTGTGGTGTGTTAGAACTTGAAGTTGCGTCCAACACACGCTATTGTATTATTCAAAGAGAAGCATACCATGGAATCTTAGGTTGTTACACCTGGTTAATTCAGTTATCACATGTGCACTATGTGCACCTATATCAATCCAAAAAACAAAAGGAAATTCCCTCAATATTGGACCACCTCTAACAAAAATTGGCTCCCCTGCCTTGTCTAACCTTGGAAGCTCAATATCATGCACCAAACTTAGAGTATGATTGTCTGAGGCTTGATCTACCTATGGAGCTACACCAACTATTAACCATCGACCCCACTGCTGGGTCTCTCTCTCCCTACCACGACCGTCACAAGAAACAAAATACCTACTCATAGATCTTGGTTTCACTCCCATTCATACATCAGATCTCCGAGTCTGACATATTCCTTGACTCCCAGCCATCAAATAATTCTTCAAGAAAAACCTCTCCATATGCCTCATCTTCCCTCATTCCTTACATACCTTTGGAGGTTGAACAAACTGGGTTTGTACATGACTCGGTTTCCCTCACTAAAATAACACTATCGATGTCCCACTCCTTGGTGTTTTTTCAAAATATCTATCATGACTTCTCTATTGTGGCTCCTCACAACCTCACTTCTAGCTACCCGAAGTATAATTATTTATCTCACTAGGTGTCGTCACCCAGATTGAAGACTTCATATCTATCAAATTCAAATCAACTATCAAATATTAGTTCACCACCTCAAAGAACAAGAAAAATAATAATATATTTACTTCTCCCTAATGGAATTATAAAAACCATCCTTGAAGCACCTCACACTTGAAATTTTATCCCCTACCATAGATAGAATAAAATGGGATAGCTCTGTGAACCTCCCAGTATAGTCTATCACTAATGTATCCCCCTACTGCAAGTTTATTAACTCATGGGCGCGACCTTCCCTCAAAGTCTCTGGGAAGATATACTTGAAAACCTGGTCTTGAAATCCTCCCATTCCAGTTCCTCATGTTATTTTACCCTGTACCTAATCATCCCCCCATCATTTTTCAGATCTTCTAAACATTAAGTAGCCAACTTCACCCTCTGACTTGGGTGTATCTCGATCTAGTCAAATATTATCTATAAAGACTCAATACAGTTATCTACTTCCTATAGTCCACCCTCACTATGAAATAGTAGAGGATTCTATGATTGGAAGTCCCACATCAGATACGATGTCGATAACTCAGCTCCCTGAGCTCCACTATGAATACTTTATATGACTCGCACCAAGCTCTCTCTAAGCTGCACATCTAGGCATGGCCCAAAATATATCATCTGCTATGGTAGCCCTACCAATCTCATAGCCTCTACCTATGGATCTTGATCATCCCAATCCTCGGGGGGATCATCTTATGCATGATCTTACGACACCACATATTCACCCTCCTAATTATCCTTTGGAATTCATCAAGGTGTAATCTCACTAAAGACAATAAATCATGGTCAATGACAATAATAATAGTATATATATCAAAAATTGGGAAAAATGTAGCAGGCATCACATCTCACCACGGTTACATTTCCCTAAAACACCCATATCACATGTCATTTGACCTCATGGACCCTTACATACTCATACCAGATTCAAGAATCACATACCAAGTAAACCAAAAGTCTCTAGCCTAGGTTGGATGAGTAGAATGCCACTAAGAAGAAATATAGGAAAATATTGTTTAGCTTTTTATTGAAATTTTAAATGGATCACCCTATTTCTTTATTCATTCCTACCCATATGATAGTTAGGCCCATTCATACCATATACACATAAGATCACATATCATCTCGTCATGAACCACATACATGGGTTGGATGAGTAGAATAATACCAACAACTATACAAGAAAATGTTGTTTAGATTTTTATTGACACTTCAAACAACCCAACCGCTTTTCACATATTCCAAGTTCCAATCAATGGTCAAATTTACATACATATATCATGTGAACCTAAGTACCTATCATGATGCAATAATTCTCTTCCCTTACCATACTGAGCCAAGTGTCAAAATCTCATAATCATAAAACATCACACCCAAGTACGCCAATTGATGTGGAAAATCAATCAATTGTAAAATATAAAAATAAGAACATAATTTTCCACCCCTAGAAACATGGTATATCCCTCATTCATGGGTCTTTAGGAACCCAAACATGAGATCCTTACCTAGTTCCAATAGATCCTATTTTCCGATCCACTATAGCCCAAATATCAAACCATGTTTAAAAATAGCCTTTAATACCACATAGAAACCATCAGAATGGTACTTATTTTATTAACCTAGGCTCCCAGACACAAGCCTAATATAATACCATTTTTAGTACTCTGAATCAAGAACCATAGAACCTATACTCTGGGATGGAGGACCACTAATCCTTAGACGCACCTCCCCAAATGCCAAAGGCTATCGATAAGCAATGAGGGTCTAATTAGGTGATAGTGGGGATATTATACTCTCTTTTGGTGAAATAATAATAACAGAAGAGGTTATAATAATTAGAGCACTATGGAATCATATAACCAAACCTGGAAGAAGAATATATAAACAATGTAAATAACAAGTCAAAAGAAATATCCATACATAACAGATAATTTATACATATCATGCCATTCATACAAAACATATAGGATCTCCCATGATCAATCATATGTGTTTGTACTCAAAATACCAAAAATAAACTCTAGATCAATGAAAAGAACCCCTGGTAAATTTAACAATCATCCTAATAACTCATGTAATATCCCTTGTCATTAAGCTCCAACCCTTGAGTCTAATCCTTTTCCTGATCACAAAGACATGGAATGATCTTACATTTTTGAAGGTCTCATGAAGGGTGTGAGTATGAACTCAGTATTCCACCACAAACATGTTCATATCATTTATCCATATTTATACCACTATATTCATACATAAGTAAATGGAAACTACGCTCATAAATAAAATGAATGACCCACTTTACTCATTCTCAATAGCCATGAGAAATCATTTACTTGATTCTTCTGATGGTATAAAAAGTAATTATGTATCCCTATCTAGTAATACCCTATGAACCCTCAGTTTCACACTAATAACATGTTAACCAGCACCTCATATTAACCAATACCACATGTATTCTCATGTCGAGTACAACCAGCATCCTAATGGCACACCCAAAAAATATGTCATAGGTCCCTCAAACATCCATTCATCGAAGGACCCTTAGCTCGAAAGATTGAAATACCAAGGAATGGTGATTCCCATCCTTCTATAATCCCATACCATCAGCCTCAAAATCATGGTGAGCCTCATCCCCCTATGATTTCCTCACAATATCAATCGTGACTTTCTATAGTGATCACCTCCTCCATAACTGATTTTCATCACTATCCCCTATGCTATATATAATGCAAAGACTTCCACCCTTTTCGAGTGGTCAACACCACCTCACTGAGTATTCTCATATGTGAAAATGACTCAAATATATTTATTGGCTAATTATGATGAGTGTAAATCACCAATAATACCTAATCAACACCATGTTGTGAAACTCCATCTCTACAAGATAACCTCATCACCCAAACACGATAATAAAATCACCTACTACCTCATCCTGATGATCCTCATCGCCTAAATCCTAGTGATCATCATCAAATCAAGTCATTTGGTCCATGTCGAGCATGTTCCAATGGAACCGACTCAATCATAAAAAATTAATTAATTTAAACAAATTAAAAAATAGGAATACCCTTCCCATTCAAACTAAAAACCTTGTTTCACTCATACCATGACATTCAAGGATGAACATACTTAACTTATGTTACTTTTCCCATTATCATTCTCTAATAATAATTATAAAATACAATCATTAAATTTAATGTCCCACCCTAACCTCCCCGCTCATTAATATTTAAATACACATCCTATAGCATGTGTATAAATAAGGATAAATATAGGCACCACCTATATTACACTTATAGGTGATCATTCATCAAATATCTACCTCTAATCTAATATATAATGAAAGGAAATTAATAATCTTACAATAACCCACTAGTTATTTATTGCACTTGTCAACATTTGAATTGGATTATGAAAAAGGAGATAGGACAAAGCCTAGAGGAGGAAGAAAAAGAGCTCTATGGATGGAGGAGGCACACAAAATTGGGGAATGTAACACCCTGACCCCAATTACCTAGAGTCGGTGCATTATTACATAACATTTTCATGATCACAAAAGATCAAGTCTCGAAAGAACAATTAGTTTATTAGCCTTGGAAACACTAGATACATTCATAAGTCTTACATTACATCATAAAGTGAAAAACTACAACAACATAGTCTCCATAGTCAACACTCATATCCCCTCAGACTATCCCTGCAGTTCATTCATAAAATACTTCTTCACATCCTGGGAAAAATAAAACATAGAAAGGGGTGAGATCAAATGCTCAGTAAGTATAACAATATAGATGAGACTTTCATAAATAAGTATAAAAATTTAAAGCAATATATAACTAAAACAAAAGCCTTTTTAACTTGAACTGCAGCATAATATGGCAAATATAAAATCAAATAATTCCATTTACTTATTCACATTGATCTTCTACTAGTCAAATAATATCATTCAATATAAAATAGCCACTTTCATAATGATGGAATGCATAATGCCAGACTATCATAACCATATAGTCAAGGCCTTATGCCAAGACTACAAATAATATTTTGTCAAGGCCTTGTGGCAAGACACTAGTTTGTCTCATGAGACCTACCTATGCATCGAGGAGCTATAGCGGGCTCCACCCGTCACTTACTAAGTCCAATGCATTTCTCATATGAAAAGTTTTAAACATAAAATAAACATTCATATTAAAACTAGCATATGAAATGTCAATATTTATCAATAAACCATGAATGGTAAAAAATAACAAATCCATAGTCAAAAATATCACAAAACCTCTAATACAATATGGAAGTTTTGTATCATAATAAATCAACTTCAAATATGCTTAAAATTCATCAAAGGATACTGACATAGATGAAATCAAAACTACTTGACAGAAATATCTCTTTCTTTTTTGAAATCATTTAATGTCACATAATTATAAAAGGAAACATTTATTTTGAAAATATTTTTATAATCTTGTAAGGAAAGCTTCGACGATTTTATAACGGCATAAAATAGTCGCACCCTCCGTATAAGTTAAAAAAACATTCTTACCTTAAATTTGTCGAATGGTCAAAAAGTAACTTGTTTGGAAAACAATAGAAAGATTCCTTTCAAAAACTTATAAGATAAAATATGGGTATAAATGAATTTAACTCATTTTCTATTAAATATTAAAAATGTTTTGAAATACATTTTTAAGAAACGTGATTGTGGATGATAAAGAGGTCCTGGTAGATAATTAGATATGAACAACCTCGGATAATAAAGAGATTGTAGAATTAACCCTTACCTTGTTATTTTCCTTAGTCGATGGTATGTTAACCTCCTGTATAATTTTTAAAACATTGTTATTGAATTATACAAGAATAATATACATAAATATCATATCATATATGATCTTCTAATATTTCTTTGTTAATAATATTTTAGTATTATCATCGTTTCGGGTGTTAACTTACTCGTTTTATTTTATATGTTTTGTTACATAAGTCATTTTTTTATGGATAGGTTGTATCTTATTCATATCCAGAATTATAAAAAGTAATTAAACATTATTTTTAATCATCAAATGAAAATTAGTCTTGAATGGATGTGATGGGGAATGAATTTCATCATGTTCGTGGAGACGGTAGTCCGTACGTACGCATGAGAGACAATATCATTACTTTGATATTAAAATAGTATATAATTGAATGTTATATCATATATACAGACTCATTATCATGTTATATTTATTATTTACATCATTTATAATCACTATTATACCCATCCAAATGATGAAATGTTTTAATAACAAACTACACCACGACGTGGAAACGGTAAGTCGTATATACGCACGTGTGGTGACTTTTTCATTCATAGGATGCATAAAATAACTAATATGGTTGTACCATTTTTATAATAACATCACAGTATATAGAAATTACTAGATTTATTATTTTAAAATGGAAACAACAAGAAAATAAGAAGTGGAAGAAGAAAATAACTTGAAAGAGGGTGGTGAAATTATTACCTCTTCTTCGGGTGTTTCCTTTTGAGTTGATCAAAAGGGATCCTTAGCTTGGATTTCGGACCAAAATAAGGACTCTAGGTTGAATTGACGAAAGTTGGGAGGATATTTTTCCAGGGTTGGCCAAGTAAAATGGCTTTGAAGGTGTGAATTTGAGAGAAGGGTAAGTTCCCTTTTATAAGAGGGGTGAGGGGCACCTTAGGAAAAGCTAGAAATATTATTTTATAATAAAATAATTTTCAGTTTCTAATGGCTCCAAACTAATTTATTTCAAGTCTAAGGTTGGGATGGGTCAAAAACCACCCATAAAATATTTTTTAGACATGTTTGGGTCACTACATTAACCTTATCTTTTAGATTTAACTCTTAGTTAATTAGTTTGACATTTACCGTGTCTCTTTGTATTTTTATATTATATGGTTAATAAACTTACTATAACAAGCCAAGAGAACCCCAAGTTGTTAATTATTAATATATATAACCTTATCTAAGTCCTTTGGCCGATCCTTATATTTTCAATAATATAATATCAATTAATAATATAATATTTGTTTTAAAAACTCTTTTATTTCAATTCTGACACTATTTGGTATTTGATTTTTGTGAAAATCATAACAGCATGATTACTTCGAACAAAGTTAATTAAATCAATAATAACATGTCATATTAACCTATAAAATTCGTTTAATTCATCAAAAGACTTAATTTACATTTATTTGGATATTTATAATATCAATTATTTTAATATTTCTTTAATACTATAATTACTGCATCATCATTATGTCATAAATAAATTAAATTATTTAATGCCTAAAAATTATAAATAAAATACAATTATGTATTAAATCTTTTTATATTTATAATTAATATTTATAATTGAATTTATCTTATATATAACCCCATATTAAAAATGTTTTAGTTATTAAACTTTGATTTTAACTCTTTTAACTCTTCTTTGAATTAAATAATAATAAATGTCATATTCTAATCCAAGTGGACATAAAGGATCATATTTTATTCATAAGGTTTTTTTTGGTCAAATAACACTTATCCAATAGAATTAAAACATGTGTTAGTGTAATAATAATATCATTTTATGCTTAATTACCCTATATACTTTTAACCGTGGTAAATAAAATTAAAAATTTACTATTCACAAAAAATTATTTTCATCTTATTGAACAAAATTTTACTTACTGATATCAACCGTGTCTCTTGGATTTTTGGAATTCAATTTACAGAATATCTAAAATTATGTTTTATGCAAATTTGCAAAAGCTCCTATGAGGTGGGTAAAAAATTGTAAAAAGTTCAATAAAATTTTATATATCTAAACTTATAATAAAATGAATCCAATGAATTACATTGAAATTTTATAGGTATTATATATCTATTTTGACCTAAAATAAATTTAAATAAAATAATTATTTATTTAAATAAAAAGTCGGTTTTAACTAATAACTCAGTGTTTTCACTAT
Source organism: Viscum album (assembly GCA_963277665.1). NCBI lineage: Eukaryota > Viridiplantae > Streptophyta > Magnoliopsida > Santalales > Viscaceae > Viscum > Viscum album. Next base: position 1,469,760,621 of record OY728131.1, on the reverse strand, counting down.
TCATCAAAAATTGAAAGTTTTCATAAAAATACCAAAAATTCACCCTAGGATAATTTCGATATTCCGAATTCAAAAATGAAGCCCATTTTGAAAAATAAAGTTTATAAACTTTAAAAAGGTGGGTATTACTATTCATAATGGCTAGTTTGATTGGTTGTGGTGTGTTAGAACTCGAAGTTGCGTACAACACACGCTATTGTATTATTCAAAGAGAAGCGTGTCCTGGAAGCTTGGGGTGTTACAGGGATGAAAATAAGATAATAAAGTTTAAATAAATAAAGTTAAATGGTAGCTTCACACACTTTATTTAAATTTATGGTTATTCCTCATGTTTTTTCAAACCATGCGCCAACCATGTGGTTCCACTTTCCAAATGGGTCACCCCCTCGTATGGCTAAGTGCATGATTTTTCAAACAGTGAACAGCCCATGCATACCCTTTATAATTTATTGTAGGTTCCTCTCACATTTTTCTAGACACCATGCTTAGTTTGTTCTAAATGTTCTCTAGTTAAAATGAGCCAAACAGTTTGGGTTTCATGGTTAGCCCAAACTATTCACCCAGTGTTGTGTATATTGGTTTCTAGTTTCTAGATCATAAACCAAACCAAATCCCTGAGACACTTATTAAGAATTAAAACATATCCAAAAATGAAAATTTATATTGTCTCAAATCTCAAAAAAATATTTCTAATCTCAATTTCATAGTTGATTTGTACAGAAACTAAAAAATAAAAAACTCTCAAAAAATACAACCCACTTAAAAACCTAAGAAGTTCCAACTATTATTAATAAACCACACAACAATTAAACTAAAAATTTACTCACACACTTTTTAATTGATTAATGTATATGTTTTACAGTCATAGATTAAGAATTAATTTAACATTAATTCTTATAGTTTATTACATCTTGGTTCCCATTAATATTTTACCAATAAGTGATAATAATCACCCCCAGCTCTGTTAGTTTTTACAAGGTCCATCAAATGTATAAAGGGAAATAATGACAACAGAAAATATTTATCCCACAATTAAAATATATATCAAACCACTCACACCTGATTCAGATGATCAATATACTACCTTTTTTTCTTAGGAGTCCCATTGACTTTTATAATGAATTCTAGAACACTCATATATTCATTATCAGTAGTTTTAAATCACATAAATTGGAGTATTATTGGTTAATCAAGGAGTATTTGATCATTATTTCTATAAATTTAAACACATGCATATAAAATCATAGTTCAATGTTATTTATTCAATAATTATCAAAAATTAGAATTTATAAATTTATTATCATCAAACACCTTGGATTTAATTTAAAAGTATCAAACATAATCCTAAATTTTTATCAAAAATGGAATATTGACAGAATAATGTACAAATTTACTTTGTATTATTACATGATATAATGAAAAAATGTGATTATCTAAGAGCATCCAATTCTATGAAAATATTTCTAGAATATTTTTTTTAAATGTAACCAAATTATTGAATAAACAATGTAAAACTTTTAAGGTTCAGTTGAGTGGTGAAGATATTGAAATATTGTCACCATAAATATAACACTTCCCCCACACTTATTTTCAAAATTGTTCTCAATTTTGATTCCTAAGGTGGGTATATATTTTATAAATTAATTTTAAAAATATTTTTTAGTTTTAATCACATAAAATATAATTCAAAGTATGTGTCAAAATAAATTTAGTATTAAATACTTTATAGGACTAGATTAAGTTTATAATGATTTGAAGAAAATAACAAAATGATTTAAAGGAGGAAATACCCTCTTGAGTTTGAAACTTTGTTTCCTAAAATAATTATATGAAAATCACTCTCATTTATCATTAAATTCTAGACTTGTTCCTTTATTTTAGTTCATAAAATTTAAAATCAAATTCAATATTAAATTCTATCATAAAACATCAAGTGAGAACAACTAATTATAAAAATCATAGTGTTTTTAATTTAAGAACATGCTTAGGTCAACTGATTCAAAATTTACCTTTTATGATGCTCAAAAGTGGATGGAATTGGGTTTGGGTTAAAAACATGATGTTATCAATGTATTCCATTCAAAAATTCATCAAATATGGGACATATTTAGCCACTATTCAAAATTAAAGGTGTAGGATAGTAATAAAGAGGCAAGTTTTATTCTAAAAACAATGAGAAATAAAATAATAGAAGGAAAATTTATTTAATTTAAAGCACTAGAAATATCATTCAAGCATAAAAATATTATTTTTTATTCAAAAATATCTAGTAATAAACTGAAGAGAAAATAAAATATTAAATGGGATTGGGTTAAAGAAGACTCTTTATAAGTACATATATGAAACCATCTACAATGGTAAAAATAAAATTGAAATCAAACATATAGCTTCACCTATGAAACTTTAGTTCCCATAAAAATAAATGTATAACACCTTTTTTAACAACTTAATAAAAAATTATAATTTATTTTGAAAAGTTAACAACAAAAAATATGTTCTAAACTTCTTATAAAAATCATTATTTTAAAAAATTATCACTATTGGTTTTTCAATGAATGAGTGTTCAATTTCAACACTTCTAATCATTTAAAATAATTGAGGTTATAATTTATAATAAATATTAAAAGATAAGTAAAATTTTAATATATATTCATTGACAAAGAAATAAATAAATTTAAATCCTATAGTTTTACTCTCAAAAAAATCAAGTTAAACCCCATTAAAACGGTGTGAGTGTCCGTCAAGTTTAAAAGAAACACTTATTTCAACAATGTAACATAACACTTGTTTATCATACAATGGTTGAAATGTTTTTTTAGTAGAAAAATTACATTAAAATTCCAATTTTATTTACACAAATAAATTAATCATTCACATTATCAAAGGTTTGAAAATTGTCACACTTGTTCTAATTTATCATCTCAAAAAACCATGTTAAAATATATTCCATTATTCAAGTAATAAACTTATTTTAAATCAATAAGTAAAAAAATTAGGGCCATTTATAATTACAAAATAATTATAAAGTTTATAAATTATGTTTTTTTGAATAAAAGGTATATTTCTCTTTAAATCTATTGAAATAATATATTTAAAAAGTTTCACCAAAATTTATTTATTTAATTTTGGTAAAAAAATTAATTTTAACATATTTCGAATCATTTCAATTAACAGAAAAATCATTTATATTAAAAAATTTATATAAATTATTTTACTCAAAAATATTTAACTCATTTTCAATTGGAATATAAAAATTTGGAAACAAAACTTTTAAATAAAATTTATTAGGTTTATCTTTAAAACCAACCATATTAGATGTGTGATAATATTTGACCAAGGAAATGAATATGGGTAATTATTTTGCATTTCCAAAATTGGGATGATCACAAGGAATTTCATTATTAATTAATTAATCCCAATAATCATATAAGAATAATTAGCCTTATATACTCTCATAATCTAGAAAGATTTTTCTAAAGATCTCATTTTTCTATATTATGGAAAAATAATAGTGTAATGCATCCATTAACATATACTCATAAGGTTCCTCAATAGAATAAAGTATTATGATAGGATTATTTATTTTATCCCTCTTTTAACATTTACTCATTTTAGGATATTGTTACTTTTTTCCATTTTTTTTCTTTTTTTCAAGTTCCCTAAGTTAATTTTTCCATTTATATGATCTAGACTCTCTATAATGTGTGTCTTTAATTTGTGGGTTTCAAGGCCAAGTATAAGAATGATCATAATGATTCTAGTTCTAAAAAAATTATGATTTTGAAAATAATTTTAATTTTGAAAAATGTGTAGGTTTTGAAAACCCTATTAATTTTCAAAAGTATCTCAATTTTGAAAACTATTATGATTTTTAAAACATTTTTGATTTTAAAAAACATTTTTATTTTGAAAATTGTTTTTATTTTTATAATTAGTTGAATTTTGAAAATTATTTTTATTTTAGAAAACATTTAGAGAATAAAAAAATTATTGGAGTTAAATTGAAATTAGTTGAACTTGTATCCATGATGTTTTTTAATTGAATAGATATTTGAATTGATTTTATTTATTCTAGAATTACAACTATCTGTTTTTAAACAATGATCATAGAAATAAATGAAAGTATATTTCAACAAAAATTCACACAAGCAATAGAGAAAAATCATAGTTTATATGTCACAATAAGTAGAAATACTAAGTGATTGAATTAACACAAAAAATTAAAAAAAATTATATAATATGATAAAACAAGTGAAAATAAAAACACAAAGAAGTTTTCATGGAATGACTTATCAAAGAATATCTATTTTTTAGTCTTAAAATTTTCTAATTTTTATTATGAAAAACTATGTGAATTAATTATTATGCCTCTCTAACAAAGGTTCCAAATTGATCAATATATTTGTCACAAAACTATTTCAATTAATATTTTTTAACTAAAATACACCACAATAGAACTCCTAGGTTAATCTCTCTAGGCGGCTTACTGACTATACACTAAAATTTATTATGATAATTATCAAATAACACTTTTAATAAATATTTTTTAATTACAATATACCATGGTTTAATTCCCTAGGTAAATATCTCAAAGATTATTATAACTCTACACTAATTTCTCTATTATACTATAATTACTAGTACTTGAATAACATGGGGGTTTTAAATGGAAAAAATGAAAAAATAAAACATAATAAATTTTGAGCTTTGAGGAATGAGTGAAATCAGATCCGAGAAAGTAGACCTAGCTAAGGTTGAACTCTATTGACACTTCCTTCTATGACTAATAGTTCCTCTCAAAGAATTTATTTTCAATGTAATAATCATAATCATGAATCAAACAAATAAATTTTTAAATATATATATATAAATTGTATCAAAACTACAAAATGTTAATCCCTTTACTAAAATAATAGATTACATATTTATTAACAACTAGTTAGAGGTTCAATTTAAATTTCACAATACTCACAACCTCAACAAAGAGTTGAGAAATTTAAGTTGTGAATAAATAATTAATTCCATTATTTTCTGGATTGAATTCACAAACCACATTCAACATACTATAATATATCAACTAATTATATTCTAATAATTGAATGGAAAATAAGCATATAAAGGATGTGTTTAAGAGTTGATATAATTATAATAAAATGGAACTAGTCATTGTATGTATTCAACACTTCTAAAAATTATAGGAAGAGATTAAAATATAATATAGGGAAAATAAATCCATACGGATCTATCAAGGTTTGATAAAAAGGGAGTTCAGCTCAAAATCCTAACTAGAATCAACTCAGTTGAAATTGCATCACATAAAATTTGTAAAGAAAATAAACACAAGGAAGAAATTAAGAGGAAAGGACTTCACTTAAAATGAATGAGACTTAGGTCTTGAATCCCCTTACCCCTCTTAAAATTGAATTATCTAGTTTAAAACATCCTTCAACTTTGAGTTCCCATTAATTAGGTTCCTTTCCCCTGAAGTTAAATCTAAAATATCCCAATATAGAATTGAATTTGGAATATTAAATCTATCCTCATGAATTAACTTCCCCTTTCCTATTTTATGGACACTCAAAGATCTCTATCCTTGATTATCTCCCTTTGATCGTTCAACAAATAAATTTTATCAGTACCTTATCTCTGATTGGATTATTCCGTAAGATTTCATTATGTTATCATATTCCCATTCTTAAATCATGAATTGAATCAATGGAAAAACATTCCTTATAAATTCATGAAATACTTTTGATAAGCCAAATTATCAATCTTAAAGTCATCCAGTAGCAACTAATTTTTCAAAATCTAAGGATTCTCACTTGTTCCTCCAAATTGAATTTTGGGAATGCTTCTTGTAATCCTTATATTTAATTACTTCTTTATCTTTATATATGACTAATTGATTTATTCTCATGAAAGTGTAAAATATAGACTTAATCATTATTATGGGAGCACCTTGATTTAATCTTATATGCACTAGAATTTAATCCATAAAAACTAAATGTTAATCCAGTTAATCTCTCATATCTCACGTAGAGATTGGTTTACCTTTTTAGCCTCATTAATTTAAAATTCATTCTGAAATGGGGGTTGTGGGTGAAAAATAATTCTTAAATCATCAATCAGCCACAAATCTAATAACATAAGAGCTTTCAGTCGTGGTTTTAATCAGACACATCTTGCTTCCTCTTTAAATGATTCACATGTGAGAAATCCAACCATGGTTCTTACCTAATGAAAATAAATGTCCAAGATTTTAATCACATTTGAGATTTGGGATATGAATTTATTTTCATAAAATCTTCTTCCACCCTAGTTTAATCTCATACAAACCTTTGAGAGCTGCATTTTAACTCTTAATTGAGTGATTAACTATGGAATTACTCTTATGTGGCCCTTAAAAAATATTAATTTACTCTAATGTATCTTAAGGGACAATTAAAATTCCCAAATTGTTTTAAAAAATTCACAAAACATTTTAAAAATTAAAGTATTGAATGAGCATCAATTAAAACACACAAAGTTCAATTTTTCTCATGAAAATACATCAATTTCACATTTGATCCACAACTCGAAATATGTATGGAATTCATCAATTATCATCCAATTTGAGTATAAAAATAAGTCAAAATAGTTAAAAATAGTTTATGAAAAACACATAAAATAGATCCACATCAGGCTTAAATATTTATATGAGTATTTTACTAAGAATCTTATGGAGGAAATCCTACTGAAAGATATTGCATATATCACCACTTAGAAGGAAATTTCTTCTCCTTACATTTATTTACTTGACTATTTATTTAAATTTATTACATTGAGGAAAATATAATTTTTATATGTGGTTAAGGGAAACATTATGTAGTTGGGATTTTATTATTTTCATAAAAAAATGTAAAAAAGAAAAAGAAAGGAAAAAAACATATATCACATTTTCATTACTTACATAGAACTTATTAGAAATGTATGTCTAATTTTTTAACCTCATGCGAATCTTGTAAAGTATGTGAAATATTTTATCATTAATGATTTGTTTTATAAAAAATGGAATTTAATTCAATTATATGAATTATATTTTCATCATGAAACCCATGATATTTTGATGCTATTATCTATGAATTTTTTTCAAAAAATATCATTTAATATCTTCACAAAATATTTCACACATACATTTATTAATATTTTTTACTCAATTGAAGGTATAAGAAAGTGAAATAATTTTTAATTAGATTTACAAAATGGTTTTTCTATACATTTATTTCTCATTTTTTCAATTTCATTACTATACTAGATTGAACTATGTGTGCACCTATTATCTGACTGTTTATAATCTCTAAAAACCCAGAAAAATATAAACATATAAATAAATTTAGGAGTGATTAAATGTATAAAAAATGGGTATATATAGGCTGGTAATGTAATGTGTGATTTTAGGTAAAACATAATTGATTGGGTTTTTAAATTTGAATATAAAGTATGAGAACAAGTTTAGTGGAAAAGAATTAGGTAAAAAGAAAATTTTTACTTGACATAAATATACTGAATAGGTAGTGAAGAGAAAATATTGAAATGGTATTTACACACACACACATAGGGAGTTGGTGGCATAGTGGACTCATAACTTCTTTCCCCAAGATTGGTTTCATAAATCTAAATGGATTTTTTTCTATAAAATTTTTGAGATAATTACTTCTATTTTTTTAGATTAACTCCATAGTGTGACTCTTTATTTTCTCAGATTTCTACCATTGTTTGAACAATATTAACATGCATATCTTATCATCATTTTCAATAATAAATGAAATATAATTTTTTTAAAATGTATAAAATATTATGTGTGGGAGTGTGATCGTACAGTGACATATCTAATATTTTCATCCTTAAAACTATGATTTAAAATTTTTATAGGGTCTATAATCCCATAATTTTAACCATTTTAATTTCACATACATTTTGAATTATTTTTCTTTAAAATATTTTCAAAATGATGAAATTATAAAGTAACCCAAATGGAAATCATGTGTTTTTTTATGATAACATTACCTAAAACAATCTAATATATAAAATTAATTTTTATATGATTCATATCAAATAGGGAATCAATTCATTAAACTTTACCCTAGACTGGATCCAACCATAAGAGGCCCAATGGAAACCCAAGAAGAGGAGAATTTTTTGGTGATAAATATTGGACCTTCCATCTATTAATGGTCTATAACATGTAACAAGAAATGAAGATGGGGATAATTCTAGTGGAATTAAAAATATAACTCAATGTCCAATAACTTTACAAAATTTCAAGTCAATATTTGGTGAAAAGGTAAATTATAAATTAATATAAATTTTTTTGAAATAATCAATCATAAAAAACTCACATATTACTGGATACTTTTGACTTTTCTTATATTTAAATTTAAAATTTTCTCATTAAAATAATTATATGCCTCATTTTAAAGTTTTTAAACCCTAGGGGTAAGTCTAATTATAGATTTGGAGTTCAAATTTTTTCCCTTTTTACACTTCTTCTCCCTCGTATACTTTAAATCACCTTAATGATCAATCTATGGGGTCTTCTTTGATGTAATCCAAAGATATTACTTGTAATATGGAAAATTTATTTAAATTACACGTTTTTAAAATTCAAAACATGACTTTTCTATTTTATTTATATATCGGTTACTGGTATTCTCACATAAAAATGAAATAAATTTGAATATTTATTATTTTATTCATAAATTTAATTGTGCAATGATTTGAGGATGTTTTCCTCTTCTCTAAACCTTTTTATTTAATGTGTACTCTTATGGATTGTCTCATTTGATGAAATATATAATTTAAACCCCATGAATATTCATGTTTTAGTCTTGATAAAAATATTTTTTTAGATATAAATATGGTTAGTACATCACATTTTTTATATGATTCCTTAATGGATTTGGATCTTACATCAACATGCATTATTTAATTTTGAGCTCCTATTGACTATCAATATAATGTAATTGATCAAATATGATTTGTTAAATAGGTAAGAACTCATATACCATTCTATTAATAGGTTTTATAAATCAAGGAATCGATGATCTGTCCCATATCCTTTAAGTTAAATTATGGTTGAGCATCAAGGGACACTTCCCTTGGGTTGATCATGATTTCTAAAACAATTTTATTTCATCAAATTAGTTTTTCTTCAAAATTATAAAACCATTGTATTCATTATACTTTTAAAATTATAATAAGATAAAATTTAATTTAATTTATTGATTCATTGATTCATTGATTCCTTAGGATATGACCAAGGTTATGCTTATTTGAAATGAATGTCTAATTTCTTCAAATCTCCTTTGTGGCAGGTAAAGTATAAGAAATACTTTATTATTAATAGATTATTTTAGTGGAATTGAAATTCATAAAATGAGATTTAGGGTTTTATCATTATCAAACCATTAAGATTTCAGCACCATTGTTTGTGAAATTTTTTTGAAAAAATGTGTTATTTAATATCTCCATACAATATTCTACACAACCATTACATGTGATATTTTCATACTCAATTGAAGCTATAAAAAAGTAAATTATTTTTTAGTTAGATTTCAAAAATGTTTTTTCCATAAATTTGTTTCTCATTTGATCTATTTTATAACTATTCCATATTATTATATGGATGTGAAAATTAAGACAACCCAACCATAACATTAATATTATATCATTTTACCAAAAAAATCATTATATATCACATTAAATCACACCCCAAAACCTATAGATTTTGTTTATTTAAAGACTATATTCTTATAAAAATTATTTTACAAGAATTCTTTAATATCTCCCACATATATTCTTCATAGATTATACCCTTCTAGACATATCATACATAATAATATTCTTCATAATGTAGAAAATGGAAACATAATAAAGGGTGAGATCAAATTATCAGTAAGGGTAAACATAAGAGATAACAATTAATGTTCATAAGTGAGTATAAGGTGGGAATATGGGTATGACAACATGTAGGATCAAAATAAGAATGTAGATGCCCAATATAAAAGAGGGGTGTAAATTGTATTCTTTAAAAATTCCTTTGGAACCTTTAAAGTTAAGTTTAACAAGGTTAAACAAACATTAACAAGACCTCTTAAAGAAACCTTTTCTATTTTCTTAAATGAAAGATTATACCTTAAATTGCATAGAATCTGTAATATAATCAGAGTAACGGAATTACAAAGTATAAGAAATCTATACTTTCTAACATTAACAAAGTTACAAATATAGCAGAATTAAAACAACTTGAAATAGGAATCAAGTAACAATAAGATTCTTTTAACCCAAAGAGAAGGGTATCCAACAACCTTGGATAAAGGTCTCTTGATTTATACTTTCAATAAAGTATGTCTTACCCAAACCCAGGTAAGCCCTCAATCTGAAGATTGGTATCTGTCTTGTTATCCATGTAAGCCCTCTATTTAGAAGGAAATTAAAACCTCTGTCTTCCAAATCCGAAATCCCATGATCAGTATGATCAGAGTCTGCACAAAGTAATTCTAAACAAGTTGTTCATGCCTGGAAAAGTTATTCATGACATCTGCATAAAGAACTGAGAGTTTTTAGAGCCTCTCTCTCTCTCTAGAAATCACTTCAAATCTTTATTCAGTCAAAGTTGAAGTCTCAGTACTTTGCTCATTCAAATGTGCTTGTATTTATAGGCAAAACATCCCAATAGTAATCTCCACTCCAACGATCATATTTTCCTTAAATTTTAGAGGGGCCTGGATGCATGGAAAACATACAACAGTTAGTTTGTAACAGATTGTATGACATCGTTTCAAGTAACAAAAATGGTATTTAGTTAAAGATAATTGTTAAGTATAAGAAATCTTGGAATCCGATAATATTGGAATGGTACATTTGGAAAATCTAACATTATCAGGAAGAAGGATTCTTAATAAAAACATTATAAAGAAAATAGATTCATAAGGAAAAGTAAATCGGATTAAGAAACTGGTATTTCATTTATTCTGGAACTAGAATAATAAAATCTAATTCACTTATACACCCGATTCGGTATCATGAAGACGGTATCATATATACAACAGAATCAGTATTGTAAAGTTCGGCATCATATATACACCAGAATTAGTATTGTAAAGATCGGCATCATATATACACTAGAATTAGTATCACAAAAATTTAATCACATATACACCAGAATTAGAATCATAAAAACTGCATCATATATCCACTGAAATCGGTATCATAAAAACTAAATAACAAATCGTAATGATTGATCTATAAGTATAACAGAATGGAAAATCATAATGACAGATCTGTAAGTATAACAGAATGGAAAATTATAATGACATATCTGTATATATAACATAATAAAAAATCGGAATGATAATCTCGGAATTACAATTTCGGAACTTAAAAGAAAAATAGAACTTATGAAAAAGTGTTTGTGATTTTCAAAACATTAAACCATAAGGAATAGAGAAGTCATAAGATACCCTTATTGACTCAAAAATATCCCCCTTTTTGTAAATCACAAACAACTTTGCTAAGGAATAATATATTGACTTAAATAAACAAGTGTGAAAAACTTATCTCCCACTTTGATTCAGATTTCAGATGAATACGACTAACTCCCCCTTAGGTTATGTTTCCTAAGGATTGTATTCTTGATCTTTGAAGTCAGGTTTTCTTAAGGTAATATCTCCCCCTTAGATAAACATTTCTTCTTAAAAGAAAACTACCCCTTACTTAGGCATTATCCTTTCTTGCCATACTCCCCCTTACTAGATTCTCCTTCTCAGATATTAAATTCTTCCTTTAAATAAATTCTCCCCCTTTGTGATTTTCAAAAAGTGGGAAAAGGAATGGAGAAATATAAGGTGTACCTGTAAGGTTAAACAAGCATACATTAGAAAACAAAAGAAATATATGAAAGAAACTTCTTAAGAAAATTTTCAGAAATAAGGTTTACATTACAACAAAACATTGAAATGAGAAAAAAAAATTATTCGTCCTTCTTTTTCTCAGAAAACACCTTCTTTATCAAGGATTTTAATTTCTTTAATTCTTGATGATATTCTTCGAACTTCTTCAGTAAGATATCCTAATCATAATTCTTCTTCTTTAAAGAAAAGATCCTCTCTTTTTGAGCATCCACCTTTCTCTCTAATTTGGCTCTGACTTCCTTCTCACTGCTAAAAGATCGAGCAAAAGAATTGAGTTGACTAGCTTTCTCATAGATTGATACCTTGACCTTGTTGAACTCAGTTTCAAAAGTATTAAAAGCTCTATTTATTGAATATATGAAATCACCTAACTATCTTAGCTTTTCATTAATAGTTTTGGTGTGGTTAAAAACATTCTTACAAGATGTCTTCTGAGATTTTTAATAAATCAAAAGATTACTGAAGTCTTCTTATTTCTTAACAACCATGTCCATAAGAATATTGGTTGATTTAGTCTTTTGATTCAGAGTCTCTTGCATCATTTAACTCTGGTCATATATATTTGTAAGAACCGGAATGGTTTTGACCAACTTTCTTAAAGATAGATTGACAAAATCATGTTCAACAGATGAAGAAGATTCAGATCCTGAAACCACTTTTTCTTTTCTCGAATCCTCTTGGAGTTTAAGAATCTGGTTTCTCTAATATCTTGGAATATATCTGAGGTGTTTCTTTTTTAGATGAGGCAACTATAACACTCTTGCCTTTAATAATATTTCAAATTGTAGATTGTTCATCTGAAACTTGAATAACATTTAGATCTCCGTGTTCTTCTTCTTTCTCTGGAAACTCTTTTTCTTCACCACCTTGATGATCATCCTCTTCTTCCACTTCTTCTTCCACTTCAGTTTCTACTTGTTCTTATTCTTCAACTTCAATTTCTTCCTCAATTTCTACTTCTTTCTCAACTAATTATTCAACTTGTTCTTCGATATGTTCTTCTGAAATAGATTTAGACACTAAACTCAAAGGAGTTCCAATGTAGTCTTCCACTTCCCTTAAAACATCATCATCATCATCTTGGCATATCTGATCTTCTATTTCTTGAACAGAATCTGCCAAAGATGAAACTTTCTCGGCTTTCTGGATTTATGGAGTGGTCAGCGGTTTCTTATAAACAACTTGAGATTAATGTACTTATTGAGACTTCTTTTCTATAGTTTTCAATAAAGACTAGCACACTTTAGATTCTGAGGATTTCTTCTTCTAGATCTTATCCTTCTTTTCTTTCTCGAGGTTTTTAGCTTGCTTGATTTTCAAGGCCTTAGCCTTTATAGAATTTAAGCCAAAAGAAGGATCTCCTTCCTTTCTAGTAGCTTCCATTTCTCTCCATTTTTCAACTTTTACATCTGAATAAGATTTCGGTTTCTTTGTAGGAGGAGGTGCTGATACCAATATTTTAGAAACAGTTACTGGAAAGCTTGCTTCATCAAGTTTCCTTTTCTTGGGTACCAACTTTAAAGATTCCAGAACATCACCCTTGTTCTGGACAGCCATTTCTTCAAAACTTTTAGATTACTGTAAGAACTCTAACTTCATCCTTCTTAGAGTGTCATCATTGAGCAACAAGATCTTGAAGGGCTTTGTGACTGATCGGCATGGAACATTTAACTCTTGAAGGCACATAACAATTATCTTGGAGATAGTTTCCGGATACATAAGGATCTGATATCTGATAGTTCTGCCTTTTATTGCCTGAATGGTGAGAAATATATACTTCACCAAGTTGATATTCCTTAGGTTGACAAGAAAGTCTAAGAGAAAGATATCAAAAATCATTAAATAATTCTTATCTCCCTTTATTGGAATAAAAAATCATTGCATACAGAGAGCTACCATCATGTGATTTGTTGAGAGATTCATGATCTTCAGATTCTTAACAAATTTAAGACCAAGGAAATCTAGATCCTTAGCTTTCTCAAAAGAACCTTCCTTATCAGGGAGTTTTTTAGAACAAAGAATAGCTTCCCCTTCATAAGGTATGTTGAGAACATTTGCTGCCTTCTTGTAGGGAACTCTATATGACTTATCATAACATTTCACCTTAAATAGATCCTTACCGTCCTTTTCAAAGAAAGAAACAGATTTAGAGAATTGAATAAGGAGATCAGGATAAACCGGATCCTGATATTTCTCCTTATCCACATAGACACTTTCCCATCCATTAGATCCTATCACATTAGAAATAAGGGAGTAATATTTTTCAAAGAACTTAGGTCATACCAACCTTTATCTAAAGATTGACCAATCCTTTATCTCTTTGATAACCAGCATCTGATCTGCTGATGATTCTGGAGTCATTCAGGGTGAAGTAGAAGCAAAAGGATTGGAACGAAAACATTGAAGGCAACAGAACTTCGACACTAAGATTAGTAAGGATGCTGCGATACTTATAGACGAGGAACCCCTTATATAAACAAGGATATGACCTTTAAACTTCCATAAGATAATCATAAGGATGAAAAAAATCTGATCTGATCTGATGGTTGAGGATGGATGTTGAAAATATGAATTCTGATCTTTTGTAGTAAGGTAAACCGGGATTTTAAAATTTTGAAATACCAACATCTAAAACTTAAGATAAGAAAATAAAAATTAAGAAAGTGTACATTTGGAATACATTGAGAGATTTATCAGTATTATAAGAATTTTCTTGGAAGATTTAGATTTCAGGATTTTCAATTCTGAAAATTTTAAATCTGAAATTTTCAATTCTGAAATTTTCAATTCTTAAATTTTTGAAACATAACCAAAAAAACATTTAAGGAAAGATAAAAAATTTAAGAAAGATAAAATTTATAAACACATGTACTCCCCCTTAAATAAGGAGTTGGTTACTATTTGGAGATGATTTAAACAAGAAGTAGATATGAATAATTACATTATAAATATCATTCCTATCTTCTCTTTAATATATTCAAATCTATCATGAGATAAAGGTTTTGTAAAAATATCAGTAAGATGCTCTTGCGTTCCGATGAATTGAAGATTAATATCTCATTTAAGTGTGTGATACCTAAGAAAGTGATGTATAATATCTATGTGTTTTGCAGGAGAGTGATGTGGAGGGTATTTACTTAGAGTAATGGAAATTGTGTAATCACACATAATTTGAGTCTTAGTAAAACTTATACCATAGTCTGTGAGTGTGTGTTGCATCCACAATACTTGAGAAAAACAGCTTCCAACTGCTACATATTTAGCTTCAGCAGTGGAAAGTGCTACAGAATGTTGTCTCTTGCAAGACTAAGAAACTAAGGAATCTCCTAATAAATGATAAGTTCTAGATGTACTCTTCCTATCCATTTTACAACCACAAAAGTCAGCATCCGAAAAACTTTTAAGTTCAAAAGAATTTCCAAAGGAATAAAATAGTCCCAAATATAAAGTTCCCTTTAAATACCAAAATATTCTTTTTACATCCTTTAAATGGGATTCTTTTGGATTTTCTTGAAATCCTGCACATAAGAATACTGAGAACATTAATTCAGGTCAACTAGCTGTCAATTATAGTAAAATTCCTATCATCCCTCTATAAGATGATAGATCTACAAGTTTCTCTACTTCATCAATATCAAGAGTATTAGAGGTTCCAATATGAGTAATTATACTCTTAGTTTTGTCATACTCAAACTTCTTTAGATGATCTTTGATATACTTATGTTGAGATATGTAAGTTCCCTCTGGTTTTTGTTAAATTTGAAAACCAAGAAAAAATGTTAACTCACCCATCATACTCATTTCAAACTCAGATTTCATAAGATTCTCAAAGGAACTAGTTAAGGATTGATGATTTGATCCAAATATGATGTCATCAACATAAATTTGAACAATCAAAACATCTTTATTATTTTTCTTAATAAAAAGGGTTGGATCAGCAGTTCTCTTAACATAGTTATTTTGAAGCAAAAATCTTGAAAGTCTATCATACCAAGATCTAGGGGCTTGTTTAAGTTCATATAAAGCTTTGGTAAGTTTATAAACATGATTAGGATATTTTTTATCTTCAAATCTAGGGGGTTGATCTACATATAATTCTTCCTGTACAAAACCATTAAGAAAAGCACACTTTACATCCATTTGATCAAGTTTAAAATTAAAGAATACTACAAGGGATAGAAGAATACAAATAGATTCAAGTCTTTCTACAGGATCATAAGTTTCTTTATAATCTATGCCTTCTTGTTGATTGTAGCATTTGGCAACTACTCTTTCTTTATTTCTGAAAATAATTCCATTTTCATCACATTTGTTTCTAAAAACCCATTTCACTCCAATAACAGAAGTTTCCTTAGGTTTTTCAACCAAGGTCCAAACTTGATTACTTATGAATTCATTGAGTTCATATTGCCTATAATTAATCCAATATTCATCACCCAAGGCTTCTTTAGGAGTATTTGGTTCAAATTGGGAAATAAATGAAACATGTTCAACTTCATTCTGTAAAGAACTTCTAGCTATTACTGGTAGATTAACATTTCCAATGATATTATCATTGGGATGATTCCTAACTAACAACTAACTAGGATTTTGAAAAACCTATTCATCAACATAGGGTAGAAAATATTTAGGTGTAAATGTTTCAGAAATATTTTATTGAACATTATCCTTGTCTGAAAGATCTTCTATCAAAGGTTGGTGATCAGTTTTGGAAAATATATCAGAAGAAGATTCAGGATGTTTGAAAACAAAAGGATTATTTTCATCAAAATTAACATGTACTGTTTCTTCCACAGGGTAAGTGTTTTTATTAAAAACTATATAATCCTTAGAGTTAGTAGAGTAACCTAAGAAAATTCCTTCATCACAGTTGGGTGAAAATTTATGTAAGTTATTCATGGTATTCAAGATAAATACTTTGAAACCAAAAACTTTGAAGTAAGAAACTTTTGGTTTATGGCTAGTCCACAACTCATAAGGTGTTTTATTAAGAAAAGGTCTTATTAAAACTCGATTTATAGTATAACAAGAAGTACTTACAGCTTCATCCCAAAAATGTTTAGCTATAGAATATTCACTCAACATTGTTCTAGTTGTCTCTTTAAGAATGTGATTTCTTCTTTCTACAACACCATTTTGTTGAGGAGTTATTGGCACTGAAAAGTTAGGAGTAATACCTTTTTTACTACAAAAAGTTCCAAAATCAGAATTTTCAAATTATCCACCATGATCACTATGAATAGTTATCAATGGTAGGTTTTTTTCATTTTTAACCTGAGCTCTAAAGATTTTGAAATAAAAAAGGCTTTATATTTCTTTGTGAGAAAATAGACCCAAGTAAATCTAGTGTAGTTATCAACTAGGACAAACACATAGTATTCGCCTCCAATACTTCCAGTTTGTGTTAGACCAAATAAATACATGTGAACTAACTATAAGGCATTAGAATTTTTAACTTCAATTATAGATTTAAAGCTAGATTTATGTTGCTTTCCATATTGACAAGTATCACAGACTTTTGAAGAATCAAACTTAAGTTCTGGTAGATCTTGAACAAGTTCTTTCTTAGAAAGCTTACTAAGATTCCTTAAGTTACAATTTCCTGGTCTCCTATGCCAAAGCCATGATTGATATTCAAATGCACTAAGGGAAGGTAGATCTTGACTTTTAAGGTCTTCTATGTTTAAGGTGTACACATTCTTGTGCTGAAGGGCAGAGAGAACAAACTCATCCTTTGAATTTTGAACTAAGTATTTATCATTTCTAAAATTTACAAGTTAACCTTAATCACATAATTGGCATATTCTAATGAGGTTTTTCCTAAGGCCTTTCACAAAAAGAACATTTGAAATAATATCTTTACCAAGAAGAATAATGTTACTTATACTGAAAATTTATTTTTCAGATTTATCACCAAAAGTTACCTTTACACCTTTAGTTTTTAAAATCTTTTTGAAATAGTCTTTGTTACCAGTCATGTGCCAGGAACATCCACTATCCATGTACCATAGGTTGTTGGCACTCCCTTAATTTTCCTGAAGAAGAAAGAGTTAGGTTTTCAGAATCCAAACTTGCTTGGATCCAGAATTGTTAGATTAAAAAAATCTTGGGTAACCAAATTTGTTTGGAAAATAAGCATTATGAACCCCAATGGATTAAACATTATTTAAAGAATAGTTTTTCTTTCAATTCCCACTACTTTGACATTTAGTACAAAAAGGGGATTTTGAAGAAACAAAATAATTGTTCCTAAAAATAGGTTTTTCATGAGAATAACCTAAACCCTGATTATTACCATGAGGTCAGATCTGAGAATTCATCTTGTCATAATTTTTCTTACCAAAAGTAAAATTTTCAAGAAGTTTCTTTAAGGAAAATATTTCTGATTTTAGTCTCAGGACTAAATTCTTATCCTCGAGAATAGTAGATTTAGAGTTCAGTTTATCCTCTAAAACATCTTTTTCTAAAAATAGATTTTTAAGATCCTTATAAAGTTTATCATTCTCATAATTACCTTCTACAAGTTTATTAGAAAGATTTTCTAAAACCACATTTTTCTCATCATGATATTTGGAAAGATATAAATTTTATTTTGTTAAAATATATTCTCTAGAGTTTTCTTTATCAAGTTTCTTAAAACATTACAATTTCTCTTTTCTAACAACTTAGAAAATCTAGAAACGTCCTCATAGGAATGAAAATCATTATCATTGTCTAATAAAGAAGATTCCTCATCTGAAGAAAAACCTTTATCTGTAAAATTTTCACTTAAAGACATATTGGTTAAGGATTCAGTAGTTTTTACCTTAGCTATAAGACAATGATTTTGAAATGGAGCTCTGGCTATTAGACGAGTATTATTTTTCCCAGAATATTCATATTCTGAAGAATCATCAAATGAATCTCTACCACTGGCACTCCAAGTGTCATTGGCTTTCGAGACTTTCTTATGCTCTGATCTGTAGAACTTCTTCTTGTTTATGTTATAATCCCTTTCTTTCTTTTCTATTTTCTTGAGTAAAGGAAAATCAAGTCTAATATGAAAAGTTCTTCTACACTCATATAATGTTACTTCCCCATATTTCTTCTCTTTTCCATCTTTCTTCTTGTACCAATATTGAAAGTTCTTCTGTCCAATGATCTTGCTCATCCTTCGACCAATATTTTCTAACTCATTTTCTAAAGCTTCACTTTCACTAGATTCAGATTGAATACTGGCCTTCTTAGATTTTGATCTTGTAGTTCTCTCAGGAGTCTTGGATTTCATTTGATTTGAAGTAGTTATAAAAGAAACACCTCTATTTCCATTCTTCTTCTTAATATTATCAACATCTCTCTTCATTCTGGTTTCATATTTAATAAGAGTTCCAAACAGTTCATCAAGAGAAATCTGAGTAACTTTCCTATTCTCATCTATAGCAGTCCTCTTGGATTCCCACTCGTTAGGCATGATGTCAATAATATTGTCTACAATATCTGCATCATCTAAAACTTTCTCACCCATGGATTGTAAGCTGTTGACAATAGTCATAAATCTTTGATGTACCTTGCATATGGGTTCTCCATAAGGAAAGAAAAAATCATGATACTCAGTTCTGATCATAGCTCTTCTAGTTTCAATTAATTTGGAAGTTCCAAAGTGAGTTACTTCAAGCTTCTTCCAAATACTATTTGAAACATCACAAGATGAAATCTGGCTATATATATTTCTAGTCATGGAACAAAGAAAAGTATTATGTACCTTAAAGTTCAGCTGGTATTCCACCTTTTCTGGATTAGTAAAGGTTCTAAGTTCCTTATCAGAAATCTTATAATATCTAGTTAACATAATGTAGTTATAAAAACCTGTGATTATCACAAAGGTCTTCATTCTATCTCTCCAGTACTCATATTCATATCCATCAAAGATTGGTGGTCTAGTAGGATTGAGATTATCTAGAGATCCGACATGAATGCCTGCCATACTAAACATTCCTTTCCACAAAACTTGTTAGAAGTAAAAGTTTATAAACAAAGATAAATAACTTAAGAAAAAGAAAATTAGAGCAAGAAAACATATATGTGGATATAAGTATTTCAAAGACTTCCTCTGATAAAAATTGTAGGATCAAAATAAGAATGTAGATGCTCAATATACAAGAGGGGGTGAATTGTATACTTTAAAAATTCCTTTGGAACCTTTAAAGTTTAGTTTAACAAGGTTAAACAAACATTCATAAGACCACTTAAATAAACCTTTTCTATTTTCTTAAAAGAAAGATTCTACCTTAAAGCGTATAGAATCTGTAATATAATTAGAGTAACGGAATAACAAAGTAAAATAAATATATACTTTCTAACTTTAACAAATTTACAAATACAGTGGAATTAAAACAACTTGAAATAGGAATCAAGTAACAATAAGATTATTTTAACCCAAAGAGAAGTGTATCCGACAACCTTGGATAAAGGTCTCTTGATTTATACTTTCATGAAAGTCTATCTTACCCAAACCTATGTAAGCCCTCAATCCGAAGATCGGTATCTGTTTTTCTATCCCTACAAGACCTCGATTTAGAAGGAAATCGAAACCTCTGCCTTCTAAACCCAGAAGCCCATGATCAGCACGATCGGAGTTTATACAAAGTAAATATGAACAAGTTTTTCATGCCTGAACAAGTGGTTCACGACATCTGCACAGAGCACTGAGAGTTGTAAGAGCCTCTCTCTCTCTCTCTAGAAATCACTTCAAAGATTTATTCAGTAGAATTCGAATTCTCAGTACTTTTCTCGTTCAAATGGGCTTATATTTACAAGAAAAACTTCCCAACAGTAGGCTCCACTCGAATGGTCATATTTTCCTTAAATTTTGGAGGGACCTATACACGTGGCAAACATACAATGGTTAGTTTATAACAGATTGTACGACATCATTTCAAGTAATAGAAACGATGTTAAGTTAATGATAAATGTTAAGTATAAGAAATCTTGGAATCCGATAATATTGGAATGGTACATTTAAAAACTATAACATTATCAGGAATATGGATTCTTAAGAAAAAAATTATCAAGAAAACATATTCATAAGGAAAATTCAATCGGATTGAGAATCCGGTATTGCATTTGTTCTTGAACCAGAATTATAAAATCAGAGTCACTTATACACTGCATTCAGTATCATGAAGATGGTATCATATATACACCAGAATCAGTATTGTAAAGGTTGGCATAATATATACACTGTAATCAGTATTATAAATATCGACATCATATATACACCAGAATTGGTATCACAAAAACTGAATCACATATACATCGAAATTGGAATCATTAAAAACTGCATCATATATACACCAGAATCAGTATCATAATAACTGAATAACAAATTATAATGACATATATATAAGTATAACAGAATGGAAAATCATAATGACAGATCTATAGGTATAACAGAATAGAAAATCGTAATAATGTTTCTGTAAGTATAACAGAATGAAAAATCGGAATGATAATCTCGGAATGACATTTTCGAAACTTAAAAAGAAAAATAGAACTTAAGAAAAAGTGTTTGTGATTTTCAAAACCTAAAACCATAAGGAATGTATAATTCATAAGATAACCTTATTTACTCAACACAACATAATTAAGGTACATGTACATAACATTATAGAATCATACCTAATAAAATATTGGCCATAATCTATGATTTTGGGCATAAGTATTTTGGTATAATATAATACATGAATTATAGGGGTATGGAAACCTAAGTCAATATCCATGATCCATGAAGAAATAATATTATCATACGAATTTGGTACATTGAAAAGTATATAAAATCATTTTTTATTTTAAGGATTACTTACAATACTATCATTACATAGTTGGTGGAATACCATAATTGATTGGGTCCACTCCTCATTCCCATTAGCGTAGTAGACAGAGTCCCATAGTGGATTGGGTTCAGTCCTCAGTCCCTTAAATGTAATATCATGAGATATAAAGCTTTATATAATGCAATGGAGAGATATATAATTCTTGGACCACCCATCACATAATTAAAACCATTCATATGTGTTCCACATGAACATGAAATCATTTATAATTTCATCACGGCTTAATTAACCAATGGAAAAGAAATTGTTTTCTTGAAAACTTACATAATACATGATCATATTCAATCTAGAATAGAAAATTGGATGGTATTATTGGATATTATCCCAAATTATGCATAATAAATATTAAAGTATGTTTACATATATGAAAAAAAACTTTTAGATGATCATTAAAATATTTCTTTGAAAATAAGAAGAAATATCCTTTTCTTTGGATAAGTTATATTTTAAAATAAAATATTTAATAAAAAAGGTAATAAAAATTACTTTGTAAACCCATAAGAACATTGATAAGAATCATACTAAAGAAAAAAATAAATATTTTAGGAAAATATTTTTATGTGGAAAATTTAAAAATGAATATTCTTTTAACAATTTTGTAAAGAGAATCAAAGTCAATAGATAATGACCTATGTGGGAAACATTTTAAAATATTCCTTAAAATATTAAAATATAATAGAAAATTATCTTAATAAATAATTTCAGTATAGATAAAAACATTCAACAAATAATATAAAAATATGGACATGGGGGAGAAATATTATCAATCTAAAAGAAGATATAAGTTCAACTCCACTTATAAGCGTCAGTTTTGTTGATTTGAGAACCAAAGGGGAGTAAAATGGTAGGATGACATATAAAATATAGATATAACTATAGGATAATTGATTATATGGGGTTTAGATATAAATAATAAATACTTTTCCCTAATGTAAATTTATCATAAACAATCATGATTTCAAAGTGAGATTGGAAAATAAACTCTTACCTTGGACTTCTTCTTAGTCAAGAATGTTATAACACTACTGGAAATACAGCCTTTCCCAACGGTTCTGAACCATTGGGAAAGGTTGTAGAACCATTGGTATATGTTATACCAATGGTTCTGCAAACCATAGGGATGTAAACCATTGGGAAAGCTTTTCCCAATGGTTTACAGTGAACCGTTGGTATAGGGTGGGGAAAGCCCAACCTATCCCAACGGTTGTGCCAAACCATTGGGATAGTTTTTCCCAATGGTTTGGCTTGAACCATTGAGAAATCCCAAGGATTCTAATCTTTCCCAAAGGTTTTAGAAACCATTAGGAAAGGTTTTTTACCAACGGTTCAATGAACTGTTGGTTAAAAAAGCATCAGAGATGCTATGCCAACAGTTTGAAACCGTTGGCATAGCCTATGCTGTGCAAATTGCACAGCAGCCTGCAATTTGCATAGCAGCTCTGCAATTTGGACAAGAGGCCTCATTTTGTGCATTCCCTCCCATTTTCAATTCAATAATTGTACCTGCAATAAACTAACACATACATATACAATTATTTTACCTTCAATAACCAACTAACACATGCATATAGAGAACAAATTCAAACACATTTAACATATAATGCATCCTGGAACTATACACATCCATAATTAAATTAGAATTCATAACGTAATTATAAACATACATAATTCATTTAGAATTAAATTTAAAATTTAGATAACAATTATATATGGAATCCGGAATTCAATTCATAATTTGATCAGTTTTTGGTATACCATATATTTTTACCTGAAATGATGTCCATTTTAAACAAAATACATACACCTGGAGTGATACCAGCCACACCATGCCTCAGATTGAGGTGAGGTTAACTCGTACATGTCACAAATGACCCATCGATCGTTGTCCTAAATTATCAACATATTCTGAAACTGTTTTCTCGGTTTTCCGTATGCCAGTTGATGTTTTTCACTTAAAATGATATCCTTTTGAAACAAAAGACAGACACTTTGAGTGTTGTCAGCCACACCACATCTCATATTGAGGTAAGGTTGATTTTTACACATCACATATGACCCATGGATCATTCTCCTAAAGTTTAAATAGAAACTGAATGCGTTTGGTCAGTTTTCCATATGTACTTAGAATGGTGTCCATTTTAAACAAAAGAGATACACTTAGACTAATCACGGCCACACCATGACTCGGATTGAGCCTGGGTTGGCCCGTACAGGTCACATATGACCCATGGATCATTGTGATAAATTATCAACACATTACAAATACGTTTGGTCGGTTTTCCGTATGCCAGTTGTTCTTTTCACTTATTATCTTTTCCATTATTAACAAAAGAGACACAGTTAGAGTGGTGTCGAACATACCACACCTTGGATTGAGGCGGGGTTGACTCGTACATGTCACATATGACTCATTGATCTTTTTTCTAAAGTATCTACACAATCCAAATGCATTTGGTCGGTTTTCCGTATGCCAGTTGATGTATTTCACTTAAAATGACGTTCTTTTGAAACAAATGACAGACACTTTGAGTGGTGTCGGCCACACCGTATCTCAGATTGAGGCGGGTTTTATTTGTACACGCCACATATGTCCCATGGATCGTTCTCCTAAAGTTTTAATGGAAACCGAATGTGTTTGGTCGGTTTTCCGTATGTACTTAAAATGTTGTCCATTTTAAACAAAAGGGAGACACTTAGAGTGATCTCGGCTACACCATGCCTCGAATTGAGCTCGGGTTGACTCATACACATCACATATGACCCATGGATCATTGACCTAAAGCATCAATAGAATCCGAATACATTTGGTTGGTTTTTCGTATGTCGGTAGTTCTTTTCAATTATAATCTTGCCCATTTTAAAGAAAACAGAGACACTATGAATGGTTTCAGCCACACCACGCCTCGGATTGAGGTGGGGTTGACTCTTACACGTCACATATGACCCATGGATCGTTTTCCTAAAGCATCAACACATTTAGAATGTGTTTGGTCAGTTTTTTTGTATTCTAGTTGATCTTTTCACTTATAATCCTGTCCATTTTAAACAAAAGACAGACACTTTTAGTGGTGTTGGCCACACCATGCCTCGGATTGAGGCGGGGTTGACTCGTACACATCACATATGACCCATCGATCATTGTGCTAAAGTATCAACACAATCAGAATTTGTTTGGTCAGTTTTCCGTATGTACTTAAAATGTAGTCTATTTTAAACAAAAGAGACCCACTTAGAGTGATTCCAGCCACACTGTGCCTCAGATTAAGGTGGTGTTGACTCTTACACGTCACATATGACCCATGGATCGTTTTCCTAGAGCATCAACACATTTCGAATGCGTTTGGTCAGTTTTTTGTATGTCAGTTGTTCTTTTCACTTATAATCATGTCCATTTTAAACAAAATACATACACAAGGAGTTATCCCACCACACCGTGCCTCAGATTGAGGCGAGGTTAACTCGTACACGTCACAAATGACCCATCGATCATTGTCCTAAAGTATCAACATATTCCGAAATTGTTTGCTCAGTTTTCTGTATGCCAGTTGATGTTTTTCAATTAAAATGACATCCTTTTGAAACAAAAGACGGACACTTTGAGTGGTGTCGGCCACACCACATCTCATATTGAGGCGTGGTTGATTCATACACGTCACATATTACCCATGTATCATTCTCCAAAAGTTTCAATGGAAACTGAATGTGTTTGGTTAGTTTTCCGTATGTACTTAAAATGGTGTCCATTTTAAACAAAAGAGAGACACTTAGACTGATCCCAGCCACACCGTGACTCGGATTGATCCCAGGTTGGCTTGTACTGGTCACATATGACCCATGGATCATTGTGATAAATTATCAACACATTCCGAATGCGTTTGGTTGGTTTTCCATATGCCAGTTGTTCTTTTCACTTATAATCCTGCCCATTTTAAACAAAAGAGACACAGTTAGAGTGGTGTCGGCCACACCGCGCCTCAGATTGAAGTGGGGTTTACTCGTACACGTCACAAATGACCCATGGATCGTTTTACTAAATTATCGACACAATCCGAATGTGTTTGGTCAGTTTTCCGTATGTCAGTTGATGTTTTTCAATTAAAATGACGTCTTTTTGAAACAAAACACAGACACTTTGAGTGGTGTCAACCACACTGCATCTCAGATTGAGGCAGGGTTTATTTGTACACATCACATATTACCCATGGATAGTTCTCCTAATGTTTCAATAGAAACCAAATGAGTTTGGTTGGTTTTCCATATTTACTTACAATGTTGTCCATTTTAAACAAAAGAGAGCCACTTAGAGGGATTCTGACCACACCGTGCCTCAGATTAAGGCGGGGTTGACTCACACACATCACATATGACCCATGTATCATTTTCCTAAAGCATAAACACATTTCAAATACATTTGTTCAGTTTTTTGTATGCTAGTTGATCTTTTCACTTATAATCTTGTCCATTTTAAACAAAAGTGAGAAACTATGAATGTTTTCGGCCACACCGCACCTCGGATTGGGGCGGGGTTGACACGTACACGTCACATATGACCCATGGATCGTTGTACTAAAGTATCGACACAATATGAATGTGTTTGGTTGGTTTTTTGTGTGCTAGTTGATGTTTTTCAATTTAAATGGCGTCCTTTTGAAACAAAAGATAGACACTTTGAGTGGTGACAGCCACACCGCGTCTCAGATTGAGGTGGGGTTGATTTTTACACGTCACATATGACCCATTAATTTTTCTCCTAAAGTTTCAATGGAAACTGAATGCATTTGGTCGGTTTTCCGTATGTATTTAAAATGTTGTCCATTTTAAACAAAAGAGAGCCACTTAGAGTGATTCCGGCCACACCGTGCCTCATATTAATGTGGGGTTGACTTTTACACATCACATATGACCCATGGATTGTTTTTTTTAAAGAATCAACACATTTCTAATGCTTTTGGTCAGTTTTGCATATGTCAGTTGTTCTTTTCACTTATAATCCTGTCCATTTTAAACAAAATAGAGACACTGTGAATGGTGTCGGCCACACCGTGCCTCAGGTTGAGGCGGGGTTGATTTGTACATGTCACATATGACCCATGGATCATTGTTCTAAAGTATCGACACAATCCGAATGCGTTTGGTCAGTTTTTTGTATGCCAGTTGATGTTTTTCAATTAAAATGACGTCCTTTTGAAACAAAAGACAGAAACATTGAGTGGTGTCGGCCACACCGCGTCTCAGATTGAGGCGGGGTTGATTCGTACATGTCACATATGACCCATGAATCGTTCTCCTAAAGTTTCAACGGAAATCGAATGCGTTTGGTCAGTTTTCTGTATGTACTTAAAATGTTGTCCATTTTAAACAAAAGAGAGCCCCTTAGAGTGATTCCGGCCACACCGTGCCTCAGATTAAGGCGGGGTTGACTCGTACACGTCACATATGACCCACGAATAATTTTTTTAAAGCATCAACACATTTCGAATGCATTTGGTCTTTTTTGCGTATGTCAGTTGTTCTTTTCACTTATAATCCCATCCATTTTAAACAAAAGAGAGACACTGTGAATGGTGTCGGCCACACCACACCTCAGATTGAGGTGGAGTTAACTCGTACATGTCACATATGACCCATGGATCATTGTGCTAAAGTATCGACACAATCTAAATGCGTTTGTTCAGTTTTCTGTATGCTAGTTGATGTTTTTCAATTAAAATGACATCCTTTTGAAACAAAAGATAGAAACTTTGAGTGGTGTCGGCCACACCACGTCTCAAATTGAGTTGGGGTTGATTCTTACACATCACATATGATCCATGAATCGTTCTCCTAATGTTTCAATGGAAACCGAATGCATTTGGTCGTTTTTTCTTATGTACTTAAAATGTTGTCCATTTTAAAAAAAGAGAGCCACTTAGAGTGATTACGGCCACACCGTGCCTCATATTAAGGTGGGGTTGACTCATACACGTCACATATGACCCATGGATCATTGTTTTAAAACATCAACACATTTCGAATGCATTTGGTCAGTTTTGTGTATGTCAGTTGTTCTTTTCACTTATAATCCTGTCCATTTTAAACAAAAGAGAGACACTGTGAATGGTGTCGGCCACACCGCTCCTCGGATTGAGGCGGGGTTGACTCGTGCATATCACATATGACCCATGGATTGTTTTTCTAAAGTATAGACACAATCCAAATGCGTTTGGTCAGTTTTTCGTATGCCAGTTGATGTTTTTCAATTAAAATGACGTCCTTTTGAAACAAAAGACAGACACTTTGAGTGGTACCGGACACACCGCGCCTCATATTGAGGCGGGGTTGATTCGTACACGTCACATATGACCCATGAATCTTTCTCCTGAAGTTTCAATGGAAAGCGAATGCATTTGGTCATATTTTCGTATGTACTTAAAATGTTGTCCATTTTAAACAAAAGATAGTCACTTAGAGTGATTCCGGCCACACCGTGCCTCATATTAAGGCGGGGTTGACTCGTACACATCACATATGACCCATGGATCATTGTTTTAAAGAATCAACATATTTCGAATGAATTTGGTTGGTTTTGCGTATCTTAGTTGTTCTTTTCACTTATAATCCTGTCCATTTTAAACAAAAGAGAGACACTGTGAATGGTGTCGGCCACACCGCACCTCAGATTGAGGTGGGGTTGACTCTTACATGTCACATATGACTCATGGATCGTTGTGCTAAAGTATCGACACAATCTGAATATGTTTGGTCAGTTTTCCATATGTCAGTTGATGTTTTTCAATTAAAATGACGTCCTTTTGAAACAAATGATAGACACTTTGAGTGGTTCCGGCCACACTGCATCTCAGATTGAGGCGGGGTTGATTCATAAATGTCACATATAACCCATGAATCATTCTCCTAAAGTTTCAATGGAAACCGAATGCGTTTGGGGGGCTGTTTGGGGGGATGTCCGGGGTCCAAGGAGGAAAGTGGGGGGGGGGGCTTTCCAGGGGGCTGTCTGGGGGGCTGTCTGGGGGCTGTCCGGGGTCCAGGGAGGAGGGTCGGGGGGCTGTCTGGGGGGCTATTAGGGGGGCTGTCTGGGAGCTGTCCGGGGGGTGTTCGGGGGTTGTCTGGGGTCCAAGGAAGAGGGTGGGGGGCTGTCCGGGGGGCTGTCTGGGGGGCTGTCCAGGGTTCAGGGAGGAGGGTGGGGGCCTGTCCGAGGGGGCTATTCGGGGGGCTGTCTGGGGGCTGTCTGGGGGGTGTTCGGGGGGGTTTTAGGGGTCCAAGGAAGAGGGTGGGGGGGCTATCCAGGGGGTTTTCTGGGGGGCTGTCCAGGGGGATTTCTGGTGTCCAGGGAAGAGGGTGGGAGGGCTGTCTGGGGGGCTGTTCGGGGGGCTGTCTGGTGGATATCTGGGGGGTGTTCGGGGGGTTGTTCGAGGTCCAAGGAAAAGGGTGGGGGCTGTCCAGGGGGCTATCTGGGGGGCTGTTCGGGGGCTATCTGGGGGGGTTTCCGGGGTCCAAGTAGGATGGTGGGGGTTGTCCAGGGTCCAGGAAGGAGGGGGGTTCCCAAACACACAACCTCTAACAGACAACAACATCCATAAAAATAGATAACATAAAAAAATAACTCAACTCCAATACTATACTATGAGTCTAGATAAAACAAACAACTAGAATAGATTAAATATCAAATCTCAGTAATATTAGTCAAAATGTAATGGATCAATTTTTCCCAAATCACCATCACCATCATCATCACCCTCGTCCCCATCCCCATCATCATACTCTCCCTCCTCAGCACCCTCCTCCTCACCCTCGGCCTCCTCCTCGCCCTCGCCACCCGCCTCGCCCTCCTCCTCTCCCTCCTCTTCTGAATCATACTCCTCACCATCATCATCGTCAAGCTAGAAATCATCCTGACCACCACTAGAGCTGCCACCTGGTGCACCATATATAGAACGTATCGACGACATATACTCATCAAAAGCTGGGTTGGCCTCTTCTGGAAGTGTTGGACGTAGAACTTCAATAAATTTTATAAACGCATTGTTTGCCCTAGCAGGTTGTTCTGCCGTCTCTTTGGCCTTTTTCTTAGCCTGTTCTGCCTGTGCCCTAACTTTTTTCAGCTCGGTGGCAC
Organism: Viscum album; assembly: GCA_963277665.1. NCBI lineage: Eukaryota > Viridiplantae > Streptophyta > Magnoliopsida > Santalales > Viscaceae > Viscum > Viscum album. The sequence continues at coordinate 1,469,730,685 of OY728131.1, read as the reverse complement.
TACAGCTCGTACCTAAGGAGGGCCAATACCTTGTCGGGGCTATCCTAGGTCGGCAACGTACTCTGCCAGGATGCTCCTCTCCCAACAACTGATGTAAGTGATCTGTTGGCCCAAAATTTTCTGGTTCTTGGGCATCAAGGGTCTCTAAAGAAACCTTTTAAAAATATAAATATATTATTAAGTCACAAAATAGATATTAAAATATAAAATCAATAGATTAAAACTTACAATCTGCTACTGAGTCGCTACGTTGACGGTACTTCCATCCTTTTTCCGTCTACTCGAGCAAAACATTTTTGCTCGAGGCACATGTCCTTCAATATTCTGTATTTGCCTCTACAATAAAATTTAAAAATAAAGTTATATGAAAAGTTTAGTAAACTATTAAATAATTGAGAAAAAAAAGAAAATTTAAGTCGTAAAGAAAACTTATAAAAAATTTTCATACATGCTTCCTCTCATGATCTGGCATCGTCGTACGTCCTAGTGTGTGGAGATATTTTCTGCATCAATGTTTTTTTTATTTTTTCCAGATGATTCCTAAATAAAATTCTATAATGAAAAGGAGAATATTATTGAAAAACATGAAATTTATTATTTAAAAACCTCAAATGAAATTCATACCTTAAACTGGGTACTCGTCCAATGAGTAATCATCTGACGATACTGCTCTATAGGACAATCATCCATGACTGGTACCACCTCTAACTCAATGCCAACTCTAGAACACCAGCCAATATACAAATCATGCTTGTAGGCTCTCCAAAGCTCACCTAAATCCTTTAGACGTTCCGCTCAAGCACCCTCACCATCGGGAAAATTAAATCGAAGCTGACATCAAAATATTAATTCATATAAATAAAAAAATACTTCATGGCATTAAATACAACAGATTTTTTTACCCATATCTCTACCCAAGCTCTATCCTTGACCTCATGTGGAAAATGTCTCCACGATAGCGGGCTGACGGGAATGATGTCGAAGTATTTGGAAAGCATCGCCAAAAAACTCCGACATTGCTACCCTGATTTCTCAACCATTTGGTTGTCTTCATTGTAATCCACCATAACCTGTGTGCGGCGGTTCCACCCCAAACACATGCGTATACGCCCCTGCCCCTGCCTCTTGTTAGTAGATGTATCTGTCATGAAATAAATACAAATATTTTATCAAAAAATGTTATAATTAAAATAAATATTTCTATAAAAATTTGTTATGGTTTTATAAATATACCTACGTCGGTCTGATCGCTGAGCGCCGCCGGATCCACAGAAACTGATGTAACACCCTGTGGTGGAACAGGAGTCGAAGACGATGGAATATAGAAGCTCATAGAGACAGAAGTAAAGGGAAAAGAAGACGGGACAGCAGTATGACTGGATTCTAACTGGGGAGTGGGAATCATCGTGGGATGTGAAAATGATGGGATAGAAGATGCAGAAGGTAGTGAAAACATGGGAGGCCTAAATATCTCGTGTGTCCCTAATGACACACTAGGATCAGAATGTGGGAAGGATGACATGCCAGTGGGAGGGGCAGGGTCTAGTCGAGCACACGCAATTGATCATCCACCTCTGGTATGAACCCTCCTCGTACCACCGGCATGAGTACTAGGACCAGTACTAGGCTCCTGGTCAAATAATTGTCAACGTATAGATGGATCCTACAAAAATGTTTACAAAAAAAACTAATCACATGAAATTATATATTCTTTAAATATATATATATATATATATATATATATATATATATATATATTTGAAATAAAGTACTCACTGTAGGCACTAATGGTGGAACGCCCATCTCCGCTATCCGACGATTGTTCTCCATCATTTCTTTCCTTTGTCTCTCTTCAATTAGCTGCACTTCCTGCTTTTGAAAACAAATATGTAATTAATTAGAAAAAGGAAACTAATGTGTAATCAAAAAAACTAAATATATGAGGGAATAGGGGGATTCATTGATAATTTAGCAATCAATTTTTTTAGAAGAGCTTGAATGAATTTAATAAATCATAAAAGTTGTCATGTTCACCAAGTTAGAAATATTGTTTGACTAGGTTTGAATACAGTTCAATTCCAAATTAGAAAATGCAATTCAAATAAAACAGTAACCAATAAACATTAAAAATTCACATAACGGTCAAGTCATATAAAACATATTTGTGATCAATACTAAATCAATTTGAATATTACCAACCTTAATAACCCAACTCGAGGTAAACCAAAAGAATTCAAAACATGGATGAATGATTCTATATATTTTCAACCACAACTTCAGGTTCACAATAAACTTTGAAAATTGAGCTATTGGAGTCATCAAAAGAAATAAATGGATTGGTTCCAATGGAAATAGGGATAGTTTCAATTCCATCATCACCATCATCAAAAATATGTCTTGGAATTACTTCATCTATGACACCAAATTCAGGTCGAAGTTGGTCTTTGACATAAAAAAACTTGTTTAGCCATTGATGCCAACACATATGGTTCTTCAGTAGCAAGAGTGTGAGTCATATTAATTACTCGAAATCCACAATCATCAACAAATGTTCCATGTCTCTTCATCGAATCAAACCAATGGAATTTCATCATTGTGACTCATCCATGAGAGTAATAATCCAATATTATTATTTTCTCAACGACTCCATAATAACTCACATTTTAAAATCATGGTCTACTATCTGATGCACTGGCATAAAAATCTTTTGTGGCAGTAACCATAACACCATCATGTAGTGTTCTCATGTTCTTTTCTCGTTCAGTGACAATAAATTTGTACCCATTGATAACAATTGATTTACAGTCATGAACCATGGTATTAGGACAAATATCCAAAGCTCTAATTTCCTCAGAGACAGAGTCAGCAAACAAAATCAATACCTACAATATAAATAACTGTTAAACTTAATTAAATATTGAAATAATTAATTTAAACAGTAATATTTTTACCTTCAATTTTAACCAAGCAGAAAACTCTTTGCTATGCAAAGTCTCTCTCTTTCTCAAAGATAAAGAATGATGCTTCCTATTTATCATTGTTTTATGTTCCCTGTAGATAACAAAATATGAATAGTTTGATAGATATATATGTAAGACATATATAATCAATTTAGTTACCTGATATAGTTATCGAACAAATCACAGTTGAACAAAACTGTGTGATGTGCCATCTCCCGCTCTTCATGGCTTAATGTATTCAATGTATATGATCCAAGAATTCCTCCTATTTGAGGAAGTGATGGAAAACTGGGTTCAATTTTCTCATACTGTAATTCTTCATTTCTCATTGGTCTGTTCAATCTTGTAGTAAGATCAGACAAATACATCAAGCAGAAATCTATACATTCTTGAGCTAGGTAACCGTTCACGATAGAACCTTCGGGATGATTTCTGTTTCAGACATAAGACTTAAATGTGAACATATTTCTTTCAGTTGGATACATCCAATGAAAAGAAAAAGGTCCTCCGAGAAGTATTTCAGTGGGAATATGGACAGTCAGATGCAGCATGCATGTACAAAATGATGGAGGAAATATTTTCTCTAACTCACACAAAATTAATGGGGCATCTGTCAACATTTTTTGCAAAAAAAAATACTTAGACAACTTCTGAGCACAATGATCTCTAAACAAATGGCACAAACGAATAACAGCCACCCTTACATTATTGGACAAAATATGACAGATTGCTATTGGAAGCAACTCATGTAGTAGAACGTGATAATCATGAGTGTTCAAAGATTGTAGCTTCAACTCTCTTATGTTGACCCATTTAGATATGTTGCTTGAATAGCCATCAGGAACTCTAATAGTCTCTAATACTTCCAGAAATTGTTTTTTTTCATAGGTTTCATCACATAAGAAGCACATAGAAGTTTCCATTTATTTTCACCGATATGCAAAGGATGCAATTCTGGTCTGATGCCCCAATCCACCAAGTCACGTTGAGATCATAAATCATATTTTGTCTTCCCCTTGACATTTAGAAGAACTGAAAGCAACATTTCTCATATATTGTTTTCAATATACATTACATCTAAGAAATTACGTAACAAATTGGTTGACCAATAAGGCAAATCAAAAAATATACTCCTCTTCCTCCAATTGTAACAGGTTTTAGTGGAAACATTCATTCTCTTTCCAGATTTCATTTGACCCTTCCCGAACGAAAAACTGAAATATTTAAATTCATTAAGAACATCAGTTCTAGACATACGCTAAGGTGGATCATCGGTCTCTATGGTATTATCAAATCTTCGACGATTCAATCTATATGGATGATTCTTTGGTAAGAATCGTCGATGTCCCATAAAACTGAAACTACAGTGATGTTTCAATCTTCTGGATCGTGTATTCTTCATAAAAACTGGCCATGACAGTTTTCCCTTCGTGATCCATCTAGACATCATTGCATAAGCTGGAAAATCATTGATCGTCCACATAAGCGCAGCACACATCTGAAATATGTCTTTCGAACATGCATCGTATGTACGCACACCCACATCCCAAATAAGTTTCAACTCTTTTATTAAAGGTTGTATGTATAAATCAATATCAATGTCAGGATCAGAAGGACCAGATATGAGTATACTCATAAAAGTGAAAGGTTTTTTCATACAAAACTGTGGGGGAAGATTATAAATGTGTATAAAAACTGGTCATGTGCTGTGCGAAGTAATCATCTACCCAAACGGATTAAAACCATCACATGAAAGACCCAGCCTCACATTACGCATGTCAGCTGAAAAATAAGGATGTCAAGCATCAAATCTCTACCATGCAAATCCATCTGCAGGATGCACCAACTCATCATTAGTCTTCTTTCTCTCAGTATCATGCCATCTCATTTTTATTGATATGTCATCAGACATAAAAATATTCTAGAGTGTAGGGATCAATGAAAAGTGCCACATTACTTTCTATGGAACGCAGGATGGTGTTCCATTAGATTTTGACTTCCAGCGGGATGTTCCACATTTTATACAATCATTTCGTTCAGTGGTTTCCTCCCAGAATAAACTGCAATCTTTCGGGAAAGCATGAATTATTTTTCTTCAAAATCCAAGTTCCTTAACTAACTTCCATACCATATAGTGGTTTGAGGGAATATCTGCATCATCTAGAAGTAAATCCTTCAGGAGGGTAAGAATTTAATCGATTGCTGTATTATAAATCCCATACATAGTTTTCCCATGAAACAATCAGATTAAAAATTCTAGCTTTTTCATTTTATCGCATTGTCGATATACTGGAGTCGTGGCAGAATCATTCAATTTTTTCACCCTATCAATATCATCATTTTCACTAGATGCATCAGCTGTCCTCATATCGAAGTCTTCTTGAGTCTAAATCCTTTCTTTTTCATGATGACGAATAAATGGAAACCGATCATCTAACAAATTCTCCATTCCAGTCCTTTCATTTTGATCATCACCAATTTGAGATTTCATTTTCTCCCCATTGTGATACCACACAAAGTAGTTTTCTTGAAAACCATTTTTGGTTATGTGGTTGCTAGCTTCTTCACGGCTCAACCAAGGTCTACCAACACAATTGGAACATGGGAAGTGTATGCGAACACTATCTGAAGCATTGTGAAATGAAAAATCTATAAATCTCTCCAAATTGTTTTGAAAATCGCCTGAGATCTGATCGGTTTCATACATCCAACTTCTGTCCATTCTGTAAAAAGAATTTATATAATTAATTTTTTTTATAAACAATTCAATAGGATTGAACTTTAATAGAAAATACATTTAAGTAAACGATAAAGGAAGAAAATAATCAAGGTATCAACAACACATGTGAAAAAAACATACTAATGTGTTATTGAAAAAATGTAAAACCAACAAGAACATAATGTGTTATCACATCACAACATGCCTCATCCCATAACCATATTAGTAGGGTATCATGAACATGAATAACATCAACCTTGTGCCATCCTCCAACCCTACATGACCCCAACCACATGCCACATCTTATTATAGCCTTTTCACATTGCACCTCACATGAAAGCACTAGGGAAATCATAGTACATCTCACCTGAAGACACATGGACAATCAGATCACATCTTGCCTAAAAACACATGGTCAATCACTTATAAAGGAAGAGTACGGAAGAAATGGTAGTTATCCAACCATATAACCACCATCCTAGATATTAGAAAAAATACCCATAACTCAAAACCTCTGATCGTTGGTATGTTTATCCAACTCTGGTTGGGAATGTGTACAAATAACATAAAATACATGATATATAGATAGCACAAAAGACCCAACCTATGGCTTCACATTAACTAAATAATCACACACTTCACTACTATCATACAACACATAAACCATCACAACCACTTTCACCACTATATGCAACACACCACACCACCACCACACAAGACGCATAGCATTTCCCACTTTCATTTATAATCCACTTCATTCACACTTACATTTTCTATTCATTTAATGTTAAATTAATTAAATCCATTTAACACACATCCATTTCTATTCCATCTCATTTATTTACTATCTTGTTTTTTTTAACAGTATAATTTATTCCATAGATAACCCGAAAACTAATAAAACCACCACACAAAAACTCGCCAACTCATAATAACCATCATCGCCATGTTTCATTGGCCAACCATATCACCAAAACAACCACATATCACAAAAAAAATATTGCACATCACAAACCACCGCACAACCAAAACCACCTCACCACATCATACACCACAACCTCATCACACAACACCTCCACACAGCACAACACCACCCCACATCATCACTATCACACAACTTCACATGTCACATCCATGCTCACTAACTATTACATTACAACCCCACATATCACAAAGCCCAACTGGTCACCTCAATCACCATACAACAGCCTACAACATACAATGAAACACAATAAAAAACCTCTCAGAGAAGCAACATACCCAAACCTCCATAATTTATTCAAGGTCTTTTATTGCATTAACCCTTTATTTAGCATGGACATTATAACACAAATGATATTATATGGGAAACTAATTAATTAACAAAATATTTGTTCATTTCCCTATTTTTCACGGTGAAATCACATCAAAATCCAAACTTAAAACTAAAATATTAGATCAATAACAATAAAAACAAGGTACCATATGTGAATAAAGAATAAAATATCTGATTTTAGATGATTCAGAGGGTTTTTCACCTGTTCGGATGGGGGAGTTCGCGAGAGGAGCAGAGCGCCGGATTGATTTTAGGGTTCTATCGCGAATGGGGGAGAGAAGCGGCCCGACTGTATTTGGGGAAAACCTTTACCAATGGTTTTTAAAAACTGTTGGCAAAGGGTTGTTCAGGGTACCCTTACCCAATGGTTCAATAGAACCATTGGGAAAGAGTAACTCAAACACCCCTTTACCAATGGTTCTATTGAACCGTTGGGAAAGGGTTCCTAAACCATCTTTACCAACAGTTTAACCAAACCGTTGGTAAAGAACCATTGGTAAAAACCACATTTCCAGTAGTGTAACTCCATGTATAATAAATTTAGGTTCATTATTTATATATATAGTAACCTTATTTATAATTATTTTACTTAATACCATTCATTTATAATTCCTTATTACCCATATATTAATTATTTAAATTTGAAATTAATATTTGAGTGTTAGTTGTTCCATTTTTCCTTAAATGTTTCAGTTTAAAGGTTCCATCCCTTACTCCTTTTTCATGGATTAGTCACCTATATAATGTTCATGGTTATTTTTTATATGTTTTTTATATATTTTTAGATTCTAATGTTTGTTTTATGGAATTTGTGGTGATATTTTTCATGGAATTCATAAAAATATCATTTTTTGTGAATTTTGATTCAACAAAAAATTGATTTTATTAATAAATATACCTAAATATATTATCATACAATAATTAATAAAACAACATAAATTAATAATTATTATATATTATTATCATTATTTATATTTTCTTATTAATTCATGATCTAGAATTTATAACATCATTCATGTAGGTAGTAAAACTGACCAAAACAAGAACATGTTATAACGATTGAATGATTAAGAACATGTCATAGTGTAGTAATGATGTGACTTTTACAAAAGTGAAATGATTTCAAAAATATATATTATAGTAATAAAAAATATTTAATAAGAGGTGGATGAAGAATATATATAAGAATTATTTATGATAATATAACACTTACATTGAAAACTTGAATCTCCTCTTAAAGAGACACTTGGAAATAATGTGTTTGGGAATTTTTCTTGTAACTAGGGGTTCCCATTGTGAGAGAGGATTGTGAGGGAGATATATTTGGTAGGTATTCTATTGTCCTAGAAAATAATTATCTAAAAACCCAAGAGGGGGTGGATTTAGTTCATGAAAATTTCATAACTTTTAAAAACCACCCTCTTTAAGGTTTGTAGGGTCCAATATTTTCCTCCATAAAGGAAAACAACATAAGTATAAAATATTATAGTAAATATATTGAATCTAGTATATTTATATTGTTTGGTGGAACATAAATCCCCTATTCCACTCCATCAACACTCTACTCCATGAGTTTTGGGATTTTCACAATGACGTCCCTTTTTCTTGGGGCTCCCAACTGAGTGCAAGTAGTTGTTACTTGTTACAATGGTCCAAGATCTTTTCACTAGGATACCCCTTTACAATGACCAACCACAAACTTAACACACCCAATTAAAACAAGTTTATTTTAAATAAATATGAATGAAATTTAAGGAATTTTTGTAGCACACGGTTTCAAGCTATAATTGAAAGAAAATAAAGACATTTTTAGAGAAGAAAATGATCATTAAAGCATAGTTTTGAAGGTTATTTGATTTCAATAGATAAACTTGTAAGAAAATCATGCATGTGTTTATTTTGTTATTTATTATATGTACATGTGATTATTATTTTATTTGTTAGAGTTTTCTTATGTACATGAGTATTTATATATTCATGCAGCGGTTGACTTTACTTTTTATACTCATATTTTGAGTGTATGAGCACTAGATAATCACAATAGTTGAATGACTAATCCTTAAAAAAATTAAAAATATAGGTTCTTAATTTTATGTTACCTTCCTTTCCAAAAATAAAATAATATTTTTTGGTAGCAATGTCTGAAATCTTCTTCTTCATATCTTTTCATTCTTGACAAAATTACTCTTTGTCTAAATCAATATTTCCTTATTGAGGAAAATCCGTTTATGATACTCTTAGAAGAATAAAATAACTTATCAAGAGATTACACCAATGTTAAAAGTATAATCATGACCAATAATGGGATATATTGATCTTTATGGGATAAGAATCAGATGATATTGTTATTGTAAGATAAATTTTTGAACAGCTTTATAAGATAAAATACATCATATATTATCATGTATAGGATAATATTTATAATAGTTATCGTAGGATAAATTAATTAATAAGATGATTGTTCGATTTAATAAGAGGATAAATCCTATACATTATCATATGATTGTTCTTTTACAAATTTATTAATCATAAGATAAAGTATTTTTATTACTGGTCATTCAATCGCTCAACATATAGTAGAAAATTTCCTTCCATCATAAGAAAATATATTTTTTATACATTCTAAAGATATATTTTTTAGAGTAAAAACATCATCAGAGAGTTGATAATTTTTTGAATATATGTAAATATATTTTTATAATGATTATGTTATGCATAATATATATATACAATGTAAGATAACATTCCAATGTAAGATAAATTCCTTTTAGATTTATCCAAATAGTATCTCATGAATTTCAAATAAAGTTAGAGATAAAACTGAAACACATAAGATAAACTCGTTAGAATATTAACAGGGATTTTTTTAATCATCAAAGCACATACAAAAATGAGATATGTTGTAACAACAAAAGACTTTCCAGCAGTCTCCCCCTTTTTTATGATCAAAAAACCCATTGAATGATAAACAAAAATAGTAAATTTTATGAAAATAGATTTTAATATTTGTATTCTCCATATTCTTATCCCCTTTTCTATGATATCAAAAAGAATTAGGATAAGGAAAAATAATACACTTAGTATGTCACATGAAAACGTGTAAATATTTATAACTACATAATATGAATAGAATTCAACTTGGAATTATAATAAGTGATAGGATAAAAATAATAGAAATAATAAATAAAATAGAACATAGGGAAGTAACAGTGTTTAATTGTAAATTTAAAGAAAGAAAAAACATAACAATTGAAACAAAGAACAATATATTTGAGTAAAGAAACGTTTTAGAATAATTATGGAATTTTTTAAATAAGAGACTATTATAAATATCAAAGATAAATAACACTAAAAAAACTCAAGAATTTGGTAAATAAAACATTATATAAAATTAGAAACAAGCAATAAAACAATAAGTAAGCAACCATTCAAATGTCTAGATAATGATTAAAATGTTTAATAGCTACCATTCAATTTAAATAACCCAATACAATAAAGTATGCTAGTTTTTTGGAGATGTTTTTTGTTTTGGTGGTGTAGTTTTAAATGATTGAGGTTGGTCAACTGGTAGTGAATATATTTGAATAGGAGCATCAACACTTTATACAAAAACATCATCCAATGTAATTAAATATCCCTCAAGTCCAGGACTATCACCTCGATCAATCCTTAATTTAGTGGACTGAATAACAAGATTATTTTTGTTACTATTCCAAATAAAATTTATCTAATGTTTTCTATAATGACCTGGTCGTAGTACATTACATAATATTTAATTAAATGAATAATTCACATTAAGTATCTTTTCAGGTTTAGAGTTTTAGAGAATTAGGCCATAACTATTACATAACAACTTGAATATTACATGTAGACACTACTACACAGTATCCATTTTATCATAAAATAAAAACTCTTAAAAATAAACACGTCCAGTTCCATGTTTTAGACATCATGACTTTTCCTTGATCCCATCCTTGACCCCATTCATCTTTGAGTCCTGTGGAAAACAATTCAAAAACTTGGGATGAGCATACAAATCTCAGTAAGGATTATAAAAAAAGGAAGGAAAAGATTATCCCATCAATAAATACAAATCAATGAAACCATACTTTTCAATCATAATATACCTTAAAAAATCATAAGATTAATGAATAACACAAAAAAATCATAAATCATAAAGGTTACTTATGGAATCCATATCAAACATAAATTGTAGCTATCACACCTATGTAGGGATTTACACTTGGAATACCCATCACAGTATATTCCTTAAATCTCTTAGGAGAAGCATCAGGTTTACCTCTGTTATGTTACCCAATGCATTGGAGAGATATCTCAGGCTCACCCACCCTAGGTTTATCACAGAACCACCCATATATATAAATAATACCCAATAACCATAACATAATCATAACATATAACACATGTATAAAGTAAAGATAAAATTTCCACATTCCAATATATCAAATCAATATATTGAAATAAATAATATTTTATCAACTCATTTTAAAAACCGTTTAAAAAGAGATTTTTGAATGAAAGTTTCCCATACCACTTTGAATATTTTAAATGATTTATCATTTGAAAACATTAATGTCCATGTAAATAAACCCTAAACCCATTTTAAAAACATGTACATTAATGAGAAATATTTAGAAGAATAAATCTTTAAAATATTTAAAACTATATTTTAGTTAAAGAGTTATTTTTTAACAAAAAGAGGGATGCTTGAATACAAATAATTAAGGAATAACATTTAATAAGAACTTTATAATATCATGAGAATAAATTGATTCATGATATAATATGTGAAAGGACAGTATATACACCATATAAGAGTTAATTGTTTCATAACAACAATGAAGTATTAGTGGCAATGTAAATTGAGATGAAATCCCTTATAAAGATGGTATCCTTAAATTTAAGGATAAATCATTCACATAATTATGTGTGAAAAATATAAATACACCCAATATAAGTGAATATTGAGTGTAAAACAATCATATGTCATTCACACATATTCATAGGATGACATATTCAAGAAGTACAAGTTGAACTCAAAGAATTGAAATTGGATTAAGAAGTTCCCTTGTAAAAATTCGACAGCCTAGCGGTGTTAGTTTAAAATTCAGAAAATGAGTTGATGAGATAAAAATGGTATCTCATCACTTGGACATAAATTTTACATCAATGAGTATATATAATAACATATCCCAAAATAATAAGATGTAAATTAAAAGACATAACAAAAAGAAGTCGTTCAAATAGAGGAGGGTCAAAGGTTACCTTACTGATTTGGTAACATACAAAACATACACCACATGAAAGAAGGATCATACAATGAAGATATAAATACTCATAAATGAAATTATATTACACAAATATTACAATCATGGTCAGTACATACTCCACACAAAATTAAATAGTGGAAAATATCGCATGAATCTCACGGGAATAAAAAGTGAGATGAAACCCTTTACCACGTTGTAATCAAACGAGTCATATGAAAAAAAGACAAAAACCACATAATTTATCACAGAATACCATGAATATAATGAGAATAATGATAATATATACCAAATTTCAGAACAAAATACACCACATGCAATGAATAAGTGGTGAACAATGGAAATCTCACGGAATTAAAAGTGAGATAAGAAAATCTCTTACCTCATGTCCGACATGTCTCATTTGTTCCTTGTTCTTCCTGAATAATAAACTAAAGTTAATATATAATTTCTTAAAAACATTTTTCAATTTTATTATTCCTTTTAGATCACTTATTACCATGTTATAAACATTATGTAATCTTTTAAGTTAATAACGTTTGTTTTGTCAATAATTGGTACTTGAGTCAAAAATGGACTTATTACAATTACAAGTTGTTCACATAGTCAAAATTTCATTATATCCAGAATTATATTCTTGATTTAGATATAATATATATCAAATATATCCAGTATATATATATTTATAACAATACATATCATTTGGAGGTAAGAAATGAAATGCACAGTTCATGGATACGGTAAGTCGTACGTACGCATGAACACTACTTTCATTTCTATTTCTTATTTTAATGGAATTAAAACATAATTATACATAGTTATATTATAATTCTAGTATAATATCATATATAATATCATTAACTCCATCCTTTATACATCCCACATATAGTATTAATGATTCATATCACTTTGATGGGGTAGTAGACCGCACTTCCTCAAATGAAATTATCACGCTTACCCATAATGGAAACCATAAATGAATGATATAAATGTAAATTATAGAAGACTAAAGAAACCAAAAACATAATATATATCATATATAAATACAGTTCCATCATAATGACCACCATGATAGGTGGTTGGGGATATTATAACAATCATCATTTCGTGAGGCGTTAGTTTTCCATCCACAGAAACATTATGTTCTTCATCCATTAGATGGAGGTGTGTGTAAGTGTAGTTCAAATAATTCTCATAAAAAATCCTAGTATATTTAAGATACTGTTGTTGTTACAAAATAAAGTAATAAAAAGAGTCTAGGGGTTGGAGAAGTAAAATAAAATAAAACAATTTGAGAGAAATTGTTACCTTTAATTTGGGTAACTCCCTTTGGTTTGGACCAAAGGACTTCTTGCAGTGCCTTATGCCTCAGTTAAGGCCTCTAAGTGGAGGAGAGGGATGTATGGAGATTAATTGGGGAGATTTTGGATGATCCAAAAGGCTTGAGAGGTGTGTGGAATTGGTTATAAGTGGTCTCCTATTATAAGGGAGAGGAGGGGCTCTTTAGGAAAGTGTGAAAATATTATTTTATTATATAATGATATTTGGTTTCTAAAGGTCCAAAAATAATTAAAGTCATATATAGTATGACTCATATTCTAAATAAAATCATCCAATCATAATTGGACATGTTTTGTATAATATTTTAACCATTATAATATTATTTATTTAAATCTTTTATTAACGAGGTAAACACTGCATCATTATTGTGTCATAAGTAACTTAATTTATTTGATGTCTAAAAATTATTAAAAAAATAACATGATTTAGGAAATCATTTTAGCTTTCCAATAAATATTTATAGTCTAAAATAAAACTTATATAACCCCATGTAAAAATTAATTTATGAAAATATATTTGTTTGTGTCATTTTTTCCTTTACATTTAATTAATTAATCTAAAGTGTCATTATCATTTATAAGTGGCTTCATGGGGTCCCAAAATCTTCCCAAAGATGACCATAGCCGGCCATTACTCATAAAATAAGGTTATAACAAGTGTTAAGGTAATTTTGAATTATTATAATATTCTTTTTACCTTGAATTACCCTATTTACCTTTAACCGCGGTAAATAAAAGTCAAAAGTTACTATTCACCAAAAATTATTTTCATATTATTGAACCACATTTTACATACTAATAATAAACATGTACGTCAGATTTTTCGAATTTCAATTCACAAAATCGGTAAAATTTCATTTAAATGAAAAAGGCAATTTTTCTAACTACTACTAAGTGGTTTCACTATTAATCAAAAAATGAAGTTTTTGAGAAAAATACCAAAAAGTCAGACTAACCTATTTTTGATATTCTAAATTCAAAAATGATTTATATTTTTCTAAATTCAAAATATAGAAGTGGCATTAATTAATTTGAAATTAATTCCCATTGTTAAAACAATTAGCGTGTTTTTAAGAAACAATAACTATCAAAATATTGACACTTGTTTACGTCTAATTTCAAATTGAAATTAATTCCAATGACCAAAATTGGATAAAATGGTAAAAATATATTCTAATTACACTTTAAAACCAATTAAAAATATAATCTAACCATATAAATAAATTATATTAAAAGGGCACTTTTGAATTAAAATACAATATTTTTCACTATTCATTAAAAATGAACTTTATCAGAAAAATACCAAAAAATTACCCGAAGTAAAATTTGATGCCCCAAATCTAAATAAGAATTTAATTTGGTCAAATAGAAAAAATGACCAAAACTAGATTTAAAGAGAGTTCCCCATTAAAAGGCGGTAAATCTACCTTTTAATATAAATTATGCTTAAAATTAGATTCATTCATATTTTAAGCCTCTAAATTTTTATTGGATAAAATAAAATGTAGAGACTTGGGTTTTTGGCCCTGACAGATTTTCGAATATTTCTATGAATAATTCCAGAGCTAGGCGTGAAGACGGCATGCGATTCCGACACCCGGTGTGCCCAGAATTAATTTTATAAAAATATTAAGTATTTTTATACTATGAACATGGTGGGGGTGTGATATATCCTAAACGGTAGCTCATAATGGGAATATGAGGGCACAGTTGCATCCGGAATATGTTGTTTACCCTAGGTGAGGTGTAAACGTTGCGAGCGCGGGCCTGCGGTGGAAAGCGCCACCAGGTACATTTTTGTAAACAAGTGGAAAAGTTGTTTACTAGAATTGGATCAAATAACTTCTGAGCGGAGTCTCATATCTCAAATCTGAGTCTTCTGTTGCATTCATAACGTCGTGTTTACCCTAGGGGTGACCTTACTTTTGTCGGCGTCGGGCGTCGGGTCCGATCCGAGATGTGTGCGGGAGTTGTGGCGGTTTTTTTTTTTTTAAATAAACCTCATCTCTCTCCCCACCCCCCACCCCTTGTGCGCACAGCAGGAGGCCACTGCTGTAGAGACTCGGGTTTTTAACCCTGTCAGACTTTGGAATATTTCTATGAATAATTCTAGAGCTAGGCGCGAAGACAGCGTCCAATTCCGAGGCCTGGTGTGCCCAGAATTGATTTTATAAAAATATTAAGTATTTTTATACTATGCACATGATGGGGGTATGATATCTCCTAAACGGTAGTTCAGAATGGGATTCTGAGGGCATGGTTACATCCGGAACGTGCCGTTTACCCTAGGCAGGGTGCAAACTTTGCGGGCGCGGGTTTGCGGTGGATAGCGCCACCAGGGGCGTTTTTGTAAATAAATGGAAAAGTTTATTTACGAGCGTCAGCTCGAATAACTTATGAACGGAGTCTCGGATCGCAATTCCAAGTCCTCCGTTGCGTTCAGAACACCGTGTTTACCCTAGGTGCGGCATAATTTTAGTCGGCGCCGGGTGCCGGGTCGGAGACGAGTTGGCGGGGGAGTTAAATGAAGTTCTTTTATTTAAAAAAAATAAAAGAAATAAATCACTCCCCCTCCCTCACCTTGTACGTGTAGGCACAGGACTAAACCCTCCCCCTCCTCCGTTTCTTCGTCAGATCGAGCTCCGGGCGTCCGTTTCCAGCGCCGATCGTCAGCAGATCGAGCTCCAGCGTGTCGCAGGCGTCATTCTGCACTTGAAGCATCGGCGTTTCGCCCGCAAGTTAGGCAGTTTGAGTTTTAAAATCACAGACCTCATTTATTCATTGTTTTACTTCAAATCGTCATAAGGGTTATGTAGTTCAGGTCCCAAGCTTTCCAAAACTTTTTTCGGATCTGAATATGGAGCACCCGGGTGCTCCCGGTGGCTCTCGGAAGTCTTCCGGTGAAAACCCGGTTATCTGGCAAGACCCGCGGCGGCCACGATGGAATCTGGCAGTTCAGCGGTGGCGCGGCGGCGGTTTTTGGCTCTGGCACGGCGGAATTCGGTGGCGGCGCGGTGGTTTCCGGCGACCCTGCGGTGGTCCGGCCATATTTTTCCGGGGGTTCTTTAAAACCCCGTAACTCGCAAACCGTAACTCCGATTTGCGAGCCGTTTGTGGCGACGTGTTCCTTGCATCAAGATGGACCTTTTGAACTCACTTTGAGAATTTTGTGAGTCGGGTCTTTGGCCAGGGGGCTTGAAATGTCGTATAAAATAATAATATTTTATTATTTTACGACTTCGGGCCGTTGTAACTTCTACCTGGAGCGTCCGAATGGCGTGCCACCAGTGGCATTGATACCCTGATGGTACGGCGGACCTTTTGAGATGGTTTCCGGGTGTTGGGACTGTGAATGGGGTGTGGGCCCCATGAGGTCGGATTTCTGTCATTTTCAGAGAAACGCAACTTTCGCACCAGAAGTCCTTTTTTTAACGGATGAGTAGTCGATCATGTGTGCCTTTCTGAGAGGATCGCAACGGTGCGATTCGTTTGATGAGTTTCGGGATCGAGGCATGGGCCCCACCCGAGCTGGCTTCAGTGAATAGTATCCTTTTTCACCGGGTGTCCGTTTCGGATGAGCGAGTAGTCGATTCTGCTTGTTTTTTTGAGGGGATCGTCGTGGTATGATCCACTCGATAGGTTTCGGGATTGTTTTGTGGGCCCCGCATGAGCTAGCTATGTTGAATAGTTTCTTTTTCACCGGTGCTCCATTTCGGGTGAGTAAGCAACCTATCCTGCATGTTTTTTCACGTGGATCATGATGGTGGCCTCAGTATTGGCCTTGGAGGTGCGCAGTGTGGCGCTGTTGCGGGTCGCTTGGGTTAGCAATGTTTTGGACCGGCAGTGGTTGAGGGTACTCCCTTGGTTCTTTCCCATGAGGGTTCGTGTGGAATCACAACCTTTGTATAGGTTTTTGATCCTCTCGATAGGATATTTAAACTGTTAGAGTTGTGGCATCCCTCCGGTGGGCCCGGAGCGGGATCCTCTAGCATCTTTTCCCTAGACCAGGTTCTTGGTATCACCGTGACCACATATTCACGGGCGGCGATCCCATATCTAGCAGGTTAACCCCGTAGGGTTTGTGGCATCATCGGAAATATGATCCCCCACGTAGTGGGCCGTGCTCAGTAGGGTTGTGGCATCGTCGGGTATACGATCCCCTACTTAGCATCATGTTTATAGTAGGGTTGTAGTATCGTTGGTTATGTGATCCCCTACTCAACACGTGGGTTCGGTAGGGTTGCGGCATCATTGGTTCGATCCCCTACATCGCAAGTTATACCAGGTAGGGTTCCGGTATCATCGTGACCACCTTTATATGGACGATGATCCTATATCTATGTGATGTGTTTCTATAGAGAGTTCCAGATTGGGTTGTGGTATCCCCCAGCGGATCTTGGGTGTGATCCCCTATCTGTGAGAACTACTTATGCTAGATTGGGTTTTGGTATCCCCCAGTGGATCCTGAGAGTGATCCCCTATCTGTGAGATATTCGTCTACCGGAGTGGGTTCTGGTATCCCCTAGCGGACCCTAGGAGCGATCCCCTATCCAAGGAGTTTGGTGGTTCTGTTGTTTCAGCGAGTTTTCCTCAGTGATGCTATCCGATGAGCGGGATCTCTCGGGGCATCATCTGAGAGGTTTGTGAGAAACCCTATGGAGTGGATCTCTCGGTTGAGTGACATCTGGGATGATAGTGATCATGGAGTGTGCTCTCCTGGTTGTGGAAAGTTGTTGGTGATGAGGTCGGTACCTCTTGTGGCTTGGTGCATGAGCTGGGTATATCTGGATTGTTCAAGGTGTATGTATGGGCATACACCTGAGCTGAGCTGACTAGTTGTGTTTAGCTGAGGATGGTCACGAGATGGAGTTTCTCTCTCATCTGGGTTTCCTCTGGCTGGGATGAGCGGATTGTTGTCTTTCAGTTGCTCTCTTTAGTTTTGGGTTTTTGGGGTTCCTACTGAGTATGTTTATACTCACCCCTACACGGGCTTTTCCCGCACATGTTTGTGTCTTGTGAAGACCACAGACCTTTCGACGGAGTCCCAGGAGGACCCAGAGCAGGCGGAGCTGAGTGAGAAAGACTGACCGGGGTGTTTACCAGTGCAGAGCCGAGGGAGCTTTCTGGCGGGTGTGTGGTAGCGTTCCCCTTCTTCAGAGCAGGTTGGATGCGCTTTGTGGTTTTCTTTTGGTGGTCCCTATTTTGCCCTTTTGTACTGTTGTACTCTGGTTGTGGGATAGTTGTATGCATGCATTTTACTTTTCAGTTTTACTTATCTTTTCACTGTTTCATAGAGATGTTTGTGGGTGCGTGTGTACAGGTACCTCAGGCTAATGCCTCTCATGTGTGTGATAGCCTACTCGACGCTAGTCGCCAGCCCCTGTCCTACTGGAGGTGGGCTTGGGGAGTTGCGGCTCGAGCCCCGTTGGGTCGGGTCATGACAGAGTGGTATCAGAGTAGGTTCCACCTTTGGGATCTCAGAGCGTAGCTGGTCTAGCTGTGAGTTTGGTTTGAGTTGCATAGCGGCAGTGTCAGGGTGTTTTGAGCTCGGCTTTCAGGCCAGAGACTCTAGTTTTGGTGCGGCGGCACGTACCCATACACCAGGACTCTGATAACCTTCCTTTCAACTCAGGATATTTGTACATTGGTCACAGGGACATAATGTTACATGCATCATATAGGACTGGGTTTTGGGTTTTCCTTGTCCTTCTTGAGTCAGCTCTCCAGATATACATTTTGATTGTGGTGCGTCTTGAATGTTTTTCAGGATGCCTCCAAGATGACCGTCAACGAGAGATCTGCAGCAGGATTGTGGTGACGATCCTCCCTGTGTAGAGGTTGTGGACCAGGGCGCAGGTTCTGAGGCTAGACCTCCAGGTGGTCCACCAGTTGAGCCACCACCTATCGAGCAGCTGGTTGTGCCGGCAGTGCAGGATGAGGTTTTGCGCAGGCTGAGTGCACTGCACGAGTTCTAGAGGCAGCGACCTCTGAGGATCCGGGGTGATCCATATCCCCAGGAAGCTGATGACTGGCTTGAGGTAGTCACTCGATTTTTCTGCCTAGTGAGGACCCCTTCAGATCAGATGGTGGTCCTTGCAGAGAGTCTTCTGCATGGTTTAGTCAGGCGATGGTGGAGCCTGGTGACACAGTCCCATGATCAGGAGACGCTCACATGGGTAGTGTTTGAGCAGCTCTTCAGGGAGGAGTTCTATCTGGTGACGCAGAGGTTAGTGCGGATTCAAGAGCTTCTACAGCTTCGGCAAGAGGGCCTTACTGTGTCGGAGTACTCGGCGAGGTTTACAGACCTATCGTGCTACTCCCTGGATATGGTTCGGGACCCGTTCTTTAGGTCTCGGACCTTCGAGCAGGGCTTACACAGGGACATTCGAGCTGGTGTGGTTTCCTTGTGTCATCCCACCTATGTTGGAGTGTTGGAGAGAGCGTTGGTGGTGGGGAGATTTCTAGCTGAGCAGATTCCACCTGATAGTGCTGGGCACGCGAGAGCTGAGACTTTTTCAGTCGGATCGACATCTAGTAGACGATTATAGACTCAGGGGTCTGGACGTGGCCGAATTTTCAGGAGGCGACCCCAGGATGGAGGATCTGAGGCTCAGGGCTCACAGGGCTCGCAGGCCAGTTTTGGTCAGCTGCAGGAGAGGTGGTATTAGGCTTGCGATGATCGGGGACATATTGCTAGAGATTGTCCGACCTGACGTGTTGCTGAGAGGGAGATAGTCGATGAACCACCTTGGCAGAGGTAGCGTCTCAAGCAAGGATGTCTGCAGGGCGGCGGACATAGCGGCGGAGCGGGTGCAGCAGGAGGAGGTGGTAGGCGATACAATTTTCCACCACCCCCACCCCCAGGTGGTCCACGCCAAGCTCAAGGAGCTGGTGGCCGAGGGCAAGGACAACTGCATGACCTAGAGGCTGTTAAACCAGAGGCTCTGTGGATGGATAGAGTTACGCCTAGTGTCCTTTCTACTTTCTACAGTAGTTTGATAGACATTGTTTAGCGGTACTCTTTCCTTTTTGTTGCTTTCTCGAGTTTGGTTCAAGGCGTTGGTAAGACCATGTGTGGGTGTTGTTCGACATGCTTCGAATGTGTGAGGAAGAAGTATCCTTCCCCCACCGAGATGCGTTTTTTTTACGCGATTAAAACCGTGTGGGCAAGTCATTTCCGCCCAAAGCAGATAGTATTGAGGTGTGGTGGATGAGTCCCTCTGACTTATGTGTTCGAGAATGGGTGTTTGTTGGTGAACTCGCTCGTGTGTGAGACCCAGTTGAGAGTTCAGCCGCTTCCCTTGAGCTTAGTACTTTTCAGGGACGAAAAGTTCTAAGGGGGAGAGAATGTAGTGACTCGAGTTTTTGGCCCTGTCAGACTTAGGAATATTTCTATGAATAATTCTAGAGCTAGGTGTGAAGACGACGTCCAATTCCAAGGCCCGGTGTGCCCAGAATTGATTTTATAAAAATATTACGTATTTTTATACTATGCACATGGAGGAGGTATGATATCTCCTAAACAGTAGCTCATAATGGGATTCTGAGGGCATGATTGAGTCCGGAACGTGCCGTTTACCATAGGCAGGGTGTAAACTTTGTGGGCGCGGGTCTGCGGTGGATAGCGCCACCAGAGGTGTTTTTGTAAATAAATGGAAAAGTTTATTCATGAGCGTCGGGTCTAATAACTTCTGAATGGAGTCTCGGATCGTAATTCCAAGTCTGCCGTTGCGTTCAAAACACCGTGTTTACCCTAGGCGCGGCATAATTTTAGTCGGCGTCGGGTGCTGGGTCGGAGGCGAGTTGGCGGGGGAGTTAAATGAAGTTCTTTTATTTAAAAAAAATTAATGAAATCAATAACTCCCCCTCCCTAACCTTGTATGTGCAGGCGCCGGACGAAACCCTCCCCCTCCTCTGTTTCTTCATCAGATCGAGCTCCGGGCGTCCGTTTCCAGCGCCGATCGTCAGCAGATCGAGCTCCAGCGTGTCGCAGGCGTCGTTCTGCACCTGAAGATTCGGCGTTTCGCCCACAAGGTAGGCGGTTTGATTTTTAAAATCCTAGAACTCGTTTATGCGTTGTTTTACTTCAAATCGTCATAAGGGTTGTGTAGTTCGGGTCCCAAGCTTTCCGAAACTTTTTTCGGATCTGAATTTGGAGCACCGGGGTGCTCCCGGTGGCTCCTGGAAGTTTTCCGGCGAAAACTCGGTTTTCCAGCGAGACCCGCAGCGGCCATGGCAGAATCCGGCAGTTCCGCGGCGGCGTGGCAGCGGCGCGGCGGTTTCCGGCTCCGGCACGGCGGAGTCCGGCGGCGGTAGGTGGTTTCCGGCGACCCTGCGGTGGTCCGTCCAGATTTTTCCAGGGGTTCTTTAAACCCCCGTAACTCGCAAACCGTGACTCTGATTTGCGAGCTGTTTGCGGCGACGTGTTCCTTATGTCAAGATGGACCTTTTGAACTCACTTTGAGAATTTTTTGAGTTGGGTTTTTGGCCTGGGTGCTTGAAATGTCGAATAAAATAATAATATTTTATTATTTTATGACTTCGGGCTATTGTAACTTCTACCCTGAGCGTTTGAATGACGTGCCGCCAGTGGCGTTGAGACCCTGATGGTACAGTGGACTTTTTCAGATGGTTTCCGGGTGTTGGGACTATGAACGGGGTGCGGGCCCTACGAGGTCGGGTTTATGACGTTTTCAAAGAAACGTAACTTTCGCACCAGAAGTCCGTTTTTTGACGGATGGGTAGTCGATCCTGTGTGCCTTTCTGAGAGGATCGCAACAGTGCGATCTGTTTGATGAGTTTCGGGATCGAGGCATGGGCCCCACCCGAGCTGGCTTCGGTGAATAGTACCCTTTTTCACCGGGTGTCCGTTTTGGACGAGCGAGTAGTCGATTCCGCTTGTTTTTTTGAGGGGATCGTCATACTATGATCCACTCGATAGGTTTTAGGATCGTTTTGTGGGCCCCACACGAGCTAGCTACGGTGAATAGTTCCTTTTTCACTGGTGCTCCGTTTTGGGCGAGTAAGCAGCCTATCTTTTGTGTTTTTCTGCGTGGATCATGATGGTGGCCTCGGTATTGGCCTTGGAGGTGCGCAGTGTGGCGTTGTTGCGGGTCGCTCGGGTTAGCGACGTTTTGGACCGACAGTGGTTGAGGGTACTCCCTTGGTTCGTTCCCACGAGGGTTCGTGTGGCATCACAACCTTCGTATAGGTTTGTGATCCTCTCGATGGGATGTTTAAACTGTTAGAGTTGTGGCATCCCTCCGGTGGGCCTGGAGTGGGATCCTCTAGCATATTTTCCCTAGATCGGGTTCTTGGTATCTCTGGTACCACATATTCACGGGCGGCAATCCCCTATCTAGAAGGTTAACCCCGTAGGGTTTGTGGCATCATCGAAAATATGATCCCCTATGCAGTGGTCCGTGCTCAGTAGGGTTGTGGCATCGTCGGGTATACGATCCCCTTCTCAGCATCAAGTTTATAGTAGGGTTGTGGTATCGTTGGTTATGCGATCCCCTACTCAGCGCGTGGTTTCGGTAGGGTTGCAGAATCATCGGTTCGATCCCCTACATCACGAGTTATACCAGGTTGGGTTCCGGTATCATCGTGACCACCTTTATATGGACGATGATCCTCTATCTGCATGATATGTTTCTATAGAGAGCACCAGATTGGGTTGTGGTATCCTCCAACGGATCCTGGGTGTGATCCCCTATCTGTGAGAACTACGTATGCCAGATTGGGTTGTGGTATCCCCCAGCGGATCCTGAGATTGATCCCCTATCTGTGAGATCTTCGTCTACCGGAGTGGGTTCCGGTATCCCCTAGCGGACCCTAGGAGTGATCCCCTATCCGAGGAGTTTGGTGGTTATGTTGTTTCAGCGAGTTCTCCTCAGTGATGCTATCCGACGAGCGGGATCTCTCGGGTGAGCGTCTGAGAGGTTTGTGAGAAACCCGATGGAGTGGATCTCTCGGTTGAGTGACATCTGGGATGACAGTGATTGTGAAGTGTGCTCTCCTAGTTGTGGACAGTTGCTGGTGATGAGGTCGGTACCTCTTGTGGCTTGGTGCATGAGCTGGGTATATCTGGATTGTTCAAGGTGTATGTATGGGCATACACCTGAGCTGAGCTAAGTAGTTGTGTTTAGCCAAGGATGGTCACGATATGGAGTTTCTCTCTTGTCTGGGTTCCCTCTGGCTGGGATGAGCGGACTGTTGTCTTTCAGTTGCTCTCTTCGGTTTTGGGTTTTTGTGGTGCCTACTGAGTATGTTTAAACTCACCCCTGCACGGGCTTTGCCCGCACATGTTTGTGTCTTGTACATACCACAGACCTTTCGATGGAGTCCCAGGAGGACCCGGAGCAGGTGAAGCTGAGTGAGCGAGACTGACCGGGGTGTTTACCGGTGCGGAGCCGAGGGAGCTTTCCGATGGGTGTGTGGCAGCGTTCCCCTTCTTCAGAACAGTTTGGACGTGCTTTGTGGTTTTCTTTTGGTGGGCCCTATTTTTCCCTTTTGTACTGTTGTACTCTAGTTGTGGGATAGTTGTATGCATACATTTTACTTTTCAGATTTACTTGTCTCTGCACTGTTCAATGGAGATGTTTGTGGGTGCGTGTGTACAGGTACCTTAGGCTAATGCCTCCCATGTGTGTGATAGCCTACTCGGTGCTAGTCGCCAGCCCCTGGCCTACTGGAGGCAGGCTTGGGGGGTTGCGACTTGAGCCCCGTTGGGTCGGGTCATGACAACCACCTCCTTCCCTCTCCTCCTCCTTTGATGAACAAGCTGCATAGGTGTCGCCGTCAGCTGTTTTCGACGCAGATCGTCGGCAAATCGAGCTCCAGCGCGTCGCCAGCCTCGATCTGCACCCAAAGCTTCGGCGCTTCGCCTGCGAGGTAGGCAGTTTGAGTTTTAAAATCCTGTATCATGTTTTTGTGTTGCTTTTCTTTAAATTTTTGTAAGGGTTGTGTAGTTCAGGTCCCAAGGTTTCCGAAACCTTTTTCGGATCTGAATTTGGAGCATCGGGGTGCTCCCGGTGGCTCTCAGAATTTTTCCGGCGAAATCCCGATTTTCCGATGGCGGCCATGGCGGAATCAGGCAGCGGCGCGGCAGCGGCGCAGTGTTTTCCGGCGGCGGAATCCGGCTGCGGCACTGTGTTTTCCGGTGAGGTAGGCGGTGGTCCGGCTAGATTTTTCCGGGGGTTCTTTAAACCCCCATAACTCGCAAACCGTAATTCCAATTTGCGAGCCGTTTGTGGCGATGAGTTCCTTACGTCGAGACGGACCTTTTGAATTCACTTTGAGAATTTTGAGAGTCGGGATTTTGGCCCAGGGGCTTGAAACGTGAATAAAATAATAATATTTTATTATTTTACGACTTCGGGCTTTTGTAACATCTACCCGGAGCGTCCGAATGACGTGCCGTTAGTGGCGTTGAGATCCTGATGGTACGGCGGAATTTTTGAGATGGTTTCCAGGTGTTGGTACTGAGAATGGGGTGTGGGCACCATGAGGCCGGGTTTTGGCATCTGCGGAGAAACCCAACTTTCGCACCAGGAGTCTGATTATGGCGGATGAATAGTTTATCCTGTGTGATTTTCTGAGAGGATCGCAATGGTGTGATCCATTCGATGAGTTTCAGGATCGTGGTGTGGGCCCCACCCAAGCTGGCTTCAGTGAATAGTACTTTTTATACCAGGTGTCCATTTCGGACGAATGAGTAGTGGATCTCGTGTGTTTTTTCGAGGGGATCGTCGTGTTATGGTCCACTTGATGAGTTTCAGGATCGTTGTGTAGGTCCCATACGGGCTAACTACGATGAATAGTACCTTTTTCACCGGTTGTCCATTTCAGGAAAGTAAACAGCCTATCCTACGTGTTTTTCCGCGTGGATCGCGATGGTGGACTCGGTATCAGATTTGGTGTTATGTAGGGTAGCGTTGTTGCGGGTCTCTTGGGTTAACGATGTTTGGACCAGCAGTGGTTGAGGGTACTCCCTTGGTACGTTCCTACGAGGGTTCGTGCGGCATCACAAACCTAGTATAGGCTTGTGATCCTCTCGACGGGATGTTTAATCTGTTAGAGTTGTGGAATCTCTCTGGTGGGCTCGGAGCAGGATCCTCTAGCATCGTTTCCCTAGATCGGGTTCTTGGTATCGTTGTGACCGCTTATCCACGGGCGGCGATCCCCTTTCTAGAAGGTTAACCCCGTAGGGTTTTTGGCATCATCAGGAATATGATCCCCTATGAAGTGGGCCGTGCTCAGTAGGGTTGTGGCATCGTCGGGTATACGATCCCCTACTCAGCATGAGGATTATGGTAGGGTTGCGGTATCGTTGACTATACGATCCCCTACTCAGCGCGTGGTTTTAGTGGGGTTGCGGTATCGTCGGTTATACGATCCCCTACTCAGCGCGTGGTTTCAGTAGGGTTGCGGTATTGTTGGTAATATGATCCCCTACTCAGCGCGTGGTTTCAATAGGGTTACGACATCATCAGTTCGACCCCCTACAGCGCGAGATGTACCAGATAGGGTTTTGGTATCGTTGTGGCCACCTTTACGTGGGCGACGATCCTCTATCTTAGTGATGTGCTTTTGTCGAGCACCAGATCGGGTTGTGGTATCCCCCAGCGGATCCTGGGTGTGATCCCCTATCTGTGAGTACTACGTATTCCAGATCGGGTCGTGGTATCCCCCAGCGGACCCTGGGAGTGATCCCCTATCTATAAGCTTCATATACCATAGTGGGTTCCGGCATCCCCTAGCATACCCTAGGAGCGATCCCCTATCCGAGGAGTTTGGTGGTTATGTTGTTTTAGTGGGGTTTCCTTAGTGACGGTATACGACGAGCGTGGTCTCTCAGGTGAGCATCTGAGATGTTTACTTGGGACTTGATGGAGTGTATCTCTCGGACGCATGTCATCTGGGATGATAGTGATGGTGGAGTGTGCTCACCTTGTTGTGGAAAGTTTCTGGTGATAAGGTCGGTACCTCATGTGTCTTGTTGTGTGAAGTGACTATATCTGGTTTGTTCAAGGTGTATGTATGGGCATACACCTGAGCTAAGCTTACTAGTTGTGTTTAGTCGAGGATGGTCACGAGATGGAGTTTCTCTCTCATCTGGGTTCTCTCTGGATGGGATGAGCGGACGGTTGCCTTTCAGTTGCTCTCTTTTCATTTTTGTTTTTTGGGGTGCCTACTGAGTATTTTTATACTCACCCATGAACGGGATTTGCCAGCACATGTTTGTGTCTTGTGCAGACCACAGGCCTTTCGACGGATTCCCAGGAGGACCCGGAGCAGGCGGAGCTGAGTGAGCGAGACTGACCGGGGTGTCTGCCGGTGCAGTGCCGAGGGAGCTTTCCGGCGGGTGTTTGAGGCAGCGTTCCCCTTCGTCAGAGCATGTTGGACGCGCTTTGTAGTTTTCTTTTGGTGGGCCCTGTTTTTCCCTTTTCTACTTCTGTTGTACTCTGGTTGTGGGATAGTTGTATGCATGCATTTTTTCAGTTTTATATATCTCTGCACTGTTGCATGGAGGTGTATATGGGTGTGTGTGTGTACAGGTACCTTACGCTAATGCCTCCCATGTGTGTGATAGCCTACTCGGTGCTAGACGCCAGCCCCTGGCCTATTGGAGGCGGGCTTGGGGAGTTGCGGCTTGAGCCCCGTTGGGTCGGGTCGTGACAGAGTGGTATCAGAGGAGGTTACACCTTTAAGGATATCAAAGCATAGCTGGTCTAGCAATGAGTTTGGTTTGGGCTGCATAGCGGCAGTGTTATGATATTTCGAGATCGGCTTTCAGGCCAGAGACTCCAGTGTTGGTGTGGCGGCCGATGTATCCATACACCAGGACTCTGATAACCTGCCTTTTGACTCAGGACATTCTTACACAGGTCGTAGGGTCATAATGGTACATACGTCATATAGGACTAGGTTTTTTGGGTTTTCCTTGTCCTTATTGAGTCAGCTCTCCAGATATACTCATTGATTGTGGTGCGTCTTGAATGTATTTTAGGATTCATCCATGACCATAGCCAGCGAGGGTTCCGCAACAGGATTGTGGTGACGATCTGCCCCATGTAGAGGTTGTGGACCAGGGTGCAGGTTCTGAGGTTACATCTCCAGGTGGTCTGCCAGTTGAGCTGCCACCTGTTGAGCAGCTTGTTGTTCCGGTAGTTCAGGATGAGGTTGTGCATAGGTTGAGTGTGCTGCACGAGTTCCAGAGGCAGCGACCTTTGAGGTCTCAGGGTGATTCAGTCCCCCAGGTAGCTAATGACTATCTTGAGGCAGTCACTCGTGTTTTTCGCCTAGTGAGGACACATCCAGATCAGATGGTGGTCCTTGTGGAGAGCCTTCTTCATGGTTCAGTTGGGAGATGGTGGAGCCTAGTGACTCAGTCATACGATGAGGAGATGCTCATGTGGGTAGAGTTTGAGCGGCTCTTCAGGGAAGAGTTCTATCCGGTGATGCTGAGGTCAGTGCGGATTCAGGATCTTCTGCAGCTTCGGCAGGAGGGCCTGACTGTGTCGGAGTACTCAGCGAGGTTTACAGACCTGTCGCACTACTCTCTGGATATGGTTCGAGACCCATTCTTTAGGGATCAGACCTTCGAGTAGGACTTACGCAGAGACATCTGAGCAGATGTGGTTTCCTTGTGCCTGCCCACCTATGCTGGAGTGTTGGAGTGAGCGTTGGTGGTGGAGAGCTTTCTAGCTGAGCAGATTCCCCCTGTTAGTGCTGGGCATGTGAGAGCTGAGACGTCAGCATCTGGTAGCTGACGATAGACTCAGGGGTCTGGACGTGGCCGACGTTTTAGGAGGTGACCCCAGGATAGAGGATTTGAGGCTCAGGGCTCATAGGGCTCACAGGATAGTTTTGGTCATCCACAGGAGAGGTGGTGTTATGCTTGCAACGGTCGGGGATACCTTTATAGAGATTTTCTGACCCGTCGTGCTGCTGAGAGGGAGCCGGTCGATTGTCCACCTTGGTAGAGGCAGCGTCTCAAGCAAGGAGGTCCGCAGGGCAGCGGACATGGCAACGGAGCTAGTGCAGCAGGAGGCGGCGGTCGGCGGTATCAGTTGCCACCACCCCCACCCCCAGGTGGTCCACGCCAAGTTCAGGGAGCTGGTGGCCAAGGGAGAGGATAGTTTCATGCCCTAGAGGTTGTTGACCCAAAGGCTCCGCAGATGGATATAGGTACTCCTTGTGTCCTTTCTACTTTCTGCAGTAGTTTGATAGACACTGTTTAGTGGTACTTTTTCCTTTTTGTTGCTTGCTCGAGTTTTTTTCAGGGCGTTGGTAAGACATTGTGTGGGTGTTGTTCGGAATGCTTTGAATGTGTGAGGAAGAGGGATCCTTCCCCCACTGAGATGCATTTATGTGATGCGATTAAAACCGTGCGGGCGAGTCAGTGCCGCCCAAAGCGGATAGTATCGAGGTGTGGTGGATGAGTCCCTCTGACTTACGTGTTCGGGCAGGGGTGTTTTTTGTTGAACTTGCTGTTGTGTGAGACCTATTTGAGAGTCCAGCCACTTTCCCTATGCTTATGGATTTTCGGGGATGAAAAGTTATAAGGGGGAGAGGATGTAGCGACTCGGGTTTTAGGCCCTATCAGACTTTGGAATATTTCTATGAATAATTTCAGAGCTAGGCGCGAAGACGACGTGCAATTCCGAGGCCCGGTGTGCCCGAAATTAATTTTATAAAAATATTAAGTATTTTTATACTATGCATGTGGTGGGGGTGTGATATATCCTAAACGGTAGCTCATAATGGAAATATGAGGGAATGGTTGCGTCCGGAATGTTCTGTTTACCCTATGCGAGGTGTAAACATTGAGGGTGTGGGCCTGCGGTGGAAAGTGCCACCAGGGACGTTTTCGTAAATAAGTGGAAAATTTTTTTACTAGCGTCAGCTCGAATAACTTCTGAACGGAGTCTTGGATCGCAAATCTGAGTCCACTATTGCATTCAGAACGTCATGTTTACCCTAGGGGTGACCTTACTTTTGTCTGCGTCGGGCGTCGGGTCTGAGCCAAGACGTGTGCGAGAGTTGAGGCGGTTTTTGTTTTTTTTAAATAAACCTCATCTCACCCCCCCCCCCCCCCCTTTGTGCACACAGAAGGAGGCCACCAACTCCTTCCCTCTCCTCCTCCTTCGACGAACAAGCCACAGAGGTTCCGTCATCAGCCTTTTTCGACGCAGATCGTCGGAAAATCGAGCTCCAGTGCGTCGCCGGTGTCGATCAGCACCCGAATCTTTGGCATTTCACCCGTGAGGTAGGCGGTTTGAGTTTTAAAATCATGGATCCCATTTTTGAGTTTTTTTCTTCAGATTTCCATAAGGTTTGTGTAGTTTGGGTCTCGAGGTTTCTGGATCCTTTTTCGGATCTGAATTTGGAGCACCGGGGTGCTCCTGGTGGCTCTCGGAAAATTTTTAGCAAATTCTCAGTTTTCTAGCGGTGGCCTTGGTGGAACCCGGTAGCAGTGCGGCGGTGGCGCGGTGTTTTCCGGTGGTGGCGGAGGAATCCGGCGGCGGCACAGTGTTTTCCAGCGAGGCAGGTAGTGGTCCGGCCACATTTTTACAGGGGTTCTTTAAACCCTTATAACTCGCAAACCGTAATTCTGATTTGTGATCCGTTTCCAGCGATGCATTCCTTGCGCCGAGATGGACCTTTTGAACTCACTTTGATAATTTTGAGAGTTGGGATTTTGGCCCGGGGGCTTGAAACGTCGAATAAAATAATAATATTTTATTATTTTACGACTTTGGGATTTTGTAACTTCTACCCGGAGCGTCCGAATGACGTGCCGTAAGTGTTGTTGAGACCCTGATGGTACGATGGACTTTTTTAGATGGCTTCTGAGTGTTGGGACTGAGAAAGGGGTGCGGGTCCCATGAGGTTGGGTTTTGGCGTTTGAGGAGAAACACAGCTTTCACACCAGGAGTCTGATTGTGGCGGATGAATAGTCGATCCTGTGTGATTTTCAGAGAGGATCGCAATGGTGTGATCCGTTCGATGAGTTTCGGGATTGAGGCGTGGGCCCCACCCGAGATGGCTTCGGTGAATAGTACTTTTTCCATCGGGTGTCTGTTTCGGACGAATGAGTAGTAGATCTCGTGTGTTTTTCCGAGGGGATCGTCATGGTATGGTCTACTTGATGAGTTTCGGGATCGTTGTGTGGGCCCCACACGAGCTTGCTACGGTGAATAGTACCTTTTTCAACGGTTGTCCATTTCAGGCAAGTGAACAGCCTATCCTGTGTGTTTTTCTGGGTGGATCGCGATGGTGTCCTCAATATCAGCTTTGGTGTTACATAGGGTGGTGTTGTTGCGGGTCGCTTGGGTTAGCAATGTTTGGACCATCATTGGTTGAGGGTACTCCCTTGGTTCATTCCTACGAGGGTTCGTGCGGCATCACAAACCTATTATAGGCTTGTGATCCTCTCGACAGGATGTTTAATCTGTTAGAGTTATGGCATCTCTTCGGTGGGCCCGAAGCGGGATCCTCTAGAATCGTTTCCTTAGATCGGGTTCTTGGTATCGCTGTGACTGCTTATCCATGGGCGGCGATCCCCTATCTAGCAAGTTAACCCCGTAGGGTTTGTGACATCATTGGGAATACGATCCCCTATATAGTGGGTCGTGCTCAGTAGGGTTGTGGCATCATCGGGTATACGATCCCCTACTCAGCATGAGGATTATGGTACGATTGCGGTATCGTTGACTATATGATACCCTACTCAGCGTGCGGTTTCAGTGGGGTTGCGGTATCGTCGGTTATACGATCCCCTACTCAGTGCGTGGTTTCAGTAGGGTTGCGGTATCATTGGTTATACGATCCCCTACTCAGCGCGTGGTGTCGGTAGGGTTGCAGTATTGTTGGTTATACGATCCCCTACTCAGCACGTGGTTTTGGTAGGGTTGTGGCATCGTTAGTTCGATCCCCTACAGCGCGAGATGTACCAGATAGGGTTTTGGTATCGTCGTGACCACCTTTACGCAGGCGACGATCCTCTATCTGAGTGATGCGCTTCTATCGAGCGCCAGATCGGGCTGTGGTATCCCCCAGTGGATCATGGGTGTGGTCCTTTATTTGTGAGAACTACATATGCCAGTTCGGGTCGTGGTATCCCCCAGCGGACCCTGGGAGTGATCCCCTATCTATGAGCTTCGTATAACGGATTAAGTTCTGGTATCCCCTAGCGGACCCTAGGAGCGATCCTCTATCCGAGGAGTTTGTTGGTTATGTTGTTTTAGCAGGGTTTCCTCAGTGACAGTGTCCGAAGAGCGTGGTCTCTCGGGTGAGCGTCTGAGATGTTTTCTTGGGACCTGATGGAGTGTATCTCTCGGACGCGTGTCATCTGGGATGCCAATGATCGTGGAGTGTGCTCACCTGGTTGTGGAAAGTTGTTGGTGATGAGGTCGGTACCTCATGTGGCTTGTTGCATGAACTAACTATTTCTAGATTGTTCAAGGTGTATGTATGGGCATACACCTGAGCTGAGCTGACTAGTTGTGTTTAGCCGAGGATGGTTATGAGATGGAGTTTCTCTCTTGTCTGGGTTCCCTCTGGCTGGGATGAGCATATTTTTGCCTTTCAGTTGCTCTCTTTTGGTTTTGGGTTTTTGGGGTGCCTACTGAGTATGTTTATACTCACCCCTGCACGGGCTTTGCCTGCACATATTTGTGTCTTGTGCAGACCACATGCCTTTCGACGGAGTCCCAGGGGGACCCAGAGCAGGCAGAGCTAAGTGAGCGAGACTAACCAGGGTGTTTACTGGTGTGGTGCCAAGGGAGATTTCCGGTGGGTGTTCGAGGCAGCGTTCCCCTTCTTTAGAGCAGGTTGGATGCGCTTTATAGTTTTCTTTTGGTGGGCCCTGTTTTTCCCTTTTGTACTTATGCTGTACTCTGGTTGTGGGATAGTTGTATGCATACATTTTCTTTTCAGTTTTATATATCTCTGCACTATTTCATGGAGTTGTATATGGGTGTGTGTGTACAGGTACCTTAGGCTAATGCCTCCCATGTGTGTGATAGCCTAATCGGTGCTAGACGCCAGCCCCTGGCCTATTGGAGGTGGGCTTGGGGAGTCACGGCACGAGCCCCGTTGGGTCGGGTCGTGACAGAAAATAAATTTAACAAGCATGTATAATAATATTGTAGTTAGTTTTGTTCATTATTTCCAATACAATTTCTAGGAGTTAACTACCATTTAAAAAAAATATTATATTATTAGTGTGCAACGTAAGATTTCAAAGAAACCTGTTGTTGTGTATCGGGTACGTTGTCGAACATAGCAACCCCTTTAAAGTAAAATTAATATTTAATTCACAAATATTAATAAATATGAAAATATCATATTCTTTATTTTCCTGGGATGTTACAACCTTTCCCCATTTTGGAAATTGCATCCTCAAAATTTTAAAACAGGGCTTGGAAACTTCATTAAAAGTCCCACATCGGAAAATAGTTAGCAAAACTATCACATTAAAAGAAGGAAAGAGAAGTACAAAGGTCACCCAAGATAACCCAAACTAGGATCTCGTGTAGGAAAACATAGATATGGAAGGGAAAACAAATGGTCATGTTCTGATGGAGAGTGATAGAAAATATGATTAGGAAAATTTAACCACTAGAAAATCACGAACATGTGATGGGTTCAACGGTCCTTGATTTCCCAGTAGGTTTATTTAACAAACAAAATTTTTGGTTTAAGTTTCTTTTCATAAAGTTGAGGAATTTATTTATGAACTTAACCAAAAACATAAGGAAATATACTTACTTGTCATGTATACATTCATCCTTTACTAAATTCCTACCACAAACTCATCCTTTCTCCAAACGATGAGTATTAAAACTGACTTGGTCACATTAAAAGTGCTAGAATAAACTTCTAGATTATCACATAATCCACAAAATATGAACTATGTATTTCCCCTATCTTTAAAAATCAACCAAAACCAAAAAATTTAGTATAATATTAGATAATCCCCAAAAAGGTTAAACTTTTACAAAAAAAAAACTACTCTAAATCTCAAAAAAAATAACAATACCCAAAGTTCAACAAAGACCATTCAATAAACATTTGTCCATCAAATTTTTCAAAGTAATCCAAACTAAGATTGAAACCTAAATCTCAGAAGGATTTAATCACATAGTCTTCCAAGATAAATCTTAACATTTATCTCCAAATAATATCAGTTAATCTTAAAGTCTCATGTTGAAAAGTAATTAACCTAATAACATATTCTCCATGATAGGGTAATTATTTACATAGATTAATCAAAATCAAATTATTATTGATTCATAAAATCAAATAACTAAAAATAATTAGTCATACTAACCAAGGACTTCATGTAGTCCAGTGGTAGGCGATAAATCCCAACCGAACTTTGGTTGTGGGTTCGATTCCCATAGCTTTTTCTGACGCGATGGGTTGTCACGCAGTCTGCATGTCATCCTTTTTCAAAAACTATATAATTTTATAACATTCCAAAAAAGAGATAAATTCATAAAAAATAACTATAACATTTTTTAACCACAATGTTTATCTAATAACTTTCATTTTGCTTCCCAAAATGTATTAACATGTAATTTCCTCAAAATCAAGGATCATATAAACCCAAATGGTTCTTTATAACTATATCCACAAAAGACAGGATAATTATTCCTTGAATAAAATTTTCATATATTAAAATTTAAGGTTAAACATACTATAAAAAGTCTTCTAATGTAATCCCATCATCAAAAGAGCCTTAATACTTTTAATCATTTCACCATCCTAAAATCTACCATAACACTTGAATCCCATATATGTTGACTTCTTACTCATTCTACATTATTCATGATCCATTAACCATTCTTTTCCAAATTATTCTGAAATAATCCTTTCCTACAAACAAAATCATGAATCATATCCTAAGATTCAATACTATCAAAACATATATTAAGATATAATCCATACCTTTCACTGGTCATTGTCAGTTTCTTCATCCTCAATCGGAATGGCATTAGGTATTGGTAAAAAAATATTTGTACGATCCTAGTGATCCCATTCCGGAAACTTTTTCGTAAAACATGTGTTTGTATAATGACCATGCACACCACATTTAAAATATTCAATTAATCCCTCAGAAAGAACTTATTTCCCTTTATTAGTGTCAACTGTATGCTTCCTTTTTCCATTACAGGTTCTTGCTTTATGACCTTCACTTCTACAACTACAGCATTTCATGTACCTTTGAAACATTTTCCTATGTGTTTCTTTCCACATCCTTGACACATAGGTTTTTAATATACTTACCTTTATGATTATTACCTAAACTTTTGTGGGGATTTGTTTCTCTCATATACAATGCCTTATAAAAATCACCAAGGTTCAGGTGGTCAATCATGACTCCAGATAGTTGGTTGAGAATAACTACAAGAGTTCTCATTGCAGCTACCATTTAATTTAGTTACTCATTTAGAAAACCATCATAGTTTTCTTCACATCCACTATTTCTTTGGTGCTTGCTAGATCCAGCCATTTTCTAAAACCAAAAAGGTAAGTGTGATTATATCAGTAAAATCATCATATAATATCTTATGAGGAGGGTAGATAAAAATATATACTATTTCATGTTATCTTAACCTCATTCACTTTATCTAAAATAACTATGACTCTTTCTAAAATCCTAACCATTATGGTAATGTCACTTATACTTAAATAACACCCTAACCTCTAATGTTATCTAAACCGACCTCTGATACCAACTATAATGACTCGACCTTAGGAAATTACATAATATTGAATTAAATAAATAATTCACATTGAGGATATTTTCAGGTTTAGTGTTTTATAGAATTAGGCTATAACTTTTACATAACAACTTGAATATTACATGTAGACACTACTACTCAGTATCCATTTTATCATAAAATAAAAATTCTTAAAAAGAAACATGTCTAGTTCTATGTTTTAGACTGCATGACTTTTCCTTGATCCCATTATTGACCCTATTTATATTTAAGTTCAATGGAAAACATTTCAAAAACATGGGATGAGCATAAAAATCTCAGTAAGGGTTATAAAATAAGGAAGGAAACCATTATCCCATCAATAAATACAAATCAATGAAACCAGACTTTTCAATCATAACATGCCTTACAAAATCATAAGATTTATGAATAACACACACAAATCATAAATCATAAAGGTTACTTATGGCATCCATATCTAACTAACATTGTAGATATCACACCTACGTAGGGAGTTAAACTTGGAATACTCATCATAGTATATTCCCTAAATCTCTTAGGATAAACATCATGTTTACTTCTGTCACGTTACCCAGTGCATTGGAGAGCTATATCGGGATCACTCGCCCTAGGTTTATCACAGAACCACCCGTATACGTAAAAAATACCTAATAACCATAACATAATAATAACATATAACACATGTATAAATGAAAGATAACATTTACACATTCCAATATATCAAATCAATATATTCAAATAAACAATGTTTTATCAAATCATTTTGAAAACCATTTAAAAAGAGATTTTTGAAACAAAGTTTCACATAACACTTTGAAGATTTTAAATGAATTATCATTTGAAAACATTGAGGTCCATATAAATAAATCCTAAAACCCATTTTGAAAACATGTACATTAATGATAAATATTTAGAAGAATAAATCTTTAAAACATTTAAAACAATATTTTAGTTAAAGAGTTATTTTTTCACAAAAAGAGGGATGCTTGAATACAAATAATTAAGGAATAACATTTAATCAGAACTTTATAATATCATGAGAATAAATGGATTCATGATATAATATTTCAAAGTACAATATATACACCATATAAGAGTGAATTGGTGCAAAACAACACTGAAGTCTTAGTGGAAATGTAAATTGAGATGAAATCCCTTATAAAGATGGTATCCTTAAATTTAAGGATAAATCGTTCACATAATTATGTGATAAAATATAAATACACCCAATATAAGTGTATATTAAGTGTAAAAATCATATTTCATTCACAAAAATTCATAGGATGACATATTCAAGAAGTGCAAGTTGAACCCAAAGAATTAAAATTGGGTTAAGAAGTTCCCTTGTAAAAATTCAACAGCCTAGCAGTGTCAGTTTAAAATTCAGAAAATGAGTTGATGAGATAAAAATGGTATCTCGTCACTTAGACATAAAGTTTACATAAATGAGTATATATAATAACATATCCCAACATAATAATATATACATTAAAATACATAATAAAGAGAATCCTTTTAAATAGAGGAGGGTCAAAGGTTACCGTACCGATTTGGTAACATACAAAACATACGCCACATGAAAGAAGGATCATACAATGAAGATGTAAATGTTCATAAATGAAATTATATTATACAAATATTACAATCATGTGTAGTAAATACCCTACACAAAAGGAAATAGTGGCAAATATAGCATGAATCTCACGAGAATAAAAAGTTAGATGAAACCCTTTACCACATTGTAATCAACTGAGTCGTATGACAAAAAGTTAATAATCACAAAATTTATCACATAGTACCATGAATATAATGAGAATAATGATAATATATACCAAATGTCATAACACAATACACAACTTGCAATGAATAAATCGCGAACAATGGAAATCTCAAGGAATTAAAAGTGAGATAAGAAAATCCCTTACCTCATGTCTGACATGACTCATTTGTTCCTTGTTCTTCCTGAATAATAAACTAAAGTTAATTTATACTTCCTTAAGGACATTTTTCAAGTTTTTTATTCATTTTATATCACTTATTACCATGTTATAAGCATTATGTAATCTTTTAAGTTAATAATGTTTGTTTTTTTCGATAATTGGTACTTAAGTCAAAAATGGACTTCTTACGATTACAAGTTGTTCACATAGTAAAAAGTACATTATATC
The DNA here is from genome assembly GCA_963277665.1 of Viscum album. Taxonomy (NCBI): domain Eukaryota; kingdom Viridiplantae; phylum Streptophyta; class Magnoliopsida; order Santalales; family Viscaceae; genus Viscum; species Viscum album. Next base: position 1,469,693,137 of record OY728131.1, on the reverse strand, counting down.
CAGAATGATATTCATGATTTAGATATCATATATATCATATATATCCATTATATAAATATTTATAATAGTACATATCATTTGAAGGTAAGAAATGAAATGCACCGTTCATGGATACGATAAGCCGTACGTACGCATGAACGCTAATTTCATTTCAATTTCTTATTTTAATGAAATTAAAACATAATAATACATAGTTATATTATAATTCCAGTATAATATCATATATAATATCATTAACTCCATCCTTTATACGTCCCACATATGGTATTAACGATTCATATCACTTTGAGGGGACGATAGTCCGCACTTCCTCAAATGAAATTATCAATCTTACCGATAATGGAAACCATAAAAGAATGATATAAATGGAAATTACAGAAGCATAAAGAAAACATAAACATAATATATATCATATATAAATATAGTACCATCATAATGGCCACCATGATAGGCGGTTGGAGATATATGAACAATCATCGTTTCGTGAGGCGTTAGTTTGTCATCCACAGAAACATTGTGTTATTCATCCATTAGATGGAGGTGTGTGTAAGTGTAGTTATAATAATTATCATAACAACATCCTAGTATATTTAATATATTGGTGTTGTTACAAAATAAAGTAATAAAAATATTTTAGGGGTTGGAGATGTAAAATAAAAGAAAACAATTTAAGAGAAATTGTTACCTTTAATTTGGGTAACTCCCTTTGGTTTGAACCAAAGGACTTCTTGAAGTGCCTTATACCTAAGGTAAGGCTTATAAGATGAGGATAGGGATGTAGGTAGATTAATTTGGAAGAGTTTGTATGAGTCAAATGGCTTGAGAGGTGTGTGGAATTGGTTAGAGGTGGTCTCCTTTTATAAGGGAGGGGAGGGGCTCTTTAGGAAAGTGTGAAAATATTATTTTATTATATAATTATATTCAGTTTCTAAAGGTCCAAAAATCATTAAAGATAAATATAATATGAGTCATATTCAAAATAAAATCATCCAATCAGAATTTGACATGTTTTGGATAATATTTTTATCATTCTAATCTTATTTATTTTAAAATTTATTAATGAGGTAAACACTGCATCATTATTGTGTCATAAGTAATTTAATTTATTTGATGTCTAAAAATAATAAAAAAATACCATGCTGTATTAAATCCATTTATCTTTCCAACAAATATTTATAGTCTAAAATACAACTTATATAACCCCATGTAAAAATTAATTTACCAAAAGATATTTGTTTGTGTCATTTTTGCCTTTACATTAAATTAATTAATCTAAATAGTCATTATCATTTATAAGTGGCTCCATGGGGTCCCCAAATCGACCCAAAGATGACCATGGTCGGCAATTACTTATCCAATAAGGTTAGGACAAGTGTTAAGGTAATTTTGAATTATTATAATATTCTTTTTACCTTGAATTACCCTATTTACCTTTAACCGTGGTAAATAAAAGTCAAACGTTACTATTCACCAAAAATTATTTCCATCTTATTGAACCAAATTTTACTTACTAATAACAACCATGTATGTCATATTTTTAAAATTCAATTCATAGAAGCGTTAAAATTTTAACTAAATGAAAAAGCCAATTTTTTTTAACTATTACTAAGTGGTTTCACTATTCATCAAAAATTGAAGTTTTTGAGAAAAATACCAAAAATTCAGCCTAAGATATATTTGATATTATGAATTCAAAAATTATGTCTATTTTTCTAAATTCAAAACATATAATTGGAATTAATTAATTTAAAGTTAATTTCCTTTGTTAAAACAATTAGCGTGTTTTTAAAAAACAATAACTATCAAAAGATTAACACTTGTTTATGTCCAATTTCAAAGTGAAATTAATTCCAATGACCAAAATTGGATTAAATGGTAAAAATATATTCTAATTACACTTTAAAACCAATTAAAATAAATCTAACCATATAAATAAATTATATTAAAAGGCACTTTTGAATTAAAATACAATATTTTTCACTATTCATTAAAAATGAACTTTATCAGAAAAATACCAAAAAATTACCCAAAGTAAAATTTCATGTCCCAAATCTAAAGAAGCGTTTTATTTGGTCAAATTGAATAAAACGAACAATACTATATTTAAATAGATTTTTTCATTAAAAGGCGGTAAATCGATCTTTTAATGTAAATTATGCTTAAAATTAGATTCATTCATATTTTAAGCCTCTAAATTTTAATTGGATAAAAGTAAATACATTTAAAAAACATGTATAATCATATTTTAGTTAGTTTTGTTCATTCCTGCCAATACAATGGCTAGGATTTCACTGCAATTTAAAATAATATTATTATATTATTAGTGTGTAACGTAATATTTCAAAGAAACTCGTTGTTGTGTATCGGGTATGCTATCGAACATAGAAACCCCTTTAAAGTAAAATTAATATTTAATTCACAAATATTAATAAATATGAAATTTTCATATTCTTTATTTTCTTTGGATGTTACATTATCCCTTGAATATATTTCATTTGTATTGAAGAACTCTTTAAATCATTGATAGGTTCGGGCATGGAGATCTAAAATTGTGATTCCAAGAGATATTATTCATCTAAGATGAAATTAATCATTTATAAACATGTCAATTTGTTTCACTATATCATTCTTGAAAATGTATAGTAATGTAATAAAACCATTCTGCACTCTCTAAGTTAAATTTCCAAAAAATGTTTTAGAGATTCTCTTTATTAGCAATATTTTGAACCAAATTCATTAATACATAAAATTGGTTATTGAATAAACTTCATAAACCAACAATAGGAGAAGAAGATTATGATGTAATAGTAATTTATTTTTCCCTTTGAATAATTACTCTGTTCTTTAGGATCACTAAAATCATCTATATAATCTTTTTCTTGTAAATATTCTGATCTCATGTTGTCCATAACCAGTTGATAAACCTTCCCAAACCTTTGTTCTGGTACTTCAAAATTATTTTACAATAACCCAGGATTTTTTCCCAAGGAGGTGATAGTAAAAATAGCATCCTTTGGTGTCTTTTTAGAAACATCATTGATGACTATAATCTTCTCTTTAAACTGAGCGTTAATTTCTTTCTAAGATTCATCAATGTTCATTATAGTGATTGGATTAATTATAGGAATTATACATATTTCATAAACCAAAATTATCTAAAATTTTTTATGACTTTTCTTTATACATAAGTTCACATCTCATAGAGGATATTTTTAAATTTAATGTATCTACAATGTGAGACACTTCTTGAATCTTTGATTTTGTGGAGGCTTGATCTACAAGTCCAAATATTGATGCTTCTTTAGAATAATCCCGAAAAACCTTTTTAATAAATAAATTAATCAACATTTTCTACTCATAAAAATCATTCCTTGACAAGTATTTTTCTTGGAGAGTTATTATTTCAATTCTGGACTTAGAAAACTAATTTTTAAAATATTACACTTTATTCATTGTCTCAAAATAACCAATTTAAGATCTTGCATCAATAGAATTACAATCTTCCATAGGAATATGAGGACTTTCTCAGGGTATTTGAATAGGAGAAAAAGTTTCTAGGTGCCCTTATTTACTTGGATATTCGCGGTTTAGATCAAATCAAGATAATACTTCTTCCTGGGATGGTTCAATAGATTATGAACTTTATCTTCTCTTCACTATAATTATGATGGATTTATCAATTTAAACCATTTATTCTCATCATCACCAAAAATGTCACTTCTAACAAAATAAAAAACCTTTCTTTCACTTCTTCTATTGGTTCCTTGTACCATAGATATTTAAAAAGGAAGAGAAGCTTAATATTCTATAGAGATAATTTTACCTTGTACAACACTTCTCAATGTCTTTATGGTTGAATACAATCCTTACCTTGTAAAGGAAATAGGTGGATCAAAAGAAATAGTGGAATAATTTGAAGGAAATTGAGTAGGTTTAGAATGAACTTTAGAAACTTATTCCTCACTTCAAATATGATCTGATATGAAGACTCTGACTCTACATTTTCTATCCACAATAGTCTTAGTATTTAATAATTCTTATACATTCACACTTATAGATGGTTCAATTGATGGTGTAGGAATACTAGTGGTGACTTGCACATAAGTTTCACCAGCAACCATACCACATGAAGACTCCCTTTGAATATTTATAGGGTCTATCTCAACCTATTCTTGTAAAATGACTATAAAAAATATTCAATAATGAATTAAAGTAAAAGTAACTTTTTTAACACAGTATCATTCAACATATTCAAGCCATTATAACTTGTGGTAGTGGTTTCATCCAAAAAACACTGATTTTACAAAAAGAATCAATGTTAACAACCTTATAAATTGATAAAAATTTACTAAATTATTTTAAATATCACACATATATTTCATAATATTTCATAATTGATTCATAGGTTTCTCTACCATAAATAAATATAAAAAAGAAATATCTCGAAACAAAATATTTTCAAAATCAGCATTTTTTTTGAGATATCCCATACTAAATAAACATTACCAGAATAGTCATTTATTGTTATAGGTCTTCCAATTTCTTCTTTTAAACATCATCTGATCTGAAAAGATACTTCATAATTTTTAGAGGAATCACTTAATCTATATAATCTACATATGTATTGAAGTCGACATAACTTTTATAGCAACATTTGAAAGATTCATCAATTTCTACTGATGTTATTGAAATCTATTGATGAATCAAAATTGTTGTAACTAATTCTTCACTATCACCAAAGTGAAATAAAAATATTTCATAAAACTTAAAATATTATTTCTAAAATAAAAAATTGGATCTCTTATCATAAAAAATGAACTTTCATCCTTGAAAATTTATTACCATTTTGAGAAATATATTTATTCCATATATCCAGGTGAAATCAATTTCTCTTCCACTCAACACATTTCTTATGGTCTTTGATAAATTGGATTTCTAAAGGTATCACCATATATTCTCTTTTATTTTTCCATTTAAAAATGTTTGAGGGGTTGATATTTAGGGAATAAAGGGTTTTGAGTGGTAAAAAGATAAAGGTTCAGAGGTTCATAAGGATTTTTCACATGGTACTGATTTACTTTCTTTTATTTTTAGGGTAACAGAAGAGTTATGTAGTGTTATTTGTAGAGTAATAAAAAACTAGCTTATTTGACCTAATAGGATATGAATAATACTAAAACCATTGTAATTAAAACTAAAATGAAGTAAATAAAATAAAATATTTACTAAATATAGATCTATTCTCATTTAGTCTTATAAAATTATATAAAATAAAATTAAGTAAAATTTCAAAAAACTTAATTTGGATTTGATAAACTCAAATATGTTATAAAATAAAGATTTTATAAAGATATATGAAAATTATTTTTCTATGAAAACAAATTCTAATGATATATCACCTTTTGTGCATGATCTCTCCATAAATGATGCCTTAAATCAATATGATTTGTTCTAGAATGGTTTATTCGGTTATTTAAAATGGTGGTAGCACTTGTGTTTTCAAATTTAATTGGAAAAAAAATTAAAATTTAATCTAAAATCCATTAAGGTGTGTTTCATCCACAACACTTCTGTACAGCAACTTCTAGCTACAATATATTCATCTTTAGTAGTTGATAATGCTATAAAGTGATACTTCTTACTCGGCCATGATACTAGATATTTACCAAGAAAATGATAGTTTCCTAAGGTGTTATTCCTATCTAGTCTAAACCCACCAAATAAGAATCCTAATATGATCTTAAATTAAAATCAGAAGTTTTTTGGAAAAATTAGAGAAAGTAAAACAGTTCCATTTAAATGTATTAAAATTATTTTGGTAGAATTTAAATGGGATTTTATTAGATTATATTTAAATCTAGAACAAATACATAATGATAAAAAAATGTTTATTCTACTTTTATTAAGATAAAGTAAGATTCCAATTATTACTCTATATTTTTTTTCAACTATTTTTTCAGCCTCATCCACATAAAGTTTAATATTAGAGCACATAGGAGTTGTAAAATTGTTATTGTTTTCAAGTAAAAAACTTTAAATTAAATAAAGTATTTGATTTAATACATTTCCCAAATCTGTTTAATAAATTTAATATCCAAGAAAATAGTTTGACTCAACCATCATACTCATTTAAAATTATTTTTTCATAAATTATGACAAATCATTACATAATTTTTGATTTTTTGACCTGAAAGTAACATCATAAACAAATATTTATACCAAAAAAATATCTGAAGATGAACTTTTTTTAAATAATGTATGATCTTCATTTCATACTAAAAACCATTTTACAAAATAATATAACTTATTCTATCATACCTTACTCTAGGATCTTATTTAAGTCTATAAAGAGGTTTGGTAAGTTTAAAAACATAATTTTGAAAATGAGGGTCTTCAAAACCAATAGGTTATTCAACATAAACTTCATCCATTGAAAATACATTTTGAAATAAAGATTTTAAATCTATATGATATAATTTAAAATTCAAATATGATACATATTCTAGAAGGATTCTAATTTCTTTTAACCCAACTACTGGGGAAAATGTCTCTTCGTAATCCATTATTTCTTCTTGATTGTAACCTTTTGCAACTAATCTAGTTTTTTTCCAGTGATCACACTAGGATCATCTTGTTTGTTTATAAATACCCATTTCGTTCCAATAATAGGATAGTCATAGGGTTTATCAACTAATTCCCATAACTTTTTCCTCTTGAACTAGTTTAACTTTTCTTGAATTGCTAAAACCCAACTCTCAACGGCTGAGGATTATTATATAGTTTTAGGTTCTATCTGGGATAAAAAGAGAGATCGTTATACTAGATTTCCAATATTTCTTCCAGTTATAACTCCATTATCTAAACTTCCCATAACTATTTATAGAGTATGGTCCTTATAGTTTATGGGTTTTATAGGGAGCACACTTTCTATTTCACTGGTATCATCCTTACAGGATTTGGTTCAAAATAATCAAGTTCCAAACCATCATCCTTATTATTGTTAAAAATAGGTGAAGGTATTATGTTCTTAATAGAATCATTCATCTCATTAGCTAGAGTCATTTTTTGATCAAAAGGATCACTTTACTCAAACTTCACATGAGTTGTCTCTTCAATAATTCTTGACCATTTTTTTGAAAACTCTATAAGCTTTGTAAGTAGTACAATAACATAGGAAGATACCATTTCCATCTTTTAGATCAAATTCACTAAGATTTTCCTTAATGTTCAAGATATAAACCTTGCATCCAAATACTTTAATGTAACATACCTTTGGTTTTCTATTATTCTATAACTCATAGGGTGTCTAATTTTTGATATTCACTATCATAACTCTATTAATAACATAAAATATTGTGTTAAAAGCTTCATCCCAAAAATAAGTAGGCATGCTATATTCACATAACATTGTTCTTTAAATTTCTTGCAAGTTATCATTCCTACTTTCAACAACACCAATCTGTTGAGGTGTCATTGGGGGAAAAGTATTTTTAATACCATGTTTTGAGCAGAATGAATTAAATTAATGATTCTCATATTCTTCTCCATGGTCACTTCTTAAAGTTGAAATTTTGGCATATTTTTTATTCGAAATTTTTTTGTAAAAATAAATAAAAATATAATAATCTTCACTTTTTAATATAGATAAATAAACCTAAGAAAATATTGAAAAATCATCAATTTAAACATAGAAAAATGATTTTCAAGTAAGGCTTATTATACTAGTAGGTCCAAAAAAAATTCCATTTGGATAATATCTATGGATATATAAGTATCAACCTCTTTAATTGGTTTAAAATACGACTTTATTTCTTTCCTATTTAGAATGTATCATATAGTTTCTTTTTATCCAATTTAAGAATAAAAAAATAAAAAAACAAATTTATTTTAGCTAATTTTCTTAAGGAATAAACGTCACAATTTCAAATTATTCTATGATAAATACAAGATTCATTAATTTAAATATTTAAAAAAATTACATGTTATCTAAATAGATAATTGAGATCTAAAGTATATATATTATCTATTCTTGGTGATCTAAACTTATGTGATTTTTCTTTAAAAATATAGTAGGAATTATTAATGAAATCAACCAAATAACCATCATTACAAAATTTAGAAATACTTATCAAGTTATTCTTCAATCCTTCAACATAAAGTACTTTGTTGATGAGAATAGAATTTGGATTTCCAACTGATCTAATTTCAATAATTTTTCCTTTTTAATTTTCACCAAATGTGATATAACCTCCATCAATATTAGATAATTATTGAATCTTTATTAAATATACACTCATATTACTTGCACAACCATTTTCCATAAACAATTTTTCATTTTTTTCATATGCTTTATTCCCTACATTGAAAAATTAAGAAATAATATTTTATGGTACCCAAATATTCTTTGGTCTTGTAGTGTTAGATAAAAAAGAGTTGGAACCCAAATTTTTTATTGTTTTTTAAAAAATCTAGAACTAAATTTTGAAAAAAATTCTTGTAATAAAATCATTTTTAATTCCACAGAGTTGTGGATATTTCAAACTACAAATATTGGTAGAGTTCGCTAGGTCACCACAATGATATCAAGTAAAATTAGGGTAATTTTTATTCTTAGATCTAGGCACAAAGTAATTATTACAAAACATTGGTCTTTCACTTTGGATTCTTATACCATGTTTTTCTAGTTTGGGTTGATTTTTACAGAGTATTTTGTTCATAAAATCCTCCTCCTTAGTAAAAACACTTACATATTCTTTAAAGTATTAAACTTCCTTTTATAAACCATTAATTGAGATTTACTATTTGGTTCACAATAAAATATAATTTTTTAATTTAGATTTTAAATCTAAAATCTATTTATTTAAACTTTCCTATTCATTAATAATTTTTTTATAGGAGATTATAAGAGCTTTATTTTTCTATTTTGATATTTTGTACTTAGTTTCTAATATGGTATGATATTCATTTAATTATTCATATGAGAAATTTTTATTTTCAGATTCAAACTCATGATAAGAATAATAATAAGAGTGTACTTCATCTGAATGCTCCCTGAAACACATTTTTAATTTTTTATTATATGTTTTAGCTTCTGATTCTGATTTTGAATAATAAATAGAGTCTTTATAATAACTCCATGTGTCTTTTAAATATTTCTTGGATTTATTCTTATATATAAATTTCTTGAATAACTATTTATCATACTTTTTATTTTATTGTAATTAGGGGTAGTATGGCTTGTTGTGTCCAATATTTTTTCACTCATAGCATCTTACTTTTTTATAATTTTTACCATGATTCTAGTACTTGTTGAATAGTCTTATAAAACCTTTTATTTTATTATAGATTTTTCTAAACATATAAGAAAATTCTGTAAGTTCGTTATCTGATCCAAAATTTCTTGGGGAATCTTCTTCTTAGTGTGATTCATAGATCTTTATACCCTTTTTCTTTTTTACATCTTTAGTAGTAAAAAACTTTAAAGAATAATGTTATTCTATATCCATTTTATATTCTCTAGCTTCAAATTCTATTTCTTCCTTATACATCATTAGGCTTCCAATAAGATATTTTATTTTAAAATTCTTGACCTATGTAGATTTTATAATGGTAGTTGATATTCTACTCTACTATGATGGTAAAACTATTAAAGCTTCCAATGCTCTCTCAAGATCTATAATTGGTGTTCCTAGAGCAATAGCACTATTCAAAATATCATCAATTCTTCCATTAAACTAAGTAATGATTTCCCCTTCATCCATTTTTAATGATTTGAGCTTATGTTTGGCAATTTCATATTAAAGGGTATTCACATTTTTTGTACCTTCATAATAAAATGTTATAATGGTCCACATCTCATGATTTTTTTTTTGAAATTAAGAAACATAATTAAATTCATCTAGACCTAGTCCACTTATTATAACATTAATATCTTTTTAATTTTGGTTAAATATTGCATCAATATTATCATACCGTGATTCTAGTTGTATTTTTTAAATTTCATAAGGCTTCACTACTTTAACATAAATCTTTAATCAAATACTATTCAAATATATGGTTATTCATGCCTTCCAGCAACCATAATTTTTACCATTAAAATAAGTATTTCCGACCATTGACATACCATCTTTATTATTAGTCATAGAACCCATTTGAAAGAAGATCTTTGTACTTAAACCTTCAATAGCTATGAACTTGAGATTCTCAAGCTCGGATACCAATTGTTTTCCTTGAGAATTGATAACTCAAAACTCAAGTGGGGGTGAATTGAGTTCCTAAAAATTTATTAACTTTTAAAAAACCACCCAGTTCAAGGTATAAAAGGTCTAGTATTTTCCTTAATAAAGTAAAAAATTATAAATATAACATCTTAAAGGAAAGAGTTTGAACACAGGATATTTATAATGGTTTTGGGAATAGAAATCCCTTATTCTATTCCACCAACACTCTACTCCATAAGTTTGGTGATTTTCACAATGACGACCCTTTTTCTAAGGTCTCCCAACTGAGTGAAAGAAATTATTACTTGTTACAAAGTTCTAAGAGCTTTTAAATAAGATCATCCGTTACAAGGAATAACCACAACCTTAACACACTCTATTATAAAGAGTGTAAATGAAATAGATATGACTCGAATTTAAGGATTCGTTGTAGCACACAATTGTATGAAGAAACTAATAGAAAATAAAGTCATGTCTATAGATGATAATGATCTTCAAAGAACATCTCTAGAGGTTCTTTGATTTTAAAAGATAAACATTTAATCACAACATGAAATCATTAAGTATATTATTTATCTTATACATGTGATAATCCTTTGAGTTATCATTATGTTCATATATAAGTGTGTATCACTATCTTTATGTAGAGACTAACTTTCCTTTTTAGATCAACTATTTTGAGCATAATATCACTAGATAATCACAATGGTTAAATGAATAATCCTTTGAAAAGTTGATAAGATAGGTTCTTAATGGCATGTGCCCTTCCTTTTTTAAATATAGAATAATCTTCTCGGGCAATGATGTCATAAATATTTTTTCGGATCTCTCTATTCTTAAGAAAATGATACTTTTTCCAAATCAATATTTCCTTATTTACACAACTCCTTTTTTTATATGATTAACAGAACGAAATGATTTTTTGAGATATTACACCAATGTTACAAGTATAATCATGATAGACTATGGGATAGATTGATATTTATAAGATAAGTTCCTGATAGTACTATTCTTGTAAGATAAATTTGTCAATAACTTCATATGATAAAATACTTTATATATTTTTCTATGTAGGATAATTGGTATCCATAGTTTATATAGGATAAATTCTTTCAAAAGATGATTGTTCACATATTTGAGAGTAATAAAGTCTACTAATGACTATATAATAATTTTTTTAAAAATTTCATCCTCGTAAGATAAATTATTTTTCTTACTAATCTTTCTAGTGCTTAACATATGGTATAAAATTTCTTTCCTTCATAAGATAATATATTTTTTAGACTTTCTAAACTAATCTTCTATAGATTATAAACTAGAGAAAATATTAGTGACTTTGGTAAAGATATAGAAACCTCTTCGTATAATGATTATGTTACATGTAAGATAAATTTCTAGCATAATATAAATTTCTAGTGTAAGGTAAATTCCTTTGATATTTATCCAAAAATTAGGTCATGACTTATAAATAGAGTTAGAGATAAAACTAAAACACATAATATAAAATAATTAGAATATTAGTAGGTATTTTTTGAATTATCAAAACACATAAAAACTATGATATATTGGAACAACATAAGTTTGTGTAACATATTAAAGTTAAATTATAAGTAAATTTTTAGGTTAATTTGGGTATACAAGGGGTATTTTATAGATGAGAAGTGGATACATTTATCTAAATACAAATTTATTAATAAAATGGAATTAAAGTTTAATTAAAAGTGCATATCAATTTTAAAATTAGTGAAGATAACATAATTGGGGTTTCATAAATCCCTCACTCACACATATAAATATATTTTTTCAATATTTTATGACCTTACCCCTTAATTTTACCCTTTTACCTCATTTTAACCTTTACTATGGTGACTAAATCTTAGTAACTTTTTTTATTACAAAAAATAAAATTAAACTTGTTACCTAATTTAAATATTCTAATTACAACTATAAAATATATTTTATTTTATTTTATTCTATTTTATTCTATTTTTATCTATTTTATTTTATTTTATTTTATTTTATTTTATTTTATTTTATTTCTAAAGGAGATAAAAAATAATATTAAATTATTTAATGTATAACGCATAAAAAATATTTTTATAAAAATATATTTTTAATAAAATAAATTAATTAATTATTGTTCATTACAAATAATAATCATTAAATGAATTATAATTTATTTGATTTTATATATACCAAAAATGTCATTAACACTATTCTTCAATAGGGGTTAATTTATTTATTAATGAAAAGTTACCCAAAATGAAGAAAAAGGATTCGTTAAAAATTCCATTCTAATATTAAATTAATTTAATCACGTCCCATTATATATATTTTAACCACAAAATTTTATCAATCCATAAGTATTAGAATATTTCTTTTAACACATAAAAAAATTCTTTAAAAATAATGTATAACAAATAAAAATACCTATTTTTATAGTAAAATGTTCTTATCTTTTAATTTTATCAAGGATTATTTATTATATTATTTTTAATTTGTTATCAACAGTTACATAACTTCAATGTACTTATTGGATACAATTATATCCAAAGATTATATATCTAGTGGTTATATATATCCAATGGTTGTATATATCCAATGGTTATATGTCCAATAACCATATTCTCAATATTTAAATATATAATGGTCATATCACATTATTATATATAGACTTGCATACATCTATAAAATCATTCATCCAATTCCATTAATTAATTATAAAAATATATTTTAAAATTATAATGTTTTCTCTTATTTATATAATTATAATCAAAGGTATGAACTTTAATGAAAACCATGAGTTCAAGGATTTCATATTCATGGTCTTTTTATTTACATGTTGTATTATTCCTATGGTATTCCTCTTAATAATGTTTTATATTAAATTAACATAATGTATTAATGTTTATATTTCATTGTAATATTTTATTTAAATAAAATATATCATGTTTTTTTGTTCATTTATGAGTGTATTACATGATATTGAATATGCATGACTTATTTAAAGGGAAATATGCTCTAAAATCAAGGAGTGATATATTATACCACCCTTAAATTAATTTCTCCCTAAATTTTTTTTTACTCTGATGAAAAAAATGAGGGTACTTATTCCTCGTTACATTCTTAGGTTCTTACATTGCTTCCTCAAACTTTCAATTCCTCTAGATAAATTTACCTAGGTGAGAGGTCAGGTTTTGTAATAATTTATCTCTATCATCCAAGATTTCTATCAATTGTTCCTCATAAGTGATATCATTCTATAGATGTAAAAACTCTGAGTTCAATATATGTAATGTATCAGGTATATACTTCCTCAAAATTGATGTATGGAATACATCATGTACTTAATAGAGGTTTGGTGGAAGTGTGATAAGCTATCATCCCCACATGGTCGAGGATTTTGAAAGGGAAAATATATATAGGGATCAAATTTCCCTTCTTCCTAAATCTCATAACCTTATTCCATGGTGATATTTGAAGGAATGCCTTATCTCTAACATAAAACTCCAAATATCATCAATGATTATCAGTATAGATATTTTTTCAACATTGTGTAGTTTTAATGTTCCACTAAATGGTTTGAATATTCTATAACATTTCTTGAGAAAGATAACGTACCAATAGATTAGTCTCTCTAACTTCATCCCTACTTGTTGAAACACTACATGTCTTCCTATAAAGAGCCTCATTTACTTCCATATAAATTATTCAATGGAAGTTTTCATCATATTATAAATCTAATAGGGGAAGGTGTTTATCCTAGCCTCTTTTGAAATCCATTAAATAGGATCTCAGCATATTTTTTAGAGTTTGAATCGTCCTTTTAGGTGTACCTTAAATCTAAGGATGATAAATACTCATAAATATAAAATCTATATCCAATTATTGTTGAATAATTATTGATAACTTTTTTGTAAACCTTGTATCTCGATAAGATACAATTGAGAGTGGTACTCTGTGCACTTTAACCACCTCTATTAGGTTTATCTTATAAAGTTGATCAAGTGAGTTATGTGCTCAAATGGAAATAAAATATACTGAATTCAAAAGGTAAACAACTACATCCTAAATAGTTGTATAGCCTTTATAAGTCTTGTGATGACCTACAACAAAATTCATGGTGATGTTATCCCATTTTTATATAGGTATGGGTAATAGTTGCATCATCTCTTTAGACTTCTATCATTATACCTTAAATTACTAGAATTATAAGAATCAAGATATATATTTTGAAATATTCTTCATCATGATTTCTTATAAGAAATGATTCTTTTAATCTCTTTACATATTTATGCTTCTGGGATGGATAAGGAATGATAATATGTGTGCATCTTATATCATCCCCTTCTTCAATTATGGTATTTAATAGACATATATTCATTTCTTGAATCTAATAATTCCATCATTTTCAAGGTTAAACTCTAGAATATTTATTACCTTTTAATATATCTTTATATCTTACTTATAAGCCTCATTGATCTTCACATAGATGGATGGTTTCACATTCTTTTAGGAAAGATAGGATTTATCAACTTCCCTTATGATTTCAAGGTTCATCCTTTGTAAATCCATGAGTATTGGGTTTCATTAAATCCTCATAATGGGTATGGTAGAATGATCCATTATAATTAGAGAACCAGTCACTTTATTTCTATTCTTGGGGTGGTAATGTATTGTGCAGTCATAACCATATCCATTAGAGCATGTTCAACTCCTTCTATTTGAATATATACTTTAAGCTCTTTTGATCATATATATATAACACATTTCACCATATAGATAATTATTCAATATCTTTAATGAAAATATTACTGGTAGTAGATCCAAATCATGTGTCATGAAATTTTTCACACGAATATTTAATTGACGAGATGAATATACAACCACCATGTAATTTTTCATGAGAACACATTTCAATACCTTCTTTGATACATCACTGTATATCAAAAACCCTTATTCACTATAGGGTATTGTGGGTACAAGTTCACTGGACAACCTTCAATTCATATTCTTAAAATTTCTTCACATTCATTTATTCAAGGGAACTTTACTCTCTTATGAGTTAACTTTGTTGGTAGATTTTACCGTTGTGATAAATTTCTCACAAAGTATCAATAGTATCCATCCAATCCAATCAAAATATGGATCCTAATTATAATTGTTGGTCATGAACATTCTTTAATTCCTCTATCCTTTAAAGATCCATATATATACCCTCTCCTGTGACTACGGACCCAAGAATGAAACCTTTTGTATCCAGAATTCACACATGCTAAATTTATCATAAAACTTCTACATTGTTGACGTATTCTAAACAATCCTCAAATGATATTCAATATATTCATTTCTCATGGAATATATGAGAATATAGTCTATAAATACTACCACAAATTGATCAAGGTAATATCTAAAGACTCTATTCATTATATCTCTAAAGAGATTAGGGGAATTTGTAAGTTTTCATGGAATAACAATGAATTCATAGTTTCTATATCTTATAAGGAAGTTTGTTTTGGATATATCCTCACTTTTTACCCTAAATTGATGATATATGGATTGAAGGAAAATATTTTATAAGTATTGAGATCCTTATAATTGATCAAAAAAATTATCAATACAGGGAATTGGATAATTATTCTTTATCATGGTTTTTTTAAGTTCATGATAATCAATGAAAAGATGCATTGATCCATCTTTATTATTAAAAAAGAGCAATTGTGAAGTAATTAGGTATATAAAACTGTTATCATGGTTTTCCTAATGTTTCTTCTTAAATTTATGAAACTCAATTGGGGATATTCTGTAAGTATTATTTGATATAATCATAGAACAAGGTATGCGTTATATGGAAAAATCAACCTCCCAATCTGAGGGAAGACCATGAAACACTTCTGGAAATAAATCAACATATTCCTAAATAATATAAGTATCTACAATATAGGGTTTCCTCTAACCATTTGAGTTATATATCCATCATTACTAGGAAAAAATACCCATGAAAGTGAACTAACTTCTATAGGGATTTCATAGTTATTATTTCTTTGATAAAAAATCAGAAGTTGATTTTAAATATGAAATGTGATTTCCCAATACTAAAAATTCATATGGTCTCTATATAGAGAGAGAATATCCATGCCCAAAATTATATCAAGTTAATCTCGAGGAATAGTAACAATATTTTTTAAAATTGAATTCCCCCAAACTTAAGTCAGAGAATAGTTTTAGACTTCAGATGAAATCATTACAAAATTTTGATTTTTCACCAATAATTCAATACTAGCAATTGTGGTGGTGATTTTATGATCTTATAAATCCTTCTAAACATGAAGGAGTGTGTAGAACCAAAATAAAATAATACATATTTAGTTATTGAGTGTAAAATGAGTATAAAATTCTCTGCATCATTTTCATAACCCAATTCTATTGTTGTGATCACATAGGGTTTCCCTTTCTCCCTTAGATTAGTAGGTTATTGATTTTGATTTTCATTATAAAAAAAATTATTGGTGTACTATTTTTCAAAATTTCTATATCCTTACAATTTAATCATAGGATTGTGTTTGGATCATTATATTGAACATTATTTTTATCTATTTAATTTGTTATACTCATCATATCTATCCAAAATTTATGTGCCTGATGTATTTCTGTTATACACTTAAATAATTTACTTATCCCTTTTATGGTAATTTACTCCATGTTTATTTTCACATTTTTGAAATATAAAAATATTAATTTTCATTTCTATAAGGTTTTCATCATTTTGGTTTCCTCAAAACTCAATTTTTCTATTATTTTTCCTAAAAGCATGAAAATAATGTGGGTATCCATTTACTATTTCCACCATGAGATCACATATAACAATTTATTATATGATATGAAAAATCCTTATATATAATTTCTTTCAGATACTTGGTTTCAATCCACTAAAGAAATGATATATTTTTCTTTTAATGGGGATTATAAAACCAGAATAATACCTTGAAAGTCTTGTAAAATTTTCTCTATTGGTACCAATGGATTCATCCTCCTTTTATTTCAGCTCTAGGAATACCCTCTCCATTTTAATACAATTATTTCAGGGAAAATATTTATTGAAAAATATTTTCTTAAAGTCATCCAATTCCATGGATTTTATTTCTCCCTCTTGCCTTGTGTTTTTAATGATAATCAAGCATTGATCAGCTTCACATTCTAAATGATAAATGACAAAAATAATCTTTTCAAGATCCAGGCACTAGAGAATGAAAAATATATTTTTTATTGTCTTTATTCATTGATAAAAAATTATTGGATCATAAGAACCACAAAAGGAGGGTAGATGTCGTTGCATGAATAACAAGATGAAGATTTGTTTATTCCTTTCAGAATTTATTATTTTGGCATGATCAGTGTTATTATTAATACCTTGAGAAAGATGGGTGAGAATTATATGATATTTTTCACTATATATCCCATTTAATTTGGTTTCTCATTAAGAAATTCATTTCATTTCCCATCACACTTATTATTATCTCTATTTCCACTATTTCAAACCATTGAATAAAACCAAAATTATAAGTGTGAGTATCAAGAAATAATTAGAGTGAGAAATCATATGATAAGGAAAATTAATCAAAATATATCCTAAATTATAAAACCTTTATTTAAACTTATGACATTTTAGTTTTAAACTACATCACTTTTGGTTCTATATAGGGTTTTTAGGTTTTATCCTCTTACTATTCATAACTTAATCCTAAAAAATAACTAAAACACACTCTGATACCAAAAAATACAACCCAAACATAACATATATATTACAAAATTTAATATGAATACTTATTACATATAAAAATAAATCACACCATAGAATTTATAGGTTTAGTATATTTTGAGACCAGATACATAACCAACTTATTTTACAACCATTATTCGAATCTCCCAAAAATATCATTCATAAATGATACCCTTATAGACATATCATACATGATTATATTATTTATAACCTAGGTAATAAAAACTAAGAAAGAGAGAGCGTAAATTCCAAGTAAGGTTAAATATAATAGATTAAAATAGAAGATCGTATGAGGTTATAAGGTAAGAATATGGGTATGAGAAAATAATAATGGTATATTGGAAAAACAAT
The DNA here is from genome assembly GCA_963277665.1 of Viscum album. Lineage (NCBI taxonomy): Eukaryota > Viridiplantae > Streptophyta > Magnoliopsida > Santalales > Viscaceae > Viscum > Viscum album. The sequence continues at coordinate 1,469,674,786 of OY728131.1, read as the reverse complement.
AACGAATCATACCCAATAAAACATAGGTCATAAACCATGATTCATGGCATAAGTTTTTTAATACAACATAATAAATGAATCATATGGGTGTAAAAGCCTAAGTCAAAAACCAAGAGACCTAAAAACATAACATAGGTATAATAATTTGGTACATAAATAGGCATAGAAAATTATTTCTTATGTCAATGCTCACTAAAATTACTGTCATCACATAGTGGATAAAGTCCCATAGTGGATTGGGTTCACTCACCATTCTTTTAAACATAGTGGAAAGATTCTCATAGTGGATTTGGTTCACTCCCCACTAACTTATATGTCATATCATGAGATATGAAGCTCTACCTAATGAATTACAGGGATATATAATTATAGTACCACCTATCACATAATGAAAAAAATAAATATATTTTCCACATGAACATAAAAAAAACATTTATAATTCTATCATAGATTAATTAGTCCAAGGGAAAGAAATGAGTTTCATGAAAAATTTCACAATGCATGATAATAATCCATATATATTAATAAATTTGATGGTATCATGGGAGAATATCCTTGGTGAGTCATAATAAAAATTAAAGCATATTTATATATATTAAAAACACTTTTATAATATCATTAGAAAAATTATTTGAAAAATTAGAAGAAATATCAGTTACTTTGGATAACATTTAATTTAAAATAAACTATTTAATAAAAAAAGGAATAAAAATTACTTTGGAAACACATTAAAATTTATAGTTTAATATTCATAAATAAAAACCCAAAATATGGTGTGAATAGTAAACCATATAGAATATATGAAAAATAAATATTCTTTACACACTTTTGTAAATAGAGTCAAAGTTAATAAAAAATAACCAATGTGGAAAACATTTAAGAAGGGTCCTTTAAAATTTTTGTGAAGAAAGTAAAATATAATATTAAATTATCTTAGTAAATCATTTTATTATAGTGAATAATATTCAAAAAATTAAAAAAAAATTGTACACAGAGGAGAAATATTCACAACTGAAAAGAGAGATAAGGTTGGTTCCACTTACAAGTATTATTTTAGTTAATTTGTGAAAAAAAGGAAAGTGAAATTATAGGAATAAATGTAAACCCTATATATATATATAGGATAATAAAATAAATGGGGTTTTATATAAAAATAAAAAAAAATCCCCTAATGTAAATTTAGTATAAACAACCTCAATTTTAAAGTGAGATTAGAAAATAAACCCTAACCTCGTACTTCTAATTGGTTATACATGTTTTATCTCACTATATAAAAAATTTAAGTTCATTTTTAATATTAATAGTAATATTATTCATGTTTATTTTACTTAATATTATTCATTTATACTTACTTGTTACCCATATATTAAATATTTGTAGTTGAAATTAATATTCAGGTGGTAGTTGTTCTAGTTTTCCATACATGATTTGGTTTGGAGGTTCCAGTTATTAAACCCTTTTCTTAGGTTCAACACTTCCATAATTTTCAATATGATCTATTATATGTTTATGATATATTTCAAGAGTCCCATTATCATTTTATGGAACTTATGGTAATGGTTTGCATGATTAAAAATATCCTTTTTTGTGAATTTAGATTCAATAAAAAGAATTGATTTTATTAATTAATATACCTATATATATTACAATAAAATTATTATAAAAACATAATATATTCAAAATTATTAAATATTATTACCATTATTTATGTTTTATTATCAATTCATGATCTAAACAGTATAGAATCATTCATATAGGTGGTAAAACTGAACAAAATAACAACATGTCATAACAATTGAATGAGTAAGAACATGATATTTCATAGTAATAATATCACTTTTATAGAAGATAATGGATTTCAAAAACATGTTATTAAATTGATAAATTATATTCAATAAGAGTTTTATGAATAATATATGGAAAAATTCTTAAGGATAAGATAACACTAACGTTGAAGAATTGAATTTCTTCATAGATACCCTCTTTAAAATGAGGGGTTTGGGATTTCTTCCTATTACCAGGGGTTCCCAAATGTGAGATATTGTTTGGAGGGATGGAATTTTTTAAAGGATTAAAGATAAATATAATGAAATTTTTTAGATTTATGTGGGTATAGGAGGGGTCCTCTTATAGATTTGAAGGTGTGGCATTTGTGTAAATAATCATTTCTTAATATAAAAGGAATGTGATATTCAAGGAAATTTTATCCAAAATTGACAATTAGTGATGATAATATAATGGAATGTCAATAAATATCTCACCCACACATTTAGAGATAATTTGTTATGATATTTAATGGCCTTATCCCATTACCTCAGTTTAGTAGCTTATTTTTTCTGCCAAAAAAATAAAATTGAACATATTAAATAATTTGAATATGTTGATTCAAATTATGAAATGCATTTAATTTTATTTAATTTTTAAATGTGATAAAAATTAATTTTTAATTAATAAATGTATGAAAAATAAAATAATTATTAGAAAAATATATTTTTAAGCCCAAAAATAGATTTATTCTTATTAATTACCAAATAATAGTCATTAGATGAATAATAATTTATTTTATTATATATATGCACACAATAAATTTTATTAAAATTATTATTCATTTGGGAACAAAGATACCCAAAATAATGAAAACCAATACTTTAAATTTTATCCCTTTTAAACTTAAATGAATTTAATCACATCGCATTATTTATCTTCTAATACATAGATTTTATCAATCCATCAGTATTATAAAATTTCTTTAAAACTAATATATGAAGAATAAAAATGTATATGTTATAGTAAAATGATATTATCTTTTTATTTCATTCTATAATCATTTATTATATTATTTTTAATTTATTACCTACAATTACAAAAACTTCAATGCACCAATTGGATACAAGTATATCCAATGACCATATATCTCATGGATATATATATATATAAAGGCTATATGTCCAATGGTCATATGTCTAATGATCATATATATAATGGTTATATTACATTCCTATATAGATCCTTACATACATCTCTATAATCATTCATCATATTCTTTTTCTTCATTCTCAAAATATATATTCTATTTATAATGTTTTTCCTTTTTTAAAAGTTATAATGAGATGTATGATCTTCAACTCAAACCATGAGGGAAATTATTTCTTATTCGTGGTATTTTTATTTACTTGTATATTTATTCCACTTATAGTCTTCTCAGTGAAGTTTCATATTACATTATCTTGATATATAAATTCTTATCATGAATTGTAATATTTTATCTCAATAAAGTATATCATGGTTTGTTTATTTTAGTGAATCATGCATTAAAAGATATCAAAATATATTGTTAATATAAAGGGTACTACACATTGAGACTGTGGGGTGTGACAAAAATGTTATTAAATTTTTTTTAAACATAAAAAAACACAAAAATATATATATAAATATATAAATAGTGAGGGAAGTGATGAAATGTATAACATATGGGGATATCTAGGTCAATATCTTAAGGATTAAATTTTTTAGAATTTTTAGATGGGTGTGTTTTGATTTTTTTTTTAAATTATGAGAATAGTTTTAGTTTAAAAAACCATGTAGGAAGAAAAGTTTTACTTAACCAAAATATATTGAATAGAGAGTCAAAAGAAAATCTTGAAGTGGTTTTCACACACACGTATAGGGAATTAGTGTCAGAGGATACTCATTAATTATTTCAATATGATTAGTATCATAAATCACAATATATTTTATTTTGAAAAAATTTACAGGACAATTACTTCTAATTATTTTTAATATTAACTCCTTAGTTTGGTACATTCTTTGATTATATTGCTATCATGGATTGAAAAATATTAACATGCATATCTTATCATCATCGTTTGGAATAAATGAAATATGATTTTTTTGGGGTGAAAAGGTTTAGGTGTAGGGGTGTGATCCTGAAGTGACTTATCAAATATTTTCAACCTTACACATGTGTTTACAATGATTAGTGGTTTTATTATACCATCATTTTTTCCTTTTTCTTTCCAACAACATTTTTAAATTATTTTATCAAAAACATACTCAAAATAATGAAATTGGATTAGGACCCAAATGGAAATCATGTGTGTATTTTTATGATAACATCACCTATACTAATCAAATATTTTAAATTACTTTTTTCAGGATTCATATTCAACTGTACCAAAGGTTGTATCCATCCACAAGAGGCCTAATGGAGGCCTATAAAGTGGAGAAATTCTATGAGTGGTATATTGGTTCTACCTTTTATAATGGGATCATGAAATGGGATATAGAACTCCAATTGAGGTAATTCAAGTTTAATTGTAAATATTACTCAAAGACACACAACTCTATAAATTTTCAAGTCAAAATTATATGGATAATTTAGTCATCTTGATAGATCGATTGTGTGGAAAAATATATTATTAATGACTCAACTATACCCATATACTTTTAAATTTTTTAGATTAAACTTTAAAATATATTATTAAAATCATTAGATACCTCATTTATATATTTTACCCATATAATGGTAAGGTTGAGTTTATATTGAAAATTTATTTTTTTAATTCTACTCTAATTTTCCCCAATGTTCTTTAACACCGATTAGTGATCAATCTATGGAGTGTTCTTTGATGTTATCTCGAGTACTTTTATGTACCCTTCAGGAAACTTATTGAAATTTAATTATTTTTGTATTTAAGACTTAATTTTTTAACTTTTTCTTCTATATTGGTCACCAGTATTCCCACATATGAATCAAATTAATGTGAATCCTCATGCTTTCATGTATAATTAAGATTATATGATTATTTGAGGATGTTGTAATCTTCTCCCACTCATTATTTTTCATGTGTGATCTTGTGAATTGTGTTAGTTAGTGAAATATAGAAGCTGGAACCCATGAATATGTATTTTTTATTCTTGAGATAAATATAATTTTAGACATAAATATATCCATTATATCACATAGTTTATGTTATGCCTTAATGAGTTAAAATCTTACATCAACATAATTTCTTTGATTTTTGAGTGGTTGTTGACAATCAATATCATGTTATTGATCAAATAATAGGTGTTAACATAGTAGGAACTCATATAAAATTCTAGTTTTAAGTGGTATAAATCAATAAATCAATGATCTATCTCACATCCTTTGAGAGTGATGATGGTTTATCATCAAGTAACACTTACCTGGGGTTGATCATAATTTATCCAATATTTTTTTCATGAAATTAGTTTTAATTTTTGTTTAAAGATTATAAAAACACCCATATTATTCCTCATTTTCTAAATTTAATTAATCATAATCAATATTAATTTATTGAAACATTTTTCCTTAGTAAATAACCTAGGGAGTACTATACTACAAAAACTAGTAAACTTAAATTCAATTTTGATGTTTTTAATGATGTGATCAAGTGTCCAACCATTTCAAAACCACTAAAATAGAACATTGAGTTGGAATTGAGTCTAAATAATAATAAACATAGGTACTAATTATATTATTACATATAATCCAACCCATTATCATTACCAAACAATGGATTGGACTAGCATGAAATCTCATAACCAAGACAAAACATGGATACACATAGGATCTTATCCCAGAATCAAAACAATGAATGTATGGGAATATTGTCCTATCCTACATCCATGTTCAAAAATATATTTTTATAGAATATAATCCCCTTTACCATGTCCATGAATGAATTGAAATATCATATAATATCACAACACATAAAACACTCAATTAGTCCTCACATAAAATCCTTTTTCCCCATTCTCAATTTTATGGTAGAACTTACTCAAAACCTTTTCCATTAATGTTTGAATAAACTCTCACCCTTATAATTAGTAAAAAATATGAACAAATACTAACCATATGAAAATCCCACCATTAGGATAACCTTATGATATCCTCCCATATTAAGATCTATCTATCATCAAGGGACACTCAAAGGCACGAAACATGGTCCACTAACCCGAAAACTGCACATAGACACCCCTCATTAGTTCCAATTTCAAGGTTATATAACAGTTTTCATTATAAACAAGGTCACCAGAAATCACATGGTCAAACCAACCCATCTGATTAACCTATCATAGTATTAATTACCTTACTCATCTCTGAATACATAAGGACAACATTTTAGTTCTATTATAAAACATACACACTCACCAAGTAAAACCTGTACATTTTATAGCATAGATAATTTATATAAAACAAATTAGAAACTTAAATACTGGTAAGCTTATAGTCTTCAAATACTTCCCATAAAATATCATAGATTGATTCATATTTAATCAATATAAATTTTTAAAGTTGATGAAAACCCATAATTTAGATATTTATAATGAAACACCAAGATATACTGAAAAAAAATTACATTGGTGTTTATATGGTATTATATATACCAATAGGAGATCAATATAAGTGATGAAACTTAATTCTTTAAGGATTTGAAGGAGTTAGAGAATAATAAAGGAAGAGATAAATGTGGGACATAATATGTTAATCTTATATCATGGTGGGAGGAGGAATGAGTTATTTAAAATAAAATTTGGGATAAAATTACTAAAACATCACCCCCTAAAAATGGGGGTTTAGGGTTCCCATATGAACTTTTGTGGACCATCATTGTACTTCTGGTGGGCTACAGGACAGTCGATGGTCAAAGAAGTGGCCCCTACCTAGGCCATATAATGTTAGGTGGCCTCCCGCTAGGCTTCGGGTAGAATTATTCTTTTATAGGAGGATTCCACCAACCAAGCCTTGTTTTTATTTTTTAATATCAATCCTCTAAAACTAACTCATACATTCAAATGAGGTAAAAATATGTGTACAGATAACTTCTGGTGGGATTATACAACTTAAGAAGAATTTTATCCACCCCCCCCCCATTCTTCTTTTTTTTCGATCCAATCCTCCATAACTCACTTATGTAATCAAAATGGATTAAAATACACATTAATTGACAAAAAAATAAAATTAATCCTCTTTATATATTTTTGTTAAAATACTAATGAAAATATCAATATATGCCTATTTGAGGGAAATGAATAATTTTTTGCACATACCTTGGATAGTGATGTTGAGCTCTTAATAAAACTTATATATGGAGTATTTCCAATTTTAAGTATACCCCTAACTATTTTTCATTGATGAGAGAAAATTAAATTTTTTTAGGCTGAACTTTTTTAAGGGGTAATAATGTAACACATCATGCATATATCAGTATGAATGATATTTTTATAACATTCATATATTTAGTAATAGAATAAATTTTTTTCATGAAAAATGAATATAAAATAAAGAATATTTAATTTTATTAAATTATACTATTATAAAATAACATGAATTAACTATTATTATTTTAAGATTCATATATGGAACATAATTATGAAAATTAAAAAGGGGATAATAAACACAAGTGAATAAAAATACTATAGGTTAAAAATATTCTTAATCATTGTCTCCCATGAGCATCATATCACCGTGTATAACTATATAAAAACATAAAGTATTATAAATTTTATAGAAATTTTGTGGAAGAAATGATAGAATAAAATGAATTATTTTTAGACAAGTATATATGGTTCTATATAGGAATGTAAACAATATAGTGTGTCTTGTATATTTCCATCAGATATATAATCATTTATTAAACATATAGCCAATGATTATATTATAATTAGTTATAACTTAAACATAACCCTTATGTAGAAGTATCTAATGTATTAAAAATAATATATTTAATATTTATAATATATAATTATAATTTATTAAATAATTAGGTAATAAATAAAATATGACCAATCATTAAAAAATGAAACAGTTTTTATTCTAAAAAATATATTTTTATAGGTATTATGTATTTTAATTTTAATTTTATATTCATCGTATTTAGAGTTTAAATTCTAAAAAATAGATTCCAAATCTAGAATCTTGATGTAAAACTTATGATAGTTTCAATATCATTTTTGTGTACAAAAATAAGAGATCATGGTGAATAGTAAAAATACAACCAATCATAAAACATTAAAAATTATGAAACATTATCATAAACTTTTTTAGATGATAAATTCATAAAAAATCCCTTTCTTCCATTTATAAGATACTTTTTTCTTAAAATTATGTTACTTGATCATTAAATAATGTAATGACCTATGTCATTATGGGGTGTGAATTTCATATGAAAATTGATTTTTTTGGCTCCTATGTAGGGTTAATTTTGAGATATTGTATTTGGATTAAAAATATTAGAGTTAAAACATCTAAAGGAAAAAATTTTATGCGGATAAAGGACTGGTTGGTGGTATAGTCACTCAAGTGAGTGTTGAGTCATGGTCAAGTAGAGTCAAGGTCAAGTAGCCATGTTGAAATTATGCAGTTGTAGAAAGTTGTGTCGTGATGCTTTGGTCACAACACAATATCATGTTGTAAGGGTGTGTCATAGCTTGGAAATGTGGGTGCTTCATCATAAATCACAATGGACTTACAGATGATTCTGTTGTAGTGGGTATCATGTTGCGCCCCATGGGGTGTCATGTTATAAAGGTGTTGGTCAAGGTTGGGTCCCCTGCCTTTGAGTAATCACACCATAACCAAGTATTTCTACACTATAATAGAGAAAGGATGAGGGATAGAAACTCTAATTTTGTGGTCATTCCAGAAACCCCTAGTCACATCATGAAGATGTCTAGGTAGGGGGTATTTCCCTCCTTCCTAATAAGGCATCACGTTGTAACCCTCCTGGTCATATTGCAACCAATCCTGGGGTATTTCATAAGTGTGATCAGTTACGTATTTGTGTTTCTTGGGTATTTGGGTTTTTAGGGATAAGGGGTTTTAGGGGGATTCTTAAATGAATTGATTACCCTTCCATAACTCTTTTGATTCCCCTTATAAAAGGGGATTTTATTATTCAATTCTACGTTTTTTTGAGGTAAATTCATCCTCCATTGACCTTTGTTTTTTGTTTCTTTTATCATCTATTTTTTTTATGAAAATAGGATGATTCCATCAAAGCATGGTGGAATCATGTTAGGAATATGGGGGTTCTTAGAATGGATATAGAATGTTCCATGAGGATAGTATCACATCGTTCCTCATAATTTCATTAAAGGGGTATTTCCCTTTGATTTTTTCTAGGGTTATTAGAGAAATTGGATTAAATTGATCATTTAATCGTGAAATTTAATTATGGATTTTTTCATAGATTAGTTCTAGGTGTGTTTCAAGGGTATAACTCACCTTTTATCTCAAGGTTTGAGTAAAAGGATGATTTTTAGTGAGTTTTTTTGAATTATTTCTATTTTTTTTAATTATATAATTATTTTTGATTGATTATAAATAAGAAATGTGGATATTGTGGATTAATATTAAGGCTTTTGATTAATGGTGATGGATATTTGAACATAGATGAGCTTGGGTGAGAGTAGTTGGATTGGGCTTAAAAGGAAATGGATCTAGGTATGAGGTTGGTGGTCCCTAGGCATTTCCATATGGTTTATGAATTTTAATTAGATATCATGTGATATATGGTCCTACCACTATGAGTGATTTACTTTTTTATATTCAATAATTCTTTTAATTAAAATAAAATGTATATGGATGGATGTACCTTTATATGTGGTCCTAAAGACCCTTAATCGTTGGATTAGTTCCTTGATCATCGATGGTTGGTGCCTTGATTATAAAAGTGTGTAGTGAGATACCTAGACCTATATGGGTAAAAATTGAATAAGTTAAGTGATTATAGTGGACCTGGATAGGTTTCCCTTAGTTCTCTGGAGTAGGGATGAGTAAAAAAGTTGGAATTATTGGCATGAATATGCCCTAATGGGACTATGATATAACTTAATTATTTGGTCTGGTTGATTAGAGAGCGGGGAAACTGTTCCTCCCCAACTAGCTTGTGAGTGCCCAGGTGGGTAGACCCTGAGTAGTTTTATGAAAGGTTGGGTGCATGAGGACTAACCTAGGATAACCTTGGTAAGATATATGGGTGTTGTTCCATCTCTCTATAGTGGTGTTAGTATGTTTTTTCCTCTGAGTCCATTGAGGTTGTGATACATTTATGATTATATTAAGAGAATTTATGCCCTCTAATTGATAGGATTGGCCTAAGAGTTGAGTTTCAGATAGAGGGTCCCAATTAGGGTGTTCAGAGTGTGAGTTGAACTTGGGGATCTTAGTGGTTTCCCTAACTTATGTTGATTCTATAGAAGGGTGGTGTAGAGGATCTTTCATCATCGATTCTAGGTGGAATCATAGAACTCTAGAATTAATGGTGATGGTATTACTTGTAAAATTGAGAGGCCATACTAGAAGATGTGTGACTGGAATAGTGTATGTGTATCCTTTGAGATTACAGTTATATAATATGTTCATAATTTGAGGAGATCCCAAAGAAATGAATATTTATATGAGATTCCTAGTGATTCCTTAGATATAGTGGTGTACCTGATGATATGAGATGCCTAGTGATTCCTATGATCTAAAAGTTTAGCCTGATGATTACATGGGATTCCTAGGGTGCTTAGGATTTGTGGATAAACTTAGTAATGATTTATGAAATGCCTAGTGATCCCTAAGATATGGTCATTACACTAGATAATGATTGGAGAGATGCCTAGTGATTCCTAGGATCTGTTCATTGTACCTAGTGAAGTTAATAGAGATTCCTAGTGATTCCTAATATCTAGTCATTGTACCTAATGATATTGGGAGAGTTACCTATTGATTCCTAGTATTTGGTCATTATGCATGATGATGTTGAGAAATATACTATTGATTTTTAAGATCTATTTATTGCACCTGATGATGTTGGGACAAATTATAAGTTATTTTTAGGATGTGGTTATGTAACCTGATGATGTTTTGTGAGATTCCAAGAAAAGACTAGGACCTAGAAGTTGTGCTCTATGTTGTATAATATTCCTCATATGTTCTCATTATCTATAATTTTTACTTAATACAATGATATTCCTATAATGATTTCTATTTTTTTGTGTTTACACCTCATATAGTAACACTTATGGTATTCTGGGGTAGGACATGTATTCCATAGATGATTACATGATGTGATCAGAAACACTCCATCATTACATGATGTAGGCATATTCAATACTAAGTGTCACCTTAGAACCAAAGGACCTATTTAGGTGATTTATATACACTTCTTCACCATATTTATTATTCTTCTCAGTATATCATAGGTGCTTACACTACTTACTAATTATGTTTGGGACCCCATTGGCGGTTCCCTATTAAGTTATACATAAACCTTTTTGAGGTATACATTCCACTTGGGTACCTAGGAATACTTCATTGGTCATATATTTAGTCAAGTTAAAGTCCAAGTATGGAATGATCGAGGGAAATAGCTCGGATGGGATTTGAAGATCGGGATGTGATGAGGCTCAAGTATGGTAGAAGACCCACCTATTTTTTTGTTTTTTATTTTTTTATTTTGTCTTTGTGATTGACCTAGTGGGAGATCATTTTATGTATGCTGGTATGATTATGTTTCTATATGATTTTATGATTCTATATTCATTTGATAAAGCATGGTTATTTTTCATTAATTTAGTGTACTCTAATTATTGTGAATTGATTTTTTTGTTACTTCCACTATGTTTACTCTAATATGAGGGTATAGTATCTCAAAGATAACACCATGGAACCACATATCAATTTGTAATCCTATGGAGTATGGTTAGGCGTGCTAGAGGTTGAGAAAAACCCCCAGTATGGGCACCTAATCTGCGGTATTTAATCAAGTTAACATCACAAAGTTGTATTAAAGAATTTTATTTTGTCCTACTATTTTGGGAGATCATAGATGGGTGATCTTGGAATATGTCATAGATTGTGATGTAACTCGGACTGGTGAATTTTGAACACATGTTTAGATCGGATGTCCAAGTTACTTGAGATACAGGATTATTATTCTAGGTTTTCCTTATTATGATTAAGATATTTATTCAAGATGGTATGTGTATTTGATATTGTTATTATGGTTTTATCACTTGGACAATTGGAAAGAGGCATGTATACAAGAATCATATTTATCATATAGTATTGAATGAAATTGAAAATTTTTATTATCAAATAGTCCATTTTGAGGATGACTAGTGTAACACCCCAAGGTTTTATTGTGTGTCTCTTCTTAAATAAAATCATTTTCTTCAATAGCTTGCATTGTATGCAACACCGAGTTTGAGCATACCATGATATACTAAATTAGTTGTTCAAATAATGTTTATGAATAGTATAAACCACTTTATTAATTTTATGTATATTTTATATAATTTTTAAATTCATATTATGTGTTTTCTAGATAATTCTATAAAAACAAATAAAATTTTAAGCATAAAAACACTATTTCTCAAAAGGGTAATTTTACCCCCTTTTAATGGATCACATAATTTAAAACTAAATTTGGGAAATTTTATAATTTTTTTTTAAAATGAAAATTTTTAAATTTAGAATATCAAAATTAGTTTAGGCTGAATTTTTGGTATTTTTCAAAGATGTTTCATTTTTTTATGAATAATGAAAAATATTGCACTATAATTAAAAAACAAAATTTTCATATAAATAATTATAATATTTTTAATTTATTTTAAAGTCTCAATATATCAATAATATATATATTAATATAATGTAGTTTATTGGAATCATCTTTATATTGAAATTAGACATAAAAACTTATTGAACTTTTAAACGTTTCTTTTTACATACCTTCTCGCCACATTTGTAGGATTAGAATTAAATTAAATTTTCCTATTTTGGTGAATTGAATTTAAAGAAATTTACATAAATTTATGTAATTATTATGGATTTTTTGTCTAATAGGAAGAACTTAATTTTTTGTGAATAGTAACTTTAATATTTTTTTTACCATAGTTAAGGGTAAATCGGGTAATTAAGGGTAAAAATAATATTATATGCATTATAAAATTATCATAAAACTTTTCTTAATTTAATTGGATGAGTTTTTTTCAACCCAAATAATAATTGGGTCTATTTTTGGATCACTTGGATCCACTTTGATGAATTTAATGTATTTATGATATTATATTTAAAGAAAATCCAATTTTGTTATACTTTTTTTAACAAATAAAATATTTTTAATATGAAGTAATATAAGTGATATGGCCGACTATAATTATTATTTATGAAGATAAAATATTTATCTTCATCATATAAATTTACTTATAATTTTAGAAAATAAATAATCAAATTTAATTGTGACACAATTATGATGCAGTAATTGATTTATTAAAGGAAGAATCAAATAAATGGTGTTAATAATATTAAAATAAATATAATTTGAAATATTTTATGCCATCCAAAAATTTTATGGTTCAATTTGACATTTTAGGAATTATTTAATGTATTTTTTTAGAATGAATCAAGTTGTTATGGTTTTTTCAAAAAGTCGTGTAATGAATAGTGTCAAAATTTACATAAATGAGATTCTAAAAAAAATATTGAATGATATAAAATTCATAAAAATATAAAATTCTTCCAAATATATTTAATAATGATACATATCTCCTAAATGATTCATTTTTTGTTCATTTGGAATTTTATAGTAACTATATTAACCCTTATGTAATAAAAACACATGTTGTCATGGTAAGAGTTAAAGGAATTAATTTAGTGTTAAAGCCAAAAGATAACTGTAAAAATATATCCTGAACCTATATAAAAAAAAATTATAGATTATTTAGACCCATACTCATGTAATATTTTAAATAATTCACTTTTTATCCATTTGTAACTGAAAATTAATTTATATTAATTTAACATTTTAAGAGTTTCCTAAAGTGTCCCTCCCCTCTCTTATAAAAGGGAACTTATCCTTTTATTTTATTCACACCTCTAAAACCATTTTTATAGGAAAATACCTACCAATTTATCCTCCACACATCCCTGATTTCATCTTAAAATCCATAACTTGGGTAAGAATCCAACCTAAGAAGTCCTTTTGTGCAAATAAATAGAACATACTCAAAGAAGAGGTAATTGTTTTACAAACTCTTTAAAAGTTATTTTAGTCTTATACTTCATATTTCTATGTTTTTTCCATAATAAATTAATAAATATATTATAATATATATTATCTGATGTTATTATGATTATGGTACAACCATATTCCTCCTTTTATCCATCCTATGAAAAATGATGTCACCATACGTGTGTATGTACGACTTACCATCTTCACACTATGGTGTAATTTTTTTTTCATCAATACTATATTAATATGGGTATAATGATGATTATAATGGATATATATAATAAATATGATATGATTTTGATTATGTATAATTAATATACCATCCAATTTCTTACCACTTTACCATTAAGGGAATGATATCATCGCTCGTGCGTAAGTACAACCTACCATTTCCACGACGTGATGAGATTCATTATCCATATTAACCATTCAATATTGATTATAAAAATGTATATGATGAGTGTTAATGAACTTAAATTAATTTTAGATATGAAAAAAATATATCCTATTCATAAGAAATAGAATTTACATGACAAAACAAACATAAGAAAATAAAGCAGTTAACACTCGAAATGATGGTAATAATGAAATATTATTAACAAAATTAAATAAAATCATCATATATGATATCATAAATATGGTTATAGTTCTGGTATAATTTAGTAACATGATTTAACCATTATACAGAAGGTTAACATACCCTTGACTAAAGTAAAGTATAAGGTAAGGGTTTATTTTTGTAATCTCATTTTTATTCAACATTGTTTATACATAAGTATCTACCTGGGCATATTTATCATACTTGTCCATGTTTCTTAAAAAGGTTTTTCAAAATATTCTTAATATTTCTCTATAATTGTTTAAATTAATTTTTACCCATGTTTGAATTTTTTACTAATAATTTTGAAAGGAATATTTCTGTCTTTTTCTAAATGATGTACTTTATGTATTTTTCAATGAAAGGGATGTTTTTTTAACTTATGCGGTGTGAGAAGATTTTTCCACCATCATGGATCCTTAAAGTTTTAAATATTCCCTTACAATATTATAATGTTATTTTCAATAGAAATTTTTTCTTCTAAAATTTTGTGGCTTTTAAATGATTTTAATGTAAAAAGGGGTATTTCTCTCAAGAAATTTTTAATGATTTTATTAGATTATTTTCATCTATTTTGATATCATTTGTTGGATTTTCTGCTTATTTAAGGTTGATTTATTACGATACAATCTAAAATATTTTATTGAAGGGTTTATAATATGTTTGATTGTGGATGTTCTATTTTAATACCATTCATGTTTTATGGTTAATGTATTAACATTTCATATTCTAGTTTTAATATGAATGTTTATGTTGGTTATGTTTCACCATTTTCATATTATAAATGAATTTTACTTAGTAAGTGATGGGTTGGGGACCATTTAATAAAATCCCTATGGGATGGGGACCAGTTAATAAAAGCACATTGATGCATCGGTAGTTATCATGAGACAAATTAGTTTGGTTTTTTACTAACATCTTAGTTGTTTCTATATGGTCATGGCATGAGGCCTTGATGGTATGGTTATGATGTCTAACATTATGCATTCCCTAATTATGAGATTATTTCCATGTGATTATTTGACTAGTAGAATGTCCATGGTTATATCTTTGAGCTCATGTGATTATTTTATATGGAATTATTTATTCTTTCCATATTGTGCTCATAATTATGTTAAAATGTCATGTGTTTCAGTTATACACCTTTCCTTAAAATTTTATACTTATTTTTGAAATATTTCACTGTATTATTTACCCTTACTAAAAATTTGAGCTCACCCCTTTATTATATTTTTCTCAGGATTCCAAGATATGAATTATGATTGATAAGCTTGGTTAATCTAGGAGAATAATAGTGTTCTCAAAGGATTATCTATGTAGTATTTTATGTCCTGAATTGTACTGTAAAGTTGAAGTATGTAATATATTTTCCAATATTGATAAACTGATTGGTCCTTTTTTATTCTACACTTGTAACTATTTGAATGTAATAAAGTAATGCACTGGCTCTAGACTTCTAGGGTCAGGGCATTACAGTTGGAATCAGATCAAGTTTATCAGCAACCTTGAAAATTATATTTAGAAAACTTATATTATGGAGCATAACCCTAAGATAGATATTGAGAATAATCATAGAATAACATACTGGAATTTTGGTAAGGTATATATTATGAGGGTATTCCTAGAAAATGCATCCCTGTTTAGATACTACAAGTGGATGTAGTTCGGAAACAGATGTACTTAGGAGTAACAACTCTGACAAGGTGTGTCGAACCTGACTCGGTGTAACCTGGTACACAACAATAGGCCTTCTTCATAGTTGGTTTGACACTCTCAAGGGATATTCTTAGGATAGGTCACATTTTCTTTACATTCCATTATGAAGGATTTAAAAGTAAATATGTCCCCAAAGAAACCCTGTTTATAATTATAAGACTAAATACACATATATTTTAAAATTTATGTTAAGTATTTTGCTTGTTTTTGGATTATACATTATGATATGATCTAACCTAGTGTATTTCATCATTTATAAATAGCACATAGTATAAGGAATGTGAACCTCACCAATACACATGATCCAAAGAGTAAAGAGAATCATATATTTCATGGTCTTAATCCAATATTTGGATGAGAAATAGTCTCCCAAGAATTCTCATAATATGATGACATAATATAATGTGATAAAAAATGGGTAAAGAATATTCCAAGTCCTATGGCTTAAAATAAAAGCAATAAAAGAAGAGGATGTAAGGTCAAAGGATTTATAAAGGGAAAAAGGTAAAGAAGTATTTTTTTCACATGTGATAATTGTGGAATTAAACACCCCCGTGCCTACTTAAAAGGAAATGTGGTCTCTTTCAAGTGTGGTGAGAAACTCCATCATGCTCATTATTACAAGGGAAATAAATAAACTATCAATTTTCAATGTTATAATTGTAAATAGATGGGACACTACGCAAATCAATGTCTCATGTATCAAAGGAATATACCCCAATAGGGGATAATGTATCACAATAAATATTATACTACTACC
This sequence comes from Viscum album, assembly GCA_963277665.1. Taxonomy (NCBI): domain Eukaryota; kingdom Viridiplantae; phylum Streptophyta; class Magnoliopsida; order Santalales; family Viscaceae; genus Viscum; species Viscum album. The sequence continues at coordinate 1,469,657,685 of OY728131.1, read as the reverse complement.
ACGGATGAAGAGGAATAATTAATGTGATTATATTGGGATTGAATAATTATGTTATTTGAGTATTTTATCAATGATATACTGGTTATATTAATTATGGAAATAAATAAGGATCGTACTAGAGTAATTTTTTTAAGTATTTGGAAGCATGAAAATTTTTATTAATGTTTTTAAGGTGATAAAATATTTGATATGTTATAATAAGATCTACATTACATTATTTTTGGAATTTGATGTTAAGACTGATTTTGGAAATTGAGAGACCTTATTGGACTATTAATTTGGATAGAACTATTTTACATTAGTCTCAAATTTGGAATGGATTATGTTAAACATTGGATATTATTGTTTAAGGATAAAACATTTCTTTAATTTTTAATATATTAAGTTTATTCCTCGAATTTTATAATAATATTGTTTTAGAAAAAGGATAACATGTAGGTTGTGCGACAACTTGTCACGTCCGATAAGGCCATGAGACTTGAACTCGCAACTGAAGGGCGACAAGGGTGAATCACCTGCCACTTACCTACATTATTTCTTGGTTATTATAACATAGTTTTTTATTTAAAGGGTATGAAAGATGAAATAAAAGTTCATTTTTGAAACCCTATATGAATATTTATGAATTTTATTATCTTTTGGAGAGAAAGATGAGTTTTTGGTAGAAATTGATTAAATGATGAAACTCTACTTGTAAAGTAACTATTTTTCCTTATGTTCTTAGTATATGAAGTAAATTAATTCTTCAAATCTAGTTAAAGGATCAAGAAACCAAAAAAATTATCCTAGTACCTTCTTTTTCGATGAATCAAATTCTCTCTTAGATCATTGTAGATTTATAGCTTTGTAATAACTAACATTCTATTAAACATGTTCTCTATAACTCTCCATCAGAACAAGATGGTTAGATTTTTCTTTTATGTCCATGTTTTCCTACATTGAACCCTAGTATGTTTTATCTATGGTGACCATTATACTTTCCTTTCTTTATTTTTAAGTGGAGGTCTCATTTATCCTTCTTCTGATGTGGGATTTTAAAAATATATATTTTGAAAAGTCAAAACCATAGTTTTTTATCCAGATTTCAAATTGATATGATTTAATTTATTGAAGGAGGGGATAATGTCACACCTCAATATTTTATAGTATATATCTTCTTAAATAAATTCATTTTCTTTAATAGCTTTCGTTATATGCAACCTCGAGTCTGAGTGTACCACGATATACTAAATTAACAATTTAAATAACGGTTATGAATAGTATTAAAAACTTTATTAAATTTTTATATATTCCATATAATTTTAATATTTATCTTATTTGTTTTTTAGATAATTATATAAGAATAAATAAAATTTTACACATAAAAACACTATTTCTCATAAGGGTAATTTTACCACCTTTTAAAAGAGCACCTATTTTAAAAATAAATTTTGGAAATTTTATAAATTATATTTTAAAAAATGGACTTATTTTTAAATTTATAATATCAAAATTAGTTTAGGTTTATTTTTTGATATTTTTTTGAGAAGTTTTTCTTTTGATGAATAGTGAAAATATTTCATTATAGTTAAAAAATCAACTTTTTGTGTACATAATTATTATACTTTAAATTTATTTTAAAGTCACAATATATCAATAATACATATATAAATATAATTTAGGTTACTGGAATCATTTTTTATTTTGAAATTAGACATAAAAATTTATTGAACTTTTAAACGTTTCTTTTTACCCGTCTTCTCACCACATCAACAAGATTAACATTTAAATTAATTTCCCATTTCTATGAATTGAATTTATAAAAATGGAGATATATGGTTTTAATTAGTATGAAATTTTTTATATAATAGAAACAACTTAATTTTTTTGAATAGTAACTTTAGTATTTTTTTACCACAGTTAAGGGAAAATTAGGTAACTAAAGGAAAAATAATATTATAAGCATTTTAAAATTACCCTAACACTTGTACTAATTTAATTTTATGGGTTCTTTTCAACCAAAATCATTCTTGGATCGATTTTGGGACCACATAGAGCCACTTCGATGACTTTAATGTATTTATGATATTATATTTAAAGAAAATCTAATTTTATGATGCTTTTCTTTTTAACAAGTAAAATATTTTTAATATGAGGTTATATAAGTGATATGGTCAACTATAAATAGTATTTAAAAATTTAAAATATTTATCTGCATCATGGTAATTTATTTATAATTTTATTAAATAAATAATTGAATTTAATTGTGACACAATAATGATGAAATAATTTATTTATTAAAGAAATAATCAAATAAATGATATAAATAATAATAAATAAATATTATTTTAACTATTTGATGTTATAGAATAATTATATTAATTACTTTGACATTTTATGGATGATTTAATTTAGTTTTTTCAAAAGAATTTAGTTTTTATTATTTTTTTAAAGCCATGTAATGAATAGTGTCAAAATTGACATAAATGAGATTTGAAAATAAATAATGTTTTATTAAATGATATAAAAACAATAAAAATCTAAAATTAGGCCAAATAACTATAATAGTCTTATATATCTCATAAATTATCCATTTGGGGTTTTTTTTGTTATTTTATAGTAACTATATTAACCCTTATGTAATAAAAACACATGTTACGACAATAAGAGTTAAAGAAATTAAGGCCCTTAATGCTGAAAGTGCCCCAGGGATGGATGGATTTCCAGGATCCTTCTACATCAGTTTTTGGGAGTCGGTTAAAGGGGAGGTCATTGAGGCCATCCAGGACTTTTTCAGAGGGGGACACCTACCTCGGGTGACTTGTGCGTCGACTCTTATTCTCATTCAAAAAAGTGAAAGATCCTTCTTCACTCAATAAATACATAACAATTAGTATGTGTGACTTCTTGTTCAAGATCCTGGAAAGAATTCTCAATATAAGGTTTTTGGTTCATCTTTCTCAATGGGTCTATGAAAACCAACAGGTTTTTATCAAAGGGAGATCTACTCAATCGACCATTGCCATGGTACATGAGTTGGTGGGGGATATCACCATCAAGTCACTTGGATCCAATGTGGTGATTAAAGTGGACATGCACAAAGCCTATGATAAAATGGAATTGAGCTTTATCGTTAAAGTGATGGGGAATATTGGCTTCTCTAGAGGGGATGTGGACTTAATATTTAGAATATTCAGCTCTCCCTAATTGGCTATTTCTTTCATGGGAAAGCAATGTGGGTTTTTCAATCCCAATCATGGACTGTGATATGGAGATACCATCTCTCCCAGCCTCTTCAGTTCGGTGTAGGATTCCCTTAGCAGATATATTGAGGTAAAAGTTTTTAGTGGAATATTTTGTCCTTACCGTGGTGGATCCAATACCAATGGTATTTTTCATATCTTTTTTGCTAATGACATGCTATTTTTTAGGAATGGTAATAGGAGTACCATTAAGGAATTTAATAGGGTTATGGAAACTTACTATAAGTGGAGTGTTCAGACCATCAATAGAGATAAAAGAAGCATGTTTCTCTCGAAATAGAGTTCAGAAAATAGGGGGGAAAATATTACGGATGTGTTGGGAATGCAGAAAAAGTATTTTCCTATGGAATATTTAGGAGCTCCTATTGCGCTAGGAAGGGTTTGAATTCACCACTTCGATGGGATAGTTAAGAAAATTACAACCCGTATGACAAACTGGAATAATCGATTCATGTCTTTTGGGGGGTGCATCATGTTGATTAATTGTGTCTTGTCCTTGAACCCCATGCACGTGATTTCAGTGCTTAATGTTCCAAAGGTGGTGTTGAAAAATATTGAAAAGTTATTGATAAGCTTCATATGGGACTCACAGAATGAAGGCAAACTTCACTGGACTTCATGGGACCTGATGGCTAGGGAGATTTCTGATGGTGTTATTAATATCTGAAGTGTCAAAGGGGAAATTATGGGCATGAAAGCTAAACTTGAATGGGGTTTTCTCGAAAATACATCATTTTGGGCAAGATTTATCAGTAATTGTTATGGAAAACAAATGGATAGTGGCAGAGGTACTTCATCACAACTTTGGATCATGATTTCAAAACATTTACCACTGCTCCGCATGAATTCCAAGTGGCTTGTGGGATGTGGTAAAATTAATTTTGGAAGGAGAGCTGGGTTGGCTCACCACTGGGGTTCCCAGGCTGTCCAGTCCTGATGATCTCATTTTCTCAGGTAAGCAAATTCAGACCATTTAATCAGGCCATCCTCACACACGACCATCTGAAGGTGTTTGAATACGTCACCTTGAATGAGGAACTAGACAAGATCATCTTTACGGGGTCAGCTTTAGGTTCCTTATTTGCTAAGGGGTTTTGATCGATGTCTTCGGCCCATGGTATTCTCAACATATGGAGTATAATGGTTTGGTGCATTGACCTTTTAGTGAAATACAACTTTCTTTTTTGGCATCTTCGGAACAATGTTATTCCAGCAGATGAGCAGGTGAGGAACAAAGAGATCTCTTTGGAATCTAAATGTGTTTGGTATATTAATTCCAAGAAGGAACCAGTCGATCATATGTTCTTTGCCAATGATTGGGCGGATACAGTTTGGAGATACTTGGTCGAGGCTTTTGAGTGGGGAATTCGTGCATCCACACTTTCCACATTTCTTCAACTTTGGTTCTCAGGTTCTGAAAATAATGCTTCAGAGAATAAGTTGAGGGCATTGTTTCTTGTTTCGGGCTGTTGGAGCATCTTGAATACTCGAAACCAAAGCTATCATAGGGGAATTTCATGCTCGCATCTGGCCATGATGGTTAGAACTAGGTTCATCAGTGTTGAACTGGTTTCTCTAATCAAAGGACGGGCATCTATTCCAACGTTGAGAGTTTTCATGGAAGGTAATTATTCTTCTCGCACCCTACAGGATGCTAACGGGAAAGGCATATGGGTGAAGTGGAATCCTCCTAGCAGTGGGTTGAAACTCAACGTGGATGGTTCATGTGTGTCTGGTTTTATATGGGGAAAGAGAGTAGTTCGTGATCCCCAACGAGTAGTGATTCTGGCCTTTAGTGATGGATTTGGAGTGGGAGATTCTCTCATGGAGGAAGATTCTGCGATGCTGAAAGGTATTAAGCTTTGTCATTCGCACAACATTAAGTTAGAGTCATTCGAGACCAACTCGTCTATTCTCCATGGTTCGTTGTAGAGGAAGTTCCAAATCCCTTAGACCATTGTCAATATCATTCGTAAGTGCAAACATTTGTTGGACCCACAGGTGATTCGTATTCATACTTGGCATGATGGGAACATGGTGGCTGAATTCTTGGCTTCAGGAATTACTAATGGTGATCTTAATTTTTTTTCTAGGCTGGGGTCTCTTTCACAGGCATGTGGTAACTTTTTTAGGGAAAATGCATTGGGTCTCCAGTACTTTAGACCTCCTTAGGTTTGTTCTGTGTAGGGCTTTTCCCATCTTGAAATAATAATAAAAAGTTAATATTGGATTGATATAAAATTTATTTTTTGATTTTATTTAGACCCATACTTATATAATATTCTAAACAATTCACTTTGGAGCCATTTTTAATTGAAAATTAATTTATATTAATTTAATATTTAAAGAGTTTCTTAAAGTGACCCTCCCCTCTCTTATAATAGGGTACCTATTCTATTCTTTTATTTACATCTCAAAAACCATTTGTCTCAGAAAAACCCTTCCCATTTATCCTCCCCACATCCCTAAATTCATCTTAGAATCTATACTTTGGGCAGAAATTAAATTGAAAACATCCTTTTGTGCAAATCAAAAAGAGATACTCAAAGAAGAGATAATTGTTTTACCAACTCTTTCAAAGTTATTTTATTCTTATACTTATTATTAATATGTTTTTTCCATAATCAATTAATAAATATAGTATCATATATATTATTTTATGTTATTATAATTATGGGACAACCATATTCCTCCTTTTATCCATCCTACGAAAAATAATATCATCATGCGTCCGTGCGTACGACTTACCGTCTCCACGTTGTGGTGTAATTTTTTTCATCACTAACTTATTTAGATGGGTATAATGATGAATATAATGTAAATAAATAATAAATATTACATGATTTTGATTCTTTATAATTAACATACCATCCAATTCCTTAACACTTTACCATTATGGGAATGATATCGTTGCTCATGTGTATGTAAAACCTACCATCTCCACGGTTTGATGAGATTCATTATTCATGTTAACCACTCAATAATGATTATAAAAATATATATGATGAGTTTTAATGGAATTAAAATCATTCTGTATATGAATAAAATATATCCTATTTATAATAAATAGAATTTACATGACAAAACAAACATAAGAAAATAAAGCAGTTAACACCTGAAGTGGTGGCAATAATGAAATATTATTAACAAAACAAAATAAGATGATCATATATGATATCAGAAATATTGATATAGCTATGGTATAATTTAGTAACATGATTTAACCATTATACATGAGGTTAACTCACCCTCAACTAAAGAAAAATACAAGGTAAGGGTTAATTACGCAATCTCATTTTTATTCAGGATTTATATATGTAAGTATCTACAAGAGCATATTTATCATTCATGTTCATGTTTATTAACAATATTTTTCAAAATATTCCTACTATTTCTCTAAAAAAATTAAATTCATTTTTACACATGTTTTACTTTTTATAAAATGTTTTTAAAGTAATATTTATTTCATTTTCCAAATGAGGTACTTTATGGCTTTTTTGATGAAAGGAATGTTTTTGTAACTTATATGTCACGGGCAGATTTTTTCACTATTGTGATGCCTTAACATTTTAAAGATTACCTTACAATGTTACAAGGTTAATTTCAAAAGAAATTTTTTCTTTTAAAATTGTACCACTTTTAAATGATTTCAATGTAACAAAATAGGGTATTTCTCTCAAGAAATTTTTAATTATTTTATTAGATTATTTTCATCTATTTTGACATCATTTGTTGGATTTTATGATTATTTGACGTTTATTTCTTATGATATAATCTACCAAAATTTATTTAAGGTTTTAGGGCATGTTTTACTATGGATGTGCTATTTTTATATCATTCATGGTTTATGGTTAATGTATTAACATTTTGTATGCTATTTTTAATAAGAATGTTTATATTGGTTACGTTTCACCATTTTTATATGAGGAATTCATTGTAATTCGTAAGTGATGGGTTGGAGACCATTTAGTGAAATACCTACAGGTTGGGGATTAGTTAATGAAAGACCCTTGATGCATTATTAGTTCTCATGAGACAAACTAGTTTGGGTTTTGATTAACGTTCTACCTGTTTATATATGGTATTGGAACAAAGCCTTGATGGTAAGGTTATAATGTCTGACAATATACAGTCCCTCATTATGAGATTAGTTCCATGTGATTATTTGACTAGTTGAATATCCATTGTTATGTCTTCAATATTATGTGATTGTTTTATATGGTATTATTTATTCTTGACATTTTATGTTCAGAATTATGTTTAAAAGGAATGTGTTTTAGTTATACACCTTGACTTACAATTTTATGATTATTTATGAAAGCTTCTGTTGTATTATTTACCCTTACTGAGAATCTGAGCCCACCCATTATGTGTTTTTTCTAGGATTCCAAGATGTGTATTATGATTGATATGTAGAATTAATCTTGGATAATAATGGAATTCTCAAAGGATTATCTATGTTGTATTTTATGTTATGAATTTTAATGTAATGTTCAAGTATATAATCTATTTTCTAGGACTGCTAAATTGATCAGTCCATTGGGATTCGACACTTTTATCAATGATAACGTATTAAAATAATTCACCAGCTCTGAGCTTCTAGTGTTGTGGCGTTATAACTAGGGAACTGGCATGTAGAGAGGAAAAAAATGGGAAACATTGGGAACTGAAGAGTTACATCCCAACTAGAATATAGGACTCACATTTCATACAAATGATTGCCTGTGATTGATATCAATGGTGATAAGGGTTCAATTTTTTATAGATTCAACAACAACTTATATGATCTTTTCCAATATAACTTCTTAGTGGTGTTCTACTCATCTAAACTATAGTATATTTCCTATTATGATAGGTCATGTGGATCTTATAGTGGGATACATGTTGGTTATGGTTATATAGTCCCTCATTTAAGGGATGTATAATAATCCTTAGTATGTCGGTACAAGCATTAGATTCCTTAATGATGGAACCCTTGTGGGAGCTTTTGATACTATATCTGAAAGGAAAACGGGTTGAGTTATTTAAAGTTTTGACTACAACCTGTATGAAATTTTATAATATATATTCTTGGTGTAATTCTATTTAATTAAACCATATAACTATTGAATACTCAATATTGGACATTATAGAGTGATTTCATTATATATTGATGGGTGAGATCTTGGTATTCAAGGTGTTAGTCTCATATACTGATTCTCGATGGGGATTAGCACCATATAATGGATGCTGATTTGGAATGTGATATATTATGTGAGTTTTTGTGCGTGCACGCACGCGTGTGTGTGAGAGAGAGATCTCTAAAGTGGGTTTGTTTTGGAACATAAGTTTCATTATGATATTTTTTATGGAAGAAGAGATGTTTCTCCTTGATTTATGACCTATGTGAGATGTTATTATAGGCTAGGTGGGAGATCCTAGTTCTTTTATATGTGTCTTAGGATATTTATGAGCTAGGTACTATGGTTGATATAAGGTGTGATATATGAGGGTAACAAGGGTGAGGGGTTAGCCCAAGCCTATGAGATTCCTTAGTGATGATAAGAATGGGTATATTATTCTATTTAATATTTATTCATAATAAGTGTTGTCTTATATATAGTATAGTCATAGATATGCCTTAGGATTTCCTAATATAAAGCACCTAGGGTTCTTGGGTATCAAGTTTTTTTTTTATGGACATGATCAGTTGGATGCCAAACCCTACTAATATTGAGTGTAGTTCTAGAGAAGATAGCAGAACATATCCCTAGATGGTTGGATATGTGGTGGATATATCATGGGTATGAAATTTTAATTTTAAGATAATGTTGGTGACAAATGATTGTGTGTTATTCCTTGTATTGGGTGATATTTTAGGCTCATTAGAAGTAAAGTGATGATGTGATTTAGAGTAGATAATATTTACATAAAGTGGGGAATGGTTAGTTGTTTATGCATGTGATATTGGGTTTAATGACATTAAACTCATGTGATCATGATTTGGGTTATGTGACCAAGTTGTATGGGATAATATGACTATTGGGTTTGGATGAGGTTGAGGAAGTATTTTCTAGTTACACGTAGTGATCGTTGGGTTTTTAATTAGTGATAGATTGCATATTATTCTAGAAATGATTATTTGATGAGGTCATCATGGGTTGGGTTACTCAAGTAATTGGATAAGCATAAGGAATATTACCTCCATAGTGGATGACACCATGGATGGCGTGGTGTTAGGAGTTCACAATGTGGGTGGTCATGGCTCTGGAGGAGTGAAATGAACATGATTATGTAACTTGTTGAGGTTTCACTCAAGGATTGGTGTAAGGGAATCCATATAGTGTGGAGTGAATCATTGACTACTAGAGGTTTTGACCCTTGTTATGGATGAATTTTGGAATATTTTGAGGATGGAATTCTTGGAGATATAAGAATAGGGAGTGGTTGATGTTTTGTATTGGCACTTAAGAATGAATGGTATGTCCACATCTAGTCATTTTATGTGGACATAGATGTAGAATGAGTTCTAGATGAGTGAAATGAACATAATTATGGAACTTGTTGAGGTTTCACTCAAGGATTGGTTTAAGGTAATCCATATAGTGTGGAGTGAACCATTGGCTACTAGAGGGTGTTAGCATCATTTTGGATGAATTTTGGAAGATTCTAAGGATACAGTTCTTGGAGAGATGATAATAGGGAGTGGTTGATGTTTCGTATTGGCACTTAGGTATGAATGGTATGTCCACTTCTAGTCATGTCATGTGGTAATATATGTACAATGAGTTTTGGAGGTATGAAACTTGTGTGGGTAGGTTCATGGTTGTAATGAAACTGATCTTTATATGATCTAGATGTCATTGGGATTCCAGTGAGTAGGTGGATCATATTTTATCTGGTTCCCTAGTGAATACTATATTTGAAGTTTGGAAATATTATCAGATGGAGTATTGCATTGGAATCGGGCCCAAGATTATTTTGATGTGAACTAAGGGTGATTTGAATTGATGGTGTATTAGTGATCAAGGTGAGTGTATGGAGGTTAGTTTCTTTGGTCAAGGATTCAACCAATGAATTACACCAATATTCAGGTCCAGACTTTGGTGCAGGTAATTTCAATATTCTCTTAATTCCTATAGGGATTTATACATCATGTTTGGGTGATGTTATAGCACAATGGTGGGGGTAGTTATAAATGTTTTATAATATTAATCCATAGGAGGACCAACTGGTGTTTTCATGTGAAATTGGGTGTAGTGAGATGAAATATTCACTGAGCATATCTACGGACCACTAGTATTGTGATGCGGTAGTTAGTTCCAATGGTGGGGAGAACCATGGCATGGAACCATCCCTTATAAGATAAGAATTATAGTGGGGAGTTTCATATGCCTAAATATGAACTGATTGGTGAAACCATAGTGTCAGGGGGTAGATAGGGGTTGTTGATCACTCTCATGATGATGGTGATGATGATGAGTGGGTGGCTTAGGTTTTGATAAGTAGGAGGCCTCATGTTTGGATTTTTACAGTGGTAGATTGTTTGAAATTTGGGGACAGGATGTGGCAAGATGATCATTGATTTGTGATTAGGATAGGTCAATACTTTTGGTTAAGAACCATTTGGGGTTCTTGACTATGATAGGTGTTATAGTGGGGAGTTTTTAATTACCCGTGTCATTAAGGGTTTTGAATTTTAGAGGAAATTTTATTTTTTTGGATCTAGAGAAAAGATCATTTTGAGAACCAGGATTCATATCTATAATCCAAGAGTTAGGACATATCAAGGAAAAGTTTTTAGACAAGTATCTAGGATTGGTTCCTGGTAAAGGTTATTGGGACAATGTTGGGATAATTTGAGGTATCCTTTCTGAAATTATGAATCTCTGTGAGGTTGCGTAATGATGCCTAGGTCACATAGTGACTCCCGCTTTAGGGGTATGTTGTGGCTAAGACATAAGAGTACCATGCAGGGAAGTTCAAGGGCCCTGTGGGTGAATCTTCTATATTTAGTGTATCACCCAATGATTTTTGGATATATTAATATATAAATAAATTTTATTTCATTGATAGCTTTCTTTACACATAACATCGAGTTTAAATGAACCACATTATAATATTGAAATGTTATTATTTAATATGAAATTTATCACCTAGATATTTTATTGGTGGGTATGAATAGAAATAAATAGATTATGAAAAAATTATGGGTTTTATATTTATAAAATTAATTCATTGGTTATCAATTTATTAGAAATTAAAATAAAAATCATTTTAAGTAAAATATATGTTTTTCTAAAAAACTGTTTTTATGCGTGCAACGTGTTTTTAACTTAATATATTAAATTAATCACTATTTGTGAATTATTTTAATGAAATTTATATATTAAATATTTAATCAGTTTTTTTAACATTCATCTATTTTTTAAGGCATGGGATAAAAATATATTCAGTTTTATACTTAAAATTCACTTCTCTAAAAAATGGGTTTTGTAACATTTTGTGCACTTATTTTAAAATAAATTTATTCCACTTATAAAAATAAAATCTTAAAAAATTAATTCTATATTTTTAATAATGAGGATAAATTTTTTAAATATGTATATTTTTTTTACTATGAATAGTAATTTTGATAAATATTTGTCACCTCAATAAAGGTAAAATGGGTAAAATGTGGTTAAAACTTTGAGATAAGGCTTTATAAATTTTCTAACATTTATGTTTATCCTATTATATTAGTGTATTTATACCATTATCATCTATGAATTAAAAATATCAAAATTTGCTGCCATTTTTCTTTGAATATGACCATTATATTAATTTAAGAACATGATGAATACAAAATTTCACTCTCTTAACTTTAATATCTCTAGTATTTTTTATAAGGATAAAAAGAGGTTATTTTAGTTATAAATATTGATTTGGCCTTAAAAACACATGTTTTGCCACATATTTTTAACTGGTTTTTAATGATTTAATTGGTTATTTGTGTACTTTATATTGAATATTGGCACTTTTGTATTATTATAAATAAACTTATCAATTAATAAATTTTTATAAGTAATCATGTATTTTAAGCTTTAAATTAGTTAGTTTTAGTTTTACTTTATTTTATAGTCTAATGATTTTTTATTTAGCTTGGTAGTTTTTGTCTATAATTTTAATAATCTATCATTAATTAATTAATTTAGTCTTCTTTTGCACATAATTAATGTAGACTTAATATAACAATGCATTTATTTAAAAAAAATTAATATAACATAACCTAAATTTTTGTTGTCTTTTAACAATTCAATTTTTATAAATTTAAGTTTACAAACTCACTACATCTCTTTAATTTAGTTTCATTAATTAACATAAATTTTTTAACAAAATAATTGTTATCTGGTTACCTTACCTAATTTAATTTGAAACATTATACTTTTATAAATAATTTTACTTTTTAATTTAAATGTTTAAATTCTATATTAACTTTTAAAAATTTAGTAGATTTTTAATTTTATATTAGAAACAATTTAAGTTATTTTTATAATTTAACTAAAGTTTATTTGGTTTTATAAGTTTATTTAAATTTATGATTCTATTTATTTTCTTTTGTTTTAATTAATTTTTAGTTGTCATTAACTATTTCATTTAGTTTTTATTTAAGTTCCAATTTATTTTAATCTGTTTATTTTGAAGGTTTACTGTCTCACCGCTTTCCAGTGTCACAATGTCACTTTTTCTTTTATTGTCTTACTGTGACACTACACACCAGTTCCAGTCCCTGCCTCTTCCCACTTTTCACGGTGTAACTGTAACCTTCATTCACGGTGGAACGATAACCTATCTTACCACCTCAACCTTTCACGATGCCACTCCAAGCTGTCTCACCATATTCCTCTTACGGTGTCTTCTTCTACCACCTCCCCATTATGGTTCCTCAGTTTTGCCACTGTGAATTTCCTGACATTGTTTCTCTTGCACCGCCTCTTTTCTATGAGACTGTTTCTTCTCGCTAATACCGCAATTCTTTCAACCGCATCTTTTCATTTCCCATCCCTTCCACTGTTTCACTGTCTCATTCCAGCTCTCTTTTTCTTGTAATTCCCACACCATCTACATTTCAGGGTATCATCTCATCCACCGCAATAGATATTTCCCATCTAACCCCTTTCCATCCCTTGAATATGAGATGTGAGGTGAAAATAAACCCATGAGCTGGCCTCCGTTGTGGATCTAGAAGAGATCGTTGTTGTACTGCTCACCCGCTTCCTGAGGATATTGTGTCAGTTTTTGTCGCTGAAAAATAGAAATCCACCACTGTTTCATATATCACAGCTGGAGGAGCCAAGGATGACAATGCCGAGTCCTAGCCGAAGCCAGTGCTGCATTCCTGTGTGATAAACTGAGCTGGTTCTCACCTGTAGTGGTCGTGGGAGTTTGAGGATGAGGAATCATGCTGCATTTCTGGGAGTAATAGGAGTCGCATTTTTCTTTCCTGGAACCAAATACCCCCTTGTAGTGCCGATTTAGTTGGGGAAGAGATAAGTTTATTAAAAAAAATAGTAATATAATAATAAAAATGGTTATAATAAATTAATGATTAATAATTAATGAACTAAAATATTGAAATAATTAAAATAACCAATTCTACTAAGTTGTATTTTAATTTAACTCTTTATTAAATTAAGTAATTTATATTAGTCTAATTTAAGAATTTAATTCCATTTTTTTAACTAATTATAAATAATACCTATATTAATAAAATAATTTAATGAATAATAATTGATTAAAAACATAATAATTTTATTAAAGATTTAATATTTAATTGATAACTATAATATTAATAGTTAATTTTAGTAACTAATAATTATCAACTTAAGTATTTATAAATTGACTACAATTAACCTTTTAATTTAACTTTAATTTAAAAAACATAACTATAATATATTATTTATTTATTACTTCTTGTTCTGTTCACTATATTGTAGGTTCATATAGGAATTGAAATCCCGTCCATATTCACTTAACTAACTCAGTGGGAGTTAGTTACGTGAGAAAAACTAGTGCGACATGTCGGTCATGAAAAAATACACGTGTGCGGTGCACACATGAAAGACACTTAAAGTCGGTGGAAGGAAGGGGTGATGTGTAGAAGATGACAGATGATATTTAAAGCAAAGCACCAGCAGAATTTGGGGGGAATATCATTCTCATTCCATGATAATTTCCATCCGAGAGCTGCATTGCACTCGAGTGAGACACTAAGGGAAGAACTGAAGAACTGGAGTCGCAGGAGCGAAGCCGAAGTACACAATCTTCATTCTCATAGGGAGGATCTATCTTCCCCTGTTTTTATATGTTTTACATTGTACTTGGTTCTGGTATATTGTCAATGATCTAAGTTTAATTTCTTTTGCTCGAGAATTTTGAGTTTAATTGGTTAAAACTTTTATCTTCTTCAAATAATTTCTTCAATGAGAATCTGATTATTTCAGCAAGATTGAATCTGGTTCTTAAAATTTAAATTAAATTAACATCTTTAAGAACTTAATTCCAAATCGATGATCTTTTGGTGAAATTGATCATTGATACAGTCCATCAAACGTTCAAATTAAAAATCATCATAACTCTTGGCGATATAGTTTTCTGATGATAACCTTTTATCAATTTGTTGTATGTGGTTTTTGATGTGGCAAACTTTGATAACTATAATAAAAAGTGTTATTTCTTCTGGTGAGGAAGAATTAACAACTAATTTTCAAGGTGTGAATTTAATCAAATGAGGAACATTCATTTATTCCAGTAAGGTTCAAATCTCTCAAGTATTCTCTTTGATCTTCCCTCAACACTTTTGTTTCCTTCAATAGTTATTTTTAGTTTACACTATTTCATTTTTGCTGTATCATTTTCCAGTTTAGATAATAGGGAATTTCCAAACTTGTTTTATTACTTATTTGTTAGTAAAAAAATTGAAAAGTAAAAAAATGTTCACTTCCTCCACTGCTGACAACAGTGGAGTTACCTTTGAATAAAACCTTAGAATTCTCACATGCCTTCTCTGTGGATCGACCCTACACCATTGTGCTATTGTAGGTTATTAAATGTAATCTTGAGGGTCATGAAGACCTCTGGCCTCACCAAAATTTGGCGTCATTGATTGGGAAGGCACGCAATGATAGTCTAGGGTTTGAAAAATAAATAATAAAAAAAAATCAAATATAAAAAATTGCTAAAAATGTGAATTTGAATCTGCTACTTAACTTGAATTATAAGAAAGTTCTGTTTGAATTTCTATGTGTGTTTGATCTAAAACATTTTAAAAAAATGGAACATTATGAAGGCTCAAACTAGTGCACTGGACCTTATTGTGCTTGTTGTGGAGATTATGGACATACTGCCTGGCAGTGTGTCTATAAAAAGCCACAACAGGATTTTTACATTGAAGAAAATAAACAATATGAGCCTAGTCCTAACACTCTAGCTAAAAGTGACCTAATTGATTCTAAATCGGATTCTATGGTAGAACTATGAACACTTGGTTAACTAAGACCTATGAAATTCAACTTAGAGATTCTCAAGAGTAATATCAAATAATGAAAAGATTAGAAAACATGCTCTTGGAATTACAACATAGGGTTAAAAAACAAGAATAATTTGAAATAAAAATAAAAATAAAATGTTTATAAAAGATTTGAAAAGCAAACTGAAGAGGAAAGTGATAGTGAAACTGGACAAGAAACCATTCTCTTTGAAAAATCTGATCCTGTTGAACTAAATCTATAAATAACCGGATCACTGAATCAAGAGAATAACATTGAATATTTTAAAATGAGTTTTAATGATGTTGAGTTGGAAAATTTTGAAGATGAATTAAAACAGACTAAAAAATATTGCCCCGTTCTTTTCATCATTCCTTCTTTCGATAAAAATCACTTTTTTAGAAATTTTGAGAATGAATTCACTCGGGTTGAAGTCAAACTTGAAACTAAAAACTTAAATGTTCAAAACTCTTCACCAAACTTCTCTAACTTTTTAAACAATGAGTCTGAACTTGATATTTGGTATAATCTGGTTGAGAACATTAAACTGGAAGTTAAAGAATCGAAAATATTTGAACATCAATTGAATACTTATATTCCATGTTTTGAAACTGTGAACCCAATAATTTATGAAAGGTTGTTGGATGATGAGGATTAGGGAATGATATTTGAAGAAATAATAACTGATGAGTTTTCATTTCCCTATTCTTATAGTGATGAATTTTCTAAAACTTTGTGTACTGAAATGGAAAGTAGTGTTGTCATTCCTGGGGAAAACTTTTTGAATTTGATCAATCTTGAACATGACTTTATTGAAGCGAAATTTAAAATTTCTTCCCCTGAACTAAACTTTCTAGAACACACTATAGGCATTTATTTAGAAAGTGAGCCTTTTGAACTTGAACTTAATATAGAGGTTGAACACACATTAGATGATGGTTGCAGAATTGATTTTATAGACGTAGTATATGTTCAGTATGAGTTAACATATGAGGATCTTTTGGAATAGATTTATAATATTGTTACACCTGAATCTGTTTGTGATAAAATATATTCTCTTCCTTATCTATCACTTCCATCCTCAACTTTGAAGGATGTTGAGCCTTTTCATGATACTGATAGTAGTCCAGAGGGGAAACCATATTTGAGTTCCATTTTCCATGATTCTGTTTAGCATTTAATTGAATCCCCTAATCCTGCTAATCTGTACTCACCCATGAGCACCTTTGAATTTGAATGCGTTAATGCTGAAGCTAAGAGAGATAGCCATGAGAATAATGCCACACCCTTTGAAGCACCTAAATCTATGTTTTCCCTTCATGTGTATTCAAATCTTGAAATGTCTAAACATATTCTCGAAGTGGACAACACTATGCCAAAAACTGTTAAAGGGTGTTACTTAGGGGTCATTTTAGGCTATGAGAATTCATTTATTATTTTTTTGAGTCTTTCTTCCCACATTTTTCATTGTTCTATTAAAAATATTTGGGCTAAACACATGTGGTGGTTCCTATTAAGGAAACCACATCCACCTAGTGACTACGGTTAGTTGCTGGTGAGTTTGGCTGGGGACTTTAAAACTAGTGCTGCATGGGAGGCAACCCACACCACTGGAAACCCCATTTTTAACAATGGTTATATCCCAATGGTTTATCAAACCGTTGGGAATGGTTATTTATACCAACGGTTTTAAGAAAATCGTTGGTATAGAGGATTTTATGAATAAATTTACCAATGGTTTGTAAAACCATTGGTATAGGCCTCTTTTACCAATGGTTATGCACTAACTATTGGTATATGTTGGAATCTATGCTACCTTTACCAATGGTTTAAAGAAATTGTTGGTATAAGACTACATTCCCAACGGTTTTTTAAACCCGTTGGGAAACTTTTCCCCTAAATCCAGTTCGGGTGTTCAGAAGCCCCTCCGCTTGACTGTAGCCCTAAATTGAAGGTCTCCCGATGCTCTCTCATTACCCAGTCTCCAAAACTCCATCCATCCTCTTCAATAAAACAATTTTTCTGTTCTACACTTCAAATATGTATGTTCTACCTCAGTTATAATGTTCTTCGTCTATTTTTTTATTTCCTATTTTGATTTGACCTAAACGCCTGGGATATCTCAATAAAAAGACTTAGAAACTTGTTCCACTCACAGATCCATCTTAAATCAAACAATTTTGTAGTTCTACACTCTAAATATGTATGTAATACCTTAGTTTTAATGTTTTGCATCTATTATTTTTGTTTTCTGTTTTAATTTGGTATAAACTATGTTGTTTTGTTTATGGCATGCGAAGGTTAGTGATATTGAGGATGAATTGGATGTTGGATGGGTGAGGGATTGGAATTGTGATGTTTTTTAGATTAAGTTTAGTTAATTTTCAATGAATTATTTGGGGATTTCCTCCCTTTAACAGAGCCCCCACTCCTCATGGACCCTGGACACCCCCCCTCTTGGACCCTGGATAGTCCCCCCCTCTTGGAACTTGGGTAGCCTGGCCCCCCTCTTTCTTGAAACTTGGACAGCCCCCCTCCTGGACCCTAGACAACCCCCCTCCACCCTCCTCTCAGGACCTTGTATAGTCCCCCTCCTTCCTGGACCCTAGGAATCCCCCCACACTCCACCCTAGACCCTGGATAGCCCCCCTCCTCGATGGACCCTGGACAGCCCCCACCCCCTTCCTAGACCCTAGACAGCCCCCCACCCCTCCTCTTAGACCTTGTACATCCCCCTCATCCCCCTCCCCAACCACCAAATACCCCCCCACTTCAAAACTTTGACCACCAAACTTGGACATGCTGGATTTTCTCTAAAAAGATAGATTTGATCCTCAAACCACCTCAATAATATCCTAAACAATGCTTATAATGTGGTTTTCACCACATAGCATCCAATTGTATTCCAAGTCACTAGTCTATCCTCCCTTGGCTAGATTTTACAAAAAGCATTCAACCTTAAGGATCCAAATAAAAATAAATTTATATAAGACATTTGATAATGGATTAAATTTTCAAATTGGGATTCAATGAGGAATATTTGAGATATTATGCATCATGTCCATGAGTAAATCCATTTTTATATATCCGATAAGTTATTTTTCACAATGTTCACACATTAATTGTTTGTAAAAATGGGAAAAACATTTATAAAGGTTCTAATATATAAAAATGAATCTATTTGTGGATGTAGCTTAACCAAAAATGTCTAGCTTGTCTGCCTCTTCCATGATCATCGATGTGCACATCCCGTCTCCATCTGACCTCGCACGACGGGTGACTCAGCGTCTGGCTGATGAAGATTGCCATATTATCTTACTTCCACACCAGATGCATGCCTGCTATGCTCCTGAAGTGATCAATCCCACTAAGCGTCCCTGTGAGCTTGATGACACGGCCACCAGTTCTTGTAAGAGGCAGAGGAGTTCTGAGCTGATGGACCAAGACGATTGAATAGTGCCCATCCATCTGGATGAAGACGTAAAACTTAGCGCTTCCTGGGAGGCAACCCATGTTCTAGAGTTTCATCATTTTGCTTTTTTTACTTGGTTTTAGGAAATAAACATGGCATGTATGCAACAATTTTTTAGCTGCTTCTGATCTGTATGTGCACTTGTCATTACTCTACATGACTGATTCTATTTTGACTAATCCTTAGTGTTATTTTTTATGACATGATGCGGCTATGTGCTGTCTATGTGTAGATTTTATAGGTACATAAGTATGTGCACTTTTCATTATTCCATTCTTTCAGTGCTTAGGCCGATGGTATGAGGGAGGTTCGTACCAGAGGTAGACGAGCATCTCCGTGTACCCAACTAGACCCTTCCCCTCTGACCAAATGCATTCGAATTCTATTGAAACTTAAGGTAAACGATCCATGGGTCAAATTTGACATGTATAAGTCAACCCCGCCTCAATAAAAGGCATGGTGTGGCCAGGATCACTCAAACTGCCTCTCTTTTGTTCAAAATTGACTTATTTTTAGGTGAAATCAACAATTGACATATGGGAAACCAACCAAACGCCTTCGGATTGTGTTTAAACTTTAGGAAAACGATCCATGGGTCATATGTGACATGTAAAAGTCAACTCAACCTAAATCCAATGTGCGGTGTGGCCGGTATCACTCCAAGTGTATATATTTTGTTTAAAATGGACAATATTTTACACACATACGTCAATCCAATAAAACAGCTTTTGATTGTGTTGATACTTTTTCACAATTATCCATGACTCATATTTGTCATGTAAGAGTCAACCCCTCATCAATTTGAGGCTCGGTGTGGCCGATACCACTCAAAGTGCATCTGTTTTGTTAAAAATGGACTTAATTTTAAGTGAAATCAACAACTGACATACGGCAAACCAACCAAACGCATTAGGATTCTGTTGAAACTTAAGGAAAACAATCCATGAGTCAAATGTGACGTTTATGAGTTAAATACTTCTCAATAAGAGGCCCGGTGTGGCTGACACCACTCAAAATGCCTCTATTTTGTTAAAAATGGACTTAATTTTAAGTGAAATCAACAACTGACATACAGTAAACTGACCAAATGCTTTTGGATTATAATTATACTAAAAGAAAATGATCCATGGGTTATATGTTATTTGTAAGAGTCAACCCCGTCTTAATCTGAGGCACGGTGTGGACGGTACCATTCAAAATGTCACTTTTTTGTTCAAAATGACTTTAATTTTAAGTGAAAACAACAACTGGCATACGGAAAACCGACCAAATGTGTTCCAAATCTGTTGAAACTTTAGTAAAATGATCTATGGGTTATATTTGATGTGTACGAGTCAACCCCACCTCAATACAAGGCACGGTGTGGCCAGAACCACCCAAACTGTCCCTCTTTTGTTTAAAATGGACAATATTTTACGTACATACGCCAAACCGATCAAACGAATTCTGATTGTGTTGATACTTTGGAACAACGATCCATGACTCATATGTGATGTGTACGAGTCAACCCCACCTCAAATTGAGGCCTGGTGTGGCCGACACTACTCAAAGTGCCTCTGTTTTGTTAAAAATGGACTTAATTTTAAGTGAAATCAACAACTGACATGCGACAAACTGAACAAACGCATTAAGATTATATTGAAACTTAATAAAAACAATCCATGAGTCAAATGTGACGTGTAAGAGTATACCCTGCCTCAATACGAGGCTCGGTGTGGCCGACACCACTCAAAATGCCTCTGTTTTGTTAAAAATAGACTTAATTTTAAGTGAAATCAACAACTGACATACGGTAAACCAACCAAACGCATTTGGATTCTATTTATACTACATGAAAACGATCCAAGGGTCATATGAGATGTGTACGAGTAAACCCATCTTTAATCTGAGGCACGGTGTGGACGGTACCATTCAAAATGTCTCTCTTTTGTTCAAAATGACTTTAATTTTAAGTGAAAACAACAACTGGCATACGAAGAACTGACCAAATTCTTTCCAAATCTATTTAAACTTTAGTAAAATGATACATGGGTCATATATGACGTGTATGAGTCAACCCCACCTCAATATGAGGTGCGGTGTGGCCGGAACCACCCAAACTGTCCCTCTTTTGTTTAAAATGGACAATATTTTACGTATATACGTCAAACCAAACAAACGGATTCTGATTGTGTTGATACTTTTTAACAACTATCCATGACTCATATGTGATGTGTAAGAGTCAACCCCACCTCAATTAGAGACCCGGTGTGGCCGACACCACTCAAAGTGCCTCTGTTTTGTTAAAAATGGACATAATTATAAGTGAAATCAACAACTGACATACGGAAAACCGACCAAACGCATTCGGATTATATTGAAACTTAAGTAAAACGATCCATGAGTCAAATGTGACACGTACAAGTAAACACCACCTCAATAAAAGGCTTGTTGTGGCCGACACCACTCAAAATTCCTCTGTTTTGTTAAAAATGGACTTAATTTTAAGTGAAATCAACAACTGACATATAGTAAACCAACCAAATGCATTTGGATTATGATGATACTACAAGAAAACGATCCATGGGTCATATGTGACATGTACAATTCAACCCCGCCTTAATCTGAGGCATGGTGTGGATGGTACCACTCAAAATGTCTCTCTTTTGTTCAAAATGACTTTAATTTTAAGTGAAAACAACAACTGGCATACGAAAAACCGACCAAATGCATTCTGAATCTGTTGAAACTCTAGGAAAACGATCCATGGGTCATTTTTGATGTGTATAAGTCAATCGTTCCTCAATCCAATCCTTGGTGTGGCCGCCACGACTCAAAGTGACTCACTTTTCTTTGAAATGGAAAACATTTTAAGTGAAAACAACAACTGACATATTGAAACCCCACAAAAAGCATTTGGATTCCATTGAAACTTTAGGAAAACAATCCATGGATGATTTTTGATGTTTATGAGTCAACTGCGCCTCAATCCGAGCCTTGGTGTGGCCGGGACAACTCAAAGTGACTCACTTTTCTTTGAATTGAAAACATTTTAAGTGAAAACAACAACTGACATACTGAAAACCAACCAAACGCATTATTATTCCATTGAAACTTTAGGAAAACGATCCATGGGTCATTTTTAACGTATACGAGTCAACCCCACCTCAATCCAAGGTGCGGTGAGGACGGAACCACTCGAAGTGTCTTATTTTTGTTTCAAAAGGACATCATTTTTAGTGAAAACAACAACTGACATACGGAAAACTGACTAAATGCATTCTTATTCCATTGAAACGTTAGTAAAACAATACATGAGTCATATGTGACGTGTAAGAGTCAACCCCACCTCAATCCGAGGAGCGGTGTGGCCGGAACCACTCAAAGTGTCTCTCTATAGTTTAAAATGGACTTCATTTTAAGTGAAAAGAACAACTGACATACGGAAAACTAACCAAACACATTCAAATTCTGTTGATAATTAAGGAAAAGGATCCATGGGTCATTTTTGACGTGTATGAGTCAACCACACCTCAATACAATCCTCATTTTGTCCGCCACTACTCAAAGCGGCTCACTTTTCTTTGAAATGGAAAACATTTTAAGTGAAAACAACAACTGACATACTGAAACCCCACAAAACGCATTTAGATTCTGTTGAAACTTTAGGAAAACAATCCATGGTTCATTTTTTATGTTTAAGAGTCAACTACGCCTCAATTTGAGCATTGGTGTGGCCGGGACAACTCAAAGTGACTCACTTTTCTTTGAATTGGAAAACATTTTAAGTGCAAACAACAACTGACATACTGAAAACCGACCAAACGCATTTGGATTCCATTGAAACTTTTGGAAAATGATTCATGGGTAATTTTTGACGTGTAAGAGTCAACCCCACCTCAATCCGAGTCACGGTGTGGCCAGGATCACTCTAAGTGTCTCTCTATAGTTTAAAATGGACTTCATTTTAAGTGAAAAGAACAACTGACATACGGAAAACCGACCAAACACATTCGGATTGTGTTGATACTTTAGGAAAAGGATCCATGGGTCATTTTTGATGTGTACGAGTCAATCGCGCCTCAATCTGAGCCTTGGTGTGGCCGCCAAAACTCAAAGTGGATCAATTTTATTTGAAATGGAAAGCATTTTAAGTGAAAACAACAACTGACATACGAAAAACTGACCAAACGCATTTGGATTCTATTAAAACTTTAGGAAAACGATCCATGGGTTATTTGTGAAGTTTATGAGTCAACCCCTCCTCAATCCGAGTCGTGGTGTGTTGGGGATCACTCAAAATTGTCATTTTTTTAAATGAACCACATTTTAAGTGATAATAACTGGCATACGGAAAACCAACGAAACCCTTTTGGAATATGTTGATACTTTAGGAAAATGATCAATGGGTCATGTGTGACATGTACTATTTAATCATGCCTCAATACGAGGCATGGTGTGACCGGTACTACTCCAAGTGCATGTATTTTGTTTAAAATGGATATCATATATAATAAAAACACCTGTATACGAAAAACCGATCAAATTATGAATTGAATTCCAAATTTCACATATAATTATCATCTAAATTTGAAATTGAATTCTAAATGAATTTTAAAATGAATTATAAATGAATTCTAAATTATGTATCTTTATAATTACATTATGAATTTTGATTTAATTCTGAATGTGTATAGTTTCAGGATGTATTATATGTTAAATGTATATGAATTTGTTCTGTATATGTATATGTTAGTTGGTTATTATAGGTAAAGGAGAGGGATTGAAGAATCACAGGTGAATGGAGACCCTGTTCCTCCCCTCCCCTGTGCAAATTGCAGGCTGCTGTGCAATTTGCACAGCATAGGCTATGACAACGGTTTGAAACCATTGGCATAGTCTTCTAAATAGGTTTATACCAACGGTTTAGATGGAACCATTGGTATAAACTCTTTCCCAACAGTTTCAAACCGTTGGTAAAAGATGCATAGTTGTCTTTTTCCCAACGGTTTTGAGTGAACCGTTGGGAAAAGCTAGAGATTTTGTTGGGTTTTCCCAACAGTTTACTGAAAACCATTGGGAAAACATATGCCAACAGTTAATGTAAACCATTGGGATAGGTTGATTTTTCTAACCTATCCCAACGGTTCTTTGTAAACTGTTGGTAAAACTTTTCCCAACGGCTTACTTCCCCGCGGTTTGCAGAACCGTTGGGATAGATATTCCAAACGGTTCTGGGGAATTTCCCAACAGTTGTAAACCATTATAAATGACTCTTTTTCCATTAGTGCCATGGTTTTTATTGTGTTAATAAATAAAAATTTGTAATTAAATAAATTCTAACTGAATAATTTAAAATCAATGCTTCATGGGATTCAACCCATGCTCTTTATTTGTTTTCATTTTTGTTCTTTCTTGTTGTAATTGTAATAAAGTTCTACTGTGTTTCCTTCTGTATGCTCCGTCTCTAGTGGTTTTTGTTTCTGGTTTTCATTCTCAGTGTTTTTAGGAAGTTGTTGCTGCTTTTATCAAAATGGAGTGTAATTCCCATGCTGAAGGAGTAATGAAAAAAAATCTAGTCAGTGAAGTATCTTAATGTTAATTTTTATTTTATTTTTTTACTCCATAATGCTTTTAAAAAAAATCCGCTGCATGTCTTCCTTGCCTGGAAAATTATTTTTGTAGAAATTCTGTTATATGTGCACTGAAATTTCTATTGCATGATTTGAACTATATTAAATTATTCTTCATGAATTTCTATTGAAAAAAAAATCATCATATGTTTTAAATTCCGCTTATATTGGAATAAAAATCCGATGTATGTCACTGTGTAAATAAAAATTCTTCATGTGCCTCTTTCTTAAATTTGAATTCATTGATAAATATTGAAATAATTTTTCACTCTATGAAATTAATTGTGGGGGGTACATTCTTTCTGATTGTTGTGTTTTTTTGGAATGTGCTTTTCTAAGGGCTGTTAGGAATGCTTGCTTTATGTGTCATTGAACATCGTATTGAATCATATTTTCTGAATTTCCTTACACCCAATTCTCTTTGCACCCACAATTCACATTCCTTGTTTGAAATTTAATGGAAAATCTTTGTCACTAGATTAAATGATAATCCATGTACTTGCTAATGAACCTGTTGTTAAGTTATTCATTGTGGCAAACACAATATTTGAACTTTAATGTGACCTTTATACATGTCATAAATCAACTAAATTGAAAATATGTTTTGAACCATAACTATTAAATTGTTCTTCTCCATGTTTAGAAGTCAACTTTGGGGACAAAGTTGGGTCTTAAGTGTGGGTGAGGGGGTCAATTATTGACTGTGCTTAACTATGTTTATTTGTGATCCCATAAATTCCCATTGAAATTTCAATCTTTTTGTTTAAAAATGGGTAATTGTTTTCAAAATTCATTCATAATTTTAGGCTTTACACTGTAATCAAATGAGTATTTCCTAAAGAAAGTGCTTTGCTGGTAGTTGAGAACTGCTTTGATTTTTGAATTATTATGTATGGATGATTGTTGAGTGGTCTTTCTTAGTGATCTAATAAAAATTTTGGTTTAGGAATTATTTTTGAGAGTGATATAGATCACCTATTAGTGGAATTATTTTCATAACCCTTGGAACTGGAAGTTTGATTTTGATCATAGGTGACTCATTTTTCTTTTAATTATAAAGAGTAATCATCTTAATGATACAATGTAAATAGTTTTTTTATAAATCTTTTGAAACTGGAGTAATTTGGGCATCTGGGATCCCACGGTGAGTCTCTGAGACCCTAGATGTTGGGTGAATTTCTGTTTACTATAATCCCTCTGTACACTTTGAATAAGTGCATTTCACGGTGCTTAGCACATGATACATGGCTTGGGAAAAATAAAATAAAGTGTCTAGGGTCAAAAATGAGTTCATTAAGGTGAGAGGAATGATGAACACCAAATGAAGAAGGGGTTAACTAGTTTATATGGGAGTCATCTAGGTTGTTTCATTTTGGTGATTCAAAAAAAATTATTTATTTATTTTTGGAACCTAAGTGATGAGTCAAAATGCTAGTTCTTTTGGTTGAATTTTTAATTCCACTGATAATTTTTCTCTTTTCACCCTTGGACTTTGGACTTAAGCCTGGATTTAAGTTAGTCACTAAGTAGTATCACATATGAGGCATGAAATCTTCATTTCTCGATGATTTATAGTTATCTTGATTACCCTCTGAGTATTTGTTCTGGAAAAAACTAAATTTGAACAATTCATTTTTAAGCCTAATGGCAGTCTTGAAGTCCTCGGTTGAAAGTTCTGGACATGTTACAGTTTGAGAAAAATCATGAATACCATACTTCTGTTTTCAAAAATAATAAAACATGAGATTGTTTGCGGACAAACAATGATTAAGTATGGGGGAATTTGATGTGGCCTTAAAATCACATGTTTTTTCACATCTTTTTAACTAATTTTTAATGATTTAATTGGTTATTCTTGTACTTTATATTGAATATTGGCACTTTTTTATTCTTATAAATAAACGTATAAATTAATCAATTTTTATAATTAATCATGCATTTTAAGCTTTAAATTAGTTAATTTTAGTTTTACTTTATTTTATAGTCTAATGATTTTTTATTTAGCTTGGTAGTTTTTGTCTGCAATTTTAATGATCTAACATTAATTAATTAATTTAGTCTACTTTTGCACATAACTAATAAAGACTTAATCTAACAATGAATTTTTTTAAAAAATAATTAATTTAATATAACATAATCTAAATTTTAGTTGTCTTTTAGCAATTCAATTTTTATAAATTTAAGTTTACAAACTCACTGCATCTCTTTAATTTAATTTAATTAATTAAAATAAATTGTTTAATAAAAGAATAGTTATCTGATTACCTTACCTAATTTAATTTGAAACATTATACTTTTATAAATAATTATACTGTGTAATTTAAATGTTTAAATTCTACATTAAATTTTAATAATTTAGTAGCTTTTTAAATTTATCTTAGAAACAATTTAAGTCTTTTTTATAATTTAACTAATGTTTATTTGGTTTTATAAGTTTATTTAAATTTATGAGTATCTTTATCTTTTTTGTTTTAATTAATTTTTATTTGTTATTAATTATTTCATTTAGTTTTTATTTAAGTTCCAATTTATTTTACCCTATTTATTTTGAAAGTTTGTTGTCTCACCGCTTTCTAGTGTCACCGTGTCACTTTTTCTTTTACTGTCTCACCATGACACCACACACCGGTTCCAGTCCCAGCCTCTTCCTACTTTTCATGGTGTCACTGTAACCTTCATTCACGGTGGCACCATAACCTATCTTACTGTCTCAACCTTTTACGGTGCCCCTCCAAGCTGTCTCACCGTATTCCCCTTACGGTGTCTTCTGCTATCGCCTCCCCATTATGGTTCCTTAGTTTTTCCACCGTGAATTTCCCGGCATTATTTCTCTCGCACCGCCTCTTTTCTGTGAGACCATTTCTTCTCACCAATACTGTAATTCTTTCAACCGGATCTTGTTGTTCCCCATCCCTTCCATTTTTTCACTACCACATTCTAGCATTGTTTCTCTTGCAATACTCACACCATCTACATTTCAGGGTATCATCTCAGCCACTGCAACAGAGCTTCACCATCGAACCTATTTCCATCCCTTGAATCTGAGATGTGACGTGAAAATAAACCCAAGAGCTGGCCTCTATTGTGGATCTAGAAGAGATCATTGATGTACTTCTCACCCGCTTCAGAAGGAGATTGTGTCGGTTTTCTTCGCTGAAAAATAGAAAGCCACCACTGTTTCATATGTCATCACTAGAGGAGTTGAGGGTGATGACGCCGATTCTGAGCCGAAGACAGTGCTGCATCGCTATGTGATGAACCGAGCTGGTTCTCACCTGTAGCGGTCATGGGAGTTTGAGGAGGAGGAATCACACCGCATAACTGGGAGTAGCAGGAGCCGTGTTTTTCTATCCTGGAACCGAAGACCCCCCTTGTAGCACTGATTTAGGGGGATAAGAGATAAGTTTATTAAAAAAACAATCAAAAAGATTAGTAATATAATAATAAAAATGGTTATAATAAATTAATGATTAATAATTAAGGAACTAAAATATTATACTAATTAAATAACAAATTATACTAAGTTTTAGTTTAATTTAACTCTTTATTAAATTAAGTAATTGATATTAGTCTAATTTAAGAATTTAATGACATTTTGATAACTAATTATAAATAATACCTATATTAATAAGATAAATTAATGAATAATAATAGATTAAAAACATAATAATTTTATTAAAGATTTAATTATTAATTGATAACTGTAATATTAATAGTTAATTTTAGTAAATAATAATTATCAACTTAAGTATTTATAAATTAACTTTAATTAACCTTTTAATTTAACTTTAATTAAAAAAATAACTATGATATATTATTTATTTATTACTTCTTGTTTTGTTCTATATATTGTAGGTTCAAATGAGAATTGAAATCCATTCCAGAATCACATAACTAACTCAAGGGGAGTTAGTTACATAATAAAAACTAATGCGACATGCCAGTCATGAAAAAACACACGTTTTTGGTGCACACATGAAGGACACTTAAAGTTGGTAAAAGGAAGGGGGTGATGTGTAGTAGATGATAGATGATATTTAATGTAGAGAACTAGTAGAATTTGGGGGCACTCTCATTCTCATTCCACGATCATTTCCATCTAAGAGCAGCGTTGCACTCGAGTAGACACTAAGGGAAGCACTAAATAACTAGAGCTGTAGGAGCGAAGCAGCAGTACACGATTTTCATTCTCAGAGGGAAGATCTCTCTTCCTTTGTTTTTATATGTTTTACATTGTACGTGATACTGGTATATTGTAAATAATATTAGTTTAATTTCTTTTTCTTGAGAATTTGGAGTTTAATTGGTTAAAACTTTTATCTTCTTCAAGTAATTTGTTCGATGATAATATGATTCTTTCGGTGAGATTGAATCTGGTTCTTAAACTTTAAATTGAATTAACACATTTAAGGAATCAATTCCAAATCGACAATATTTTGGCGAGATCAATCATTGAGATAGTTCATCAAACTTTCAAATTGAAAATCATCAGAACTCTCAGCGAGATAGTTTTCTGATGATAACCTTTTATCAATTTGATGTATGTGGTTTTTAATGTGGCGAACTTCGAGAACTATAATACAGAGTGTTATTTCTTCTGGAGAGGAATAATTAACAACTAATTTTCATGGTGTGAATTTAATCAAATGAGGAACATTCATTTAATCCAGTAAGGTTCAAATCTCTCATGCATTCTCTTTGATCTACCCTCAGCACTCATGTTTCCTTCTATAGTTATTTTTAGTTTACACTGTTTCATTTTTGCTATATCATTTTCCAGTTTATATAATAGGGAATTTCCAAACTTGTTTCATTACTGCTTTGTTAGTAAAAAAATTGAAAAGTAAAAAAATGTTCACTTCCTCCCTTGCTAACAACAGTGGAGTAACCTTTGAATAAAACCTTAGAATTCTCACCTGCCTTCTCTATGGATTGACCCTACGACACTGTTCTAGTGTAGGTTATTAGATGTAATTTTGAGGGTCGTGACAACCTCTGTCCTCACCAAATTTTTATTTGAAATATAAATTAATTTTTTTTATTTTGTTAATTTATTTTTAATTTTTATTTATTGAATAATTATCTTAAATGCTTACACAACACCACAACTGTATTTATTCAATTAATAAAAAATTAAAATAAATGATTTTGAAAATATTAAAAGTAATAAAATTTGGAGGAATTATTGTGTTATATAATTTTTTTAGATAAATATAACATATTATTTATATATTAAAAGTTTATATTTTAATTCCATAACTATATTGATATCTTTAAAGTCAAATTAAATGAATAATTCCAAAAATGATATTAATGATATTTTATAATAACAATATTTTATTAAAATTTTTAAAATGAATAATAATTATATATTCATCCATGATAATGGTATATGGTTTAAAATATATGACATGGTATGTTTATGGTTCACTTTTCCTTTTATGGTAACATTATTGACCCTTAAAGAGTAGAAAACTTTGATATTATGGTAATTTTCAAAAGAAAAAACAGGGATTAAAACTAAGAGAAAATGGTTAAAACATTACATAAACTTGTATAAATTTTATTGGGTGAGAGTATTTAAACATATAATAATATTATATACTAAATATATAAATTTTTAATCCCTTTATCCTAAAAATTAATTTATATTAATTTAATAATTTAAGTAATTCCAAGAGTGCCCCTCCCCTCACTTATAAAAGGGAACCTCTTCTCCTCTGTAACTCACACCGTTTGAGCCTTCTAGATCAAAAAATACCTACAATAATACCATCATATATACCTTAACCACATCCTAGATCTTATTTTATTTCCAAAATACCATGCCTTCAAGGTTTATGGTGTAAACAAGAATAGGTTTCTCAACGAAGTGGTATAACACTTAACCAAGCATTTTCAATATTATTTCTTCTTATACCTCCTCTAAATCCATGGTATAAATTATAAAATAATTAGTTTAATATATTAAATGTTATTTATTGTTATTATTATGATTTAAAAACCATTATCCACCTTCCTTACAACCTAGGGAAAGTGAAAACATCACTTGTGTGTACGTACAACTTAGTGTCTCCACGTAGCGGTGTAATTAGTTTTTCATCACCATATTTCATGGATGGTTATTTTTATAGTTTTAATGTTTATATATGATATATATGATATAATTATGTTTCCATAATTATAATATCATATCTTTCTTCTTACCTTCCAATCCATTAGAAAACCATAATGTCGCATGTGCGTACTTGTGGACTATTTTCTCCAAGAAGCAATGTGATTCGTTTTTTCCCTCATTTCATGGATGGTAATAAATATATATTTAATTAATATATGTGATATATATGATATAATAATTATTATTTATAGGATAATTATTATTTACATTTCTTTCATTTTATCTATCATAAATTGACAACAACGTTCATGCATACGTACGACTTACTATCTCCATGAACGATGTAATTCATTTTTCAATCTCTTCCTTTTATAAATGACTCTAATTATATATATATATATAATAAATATATATTATATTTATATCATTATTAAAATTTTATAGATGATTTAACCATGATAAAATTATAATTACTTTAACTAATTAACCACAATATGTATGAAAAACAAAGCAGTTATCACCTGGAATAGTGATTTTAATAATTAATTGTTAATACATGTGTGATAAAAAATTATATGTGAATAGTATATCATATTATATATATATATATGTATATGTATGTATATGTATAGTTATTAAATATATGTATAAAAAATATTGTTTTATTGTAGGTTTGAACGTGTATGAAGTGAGATGAGACTTGAAGTAAGGGATGTATGTCCCAATCCCATTTTAACAGTATTCATTTATGCTTGAATTTATATTGAGAAAATTATATGATACTTATTGAATAAATCCATTTAATTTTTATTATACTCTGGTTTTTTCTAGAGAACACATGTTTTCCTTTCGTTTTCCTCCCTATAAATACCCATGAGACCAAAAGAATTTTATTAATGAAAACAGACTATGTTTTACTATTTAGTCAGGAATATTTTTCTTCTATGACCATGTTTTCATTTAAAAAAATCAAGAATTTTTTTGACTATTATTAAATGAATTTTTTTAACCATGATTGAATTTTTAAAAATGGTAAAAAATCAATCTTCTTTTAATTTTATAGATGATGTAATTTTAAATTTTTACCAAAAATGTGAAAAGAATATTTATTTTAACTTACACGGCATGAAAGGAATTTCCCACCGTCATGATCACTTAATAATTTGAATTTTACTTTAAATTTTTTAATGTTTATTTTCAAAGAAAAATTTTTCTATAATATTTTTGGAAACTTTTAGATTTTAAAGAATTTATTCCACATTGAAGATTGGTATTTTCCTCAAGAAATATTCCAAGTGATATTTTAAAGGATTTTTTTATTTATGATAACATCCTTAGATTTTACTTATGATTTATATGGGATATAATACAAGGATATCGTCATAATTAGTTCTCTATATGGTTTATTTTTATGATAATGGAATTTTTATGAAACTCATTTATTTTATATGGGTTATGTAATGATGAAATGTTGAAATGTTTATGAAACTTGTTTCCTTTCTATGGGTTATGATTATGTGATAGGTGGTCCTAGAATTATATAACCCTTCAATTCAATTGGTAAAGATAGATATATCATGAGATAAAAAAGATTGTAATGGTGAGGTAACCTAGTTCAGTAAGTGACACTATCTACTATGATTTTATTAGGAATGAACTTTGACTATGAGTATGATGGAATAGAAAGTGAACCCAATCCACTATGATAGCCTTGGTAGTGATTCTTGACTAAGAAAATGATTTTCTATAATTATGTGTATTACAAAAACTTATGTCTTGTTCCAATGTTATACTCTTATGGATATTGTTATTTTATTTCTTTATGATTCATGTCTTATGAATTGTCATGATTTATTACATGATCTAAGATTATAATATATGATATTGTGGGTATGTATTTTCAAATGGTAAGATCATGTTCACATTCCCTTATGCTCATGTTATGTATAAGTGATCATTTATTTCTCCCTTATTTACCCTTACTAAGCATCTAATCTCATCCATTCTTATGTCTCCTTTCCTCAGGTTATGTAGAATGGTTTTAAGTAGGGTATCTCTAATAAGAGTATGATTTGGGAAGATCTTTGTGGGAGATGTTAAAGATACTTCAAGAAATAATAAGATTGTGTATTTAGTCTCCAAAAAAACTAAACCTTTATATTTAAATAATGGATCATAGTGTTATGTATAGAATATTCATATAAAAATATGTGATATTTATGTATGAAAACTATGGGTCATTATAGAGTGAATTACACTATAACCCATAGGTTGTAACACCACAAAGGTGTTATCTAATATCGGGGTCCCCTAACATGGAGTGATCAAACCAAAACCATATGAGGTCACACTATGACAAATAAAATCTGAGGGATTGTCCCTCTACCTAGGTGGTCATTCCCCAAATCCCCTGGCTGTATTATAAAGATTTCAAGGAAAGTAGGATGGCCCTTCTTCCTAATGAGGCATCATTCCATGATCCTTCTAGTCGCATTGTGACTATCACCTGGTGTTTCTTATGTGGGGGAAGTTTCTTCTTTTTTATATCATGGTCTTTGAGTTTTTTTGGAATTAGGGGTATTGATAGGAGTCCAAATCATCTAGATCTCTCCCTTCCTTTTTTCTTTAAATTCCCCATATAAAGGGGTTTTTTTAGGTGATTCTTCAATGTTTTGAGGTATTTTCATCATCTATTGTCCTTATTTATTTCTTTCATTGATCATCTTTGATTTTTTTGTGATCTTGTTAGGGTTTTGATGTCGATTAAACATGAAGCATGGTGGAATTAGTCAAGGAAATGAAAATATTTCTTTGCATGGCTAGAGAAAATCCTAAGATGATAGTTTCACATATTTTCTCATTGTTTCATTAGAGGTATGTTTCCTTGTGAGGTTCTCTAATATTTTTTAGAAAAATTGGATTAAATTAATCGTTTGATCAGGTAATTAAATTTGGTATTATTTCATGTCTTAGATTTGGGTGTGTGTAGGAAATAGACCACACCACATAGCTCAAGGTTTCAATGAGCAGATGTTGTTTGCTGAGTTTTTAGGAATTATGCCTATTTATATTAAATTATATAATTAACTATAATTGATTATTATTACTTAATTTGGATATTTTTTCTTGACATAGGGCCTTGTGATAATGGTAAATGGTTGGTTGGATATAGAAAACCTTGGTCTGTAGTAGTCATGATATGCTTAAAGGAAATTACTCTGTGTATGAGGTAGGTAGTCCCTATTCATTTCCTTATGTTTTATGAATTTCAGTAATATAGAATTTTTTATGTGGTATAACCATAATGAAAAATTGATTTTTAAAATTTAAATTAATTTTCTAATTAAAATAAAATGCATATGGATGGATGTAAGTTCCTAGAGCCACTATGGACCCTTGATCACTAGTTTAGTGCCTCGACCACTGATGGTCGATGCCTTGATTATAAAATCTTTCTATTATATACAGGGACCCAGAGGGGTAATAATTAAATTGGTTAACTGTTCATAGTGCACCTGGATTGGTTCCCCTTAGTTACCTTGAGTAGGGATGAGTGATTAATTATAATGATTGGACTGAGTAAACCCTGATGGAACTATGAGATTCCTTAAATTCATTTTCCTAGTTAATTAGATAGTGGGGAGAGTGTCCCTCCCCCACAAGTATGTGAGTGAAAGTGGGTAAACCCTATGTAGTTTTATGATAGATTGGGTGTGTGGGGACTAACTTAGGATGGCCTTATGATGAGATATGGGCATTACGCCATCTCTCTATAGTGTTTCCCATCATGTTTTTCCTTTGAGGCCAGTGAGGCCATGGTATGTTTATGATTATGATAAGGTACACTATGAAATTTGAGTGATATTATTGTATTAAGAGTTAATATTAAGATAGAGGATCCCAAGTAAGGTTTCCAGAGTATGACTTGACCTTGGGGACCTCAGTGGGTGACCTAACCTTATGATGGCTATAGGAAAGGGTAGTACAGGGTAGATTTCATTATTTATTCTAGGTGGTACCATAAAACTTTTGAATTTATTACAATGGTATAGGTTGTTCACTAGAGATTCTAATCAAGAATATGTGTGAATGTCATAGTGTATGGTTATCCCTTGTGACAATAGTTATATGAGTTGTTCTCGGGTGGATGTAGGCCCCTATAAAGGAATAATAATATGATGTGCCTAGTTGCTTCTTGGATTCAAAAATATACCTGATGATATGATATTCCCAGTGATTTATAGGATCTATAAGTTAAGCCTAATTATTATATAGTATTTTCAGGGGGCCTAGGATCTAATGGATATAATTTTTGATGATTGGTGAGATTCCTTGTGGTTCCTCAGATATGGTTGTTGCACCTCATGATGTTGGGAGATGTGCCAAGTAATTTCTAAGATATGGTCATTGTACGTGATGATGTTGGGAGAGATTCCTAGTGATTCTTATGATATATTCATTACACATTATGATGTTGGGATAGATTCCTAGTGATTCCTAGGATCTAGTAATTATACCTAATTATGTGGGGAGAGATAACTAGTGATTCCAAGGATTTGGTTGTTGTACCTAATGATTTTTGGAGAGATTCCTAGTGATTCCTAGTATTTATTCATTTCAACTAATGATGTTTCAATTATTCCTGATTTTTTATGATATTCCTAGGTTGTTCCTTGGATCCGGTAGTGGTACCTAATACTATGAGATACCCTGAATTTATATAGGGTTTGGTTTTCACACCTGATGTAGGCACACTCATGGTAATCTAAGGTAGGACATGTATACCCCTGATGATTATGTGATATGCTTAGAGATACTCTATCACTACTCAAAGCAGGTATACATGATCTCATGTGTCTCCTTGGAACCTAATGATGGGTAGTGGTTATTTATTTATATTTCCACATGGTATTTATTATTATGTTTAACTTATCACATATGAATAAACCAATTTGTAGTTATTTTTGGGACCTCATTAGTTTTTTCTTACTAATTTTTACTCAAACCATAATCTGGTAGACATGAATCATTGGTGTTGTAGAAAAATTCATTGATCATTAGTTCAGGTAGGCTATAAGCCCATCATGGCATGATAAAGTAGGATAGATCGAATGGGATTTGGATACTGGTATGTGATGAGGCTCATGGATGGTAATAGAGCCTCTTGTATTTTATTCATTATTTATTCATTTCATCATTATGATCATATATGTGGGATATCAGTTGATGTGTGTTGGAATGAACATTATTATTTTTGATTTTATGATTCTACATTAATTTGATATAGCCTGGTTATTGTTTATTGATTATGCATACTCTAATTATTGTTTGTGGATATTTTTTGGTTATTTCCATTGTGTTTACTCTATTATAAGGGTATATTATCCCCAAGGTAACACCCTAGACCCACATTGATAATATAAATCCATTGGAATATGGGAAGGTGTGCCTAAGGTCAAGTGGAAACCCCTGATCCGGACACCCGATCAGTGGTCTCTAATTGGGTGAGTGTCACAATGGGCATATGCAAAAAAAACTCACCTAATCATATATATAAAATAATACCATCCTAAACCCATTATAAAAAACATATAAAATTAGTTTTCCTCTCTATAATATTCCTTTATTATGTCCCATAGAATACTTCACCATTTTTTGGATCCTCTAGTCATGATAAGAAGTCTCATGGAGTTAAAAATAAAGAAAGCTTATGGTGACATATCAATCACTTTAAGGTTAGTAAAACCTTATTCATTACCAATTACATTAGTCTTATTTCTATACCTCTTCCCATTAATTATGTATCACTTTAATAATAAAAAATAATATAATTCTATAAACATGTTTTTATAATGAAATATTAATGGGTTTATAATCATTTTTTCATTGTAACATGTTCAATTTTGGCTTGATTTAACCACCTACAGGGATGATGATACTCTATTTTATTAATTATAATTAGGTAGATTTTACAATAAATATATATTAAATATTTATGTTAATTAATATGAATTTAATTTATTAATATGGCTATGTCATGGAAATTATCAAATGAATTTTCCTTACTAGGAAACTCCTCAATGTTGGTAAAATTACCTTAAATGAAAAAATTATGGATTTATTACATACAAATTATATTTAAATTTCTCTAAAATGAAAATGGAACCTTGAAAATAATTATTAAATTATGATTCTAGTAACTTGAATATTTCGGAAGATCTGAAATCATGAACAATGAATGATGAATGAGACCATTCTACTAAAACAAATTAATATACAATAAATGATATAAATTTTTTACACCTAATAAATAAGAATCAAATGAATTTAAGTGAATTATATTAAATAAAATAAATATAAATAAGTTTCTAAAATATATTATTAATAATTCTATGTTGATTGGGTAAGGGTTAAAGCATGTTTGAGCATGTTTGAGATTGAAATTCCATATTAATTGTATATATTATTTTATATAATATACACTCTACCTTTTAGATTTATATTTTTTATTTTACTCTTCTTTTAGTGGAAATATATTTCTTTTAATTTTTGTTATTTCATTGATAGCAATGTTGAAATCAATCCTCTCTCTCATTATTTAATATTTCACTATTCTTAGAACTGGCTAGTCATTTTCTTGATTAGTTATGAAGTTTCGTATATATTATACTATGAAG
Source organism: Viscum album (assembly GCA_963277665.1). Taxonomy (NCBI): domain Eukaryota; kingdom Viridiplantae; phylum Streptophyta; class Magnoliopsida; order Santalales; family Viscaceae; genus Viscum; species Viscum album. The sequence goes on along the minus strand of OY728131.1, from coordinate 1,469,620,058 downwards.
ATATTATATGGAATCTATTTTATATATCATTTTTATTTTCAAGTCATTTCATTATCCACTTTTATTTAATTTCTATTTTACACTTATAAATTTCTTTCTTGCATTTTTCTTGGTTTCTTAGCTCCCTCTCTAAGATTTCTCTTTTTTGTACATATTATTTTATCTTATGTGTTTTTAAACATTTGAACATATATAAATATATTTTCAAATTAATTTTTTTTAGGGTTTTACAAAAATTATATCTTTTTTGGGTTTTGGGAGTGTGTTTTAATCATGATTTGTTATATATAATCATGTAATATGATGTAAACTCTATGGGTTATCATAGTACATATTATATTATGTGAGTAAAGTATGTATTCTTAATAGAAAAATAAAAATTTTAGGTCTAGTATTGTTATAAATTACCCATTTTTACATAACAAATGACCCCTCTATCTCCCATAGAGTATCCACACTTTAGTAGAAGGTAATATCCATGGCCCATCTAACTCCCATTCCTAGAGTAGGTTGAGATACTCTTACATATATTTTTAACCAATGATATTCAATTAGAGTAATATGAAATAATGAACCTAAACTATAGAAACTCTAAATTTCATGATCCTTGAGTAACTACCATCTCCCACTGAGTCATCACCTAGTGAAAATCTCACCTATATCCACTAGTCTACAATGGTCCCATTAGCCAAATAAATCTAGATCCAATAATCTATAATAACCCCAATTATAACATCTCTCAAATCCCAGTGATTTAAAAAGACCCCATTGATTGCATCTTAAAGGACCTATTGGTTCATGATAAATCCATTGGTGAAATCTGTCCAACCCCATTAGTCTACATTGATACCATTAGTTACATATTTCAGAAATTTTTTTATATATTTCCCTACTATTTATATCCTTCATACCTCACTGATATAAAATAACCCCTCTAGTAATAACTCACTTTCATCAATTTCCCTCCTTATTTTTTACCTTATTACAAATATCATTACATTATAAATATAACTAATAATCAAAAACATAAATTTAATATACTCAAGGTGACTCATTGAAACCACATAACTCATTTAAAATAATATTCTTCTTTCATAGGAGAGACACACCATACCTATCTATTCAAATAATCTTAATTAAACACAAGGTTTAATTCCTTATTTAACATCAATTTATATTAATGATTTTTAATGTGAATAAATTTTCAATCCAACCGTATACCAGCCTTACCTTGGAAAAATAATGATCCTAGACTCGATAAACTATACCAATTCACTTATTACTTTTCTAATTTCCCAGAAGTTTCTATTTGGTTCCCTATATTTGGTTCCAAATCCCCCACATTCATAATCATAAGAATCACATTATAATTTACCACATATATAATATGTTGACTACTTATGTACTTATGTATGATTTACCCCCAAAATAACTAGCTGATAGTTCTTAGATTGGAAAAATTAGACAAATCCTTTCAAAATGATGAAAATAATGGGTTTAAAGAAATTTAAATTGGTGATATAAATTGATAAAGAATAACCACCACACCTTAGTCTCATTGATTAAGGAACACTTCCATTAATACATAAAATATATATTAAGGAATAAATAATAAAAGAAGGTTGGATAAGAGATCCCCCAAGGTCAACCCCAACTCCCATGTTAATAAATAAATCAATCCCTTAAAACCTATTTTTAAATCCCAAAAATACCATGTTTTAATGGGTTTCATGGTTTAGTTAGGTAGGTAAATACTTGTGCACTAAACTATTCATTAGCCACTGATCTGAGATGCATGGTTATATACCCATGTACCCAAACCATTCATTTTATCCAATGTATTATGAATTTTAAATTTTTATCCCATATAACTCCAATTATTGGGTCCTACAACTCTAAAAACAACTAATAAACATAAAAATATTCCTTAAATACATGAATAATTAGTTTCCATTTGATCCAAAATTACTTAAGAAAGTCACATGTTGTGATTATTTTTTAAAGGTTCTACCTTACCAAACTCATGAAAAACTATATTAATTTAGGAAAACTGGGATGTAACCCCCACCCCAAATAGACCCCAATGGATTTATATTCCAAAACCCATCTATATAAATGGACTAAACCATTTTTTATTACCCTAACTACACAATTTCAATTAGAATAAAAATCACAAGATCAATAAAATTATCAAAATTTTAAATATTGAGTCAAGATCACTAATCATAGAGTTTGGGTCATTATAAACTCCCTTCCATTAGGTTTCTCATAATTGAAAAGTATCATAGAGAATATTCCATGAATAAATCCAGCCACTAATTTCATATATCCACTTATCATTCCCATGTATCCTTTTAGATTTCAGTCATATTTCAATAAAACTCAACCCATATTTATCATCTTCCCATGTATAGTCTTAACACTATGATCCAAGATTACAATAGGTTATTCCTTAAAGGAGGAATTTAAATCCAACCTTTCATTATCACTTCTCATCACATGTGATTGATCTAGTATATTACTCCTTAGCTGTGATACATGAAAGTCCTCATCCATGCCACTACACCACATATGAATATCGAAATGTTTTAAAACCATACTAATATATCCTAAAATCCCTTGTATTATTGTTCCATATTTCCTCATTTTCTAATTCTATTACATCCCCATCATGAAAATAATTAAATAAAAACATAATAACTTATTCCAAAATAAAAGTTTTAGTATATCTAATATATGCACAACATCTTTCTACTTTGGTTCATAATCAACCACTTCTTAATTAATTAAAAATAATCAGTAGTCCTCTGTGCATTGATTATCTCAAATAGATATGATTCTATGGCCTCCATATAACATAAATGTGATTGTAAAGTTATACTCTAAAAATATTTAAATGGTAAATCTAAATCAAATCCTGATAACTATTATTATAGGAAAATTTTACCAAAATATAGATGATCCTTAAAATGGTGGAAAAAATATTAGATACATTCATAAATCATATACTCTAACAGTAGGATAATATTATTATGGTTTCTATATGTTTATAGTAATGTGTTTTACTCATATTTTTCTAAGTTCACAATGCCCTATGAAGTGATTTGAAAAACTAAGAAGTTTATCTAACATCCAAATAAAATAGAATTATCTTTTGAGCTCTATGAAATATAACCATATCTCTAATATATAGATTCCTTGAATCATTAGCTGATTAAGTCTCTTCTAAATGTAAGAAGTTTGATACCATCATTTGTTGATCAAAGATAAACTATAGTATATCTCTACCATGGAATGATATCGGTAAACCAGTCACATAATCTATCTTGACTCCATAAAACATCCATATAGAAATGTGTAATGGTTGTAATTTACTCATTGGTCTCTAATTATAATCCTTCACTAGATTATAATTGAGGAACCATGATACATATCCATATATGTCTTTCTTCATACCAGATCACTAGTATTGTCTCATGAAATCATGGTATATCTTGGCCAGACTAAGATTAATATCCTATCATAGAGTAAAATTATCACAACATATCCTCCCTTTTGTGTATAGGTACACCAATCTACATTTAAAATATATATAACTCATCATCCAAAGTTTAATTGGTACAATGCACCCCATAATTAAATATTTTACATATTATAATACACTCATGGTCATACCCTTGAGCTTATCTTATCTTGTTTATTAGATTAAAAGTTATGTTGAGTGGTGAAAATACCACCACACTCTACTCCTTAGCCATATCTAGATTCATTATAGATATGAGACACATCAACTTTCATTCTTCTTTCACCTCAAAAACCAGATTCATCTATGACTTCCTACTCATAACATCATCTACAAAATTATATTTATCTTATGTGTATACCATCTAAAATTAAAATTATTGTTAGTACTCTACCCACCTTGTGACACCCCCATATCACTATAGTATTTAATATAGTGTGATTTTTGGTTACTTTGAAATTTTTTGGAGTTTTATAGAATTTGAATTATTTTGGTTTTTTTCAGTTCTATAGTTATATAGGTAGTGAGTTACCCCCATGACAATGGTGGTTCATGTTGAGATGACTGTTTTGGGTAAAAATAGAGTTTTGGACAGCTGATGGTCTCACTATGATAGTAGTGTTTCACCATAATTAGTAGTTTTCTCTTTTTAAATATTTAATTTATGGAAGATTCATACCACAATATAAAAGGTCATGTTGTGACTAGAAATAGGCAGTGGGGTTATTTTATTGGGAGGAAATGTGTCTAGGTTCTGTGACATGAGGGGCCTCCCATGTAGTGGTTATACCGCAATAAGGGAAGGTCGTTCCATAACATGGATGTTCCTAGATTTTTTTCTATCTTTACCTATCTTTAATTTTTAGTGGGTTTGGACATCCTTTCACCCTATATCATTCAACCAATATAAGGATATTCTCAAGGGGGCTCTCACACCCTCCTCCTTTCCTCCATGTCTTATCTTCCAAGATTACATGTGATTTTTTGAGTTCAATGCCTCTCTTTATCTCCCTTATTTCTTCCTCTCCTCTAATCCCTTCTTTTATTCCCAAAGATTTTCTTTTCTTTCATGAACCCTAATAGTTGTGTGGGTTGATTTTAGGGTTTGGGCTTGTCTAATCATGGGGATTTGGATGTTTAGGGTTTTAAGAGGCTATTTCTTTATAAGGTTTTTATTTATTGTCTAAAGTGGCATGTTTTATCTTTTTTTCAGTTTAGAGAGGTGGGTAATTTTGTCAAATTCCATTATTCAACATGTTATGAAATACTTAAGTGTTTTAAAAATATTTCTTATAAAGTTATGCTAGGATATAATTACCTTGAAGGGTTTGTAGTTATTCATGATAACTATTTTTCTACATACCTGATGGGAATTTAAAATGAATTTTAAATGGAGGAGAGGTGTGTGAAATTGATTAAATTTTAAAGAGGATGATAAATGCTATCAAATGTGTTGTTTTATAAAATGATATGTTTTCTTTCTAAATGATTTATAAAGGTTGTTTTTAGAAATTATTTTATGGTGGATATGAAATTAATTGATATTCCAAGTTGGTTTTAAAGTACTGGAAGGCCAAATGTAAAATGATTTTGTTTGAGAATTGTGAACCCTAGTTATGAACCCATGTATATTGTGATTTATTATCCTTTTTCACATTTATGGGGCATGAATTGATGATTATTTTTTGATTCTTGTATGAATTTGAATAAAGGATAAATTCATTAAGAGGCTTTTAGTGGTTAGTTGAGCTTTAATTTTTTTATTTTATTTATTTATTTATGTGATAATCATATTGTTTTTTGAATTATAAATTCAACTTTGATCATTTCATGAGGGCTTGGGTGGCTAGGTAGAATACCTAGATGAGTTCTACACTAATTTATATTGTGTTTTGGATAGTGTTATGGGAATTATTTTACTCTATTAGTGGTTACTTCAAGGTGATACCAAGAAGATAATTTGAGGTTGAGATTTCTTTTAGGTTTACTAAAGATAGATTGATTATTATGTGTTCTGTGAGTGGGGTCCAAAATCATATTATGCTAGACCCTGGTGAGTTTCCCATGATTCTCAGTTCCTATTGAGGGTTATTTGGGGGATCCCATTTTATACCATGTTTTTACCTAGATTCTAATTTGATTATACAGAACTATTTCTTAGTTGGTTGTTTATTTTATTTTATTATACTCTATTGATATATTGTTTCTTATTTAAGTTATTATTCTACATTGGTTATGGTTTTGGTTTAATTTAAAACTAATTTAAAAAGTGGTTTGAAAATGTGGTTTTAAAGGAAAGGGTGATGTTTGTTTCGTTAATAGGGTTTAAGAAATGGTTTTCAAAAGTAGATTTAAAATATTGTTTTCAAATGGAAAGGAAACTCTTGTTTATAAATGGGATTTTTAGAAAGGTTCAAAAATGAGGAATTTTTTTATATATTTAAATAATCTAAAAATTACTCATTCAAAATTAAAGGAATTATTTCTTACTAAGTGGTGTTCCCACTTGTTTCAATAAAGTGAAATTATTTTCTTTTATAGTAAGGGTATGAGATTTAGTTTCTTTATCTCCTCATGTGAAAATCTATTTTTAAAATATAGTTTAAAACAAAAATTTATGAAATTTTTTATTAAACCAATTGCATAGAATCTTTGGAGAAACTCAATTGATCCTTTTTAGCTCACACCCTATATACACACTCATTTGTGTGTGTGAAGCTCCCATGTTTTTATACAAGATCCCAAGTTGTGATCTCAGTTTGGATATCATCTAGGTAGTTCGTTGATGGATGATTTGGATGTGATGAGTGACCATGGGTCACAAGGTGATGTTCGAGTGGTGGATTGGGATGTTTCTTTTTATATTGGGATGATTTTAAATTGGGTAGTTTTTTCAATTGTTTTCTTTTTATTTTCTTCTTCTATATGTTATTAAAGTATATTTATTTTTTATTTTTTTATTCTTATAGGATTAGAGTCATTACTTCCATTAATTAGAACTCATTTGGATGTGTATATTATTTATACCTTGTTTAGATTTATAATTATCTATATCTTTTTATTTGTAATGTATGAGAGTCCAATGCATGGATGTACCATTCCACGTTATCAGTAGTTTATGCCACCTTATTTTTTCATTTATTAGGTGAAACAATACCCAAGAGTGTTTCCTTTAATCCCTGACACTAGTTGTTAGATCATTGGGATCCAGAACACCCTTTGGGCCTTATAGAGATTTCTTTAGATACAAGATTGGTGGTCACCAAGGATGGTTTGTTACAAACCTCCTATAAAAGTGGTTCGGGTCCTTCTATAGGAAAATATATCTTAAACTATTAGGATTAATAATCATGATAGATCTCTCTCTAAAAGTATAATGGTTACACCACTTCAAATCATGTACCACTACTACCATCTCAAGATCATTTATAGATTATTTGTTCTCATATGGTATTAACTGAAGAGATAAATAAGAAACTATGAGATCAACTTGTATCAACACATAACCAAACCAAACTCCGGGGGCATCATAATATAACATGTATGACTTAACCTATTCTTCAACTTCTAAAAATCTGAATCATACTAATCATTCCACTAAAAACTTTCTCATTTATAGTTAAAGGAAGATATTATCACTACTATCCAGAAAAAATATTAGACCAATATCATGTGAAAACCTTCTAGACCAAGTAAACTATAAAACTCAAACAAATTCTTGGGAATGAAACAAGAATTCATAAATTTTACAATCTCAGTATCCACTAAGATAATCATCTCAGATACAATATATATTTAAATTTTCACTTTCATGATCTAAAAGTCACACATTGATAGTTTCATATATAACTAATACTCATATAAAGTGACCAAAAAAATCTATTTGTGTTCCTTATGCTAATTTTTGAGATAAAAAGTACACTAACAAGTCATCATGGAATGCCATAAAAATGAATATAGATATAGATAAAATATCTTTTCAATAAAGTTTATAAGAATTTTTAATATGTATTTGACCATAAATGGCATCACTATAAACTCATAAACTCATATCTAGTTATAAATTTCATCTTTTGTACATACTTAGTCCATACCCAGTGCTTATGTCACCCAAAAAATAGCTCGATCTTTAAAACCCAATAACCAACCCTAAATTGATAAAATAGATCATATATCCTTATAAATATATATTTATTCTTATTCATTACTATATTAATAATTTATAAATATAAATATAATTATAAACTCTGTTCTACCTTCTTAGTGAATAATATAGGTTCTCTATATGGATATATAATATGTCATATAAATCTCATCACCTTTATATCCTTAAGAAAAACATTAAACTCTATTTACTCTAAAGGATCTATACAATATGGATAAATTGATATAGACTCCACTATTGATATCATAACAATCATAATATATTCTTCCCTCTCTAGAGGTAAGCTAAATAATTTATTTATAAATATATCTAAAAATTATCAAAAATAAATGGAAAGAGAGGTTTCATCATCTCCTCTACTCATCCATAACTTATAACAGCCACCAACATTGTGATTGTATAAGATCAGGTCTTTTATGACCTTCCTCTATATCCTAATATTAATTAAAGGTATTACAATCAAATTCTAGATAAGTAAATGAAAATTTTCTCGAATAAAAATTTATATGTGTTTTATGAAACATTGTTCCAGGGTCACACATCAAGGTATGGGGATTCACTTTTTCCTCATTGTCTCTCCTGAAGTGATTTACTTCTATAGACTGGTCATTTTTCCTCCTGGGTGGCCGGTTGGTTTCCCCACATTTCTGATTTATAATGGTGAGTGTCCTCTTCCACCATTGTTGGTGATGTTGGCTGCTTGACCGAAATGAGATGACAGTATGCCAGTTCCTCCTTTCATAGATACCTACTTAGAATTCATCACCTAGTTTGAGAATCCCTCATAGATTTGATTCATGTGTTAGAGTTGGTTCCCTAGAACTGACTTCTTTTTTACATTATGATAAAAATGTATTCATTAGATAGATATTAATAAACTAATTATCACATCATTATTGTTCTTCTACATGACATTTTATGTGAAAATTTCCTAAGAGTATATGTCTCACTAAAAGGTCATAGTGAATCCCTCCTATGATGATAACACATAAGTGTCGTGAAATTATTCTTAAATATATGTTCTATAGATGGATGATATCATTCTAAGGGACACAAATGATATAGGCGATCAGGGATGGAGACTTATAGGACTTTTAGGTACCTTCTCATGGTTTACGCCCTTAGTAATGTCTCAGAGGATATTATGAGAATGAGACCCGGTAGTAGGAAATCCACGCTTATAAGTGTCATTGGATGTTCCTATCTACAGACATGTTTATTATTCCTTAGAATTTAAGATAATTATTCATGGGTATTATGACTCACTCACTTAGATGTATTAGTGAAAATCATGATGACATTTTTTTTACAGAGAGGTAGGATGTATTGAGTGCATCACGAGTAATACTACATTAATGAATAATGCAAGAAAATATTTATCCCTTATATTTCATAACAGAAGTTGATATATTAGGCCCTTTGATGGAAATGATATATCCTAAGTAAATCTATTTCCATATTTTTCTATAAGAAAGTTCAATTCTGGCAAGTCAAAGAATGATAAATTGAGCACATGGGTTGAGGGCACTTGCATACAGTCCGCTTGATTAGAGATATCAGGATAGAGGGGTTATATTATATAGTAAGCATTCATATGAGGTGACATGTCATTGTGGAATTAACTTCTTTCTCTATTGGTGCCTTAGCATGTTCACAGATGTTAACCTTGGACTTTAGGCTACTCTGCCTAATGCTATTGAGAAAGAGGCCTAAAGGGCCACACACTAAGTATATGCAGTATCTCATTTAAATAATATATTATTTATTATTTGAAAAGTTTAAAAAAATATTCTCATTTTTGTTTTAATAATTATTCATGGATTCTATATCGCATTTATTTCAACACTAGTTATTCAAGAGAATATAGCATGGGTAGAATAATTAATAAATATTTATTTATTTATTAGTGAATATAATATTTATATATTGATTGGAAAATAATGTGGTGATATTTATTTAATAAATAAATTGTCATTATTCAAAGTTCAATAAATATAGTGGAGGTTTGGCAGATAGATTTAATTGTCCAATGAGAAAAAATAATATTGAATACTATTTTATTAAATAATATTTAATTATAACTCAAAAAATAAGTGTGTGTCATGAAATAATAATGTTGCTATTATAATTTGACATGGGTGTTTTACTAGGATTAATAAAATAATTAAGTAACTTATAAAAATTATTTATTATTACCCTAGTGAATTAAATACCCAGTTATATTATTCTCTTATTATCCAAGTGCTAGCCAAGTGACGCTAATGGGGTTGTTCACAACGAATTGGAGAAAATGTCTCAAGCCTAGGGAGTTCATCCCTCTCCAAGAGTTCTCTCAATAACGAGAGGTATCCTCCTCCATCGGATCAAGGAGAACAATTTGGAAGCAATTCTTAAGGAGATCAAAGGCGTACATCGCAAGCACAATGATATTCCATGCTAGCACCTGGAGACTCCTTCGGCGATGTCTGAAGATATGTGGAACACGTGTGGATCACCCCTAGAGGAGATCTACCCATTATCTCTACAATGAAATGATGGTGAACATGCATATATTTGGACAAAAACATCAACGAAGAACGAATTTCCTTGGAGGTAATTATTATTCAATTAAATTAATTATAAACAAAATATGTTGATCCTCTCTCTTGGTTATGGGTTTCTATTCCTTTATCCTATTTCTTTGATTAAATTCTATGGATTACGGCGTTCATCATCACATAGATCCTAGATTGTTTATTGAATATGGAAAAAATTAAAGTTGGGAACCATCCCTCCCACACTTCTGTTATTCCCGGAACCTATAAGTTGTATCAGAGCGAGAAAATTATTGTTTATAATTATTTAATAATTGTTGGTGATTTGTACATTTATAATTTACTTTTTCAATTAAATTTTTATCATTCATTTATAATCAGAATAAAGAGATCTATTTCTTCCTCTATCATTTCTCACATATCAAACAAAAACGATTAATTTTATGATTAAAATTATATCAAGGATCCCATCTGGTGGTGCTAAGGGTTCTGTCCATGAAACATAGTAGTACACACGGTGTAGTTGGATTTACATGCCATGTAGTTGTGTTCAATACATCCGGATTAGTTCATCAATTATTCAACCCTTGTGTATTAATGACACATGGTGTAATTAATTCTTACACCACATGTTTACTAGGATAGAATGGCACACGATCAGCTAGACTACACGTCATGTGGCCCACTTGACACGGCATGTAGTCCCTTTCATGTCAGGGTCGGGCCATGTATCCCATATATAGTTTAGCTAACTGGTGACTATGTAATGTTGATTCAACGCGGCGTACGGCTCACTAAACACGTCGTGTACTCCAAGATTTCCAAAGTACACCTCACACTCCAAGTCCCTAGGAGTGTACTTCAGATACACAATGAAGAATGTACATACCATGTAGATCAGATCTACATTCCATGCATTGTTACCAGTTATGCATATTTAAAATTTATTCAAAATTTTCACATCATGTATGAGTTGTATTACAATTATTATTCTATGTGCATGATAAATGCCACAAATATTAAAGTATATAGAAGTATAATACATGTTGGGTAGTTTTGGTTGGGTATTCACCAAGTTACCTCCAAGGTACAAGTTATGTACACAGTTAATTTTAAATAAATTTATTAATTTGTTTAAAATTATAATGGATGAGAATCTCAAGGCAAATCATAAAAGGTTTAAGATAAAAGGATTGATTAATTAAAGATAATAATTAATCAATTGAAGAACGTTTTATCTTAAATAAGAATTATTAAAAAATTGGATGCTTGTTTTATTAAATGTGTAATTCATTGTAGGTATGTAGATGATTATAAGCTAGACCAGACCTGTATATGTGATTGGTTTCCTTCTAATTTATTATTAAATTAAATTGTTGGTTTGTGTACCTTCTCTTCTCATTAATATATTGGGCCTGCATGACCTTGGTTTCTTTTATGCAAACCCTCTCACTTTCATATGAGTAAAATCATATGTAATGTATGGAGCTCCTAAGCTAGTAGAGGTGGTTCAAGTTAGGAGTCGATGTGAAACCAATCCAAGGAGATACAAAGGTGGACAGGTGGAAAGCTATAAACATGAACCTAATAGGTTCAAGGTGTTTCTCTCCTAGGTCAGTGGTTAATTTATCAATCGATATATAAACTGACCATTAAAATAAACTCATGATCATACCCTTTATTTTATTTCTATTAGCTGTATAGTTATTCATTATGGATGTTTTATCGCAACCACATAATTAATGAATTAACAAGTATGCAAGATGGAACTAAAATAAACTGGATTATGTGGAAATATTATCTAATACATAATTAATCACTTACGATTATCCCACTTAATATTAATCGACATGTGAAAAGATAATAAATGGAAATTTATGCATAAAGGATAAAATACCTCAATAAAATATTTAGTTGGTATAGCCTTCCATTACTTCAGTTAGAATCAAACCATAGTTTAAATTTCTTGACCATCTAAAGTTGGGACGATTTCAATTATCAGGGAATCATAATTTTTGGTTTTGGATTTGTAACACTCCAACCCCAGTTATCCAGAGTCGGTGCATTATTACATAACATTGGCATAATCACAAAAGATCAAGTCTCGAAAGACTGATTAGTCTTGTAGCCTTGGAAACACTAGATACATTCATAAGTCTTACATTACATCATAAAGTGAAAAACTACAACAACATAGTCTCCAAATACCACACTCATATCCCCTCAGACTATCCATTTTGGTCAGTCATAAAATACTTCTTCACATCCTGGAATAAATAAAACATAGAAATGGGTGAGCTTAGATACTCGGTAAGGATAACAATATTGCGGAAACTTTTATAAATAAGCATAAACATTTAAGGCAATGTATAACTAAAATAAAAGCCTTTTAAACTTGAACTGTAGCATAATATGGAAAAGATAAAATCAAATAATTCCATTTACTTATTCACATGGATATTCTACTAGTCGAATAATCCCATGAAATATCAAATAGCCACTTTCATAATGATGGAATTCATAATTCCAGATTATCATAACCACATAGTCAAGGCCTTAGGCCAAGACTACAAATAATATTTTGTCAAGGCCTTGTGCCAAGACACTAGTTTGTCTCATGAGACCTACCAATTCATCGAGGAGCTATAGTGGGCTCCACCCATCACTTACTAAGTCCAATTCATTCCTCATATGAAAATGTTTAAACATAACATAAACATTCGTATTAAAACTAGCATACAAAATGTCAATTCTTTATCCATAAACCATGAATGGTATAAAAATAACACATCCACAGTCAAACATTTCACAAAACCTTCAAAACAAAATGGAAGTTTTGTATCATAATAAATCAACTTCAAATAATCTTAAAATCCATAAAAGGATGTTGACATGGATAAAATCAAAACTACTTGAGAGAAATATCTCTTTCTTTTTTGAAATCATTTGAAGTCACATAATTATAAAAGAAAACATTTATTTTGAAAATATTCTTATAAGATTGTAAGAGAAGCTTCGATGATTTTATAACGGCAAAAAATATCCTCACTCACAGTATAAGTTAAAAAAACATTATTACCTTAAATTTGTCGAAAATTCCAAAAAGTACCTTGTTTGGAAAACGACGGAAAGATTCCTTTCAAAAACATATAAGGTCAAATAAGGGTATAAATGACTTTAACCCATTGTCTTTAAATAGTAAAAAAAAATTGAAATACATTTTTAAGAAACTTAGATATGGATGATAAAGAGTTCCCATTATATAATTACGTATAAACAACCTCGGATAATGAATAGATTGTATAATTAAACCTTACATTGTTCCTTTCCTTAGTCGATGGTATGTTAACCTACTCTTCTTTGGGTGTTTCCTTTTGAGTTGATCAAAAGGGCTCCTTAGGTTGGCTTTCTGACCAAAGTAAGGCCTCTAGGTTGAAGTGAGGGAAGTTGGGAGGATATTTGGGAATGGTTTGGCTGAGCCAAATGGTTTTGAATTTGTGAATTTTAGAGAAGGGGAAGTGCACTTTTATATGAGGGGTGAGGGGCACCTTAGGAAAAGCTAGAAATATTATTTTATAAAAAAATAATTTTTGGCCTCTAATGGCTCCAAACTGATTTATTTCGAGGATAAGGTGGGGATGGGTCGAAAACCACCCAACCAATAGGTTTTAGATAGGTTTGGGTCACTACATTAACCTTATCTTTTAGATTTAACTCTTTGTTAATTAGTTTGACATTTACCATGTCTCTTTGTATTTTTATATTATATGGTTGATAAACTTACTATAACAAGCCAAGATAACCCAAAGTGGTTCATTATTAATATATATAACCTTATCTAAGTCTTTTGGCCGAACCTTAGATTTTTATGAATATAATATCAATTAATAATATAATATTTGTTTTAAAAACTCTTTTATGTCAATTTGGAAACTATTTGGTATTTGATTTTTTTGAAAATCATAACAGCATGATTACTTCAAAAAAAAGTTAATTAAATCAATCCTAAAATGCCATATTAACCTATAAAATTCTTTTAATTCATCAAAATTATTAATTTACATTTATTTGGGTATTTATAATATCAATTATTTAAATCTTTTATTAATATTGTAATTACTACATCATCATTGTGTCATAAAAAAATTAAATTATTTAATATCTAAAAATTATAAATAAAATACCATTTTGTTGGAAATCATTTTTGATTTATAATCCATATTTATAATTTAATTTATCTTATTTATAACCCTATATTAAAAATGTTTTAGTTATTAAACTTTGATTTTAACTCTTTTAACTCTTCTTTGAATTAAACAATAATAAATGTACTATTCTACTCCAAGTGGACCTAAAGGATCATATTTTATTCCTAAGGTTTTTTTGGTCGAATAACACTTATCCAATAGAATTAGGACATGTTTTAGGGTAATAATAATATCATTTTTACCCTTAATTACCCTATTTACTTTTAACCATGGTAAATAAAAGTAAAGAGTTACTATTCACTAAAAATTATTTTTATCTTATTGAACCAAATTTTACTTACTGATATCAACTGTGTCTCTCAGATTTTTGAAATTAAATCCATAGAAGCGGTAAAATTAAGTTTTATGCAAATTTGAAAAAGCTCCTAGGAGGTGGGTAAAAAAGGGTAAAAAGTTAAATAAAATTTTATATATCTAAACTTATTATAAAATGACTCCAATGAATTGTATTGAAATTATATAGGTATTATGTATATATTTTGACCTAAAATAAATTTAAATAAAATAAATAATTATTTAAATAAAAATTTGGTATTTACCAATAACTCAATGTTTTCACTATTCATCAAAAATTGAAAGTTTTCAGAAAAATACCAAAAATTCACCCTAGGATAATTTCGATATTCTGAATTCAAAAATGAAGTCCATTTTGAAAAATAAAATTTATAAAATTTCAAAAAAGTGGGTATTACTATTCATAACGGCTAGTTTTATTGGTTGTGGTGTGTTAGAAATCGAAGTTGCGTACAACACACACTATTGTATTATTCAAAGAGAAACATATTGTGGAAGCTTGGGGTGTTATTCTCCCCTACAAATAATTGTTTCCTCGAAATTTCTAGAATATTACTATATAAAAATACTCGGGTTGTTCTTCATCATAAATTCTTCGGGTTCCCACGTTGCTTCTTCCATCTTATGGTTTCTCCATAGAACTTTTACCAGACGAGTCGTCTGGTTTTTCAGCACTTGTTCTCTTGTATCAAGAATCCTAACGTGCTCTTCACAATAAGATAGATCAGGTTCCGGTTCTAATTTCTCATAGGTGAGTACATGCGTCGGGTTAGGCATGTATTTTCTAAACAGTGATATGTGTAATACATCGTGAACTTTGGAGATACTTGGAGGAATTTCCAAATGGTAAGCTACAGCCCCAATTCATTATAGAATTTCAAAAGGTCCAATGTACCTAGGACTCAATTTACCTTTCTTACTGAAATGTATAACACCCTTCCATGGAGATAACTTCAAGAAAACATGATCACCGACTTGAAATTCCAAATCCTTCCTTTGATTATCAGCATAGCTCTTCTGCCTACTTTGAGCTGTTTTGATGTGGGTTTGGATTACCTTCACCATTTCCATTGTTTCCTCCACAAGTTATAGGCCTACGTGTTTTCTTTCACCAACATCATCCCAACAGGTTGGTGTGAAATATCTCTTTCTGTATAATGCTTCATATGGTGTCATCTGAATACTTGAATAGAATCAATTTTTATAGGAAAATTCTACCAGAGGTAAATATTGATACCACATACCCTGAAATTCAAGTGAGCAGGATCTCAACATGTCTTATAAGGTTTGAATAGTTTGTTCTGATTTTCCATCTATTTGAGGGTGGTAGGCAGTGCTCAAACGAAGTTCAGTATCCAAGGCCTTCTGAAGACTTTTCCATAATCTTGATGTAAAACGGGGATCACGATCAGAAACAATCAATATGGGTACTCCATAAAGTCTCACAACTTCATTAATATATATTCTTGATAGATGTTCAAGTGGTAGATCTTCTCTTATAGAAAGAAAATGTGTTGACTTGGTAAGACGGTCAAGAATGACCCATATTGCATTGTTCCTTCTATGAGTCTTTGGTAGTCCCATGACAAAGTCCATCGTAATATTATCTCATTTCCACTAAGGTATGGGAAGAGGTTGCATGAATCCTCTAGGCTATTGCCTTCCAACTTTCACTTTTTGATAAACCATACATCTTGACACAAAATAAGAAATATCCCTCTTCATATTTTCCCAACAAAAATGTTCCTTCAAATCTCTATAGATCTTGGTGCTCCCATGGTGTATAGAGAAATTGGTACTATGAGCATCATCCAACAATTCCCTTTTTAGATCAGGTATGTCAGGAACACAAATTCTCTTCCCAAATTTCAAAATTCCATCTTCATACATAAATTCACTCAATCTCCCATCATTCACAGCTTTAATCTTCTTATGAAAATCTTTATCATCATTCTAAGAACTCTTTATCATTTCTAGTAAATATGGTTTGGAAACCATTTGAAAAGGTATTGATGTTTCACCTTCCATGGTTATTACCATATCCATATTCACTAGATCAATGAAAATAGGATCCCTTTCAACTCTCATCTTGTTCAAAACTCCATGATCTTTTCTACTCAAATCATCTGCCACCTTATTTTCCTTCCCCGGGTGGTAGTGTATAGTGCAATCGTAATCCTTGAGTAATTCAAGCCATATTCTTTGCCTCATGTTGAGTTCTTTCTATGAGAAAATATACTTCAAACTCTTCTGATCAGTATATGTCTCATATTTTCACCATAGAGATAATATCTTCATATCTTCCAAGAAATGATTACAGCTGCTAACTCAAGATCATGAGTAGGATAGTTTTGTTCATGAATTTTTAGCTGTTGTGAGGCATAGGCAATAACCCTATCATTCTGCACAAGGAAACAACCAATTCCTTTCTTTGATTCATCACTATAAATAAAAAACTCATCATTCCCTGATAGTAGAGTCAAGATAGGAGCGTTGACTAATCTTCTCTTCAGTTATTCAAAACATTCTTCACTGTAAGAACCCAGTTCTTATTTTTGAGGTACGGGTTTCTTATTTTCTCTTTTCCTCAAGTGTTTTTGTGAAAATAAGGAAAATGGGGAAAATCCTAAATTTTGGGACTACACGCCGTATACTTTTCCACACGCCATGTACTTTGGCCATGTGGGATGAGTACATAGGGTGTGTAGCCAGGTTGGTGACGAAGGGAGTAAAAACCGACTACACGCCATGTAGTGGGTATTTAAACGCCGTGTAGTCAGTCAACAGGTGAATAGTAAGGTGGTGGAAGTAGCCGCCAGCCGAGTGGCAGTACACACCGTGTACTCAGGTTTCACACGCCGTGTACTCATGTCGACAGATGAATAGTTCCACGCTGGCGAGAAGTTGTCGAAGGAACAGTAAAAAAATGGAAAGCACACACCACGTACTTGAGAAGTACATGTCGTGTAGTTTTTTTCCCTTAAAATCGGCAGTAGCCTCCCCTGTTCACAGGGAAGGCTTAGAACTGGAGGAGGAGTCGGGAGAGAGGGTCGGACCTTTGTGGAGCTCCAGATCAAGTACTGAGAATCTGTTTTCTGCACCATCGATCTCCCTGGAACCACGCGGGTGAGTTCTTCCTCCTCCTGTCGTAGTTATTACCAATTCTTTCCCGAGGGAAAGTTATTTGAGTTTGAACGGGGTTTTATTTCACCTCATATCTACGTCATTCTTGGACGATTCGAGGATCGTCGTTCGTGTATACCGTTCAGGGGCATTTAAGGTAGGTGGATTAGTGTTTATTTACAACTACTGTGTGTTTTTGTGTATCATTGAGCTACGAACCCATGTTGGGGGTGTCGTGTGGCTGAGGCCTTGGCTGTTTTGAATACCTATAATTACATAGGTAATTAAATGTGATAACAAATTGTTGTTTGGGATCACTGCTTGGATCCAGGACCACCCCGGGGGTGTGTTCCTCTGTTTAGCCGTTTGGCCAGGATACCCAATGGTATGCCATGTTTAATTTGCACATTACTTTTGCCTTGAGAGGAATTAAATGTGAATTATTTGTTATATGTTGGGAATGGCCCGGTTACTTGTTTAGCCTGAGGGAATTGTTTTACTTAGCCTGAGGGCAGTTCATCTTTTAGCCTGAGGGTAACTTCTTCCATGCCTGTGGGTAATAAACTTTGTACCTAAGGGCGACACTTTGTACGCCTAAGGGAAATATTTGTTATGACTATGGGAAATTACCTGCGGGTTACGTTTCTGATTATCAGAGGTTAAGAGTTTGCGTGTCTGAGGACACTAACTGTTTACATAGAAATTCACTGTGGTGGTTTCCTTATAATGAATGATTAAATGAATATTAAAATAGAAATATAACTGGTAAAGCTAGTTACTTTTGAGTACTGCTTAGTTTATTGCATTTAATTTTGCACATTGTTCTTGCATGTGTACACATAATTGAGAAAAGACCTTTGGTGGGTGCATACTGGGATTTATTTCTCACACCATGTTTGGGTCATGTCTTCGGCCCAAACAGATTACATTTCTGCAGGTATGGATAAGGGCAAGTGTCCCTATACAGGTACTTGATTGTTGCTGAGGAGTAGGGGAGCATGGGACCGGGCTTAGGCTCGTGATGCAACCAGTTGTTTTGTTTTGTTTTTTTGTACTCTGTATTGTACTGTCTTGTATTGTTGGGTAACATGTTCTGGCTATTTTCTTAGAACTTGAGTCATGTTGCATCATTATATATAACTGTTGGTTATCTTTTACTACAGTTGTTTATGTGTGTATGGTTTATTGCTTCCACTGTTGTTGTATGTTTTATCTTTTATTCCGCTACGCTATACTTTGACAAATGAGGGCATAGTTTCCCCACTATCAGACCTAGGCCCTCGCTGCTAGTCAACAGCCTCTGGTGTTTGGGGAAATGCGCTTGAGGTCATGTGACCAACCGGGTTCGGGGCACCCGTGGAGTGGTACCCAGATCCAGGACGTTACAAAGTGGTATCAAAGGAGTTCTTTTCTTTGAATTACTATTTGGAGCCTTAGTCAGGAATATGATGGAAAATGTAGTTGGTAATAAGTTGTGCCTGGGAGTAGCTAACCCATGTACAGGGAAAAGACAGTCTACCTCAGTAATTGCAATTTTTCTAATTTTGAAAGTTTTACAATTGATTTGATTTTATCATTGGTTGACACACTTGTAATTGTGCTATTTATATTTTTTCCATGGGTTCTATTTAGTTGTAACTCTATGAGATGAGGGTATGCCATCTCATGCATCATTTAGGCACATGCTAGGAATCACATGCCATGCATAGTTTCGATGCCATTAGTTGCATTAGAAATTGCATGTTGTTGTGATAGTTGTTGTGCTAGAAAATCATGATATTGTGATAGCTTCTTGATAAATACTTTTTATGTGATAGGGTATTTTCGTGTGAGACTGTTGATAGAATGGACGCCAAACTTTGGTTTTTGGAGAGTATGGGCACTCATTGACCGGAATTTGGTAGATCATTGATTGTTTATCTTGTTATAACATATATAAGATATCAAACTTTGATTCGTGGGGATTATGGGCCCTCACGGGTCGTAATTTAGAACTTAGGTGTTGTTTTTAAGTATTTACTGGGTTCCGGAGTAGTATTTGAGCCTTACTATTCGGAAAACCCAGGATACACGCCGTGTAGTTCCTCAGACACACGCCGTGTGTTCTTCTGTTCGGGAAGAAAAGAAAACATTTTAAGTACACATCGTGTACCCTAAGTACACGCCATGTAGTTTCTTTATGTGTCATAGACCGTGTGGGCAGGGACACGGGGAAGGGAAAATCTTGGGGAGAACACGTCGTGTACCTGATATACACACTGTTTAGTGTTGACCCGGATTCCGGCTGTGTAACTAACAACACGGGTCTATGGAATCCTTTTGTACACGTTGTGTCAATGATGAACACGCCGTGTATTCTGACCTGTGGACCCGACTGTGTAACGAAAAAACACGGGTTGGTGTTACCTCTTCATGAACACGCCGTGTACCTGAGGGACATGTCGTGTAGTCTTGACCGATGAGAGACCATGTAGACTTAGTCGTGTGGCTGGGAAACGGGGTGGTGTACACACCGTGTGCGGGTGTAACACGTCGTGTGGTATCAAGCTAAGTAGTCGGCCGTGTCACGAACGACACAAGCAGTTGGAAATTAAACCTTACACACCATGTAGATTATATACACGCCGTGTAGTTTTGTTCAACAGGAGCCGTGTGACTTAGCTGTGTAGAAGGACCCGGGCAGGGGAAGAGAAGTCAGGTACACGCCGTGTAGTCAGTATACACACCGTGTAGTCTTGTTTTCCAAATCTTGAATTCCTTCTTCCTCCTGTTCCCCTTTTGGTCCCTTCATTTTCAGTCTTTGATAATCTTGATCTAAGGTGTGTGTTTGAACTTGTAGAGTCATGCCCCCAAGACGACCACACGTTGTTCGCGAGGAGAGTGGAAACAATTACACCCCAAAGATGGTGGGCCATGGTCTACCAGTGGATCCTACAGCAGAGCCAGATGTGGTTCCAGACATTATACCAGACACAGGCATGGATGCGAAGTTCCATGAAGGCTTTATGCGGTTCATGTAGTCCTTTCAGGGAGCACCGCCAGCTGCCACATCTATGGCTGAGCTGACTCATATATTCCAACAGCATCATCCACTTACTTTTTCAGGAGATGGCCGACCACAGGCTGCGGAGTCTTGGCTGGGGTCTATGCAGACTATTTTCAAGTATCTTGAGATGCCTCCAGGGCAGAGGGTCTAGCTCGCGACTTATATGCTGCATGATTCCACCAAGAGGTGGTGGGATGTTACCACTCAGTCAGAGCATAACAAAGACATGGCATGGGAAGATTTTCAGACAGCCTTCTATGACTTCTTCTTCCCAAAGATGTTGAGGGCAGATAGAGATCGAGAGTTCATGAATCTGTAGTAGGGAGCTATGTCGGTGATGGATTATTCTTCTCGTTTCACCGAGCTTCAGCATTTTGCACCCGTTCTGGTGGGTGGTGAGATGTTGAGAGCCAGACGCTTTGAGGATGGTCTTCGATATGACATCCGAGAATTGGTGAATGTTTTCAGGTTTCCTTTAGTACATGCTATTATAAACCAGGCGCGGATTACATAGAGGAACCTATGGGAAGCTAGTGGTGCAGGCCAGGGTGATTCGTAACCAGTTTCTGGTACTATTTCTACCGGTAAGAGGAAGAGATAGATGGACTTCTCTCATGGTGACAGTACTAGCCAGAAGAGTGTTTCAGGTGTCCAGGTCATGTGCTACCAGTGTGGAAATGAGGGTAACAAGAGCCCTTAGTGCCCGAGTGACCCAGTGGAATGTTGTGCTTGCGGCAAGATGGGTCATCTACTGCGCTTTTGTAAGGAGTTTCCACTAGTGGCTAGTGAGAGGGGTTCTGTGCAGACTCCGCATGTGGGAGCTGGACCAGCATCTTCTTACCAGTCGGGAAACTGGAATATGTCAGGGCGTTTAGGCAAGGATGGTGGTCGTGGCCGTGGTAGCCAAACACCAGGATCTCAGAGGTAGCAGGGCGGGATAACTCAGGGTATCCAAGCTGTGTCGCAGGGCCGTGACACTGGGCAGGAATATCCAGTGCAACAAACCCAACAAGAGCAGGATCCTGGACCTTCTACTGTCATAGGTACTATTATAGTAGCTTCTCCCTTATCTTTAGTGATTTTCGATACGAGTGCTACACATAGTTTTATATTTGTGCCTAATGTGGAGAGCCTTGGGCTCTGTGTTTCTTCTTCTTCTAATGTTATGACGCTAGACACTCTATTGGGAACTAGAAAGGCTGGTGTGCGTCAGTGTAAGAAGTACCCCCTTGAGGTTGATGGGTGTAACTTTATTTGGGACCTCTATGTCTTAGAGATGACGAGCTATGATGTCATTCTCGAGATGGACTGGTTGGTTCCCTTTCGATCCTTTATAGATTTCTATCGTCGCAGGGGGAGTTTCACGTCACCAGTGGGCGGAGAGTTTCTATACAAAGGTGAGTGGGATGTTCAGGTGAGTTGATCTGGACAGAAGCATTATGGGCGAGGTGGATTCACAGCCCATATTGTGAGTTTATATCTGGATGATCAGGGGACTTGTCAGCAGGATTTCCCTCCAGTGGTTGATCGTTTCAGGGATGTTTTCCCAGACGACTTTTCGGGTCTACCTCTAGAGCGAGAGGTAGATTTCTCTAATGAGCTTGTTCCAGGAGAATCAACAGTGTCCATTCCTCCTTATAGTATGGCTACGCCTGAGTTGAAATATCTCAAGAGGCAGTTAGAGGAGTTACAGTCAAAGGGTTTCATTTGAACCAGTACTTCTCCTTGGGGTTCACCGGTCCTTTTTGCGAAGAAGGCAGATGGTACCCTCAGACTCTGTGTGGATTATCAGAAGCTGAACCAGTTGATAGTTAAGAACCGATATCCCTTGCTGAGGATTGATGATCTTTTTGATCAACTTTGTGGAGAACGAGTGTTCTCGAAGATTGACTTGAGATTGTGATATCATCAGCTACATGTGAGACCATCAGATATCCCGCTTACAGCTTTTCGGAGTAGATATGATCTATACGAGTACTTAGTTATGCCTTTTGGGCTCAAAAATGCGCCAGCAGTTTTCATGGCTCTGATGAATCGTGTGTTCCATCCTTACCTGGATTATTTTGTGGTTGTATTCATGGACGATATCTTAGTGTCCTCTCAGACTCGAAACGACCATGCCACCCATCTTGAGATCGTATTGAGTACACTGAGAGAGCATAAGCTATATGTTAAGCTCTCAAAGTGCCACTTTTGTATGGACCAGATTCACTTCCTAGGTCATATCATCTCAGAGGTAGGAGTTTTCATGGACCCAGAGAAGGTGAGAGCAGTATTTTCCTAGGAGCATCCTAATAACATGTTTGAGATACGGAGTTTCTTGGGGCTGGCTGGTTACTACAGACGCTTCATCCAGGACTTCTCCCACTTAACAGTGTTGTTGAAGGGTTTGACTAAGAAGGGTGTGAAGTTCGTTTGGTCAAAATCTTGTGAGACAACCTTTCAGGAGCTGAAGGGAAAGTTGACATCAGCATCAGTCCGGATACTTCCAGAGCAAGGGAAGATCTATACAGTTTACTTTAATGCATCAGGTATTGGGCTGGGAGCAGTGTTGATGTAGGGCGATCGAGTTTTTGTGTACGGGTCTCAGCAGTTAAGGCCACATGAGAGGAATTACCTGATGCATGACCTCGAGTTGGCTATATTTTTTCATGCGTTATGTTGTTGGATACATTATCTCTTGGGAGAACATTTTGTTGTTTTCACCGACCAAAAAAGTCTCAAGTATATCTTTACTCAGCATGACTTGAATTTGAGACAGCGAAGGTGGGTCGAATACCTGTAGTCCTTTGATTTTGAGCTTTCCTATACACCTGGTAAGGGTAATGCAGTTGCTGATGCACTGAGTAAGAAGACTCAGACACAGGCGGTTCATGAGACCAATGGTGAGTGGCAGCTTATGGCTTTGTTCTATGAGATGCATTTGGAGGTGCATGACAGTCAGGGGTAGACCTATCTCTCTTCTTTACCTGTGACTTCTACCCTCCTGGACAGAGTGAGGATGAGACAGATAGCTGATTCAAAAGGCCTAGTTCTACGAGAGTCGGTGGCAAGTGAGGACCCTCCTCCTGGGTGGACGATAGGCGATGAGTAGGTACTGAGTTTCCATGGACGAGTATGGGTTCTAGGGGATATACACGAGGAGCTAATGCGGGAGTTTTATGCTTCATCTTGGGCAGTTCATCCCAGAGTTATGAAGATGTACCGTGATATGAGACGTCAGTACTGGTGGTCGAGTATGAAGAGAGAAGTAGCTGGTTTTGTTACGAGATGTTCCACCTGTCAGTAGGTGAAGGCAGAGCATCAGAGGCCAGCCGGACTGTTATAGTAGTTACCCATTACAGAGTGGAAATGGGATGATGTCGTGATGGACTTCGTGACTGGGTTGTCGAGGTCACCTCGAGGCAATGATGTCGTGTGGGTTTTTTTGGAAATACTTAGGAACGTAGCTCACTTTTTGTCGATCAAGGAGACCTTCGGTGTTGACGAGCTCGGGAATCTGTATATCCGAGAGGTCGTACGTCTTCATGGGGTCCCTCGTTCTATCTTTTTAGATAGGGATGCCCATTTTACGTCTCTTTTCTGGTAGAGTTTTCATAGAGCATTAGGTACATAGGTTTTTCTGAGCACAACTTACCACCCTCAGACCGATGGTCAGTCAGAGCGTACAATACAGGTGCTAGAGGACATGCTACGCGCATGTGTCCTAGACTTTGGGGGCTCCTTGGAGAATCATATACACCTAGTAAAATTTTCCTATAATAATAGTTTTCATGAAACTACCGAGATGGCACCTTACGAGGATTTATATGGTAGGACATGCTGATCACCTTTGTGATGCATGGAGGCAGGTGAGGTAGCTTTACTGGGACCACAGCTCGTGCAGGAGACTTCTAAGCAGGTCCAGTTGATTCAGAAGTGGATGGCTACTGCGCAGTCTTGTCAGAAATCTTATGTTGATCACCTTAGACGACCCCTGGAGTTTTTGGTCAGGGATCAGGTTTTATAACGTGTTTTAATGAGGTTGGGACACAGGCGGATTAGGAGATAGGGTAAACTTTCACAGAGTTATGTGGGGCCATTTCAGATTCTGGAGAGAGTTAGGTCGGTTGCCTATCGGTTGCAGTTACCGTAGAGGTACCCGGCCATGCATGATGTCTTCCATGTATCTCAATTGTATTGTTATCATTCAGAAAAATCTCATGTCTTTTAGCCCGAAGAGGTTGAGCTTAAAATAGATGCGTCCTTTGAGGAGCATCTGATTCGTATCGTGGATAGGAGTATGAAGGTTCTATGAGGTCGTTCAGTTCCTCTCGTATGGGTGCTATGGCAGCATGGATGAGTGCAGGACAAAACATGGGAGCAGAAGACCGATGTACATGCTCAGGGGTCAGAGTTGTTCTTGGTTTTATCTTAGCCACCTTTGGAAGGGCAAATAGGGGACGAATTTCATTAAGGGGGGAAGTTTGTAAGAACCCGATTCTTATTTTTGAGGTACGGGTTTCTTATTTTCTCTTTTCCTTAAGCGTTTTTTAGAAAATAAGGAAAATGGTGAAAATTACAAAATTTCGGGACTACACACCATGTAATTTTCCACACGCCATGTACTTTGTCCATGTGGGATGAGTACACAGGGTGTGCAGCCATGTTGGCGACGAAGGGTGTAAAAACCGACTACACGCCGTATAGTGGGTATTTACATACCGTGTAGTCAGTCAACAGGTGAATAGTAAGGCGGTGGAAGTAGCCGCCAGCTGAGCGGCAATACACACCGTTTACTCAGGTTTCACACGTCGTGTACTCATGTCGACATATGAACAGTTCCACACCAGGGAGAAGTTTCCGAAGCAACAGTAACAAAATGAAAAGTACACGCCATGTACTTGAGAAGTACACACCGTGTAGTTTGTTTTTTTCCCTTAAAATAGGAAGTAGACTCCCCTTTTTACAGGGAAGGCTTAGAACCAGAGGAGGAGTCAGGAGAGATGGTCGGACCTTTGAGGAGCTCTAGATCGAGTACTGGGAATCTGTTTTCTTCACCATCGATCTCCCAGGAATCGCGCGGGTGAGTTCTTCCTCATCTTGGTGTATTTCTTACCAATTATTTCCAAAGGGAAAGATATTTGAGTTTGAACGGGGTTTTCCTTCACCTCAAATCTATGTCGTTCTTGGATGATTCGAGGATTGTCGTTCGCGTATACCGTTCATGGGCGTTTAAGGTAGGTGGCTTAGTGTTTATTTCCAACTGTTGTGTGTTTTTGTGTATCATTATGCTACGAACCCATGTTGGGGGTGTCGTGTGGCTGAGGCCTTGGCTATTTTGAATACCTAGAATTGCATAGGTAATTAAATGTGATAATAAATTGTTGTTTGGGATCACTGCTTGGATCTAGGACCACCCCGGGGGTGCGTTCCTCTGTTTAGCCATTTGGACAGGATACCCGAGGGTATGCCATGTTTAATTTGCTCATTGCTTTTTCCTTGAGAGGAATTTCATGTGAATTATTTGTTATATTTTGTGCATGGTCTGGTTACTTGTTTATCCTGAGGACAGTGTTTTACTTAGAATGAGGGCAGTGCATCTTTTAGCCTGAGGGAAACTTCTTCCGTGCCTGTGGGCAATAGACTCTATGCCTGAGGGAGACACTTTGTATGCATGAGGGCAATATCTGTTATGCCTGTGGAAAATTCCCTACGGGTTACGTTTCTGATTACCTGAGGGTAAGGGTTTGTGTGTCTAAGGACACTGACAATTTACATAGAAATTCACTGTGGTGGTTTCCTTATAATGAACGATTAAATGAATATTAAAATGGAAATATAACTGGTAAATCTAGTTACTTTTGAGTACTACTTAGTTTATTGAATTTAATTTTTCACATTGTTATTGCATGTGTACACATAGTTGAGCACGGGCCTTTGGTGGGTTCTTATTGGGATTTATTTCGCACACCCTGTTTGGGTCATGTCTTCGGCCCAAACAGATTACATTTCTGAAGATATGGATAAGGGAAAGGGTCCCTTTACAGACACTTGATTTCTGTTGAGGAGTAGGGGAGCATGGGACCGGGCTTAGGCTCACGATGCTACCGGCTGTTTTGTTTTGTTTTGTTGTACTCTGTATTGTACTATCCTATATTGTTGTGTAACATGTTCTGGCTGTTTTCTTAGAACTTGAGGCATGTTTCATCACTATATATAACTTTTGGTTATCTTTTACTGTAGTTGTTTATGTGTGTATGGTTTATTTCTTCCACTGTTGTTGTATGTTTTATCTTGTATTCCGCTGCGCTACACTTTGAAAAATGAGGGCATAGTTTCCCCACTATCAGACCTAGGCCCTCGCTGCTTGTCGGCAGCCTCTGGCGTTTGGGGAAATGCGCTTGAGGTCATGTGACCAACCGGGTTCGGGGCACCCGTGGAGTGGTACCCGGATCTGGGACGTTACATTCACACTCTTTTTTCCAAACAAATTTAACCCCTTTACGTGTGATCTTGGTTAATGGGTTAGCCAATTGGGAAACATTCTGGATAAGACATCGATAATAACCTACTAAACTAATAAAACTGTTCTAACACCCTGATATTTTATGAGAAGTATATTTTTTTATGTCTTATGTTATACACAACATCAAAGTAATCTTTCACTTCACACAACACTAGCTTGGCTTGCGTTACACGAAATCGTGACCTTCCTTGATAGCGTGTGTAGTACGCAATACCGGGTTTCACTAAACAACGATATATTGTTATAATATTATTATGGACTAGCCGTTATAAATATTATTAACTAAATTTTGAATTTTATAACATTATTATTTATCTTACATATTTTCTAGAACATGGTATGAGAACAAAATAAATTTTTCGGGTTAAACAAGTATTTTTCAAAAAATGCAGTTTTGCGGCCTTTTGATGGCGCATCCAATTTAAATCTAGTTTTTGACATGTTTATAAGTTCAATTTGACAAAATAAAATTCTTCCTTGGAATTATGATATAAAAATTTAATTTGGATAAAATTTTCATATTATTCTGATAACTTTCATATTTTAATGAATAGTTAAAACACGTTATATTTTAATTAAAAACATATTTTTTCATCGCAATAATTTATATTGTTAGATTATCTTTTTAATTGGTTTTAAAGTGTAATTAGAATATATTTTTACAATTTAATCCAATTTTGGTCATTGGAATTAATGTCACTTTGAATTTGGACATAAACATGTGTCGATCTTTTGATAGTTATTGTTTCTTAAAAACACACTATTTGTTTTGATAACAGAAATTAATTTTAAATTTAATTAATTCCAATTATATGTTTTGAATTTAGGAAAATAGACATCATTTTTGAATTCAGGATATCAAATATAGCTTAGGCTGAATTTTTGGTATTTTTCTGAAAAACATCAATTTTTTATGAATAGTGAAACCACTTAGTGGTAGTTAAAAAAACAGACACTTTCATTTAAATGAAATTTTACCACTTCTGTGAATTGACTTTCAAAAATCCGACATACATGGTTGTTATCAATAAGTAAAATGTGGTTCAATAAGATAAAAATAATTTTTGGTGAATAATAACTTTTGACTTTTATTTACTGTGGTTAAAGGTAAATAGGGTAATTCAAGGTTAAAAAAATATTATAATAATTCAAAATTACCTTAAAACTTGTACTAACCTTATTTTATGAGTATTTTCCAACCATGGGCATCCTTGGGTCGATTTTGGGACCCCATTGAGCCACTTGATAGTGATAATGACAATTTGGACTAATTAATTTAATGTAAAGACAAAGTCGATATTAAGAAAAATCTTTTAGTAATTAATTTTTATAAGGGGTTTTATAAATTATATTTTCGACTATAAATATTCATTGGAAAGATAAAACGATTTACTACATGTTGGTATTTTTTTATAATTTTTTTACATCAAATAAATTAAATTATTAATGACACAATAATGATGCAGTATTTACCTCATTAATAAATGATTTAAATAAATAAGATTATAATGATTAAAATATTATCCAAAACATGTCCAATTATTATTGGATGATTTTATTTCGACCATGAGTCATCTTATCTTCATCTTTAATTATTTTTGGACCTTTTGAAACCAAAGATAATTTTTATAATAAAATAATATTTTCACACTTTCCAAAAGAGCTCCTCCTCCCCCTTATAAAAGGAGACCATTTCTATCCAATATCTCACACCTCTCAAGCCATTTGGATCATAACAAATCTAACAAATTAAGATCCCTACATCCCTCTCCTCTTCCTAGAAGACTTACCTTAGGCATAAGGCACTTCAAGAAGCCCTTTTGTTTCAAACCAAAGGAAGTTACCCAAATTAAAGGTAACAGTTTCTCTTAAATTGTTTTCTTTAATTATAATTCTCCAACCCCTAAACTCTTTTTAATCCTTTATTTTGTAACAACACCAATATCATCAATATACTAGGATTTTGTTATGAGAATTATTCGAACTACACTTACACACACCTCCATCTAATGGATGAAGAACATAATGTTTCTGTGGATGGCAAACTAACACCTCACGAAATGATGATTGTTCAATTTTCTCCTACCGCCTCTCATGGTGGCCATTATGATTGAAATTTATTTATATATTATATATATTTTGTTTATTATTTCTTTATACTTCTTTAATTCCCAATTATATCATTAAATTATGGTTTCTATAGTGGGTAAATACGATAATCTCATTTGAGGAAGTCCGAACTACCACCCCCTCAAAGTGATGTGATTCGTTAATGCCTTATGTGGGATGTATAAAGGATGGTTCTAATGATAATATATATGATATTATAATTTAATTATAATATAACTATGTATAATTATGTTTTAGTTCCATTAAAATAAGAAATATAAATGAAAGTAGCATTCATGCGTATGTACGGCTTACCGTCTCCATGAACGATGCATTTCATTTCTTACCTCCATATGTTATGTACTATTATAAATACATGAATATTATGGATATATATGATATATATGATATATAAATCATGAATATAATTTTTTATATAATTAAACTTTTACCACATGAACAACATGTAATTATAAGAAGTCCATTTTTGACTCAAGTACCGAATATCAACAAAACGAACATTATTAACTTAAATGGTTAAATAATGTTTATAACATGGTAATAAGTGATATAAAAGGAATAATAAACTCTAAAAATGTTATTAAGTAAGAATAAATTAACTTTGGTTTATTATTTCGGAGATTAAAGAACGATCGAGTCAAGTCAGACACGTGGTAAGGGAACTTCTTAACCCAATTTCTGTTCTTTGGGTTGATCTTCTCTTTCTTGTTTATGTCATTCTTTGATTATGTGAGAAATGAATTTTTATATCTTATCATGTATTTATAAATTCCTTATGTGACCTTATATACACATAAGTAATCTATTTTATTTACAAAAAGATCTTTGTAAGGTTTTATTTCACAATCTCTTCATTATCCGAGGTTGTTTATATGTAATTACCTATTGGGACCTCTTTATCATCCACATCCATGATTCCTCAATATGTAATATTATTTCTATCCTCCTAAAATTGTTTAAATCCTATTTTACCCTTTGGTGAGTAAAAGATATGAAAGGAATCTTTTGTCATTTTTAGTATGAGGTACGTTTTGACTTTTCCGGACAAAGTGTGAGAAGAATATTTTTTTAACTTATACGATAAGAATGAATTTTTATGATTTCATAGACCATTATTTCCATGAATATTCCTTTACAAGTTTTCAAGTTTATTTTTAATCAGCTTATTTTAGTTTAAAATTGTATGACATGTTAAGAAAGGTAAAAAAAATTTGAAGTACAGGGGATATTTTCCTCAAGAATTGAGTTTAAGTGTTTTATCAAAATTATTTTCCATCTAAGATAATATAGGGTTCTGTTTCTATCCCTATTTTTACATTTATTTGATTATGATGGAATTAATTTTATGATGTCCTTTTATCTTCAATGGATTATTTTATGATGACATGATATTTGAGAATCCCATTTTTATTACATGGGTTATGCTATGATTTATGATTTTGTGGCACGCATAAGAATGGTTTCATTATGAGATGGGTGGGACCTATATCTCCCTCCAATGCATTGGGTAAAGATTTATATCTCATGAGATAGACATGGCTGGAATGGAAAGTTAAACCAGTTCAGTGATACAGGACTGGAATGAGGAGTGAACTCGGTTCAGAAATGGACTTTGTCCACTATGATAGTCTTGGCAATGAGTCTTGACTAATAAGAAATTATTTTCTATGATTATGTGTGTATGCCACAATGTTTCATGTTTTAAGTTATGATTATTGGTATTACATTTCACTACTATGATTTATCCCATGTTATAATATTATGATCTCTTTTACAGGTTAATATTTTTAAAATGTTATGTTCTTATGATGTGATTAATATTTCTTTTGTTTACCCTTACTGAGCATTTGAGCTCACCCTTTTGTATGTTTTCTTTTCCCCAGGTCAAGAAGAAGGGTATTAAGTAGGATATGCAAAATGGGACTCTAGATATGATGAAATAAATGGGAGACAATGTAGATGCTTTATGAACCAGTTGTTTATGTTTCCTAGTTTCTAAAGATACTATACCTATATGGTCCTATCATGGTTTTGTTATATGTTTTATTAAGTATACTTCAATTCTGAAGTAATAACCATGTATGTAAAGTATGGGTCATTATAGTTGGTATCAAAGGAAAGGTATAGTCAACCATTAGAAACTAGGAAGTGAAAGCCTTAGTAATAACTCTAAGAATATGTCTAAACATAGATACACAATATTAGTGTTTTAGAAATAGACATGAACAACCTATGATAAGACCTAAAGTGTGAAATTTTATTCTTGATTAAGTGGTTTTCCTATTATGATTAGTGTTTCTCATACTATGCTTCTTGGTTTTAGTCAATGGTTGGAACCCTAAGTAACCGTGTTAATGATGAATGCGATGGGCAATGCAATGATTGTCCCCCTGAGTAACAAAATGTTATGGGAGCTGGAATGAAAAATATTGTAGCCATGCTCACACAACTTTCTCAAGCTATGAATCATGCAGGACTTCCAAACGAGCAAAGGAAGGAGCAACATTCTGTTGAATCCTTCATGAGGCAGCGTCCACCTTCATTCAGTGGGTCTTTCGATCCATTAGTGGCTGAACAATGGATTAGTACCACTAAAAAGATATTTTCATTTCTACAATGTTCTGAACATGACAAAGTCATCTTAGCAGTGTATCGTTTGGAAGGTGATGCTGATCAACGGTGGAATATTATCAAGAATACGAGGCAAAGGGATGAAATTGAGTCCATGGAATGGGATGAGTTCAAGAACTTATTTTTCAATAAGTACTTCCCTCGTATTCTTTGAGCAAAGATGGAGAAGGAGTTTCTTGAACTGAAGCAAAACGATGATGAATCAGTTGGTATCTATGAAGCAAATTTTACAAGGCTTTCAAGGTACGCTTCTGGGATTATTATCCAACCTGAGAGTAAGATTGATCGATTCTTTAGTGGATTAAAACCAAGTCTTCGAAGGGAGTTATCCATAAGGGACTTCAATAGCTATGAAGAAATTGTTCGATGTGCTCTCAAGGTTGATATGGAGATTGGAGTAAGCCATCAGTCATATGGTTTTGATAAGAAGAGTAAAATGGAATTCAAAGGGAAATCTAAAGACCAAAATGAAAAGAAGATGAGTTTTCCCTTATTCTCAATGTGTGGAAAGAAACATGGAGGGAATTGTCTTAAAGGGACAATTAAATGTTATAAGTGTGTAAAAGAAGGTCAGCAGGCAGTTGAATGTTGAAACAATGGGAAGAAGATGTCTAATGATGCGAACAAAGAAAGGGATACACAGAATACACCTCCTACACTTCAATGTTTTAAGTGCAAGAAAATTGGGAATTATGCCAATAAATGCCCTAATCCAAGGGTTTTTTATGATGATCGAAGCCAACATACTCTTAAGGCCAAAGACAAAGGAAATTCACATGCAATTTCTATCGGCAATGTGGAGTATGATAACGAAGTAGTGAAAGGTACACTTACCATCCACTCTAAAGTAGAAAATGTTTTATTTGATTCTGGATCCACCCACTCTTTTATTTCTGAAGAATTTTCTAAGGTTATCGTCATAATACCTCAACAATTAGATGTTGAGTTAGCTGTGACAACTCCTAATGGCACAACGGTTGCATCAAAAGTATATAATTCTTCTCCAATTGACATTTGTAGGAAAGTGCTTCCTACAAATCTTGTGATCCTTACTATTGTGTAATTTGATGTGATTCTTGTCATGAATTGGCTTTCTTTATAAAGAGCTCATATCAATTTCCAAAGAAGGTAAATCACATTTAATATTCCAGATCAATCTATGATCGTCTATCGATGCAAGGATGAACATAACCTTCCAATGGAAATTTCTTCCATCTTATGGGTCTTGATTCCACTAAATGAAGGTTATTTATCTCAAATGGTTGAATAGAAACTCATGATTAAGAATATGACTATTGTACGGGAGTTTGATGATGTCTTTCTGGAGGAATTTCCAGGTCTTCCACAAAATCATGAAGTTGAGTTTTCAATAGAACTCGTACCGGGTGATTTACCTATTTCAAAGACACCTTATAGAATGGCCCCAATTGAGTTGAAAAAATTGAAGAAGAAACTCCCAGAGAATCTTGATAAGGTATTCATATGCCCTAGTGCATCACCTTGGGGAGAACCTATTTTATTTGTTAAGAAGAAATATGGATCAATGAGACTCTGTATTTATTATCAATAACTTAACAAGATCACTATCAAGAACAAATATCCTCTCCCACACATTGATGACTTATTTGACCAACTACGCGGAGCTCAATACTTTTCCAAGATTGATCTTCATTCAGGGTATCATCAATTAAGGGTCAAGAAAGAGGATATACCAAATACGACTTTCCATACAAGGTATGGACACTATGAATTTATAGTTATGACATTTGGTCTTATTAATTCCTCTACTATCTTCATGGATCAAATGAATAGAGTCTTTAGAGACTATCTTGATCGGTTTGTGGGGGTATTTATAGACGATATTATTGTTTATTCAAAGAGCAAGGAAGAACATGAAGATCACTTGAGAATTGTATTGAAGACCCTAAGAAAGGAGATGCTTTATGCCAAATTTACCAAGTGTGAATTTTGGCTTCAAAAAGTTTCATTTTTGGGTCATATAATCTCAAAAGAGGGGATATCTGTGGATCCAGAAAAAACAGAGGTTATCGAAAGATGGTCGAGACCAACAACAGTAACTGAGATCCAAAGTTTTCTTTATTTGGTTGGATATTATCGAAATTTTGTGAAATATTTTTCATGATTATATAATACACTCACTAGGTTGACTCGAAAAGGAGTTAAGTTCGTTTGGACGGAGGAGTGTGAAGAGAATTTCAAGGAGTTAAAAAGAAAGTTATCCAATGCACCTATGCTCACACTGCCTTGTAGTGGAGAAAGGTTTGTGATCTACAGTGATTCATCCAAGAAGGGATTGGGGTGTGTTCTCATGCAAAACAATATGGTGATAGGTTATGCCTCACAAAAGTTGAAAATCCATGAGCAAAATTACCCAACTCATGATTTGGAGTTAGCTGTAGTAATCTTTTCATTAAAGATTTGGAGGCATTATCTTTATGGTGAAAGGTGTGATATTTATACTGATCATAAAAGTTGAAAGTATATTTTCACTCAAAAGGAGCTGAATATGCACCAAAAAAGATGGTTGGATCTGATTAAGGATTACGACAGCTCAATTCATTACCACCCTGGGAAATAAAACAAGGTGGCAG
The DNA here is from genome assembly GCA_963277665.1 of Viscum album. Classification (NCBI taxonomy): domain Eukaryota; kingdom Viridiplantae; phylum Streptophyta; class Magnoliopsida; order Santalales; family Viscaceae; genus Viscum; species Viscum album. The sequence continues at coordinate 1,469,585,224 of OY728131.1, read as the reverse complement.
ACGCATTAAGTTGACAAGACCATGCTAGCTTATCCATGATGAGGATCACAAAAGATCCAATATTTATGGAATTAAAAAGGATGGATCTTGGAATTATAATGGAAGGGGAAAAATCTTATCTTTATCAAATGAATGTTCAACCCTCTATGCATGTTAAGATTAAAGAGGCACAAAAAGAAGATGTAGAGTTACAAAAGAAGGTGAGAAATGTTCCTGAATTCAACCTTGATTGTGATGGGATAATAAGGTTCAGGAATCGGGTTTGTGTTCCTCCCATCCCAGAATTAAAGAAAGAGATACTGGATGAGGCTTATAGTTATTCATTCTCTATTCATCCTAGAAGCACGAAGATGTATAGAGACCTGAAAGAGTACTTCTGGTGGGATGGCATGAAAAGAGATGTTGTTGAATATGTCTCTTGATGCTTGGTTTGTCAACAAGTTAAATCTGAGAGACAGAAGTCTAAGGGGATGTTACAACCATTACCCATACCATAATGGAAATGTAAAAACATCACTATGAACTTTGTCACTGAACTTCCTAAAACATCCAAAGGAAAAAATGCTATCTGGGTTATAGTTGATCGTCTTACAAAGTCGGCTCACTTTATTGCTATTAGAGAAGATTTCTCTCTGGATCAGCTTTCCAGGATATATGTGAAGGAAGTGGTAAGATTTAATGGAGTACCACTTTGCATTATATCTTATTGGGATCCGAGGTTTACCTCGATGTTCTGGAGAAGTATTCAACATTCTTTAGATACAGAATTGAGTTTCAACACTGCTTATTATCCTTAGACAGACGATCAGTATGAGAGAACAATTAAAACTCTAGAAGATATGTTAAGAGCTTGCTCTATGGATTTAAAAGGTGGTTGGGATCAACACCTACCTTTGGTAGAATTTTCTTATAATAATAGGTTTCACTCCAATATTCAGATGGCTCCTTATAAATCTCTCTATGGAAAGAAAAGCAGGACTCCAACTTGCTGGGATGAAGTTGGGGAAAGAAATCTATTAGGACCTGATCTTGTTGATGAGATGGTAGAAAAGGTCAGATCTATTCAACAACACATAAGAGCATCTCAAAGTCGACAAAAAAGATATTCTGACAACCTAAGAAAAGACCTAGAGTTTGAAGTGGGTGATAAAGTGTTCTTACGAATATCTCCTTGGAAGAGAGTAATGAGATTTGGAAAAAAAGGAAAGTTGAGCCCTAGGTATATCGGTCCTTTCGAAATAATGGATCGTGTTGGGAAGGTATATTACCAATTGGTGCTTCCACCGAATCTCTCTCAAGTTCATGATGTTTTCCATGTATCTCTTCTGAGAAAGTACATACCCGATCCTTCACATGTACTAAGATCTGAAGTTGTACCGCTGGAGCAAGATCTTTCTTATGAAGAACAGCCGATAGAGATTCTGGATCGTAGAAAAAAATTTATACAGAACAAGAACACTCACTTGGTGAAAGTTTTATGGAGGAAGCACCAATTAGAATAAGCTACATGGGATCTTGAGTATATGATGAGGGATAGGTATCCTCATCTGTTTATTACGAAGTGACGAATTTCGAGGGTGAAATTCATTTTTAAGGGGAGTAGAATGTAACACCCTGATATTTTATGAGAAGTATATTTTTTTATGTCTTATATTATACGCAACATCAAAGGAATCTTTCACTGCACACAACACTATCTTGGCTTGTGTTACACGTAATCATGACCTTCCTTGATAGCATGTGTAATACGCAATACCGGGTTTCACTAAACAACGATATATTCTAATAATATTATTATGGACTAGTAGTTATAAATAGTATTAACTACATTTTGAATTTTATAACATTATTATTCATCTTAAATATTTTCTAGAATATTGTATGAGAACAAAATAATTTTTTTGGGTAAAATAAGTTTTTTTTTCAGAAAATGCAGTTTTGCCGCCTTTTAATAGTGCACCAACTTTAAATATAGTTTTTGACATGTTTATAAGTTCAACTTGTAAAAATAAAATTCTTCCTTGGAATCAGGATATAAAAATTTAATTTGGATAAATTTTTCATATTATTCTGATAACTTTCATATTTTAATGAATAGTAAAAACACGCTATATTTTAATTAAAAACAACTTTTTTCATCACAATAATTTATATGGTTGGATTAAATTTTTAATTGTTTTTAAAGTGTAATTAGAATATATTTTTATTATTTAATCCAATTTGGTTCATTGGAATTAATTTCACTTTGAATTTGAACATAAACAAGTGTCGATCTTTTGATAGTTATTGTTTCTTAAAAACACTCTATTTGTTTTGATAACGGGAATTAATTTTAAATTTAATTAATTACACTTCTATGTTTTGAATTTAGAAAAATAGACATCATTTTTTAATTCGGAATATCAAATATATCTTAGGCTGAATTTTTGGTATTTTTCTGAAAAACATAAATTTTTGATGAATAGTGAAACCACTTAGTGGTAGTTAAAAAAACTGAATCTTTCATTTCAATGACATTTTAACACTTCTGTGAATTGAATTTCAAAAATCCAAAATACATGGTTGTTATCAATAATTATAATGTGATTCAATAAGATGAAAATAATTTTTGGTGAATAGTAACTTTTGACTTTTATTTACTGCGGTTAAAGGTAAATAGGGTAATTCAAGGTTAAAAGAATATTATAATAATTCAAAATTACCTTAACACTTGTACTAACCTTATTGTATGAGTATTGGCCGACTATGGGCATCCTTGGGTCTATTTTGGGACCCTATTGAGCCACTTGGTAGTGATAATGACAATTTGGATTAATTAATTTAATGTAAAGACAAAGTTGACATTAACAAAAATATTTTAGTAATTAATTTTTATAAGGGGTTATATAAATTAACTTTTCAACTATAAATATTAATTATAAATCTAAAAAGATTTCCTACATGATGGTATTTTTTTATAATTTTTAGACATCAAATAAATTAAATTATTTATGACACAATAATGATGCAGTATTTACCTCATTAATAAATGATTTAAATAAATAAGATTATAATGATCAAAATATTATCCAAAACATGTCAAATTCTGATTTAATAATTTTATTTCGACCATGAGTCATCTTATATTCATCTTTAATGATTTTTTTACCTTTTGAAACCGAAGATAAGTTTATAATAAAATAATAGTTTCACACTTTCCAAAAGAGCCCCTCCTCCCCCTTATAAAAGGAGACCATTTATATCCAATTCCTCACACCTCTCAATCCATTTGGCTCGTCAAAAATCTGAAAACATAAGCTCCCTACATCCCTCTCCTCCCCCTAGAAGCCTTAACTTAGGCAGAAGGCACTTCAAGAAGTCCTTTTGGTTCAAACCAAAGGAAGTTACCCAAATTAAAGGTAACGATTTCTCTTAAATTGTTTTCTTTTATTCTACTTATCCAACCCCTAAAATCTTTTTAATCCATTATTTTGTAACAACACCAGTATCCTAAATATACTAGGATGTTTTTATTATAAGTATTCAAACTACACTTACACACACTTCCATCTAATGGATGAAAAACATAATGTTTCTGTGGATGGCAAACTAACGCCTCATGAAACGATGATTGTTCGATTTTCTCCTACCGCCTCTCATGGTGGCCATTATGATGGTACTGTATTTATATATGATATATATTATGTTTATTATTTCCTTATAATTCTTTAATTTCCAATTATATCAAGCCTTTATGGTTTCTATAGTGGGTAAATACGATAATCTCATTTGAGGAAGTGCGGACTACCGCCCCCTCAAAGTGATGTGATTCGTTAATGCCTTATGTGGGATGTATAAAGGATGGAGTTAATGATACTATATATGATATTATACTGGAATTATAATATACCTATGTATAATTATGTTTTAGTTCCATTAAAATAAGAAATATAAATGAAAGTAGCGTTCATGCGTACGTACGGCTTACCGTCTCCATGAATGGTGCATTTCATTTCTTACCTCCATATGTTATGTACTATTATAAATACATGTATATGCTGGATATATATGATATATATGATATATAAATCATGAATATCATTCTGGGTATAATGAACCTTTGACCACATGAACAACATGTAATTATAAGAAGTCCATTTTTGAATCAAGTACCGAATATCAACAAAACGAACGTTATTAACTTAAATGGTTACATAATGTTTATAACAAGGTAATAAGTGATATAAAAGGAATAATAAACTTGAAAAATGTTCTTAATCAAGTAGAAATTAACTCTGGTTTATTATTCAGGATATTAAATAATGATCGAGTCAAGTCATACATGAGGTAAGGGAACTTCTTAACTCAATTTCTGTTCTTTGGGTTGATCTTCTCTTTCTTGTTTATGTCGTTCCTTGATTATGTGAGAAATGAATTTTTATAACTTATCATGTATTTATACATTCCTTATGTGACCTTATATACACATAAGTGATCTATTTTATTTACAAAAAAGATCTTTGTAAGGGTTTATTTCACAATCTCTTCATTATCCGAGGTTGTTTATACATAATTACCTACTGGGACCTCTTTATCATCCACATCCATGTTTCCTCAATATGTAATATTATTTATATCCTCCAACAATTTTTTAAATCCTATTTTACCCTTTAGTGATTAAATGATATGAAATGAATCTTTTGTCGTTTTTAGTACGAGGTACGTTTTGACTTTTCCGGCCAAAGTATGAGAAGAACCTTTTTTTAACTTATACGGCATGAATGGATTTTTATGATTTCATAGAAAATTATTTCCATAAAGATTCCTTTACAAGTTTTCAAGTTTATTTTTAATCAACTTCTTTTAGTTTAAAATTTTATGACATGTTAAGAAAGGTAAAATGTTTTTGAAGTAGATAGGATATTTTCCTCAAGAATGGAGTTCAAGTGTTTTATAAAAATTATTTTCCATCTAAGATAATATACGGTTCTGTTTCTATCCCTATTTTTAAATTTATTTGATTATGATGGAATTAATTTTATGATGTCCTTTTATCTTATATGTATTATGTTATGATGACATGATATTTAAGAATCCCATTTTTATTACATGGGTTATGCTATGATTTATGATTTTGTGTCACACATAAGAATGGTTTCATTATGAGATGGGTGGGACCTATATCTCCCTCCAATGCATTGGGTAAATATTTATATCTCATGAGATAGACATGGTTGGAATGGCAAGTTAAACCGGTTCAGTGATACAGGACTGGAATGAGGAGTGAACTCGGTTCAGAAATGGACTTTGTCCGATATGATAGTCTTATAAATGAGTCTTGACTAATAAGAAATGATTTTATATGATTATGTGCGTATGACATAATGTTTCATGTTTTAAGTTATGATTATTGGGATTACATTTCACTACTATGATTTATCCCATGTTATGATATTATGATCTCTTTTGTAGGTTAAGATTTTCAAAATGTTATGTTCTTATGATGTGATTGATATTTATTTTGTTTACCCTTACTGATCATTTGAGATCACCCTTTTGTATGCTTTCTTTTCCCCAAGTCAGGAAGAAGGGTATTAAGTAGGATATGCCAAATGGGACTCTAGATATGATGAAATAAATGGGAGACACTATAGATGATTTATGAACCAGTTGTTTATGTTTCCCAGTTTCTAAAGACACTATACTTATGCATTCCTATCATGGTATTGTTATATGTTGTATTAAGTATGCTTCAATTCTGAAGTAATAACCATGTATGTAAAGTATGGGTCGTTATAACTACGTACCTCAGTTATACTCGTTGGTGATGGCCATTCTTGGATTTCTCTTGTCTTAGAAGGATCAACAAATATTCCATCCTTAGAGACAATATGGCCAAGAAAAGAAATATATTGAAGCCAAAATTCACACTTTCTAAACTTCCCATATAATTCATGTCTTCTAAGAATCTTTAGAATAATACTCAAGTGATTTTCTTGATCTTCATATCTTTTGGAATATACCAAGATATCATCAATAAATACCACTAAAAAGTCATCAAGATATTCCTTGAAAACTCTATTCATTAGATCCATGAAGACAGAGGGTGCATTAGTCAATACAAAAGGCATTATTGTAAACTCTTAATGCCCGTACCTGGTTCGAAATGCTGTTTTCGAAATGTCTTCCTTCTTCACACACAACTGATGGTATCCAGATCGAAGGTCAATCTTTGAAAAGTATTGTGCTCCATGAAGTTGGTCGAATAAATCATCAATGCGAGGTTGGGGATACTTGTTCTTTATTGTTATAGCATTGATCTTCCTATAGTCAATGCACAACCTCATAGATCCATCTTTCCTCTTAACAAAAATAATGGGGGCTCCCAATGGAGAAACATTAGGGAGAATAAATCCCATATTACTCAATTCCTCTGGTTGTTTATTTAGTTCCACTAATTCCACTGTGGACATTCTATAAGGGGTCTTCGATATAGGACTTGAACCAGGAATTAGGTTGATGGAAAACTCAATTTCTCATTCTGGAGGATGTCCAAGTAAATCCTATGGAAAAAATCAACATATTATTGCACAATTGCTACATCCTCTATTCAAACATTCCTTTCCTCGCCCATAGTTATTTTATTCTCTTCCTCCCCAATAATTGAATTTTGTTGAGCTACTGGGGATGGATCTAGATAGGAATTAGGTGGTGATGTTTCTTCTCTAAAGATAAGGTACTCTTTATCATCATCAAAAATTGTAACCTCCTTCTTCTTACAATAAATTTTTGCATCATGGTCCGAAATACAATCCATACAAAGGATTATATCAAATTCCATCATGGGTATGACGATGATATCAGCAAATAAAAAAAATTTATATTCTCTAATGGGAATTGATTCACAAAACTTTGTTGCAATGATATTTCCCTTAGGAGTTTTGACTAAAAACTCCCTTGTTAAATCAAATTAAAAATATCTAATTTTCATAGCAAACTGGGAAGATATGAAACTATGCGATGATCTAGAATCAAATAAAGCATTGGATAAACTTGAGGAAACCATTAAATTACCTTCCACTATGTGTTTCAAAGCTTCAACCTCAGCAGTAGTGATAGCATAATCTTGTCCTTGATCCCTTGGCCTCTTCTGAGGAAAGTTTCCTAGATGCTTAGGACATTTATTTTCATAATGTCCCATCTCCCTGTAATTGTATCTGTGAACATCGATAGATTCTTTCTTCCCCTGACAATAATGAGCTTGGTGGCCCTTTTCACCACACTTGTAACAGACTCCCATTCCCTTAAAGAAAGTACCGGGGTGTTTCTTCCCACATTTTCTGTAGGATAGATATTCAACTTTTCCATTATTCCCCTTATTTCTATTTCCAGTGTGATCAGAAGATCTCTTCTTCTCTTGATTTGCTTTAAAGTCGTAAGACTTAGAGAATTCCTTTTCCGTTTTGATAGCACATGAGACAATGTCTTCGTATAATGAGAAGGATTGGGAGACCAATTCTTGACGGAGAAATGGTTTTAACCCATCAAAGAAATGATCGATCTTACTTCTTGGGTTACGTATATAATCTGCAGCATGCCTTGCTAACCATGTAAAGTTAGCCTCATACTTTGCAACATTCTCATCCTCCATTTGCCTCAGACTGAGAAATTGCCTTTCCATATCCGCTTGATGGTCATGAGGAAAGTATTTTTCTAAGAAAATCTCTTTAAACTCCCTTCATTCCATACTTTTAAAACACTTAACATAAATTGAACAGTTTATTGATATAATCCATAATCATAAAAATGTTTTATTTGAGAAAGCATATACTCATAAACCCTTCAAAATGGTTTGTAAAGAAAATGAGAATTATCATAAGCATATCCCTCAGGAGTGTCGTAACCCAGAGTGTAGCAAGGCCCGTTGTCGTGCACCATTTCCTGTTCGATTCTAGCTCAAAGAGGTGTTTTCAGGTTTTACCCCTAGGTACATCTGTGCCAGAGCCGCCTCTACCTGCTTGTATCCAGACATGGATGTATTTCTTGGAAAACACACAAAATCTCTACAATACAAAAATTCTAGGGAGTTATTCTATACTAATCCTCAAAATCTATCTTAGGCCTATGTTCTCTAATCAGAGTTTACCTAAATCTAGCTTCCAAGGTTTATTACTAATCTTTCTCTAATACCAACCATAACACCCCGACCCCAGTTAGCCAGAGTCAGTGCATTATTACATAAAATTGGCATGATCACAAAAGATCAAGTCTCGAAAGACCGATTAGTTTAGTACCCTTGTAAACACTAGATACATTCATAAGTCTTACATTACATCATAAAGTGAAAAACTACAACAACATAGTCTCCCTAGACCACACTCATATCCCCTTAGGCTATCCCTGCAGGTCAGTCATAAAATACTTCTTCACATCATGGGAAAAATAAAACATAGAAAGGGGTGAGCTAAGATGCTCAGTAAGGATAACAATATAGCAAAAACTTTCATAAATAAGCATAAACATTTAAGGAAATGTATAACTAAAACAAAAGCCTTTGAAACTTGAACTGCAGCATAATATGGCAAAGATAAAATCAAATAATTAGATTTACTTATTCACATGGATATTCTACTAGTAGAATAATCCCATGCTATATCAAATAGCCACTTTCATAATGATGGAATGCATAATGTCATACTATCATAACCACAAAGTCAAGGCCTTGTGCCAAGAATACAAATAATATTTTGTCAAGGCCTTGTGCCAAAACACTAGTTTGTCTCATTAAACATACTGATTCATTGAGGAGCTATATCGAGATCCACCCGTCACTTACTAAGTCCAATTCATTCCTCATATGAAAAGGTTTAAACATAACATAAACATTCGTATTAAAACTAGCATACGAAATGTAAATACTTTATCCATAAACCATGAATGGTATAAAAATAACACATCCATAGTCAAACATATCACAAAACCTTGAATACAATATGGATGTTTTGTATCATAATAAATCAACTTCAAATAAGCTTAAAATCCATCAAAGGATGTTGACATGGATAAAATCAAAATTACTTGAGATAAATATCTCTTTTTTTTAAATCATTTAAAGTCGCATAATTATAAAAGAAAAAATTTATTTTGAAAATATTCTTATAAGATTGTAAGGGAAGCTTCGACGATTTTATGACAGTGGAAAATAGTCGCACCCTCCATATAAGTTAAAAAAACATTCTTACCTTAAATTTGTTGAAAATGTCAAAAAGTACCTTGTTTGGAAAATGATGGAAAGATTCCTTTCAAAAACATATAAGGTCAAATAAGGGTATAAATGACTTTAACTCATTGTCTATTAAATAGAAAAAATATTTTGAAATAAATTTTTAAGAAACATGTATGTGGATGATAAAGAGGTCCCAGTAGATAATTACGTATAACCAACCTTGGATAATGAAGATATTGTAGAATTAACCCTTACCTTGTTCTTTTCCTTAGTCGATGGTATGTTAACCTCATCTTCTTAAGGATTTTCCTTTTGAGTTGATCAAAAGGGCTCCTTAGGTTGGATTTTTGACCAAAGTAAGGCCTCTAGGATGAAGTGAGGGAAGTTGGGAGAATATTTGGGTAGGGTTTGGCTGAGCCAAATGGCTTTTAAGGTGTTAATTTGAGATAAGGGGAAGTGCCCTTTTAGAAGAGGGGTGAGGGGCACCTTAGGAAAAGCTAGAAATATTATTTTATAATAAAATAATTTTCGGTTTCTAATGGCTCCAAACAGATTTATTTCTAGGATAAGATGGGGATGGTTCAAAAACCACCCAACCAATAGGTTTTAGACATGTTTGGGTCACTACATTAACCTTATCTTTTATATTTAACTCTTAGTTAATTTGTTTGACATTTACCATGTCTCTTTATATTTTTTTATTATATGGTTAATAAACTTACTATAAAAAGCCAAGAGAACCACAAGTGGTTCATTATTAATATAAATTACCTTATCTAAGTACTTTTTTTGAACCTTATAATTTTAGAAATATGATATCAATTAATAATATAATATTTATTTTAAAAACTCTTTTTTGTCAATTTTGACACTATTTGGTATTTGATTTTTGTGAAAATCATAAAAGCATGATTACTTAAAAAAAGTTAATTAAATAAATTCTAACATATCATATTAACCTATAAATTTTTTTTAATTCATCAAAAGTCTTAATTTACATTTATTTGGGTATTTATAATATCAATTATTTTAATCTTTCATTAATACGATAATTAATGCATCATCATTGTTTCATAAATAAATAAAATTATTTAATGTCTAAAAATTATAAATAAAATACCATTATGTAGGAACTATTTTTATCTTTCTAATTAATATTTATAATTGAATTTATCTTATGTATAACCCTATATTAAAATTTTTTTAGTTATTAAACTTTGATTTTAACTCTTTTAACTCTTCTTTGAATTAAATAATAATAAAGGTCTTATTCTAATACAAGTGGACCTAAAGGATCATATTTTATTCCTAAGGTTGTTTTTGGTCGAATAAAACTTATCCAATAGAATTATAACATGTGTTAGGGTAGTAATAATATCATTTTTACCCTAAATTACCCTATTTACTTTTAATCGTGGTAAATAAAAGTAAAAAATTACTATTCCCCAAATAAAATTATCTTATTGAACCACATTTTACTTACTGATATCAACCGTGTCTCTTGGATTTTTGAAATTAAATTCACAGAAGTGGTAAAATTAAGTTTTATGCTAATTTGCAAAAGCTCCTAGGAGGTGGGTAAAAACAGTAAAAAGTTCAATAAAATTTTATATATCTAAACTTATTATAAAATGAATCCAATGAATTACATTGAACTTATATAAGTATTATGTATCTATTTTGACCTAAAATAAATTTAAATAAAATAAATAATTATTTAAATAAAAATTCAGTTTTAACCAATAACTCAATGTTTTCACTATTCATCAAAAGTTGAAATTTTTCAGAAAAATACCAAAAATTCACCCTAGGCTACTTTCGAAATTCCGAATTCAAAAATGAAGTCCATTTTGAAAAATAAAATTTATAAACTTTCAAAAATTGGGTATTGCTATTCATAACGACTAGTTTGATTAGTTGTGGTGTGTTAGAACTCGAAGTTGCATACAACACACGCTATTGTATTATTCAAAGAGAAACATACCGTGGAAGCTTGGGGTGTTACAGTGTTGACTTGAAATAGTTTACTTCAAGGATTTTCTTCCAAAATATTACTTGGTGTAATTGAGATGAAAAGGTTGAGGAAATCTAAAATGATGATTTTAGTATTGGGGAGTCCACTCAATAGATTATGTAATTGAGATTTAATGTAGTTAGCATTTGGAATGACTACCTAAACCCATTCAAGTTGGTGACCATCCAAAGTTGGGGTGGTGAGAATGGAATATGGATCCTTTCCACTAAAATGTCTATAAAATAGGATTTTATATAGCCAATTGTGAGGGATATTGGGTTTCAACAAAATGGTTAGAAACTAATAAATATTTATTTATTTATTTGTCAAAATTTTATAATATAAAGTACAAAAAAAATTCATATTATTTGTAGAAACAAAATTAAAAATGACATCAAACATATCATTTCAATCCAAACTCGAGAAGTAAAACCTACTCACTGACACTAATTTCTAGTAGTGGAAAAGGAACATATGGGTCATCCTTCACCATGAAAGGAAACTATATGTACTGGAAGAACCTTTACCAGTTGTGCTGGGAAATGAGGTGAGTGGTGAAGACCTCTGTTTGTATGAGAAACATATGAATGATGCTACAAATGTTCATTGCTTCATACTATAATCCATGACCAATGATCTCTTGAAGAAATATGAGGAAATAGATTCTTATATCATGATGTATCACCTTCGGGATCTCTATCAAGATAAGGAGAGGCAAGGTAGGTATAACATCTCCAATACTTTTTTCACCACTAATCTTGGAGATTTTGCACCAGCTGGGCCACATGTAGTCAAGATATTGGCTATATTGAGCATCTAAAAATCTTAGGGATTAAATTTATAGATGATTTATGTATAGATATCATACTATCATCACTTCTAAAGACCTTATATAGTTTTATTTTTGAATTATAGTATTATAAATAATGATAAGATTCTATCGGAACTTCTTACTTCAATTCTCCAAGTGGATAAGAACATGGGGTGTGAAAAACCCACAATTCTTATGGTGAATAGGAAGTGTATGGACAAGTAAAAGCGTCCTAATTCCCCCGAGAACCATTCAACCAAGAAGAAGAGTATATAAAGTAAGGGTAAGGAAAAGGATTTAGTATGCTTTGCATGTGTCAAGTCAGGCCACTGGAAGAGGAACCACACCCAATGGCAAGGGGAAGCCAAATGTGTGCTCATTATCCAGTGAAATCATTCTATTTCTAAACATTAGTTATTATATTTAGATTTTTTTTCTCACATATGTATTCAAGTGCAAGAACCAATTATATTTCAGAAAATTTCCATAGGAGAGGTGTATCTATGAGCTGCCAATGGTTCGAGGCTGGCTGCTCTTGCCACTGGTGACTACCACCTTTCATTGCCAATGAGAATGATTTTAGTTTTACATGATTGTTATTATGTACCTAATGTTACCAAAAACCTAATTTTTGTATCAATTTTATATACTTATGGGTTTACTTTCAAGTTAAAAAATAAAATATGTTTCTTTTATAAGGTCAACATATGTTATGGTATGACACATTTAAATAATGGTCTGTGTGTATTAAATTATGAATACCAAGTGTTAGCAATTGATAATGAATAAAGTTCACAAGACTCATATAAAACCCAGTTGGTTCATCACCATCTTGGTCATGTAAATGAGAAGCATTTGAAAAAGCACTATCAAGTTGGTTATTTAGACTCTTCTGAGCTAAAACCACTTGATAGATGTCATGCTTGTTTACAAGGAAAATGACCAAACTTCCATTTGTTGGATAGGGTGAAATGGTAATAGAGCTTCTATGATTAGTACACACTAATGTGTGTGAACCATTTATAGTATAAGGTAGATGTGGATATTCTTACTTCATAACTTTTACTGATGACTTGAGTAGATATGGATATATTTAATTAATGAGGTACAAGTGTAAGGACCTGGCCTTAAAAAGTTACTTAATGTTTAATTTTAGTAAATAATATACATTATTACACATTTAGGATCTTTTTGAGTTTATATTTCTATAGAATTAATATACCTTACATACATAACACACCACAATCATACAATAGGATACTACTAAAAATAGTATCCATTTGTTTCAAAATATAAAACAATAAAACATAAAGCATGATTACTTTGACAATACTCCATATAAAACATCATGAATCCCTTGTTTATCTTACCAATCCTTATATCCTATGAAAAAACATTTTAAAAACATTGTATGAGTATAAAACTCGGTAATGGATATAAAGATAGAAAGTGTTAGTCAAGTGATAACATAAAAACCAATAAAACCCATAATCATAAAAAATCATATGCATAAAAAATCATGTAGTTTCCTTGGGAAATATTTACCATATCACCCTTAAATTCACCCTTACACATGGAATAAACCTTTGGTCAACTTTCATCTCCAGAGTACCCAATGCATTGGAAAGCTATAATGGGGCTCACCTGTCATATCTAGAGCTATAATGGGCTCAACCCAGCATTTATTCAGCTATAAAGGGGCTCAACCTAACATATATTGAGCTATAATGGGCTTAAACTATAATAAATAATGTCCAAGGAACATATAATTGTAATAAAGTATCTTTAAATAATGAGAAACTACTCATGCTATACACATAAGAAAAAAAAACAATCCCTTTGAAATTTATTAAAGAGAGTTTTAAAAGGATTTTAAAATGAATGTCCTTTAAAATATAATTGAAGTGGGAGTTAATAGAATTGAAAGGATATGTGTATACACTGTAAATAAACATAATTAAACATAATATAAAGAAAATTAATCACACCAATAATCTTAATACCACATAATTAATAAAGAAGAAGGTTAACCCAAAGAATGGAAATTGGGTTAAGAATTCCCTTACCTCGGGTTTGTCTTACATCAAACTTGTTTAAAGCTCCTATATAATGGTTAAAAGAGTGTTATTAATATCTTACAGAAACATATAAATTTTTATAATATCCTATATGATCATTTAATTACATCATTTCACCCTTTAATTGTTAGTATTTTGTTCCTAGTATTATTTTGCGGTTCTTTCTTTACATGTTTTCCATGATCGGTTCATGATGGATGTTCTTGTTGATTGGAAGTGAAAATACAGAATTGGAATGGAAATGTATTTACATATTTACAGTACCATAAATTATACCATTTATCATTTTGAAGTTTTATATGATGATGATTCATAAGTTAAAACATTAATGATGTTCGTCTAGATCATTGTAGTGGTTCTTTGATAATAAAAACCTCATTTTGTTTTATAAATTAAAACCATGTGTAAAAAAGAATTACAGAAACATGTATGAGAAATAATACATATATTATAACCGGTTTCAACCATAAAAAAGGTTTCATGACCATACTTTAAGGAATTAAATCAATTTGAAAACACATCATCCACGATGTCGGTAATTTGACACATCACGAACAATGTTTTTATTCCTTGAATAAGTAGTAGAGGAGAAGAATAATGATGATGAATTTTCCTTGAACATGAGAAAAATAATAATATAAAATATTTCTGGAGATTTCATTCCTCTTGGATAAGAGGATATAAGGGAATAATAAGAAAATAAAAGAACTCAAAATAAAAGAATAGTTGGGAAATTCTTTATAAAAATTCGGCAGCCTAATGGCAATGGAACATGGTTTAAGAAAATATTAAAAAGAGAGAGTACAAGGGTAACCCAAATATAAATGAATGATAATACAGAATAGATCATGAATAAGAAGGAAATAAGAACATGGTATGGAAACATGAAAGTTATACCATATAAAAGAGAACCTAAATAGAAAAAGAAAGAAATTGAGAATTTTCTTACCTTGTAGAGTAACTCCTAGAACATGAAGGTTGGGACATTGGTGGCTTGATTAAACCTTGGTAGGTGTAATAGGGAGATAAGGAGGCCAAAAAAAATTGATGAGGAATTTAGAATAAAGTTAATGAAGGAATGGGTTGGTATTTATAGCAAAAGTGAGGGAATATTTTAATAATTTCCAAGGGACACCTCATTAGTGGTATTTGAAAAACCATGGGCTTGCCCATGGTATTTTCCCAAGGTATTATCCACTTGGGACACCTCACATATTATTTTACTATACACAAGTCTACCAGATTTGTTACATCATTAATGATTTCATTAACACACTGAAACTCAAAACTGTATTCTTATTATTCACCGAAAAATCAACTATTTTAGAAAAATACCAAAAATTCACCCTAACTATTTTTCTATGTGTGGAATTCATAAATGAAAAAAAATTGAAAATAAATTTCTAAATATTATTAATTTAATTTTTAAATAAAATCATACTTAATTCAAAAATTAACAATTTTAAAACAATAACTGCTTTTATATCACATTAAAAAATTAACCAAGATGTTATTATCTTAAAGCCATAAGAAAATAAATTAATAATACAATTTAATATTCCTTAGGGTCATATTACTATTCATATTACTATTTATAAGGGTATGTTACTATTCACCAAAAAAACAAGTTGGTTCTATCAGAATCTAAATAACTTACAAAACAGAATTGTAGATGAATGTTTTTTAAAATTTAAAACATAGAAGTTGCAAAATTGTGTTGAAAGGATAGTTATAAATATCTACATACAAAAAAGTTTCATGAATTTAATTTTTTTTAAACCTTGAGGTGTAACATTATCCCTACCTTCTAGAAATTGTGTCCTCACAATTTTATTTACTCATTAAATAAGTGAGGATAACTTTCCATCATAGAATTTTCAGATTCACATGTTGCTTCTTCAACCATGTGGTTTCTCCACAAAACCTTTACATGGTGGATTATTTTATTCTGTGATACATGTTCTCTTCGATCAAGAATCTTTACTAGTTTCTCTTCATAAGAAAGGTTCTTTTCTAGCTGAACTGCTTCTGGACTCAAGACATGTGATGAATCTTGGACATACTTTCTCAATATCAAAACATGAAAAACATTATGTACCTGAGACAAACTTAGAGGAAAAGCTACTCTGTATGAAATTGGTCCAACTATCTCCAATATTTCAAAAGGACCAATGAACTGATGACTTAGCTTTCCTTTCTTACCAAAACACATCACACTTTTCCAAAGAGAGATTTTAAGGAAAACATGGTAACCTACATTGAGAGAGAAGTATTTCCTTCTATTATCTGCATAAATTTTATGCCTTCTCTGAGCTTCCTCGTGTGCTGATGGATCATCTTCACTTTCTCAGCCACTTACTCAACAAATTCTGGTCCCATCAACTTCCTTTCCCCAACTTTATCCCAAAAATCTGGAGTTCAACACTATTTCCCATACAATTCCTCAAAATGTGTCATCTATATATTGGAATAAAAACTATTATTATAATAAAACTCAACTAAAGAAATATGTTGATCCCAACTTCCCTGGTATTCTATTGAATAAGCTAGGAGCATGTCTTTCAATCTCTGAATAGTTCATTCTGACTGCCCATCTGATTGAGGATGAAAAGTTGTATTGAAATTTAATTGTGTGCCCAATGACTTTTGAATCCCCTTCAAAAAGTTAGAAGTGAACCTGGGATCCGGGTCAGATACAATGGAAAGAGGAACTCCATGTAACCTGAAAATCTCTTTGAGGTGCAGTTAAGAAAGCTAATCGAATGACATTGTATCTCGAATAGAAAGGAAATGTGTGGATCTTGTCAGTCGATCAACAATAACCCAAATTGCATTGTTAACTAGAGAATTCTTAGGTAGTCCCACCGTGAATTCCATCAATATATTATCTCATTTCCACTCTAGAACTGGAAAAGGGTAAAGTATCCCCTTCGATAACTATCACTCTGATTTAACCTGTTTACATGTCAAACATTTTACGGTAAATTCTGCAATATCCCTTTTCATTCCATCCCACCAGTAATACTCCTGAAGGTCTCTCTACATCTTAGTACTTCAAGGATGAACTGAAAATGGAAAACTATGAGCTTCACATAAAAAAATATTTCTTTAACTATAAATCACAAGGCACACACAACCTTTTACAAAATCTTAAAATTCAATCTTTATCAAGGTTAAATTCTGGAAACTTACCAATTTTCACCAATTCTACCTTTTTCTGTAGCTCATGGTCTTCCTTCTATGCTCACTTAATTCTATCTGATAACGATGACTGCATTGAAACCTGAAACAAAATAGATGTATTCCCTGCACTAACAACTTATAAGCTAAAATTCATCAAATCATTAATCAAGGGATCATGTTCCAAATGTAACATGGTTAATGATTCATGATGTTTTCGACTCAAGGCATCCACTACTTTGTTTTATTTTCTTGGATGGTAATTGATCGTGTAATCATAATCCTTTATCATTTCAATACATCTTCTATGCCTCAAATTTATTTCCTTCTGAATGAATATATACTTTAGACTTTTATGGTCAGTATATATTTGACATTTGGTTCCGTATAAATGGTGCCTCCAAATTTTCAAATAAAAAACAACAAATTCCAATTCCAAATCTTGTGTGGTATAATTTAACTCATGAGGTTTTAGTTTTCTTGAAGAATAATAAATTACCTGATCATTATTCATTAGAACACAACCAAGTCCCTTCAATGAAGCATCACTGTAGATGACAAACTCACCACTTCAGGAAGGCAAAGCCAAAATTGGATCATTCACCAATATCTTCTTCAATTTCTAAAAACAATCATCATATTCTTCTATCTAAACAAATTTAACCCTTTTTTTATTATCTTAGTTAGTGGTCTAGATAACTGTGAAAAGTTTTTAACAAACCATTGGTAATAACCTGCTAATCCAAGAAAACTACAAATATCTGTAACATTTGTAGGTCTTGTTCATTCATCAACCACTTTTGTTTTGGAAGGATCGACTTTTATTCTATCCTTATTTACAATGTTCCCAATAAAGTAAATCTTTTGCATCCAAATAACACACCTGATGAATTTTCTATATAGTTTATTTTATTTTAATGTTTTAAAAACAACCCTTAGATGTTTTTCATGCTTCTCTTTACTTCTAGAATATACCAGAATGTCATTAATAAATACAACCACAAACTTATCAAAGAAATCATGAAATATTCTATTCATAAGATCCATGAATACAGCAGGTGCATTAGTTAAACCAAAAGGCATAACTACCAATTCATAATAACTATATCTAGTACGAAAAGTAGTATTCGTGATGTCTTCATCCTTTACTTTCAACTGATGGTACCCCGACCACAGGTCAACCTTTGAAAAATACTACGCGCCATGGAGTTGATCAAAAAAATCATCGATATGAGAAAAATGATACTTTTTTTAACATTAATGTTATTCAAGGCTCTATAATCGATGAAAAGTCTCATTGAATCATCTTTTTTCTTAAAAAACAAGACAGGAGATCCCCATGGTAAAGTGTTGGGTCGGATGAAGCCTTTATCTAGTAATTCCTGCAACTAATTTTTAAATTCCAGAAGTTCCATTTGGTCCATTCAATAAGGAGGTTTACAAATTGGCTTAGCATCAGGAACTAAGTCAATAGTAAACTCAACCTCTCGATTAGTAATAACACCAGGAAAATCTTCTGGAAAAACATCCAAGAATTCATTTACCACTAGTACATCATTAATCCGGATAGTTCTCTTATCTTCAAAAATATGAGCTATATAACTTCCATTACCATACTTAATTAATTTCTTAGATTCCTGATATGTTATTAATGGTATGGGCTCATTCTAGAACACAAACTACAATTCTTTCTAAAAACAACTTCTTTTTCTCTACAATCTATCTTATCATGATAAAAAGAAATTTAGTCCATACCTAGAATAACATCAAACTCTACTAGAGTCAAAACAACAAAGTTTGCAGGTAAACTCTTTATAAATACAAGGATAGATATTTTCTTATAATTTCTATTTTCCATAATATTTCCTCCCTGTGTTTTTACCATGATATCTGGTTGCATTTCATGAGGTTGAATTCCCAATTTTTCCAAAAATTTCTCAGAAATGAAGGAATGTGTAGACCCTGAATCAAACAACACATTTTAAAAATCTGTAAAAACAATATATGTACCTAATGCCACCTAATTTTATGGCTCAAAATTTTCTAAAGTGGTTTCAAAATATTTTATCAAACCATTCTGCTTCCAATATTGCTGATTCACTTCTTGATTAACTAGCTTCGGACAAACATTAGCAAAATGACCCAATTACTTACAGTTACAGCATCTCACCATAGGATTCTCATTAGTTTTCAAATCATTTTCCTTACACTCATTTGATATGTTTCAAAACATCCCACATTGGTATAATTTTTTAGAATTTATAATACATTCACCATGATGCCTTTTACCACACTTTTCACAAGAATGGAAATTCATTTTCTTACCTCCAAACTTCTTTGACAAGTTCTTCCCCATTTCCTTCCAACCTGAACTCTTCTTATTCTTGTAATTATGAGGCATATATGTGTTAGAAAACTCCATCTCAACTTTTTCAGCACAACTAAAAATCTTATCATATCTTTTAAACTCTCATGAGGCCAAAGCACTTCACAAAAATGATTTCAAACTAGAGTAAAATCTATTAATTTTACTTTCAAAATCCTGAGTAAAATCTGGTTCATACCTAGATAGTCTTGTAAAATTGGATTCATATGTTTCTACATAATCATCAACTTTGTACTTCAGTTCCAAGAATTGTTTCTCCATTCTGAGTCGAACAGTTTTGGGAAAATATTTTTCTATAAAAAGACTCTTAAAATCATCCCATTCAAGACTGTCAAGATCATATCTTTCTATCGTATTCTTAACCAGATACCACCATTTATCGAATTCAACTTCAATTTGATAAATTTATAGTATTACGTTTTGACATTCCAAACTTCTCATGACATCAAATATCTTTTCTAGAGCATTGATCCATCCTTCAGCTATCACTGGATCTACGGTTCCACTGAATGTTGGAGGATGTTGCCTCATAAAATGGTCCAAAAAAGACATGTTTCTTTGTGATTGATCATTTTCTTCTATATAATGGATACCACCCCCATTTATTTCTAGATCCAACTGATCCATTACTGTAAAAAACTTCTTGATTCTGATTCCCACCATTTTGGGCTGCAAATTCGGACAGACATCAGCCTCTTGGTTCCTTCCTACTTCAGCTTCCCTGTTTCTTCTATGTAAAACCATTCTATACAAACATAACATAGATGAAGAAACATGGTAATATTTAAAATTAAAAACATTTAAAATTAATCATAGTGTGAAAATCAGTTATGGTATTCTTTTAACATCATCTTATCCATTAAAGTTATCTAAACCATCCTCATATACCAACTGTAAGGTCCTGGCCTTAAAACATTACTTAATATTGAATTTTAGTCAAGAATATAAATTAATACACATTGAGTATCTTTTTTAGTTTATATTTATAGATAATTAAGATACCTTACATACATAACATACCACAATCATACAAGAGGATACTACTAAAAACAGTTTCCATTTTTTCAAAATATAAAACATTAAAACATAAAGCATGATTTCTTTGACAACACTCCATATCAAACATCATGGATACCTTATTTATCTTACCCATCCTTATATCCTTTTAGAAAAAATTTAAAAACATATGATAAGTATAAAACTCATTAAGGGACATAAAGATATAAAGCGTTAGTCAAGTGATAACATAAAAACAAATAAAACCCATATTCATAAAAACTTATATGCATAAAAACATCATGCAGTTTCCTTGGGACATATTTACCATATCACTCTTACATTCACCATTACACATGGAATAACCCTTTGGTCAACTTCCATCTCCGGTGTACCCAATGCATTGGAGAGCTATAATGGGGCTCACCTGTCATATCTTGAGCTATAATGGGCTCAACCCAACATATCTTGAGCTATAAAGGGGATCAAACCAACATATATTGAGCTATAATGGGATCAAACTAACATAAATAATGTCCAAGGAACATATCATGGTAATAAAGTATCTTAAAATCAAGACAACTACTCATGACATGCACATAAGAAAAAAAACAATCCTTTTAAAATTTATTAAAGAGAGTTTTAAAAGGATTTTAAAAGGAAAGTCCTTTAAAATATAATTGGAGTGAGAATTAATGGAATTAAAAGGATATGTGTAAAAATTGTAAATACACTGAATTCAACATAATATAAACAAAATTCATCACATCAATAATCTTAATACCACATAATTAATAAAGAAGAAGGTTAACCCAAAGAATAAAAATTGGGTTAAGAATTCCCTTACCTCAGGTTTGTCTTACTTAAAACTTGTTTAAAGAACATGTATAATGGTTAAAATAGTGTTATTAATATATTAAATAAACATATCCATCTTTATAATATCCCATATGATCATTTAATTACATCATTTCACCCTTTATTTGTTAGTATTTTGTTCCTTGCATTGTTTTTGGGTGCTTTCTTTACATGTTTTCCATGATTAGTTCATGATGGATGTTCTTGTCAATTGGAAGTGAAACTATAGAATTGGAATGGAAATGTATTTACATATTTCCAGTACTATAAATTATACCATCTATTATTTTGAATTTTGATATGATGATGATTCATAAGTTAAAACATTAATGATGTTCGTTTAGATCATTTTAGTGGTTCTTTGATAATAACGACCTCATTTTGTTTTATAAATTAAAACCATATGTACAAAAGAATTAAAGAACCATGTATGGGACATAATACATATTTTATTACCTGGTTAAACCATAAAAAATGTTTCATGACCATACTTTAAGTAATTAAAGAAAATTGAAAACACATCGTCCACGATGTTGGTAAGTTGACACATCACGGACAATGTTTTTATTCCTTGAATAAGTGAGAGAAGAGAAGAAGAATGATGATGAATTTTCCATGAATATGAGAATATCTATAATATAAAATATTTCTAGATATTTCATTCCTCTTGGATAAGAGTAGATGAGGGAAGAGTAAGAAAAGAAAGGAACTCAAAATAAAAGAATAGTTGAGAAATTACTTACAAAAATTCGGCAGTCTAACAGCTATACAACATGGTTTTAGAAAATATTAAAAATAGAGGGTACAAGTTTCACCCATACATAAATGAATAATAATATATAATAGATCAATAATAAGAATAAAATAGGAACATGGTATGGAAACTTGATAGTTATACCATATAAAAGGGAACTTGAATGGAAAAAAGAAAGAAATTGAGAATTTTCTTACCTTGTATAGTAACTCCTAGAACATGAAGGTTGGGACCTCGGGGTTTGAGGAAACCTTGATATGAATACTAGGAAGTTAAGGAGGCCATATATTCTTTGATGAGGAATTTGGAATGAAGCTAATGAAGGAATGGTTTGGTATTTATAGCAAAAGTGAGGGAATATTTTCATAATTTCCAAGGGACACCTCATTAGTGGTATTTGAAAAACCATGGGATTTCCCATGGTATTTTCCCAAGGTATTATCCACTTGGGACACCTACCATCTTATTTTACTGTACAAAATTCTACCAAATTTATTACATTATTATTACATCATTAATGATGTCATTAATCTGCTGAAACTCAAAACTGTATTTTTACTATTCACCGAAAAATCAACTGTTTTAGAAAAATCCCAAAAATTCACCCTAACCATTTTTTGATGTGTAAAATTCAAAAATAAAATCCATTTTTGAAAATATTTTTCAAAATATTATTAATTTAATTTTTAAATAAAATCATACTTAATTCAAAAATTTACAATTTTAAAACTATAACTATTTTTATATCACACTGAAAAATTAACCAAGATTTAATTATCTTAAAGCATTAAGAAAATAAAATAATAATAAAATTACTATTCATTAGGTGCATATTACTATTCATATTACTATTCATAATGGTATGTTACTATTCACCAAAAAAAACAAGTTGGTTCCATCAAACTCTAAATAACATACTGAACAAAATTGTAGATGACTATTTTTCAAAATTCAAAACATACAAGCTAAAAAATTATATTTAGAGTCTAGTTATAAATATCTATGTAAAAAAAGTTTCATGAATTTAATTTTTTTTAAACCTTGGGGTGTTACAACAAGTCTGAGTCCTTTTAGAAATTCAAGTAATTCAAGAATGAAGTAGAGAATCAGATTGGTTAGAAGGTAAAGTAGCTTCAATCGGATCAAGGTGGAGAATATCATAACCAAGAGTTCATCGACTTTATGTGGGAGTTGTGGATTCTATCTCAACTCACTCCACCTTATATACCATAGTGGAATGGTGTTAGTGAAAGGAGGAACTGTACATTATTGGATGTGGTAAGGTCGATGATGATTCATGAAGATCTTCCATTATCCTTTTGGTATATGCATTACAAACTGTGGCATACACATTAAACTGAGTACAAACTAAGGTGGAAAATAGAATTCACTTCGAGTTATAGAGTTAAAAGAAACCCATTTTTTCACATACACATGTATGGGGATTCGAGGCATTTTTTAAGGATTTCTCAGGGAACAAACTAGCACCCCAAGGTACCAGGTGTATCTTTATAGGGTATCCCAAGGAAATAAAGGGATACTACCTATACAACCCCTCAGATTAAAATTAACTGTCACTAGACAAGTAATCTTTCTTGAGAGGGAGAGAAACCTAAAAAAGGATAGTGGGAGAAATATTTAATTTGATGAAGTTGACACTCAAGATACACAATAGTTGGTATAGGAACAAGTTCCACGGTTCCCTATGGAAGAAGTAGTTCCTGAAACACAAGTATTGTGCAGGAGCTCAAGTGAGGTAAGGGAACTAGAGAGATATGGATTTCTAATTATCATGGATGGTAACTCATTATTGTTGGTGTCACACCCCGACCTAGACGTTTATTTTACTTTTTTCCCCTTGGCCCTAAATATTTTCTTTTTGGGGTTCGGGTTGAGTCGTGGAAAAAAAATTTGTGATTAGGATAAACAGTGCGCTTGTTGAGATGACGTCATTGGGTGTGCGAGTGGAATGTGTTTTGGAAATCCTATGCGGCTCTGCCCGAGTAACTGCACATCCTGTTGTCTTTGGAAAATTGAAATAAATAGTTTTTTAATTTAAAATGCGCGTTAATTGTTGTGTCATTTAAATTTTTTTTAATGTTAATATTTTTATTTAGGTAAAAACTTAAATTGCTAAAATTAATATTATGCATTATTAATAATGTTATTATATTAATTAAAGAAATTTTTAGGAATTATTTTATTACTTAATTATTATTATTATTCTTCTTTTTATTATTTTATTATTATTACTATTACTATTACTATTCTTATTATTATTATCATTATTATTATTATTATTATTATTATTATTATTATTCCTTTTATTATTATTACTATTAATATTATTATTTAATTCCTTACTATTTATTTATTAGAAGTGAAATTTAACATATGTATATATATAGCATTTTATTATTATTATTATTATTACCCTTTTAGGGTTTTTTGCGCTACCCTAACTCCCCACGTGTTTCCCCCTAGGTGCGTCGCCTCCTTTCTCCCTCTTGGTGTGGTGAACTATCCCCTACGTATCATTCCCCTCTATGTTGTGCAATCCAGCAACGCACCTTCACCTCCTCAACCTCCTTTTCAGTACGCTCAGCACCCCAGACGACCCCTCCCCTATGCGTTATGCGACCCCGACCTCCTGCTTCCAACGGGTCACAGCGGTGACCTCCCCCTTTCCTCACTCTGTGCATCATGACCCCCCTCCCTACTTCGGCCTCACCCAAAAACCCATCAGTATCCCTCGGACCTCCCTGCCTCAGCCTCCTTGAAGCATCCCCATCATCCCCACTCACCTCCTGCCTTGCGTGCTCCATCCAACTGCACCCACCTCTGGCTGCGAACCTCTTGCCAGCAACACCTCTTCTTTACTGACGTCATTCCATCTAGCCACAATCCTGGCCGACCCACATCCTCCTATCGCAGTAACCTCCTATCTGGCGCGTGTACAACCCCAGGGGCCTACTCGTGTGCGCACCAACTGCTTTGCTGGCATTTCTCCATTTTGACGCCCTCACCTGCTGGCGTTTCCCCAAACAACCTACCTCTGTCGGCGCACTTTCTTCCCATTAGTATACCTTCCACTTGATTTATTTTGTTCTTGTTTTATCCTTGAGTGATTAAGGGTTTTTTTGATTAAGTGTTTGTTTTGTTAGATTTATCATTTTAAGACCCAATCAGGGCATTTTTGAGTGAGCGTCGTCATCACGCCTTGCTTCCGAAGTTTCATTATCGTCATACATTAATCTTGAGGTAGGAATCCCCTTGCACTTTCCATATTTAATTTAAGTAACTGTAATTCTATGTTTTTCCCACTTCGTATATATGTTAAATATTTTTGTGCAACCTTCTTTTTAGTTTCTTAGTATGTGCTTGATGTTAGAAGTCTTGTTTTAAATGGTATTATTGTATAGTTAATTTGAAAGTAATATTTTTGTGTAAAATTGAGTGTGTTTTTATTTAGAACCTTGTTGTGCCTCTAGATTGGTGTTTTTATAAATATCTCAACATTGATTAAATTATTTTGGTAGTGAGAGTTATAAAAGTGAGTGTTTCTGGGGTGCATAATATTTTAAAATTTTATTTTAATGTGCGGTATGATTTGTCAAGTTGTGAATACTAGATTTTTTATGCAGATGGTCGGTAATGCTAAAAAAATTGTTTAACAATTTAAATAGAATTAATTCATGTAGTTGGTTTCAATATTTTGTTTGGTATTAAATAGAAATTTTTTTGGTAAACATTTCATGCCTTGTGTTTTTTTATATATATAAATGTCCATTTGGCTTTTTGGAGTAAAGTGTGACGTAAAATAAATTGTTGGGATTTAAAAATGTATCATCATTTTGTGGAATAATGTTTTCGGTTCTTTCTCTGGTTTCCCAAGTGGTTTAGCTTTTACAAAAGTGTGGTTTGTGTTTTAGCAGGTTTTGGAATTTCATTAAAAATGGTCGGGTCTTGAGTGTGTAGTCTAACTATATTAAAAAGAGTGTTATCAATATTTGGATATGTTAAATGATGTGTTTACATCTCTTTTCGAAATGTGGAAATTGTACCTTTGATAAAATTGGTTTTTGTAAATGGTGTTTAAGGGACCATTTGGCCATATTAAAAAATGATGTAAAGTGTTTATTGTAAAACCCCCATGGATTTTCATCATGCCTCTTTGACATGGGATTGTTGGGATGTCCTCGGTATAGAATTTCTGAGTTCTATTATATGGTATCCTGGGTTGGTAACCCTTGGTATTTCTTGAATTTAAGGCATGAGAGAAATCCTTGGGGAGAATCAGGGTGAGACCTTCTGTGAAACATTATTATAAATATATTTTGTGATTTGATGCTCGACAAAATCTATAGGTTCACCTCCTTTTATAATTGCGACATACGAACCTGACATATTGAGAGAATTTTTTGAGACGAGTACTGAACTGGTAGGTTACGGTACTGACCAGTGGCCCATAGTAGGCAGAAATGTTTGGGTTTATTTCTATGAGTTTTTTCCTTGGCCTACCTGAGAAAGGATGGTTGAGCATTTTGGATCATTAGATTTCATCATATGTGGCATGCTACTGTAGATGGGATCGTAGGTATTAGTGTCATCTGGATTATTCTCAATCTCTTGGGTTCTTCTATGTCTAGTGATTTTTAGCTAATGAACTATTGTTGAGATATTTTCATTCCTATTTACATTTCCCTTGCTATATCTTCCTTGGTACCCTTCTGTGGTTTTTTCATGAAAAGTGACATTTTGGTTTTTCTAACTCCTATGATAATGTTTTCAAAAGAAAATGTGTTTCAAATTCTTTTGTTATGGTTTTTCAAATGACTAAGGGAAATGGTTTGTACTTTGTTTTCAAGTAAAAATTATAGAAACGCGTGATTTAATATATTGTAGTTCAAACATAGAATTGATGTTTTTTAATTTTGAAGGTAGTACATTGGGAATAGATATCGGGATAGCCTATTGAGTTTTAATACTCACACCCATAGTTCTTTTTTGTTTTTAGTGTTTGTGCAGGCTCTATCTTGGGTGCGCTCGCCTTAGGAAACTTTTGATCATTGAGTCAGAGATTAACCCACGAGATCACACTGAGTTAGTTCGGTCGTTGATTTTGGTTAGTTTTTATCTTCTTAGGTTTCTTGTTTAGTTGTTTGTTGGGTTTATTAATCTCGTGATGCTCTTTATTATTTCTTCTTATTTTATTTATTTACATTGGTAAAAATCATTACCATCTTCTATGTCGATGACTTGTTGCTTGTCGCCAGCCTGGGAGGATCGGGAACGCCTCTTAGGCCTTACTGCAGATCAGCTCAGGTAACCGGTTGAAGGTCAACCCTGGTTGGTTCGTGAAAAAATGGTATCAAAGGAGGTCAGCTCTTAGTAGACCTCACTTTTTAGAGCACCCTTTTCTATTTGGGATGTCAAGGTAGATGGAGTAGGATTGTCGGGACTTGAGGGGTAGGTACAGGAAGAGAGTCGCGAACTCTTTCTCGTGTTGATCCTCAAGTTTTCATGGGAAGTCCAGTTTAATTTGTTTATTTGGGGTTTTATGGAATTTTTTTGTGATTGGGATACAACAAAGGGAGTTGGGCTAATAGTCCTCCTAAGCCGCATGGTCTGGAAAGCCATCTGGAGCTAGGGGCATGGTCCAAAAAGGATCTCTATGTCAGTGACGTGTTTGGCATATGGCCGCCAACCATATGGTCAATTCACCCACTGACACTAGTACCATGTTTGAGTTGTTTTGGGTTTCCTTTGATTTTTGAAAGTGGTTTGAATCTGGAAAGTTGGTTTTTAAAAATAGTTGTTTTAAATGACATGTTTAATTCGAGGATTGTTTTAAAGGAAAGGGGATGAATGATTTGTTTTTCGAAAATAAATTTGCTTTGTTTTGGTCTTGGTGTTCCGATGAGTGCTCAAATTCATAATGGTATGTTGGAATATGAATGGATTTTTGGTATGGTGGATGGATGCCCGGGTTGGCACAGATACATGCATGTGAGTGGGACTATAAAGAATACCAATGGCGAGGGTCTAACCCACCAAGATTGTTTTAAATTAAATATATTTTCAAAAGAAATTTTTTGATTTTATGATGGATCATTTTCTTATGTTTAGAGCTTGTCATAAATATAGTGTTTGTTTTTGAGGATTTTTATTTATTGAGATGGCCTTGATTGGGTTCTTGACTCTTCTTTTCCAATGGCTATTCCCTTGAAGATTTTATGGGTGATTGTAGTACTATTGATCAACCTAAGGATTTTATGCTTGAGTTTCAGGAGATAGATCCACCTCTCTTTTATGGTCAAGAAGACCCTTCCGTAGTGGAGAAGTGGATGCATAATATTGAAAGAGAATTTAACCTTGTTGAGTTTCCTGAGTCGTTGAAGGTCAATTTTGAAACCTTCATGCTTGAAGGTTCACTGTGGATGTGGTGGAAATCAGTGTCTTAGAACAAGCCCCATCAAGAGATTACCTGGGAGTTTTTTAAGGTTTTTTCATCTATCAGTATTTATCTAAGGAATAAAGGGTGGGAAAGGGGATGGAGATGTGTTGTTGGCAGCAAGGAGATAGATCTATGTTGGAATATTTCCAATGCTTTTTGGATCTAGTCCCTTATGATTCAGGGTATTCCGCATATGACTCCATGAAGGCTCAACGTTTCAAGGTAGGTCTCCTCCCCGATCTACAGTCGAAGATGTTGAAGTCCAACTTAACTTCATTTATCGATGTGGTGAGATAGGCTTTTAATGTCAAATTCATGATGGTAGGAGTGCTCGAATTAGTCCTCCCTCCTTCGATCCTTGTGAGCAGTGTTGAAGATCCTGGAAAGAAGATGAGTAAGCAATTGAAAGTGGATGTAGAAAGTCGCGGAATCAAAAGGCCTTAGGATCTTTCATCAACCTCTTTGGAGCGAGATATACTCATGTGTTATCATTGTGTCATGATGGGTCACAAAAATTCATCATGGGAAAACGCTCTGAAGCCCTGCCAGGCATGTGGATTCCTGGGTTACTTGCAGCGATTCTTTCAGGGCGTTGCTAGAAAGCGTCATGGATGAAGTTCTCAGAAGTGATGTGTTGTTGGGTTTTTGTTTAAAGTTTCATGTGTATGTTTCCTTACAGTGTAAGGGATCTCTTATCATTGTAGTGTACTGATGGTGTTTTGGGTTTTGAAATGTATGGTAATTTCGTGGGTCTTTTGATGAACTCTGGTTTTCAATGCTAGTGTGGCTTTCATTTCGAAATCTTGTCCTTTATTTTGTCAAATCAAAAGATATATGTTTTTTACTGGAATTATCAAAACCTGACTGTGAGGTGGGAGATGCTTCATCCATCAGATCTCTATCCAAAATTCCTCAGAGCAAAGCTGGCGCGTAGTCAGGAACCCTGGAGAATTTTAAGGAGTCTGGTTAAGGTTGCACCTCTATCATTAAGGTGACATAGTTTTAGCATTTTGTTGTGGTTTCTCCGTCATTATAAATTCCATCTTTTTGCAGGGAGTGTGATGGAATTATACCTCATGCAATGTTGGTAATTGTTACATTTTTTGATGTGAGGTGTCGATTACTGGACTTGCGTGGACCACCCATGTGAATCAGTTGCGACTTTGGTTTATGTCCATCCCGAAGTGATGGGTCGTGAGTAGTTGTTCATCATGGTTTCATTGATCCAATCCTTGGGCCCTCCCTCCCTACCCATGGGGTAAGGGTTTTTGGTTTTCTCATACTTTTTGTTCCATCTCTTATCCCTTTCAGACGGGAGTGAGTGGTGTGAATGTTCTTGATGTGTTTCTTTTAGATTGAGTAAGGCCTGGTATAGGTCTAAGTTGGATTTTTGTTTGGTCGCTAGTAGGTTGGTCCTATGTGGTGGGGAGACCCACTGTCTCTTTGGGTTTTCTCTTAAGTCATTACTAGAGGCTAGTTGAATTCTTATGGTGGTGAGTCCATTCAGGCCTCCCCTCAACTGGTGATCTGTTTCGGGAAATGAGGTTGAGTCCTACAGGTGGTCGATGTAATGTCCTTGGATTACGAGGTCGGATCGCACTACGGGAAAAATGGGTATTTGCGACGGGTTATTTGCGACGGGAATAAATCCCGTCGCAAATAGTCCCGTTAAAAAATTATTTGCGACGGGGGTATTTACCCGTCGCAAATAATTAGGCTTTTGCGACGGGATTGCTTTCCCCGTCGCAAATAGTTTTCCCGCGATGGGCGCCAAATCGCGGGAAACTTATTTGCGACGGGGGAATATTCCCGTCGCAAATAACCGGCGGCGGTAAAAGGTATTTGCGACGGGAATATTCCCCCGTCGCAAATACTATGTCGGCAGGGGTTATTTGCGACGGGTCCCGTCGCAAATAACTATTTACCGGTTGACCGTAATAAATGTTGGCTAAGGTATTTGCGACGGGTACCGTCGCAAATAATACTATTTGCGACGGGATACCCGTCGCAAATAATCTAACCTATAAATACCCCCATCCATTTTTTTCATTTCATTCTGATTCCTTATCTTCTCCTTCTCTCAAAATTATATTTCTAGAGTTGAGTTTTTCTCCAGTTTAATTTTTTTTTCCGGAGCTGATATTAAAGTTTTGAAGAACGATCAGAACAGATCAATTTTCAAGGTATTTATGTTCATTTTAATTTTTTATTTATTTTTAATTTTTTATTAGTTTCAATTATTATTAATTAGTTGTAATTTAATTATGTTTACATTGTTTTATTACTTAATAAATTTAAATTATTAGTATTGTTTATAGTTAATGGTAATTAGGAATAATTAGTAATAATTTTTAATAATTAAGAATAAATATTAATAATTAGTAATAAATACCAATAATTAGGAATAAGAACATTATTACATTATTAGTTTATTTTATTATTAATATTAAAATAATATAATTTTTTATATATATACAATTCTTTTTTCATCTGTGTGTTTGCTGTCTTCACATGTATTATTTGTATGTGGAGATAGAAAACGCACAGATGAAAGAAGAATTGTATATAAATTAGAAAATTATATTATTTTAATATTAATAATAAAATATATTAATAATGTTATTATTTGTAATTATTGGTAATTATTTCTAATTATTGCTAATTATTCATTTAATTACTAATAATTAGGAACAATTATCAATAATTATCAATAATTAAGAATAATTAGTAATAATTAGTAATAATTACCAATAATTAGTAATAATTAGTAATAATTATCAATAATTAGTAATAATTACTAATAATTAGTAATAATTACCAATAATTAGTAATAATTACCAATAAGTAGTAATAATTACCAATAATTAGTAATAATTACTAATAATTAGTAATAATTACCAATAATTTGGAATAATTACCAATAATTAACAATAATTAATAATAATAACCAATAATTAGTAATAATTACCAATAATTACCAATAATTAGTAATAATTAGTAATAATTAGTAATAATTAGTAATAATTAGTAATAATTAGGAATAACTAGTAATAATTAGGAATAATTAGGAATAATTAGGAATAATTAGGAATAATTAGGAATAATTAGGATTAATTAGGATTAATTAGGAACAATTATCAACAATTATCAAGAATTAGTAATAATTAGGAACAATTATCAAGAATTAGTAATAATTAGGAACAATTATCAATAATTAGTAATAATTAGGAATAATTAGGAACAAATTCAATAATTATCAATAATTAAGAATAATTAGTAATAATTAGGAACAATTATCAATAATTATCAATAATTAAGAATAATTTGTAATAATTAGTAATAATTGCCAATAATTACCAATAATTACAAATAATTAGAAATAATTAGGAATAATTAGAAATAATTAGGAATAATTAGTAATAATTAGGAATAATTAGTAATAATTAGGAATAATTAGTAATAATTAGTAATAATTAGTAATAATTAGGAATAATTAGGAATAATTAGTAATAATTAGTAATAATTAGTAATAATTATTTATAATTATTTGTAATTATTTGTAATTAATTATAATTACCAATAATTACCAATAATTATCAATAATTACCAATAATTACCAATAATTACCAATAATTACCAATAATTACCAATAATTACCAATAATTACCAATAATTACCAATAATTACCAATAATTACCAATAATTTGCAATAATTACCTAAAATTAGGAAAAATTAGGAAAAATTAGGAAAAATTCTCAATAATTAGTAATAATTACCTATAATTAGTATTAATTACCAATAATTAGTATTAATTACCAATAATTAATAATAATTAGGAATAATTAACAATAATTAGTAATAATTACCAATAATTAACAATAATTAGTAATAATTAACAATAATTACTAATAATTACCAATATTTAGTAATAATTAACAATAATTGCCAATAATTACCAATAATTGCCAATAATTACCAATAATTAGTAATAATTAACAATAATTAGTAATAATTAGGAATAATTAGTATTAATTAGGAATAATTAGTAATAATTACCAATAATTAGTAATAATTAGTATTAATTACCAATAATTAGTATTAATTACCAATAATTAGTATTAATTACCAATAATTAACAATAATTATTAATAATTACCAATAATTACCAATATTTAGTAATAATTAACAATAATTGCCAATAATTAGCAATAATTGCTAATAATTACCAATAATTAGTAATAATTACGAATAATTAGTAATAATTACCAATAATTAGTAATAATTACCAATAATTATCAATAATTACTAATAATTATCAATAATTACTAATAATTATCAATAATTAATAATAATTAGCAATAATTAGTAATAATTAGCAATAATTAGTAATAATTAGTAATAATTACTAATAATTAGCAATAATTAGTAATAATTAGCAATAATTAGTAATAATTAGCAATAATTAGTAATAATTAGAAATAATTAGTAATAATTAGTAATAATTAGTAATAATTAGGAATAATTAACAATAATTAGTAATAATTAGTAATAATTAGTAATAATTACCAATAATTAGTAATAATTAGTAATAATTAGGAATAATTAGTATTAATTACCAATAATTAGTAATAATTACCAATAATTAGTAATAATGATTATTAATTACCAATAATTATTATTAATTACCAATAATTAGTATTAATTACCAATAATTAGTATTAATTACCAATAATTAGTATTAATTACCAATAATCACCAATAATTACCAATAATCACCAATAATTACCAATAATCACCAATAATTACCAATAATGACCAATAATTACCAATATTTTCCAATAATTACCAATATTTTCCAATAATTACCAATAATTACCAATATTTACCAATATTTACCAATAATTAGGAATAATTACCAAAAATTATGAATAACTACCAATAATTTGGAATAACTACCAATAATTTTGAATAATTACCAATAATTTGGAATAATTACCAATAATTTAAAATAATTACCAATAATTTGGAATAATTACCTTATTACATTATTTGTATATTTTATTATTAATATTAAAATAATATAATTTTCTATATTATATACAATTCTCTTTTCTTCTGTGTTTTTTCTGTCTCCACATGTAATATTGGCATTCTTTTTCAAAATTATCAACCTACTCGCCAATGGAGAGGTGAAAGTGAATGCCAATATTACATGTGGAGACAGAATGTGAAACACACAGATGAAAGGAGAATTGTATATAATATAGAAAATTATATTATTTTAATATTAATAATAAAATATACTAATAATGTAATGTTGTTATTATTATATAATTAATATTTATGAAAAAAATTATATTAGTATTATTAAAAAAATAAAAAATCAATATAATATTAAAATTATCAATATTTGTAACAGGTTTTGCTTTATTCTCAATATATTCAATCCTTGCTTGTGTTTTTTCTAACAAATTATTCAAAACCAGTAATGCTTTTATATTTTATAGAAAAATATGGAACAACGAGGTCGTCAACAGTCATTATTAGATGACCGCATATGGATAAATCAACGTAGAAATCCAAATGGTTCTGGTTTAAATCCAGTATATATAGAGGGTGTGGAGAGTTTTTTTATCATTTGCGGCATCAAATCCAGAATTTGTTTCAGAAGGAAAGATAAAATTCCCTTGTAGAAAATGTGCATTGAGAACGTTTGACACGTTTGACAAAGTGGGGGAACATCTCTTGCGTTTTGGTTTTCAAGCAGATTATGTTTTTTGGTATCAACACGGTGAACGCAGTTCCAGAGAAGGTGATACCAACTTGATTCTGGATCCATCCCAGTTTCAAGATTTAGTACATGATGTTGTAGGTTCATCTGTTCAACATACAGAAACTCCGGCTGATATAGCTTCAAATCCTGAGTTGGGACCGTCTGAATTTTATGAGTTGTTGAAGTCTGCTGAGGATGCATTATATCCTGGCTGCAAGATGAGAAAATTAGAAGCAGTTGCAAAATTTATGGCTATCAAATCAGATAATGGAATGTCAAACACCTGTTTTGACCAGATATTTTCTTTGCTGAAAACACTGTTACCCGAAGGAAATGTTTTACCTACAAATTACTATGAAAGTAAGAGGTTGGTTCGAAATTTGGGACTTACTTGTCAGAAGATTCATGCATGTTCAAATGACTGCATTTTATATTCTGGGGAAAATGAGTCGTTGGATGGTTGTCCCACATGTGGGAAACTGAGATATAAAGAAGGACAACACGGGAAGTCTGGTTTGATTCCTGTAAAATAGTTGAGATATTTTCCGCTTACATCCAGACTTCAGCGTTTATTCATGTCTAAGAATACAGCGACAATGATGTCATGGCATAAAGAGAATAGTTCAACCGATAAAATCTTGAATCATCCAGCCGATGGTGATTCATGGAAACATTTTGATAGAGTGCATCCATCCTTTGCTTTAGAAGCTAGAAATGTTCGACTGGGCCTTTCCACTGATGGTTTCTGTCCGTTTGGATCTTATGGTAGTCAATATTCATGTTGGCCTGTTTTTTTAACTCCGTACAATTTACCTCCATGGATGTTGATGAAGGAGCCGTATATCTTTTTGACTTTACTAATTCCAGGACATCCGAAGAAAAATATCGATGTTTATTTGAAGCCATTGATTGATGAATTAAATTTATTGTGGATTACTGGTGTCAGTACATATGATGTTGCAACGAAACAGAATTTCATACTGAGAGCAGCATTGATGTGGACAATAAGTGACTTCCCAGCTTATGGGATGTTATCTGGCTGGAGTACACATGGTCAGAAATCATGTCCTTACTGTATGGGAGAGAACAAAGCATTTATGCTCATTCATGGAAAGAAACCTTGTTATTTTGACTGTCATCGAAGATTTCTTCCAGCTGATCATCCTTTTCGCAGAAACAGATCTCATTTCAGAAAAGGAATAGCTGAAAGGGATGGACCTCCAAAAATGCTATCAGGTTCGGAGTTAAAATCGGTTGTATTTTCATTACCTCCCATCACTTTTGGTCCCACAATAAACCAACAGAAAATTTCTGGTTTTGGGAAAGAACACAATTGGATTAAACGTAGCATATTTTGGGATTTGCCATATTGGTCTGATTTGTTGGTCTGACACATGTTAGATGTCATGCATATTGAGAAGAACTGTTTTGATAATTTGTTTCATACAGTTTTGGATATGCCAGGAAAGAGAAAAGACAATGTAAATGCACGTTTAGATCTTGCCCAAATTTGCAGGCGTCCAGAATTGGAACTATTTGAGAATGTCAGAACAGAAAGGTTACTGAAACCAAAAGCAGCTTATACACTATCTAAAGAAAACCGTTTATTATTTTGTCAGTGGATTGCAGATTTGAGACTTCCAGATGGTTGTGCTTCCAATTTGGGTAGATGTGTAAAGAATGGTCATATTACTGTATTAAAAAGTCATGATTGTCATGTTATAATGGAGAGACTTCTACCCATTGGATTAAGAGGTCTGTTGAATTCTGTGATTTGGGATTCCATAACAGACATGTCTCATTTTTTTCGGGAAATTTGTGCGGCTACGGAAGATTATGATGCTCTAGGCAAACTTGAAAAAGATGTTGTTGTAATTATATGTAAACTGGAAAAAATATTTCCGCCGTCTTTCTTCGACTCAATGGAACATTTGATGTTACATTTGCCATATGAAGCCAAATGTGGAGGTCCGGTACAGTTTTGATGGATGTACCCATTTGAAAGATGCATTCAAAAATTGAAAAGAAAAGTACGCAACAAAGCATCTGTTGAAGGATCTATTGCAGAAGCTTATTTGCAAGAGGAAATATCTTTTTTCTGCTCCCATTATTTTGAATCTGAGTATCCTTCAAAACACAACCGAATGGGACGGAATGAGAGAAATATTGATGAAATCGACAATCAATTATCTGTTTTCAACCAGTCAGAGCTTGGTTTTGGTGGAGTTTCTGAATGCTGGATTTCAGATGATGAACATCATACAGCTCATACGTATGTTCTGCTCAACTGTGAAGAGATGACATCAGTTGTACTGTAAGTGTTTATATCACTTATTCTATCATTTATGTTACAGTAAATAACTTTGGTTTTTATAGGTTGTATGATAATCATATCAAGAAACAAATTCCACAAATTACAGCAGCTGCTCTCGAAGAACGTCGACTGAAAAATTTCTCTCAGTGGTTTCAAAAACTGGTAACATAAATTCTTTATCTTTTAGCAACTCATTCAATGTATAGTTTACTATATTGATAATTATTTCACAAATTTGCAGGTGTCTCGACATGCTGATAAAATTGACAAACGGCTGTGTGTATTGAGTAACCCACCTTCCAAACTTGTTAAAACTTATAATGCATATGTGGTGAATGGATTTCGATTCCACACACATGCATATGGGGAATCCAAAAAAACAATGAACAGTGGAGTTAGCTTGAGAGGATCTCATCATCGAGAAAATGAAGTTGACTTTTATGGCATACTTGATGAAATCATTGAACTCTGTTATCTTGGACAACATTACATAACCATGTTCAAATGTCGGTGGTTGGATACAGAGAGAGCCGTGCGTGTTCATCCGACTCATGGAATCATCGATATTAAATGTAAAAGTGTTCTCGCAGTAAATGAACCATTCTTATTGGCTCAACAGGCATATCAAGTTTATTATGCAAAGTACTGTGCAACATCAAGAGACTTGACTGATTGGTGGAGTGTAATAAAAATCAAAATTCGAGACAATCAGTTTAGTCAAAGTGAATGTGCTTTCACTGATGTGCAAATAATTGAAGTTTTTCAAGAGAGTACTCAAAATCAATCTTTTTTACAAAGAGACATGAGTATCGATGACGACACCCCACATTTAAGAGTCGGTGATGACGATGATGTTAATGATGTCACACATGAATTTGAAATGGTAAGAGATGAAGCAACTGCAACTCGAATGGATATCGATGATGTTGAGGAGGAATATGAAGATGACATTGACATATATGAAGATGATGATGAAGATGAACACTTATAGAATTCCATGGTATTTATATACAATCATAATATGTATATATGTATATATAATAGTAATTATCAATTATTTGCTAACATTAACATTTTCTGTTTCAGATGGACGAGGCCACATTTCGTGAGTTGACGGATGCTGACCTGCCTTTCGATGCGGATGAGTTGCTGGCAGATGACCCTCAGCCTGCAGGCGCTTCAGGGAGTACGTGGAGGGGGCACGGTCTTGCACGATTGATGATTCCTGACCCCGTCCCCGAGCGACGTCCACGTCTTGGGTTTGATCCGCGCACCCGGAGGTGTGATAACCTATGTGATAACCTGTGGATTTGACTAAGATTTCATTAATCTATTCACATAATAAATGTTTATTATTTTTTTCAGTTTTCCGCATATAGCAGTTGGACAGGGCAGCGCTATTTTGCGCAACTATTTCTCTCAGTCGTGGACCACATGGGAGCAGATTCCCATTGATGTGCAGCAGGCCATGTTCGGCCATTGGTTGGTACGTACGTAAATAAATAATTTTTATTTTGAAAATTATTTCATTTCTAACTTGATATTTTAATTTTTTTTGTAGGTTTTATGGTATCCGATCGAGGATACCATGTGTGACGCCATCCACGAGGCATGGGAGGTGGCCATGCGTGATCGCCTTCGTCAGTTTTTTGCACAATTTAAGAAAAGCTGCGATGAAGAAAGCAGGAGTGTCAGATTTTGATGAGTCATGTAGAGCACACCGACCAGAGTATATTTCATCCCATGTATGGGATGGATTATGTGCGCACTGGTTGAGTGGTGCCTTTCAGAGGAGATCATCGCTGGGGAGGCAGAATCGGGGGAGACAGGAGGTGACTCATCGAGCTGGGAGTCGTTCTTTCAGTACTCATAGACAGCATCTGGTACGTACATTATTTATAAATATTTTATATAACTATAAATATTAACAGTTTATTTTTTATTCTTATAGGCTGTCGAGCACCCTGATATTACAGAGTACGACGTATATCGGAGGATGTATAGTGATCCTGCTACTGGGGAGCTCAGAGGTGATCGTCAGCATCACATCGTGGTCAGTATTATTTGTTTTCAAGTTTAAAAATTAACTGCATATAATATATTCATAATTTTAATTTTAAATTGCAACTATAGGAGTCATATGAGGCCGCAACGTCACAGGCCCGACCTGAGAGTCAGGCCGAGTCATCAGATCAGACCACTGCCCGTCAGTTTGATGAGGCGGCATGGATGCAGGCCACCCAGTATGCCTTCGAGAAGGGCCGGGTAGTTGGTATCGGCTCTCGACTGACTCCCGGAGATTATTATGGCAGTGTTGCGATGTCGGCGTCCAGCTCGAGAGGAGCTCGTGCATCTTTTTCTACACAGTATGAGGATCAGTTGCGATCTCAGACTGCACAGATAGAGAGTCTCCGACAGGAGCAGGAGCAGATGCGTCAGCAGCATGAGGAGGAGCGTCGACGCCAGCAGCAGCTGTACGAGGAGCAGACGAGTCGGTGGCAGCAGCAGCATCAGGAGCAGATGGAGTACATGCGCCGACTCACTCATGCTTTAGGGGTGGAGTTTCCTCCACCACCATCTGCAGATCCCCCCCTCCCCCCCCCCTCCTTCAGATTAGAGTTTGTATTTCAGTTATAAAATTTGTGAAATCAAAATATTTTTTTTCTATTCGTAGTTTCTGTCTCATTATAAAATATTAATAATATTATATTTTTAAATAACAATATTAATATGAATAATAATATTATTTATATTTTATAATATTAAATTTTATATATATATTAAAATTTTATAATATTATAATTTAATTATTTTTTTTGTAATACTTGAATTATTTTAATATTTGAATGTAAAATAATTCTATTATTTTTATATTAATTAAAATAACTTATTAATATTTTTTTTATTTATGAATTATAATTGTAATATTATTATATTAATTAAATTATTTATTAATATTCTATTATTTTTTATTTTTGAATTATAATTCTACTATTATTATAGTAATTAAAATAATTTATTATTTTCATTTGTAAATTATAATTCTATTATTATATTAATTAAAATAATTTATTAATAATTTATTTTTTTTATTTTTTTTATAGTATTTGCGACGGGATACTATACCCGTCGCAAATACTAGTATTATTAATAGTTTTTTATTTTTTTTTAAAAAAAAGTATTTGCGACGGGATACTACTCCTGTCGCAAATACTAGTATTATTAATTTTTTTTATTTTTTTAAAAAACAGTTTTTGCGACGGGACCGTCGCAAAAGAGATTTGTGACGGGTCCCGTCGCAAATACTATTTTAAAAGTTTTTTACAAAAATACGGAATACTATTTGCGACGGGGAGAATGCCCGTCGCAAAAAAAAGGCTTTAGCGACGGGCCCGTCGCAAATAAGTGTAGTTGCGACGGCGTTTTCAGCAACGGGCTATTTGGGACGGGACCCCGTCGCAAAAATCCAGTTGCGACGGGATCCCGTCGCAAATAGCCCGTCGCAAATACCTGTTTTTCTAGTAGTGTCGTGTTTCTGTGGAATCCTTAGGTGTTGATCGATCGGCTGGATAGTGTTATGGATTTTTGGGGGAGGAAAGCGTTATGGTGGGGAGAATTGTCACACCCCGACCTAGGCGTTTATTTTAATTTTTTTCCTTTGACTTAAATATTTTCTTCTTGGGGTTTGGGTTGAGTCACGAACAAAATTTTTGCGCTTAGGATAAAAAGTGTGATTTTTGAGGCGATGTCATTGGGCGTGCAAGTAGAATGAATTTTGGAAACCTTACGCGCCTCTGCCCAGGTAATTGTGCATCCAGTTGTCTTTGGAAAATTGAAATAAAAAGTTTTTGTATTTAAAATGCATGTTAAGTGTTGTGTCATTTAATTTTTTTTTAATGTTAATATTTTTATTTAGGTGAAAACATAAATTGCTAATTTTATTATTATGTATTATTATTAATGTTATTATATTAATTAAATCAATTGTTAGGAATTATTTTTTTGTTGAATTATTATTATTATTATTATTATTATTATTATTCTTTTTATTCTTTATTATTTTTATTATTACTCTTACTATTCTTATTATTATCATTATTATTATTATTATTCTTATTAATAATATTATTATTATTCCTTTTATTATTGTTACTATTAATATTTTTATTTGATTCATTACTATTAAGTTATTATATGTGAAATTTAATATATATATATATATAGCATTTTAATTTTATTATTATTATTATTTTACCCTTTTTAGGGTTTTTTTGCACTACCCTAACTCCCCACTTGTTTTCCCCCTATGAGCATCTCCTCCTTTCTCCCTCCTGGTGTGGAGAACCAGCCCATGCGTCTCCTTCCCCTCTGTGTGGCGTGATCCAGCAGCGCACCCGCACCTCCTCAGCTTCCTTTGCAGTGCGCTCAGTACCACGGTCGACCCCTCCCTTGTGCGTTGTGTGACCCCAGCCTCCTGCTTCTAGCAGGTCACAGCGGTGGCCTCCCCCTTTCCTCTCTCAATGTGGATTGACCCCCCTCCCAGCTTCAGTCTTTCCTAGCAACCCCTACACATCCCTCGAACCTCCATGCCTCGGCCTCCTTGCAGCAGCCTCGTCGTCCCCGCTCACCTCCTACCTTGCGCGCTCCATCCAGCTGCACCCACCTCCGGCTGCGAACCTCCAGCTAGCAGCACCTCCTCTCTAATGACGCCATTCCAGATAACCACAATTCTGAATGACCCACCACATCAAGTCGTAGTAACCTCCTATCTGGAATGCGCACAACCCCAGCGGCCAACTCATGTGCGCACCAACTTCCTTGTCGGTGTTTCCCCGTTTCGACGCTCGCACCTGCTGGTGTTTCCCCAACCAACCTGCTTTAACCGGTGTGCTTTATTCCCATCGGTATACCTTCTACTTGATTTGTTTTGTTCTTTTTTATCCTTGGTTGATTAAGGGTTTTCTTGATTAAGTGTTGGTTTTGGTAGAGTTATCATTTTAGGACATGAGCAGGGCGTTTTTGAGTGAGTGTCGTCATCGCGCCTTGCTTCCGAAGTTGCGTTGTCGTCCCACATTGATCTCAAGGTAGGCATCCCCTTGCACTTTACATATTTAATTTAAGGAATTCTAATTATATGTTTTTCTCACTTCGTATATATGTTAAATATTTTTGTGCAACCTTCTGTTTGGTTGCTTGGTATACGCTCGACATTAGAAGTCTTGTTTTAAATGGTCTTATTGTGTCGTTAATTTGAAAGTAGTATTTTTGTGTAAAATTGAGTGTGTTTTTTTGTAGAACTTTGTTTTGCCTTTGGATTGTTGTTTTTATAAATTGATCAACATTGATTAAATAATTTTGGTAGTGTGAATTATAAAATCCAGTGTTTTTAGGGTGCGTAATATTTTAAAAAATTATTTTAATGTGTGATATGGTTTGTCGAGTTGTGAACACTATGTGTTTTATGAGATGTTCTGTAATGTTAAAAACATTGTTTAACAATTTAAACAGAATTAAGGAATGTAATTGGTGTTAATATTTTGTTTGGTATTAAATAGAAATTGTTTTGGTAAACATTTCATGCCTTGTGTTTTTTTATATATAAAAATTCCCATTAGGCTTTTCAGAGTAAAGTGTAATGTAAACTAAATTTTTGGGGTTTACAAATGTATCATCAGTGTGTGGAACAATGTTTTTGGTTATTTATGTGGTTTTCCATGTGGTTTGGATTTTAAAAAAGTGTGTTTTGTGTTTTAGCATGTGTTGGAATTTCATTAAAAATGGTCGGGTCATGAGTGTGTAGTCTAACTATATTAAAAAGAGTGTTATCAATATTTGGATGTTTTAAATGATGTGTTTACATCTCTTTTGGTAATGTGGTAATTGTACCTTTGATAAAAGTGGGTTTTGTAAATGGTGTTTAAGGGACCATTTGGACACTTTAAAAAAATGTTGTAAAGTGTTTATTATAAAACCCATGGGGATGTTTCTTGTGCCTCGTTGACATGGGATGTCCTCGGTATGGAATCCACTAGTTCCATTATATGGTTTCCTCAGTTGGGAACCCTTGGTATTTCTTGAATTTATGGAATGAGGGAAATCCTTGGGGAGACTCAGGGTGAGACCTGCTGTGAAACATTATTATAAATATATGTTGTGATTTGATGCTTGGTAGCATCTGTTGGTTCAACTTCTTTTATACTTGCGACATACGAACCTGACATATTGAGAGAATTGTCTGAGATGAGCACTGCACTAGTAGGTCATGGTACTGACCAGTGGTCCATAGTATGTGGATATGTTTGGGTTTATTGCTATGGGATTTTCCCTTGGCCTTCCTGAGAAAGGATGGTCGATCATTTTGGAGCGTTATATTTCATCGTATGTGGCATGCTACTGTAGATGGGATTGCACGTATTAGTGTCATCTAGATTATTCTCAATATCTTGGGTTTACCTATGTCTAGTATTTTTTAGCTAATGAACTATTGCTGAGATATATTCATTCCTATTTACATTTCCCTTTCTATATATGTCTTTGTACCCTTTTGTGGTTTTTTTCATGAAAAGTGACATTTTTGGTTTTCCTAACTCCTATGATAATTTTTTCAAAAGAAAATGTGTTTCAAACTCTTTTGTTCTAGTTTTTAAAATGAATAAGGGAAATGGTTTGTACTTTGTTTTAAAGTAAAAATTTTAGAAATTCATACTTTAATATATTTTAGTTCAAACTTAGAATTGATGTTTCTTAATTTTAAAGGCAGTACATTGGGAATAGATATCAAGCTAGCCTACTAAGTTTTAATACTCACACCTATAGTTCTTTTCTGTTTTTAGTGTTTGTGCAGGCTTCAGCTTAGGTGTTCTCATCTTGGGAGATGTTTTATTATTGAGTCGTAGAGTGACCCACAGGGTCACACGAAGTTAGTTCGGTCATTGAGTTCAGTTAGTTTTTATCTTCTTCAATTTCTTATTTTGTTGTTTGTTGGGTTTATTAATCATGCGCTGCTCTTTATTATTTCTTCTTATTTTATTTATTTACCTTGGTCGAAATCATTACCATCGTCTATGTCGATGCCCTGGTGCTTGTCGCCATCCCAAGAGGATCAGGAACGCCTCTTAGGACTTGTCACGGATCGGCTCGGGTGACCAGTTCAGGGTCAACCCAGGTTGGTTCGTGACAGTTGGACAATGATGAACCTATCTTCTACAATGAGTTAGTAGAGAGCTCAAAAGCTAAAATATGGATATAAGTTATGAATTCTAAGATCGATTCTATATATCATAACCAAGTTTGGATTCTGGTCAATGTGCCAGCTGATGTAAAGCCTATTGTGTGTAAATCAGTATTCAAGAAGAAACTAGACATGGAAGGTAAAGTACCTATAAAGAAAGAATAGTGGATAAAGGTTTTAAATAGCTTCAAGGAATTGAATATGATGAAAACTTTTCTTCAGTTTCCATGTTTAAATCCATAAGAATCATACTATCCATTGCAGCTTACCATGACTATGATATTTGGTATATGGATTTAAAAA
This sequence comes from Viscum album, assembly GCA_963277665.1. Lineage (NCBI taxonomy): Eukaryota > Viridiplantae > Streptophyta > Magnoliopsida > Santalales > Viscaceae > Viscum > Viscum album. Next base: position 1,469,540,863 of record OY728131.1, on the reverse strand, counting down.
CTACATTTCTTAATGGGAACCATTAGGAAGATGTCTATATGACATAACCAAAAGGTTTTTCAAGTTGAATAGGTCCATTTATGGATTGAATAAAGCATCTAGGTCATGGAATATTTAATTTGATGAAGCCATAAGGGAATTTGGTTTCATTAAGAATGAATGTGAGCCAAGTTTTTACAAAATATTTAATGGGAATGTGGTCATTTTCCTAGTAGCATATGTTGATGACATATTACTTATTTTAAATGAAATACTAGTCTTATAATTTGTCAAATAATGGTTGAACAAGTGATTCTCCATGAAGGACTTAGTCTATATGGCCTACATTCTCAAGATCAAGATCATTCATGATAGATCCAAGAGGCTTCTTGGACTAAATCAAAGTACATATATTGACCAGATCCTAAAGAAATTTAGTATGGAATAATCCAAGAGTGGATTGGTTCCAGTGTCATATGGTTTACATATTTCTAATAAAATGTGTCCCCAAACACAATAGGAGAAAGATATAATGAGTAAGATCTCTTATGCTTCAGTTATAGGATCTATCATGTATGTCATGTTATGTACTAGACTTGATGTTTCCTATGCATTGAGTATGGTAGGTAGATATCAAGAAGATATAGGAGAACAACATTGGACTATTTTCAAGACTATCCTTAAGTATCTAATAAGAACTAAGAATATATTCTTAGTGTATGGAGAAGACAAGGATCTTGCCATCAGAGGGGATGCAGATGAGGGTTTTCATATAGATCAGAATGATCTGAAGTCACAATTAGGATATGTTTTCTATCTCAAAAGAGGATCTGTGAGCTGGAAGTGTTCAAATCATCCAGTTGTAGCTGATTCTACATTGGAGTCTGAGTACATAGTGGACTTTGATGCAGCTAACTAAGTCTTATGGATTTGTAACTTTTTTCAGGAGCTTGATGTGGTACCTAGTAGTAAAGACCCTATCATGTTATATTGTGATAGTAATGCAGTGGTGTCTCTTGTAAAATATCCAAACATCAATGGAAAAAAGTATATATTTTGTAAGTATCATCTCTTGAGGAATTTTTATCAAAGGGGTGACATTTCAGTGGGTAGAGTGCCCACAGAAGAGAACGTGGTAGACCCCTTGACTAAAGACCTATCCCAGTAGAAGAACGAGTATCAAGTGAGAGCTAGAGGACTCAAGGTCATTAGAATTTTTATGGAATCATTCCTTTTTATTACATAACATTTCATTTCATTTTACAAATATAGAATCTTTAAAGTCTAGTATCTTGGAAAAAGGGGAACATAATACATGAAAACAAAAAAATATTCTTTTAATTCCCTTGAAAATATTTTTGAAAAGTTAATCCTAAGTAAAATTACCGCAACTCATAACCTGGAGACATACATCAAATGAAAGGGTGAGTAGAAGTCCTAGTAAGGGTAAACAAGGGAATCTATTTACTTGTGATATCAATAAGAACTTGATGAAAAATAAAAAGACATGAGAAATGTAAGAATATGAATATTATAATAAAAATAACATGAATAATAACTTGACTTTGTAGCTAAAACATTTATTTTAGACATTCATGAACATATCACCAAGGTCTATCCCCAAGGTGTCATAAAAATTACCAAGGTTATTCACCAAGTTATCATAAAACTTGTCATCTCTAGAGATTAATTTCTTTACCCAATGAATTAGAGATATATCAGGGTGAACCCTTAATATGTCTTTATTTTCATGTGATACAAATAGATAATAATAATAAAAAATTCGTAAAATACCCAAATAGAATAAAAGAAATGGGTTTCATATCAAAATTGTGACATTTAAAAAAGTGCTTAAAAACATGTTCATTATGTCATTTATAACCCACGGAAAGGAAATGAGGGTTCAATGTATATAAATTACAGAATCAAATATATATCATTTTTATGTATTTATGAATACCCCTATAAATTGATAGATTTGGGAATTCACATAAATAAAATAAGATAATTTCTTGAGAAAAAGAGAGAGATTTTGAGATGAAAATTCGGCATCCTAACGGCTATATAACATGGTTTTAGAAAATATTAAAAAGAGAGGGTAAAAGGGTATCCTATCAATAAATGAATCATAATACATTATAGAGACAGAATAAAATGTATATAAGAACATGGTATGGAAACTTGAAAGTTATACCACATAAAAGAGAACTGCAATGGAAAAAAAATAAGTTAAGAATTCCCTTACGAAAATTCGGCAGCCTAACGGTGTCGCTTAAAATTTAGAAAAATCAGTTGATGAGAGTGGAAAGGGTATCTCATCATTTGGAAATAAAATGGACATAAATAAGGATATTTAAGAACATACCCCAAAATAATAAAATGGAAACTAGAATACATAACATAAAGGAAGTCTTGACAAAAAAGGAGGGTGAAAGGTTCCCTTACCATGAAGAGTAACTTCAAAAAATGGAAGGTTGGGACCTTGGGGGATTGAGGGAAACTTGGGAGGACTCCATGGGAGTAAAAAAAGAAGATATTTGTTGAGTAGGAATTTTTAATTAATGTAATGAAGGAATGGGTTGGTATTTATAGAAAAAGTGAGGGAATATTTTATTAATCATCCAAGGGACACCTCAATAGTGGTATTTGAAAAACTATGGGCTTGCCCATGGTATTTACCCATGGTATTGGCCACTTGGGAAACCTCATAACATATCATACTGTACATAAGTCAACCAGAATTATTACATCATTATTACATCATTAATGATGTCATTAAACACACTGAAACTCAAAACTGTATTTTTACTATTCACTGCAAATTCAACTGTTTCAGAAAAATCTTAAAAATTCACCCTAATCATTTTTCAACATGTAGAATATAAAAGTGAGCTCTATTTTATAAAAATTAATTTCATTTTAAATTAAATTAAATAAAAAAATACTAATACTTGACTAATAATTTCTAAAACATTTATTTACTTATACTATGATATAATTATATCACATGACCACTTAAGATGACCAAAACATATTTATACCTCCTTAGATGATGTTACTATTCCATTGGTAAAATTACCATTCATAAGGGTAAAATTACTATTCCAAAGGGTAAAGTTACTATTCACAAAAAAAATTATTTTGATCATATTGAATCACATTTTTCACCCTGATTACAACCATGTATGTCAAATTTATGAAAATCATTTCACAGAAAAATTTATTTAATAATAAAATATTTTTTTTACTATTCATCAAAAACACTGTTAATCAAATACTATTCATAAAATACTATTCATCAAATTGAAACTTCTTACAAAACATCTAAAAATTCAGCCTAGGTTAATTTTGACTTTTGAAATTCAAAAATGATGTTTATTTTACCATAATAATTCTCTATGTATGAAAAATATCTGAAAAGTATAGTTTTTACTTCTCAAATAAATTTATTATATTTTTCTTAATTAAGAATATACTTTATTAAGAAAATATATTCCTAAAATAGGAATGATGAAATAAAAATTTATTTATACTAAGGAATTACAAAAAGTAACTAAGGCCTCATTACATAACCCCTTATAACACCCACATAGGACCTAAGAGTAAGGTGTGCAATGGTGATAGAATCTTGGGGTGTCTCAGACAACATTGCATGAGTTGTGATTTATATTAACTTGAACTTCTCCTATAAGTGATTTTGTTCAAGCTTAACTTGTTTAAGTTTGGCTTGGGCTTGGTCCAAAGTGAAGCCCAGTGATGCCACCTCCTTCCCAATGTCTGACAAATAGGCTTTGTAGGGCCTGAATCTACTGGATGAGGCCATAAACTATTATTTATGTATTAATTGACCATGATCATTTGTATTTATAAACAATAATAATAATTTTAAGAGTATAGTTTCCAACAGTCATATTGACCAATGGTTATATAACAGTTGAAACCCAAAGGTCTCATTTTAATTATAATCACTTCATTAATAAAAGGATATAGTTTGTTTGAGTACAAAATAAAATAACAAACAAATTTAGGAAAAAAATTTTTTAAAAAGTTTGGGTCATTACATTCTTTCCCCCTTAAGAAATTTTGTCCCAAAAATTTCATCTAGTACCATTAGAAGATAAAAGGTGCGGGTACTTTTATCTCATATACTCCTCTAGTTCCCACATGGCTTCCTCACATTTTTGGTTTCTACACAACACCTTAACAAGGTGGGTAGTCTTGTTGTGTAGAACCTTATCTCTACAATCCAAGATCTCCACCGGATGATCCTCATAAGATAGGACATGTTCTAGTTATACCACCTATGGATTTACTACATGTAAAGGGTCAGGTATGTACTTCCTCAATAGGGATACATGGAAGACATCATGAACTTAATCTAGGTTTGGAGGAAGTGTAATATAATAATCCACTAATCCTATGCGATCAAGGATTTCATAGGGGCCAATGTACCTACGGATAAGATTCCCTTTCTTCCCAAACCTTGTGACTCTCTTACAAGGTGATATTCAAATAAATACATTGTCACCAACAACAAACTCCATGTCCCTTTGACTGTTGTCAACATAGCTTTTTTGCCGACTCTGAGCAGCCTTAATGTGTTGATGGATGGTGTGGACCTTTTCTGTTATCTCTTGCATAAGATCAGGCCCAAAAATATTTCTCTCACCAACTTCATCCCAACAACTATAAGTTCTACATCGCTTCCTATATATATCTTCATAGGGTACCATTTGAATTCTTGAGTGGAATCTATTGTTGTAAGAGAACTCAACTAATGGGAGATGTTGATCCCATCCACCTTTAAATTCCATTGATCATATTCTCAACATGTCCTCAAGTGTTTTAATAGTCCTTTCATATTGGACATTATTTTGGGGGTGATAGGCCATACTGAAATTAAATTTAGTACTTAGAGCATGTTGAAGACTTCTTCAGAATTTTTATGTGAACCTCGAATCACAATCAGATAAGATAGAAAGTGGAACTCCATGTAGCCTTACCACTTCACATAAATCTTGGCAAGTTGATCAAGATAGAAATCTTATTAAATAGAGATAAAATGGGCAGTCTTGGTGATATGGTCCACTATAACCCATTTCGCATTGTTTCCCTTCGAAGTTATCAGGAGACCAGTGACAAAGTCCATAGTTATATTGTTCCACTTCCATGCTGGTATGGGTAGTGGTTGTAATAACCCTTTAGGAAGTTGTCGATCTGCCTTCACTTGCTGACATAATAGGCACAATGTAGTGTATTCAACAATCTCTCTTTTCATATTATCCCACCAAAAAATATCACAAAGGCCTCTATACATTTTTTATACTCCTAGGATGTACAGAGATCATAGATCTATGATCTTCATCCATCAACTCCTTCTTTATTTCCAGAACTGATGGAACACATAGTCTTGTAAGAAATTTTAGTACCCATTCCTGATCAATATTGAACTCAGGAAACTTCCCATCCTTTATATCCAAAAACTTATTTTGTAACAAAGGATCTTCATTATGAGGTTTTTTTATCTTCTCTAGTAATAACGATTGAGAAATCATTTGGAATAGGGTTGATGATGTCCCTTCCCTTATAATTTCCATTTCCAACTTCACTAGGTCATTGATCAAAGGATATCTTTGAATTCTCATCATGGACATAACAATTGGTTCTTTCCTACTTAACGCATCAGTGACTTTGTTTGCTCTTTCAGGATGATAATGAATTGAAGAACCATAGTCTTTAAGAAGTTCCAACCATCTCATCTGTCTCATGTTCAATTCCTTTTTTTTGTGAAAATATACTTCAAACTTTGATGGTTTGTGTATATATCAAATTTCTACCCATAGAGATAATGTCTCCATATATTTAGAGAAAAAACAACCTCAGCTAGCTCAAGATCATGTTTATGATAGTTCTTCTCATGAGTCTTCAACTGTCGATATGCATAAGCAATGACTTTTTTGTTTTTCATGAGAATTCACCCAAGCCCTTTCAGAGATGCATCACTAAAAATAACAAATCCTTCTCCCCTTGAGGGCATAGGTAGCACGGGTGTAGTGACCAATCTCTTCTTCATCTCTTTGAAATTTTCCTCACACTTCTTTGTCTAGATGAACTTGACACTTTTTCAAGTTAACTTGTTTAATGGGTTATAAATTCATGAAAAGTTTTCCACAAACCTCATATAATATCTCGCTAATCCAAGGAAACTACGAATCTCAGTTATTGTTGTAGGATGAGGCCACTCCTCTACAAACTTTGTCTTTGAAGGGTCAACTATGATTCCTTTATTATTTATAATGTTCCCCAAGAAAGAAATTTGTTGTAACCAAAATTCACATTTGCTAAACTTTCCAAAAATCGTCTCCTTTTATAGAGTTTGTAAAATAACCCTTAGATTATCCTCATACCCTCATGAATTTTGGAATATATCATAATATCATCAATAAAAACTACCAAAAAGTTATCAAATTAGTCCTTAAAGACTCTATTCATCAGATCCTTAAAAATAGTGGGTGCATTATCTAGTCCGAAGGGCATAACAACAAACTCATAATACCCATATCTTGATCGGAAGGCATTTTTTGGAATATCTTCTTTCTTCACCCTCAATTGATGATAACCAGATCAAAGATCAATCTTGGAGAAGAATTGAACCCCATGAATTTGGTAAAATAAGTCATAAATTCATGGAAGATGGTATTTGTTCTTCACTGTGATCATGTTCAGTTCTCTATAATCAATGCATAGTCATATTGATCCATCCTTCTTCTTCGCAAAGAGAACTGGTCCTCCCTAAGGAGACACACTTGGGCGGATAAACCCCTTCTCTAATAGATCATTTAGTTGTGTCTTTAATTCCTCAAGTTCCACATTTTCCATCCTATACGGGGTATTTGATATCAGATTAGATCCATATATGAGTTAAATAGAGAACTCGACCTCTCTTTTTGAGGGAGGTTCGAGTAACTCCTCAAGAAAATATGTCAATGTATTCCTGGATGATGGAGACATTTTCTATCCTTATACTCTCATTTCATTCTTCTTATTCACTGATAAGCTCCATAAATAAGTATATAGGAGGTTCTTCTAGAAAAAAATATTAGGTTGACATATCTCTCCTTAGAAGATAACTGTAGTTTTTTTATTCAAGACTGCTGATATTTCCTTTCTTCTACATTTGATCTTACCATTGTACTTTGAGATCCAGTACATCCCTGGTATAATGTCGAATTACAGAATAAGAATGAATACTAGATTTAAAATTTATTATGATCACTAAAGTAAATACTACAGTTTCTAAACACTGATGATTCTTGTATAATCCCACCAGGAGTCTTCACTAATAATTCTACTTTTAGTAACTCAGGGGTTGATTCTAAATTCTTTTCAAACTTGGAAGAAATAAAAGAATGCGTAGAACCATAATAAAACAAAGTACTTTCTAGATTTTATATAACAATAATATTATATTCCACCACATCATTTGGATCTTCAACATCAATTTTCATGATAGGAAAATCATGACCTTTCTCCCTTGGCCTTTGTGGATGCTGATGGTGGTTCCCCTCCACTGCCCTCGGGTTTGGAAAGTGATTAGAAAAGTGCCCAAGTTTTCCACACTTATAGAATTGGACATTAGGTAGGGCATTCACTATCTTCCCCTTGTCGTTAGTGTTGGGAAGTTGAGGTTTCACCTCACTATGACAATTCTGCGCAATATGGTCATATCTTCCAAACTTTTAGCACTTCTTTCTCCCAAGCAGGTTGTTCCTCGAATGCTTCTTCCCACATTTATTACACATGGAACGTTGCACTTTCTTTCCTCCCCTTCCCTGATCAAAGGTACTCCCTAATATGGTATCCATTGATCTCTTATTTTCATTGTATTTATGAGACCATTGCACCTCACCACACTCTAGTTTGACTTTCATAGTACTCCATACAATTTCCTCATAGATATCATGGTCTTGGTTGGAAAGATTCTTTCGTAGATGAGTTCTTAGTCCACCAAAGAATATATCAACCTTAACATTAGGATCCATGACAAATCTTGGGGTATAATGAGAAATCCTTTTGAAGTTCATCTCATATCTTTCAACAGATTCATTCTCCTTCTGCTTCGGCTCGAGAAACTTCTCTATTTTTATTCTCATAGAACAAGGGAAATAATTATTGAATAATATCCCTCTAAACTCTTCCTACTCCATAGCTTCAACCTCCACTATTGGCCTCATGTGTTTAATCAGTTCCCACCACAAATCATCTTCTCCCTTTAAGAGGTAAACAACTACAGTGACCTTCTCTTGTTCTGAACAGTAGAACATAGAAAATATCTTCTCAATATAGTTGATCCACTGTTTGTAAATCAATGGGTCGGTAGATCCACTGAAGGTTGGTGGTCGTTGATTCATAAAGGACTAAATAGAATGTTGTTCCAATCATGGTGAGATTTGTCTCTCATCTTGATTCAAGTTATTTCCCATAACTTGAGTTAGTTGGTTCATCATTCTCATGAAAGTTTCCATTATGACTTCCATCGGAGGGTCGTCGGTGCATGGTCCATTGTAGTCACCATTTGCACGGTTATTCCTATTGTCCACCATTTTCTAAAAGAATAAAACCTTAGTTAAAAGATTATTTAATTTATGAATCATTTAACTATAAATGAATTTTATGTCTTGAAACATTATGTTTAAACATAGTATTATTTAACAACAATTACATTTCTCTATAAATCTTTCATAATGATTCATAAAAATCTTGTGATTAACCAAACATATCCCCAAGGAGTGTTAAACTAGGATTGAAGAAAGTCCCATTGTCTTATACCAGGATACCCCTGGTCAAGACTGAAACTCCTAGTCAGAGTTTTCACTCCTACATACTTCTTTTCCAGATCCACATCCACTTGTTCGTATCCAAATAGTGATTTATTTTTTTGACAACCACTAACTTAATATTTCACCAAAATACTAGAATTTTTTTCTATATTTAAACTTTTATATAGGGTTATTCATAATTTTTTTATAGCCTAATTTCCACAAATAAATAATCTATCCTTTGATACCAACTATGGCATCCCACCTTTTTATTACATAATATTTCATTTCATTTTACAAATAGAGGATCTTTAAAGTCTAGTGTCTTTGAAAAAAGGGCACATTATACATGAAAAAAAAAATATTCATTTAATACCTTATAAACTACTTGAAAATTTAATCCTAAGTACAATTACTTTATCTCATAACCTATAGACATACATAAAAGGAAAGGGTGAGCATAAGGCCCAGTGAGGGTAAACAAGGGAATCCGTTTACTTGTGATATCAATAAAAACTTGATTAAAAACATAAAAGACATGAACAATGGAAGAAGAGTCATATCATAATAAAAATAACATGAATAATAACTTGAATATGTGAATAAAACATTTATTTTATACATTCATTAACATATGACCAAGGTACATCCCCAAGGCTTCATAAAAATTACCAAGGTTATTCACCAAGGTATCGTAAAACTTGTCATCTCTAGAGATTAATTTCTTTAACCAATGCATTGGAGTGATATCAGGGCACACCCTTAATATCTAATTATTTTCATGTGATCTAGATATATCATAATAAAACATTTCATAAATAACCTTTAGAGAATAAAATAAATGGGTTTCATATTAAAATTGTGACATTTTAAAAAGTGATTAAAAACATGTTCATTATGTCATTTATAACCCACTGAAAAGGAATTAGGATTTTATGTATTTCAAAAACTAAATAAAATATATATAATTTTTATTTATTGATTAATAAACCTATAAATGAAATATATTTGGGTATTCACATTAATAAAATAAGATAATTTCTTGAGAAAAAGTGAGAGATTTTGAGATGAAAATTCTGCAGCATAACGGCTATAAAACATGGTTTTAGAAAACATTAAAAAGAGAGGGTAAAAGGGTCTACATTCCATAATGACTCTTAATATATTAGAGGGACAGAATAAAATAGAAATAAGAACATTTTATGGAAACTTGAAAGTTATATCACATAAAAGAGAACTTGAATGGGAAAAAAAGAGATGTTGAGAATTCCCTTATGAAAATTCGGCAGCCTAATGGTGTCGGTTAAAATTAAGAAAAAATCAGTTGATGATAGTGGAAAGGGTCTATCATAATTTTGAAATAAAATGGACATAAATAAGGATATATAAGAACATAACCCAACATAATAAAATGGAAACTAGAAGGAATAACATAAAGGAAGTCTTGACTAAAAGATGAGGGTGAAAGGTTCCCTTACCTTAAAGAGTAACTTCAAAAACTTGATGGTTGGGACCTTGGAGACTTGAGGTCACCTTGGGAGGACTCCTTGGGAGGTAAAAAGATCATATATTTGTTCATGAGAAATTTAGAATGAAATTAATGAAGGAATGGGTTGGTATTTATAGCAAAAGTGAGGGAATAGTTTATTAATTTCCAAGGGACACCTCATTAGTGGTATTTGCAAAACCATGGACTTTCCCATGGTATTTTCCCATGGTATTGGAAACTTGGGACACCTAATAACATATCATACTGTAAAAAAGTCTACCATAATTATTACATCGTGATTACATCATTAATGACGTCATTAAACATATCGAAACTCAAAACTGTATTTTTACTATTCACTGAAAATTCAACTATTTCAGAAAAATCTCAAAAAAAACACCCTAACAATTTTTCAATGTGTAGAATCTAAAATTGAAATCCATTTTATAAAAAATAATTTCTGTTTAAATTAAATTAAATAAATAAAATACTAATACTTGACTAATAATTTCTAAAACATTTATTTACTTATACTATGATATAATTATATCACATTACCACTTAAGATGAAAAAAACATATTTATACCTCCTTAGGTGATGTTACTATTCCATTGGTAAAATTACAAATTCATAAGGGTAAAATTACTATTCCAAAGGGTAAAGTTACTATTCACCAAAAAATTATTTTGATCTTATTGAACCACATTTTTCACCCAGATTACAACCATGTATATTAGATTTATGAAAATCATTTCACAATAAAAGTTATTTAATGATAAAATATTTTTTTTATATTCATCAAAAACACTATTCATATAATATTATTCATCAAAAACACTATTCATAAAATATTATTCATCACATTGAAACTTCTTAGAAAACATCTAAAATTCTGCCTAGGTTAATTTTGACATTTGAAATTCAAAAATGATGTTTATTTTACCATAATAATTCTCTATGTAAGAAAAATATCTAAAAAGTACAATTTTTACTTCTAAAATAAATTTATCAGATATGTCGTAATTAAGAATATACTTTATTAAGAAAATATATTCCTAAAATAGGAATTATGAAATGATAATTTTATTTATATCAATGGATTATAAAAAGTAACTAAGGCCTTACTACATAACCCCTTATAATGCCTGCATAATACCTAAGAGTAAGGTCTACAATAGTGATAGAATCTTGGGGTGGATTAGACAACATTTCCCGAGTGGTGATTTCTATCAACTTGAACTTCTACCATTAGCAATTCCATTCAAGCTTAATGTGTTGAAGTTCAGCTTGGTCTTGGTCCAGAGTGAAGCCTAGTAACACCACCTCCTTCCCAAGCTCTGACAGATGGGATTCATACGGCTCAAGTATACTGGATGAGGCCACAAACTCTTCTTTCTATATTAATTAACTATGATCATTTGTATTTACAAACAATAATCATAATGTTAAGAGTATAGTTTCTAGCAATCATATTGACCTACAGTCATATAACAGTCAAAACCCAAAGGTCTCATTTTAATTATAATCACTTCATTAATAAAAGGATATAATTTTTTTACATACAAAATAAAAAAACACACAAATTTAGAAAACAAATATTATTCAAAAGTTCAGGTCGTTACAATTTGGATCTAGTAAAAGTGGGAGTTTGTTGGAGTTGGTGCCCTAGAACCAACTTCTGTTTTACTTTATGATAAACATGTATTCATTGGATGAATATTAATAAATTACTTATCACATCATGATTGTTCTTCTACATGACATTGTATGTGATAATTTATTAAGAGTAGTTTTCGTACTAAAAGGTCATAGTGGATCCCTTCTATGATGAGAAACTGAAAGTTCAATGACATTATTCTTGAATATATATTCTATAAATAAATGCTATCATTTTAAGGGACGCAAATAATAAAGGCTATAAGGGGTGGTGACTCATGTGACTTTGAGGAACCTTCTCATGGTGTATTCCCTTGGAAATGTCCAGGAGGATATTATGAGAATGAGACCCACCAGTAGGAGATCTATATTTATAAGTGTCATTGGATGATCCTATCTAGAGATGTGTGTATTAGTCCTTAGACTTTAAGATTATTATTAATGGGTATTATGACTCGCGCACTTAGATATACTGGAAAAAACTATGACAACATATGTTTGCAGTGAGGTAGGATATGTTGGGTGCGTCATGAGTAATAATACATTAATGAATAATGCGAGAAAGGATTTGTACCTTCTGTTTCATAATGGAAGTTGATATCTCTGGCCCTTTAATGGAAATGATATAGCCTAAATAAATCCATGTCCATGGTGTTCTATAGGAAATTTCAATTCTGGGAAGTCAAAGAATGAGAAAGCGATCACATGGGTTGATGGCACTGAACGCAACATGCTTGATTAGAGATATCGAGACAAATAGATTATATTTCACGGTAAGTGTTCGTATGAGGTGACATGTTGTTGTGGCATTAAATTCTTTCTATATGGGTGGCTTGGAATGTTTCTAGATTTTAACCTTGGACTTTAGGCTGCTCCGCCTAATGCCACTGAGAAAGAGGCTAAGAGGGTCACACACTAAGTGTATCTAGTATCTTAGTTAAATAATATATTATTTATTATTTAACAAGTTGAATAATGATTATTCTTAGTTTTGGTTTAATAATTATTCATGGATGTTTGATCGTATTTATGTTGACACTAGTTATTTGAGAAAATATATTGTGGGTGGAATAATTAATAAATATTTATTTTCTATTTAGTGAATATAATATTTATATATTTATTGGTGAATAATATAGTGATATTTATTTAATAAATAAATAGTCATTTTTTAAGGTTTAATAAATATGGTAGAGGATTGACGGACCGAGTTAATGGTCCAATGAGAAATAATAATATTGAATATTATTTGATTAAATAATATTTAATTATAACTCGCAAGATAAGCGCATGTCAGAAAATAATAATGTAGTTGTTATTATTTGATATAGGGGTTAAGATAGGATAAATAAAATAATTAAGGAACTTTTGAAAATTATTTATTACTACCCTAGTGAATTAAATACCCAGTTATATTATTCTCTTATTAGTCAAGCACTATCCAAGTGACACCAATGGGGTTGTGCACAATAAATTGGAGAAAATATCTCAAGCCTAAAGAGTTCATCCCTCTCTAAGAATTATCTCAAGAATGAAAGTGATCCTCCTCCACCGGATCAAGGAGAATGCTTTGGAAGCGATTCTCAAGGTGATTGAAGGCGGACATCACAAGTGCAAGGATCATCCGTGGTGGGCTCATGGGTTTAGGGTCTTATGGCACTACGCTAAAATAGGCATTTAGCGGTGGTTTTTTTAGTGGTGGTTTAAACCGCCACTAAATCGTTTTGTGATAGTTTTAGATAACTGCCCCTAAATCGTGCACCGACATTCATTTAGTGGTGGTTTTTCAAAACTATCATAAGACGATTTAACATCGGGTTTTTAAAATCAGAGGAATCATTTAGCGACAATTTTTTTTATTTTTGTTTTATTTTTCGTAAATAATTTTTTTTTATTTTTTTTATTTTTTTATTTTTTATTTTTTTATTTTTTTATTTTATTGTTTTTAAATAAATTAATTTTCATAATTAATTTTTTTTATTTTTTTATTTTTTTATTTTTTTAAAATTTTTGTAATTAATTTTGTTTATTATTTTATTTTTTATTAATATTAGTATTTTATTATTATTATTATTATTATTATTATTATTATTTATTAATTATTTATTATTTAAGTACTTATTTTATTATTATTTTATTATTTTAGTTAATTTTTGAATTCTCAAAATTTTTTTTTTTTTTATCTATTATTTATTACTATGCACATGCATGCATATGTCATATATAGAAATTTTGTGTTGGGTGAGATTTGAGCTCCTTACCTCTTACTTATTCTCCAAAGACATTACCACTCCAACAGACTCTTCATGTGGTGAATAAATAGAATTTAATATACTTATATATAAACTGATTGAAAAACAAATAATACATAACAAGTAGAAACAAACTAAAAAATTCAAATTTAAAAATTCAAAATTAATAATGAATAATTAATAATATCTAATTACTAATTAATAAGTAAATATTAATAATTAATAACTAACAAGTAATAAGTAATTATTAAAATTTAATAATTACTAATTATTAATTACTAATTATTAATTACTAATTAATAACTAAAATATAAATGAATAATAAATAAAGATGTAGTATTGTACTAAGTGGTAAATAATAAATAGTAAATAATAAATGATAAATAGTAAATGATAAATTATAAATAATAAATAATGAATAGTGAATAGTGAATAGTGAATAATGAAAAATAAATAAATAATAAATAAGGTGTTAATAATAAATTGATAATAAAATAATTTTATATTAATAATAAATTCATTTTAAATTAATAACAAATTAAAAAAAAATTAATAATTAATGTATACATAATAACTAAATAATAAATAAATAAATAATATATAATATATAATAAATAAATAAATAATAAACAAATAAATAACATATAAATAATAATATAATAAAATAATAATAAAAAATAAATAAATAATGAATAATAGATACTAAATAATGCATAAATAATGCATAAATAATAAATAAATAATAAATAATAAATAATAAATAATAAACAATAAATAATAAATAATAAATAATTAATAAATAAATATATTATAAATAATGAGTAAATAAATAATGAATAAATTAATAATAAATAATTAAATGATAAATAAATAAACAATAAATAATTAATAATTAGTAATTATTTTTTTAACAGTAATTTAATAATAAAAATAAATCAACTAATATTAAATTAATAATTAATAAATATTAAAATATTAAATATTAAATAATAATTAATAATTAAATAAAAAATAAAAAATAAAATAATAAAATAATAAATGAATATAAATATATATATATATACATATAACAAATTTTACATAAATATATGTTAACTTACATTTATGTTACATAAATATATATAAATACACTTAGATATATAATTGTACATGAATATGTATATATATATAAACAAAATTAAATGTAAATTTCTCTCTATATATATTTACACATATATGATATAAAAATATATAAACATAAATATGTATAAATATTTACAAATGTATAAAAATATACACAAATATTCATAAATTCATATAAACTAATATATATAATTGATAATAAATTGCCAAAATAGGGTAACACATAATAATTTAAACACCATCAAATTAATAGGAATGTAAATCAATGGAATAAAATCATAAGTGATATAAAAAGAATATGAAGACACTCTTAAATGAAGATGAAATCTCATCGAATGTTTATGATATATATATATATAATTTACTTTATTTAAATATATTATATATTAATATTTATTTACGTATATTAGAATATAAATATATATATATATTTGTTTATCAATGCACATACATGTGTATATATTAACATTATTTATATATGTGTGTTTGTGTATATATTCATATAGTTTTACTATAAATTAATTAATATAATATATTTAATGATAATGATATATTTATATAAAAATATATTTATATATGATGTATACATGCAATATTATTGACACACAACTATATACTTATATTTATCAAATACACACACAAAATGTTTGCATATATATGTATTTACTTACATATATTAAAATATACTCATAAATATAGATTTTTTTTATTGACACACACATGTTTATATATAAGCATTAATTTTATAGGTATATATATATACAAATTAATGAATTTTTATAAGGTAAATAAAATCTATAATTATTTAGTTTAAATAAAATTAATAAAAAATATTTATTTTCATATGGTTCATATGTTTAAAAATAAATTTCTTTGTAAATATGTATTTATACAAGTGAATTATTATAAGTAAATATAAGAAAATATGCATATATTTAATTATAAATAAAACTACATTATGAAAAATGATAAAACTTTAAAACCATAATATCAATATGAATGTAATCTCTGGGAATAAATTTAGTCCTCACCAAAAAAATACAAGATCCCCTTAAACAAGGTTGAAATTCCATTAAATGTTAAGAAATTGGGATATCCTAACTAAAAAATCAGTTTTGGAGGCCATTTGGACCTTTTTTTAGCCTTGAAAATGTGAATAAAGTTTCCCTGGATCATTAGGGTGTGGACATTATTGTAGGCATTGATTTGATATGTGGTAAAGCTCAAACGAATACTCGGATTTAAGGCTATGGTCATTTGAAGTTTAAGTTCGGTTTCCAGCTTTTCTTGAAACTATAATAAATATTATTCTTTTTATTATTATAAAATTTAAATCTAATTTGGTTTTAGTTCATTTCATAAGGTTTGATTTGATTGGTTGTGGAGCTAAAACAGACTCCTGGATAAAAATTTATGATCAATTGATGTCGAAGTCTGATTTTATAATTATTGAAGATTTGTTTTAAGTTTCAAATTATTATTAACTAATAATTATAAATATTTATTAATTAATATAATATAATTAATTAAAATTATAAATAATAAATAATAAATCATAATGAAATATTTTTATTTTTTATTTTTTCCCATTAATTTAGCGGTAGTTTTTAAAAACTCCTGCTATTTCGCGGTGGTTTTTAAAAAACCTCCCCTATTTACTGAAGGTTTTTTAAAAAACTGCCGCTAAAAATAATTTTAATTTTAAAATATATATATATTATATATATATTTAAAAAAACATTTATCAGTGGTTTTTAGAACAACTTTTAAAAAACCGTAGCTAATTTTTTCCCTGAAAGAAATTTAGCGATAGTTTTAAAAACCATTTCTAAATCAGTTTTTTCTTGTAGTGTGGGGGCATGGTCATAGGTTTAAAGTATTTTGAGTAAAAAAATTTGGGTGATATTTAGTGTATAACAGGGGAAATGATCACACTTCAGGGTTGACGCTTTCCAAGTGGAAGACATTAATATTTAATTATGGTGTTGGGGTACCAGGATTGAACCTCGGGTAGGTATCCCAAGGGTGTTGGGATTAGACCTCAGGGAGGCATCCTACGGACCTTGTTAGGAGATAGGGATCAAAACCCACATAGTTTGAGTGCATGGTTTAAGTTTGTGTGATAGGACCAATCCATGCAGTTTAACATCATGCAGTAAGGACACTTGTATCATGAAAGGAGTGAAAGTAAGGGATTATGTGGGGATTATGCATGTGGGTTTAGGTGTAGGAGGATCATACCATGATGGTGTCATCCCATTCTAGTCATACACAGGGCATCCTATGTTTATTTCAAAGGGTAGGGCTGCATTTTAACATCATGCGCTGAGGATATTGTCATATAGTTTAACATTGAATGGCTAGGACATTATGATTTTTAGTTCAATGTCATGACCCATCCCCTGGGGCTCATGTTGTGACTACCCCAAGCCCACCTTCTATAGGCTTTGGGCTAGAGACTAGCACCAAAAAGTGTATCCCCTAAAACCAGGAAGGTATTACCTTTATATCATGTAAACACACTAAACCAAGCACATAGAAAGATATGAACACAAGTAAACTGTATAGTAAAAAGGGTGTCTACAATAAGTAAAAAGGGCCAGAATACAAGCCCAACTGGAGAGTACAAGAAAACTAGAAAGTATAAGTAAACTGAATGGCTCCTGTGAACACCTTCCAAGGATCCTACCTGAAGGTTAGGTACAACTCTCAAACGGTCATCTCTGTGGTACGCCTCGTCTAAGGTCCACCTCCGAGCTACCTCCAGTCCTGGTACCCTCATCCTCAGTTAGTGTTGTCTGTCTTCTGCACTAAACACAACAAGGTGCGTGTGTATCCCATGCAGAGGTGAGTATAACGATACTCAGTAGGGACCCTGATACCCTCAAAGGTCTCACAAAATCCACAAAGGATAAACCACAAATCAAGAAAATAATTGAAAACCCTACTTAGGTATATTCCCATACATATGCCTAAGTTATCAAGTATACCCATCTTATTCATAAGGAAACTCAAGGCCCAAATCCTTATCCAAGGTATAACTACTCCAAGAAGGAAAGAATACCACAAAGGTAAGTACCACAATGGTAAGCCACACAAAATATTACCACAAAGGTATCACCATGAAGGTAAGTACCACAAAGGTAAACCACACAGAAGATTACCACAAAGGTAAATACTCATCTCACTCTAGGTATAACATAGGTATGGTAGAAAATATGATTAGATGTAACTACTGAATCATCTTACTCTACTAAGAGGCAGACCCACATAGGATCCTAAATTATTAGACCCATATAGGATCCTAAAACATCAGACCCAAAAAGGATCTCAAAGCACAGATCCACATAGGATCCTAATATAGTAGACCCACGTAGGATCCTAGAGTAGTCCCACGTGGATTCCTAAAGCTGATCCATGTGAAAATATCAAACACAGACCCACAAAGGATCCCAAAGCACAGACCCACATAGGATCCTTTTCTCATGTTACAGCCAGCTACAGGGTTCCCGCACTAAGCTCACTTGATTCTGGGAGGATCCTCTCCTCAAGCCACTGGTCGATACTCTAACTTCCATGAAGTCCCATAATGAAGTATCCTAAAGTAATACCATGAAAAAGGGGTCTCAACGCAACAAACAGTGTGTCGGTCAGACACCCGATCTGTAAGTTATTAGTCTTTTAGTCCCGAGGGCCTAGTTGGATTTGTGCTCGATCCAACCCATTCGTACCCCATCTCTGTTAAAAACTCAAGTTGGGTATACCAAAAGTACCTTCTCGATCCAAGGTTTCCAGCTCCATAGATGGTTCATCAAACAGACGCTCGTAGCTCAATATATGGTTGAACGAACTAAAAGGGTCGAGGTTGGTCCGGGTACGGTCCGACCTGGTCAGACCAACCCGGCCCGATTCGTCCTAGGCCAACCATTACTGTAGGGTCTGGCCCGGACCGCGGTGCAGCAGCCCGCAGATCGGCAGCCTGTGGTGCCGGCCGCCGGTCCCGAGTCCCACCGGTGCCAGTCACTGACACCGGTCACCATCCTCTTCCATCGCGAAGAACGCATCATAAACCACAAGGATTTTTAGAGGGGTGGGTCATGTTCGTTTGGCCCACACCCTTCATGTTATAATGATAGCAAGCGGAAATATTTTTCTTGAACCAAGGGGGTTTACAAGAACAGGCATGGAGGTATAAATCAACAACAAACCCTACCTCAAGTTCATTGGAGAGCGTCCATGTTTGAGGAAGTGTCGGCATTTTTCGTCCCCACAACAAGCCTCCAATGACACTGCTCGATCGTCGTTATTCAGTTCGTGGTTCGGGGTCGCTCGTCACCGCCCGCCGGAACCGGCTCTGTCCTCCAAGTGTTGGGAATCGTGATACTTTACTAGAGCTTCATCACTTGGTGAAGCCATGCCAATTACTCCCCCCAAGATCTATATAAATAGGAGAGGGGGAGGTTAAGTAACGATCATGGAATTTATGAAGGTTCGTTTAATAGGAACCTTCCTAAATTCCAATGACGTTGTTACATAGTATTTGAAAGTTCGAGCCATTTAATTTACGTTGGCACAATTAAATGAAAAATTTAATTGCATTACATTGGAGCAATTAAATGGGAGGATTCTAAGGGACTTCCCCACACTAAATAGGGGTTTGGGTGGTTCCCACCACCACAAATTCACAAATGGGGTTTTTCTAGATCGGGTGTTCCCCACCTCTAAGCATCCAATTGGGAGGTTAAAAATAAAATAAAAGGTTGATCTTTATTTTATTTTTATTTCCATGAAAAATAAAAAAACAACACTCACCCTCGACCAACTACGGTCGAGGTGAAAGTCTCCTTAAACGAATACCGGCGTTGCATGTTCAATGGTGTCCTCGGATTTCAATTCTGTGCACCGGTTTAAAAGTTACAAAAACTCACTCACACATTTACTGAACGTACCCAAAAAAAGTTCATAAATTCATTCTGGGAACACCAGGCCTCGGAATCACGTCCGGTAAATTTTTTTGGAATCGTAATATTCTCATATAATTTAAAAAAAATTACATGTAAATTCTGGGTCTTTACATTCTCCCCACCTCAGGGCTTTGCGTCCCCATAAGCCACAACTCAAACTAAGGGAATAAGTGGGGGTAATGAGCATGAATCAGAGCCTCCCACTCCCATGTTCTCTCCTGGAGGTTCCCATACTTCCAGCAAATGCGCACCAGAGGTATCGACCACCCACGAAAGACACGCTCCTGTTGATCCTCAGTCTCTACTAGAACCTCCATAAACGTATCCCCATCGTCGATGTACAGCTCACCCCAGTAAATGATGTGTGAAGGTTCGTGCATGTATCTACTCAGCTGGGATACATGGAAGACATCGTGTACCCAGTGCAACTGAGGTGGAAGAGCTAAGTGGTAAGCCACCTCTCCAACTCTGCTGAGGACTTGAAAGGTTCTGATGAACCTCAGAGATAACTTGCTACCCCGACCAAATATATGCAATCCTCATTGAGGTGAGACCCATAGAAAGACGTGGTCACCATCCTCGAACTCCAGTGGTCTCTGTCTCCAATCAGCATAAGACTTATTCTTGCTCTGTGTAGTCTTCATCCACTCCTGGATGATTTGCAGCTTCTCTGTGGTAGCCCATACCATCTCTGGTTCCATGAGTGCTGACTCCCCTAGGTCAGTCCAGCACAAAGGCGATCTACAAGGTCAGACGTATAGAGCCTCAAATGGTGTCATCCTAATCATGGAGTGATAGTTGTTATTGTATGAAAACTCTACCAAGGGCAAGTGATCCTCCCAACTGCGACTGAAGTCGAGGACGCAAGCATTCAGCATGTCCTCGAGGGTCTGAATGGTCCGATTAGTCCGGACATCCATCTAAGGATAGAAGGTGGTGCTCAAACAAAGCTGCATCCCAAAATCCTCCTACAACCCCTTCCATATCTAGGAAGTGAAACATACATCACGATCGGAGACAATCGTTGAGGGTACTTCATGTATCCATACAATCTCCTGCATATAGAGGAGTCCCAAGCTCTCTATTGAACCCTGCTCTCTGATTGGTAGGAAGTGGGCCGACTTGGTGAGTCTGTCGATGATCACCTAGATAGAATCATGACCCCTGGACGTACGTGGGAGTCATTTCACTAAGTACATGGTTATTTTGTCTCACTTCCACTCTAGGACCTCTAAAGGATGAACTAAGCCTGCTGGTACTTGATGCTCCACCTTCACTTGCTGATAAGTGAAGCACCGAGAGACAAACTCTGCTACTGCCTTCTTCATTCCCGACCACCAGTGATTTCATTGGAGATACTGATACATATTCGCCACTCCTAGATGTACCACTAGAGGGGACGTGTGGAACTCCCTCAACACTTTCTCCCGAAGCGACACTGGTACCATAGTACGTCCTCTAAAGAGGATGGCGTGTTCCCCACCTTCAGAAAATCCATTACGTGTTTGTCCTGTGGATATCTGAGTACGTCGAGCCACATAGTTAGTGTCTCCATGCTACACCCCCCTGAATCATTGAAGATGTGGGGGAGTTATTGTAAGAGACTAAAGAAAAGCTGCTCCATCTCATTCCATAAAGGATATCCGTAAAGAGGCCAGCTACTCTGTCGCCTCACCTAGCAGCTGTATACCAGATCTTCTTCTAAGTGAATATGCTACAATGTTCCCCTTTCCAGGTTTATAGACTATCTCAAAGTCCTAGTCCTGGAGGAAATAAAGACAACGTCACTATCTCAAGTTCAGATCCTTCTGAGAGAAGATATACCTGAGACTCTCGTGATCAGAGTAGACTGTAAAACGTTCACCCATCAAGTAATGTCTCCACATCTTTACGGTGAAGACCACTGCTACTAACTCCAGGTCATGGGTAGAGTAGTTCTGCTCATGTTGTCTCGGCTGTAGAGAACTATACACAATAACTGCTCATTTCTACATCAGGACATATCCAAGCCTGGTCCCTGATGCGTCGCAGTAGACTACATACCCAACGCCCTTCTCTGGAAGCCTCAAGATGGAGGCACTAGTCAGTCTCTGCCTCAGCTCCTAAAAACTCCACTGGCATCTCTCTGACCACACAAAGGGTTTCCCCTTCTTTTTTAATTCTGATAATGGTGCTGTAACTCTGGAGAATTATGGATCAAACCTTCGGTAGTATCCAGCTAAACCTAGAAAACTTCGTACCTCCATCACAGTCCTGGGTGGATCTCAAGAAAGTATCGCCTCAATATTCGCTAGATCCACTGCAACTCCAGCATCTGAGATGAAATGTCCTAAAAAGTGATCCTCTCGGATCCAAAAATGGCACTTTGAGAGCTTACCATAAAGTTGGTACTCTCGAAGTTTGTCCAGAACTACCTTCAAATGATAGGCATGCTCCTCCTCAGTAGCCGAGTAGATCAGAATGTCATCAATAAAGACCACCACAAAGCGATCAAGATATGGCTGAAAGATCCTATTAATGAGTCCCATGAAGACTGCTGGAGGGTTTTTCATACCGAATGGCATGACAAAAAACTCATAATTGTCATACCGACATCTGAAAGCCTTCTTTTGCACATCCATGTCTCCTAATCTGAGCAAGTGATAGCCTGATCTGAGGTCTATCTTTGAGAACCACCGTTCTCACTTTAGCTGATCAAAGAGGTCGTCAATCCTCAGAAGTAGGTACTTGTTCTTCACGGTCACCTGGATCAGGAACTGATAGTCAACACAAAGTCTCAAGCTCCCATCCACCTTCTTGGAAAATAAAATTGGGGCTGCCCAAGGAGAAACATTGGTCCAGATGAACCCCTTCCCCTATAAGTCCTCCAGCTATACCCGCTACTCATGATGCTCCACGGGAGCCATCTGATACACTGGTGTAGATATCGGTGCCATTTCATGGTACAATTCAATGTAAAAGTCCACCTCTCTGCGAGGAGGTAGACTTGGAACATCATCAGGGAATACATCCGCATATTGGTCCACCACTACAAGATAGCTCAGACTCTCCACATAAACTGATCCAAGGGTAAGGCTAGCCAACTGATGAGTGGTCAGCTACACTCTCCTTCGAGTAAGTCCATCTTATTCCGCAAAGGTTCCCTTCTCGCCGGTGAAGGTAAACCTAGTCCCATCTGTGCAGACACACCACACTTTGAACCTAATACTATCAATCTGAGCATGGACTATAGATAACCAGTCCATACCTAAGATGACGTTATAAGGCCTCGACGCTGCTACTAGAAGATCCCAGCCGAAGCTCTCACCTACTAGAGTAATATCACACTGCTGTCACCAATGTGTAATCATTGAATCATCTCCCGTAGGAGTCTCTAGCCATAAGGATCGAGAAAACGGCTCCACCAGAATCTCCGAGCTCCGAACAAGGGCAGTGGCAATAAAAGAATGACTGGAACCTCTGTCTATAAGTACTGCAGCTAAGGTGGAGTAGACACAGATCATACCTCGTATCATCTCCAGAGCACCATGGTTATAGGCCTCAACTTCCTAGAGATGAGCGCACCCATATCCTCCTACTCCCTACGGTTGGTGTGGACCACCTGGTGGCGGTGGTGGTAACACCTTGAATCGTCACCCACTACCAGCTACACAGCCAACTCCTCTATCATGTCTGCCTGCTCCATGCGAACATTCTCGTTCGAACCTCTATCTCTACCTGGGCGGTCCTTCGGATTTCTGTTGATCATTTGTATGGTGGGTCGGATAGTCATGAGCCATGTGACCATGCCCGCCACATGTGTAACACTACCTTCTCCTCACATGACTGGCTCTGTCTCTGGTGCCCCACACAACCGACCCTGAATCATGTGGCCATCCACCTGTAGGTCTGGTCCTCTTGGACCTCTATGACATCTGTCTACTGTCAGTTGCAGAAGACTCCACTACGTGAAGCCCGGTGGTGGGTCTCGCTATTAGATACTGCTCAGTAAGAAAACTCTCCACTAAGAGGGATCTCTCTAACACCCCCGCTTGTGTCAGGATGCTGAGAGAAATCATCAAAGCCCCGATCTCCCGCCTGAGTCCCTTCTCGAAGGTCTGGACCCTAAAGAATGGGTCCCGCACCAAATCAGTGGAGTAGCGTGAGAGGTCATTGAACCTTGTTAAGTACTTAGCCACAATCATTCTTCCCTGCTGCAGATGAAAATCTCTTGTATGCGCACTGCGTGAAGGGTCGCTAGAAAAAACTCTACCTGGAACAGGCTCTCAAAGTCTGCCCAGAGAAGTTTCTCCTCGTCGTGAACCTGGAGCATCAAGCTGCACCATCTTCCTGCTGCTACTTGTAAAAGACTGGTGGCAAGGATCACCATGAGATTAGCTGGTGTCCCTAGTATTTGGAATATTCCCACCATGACCTCCAGCCAATCCTCAGTCGCCTGTGGGTCCATCTCTCCCCAGAACCTGGGTGGCCTCTGGCGCTGGAACTCATGAAACATGCTCAAGAATCATGCACCCTTTGCTACTGGGGATGGTGTCATCGGTTGCCCAACGAGTAATGGTGACACTAGTTCCCCTATTGATAAAGGTCCCTACACCGAGGCCTCATCGCTCGATGGGCTATCCTTGCGTACAATACCCAGAACCCTTGTTGGCTGTCTGCGTAGAGGCATCCTGAAAAGAAATAAGTGCACCACGGTCAATAAGTTATACCTGGTGAGCTAACTCAAAATATTGAAAAGAAAAATTTTCAAAACACACATGAAATTAGTGTTTTCGTGTACTGAGTCAAAAATCAGAAGTCAGGGTCCTGGTGTATGGATACGTCGGCCACCGCACCAACACTAGATTCCCCAAACTGATAACCACACTCACTACACTTAATACTATTGCCTTTAAAAGATCATATTTTAATTTTCTACGGTAGAATAGACTCCTTTGATACCAATTTGTCACGACACGTCCCCTGGGGCCTGTGTCGTGACTACCCCAAGCCCGCCTTCCATAGGCCAGGGCGACTAGCACCGAAAGGTGTATCCCCTAAAACCGGGAAGGAATTTCCTTTATATCCAGTAAACACACTCAACCAATCAAAAAACAATATATGAACATAAGTAAACTATATAGTAAAAAGCATGTCTACAGTAAGTAAAAAGGGGCCAGAATACAAGCCCAATTGGAGAGTACAAGAAAACTGGAAAGTATAAGGAAACTGAAGAGCTCCTGTGAACACCCACCAAGGATCCTACCTGAAGGTTAGGTACAGCTCTCGAACGGTCGTCTCTACGATGCGCCTCGTCTATGGTCCACCTCCGAGCTACATCCAGTCCCGGTACCCTCGTCCTCAGTTAGTGTTGTCCGTCGTATGCACCAAACACAACAAACTGAGGGCGTAGCCCATGCAGGGGTGAGAATAACGATACTTAGTTGGGACCCTGAGACCCTCAAAGGTCTCACAAAATCCACAAAGGATAAACCACAAAGCAAGAAAACAACTGACAACCCTACTTAGGTATATGCTCATACATATACCTAAGTTATCAAGTATACACATCTCATTCATGAGGAAACTCAAGGCCCAAAAACTTATCCAAAGTACAACTGCTCCATGAAGGAAATAATACCATTAAGGTAAGTACCGCAATGGTACGCTACACAGAAGATTATCACAAAGGTGTCACCACGAAGGTAAGTACCACAAAGGTACGCCACACAGAAGATTACCTCAAAGGTAAAGAGTCATATCACTCCAGGTATAACTTAGGTACGGTAGGAAAGATGATTAGATGTAACTATTGAATCAACTTACTCTGCTAAGAGGTAGACCCACGTAGGATGCTAAATCATCAGACCCACATAGGATCCTAAATCATCAGACCCACAAAGGATCTCAAAGCACAGACCCACATAGGATCCTAATATAGAAGACCCACGTAGGATCATAGATTAGTCCAACATGGATTCCTGGAGCGTATCCATGTAAGAATCTCGAACACAGACCCACAAAGGATCTCAAATAATGGACCCACATAGGATCCTTTTCTCATGTTACAGCCAGCTACAGGGTTCCTGCACTAAGCTCGCTTGATTCTGGGAGGATCTTCTCATCAATCCACTGGTCGATACTCCAACTGCCACAAAGTCCCACAAAGAACTATCCCAAAGGACCGCCACACAAAAGGGGTCTCAACGCAACAGATGGTGCATCGGTTGGATGACCAGTCTGTAAGTTATTAGCTTTTTAGTCCCGAGGGTCCAATTGGATTCGTGCTCAATAAAACCCGGCCATACCCCATCTTTATCCAAAAACTCAAGTGGAGTATACCAAAAGGACCATCTTGATCCAAGGTTTCTGGCGCCATAGATGGATCATCAAATGGACGCCCAGAGCTCAAGATATGGCCGAAATAACGAAAAGTGTCGAAGTTGGTCCGGGTCCGGTCCGACCCGTCCCAATTCAACATGGGCTGACCTGACCCGATTCAGGCCGCACCAGCCCATTGGGATCGGCCCGGCACACGGTACGGTGGCCCATGGTGCGGCGACCCACAGTGGCAGCCCGTGGTGGCGGCCCACGGTGGAGGCCCATGGTGCAGTGACCCGTAGTGGCGGCCCGCGATGCGGCGGCCCGCAGTGTGGCCCACTGGTCTGTTCGGCACGTGGCTGGCCAGTCGGCCATCCCTCCTCCTCCACGCAGCATGTTCGCGTGCTGCTCCATCACCGGTTGCCGGCATCGAGTCGGTCACGCCTCACCTCACCGCCGCAGCACAAGGGCGCGACTCTTCTCCACCGGGCGGCGCGGACGCGTGCCGCCACCCCTTTGCGCAGTCGGTCGCCTCCCTTGCTCTGCAGCAGCTGAAAGGTCACGGATCTTATCTGGTGGTGCGGTCACGATGCCACCTTCTTCGTGGCCAACCAGAGTGTCGTCTGCCGGTCCCGAGTCACATTGGTGCCAGTCGCTGGCGCTAGTCGCCATCCTCCTCCATCGCGAAGAACGCATCATAAACCAGAAGGATTTAAAGATGGGTTGGGCCATGTTCATTTGGTCTGTACCCTCCACATTATAACAGTAGCAAGTGTCAATATTTT
Source organism: Viscum album (assembly GCA_963277665.1). Classification (NCBI taxonomy): domain Eukaryota; kingdom Viridiplantae; phylum Streptophyta; class Magnoliopsida; order Santalales; family Viscaceae; genus Viscum; species Viscum album. Next base: position 1,469,513,496 of record OY728131.1, on the reverse strand, counting down.
TCTTGAATCAAAGGGGTAGTCAAGAACAGGCATGGGGATATAAATCAAAAACAAACCCTACCTCAATTTTGTTGAATAGCATCCGCATTTGAGGAAGTGTTGGCGTTCTTCATCCCCACAACAAGCCTCCAACGATGCCGCTCGATCGCCATTCTTTGGTTCGTGGTTCAGGGTCACTTTTCACCGCCCTCCGGAACCGGCTCTTTCCTCCAAGTGTTGGGCATCACGGTACTTTACTAGAGCTTTGTCTCTTGATGAAGCCGTGTCAATTCCTCCCCCCAAGATCTATATAAATAGGAGAGGGGGAAGGTAAGTAACGATCATAGAATTTGTGAAGGTTCATTTAATAGGAACCTTCCAAAATTCCAATGACGCTGTTACTTAGTATTTGAAAGGTCGAGCCATTTAATTTACGTTGGCGTAATTAAAGGTCAAATTTAATTGCATTGCATTGGCAAAATTAAATGGGAGGATTCCAAGGGACTTCCCCACATTAAAGAGGGGTTCGAGTGGTCCCCACCACCATGAATTCACAAATGGGGATTTTCTAGCTCGGTCGGTCCCCATCACTAAGCATTTAATTGGGAGGTTAAAAATAAAATAAAAAGTTGATCTTTATTTTATTTTTATTTCCATGAAAAATAAAAAAACTAAATCTTACCCTCAACCAACTACAGTCGAGGTGAAAGTCTCCTTAAGAGAATACAGGCGCTACAAGTTCAACAATGTCCTCATATTTCAATTCCGAGAACTGGTTCAAAAGTTATGAAAACCCACTCACACATTTACTGAACGTACCTGAAAAAAAGTTCCGAAATTAATTCCGAGCACATCGGGCCTCGGAATCATCCACTGTAAATTTTCACAGAATCGTAATATTCCCATATAATTTAACAAAAAATACATGGAAATTCCGGGTCTTTACATCAAAGTCATACAACTCAGACTGGTGGGGGCCTACACCTAGGGGGACCATTTGTAGGTAGGAGAGGAGGATATGACATTAGGCATCCATACTAGGAAAGATGACCCATTTATCTTGATTATTCTACTTCAAGGGCTTATGTGTCTACTATGTGGGTGCCTTTGTATGGAATGAGGCATAAACACTACCATAGTGAGGTAGCACACGGGGTTCCTAAAATTAAAGTGTCCATAATTATAAGAAATAGGTGATACAACTATACCGACTGTGCTTGGAGAAAATTGTCTAGACAAGAGAATTGATGATGCTGATCGTGTGGAAGATCGAGGCATGAATAAACCAGGTTTTAATGGGTATAGGGATATTAAGTTCTCAGATTTTGTGATGGTGGGTCTGTTGAAAGGAGGCATCACCTAGGGGTCTGGTATGTAGGTTTCATGAAAAATAATGGTTTTCAAAGGTCAAGGGGGTCAAAAAGGATAGGGGTAATATGAAGATAATGCCTCTATGAAGCATGTGTACCCTATATTGGGATGAATTCTCGGTTCCCATGGTGAAGATTTCATAAGGGATAGGTATCTCACAAAACCCTAAGAAGTGTGAGGGGTTTTCTTATAATGTGAAGGTTTTAAACCTTCATGAAATTAATCTATACAATAATATAAGAGTCTCAAGAAACCATTAGAGGTTTTTCATGAAATATAGCTACTTGTAGGAACCCATCACCACTTTGGATCCTAGAGGATCAAGTTTCAAGAATTCACATCTTTTAACAGAAGTCCAAAGGTCTCATCCCTATTAAATTTTAGGTGAATGGAGGTATTTATAGGTTTCATGGAAGTTGATACATACATTTAGTTAAGGAATACCATGTTTTACATAATATGAAGTTTCTCGACACTATGATAACCTTAGAGAACTACTATCCATTTTGGAAGGATTAGAACTTCACAAAGACATACCATTAAGTGTATTTTGAGTCCATTTTGGATCAAATTCACCTTGACACAACCATTCACACCTCAAAATATCAAATAATTCTTATTTTTGGTGTCAAAAACTACCCCCTGATATCCCCACAGGCATCTTGGATTCCCACTAGGTTACTGAATTTAGAAATTTAAAACACAATTCTAACAAAGAACTAAAATATAGGATAGTATAGTAATTGTAAGTCCAAGTTCGAACCCATATAAATAGGGTTAGAGAAAATATTAATTAAATAAAAATGACCTAAACTAATTATGATTTGAAGTAATTAAATCTAAACTATCAAGCATTTTATTAGAGAAGAATGTGGTATATGAAAATATATAACGGGTGTCGGGAAGGAATGAATCCAAGTTTATTGTTTGACGTGGTATAAAATAATTAATTAATAATTATTAAGTAGTTAGAATTGGGTTCTAGAAAATTCAATGGTCTTGATAAATTATCTCTATCCAAAACTCTCCTTTTCCCATGGCTAGGTACTTCGGATTTCAAAGGATGGGTAACTCAAAACCTAATTTAAACATAGGGAAAATAAAAACCCAATGGTCTTGGAGAAAGTCTAATCCCTAGATATCACATTAAATGAAGGCATTAAATCAACTCAGGCAATGATCATACTCAAAGAAAGAAAGAAATTTAACCCAATCCCTAACCCCACTCACAATGGTCATGCAAGAAGAATCCACAAAGGGATATAAGTGAAGAATTGATATGAAATCCCAATATGAATTGAAATCAAAAAATTAAATACCTTATACATTCAATCCCTATTCATCATGCATGCCATGACACAATGAAATCACCCCCTCATGCTAGCCATGAGAGGGTATAGAAAAATAATGATAACAAATCCTACAGAAAGTGGTGAAGCAGAGCTCCATAGTAGGTGGGTGTGTCTCATTAGGCATCCATCAGTGGTCCTCCATATAGATACCCTCTCCGAGGTATGGATGAGGGTAAATTTATAGTGGTTTTGGTCAAAAACCCCAGTCGTATAGCAGATATATTGAATCAATATTTTTTTCTATTTACTAAAAAAATTCATGATGTTTAATGGTCTTTCACAATGTGTAATCCATGTTAGCATTGGATTTTTCAAATATTTACATTTTGAACTTTCATGACATGTATTAGATTACATGATGTGTAACTGATTTTCACAACATGTAATGGCATCACAACTTTCACTTGTAGTGTCCTTTCTCTCTAAAATCTCGCATCATGTATTGATTTACATGACATGTAAATGGTTTTTGTCTAGTTCTCTTGCATGATCAATCTTTAAAAATCTAGTGTCACTCCACTTCGCTTCACTCATGAAACAAGTGTCTTTAAACTCATATTTCCACCTCTTTTCATTCCCTTTTCAAATATTCATATTTTCATACCATAAAAAATAAAACAAGTCAAATCTCTCCCAAATTGGAAAAAATATTTAATTAAATACATAAATTAATATATTAAAACACTCTAAAATGTATGGATGAAATACACTTATCACCCCCTCTGAATGGGAGCCAACGCATTAGAGGAGGGTCATATTATAAGGTGAAATTTCCAAAAAAATGAGTGATTGGGGTTCCCTATTCATGAAACTCAACCCCACCCACTATAACATAATTCGCCTTTAGTGGCAGTCTTTTAGCGGCGGTTTAAAAAACCGCCGCTAAAACTTTTTTCCAAAAGGGTTTAGTGGCAGTTTATTAAAAAGAACTACTAAACCCCCTTTTTTATAGTGGAGACACTTCCCCCCAACACCTGAACCTGAACCCCTTCTCCCCCCGACCCTCATGACCCTACCTTCTCCCCCCAACCCCTATGAGCCTTGAACCCTAGATCGGCTCCCCACCCATGTCGTCGGTGATAGTTCTCGCCGCCCATCAGCACGCCTCGCCGCCCATCGTCGTCGACCCCCCAAATCCATAGCTCCCCTCCCCGCTACCGTTCCTAACCCATGCCGCCGCTGGACGCTTCTCGCCTCCCCTCAGCAAACCTCACCACCCATCGTCATTGTTGACTACCTTTTTCGCCCCTCCACATAGGTTTGTATACCATTATAGTGTGGTTGTGGTATAATTTTGGGTTGGTTTTTTAAATATTTATCAAACTTGTTCAGAGCATTCATTCTAAAAAATTATATGAAGCTTTCTAAATGTTATTTTATCTCCTATATTATAACTCATTTTAAGGTAATCTATTTCAAATTTATAGTTATCAAATTAAAAGTTTCACCTTGCAGCATAATTAATATGTACTGAAAGGTTGCGAAAAAGTCTATTTTTTGGTTTAAAACCACTTTTATTTCCATGGATAACTGACTAGACCCAATAATTTAAATATATATCAATTTGGAATCCCTTACACCAAAACAACTATAAAATGCATATCTGGATGACAAATTTGATAACCAATTTGCAATTTTACATAAACAAAGTGTAATTTAATAGATATTATATTTTAATATTTCCTTTAAAAATGTAAGAGTCATATATTTGTTTTTGTAAACAACATAATATTTTTAAAAATGATTTCTTTTGTTTTTTTTAATTTATAAATCTTTTATTAACATAATAATTATATTTCTCTATGTATTAAAAAAATTTAACAAAAATCATATATTCTTTTGAACTAAAAACCTTAATATAAATAATTGTAAGAAACAAACCAAGATTCCAGGATTAATGAGATTATAAATGTGTGGTATAGGTACCTACAATTTTTTAAAATAAAATTTAAAAGATTCTAATTAGAATTAAAAAATATATATTTTTAGTAAATTAATCTAAATTTTATTCCATATGTAAGAGACTATCACTCTTTAACCAATAACATATTTCAATATTTATTTGTCTAGATTTTATATGCTCAAAGTTTTCGTGAATTATTTTATACTTTTAGTTGAAAAGAAATAGATGAAGTTTGTTTACAATGTTTTTGTCCCCACATTTGATCTACCTTATGGTGGGAGATCATGAATGTATTGGGATGTACATGTTGAACCCATGAGTATGGGAGGACAAATCATATCATAAAGATATTGATGTATAGTCCTAGACTCTAAGATGAATGTAAGACATGTTCATTAAATCCTTTCCAGTAACAATACCAGTTAATTACATAACTTTACAATTAAGTGGGAAAAAACCTATGATGAAATGGATTGGATGATACTTATGCATTTGATGGACACCTCCTAAAATTAAATAATTTTATACCTAAATCATAGGGTATCAAACACTAATCATATATGAAGGGGTGGTTATGTTATAATTTAAATCCATATTGAAATCCGCTCTAGAATTTAACACCATCCATGAAGCCATGGGAGTTATGCCATAGTTTAAATACATATAAGAATGCATGAGGGTTATTACCTAGTTTATATCCATATGGTAAGGCATAAAGGGTATACTAGAGTTTAGTTCTATTCAAAAATCTTAAAAGGTTTTACACTAGATTTTATTTTTCTTCCAATATATTGAAATTTTATGCTAGATTTTAATGTTATCTATAGAACTAAAGGTCGAGTTGGAGATATTTTCATTCAATAAGTCTTAAATATTACACTGGTGTTTATTGTTGCCTATAAATTCTTAAAGTCTTATGCTAGAGTATACTAAAATCAAGGAATATAGAATGTTACAATGAAGTTTAATGTCATCTAGGAAGACTTAAAGGAGTCACACTGAAGTTTAGTGTTTTACTAAAATATGGAAGTGTTATGCTTGAGTTTAAGGCCATCCAGGAAGGATTAAAGGGTTATTATAGAGTTTAATTCCAACTATTAAGGCTTAATTGGATAGGTTTGAGTTTATAGTCATCTATAAAGATGTAGTGGTACGTCCTAGTTTAATTTCATCTAGGAATACTTAAATCCATTTCTTAGATGGGGAATGTGTGGCATGCTCTGGCCCTGGTGGGGGCCCCTTGTGGGAGGTGATCGTTACCCTTACACATGTTTTCCCACTTCAGTGGTGGCATAGTGGTGAAAGTGAGGAGAATAACCATGTTGTTCTTTGGGAGGTGCAGGGTTTGATTCTTGGGAGTCCGTTCTTGGGTGCATTTCTCCTTCCCTCGGGATCCACCCTCTGTGAGCATCCCTTTAGAAGCTGATTCGTCAACTCCCCCTTCAGCAGCCTCAATAGTGGGGTGGCGGTGCGCCACTTCTAGTTCATCACGGGCATACTGGAGGGTCATTGTTATTGGTACAAATTTTAATATAAATAAATTTATTGTACTTTTTTATACTAATTTTTTGTTCACTAAAGATGAAGAAAATGAAACTTTGTAGAGAAATATAAAAAGTTAATATGTGTGGAATATGAATGGAGAGAAGATAATTGTCTCGTTTGATTCATATGGGGTTCCTATGGATGAAGTCGCAGGATTACTTGGCCAAATTCTAGTGCAGTTGGTAGCGGAGCCCATTTACCTTCTTATTTCTTATGATTATTGGAGATATATGCCTCCAAGTAGGAAAAATGAAGTTTTTGATTCCCAAATAAAGGTAATTTTAATACATTATGGTTTAATTAAATGTCATGTTATTAATATGTTCAAAATGAATTTATGTATACAGATGTTTTTCCACTTTACAGTTACTGATGTGATAGCACGAAAGTGGACATTGAAAAATATTTTTAAGAAATGGAAAGAATTAAAATGGAAATTGTGGGGTGATGTCAATGATACTTTGTTGATCGTCCAATAAATTTATGAGAATCTACCCAATGGGGTACCCAAATAATAGTGGAAAGTTTTTGTTGAGAGACATTGTGATGAGAAGAATATGGTATTTAAATATATATTATTATATTAACATCATTTTACATTTATACATGTATATTAATAGGAGATGACATTGAATAAATTACTTTTAAATTTCATTTTATTTATTTCAGGATCTCCCAAGAAAGAATGCATCAAGCCAGGCTAAGAAAGTCATCCCTCACACTGCGGGGTCAAAAAGCTTTTCTAGAATCCGATCGAATCTGGAAATATTTTCATTAGTTTAAATATTTATAAGACAATATTATCTGTTTAATATACTAAATTGTTGATTTATCATTGTTTAATACAGTCATAGAGTTTTGGGAATGAAGCATCCCGAACTGAAGTGTGGTTAGATGTTCACAAAAAAATCTGATGGAAGTTTTGTTAATGAGCCTTCCAAATAAGTTGGGGTATGAACTCATTTTTTCATTATAATAACTTATTATCAGTTTTTACTATGTTAATATATATTGATATTTGATTTATAGGTAAAAATTTAAGAACTATGGGATGTCAATCATGGGCAGTCCTACTCAGTCTCCTAGGATGACCCAATTGCTAAAGTCCTTGGGAAGGACCATCCTGGTAGAGTGTGTGGGGTGGGTTTGGGACCCATACCATCTGAGGTATTTGGCAGGCCATCGGGGATTGCAGCTACATCTACTCCTGGTTTTAGTCAGTCCATACCTGGAGGTGATCAGAGAGAGATTGCTTCTATACAAAGCACAGTTCAAGACCATGGGAATCATATATCCTCTTTGTAGAAAGCATTGAATGATATACATCATCAAATGAGCAGATATGCCCTTGGTTTTATTACATCGACTGGTGGTGAGAAAGTAAATCACAAAAATTCAAAATCATTTAGTTTGAAAAAAATTATTGGTTTTAAGTTTAAATATAAATATGGAAGACTATTTAATTTTTAATATAATGTTCTTACAGGTGGTAGCAGGAAGTGGTGATGGAGGTGAAGATAGTGACGATATGTGTTTATCATCAGAAAATTATTAGTTGTATTGTTGATATGTTGGAAAAATATAGTAACAGTTGGTTTGTATATGTATCATGTGTGGCACATAGTTACCACCAAACATTTTAATGACCTAACATTTTCTTGATTTCTCGTGTTTCCTTTTATATATTTTATTGATTTCTAATGTTTCCTTTTATGTCTTGATTTCTCAAGTGTGGTATTCACTATATATGTCGACTCTTTATTGTGATGATTCATTTTTATGATTCATTTTTCCTAAATTTATTAGGTTTTTCGGCCCTGGGTGAACATCCCACTTCAAAGCATTATAGGATCTCATAAACTCGTCTCTCATGGAATATGTGACCATTACCATGATACGAACTATAAACACTTCGTGTATATAAAAATTCAATCCTGAAATAGTTTCACATTCTTCCAACCTATCACACATCATGATACATTCCATAAAAATATTCTAACTTGTCTTTACTTGTTTAACCAATGAAAAAATTATCTCTAAGGATACCCACATTGATTCCCCTAAACCCTCAACTATACCCACCAACTAGTCTTATAGTGAAGAGAAGATATTCTATTCAACTAATGAAATCAGTTCTTCTATATCCTATATTTTATAGTCCAATTCATTTACCACTACATTTATATTTCTAACATTTAAAAATATTGAACATCAAAATTTTTTACTTTCCCTCGTATTCATGATACTCTGGGTCTTTTCTACTTTCCCTGAGACTCATTTTTATCCATTATTCCTTATTTGAATATGAGATTCTAACACATATTCAATGAATGAATATTCTCATTTGGTAAATTGTGTGCTAAAAATTATTTTTTCCTATATTCTGAGACACATATATTTCAAGGTAAATGATTCATGATCTTATCTAACTGTGTTCCAACCATGCCCCACCTAGTATCCTTCTGCAACCAAGCCACATGGTTTTCTGGGGAGAACCACATGGTTTCCCATGACCATGTTCCTATCATGAAACCATTTAGAAGTCTCTAAAAAGAATAAAACCCAAAAAAACAACATGATAATTCACCCAATAAAATAATATCTCAGACATAATTAAATAATGGTAGAATGTAAGTCTTAAGGCCCCTAGAAAAATTCAAGTCATTATAATCTCCCCCTTTTAGGATTTATCATCCTTGAGTAGTGCTATATTTCACACCCAAAAAAACTAAGGCTATTGAGATCATACATCATATTATCACTTGTAAGACTCTTCATGTGTATGTTCATACTCCCATATGACTCTAACAAGTGACATCGGATTTCTTCAAAAAAAATCTCACTATAGTCCATGATTCACACTGAGCGCTCCACAAATGTTGGGTAAGGCTCCAACTGAGATTCTTTATAGTTGATCACATAATTTTGATCGATAATGTACAAATGAATATAAGATACATGTAAAACATCCCACACTCCTATATATTGTGGAAGAAATTCCAAATATAATTCCACTATCATGACACTCTTGATAATCCTGAACATCCCCATAAACTTCGGTCCCGGCATCCTTTGATTCTACAATCATTGATTCCCTAATTGAGGAGTCTCCCGTAATAAAACACAAACACCCACAATGAATTCCATGTGTTTCTTTATACCATTGTCATATGATCTCTATTTTAAATGAGAAGTGATTAAATGATTCCTGATCTAGTACAATATCACAAATGCCTCTAAAATCATGAATGACCCACAATTATTACCTCTCATCCTAATGCTAACATATTAGTGAATGAAACATCCAACCATAAAGAGAATCAAAATGTGTCATTTGAATTGAATTCTGGTTTTAGTTTTATGTGAACTCAACCAAGGATTGGATATCAACCCAAGTTCCCCTAAAGTATAATATGATAAAAATAATTGTGCAATATAATTTTAGTTATAATTGGTTTCCAAAATAATAAAATCTGGATTTTTACTACTATATTATAAATTAGAATTTGATGGAAATAAATTAATGACTAATGCATGTTTATATAAATTGTTCATCTATGTAAATGGAATTGGATAAAGATAATGAAGATGAAAATTCATGTTGTTTTTAATATTAGAGGCATATTATTGTGAATTTATTCTTTAAATTTTATTTAAACAAGAATATTTGATGGTGGACATTCTAGTTAATTTATATTTTAAATATTAGTACCACATCATAAATAAATTGATAAATCCAAGACTTTAATTGAACGATTAGTTCGATAAAGATAAATTTATGGTGTCGAGTAAGCCTATTTTCTTATAATGGATGGATTGTTATTTTAGGGACTAGATTCAATATTGACTCTATTTGATGTTTTTTGTCTTTTTATTTCTCTGAACGTAGTCCTTTATATATAATGTTATGTGATCTTGGTATGGATATTGGTTGATGAGGTATGGGTAGGGAGGCCAAAGTTTTTGGAGTAGTTAGCACCAATGATAGTGGGATGTATGTTGATATGAATGGTTATTTCAGAGTTGGAACTAGTATAGATGGAATAGTTTGAACCTAGGCTTGGTATTGTTTTCATGAAATATGACATACATGCTTGTTTATAATTTTGTTTAAAGGTCTAATGTCCATGTGATATGTTTATCTGCATTCCTTTACCCACTGAACGATGCATTTGGTTGTGCTTAGTTAAGCATCTCTTTTCATATTGATAAAAGTATGTATTCTGTTGGTCTTTTGGTATTCTTGGAATGGTTTTTTTAGGGCACTGGTACAGGGGTTGTAGAAACTGCTTCTTTTTTTTTGTAAATTTGTTTTTAGCGGCAGTTTTAACTTCCAATAACAGTAATAGGTATATTAGCATTAGTTTTAACCGCCACTAAATGTCAGTATTTTTCTATTATCAGTGGTTCTAACCACCGCTATGGTCTTAAATTTAGAAGAAGTTTTAACCTCTGCTACAGTTTCCCATCATCCGTGTGCATTTTTTCAGTGGTTTTAATGTTTTTAGCGGTGGTTTTTCCGGCTAGGAGCTTACCTTTTTTAGTGGTGGTTTTAACCACCGCTAAAAAACGTAATCCCCTACTCGGAAAAACCCCCGCTAAAAACATTATAACCACCGCAAAAATGTTCTAAATATAACGTTTCCCATAAATTTCCACTAAAATGCTTTAACCGCCACCAATAGTTTCCCGACACACAATTTAGAGGAGGTTTTTGGAAACCATCATAGAAGCATATAGCAGTGGTTTAAACCGACTCCATATCTAAAAACAACCTCCATGAAATTGTAATTTTCCTGTAGTGACCCCTTTCCTGTAAATAGGGTGAGGGGCCCTAGGGAAATTATGAGGTTTTTTTATAAGGTTTTTCATGCCATTATTTTCATCAAACTCAATGGTTTCATGAGTGTCCCATGATTTCAATCCTTAGTGCCCACAAAACATTAATCGCAGTTGTGAAAAACTTTTGTGAACAACTCTCTAGATTTTAATCTTTTTAAAGGATCATCTTTCATGAATATCCAACCTTAAAGAATCAATTTCCATGAATAAGACTCTGGAAAAATTTAAAGTCCCTAAGGTGGCCTCCGAAGGTGTTGAATTTGTGGTTGTTAGATAGAGGGAGATGGTTGGGAATATTATGATGGGGGAGAGAATTCAGATCATGTCATATCATGAAAATCTCTCTAAATTTCTGATGAAATTGTAGCAGGACTATCCTATATGAAAGAGGTTACCACTATATGGATTTGGACTTAGGGAAGATGTGTTAATCTCCAATGTTGACCCAAATGTGCCTGCTTATTGGTTCAAAACATCCTCAGGTATGTACAGATGGAATAGGGTTTCAGTCAGCCACTATGTGAAGAACCACACCCCAATCATAACTCATTCTTTGTGAAAGCCTGTGATGACCATAAATAGGGATATTCTTGCTAAAGATACATCCCCCCACTGTATGAGAGTATCTTCAAGGATTGTATAGTGAACTACCTCCAGGGATGGACTAAAGACTAGGATCTATTCCAGGGAAGAAATTTTACATATTAATGGGCCTATGCATATTGTTTGTTCTAGCCATGTGATGAGTTTGATGAAGATCTAAAGAGATTGGGGATATATAAAGTAGTGTGGACCTCATAGTTACATTTCTACCACCACCCGGATATCATACCTAAATTTCTGAGAAGGTGTTCACTGAGGACCAATACCTATCATATTTATCACAAGGAGGTTATAATTATCCTCTAGGATCTATACCATGTTTTCGGGATCCCTTTCTAGGAGGAAATTTACAATGAGTTACTCCCTGTAGTGGACGTATGGGAGGACTAGAAACAAATACCAAATGTAGTGAGGGCTTTTTTGCACCTGGTGCAAGGGGGAAAGTAGTTCAATAAGAGGATGAAATACATCCCCTTAAATAAGTGGTTTGGATAATTTTTTAATGAACCCACAGTGAGGCTACCAGGGAGACCCTGTTAATGGCTAAAGGCATCATAGCGAGGGAAGTATCACTCTTACTAGGTGATTTTGGAGGTGGGAAAATGGCCCTTGTGGAGGAACAGTGTAAAGATCATCACTCTTATGGTCATATTGTAGGGTTTATTATAGTTATAATCTATAGGTGGATGCTCTCCATCCATGATAAGAATAAGGGGATGTTTTTGAGAACATTAATCATGGAAGTATTGATGGTGACTAGGAAACACATCAACTAAGATGTGTCAGTGCTGGGAATGTTATATAAGGTGTTGCAGAACATAAGCCATAGGAATACCCATATTCATGTTTCTAGACCATTAAATTTCTTTTACATATGGTTCACCAGCCACATCAGAGGGTACGAGTACCCATATCTGATCTGCCCGCCCTGTATGAACTTTCGATCGTCAATGATGAACATCGTTGGGAGTCATCCTCTGTTGATGGGGAAATTCAATGTGCTTATATGTATCGAATTATCATATAACTTCATATTTCATTCATTATCCCTCCAAATGGGTATAGTTAAAGATTATGGAATGGGTTTAGTAGAGCATTGGTCATATCTTCTGGCCTTTCGAGGTGGAGTACTGGCAGCAAGGGTCAACTGCAAGGCCATTTGTAAATTGTATCCCCTGCCCCAATTTTCCTGCCAATTTTTTTACATCCATAGGCTATACCACAAGTTCTACATTGGAGGTCATAACTCTATCCTTCATTCCTTCATAAATTATAGTGTATTCTTTCATGAGAGGACGGAAGGGGGGAGAACAAGTTTCTTCTATCCAATGCCACCTATGGGATCTTCCATGAGTACGCATAGAGCTGGGAGAGAACATTCCTTGGTGATATGTTAAGGTGCCCAGTTTTTTAGGAAAACATTATAGAGGGAGTCTTGAATCCATGGGTTTGGAGGCGTGCTATGACTAGGGGATCACATTGAGGAAGAATAGATGGTTCAATTGGAGGTGCGGTATTTACAACTCTGGAGGGGATGTAGTGGCAAGCCCATGGATTCCATAAAAACAGACTTGGGGGATGGTGAACCCTTTAACTTGGTTCTAAGGTCACATGATGTGTCCCTATGGAAATAGTTTTTCCATGAAGATATTCCTTATGATTTCATCTTCCCAAAAACCTAGATTATTTATGATATTTTCATACAACTAAAATCCATCTATGTGATATAGATACTTCTTCAAAATGAGGGGATTCACCTTCCCAGGCTACAAAATTCAAGTACTATCTTCTCAGCATCCTAGTCTAAGGTGGATCAATACCATCAAGAGATGTAATACATGATCCACTCTTGTGTCGTGGCACACCCCATAATGAACCAGGCAAGGATACTATTGGATATTCCTTCCCCATATATTTACATGGGGGTCAATCAGCTGTAGGTGATTCCATATAAGAGTTTTTGACTGAGGATGAATTCTAGGTGATTTATACCATCCTAGGATCCAATAGAAAGCATATCTCACTACGGATTAGTTAAATTTCTGACCTTCCTATTGATTTGCATCGATTGTTATTCCTTTTTGTTTTCTAACTTTTTTATCTTGTAATATGAAAGGATCAACTAATACATAGGATGAAGGAGATACATGATGGATATGACACTAACCTTAAAGGGTAAGGTGTGGAATCTCTCTATAACATTACGTTCACAGGATTCCATTCATTTATCATCAAGGTGTTGCATGTGGCTGGAGTGGTGGCTCAACTACACCAAGATCCACTAATGAGGCCATAGGTCATCACGGACCTCAAAATTACATTTATTACTACTAAAATAGCATAGTGGTGTAGGGTCGATCCACAGAGAAGGAAGGTGAGTGAATTCTAAGGTTTAAATCTAAGTTCGCTCCACTGTTGTCAGCAGTAGAGGGAGTGAACATCTTCTTATTTATTATTATTTTATTATTTTTTAAATGATGCAGTGAATACAAGATGAAGAAATAGATTTTTTACAAAGAAACTAAAATTTACACTAAGTACTGAAAAACTAAGAAATATAGCAAACTAATATTAGCAGCAAATGCAAATGAGCTAAGATCAACAACTTTCTTGAGAATTACAAACATGAAGGTTAAAAGGATAACTCTTCACTAAATTTAATTGAATCACAACTTAGAAATTGGTTGATATATCTTTCTCTCCAGAAGACACATCAAATAGAGGAATGAATTTTAGAGTTCACCACTCTAAAGACCATTGTCTGTTAAAAATTTGAAAAAGAATAAAGTTGAAATTAAACTCACCGTAAAAATACAACTGTAATGAAATTAATGCTTCAACAAATTTATGATCAAGTTAAATCTCTCCAATTGATCTTGAAACTATTAATTTTCTTATAAAAAGGTGTGAAAAAATTAATTTAACATCAGAATTGATCTCTTCGATTAATTCTGATGACAATAAAAGAGGAAGTGAAAAACTTAATGGATAAACCAACAAAGCTTTAAGCTCTTGATATAGCAAATTATCTTACGTTTATAATGAAATCTATCATTGAAAACAACAAAAAATAGAGTACAAGGATTAAATAAATGAGGTGGAATAACTCCCTAAGTAATGCTATGACTTCAGGCTCTTTAGTCTTCATCTTGACTCCAGTGCTTCTCCTCGGAGTATACTCTCAGATGGATGTGATCATGGAATTCGAATGAGCATCCTCTGAATCTTCTCTTGGATGGATGTGATTATGGAATGAGTGAGCCTCTCCTAGCTCTAGGAAGTGGTTCCAGAGTCTCCCTCTGTACTACCTCCACTTTTGATGAGAGAGAATCTATCGAATCTCCAATGGTGCTCTCCTCGAATGCCTCTCCCTCCAATGTCTTTTTTCCTCAAATTAAGTTGCTGCTCTATTTTTGTATCCTCCGTCATCTACTACATGTCACCGCTCGATTTCCACCAACTCAAAGTGTCCTTCATGTGTGCACTTCACACGTGTATTATTTCGTGACTGACATGTCGCACTAGTTTTACCTTCGTAACTAACTCCCAATAAATTATTTGTATGCACCTGGATGTTTTTAAGGCCTTGGTGTGAACCTGAAAGGTATAGAACATCAAAACAAAGTTAAAACTATAAAACATGATAGTGAAAGAATAGACAACAATAGTTTAATTACTTAAAAATATTTAGCTAGATAATTTATTTATTTAATCTAAAACTTAAATTAATAATTATTAATTATTAGTATCAATTAATTAAGTAATTTACATAATTAATTTATTGTGTTTATTGATGTTAATTTTTGTTGCAAATAAAGATAACTAAAATATCATTAAATAATTAAATTAAGTTGCTTTATTTAAATTTATAAGTTGTTAAAATTTATGTTCTAAACATTATATTAGATAATTAAGTCGATATTTATTATTTTTAATTAATTAATAATGTTAAAATAGTTATTAAATATATTATTATCTTGATCATTAAATTGTTAACTTATTAAATAGTTTTTTTTATTCTAGTTTTATTTATAATTTTTTTTATTTTATTAAAAATTACTTATTTAATATGAAACATTAAACAATAATTTATTTAAACTAAAATTCGAAGATTAATTAATTTAGTTTAATAAAGTTTAAAGTTAATTAGATTTATAATTCTGTTTTATTGATTATCTCATAACTATTATTTATTTAACATTTTAATTTAGTTATCTTTAAAAAAATTAGTTTTTTATGTTAGTTGTATTTTAATTTATTACTAGTATTATTTTTTAATAACTCTCTTCTTCCCCCCCCCCCTCAAAAAAATTGGCGCTACAGGGGGGAAATTTAGGCTTCTTCAAGAAGCCTCTAGATCCTCCTCTCATCAGCGGTGATGGATCATACTCCAAGTAGAGGCATAGTTCTTTCTCCTAGCTTGAGCACCAGTCCCTACTCATCCTCACGCAGCACCCCCTCTGGCGGTGAATAGGTCTCGGGTGGCGGTTTATCATTTCTACAGCGGCAAAACTCAACTCCTTGATGGAATCAGCAGCTCATCTCGGTCTCAGCGGAACTCCACAAGGCGGCTCCATTTTTTCACCTCGATGCATCAAAGGAAGACAACATGGCTCAGCTCGACCTCCTCCTCCTCACACAGCGGCTACAACCGGTTCTCCCAAGTGTCGGCTCCAGGTTCTTTACATAGCGATGATGAAAAGTTTCCGCAGAGAGTTCTTCAAACATGGCACAAGTAGACTTCTCTGGTGGTGAAGACTTGATCACAATTATCTTCCACAGTGATAAGTTCGGATTTGGTAGATCCGGATAAAGCAGGAGAATGAGTCCACTGAAAGGGGTTCTTCCGTTGATTTGAACTTGTTCAAGTCTAAACTAATTTTTATTTGAGTAAGGATCAAAAATGAAATTGCAGGTGATAAATCGGTGAGTTGCAGGGTGATGAGAATGAGAAGAATATGTGAGGAGGGGATAAAATGGTAGGAGATGACTCACCGTTAGGATATTGGAAGCAGTGGAGTGGAAAAGGAGAGATGGGGAAATGCAACGGTGAGGTGAAGGGGATATAGAAAAGCCAATGGATGTCTATCGGTGAGGTAGGTTACTGATAGACAAAAATAAGGGTTATAGGTGGCTTAAAAAGAAAGGTCACTGATAGGCTGTATTTAGAAAAGGTAACTGGTATGCATAATGTAAATCTCACCATTGAGAAAAGATTTTATAAGTCACTAGTGAAAATAAATAAAGAGGTCACTAGTAGAGGTACAAAAGGTCATAGATACTTTAAAATTAAGGTTACCATTAGTTTAAAAAAAATCTCTATTGGGAAATGAAATAAAATAGGTCACCAGTACGCAAAACAAAAATTCACTGATAAAACAATGGGTCACCGATAGTTAAGATAAAAATTTCATTATAAAAAAACAAAATAAAAGATCACCGTTGAGAGAAGAGGTCACCGATAGAGAGAAAATAAAAAGGGCACCAATGCAGTTATAAGTTACCGATAGAATGAAAGGTTATTGATGGCTCTTGTATGTCTCACAGGAAGACTAAAAACAAAAATTAGTGAGTTAATAATTTAACTGCATTCTTAGGATTTAATAATTAACATTTTCAAACTTTAAATTAATTAATTAAACAACTAATATAATACTAAAATTTGAAAGATAACTATTTATTTAATTTTAAAAATAAAATTACTTACTTAGTTAATTAGCAGGATAATTAAACACATTATTTAAAAAAGTTAACATATTCTAATGAAACAAAATTAAAGGATAAAAATAAATACAATTAGAAAAATAGATATACATTGATTAGATAATTGTTTAATAAAAATTGTTAATTAATTAAAAATTTAATTAGTCTTTACTTAACAACATTAATTAAAAAATTAAAATAGTAAAGTAAGATTAAAATTCATAATTTAATGAAAAAAATACTTAGTCAATTATACAAATTGATTAATTAACAAATTTAATTATAAAAATACAAAAGTAAAATTAATTAGTATAAAGTGCTTAAATAACTAATTAAATAATTAAAAGTTAGTAAAAAGATGTGGAAAAACTATGTAAAAATAGATGCACATCAAATTCCCCCACATTTAAGCATTGTTTGTCCTCAAAAAATTTCATGCTTTATTATCTTTGAAAATAGATTATAGTATTTATAATTTTTCTCAAACTGTAACATGTCCAACCATTTGAAAACAGAGGACTGAAGTGTCAATAGGATTTTTGAAAATTTTGTTTCAAAATATTTCTTGTCAAGAACAAATACTCAAAGAGTAATATAGAAAGCTATGAATCATAAAGAAATGATGATGGCATGCCTCATATGTGAAACAACTTAATGACTCACTTCAATCCTAGCTCAGGTTCTAATTCCAAAAGTGACAAGAGGTAAAATTTATGTGAAATTCAGAACTTAACAGTAGGAACTTTGTACAATGACTCAATACTAGGTACCTGAAAACAATAATAATAATTTTTTGTTAATCAACTTAATGATACAACCTAAATGACTCCCATATAAATAATTTTTCCTCTTCTTCATTTGGCGTTCATCATTCCCCTCACCCTAATGAACTCATTTTTGATCTTAGATACTTTATTTAATTTTTCTCAAGCCATGTATCATGTTCTAAGCACTGTGAAATGCACTTATACAAGGTGTACAGAGGGTTTATAATAAACAGAAACACACCCAGCATCTTGGGTCTCAGAGACTCACTGTGGGATTCCAAGATTCCCAAACTACTCCAGTTCCAAAATATTTATATAAAAATCATTTATATTGACTCATTAATGTGATTACCTTAATAATTAAAAGAAAATGAGTTCCCTAGAATCAAGATCAAACTTCTAGTTCCAAGGGTTATGATCATAACTCCATTAACAAGTCACACATATCCCTCTCAAAAATAGTCCCTAAACCAAATTTCTATTAAATCACAAAGAAAGATCACTATGAAATCATTCAACCTCATTAATTTCAGACTCAATTCACAACTTAACTACCAAAAAAATATTGTCCATAGGCAAGACCCATTTTAAAGACAGTGTAAAGCCTAAATTTATACAAGAATTTTGAAAACATTTACCCATTTTTTAACAAAAAAGAATGAAGTGAAGTGGGAATTGATGAGATTACATTTAAGAATAGTTTAGCACAATCAATAATTGACCCCCTCCCCCACACTTAAAACCCATCTTTTTCCCCAAAGTTGACTTCTAAATATGGAAAATAAAATTTTGACATTTTAAGTTCCAAACAGATTTTCAATAGAGTAGATTTATGACATGTATAAAGGGTATCTTTGAAGTTAAAAAGCATTTGCCACAAAGAATAACTTATCATCATGTTCATTAGCAAGCACATGCATTATCATTTAATTCCAGTGACACAATGTTTCCATTAAAGTTCAAACCAAGCATGTAACTTGTGGGTGTAGAGAGAATTGGGTGTAAGAAAATTCAGAAAATAAGATTCAATTGGATGTTCAATTAAGCATAAAGCAAGCATTCATAACACCCCTTAGAAAAGTAGATTCAACAAAATTTCTCAGCATCATGTACCCCCCACACTTAGTTTCAAGAAATGGATGTTTTAAATAACGATGAAATTCATTTTTCAACAGTGAAGTACATGCAGATGTTTTATTTACACGGTCACATACAGTAGACTTTCATTCAAAAACAAGCAAAATTGTAAACATATACAGAATTTCTTTATTTCAATATCAAGACATGTAGCATAATTTAATACAGTTCAAGTAGAATTTCCAAAAGCAGTAATATATAGAACATAATTTTAATGAAAGACAAGCAACAGATTTTTTTTCTAAAGTATTAAGGAGTAGAGAAATGAAACAAAATTTAACAGTAAAATAATTACCTGACTAGTTTTTCATTAATCCTTTAGCATGGGAATTCCACTCCTAATATGACAACATTAACAACATCTGAAAAATTACAAGGAAAGCAAAAAGTGAAAAAAATTTCTAGCAGAGACATATCCAACATAAGGCAGCAAAGCAGCACTTTATTCAAAGTAAAACAAGAATGAAAACAAAAGAAAACACAAAAGAAATAACATGGGTTGACTCCCATGAAACACTGAATTTAAATTATACAATTAGACATTACTTAGTTGCAATTTTTTTATTTATTAACATAACAAAAATCATGGGTTTCCTCCCATGCAGTGCTAGTTTTATAGTCCCCATCTGGACTCACCTAGAACCTAACCGTAGTCACTAGGTGGATGTGGTTTCCTTAATAGGAACCAACACATGTGTTTGGCCAAAATATTTTTAACCGAACAATGAATTATGTGGGCATCAAAACTAAACACAACCAAACTCTCATAGATTATATAAATCCCTAAGAAACACCCTTTAATAGTTGTGAGAATAATGTTTTCCACTTCATTAATTGTTTAAGATTTGACATAATTGACATTATTAAGAAGGGGAAACCAAGAATTAAGTACCTCAAGGGGTGTGGCATTTTCCTCATAGCAATCTCTCTCAACCTCAACATTAACATATTCAAATTCAAGGTTGAAAATGGGTATGTTCTGATTAGTAGGTTCAAGAGAAGATTCAATAGATTGCTGAACAGATTTATGAACATTATAACTCAAGTGTAATTCCCCATCTAGACTACTATCAGTATCATGAGAAGGCTCAACCCCCTTCACAGTTAAGTATGGAAGTGACAGACAGGGAAGATAATTTATTTTACCAAAAACAGATTCCGGTCTAACAATGTTGTAAATCTCTTCCAAAATATCCTCATATGTTAACTCACACTGAACATATACTACTTCTATCAAATCAATTTTACAACCATGAACTAATTTGTGTTCAACTTCTACTTTAAGTTCAAGTTCAAAAGGCTCACTTTCCAAAAGGAAATCTATAGTGTGGTCTAAAAATTTCAAATCAAGAGTAGTAATTTTTAATTCAGCATCAATAAATTGAGATTCATGATTGTTCAAATTTTAACATTTACCCCCATGTATATCAACACTATTTTCCAATTCTGTACAAAAAGTTTCAAAAAATTGATTACTATGAGAATAGGGAAATGAGAATTCATTAGTTAGCCTTTCTTCAAATATCATTCCCTCTTCCTTATTATCCAACAAAATTTTAGAAATTATTGGGTTTACAAGTTCAAAACATGGAAGAGTGTTTATCAGTTTAGGTTCAAAATTTTGAGATTCTATATTATCCAGTTTAATGTTCTCATCTATATTATACCCAATATCAAGTTCAGACTAATTATTTATAACAACAGAAAATTAGGGTGAAGAGTTTGTTGGATCTGAATCTATAGATTATACACAAGAGGGGGGTGAATTGTGTCATTTGCAATTTTTTCAAAAACTCTTCTCTTGAACGAGTTCTGTCCTTTATACTTTATCAGATTTGATCGTGCAGTGGAAAAAGTAAAATTAAGAACACAAAGATGTATAGTGGTTTGGGGAACAGAAAGCCCCTAGTCCACTCCACCAACGCTCTACTCCACAAGCTTGGTGATTTTCACTATCTGGTCCTCTTTTCCACAGACCGATTCACAACTGAGTACAGGCAGTTGAAACCTTTACAATCCAAGTCAAAACAAAGCCTTCTGGTTCAAACATGAACCTACACAGCTTAGAACGATAAGTTGGTTACTCAAGAATAAAAATAATTTTAGAAATAAATTTCCAGTTGATCTTAACAATTGCAATAGAATGAAATTGACAACAGATGGATCGAAGTCTCTAGAAATATTGATCTTTAAGACGAAGCAGTTCTGAGTTGATCCAGTTGTAGTAGATATAGATATATAGTTCACAACCTCAGTAGTAGTAGATCCACAGTAGATATTTGATGTAGAACAAGTGAATCTTTTATCGAGTTCCTTCTTCTTGAACAAACAGAGCTTTTACGCTCCTGTTGAATCAGCAGATCAATCGTGAATAGTTGCAATCTCTGTTTTCCACCTGTTTTAATAATAGATCGATCACACCCCCTTGTACCTAATGTTTTAGAGAGAGAATATATAATAAAGCATATCTCCTACACATTTAGATCCATAAAAGTCATCTTCTGATTCGTAATATTCAAAAATTTGAATTTACAGAGAATTCTTAACTTCCCTTAAGACTCGGCATAAAAAGATCCTTTTAATTCGATCTTAAATCCATTAATAAAACGGCTTTGAATCAGTCAAAGTTGTAATTTAAAAACGTCTTTAAATCCGGCTTGAAATCCACCCAGAAATCAACTTACTGATCGTTGTACATAAATACAGTCTGCCAAAATTTCTGACACCAAACATATGGTTGATGACGTGGCCTCCAAACGTAGGGTTAATAACACAGTCTTCAAACGTAGGGTTGAAAACGTAAAGTTGATAACAAACATAGGGTTGATCATCCATACTTTTTCTTCAACATTCAAACGTACGGTAAAATATCCATACTTTTACTTGATCTATACTTTTCCAAGAACATATGGTTGTTTACAAAAGTAAAGTTGATGAACCATACTTTTGAGAAATACACGTAACCTTTAGAATTTACGTATGGTTCTCCTTCCATACTTTTTTTATAACCAAAATGTAGGGTTCCTTCCTAACGTAAGGTTCTTCTTCCATACTTTGCTGAAAATTTATGGTTGTTTAACCATACTTTTCTCTTATCTCAAAAATTATACATTCTTTTCATCCTTACACTATGTTTATCCACGTAGGGTATGAACAGTGATTCTAGAATGCGCTAAAATAGATTCCGCGCTATATTCATCTACATAAGATGTGAACAGTGTTTCCAAAACGCGCTAAAATAGATTCCGCGCTAAGTAATAAATTCTCATTATTTCAAGCATAAAATAAATTAATAAACTCCTGCAAAATACTAAGTAAAATCATTAGAAAATAAATAAGAGTATTTTTGAGCATCAAAATTATCATAAAGAGACAAAGTATTATTTTCAATAATCTCCCCCTTTAAATAACATTAATACACATTATTGAAAACAATACTTTGCTCAACAATCTCCCCCGTTTTGATGATCACAAAACCCATAAAATAATTAAAATTATTTAAACAAAACAAAATTAACTTTCAAAATTTGTTATAAAGTTTTAAATAAAAACTTCTCCACCAAAAAGATAATTATAAATCCAAATGTCTCATCTAATTTTCTCCCTCAATAAAATGAATTCTCTCCCTAAATATTGATGTTGTGTTTATACAAATTCTCCCCCTTTTTTGATATCAAAAAGAATGAAAAATCATGGATTTTAACACGTTTAATATTTCACTGAACTGTTAGTAAATGCTATTACGAACAGTTTATCAATAATTAAATCTGGAGTACTGGCATAATAAAAATAAAGTTAGTAAAACAAATAAGAAAAGAGACAAATAAACAATGAAGAAAATTTTCATTCAAAAACAGTAGTATATACATGACAATGATATAGATAGGAATCATGGTTTGGGTAAGATAGGCAACATGGTCTATCTCCTCTGAATTACGGACTTGATTTCTGTAAACTGTTCCCGAAGTATCTTCATCATCCCATATCCAAGCTTGATAATGAGCTCTCTATTCTCTTGAGTCATATGCATATCCTCAATTAAATTGACTCTAAAAAACTCATGCATCCTTTCCTCTTTTTCAACAAATACTGACAGCTTCTCTGATAACTAATCTAACAGAATTCTGAATGATGGCTCACTAGATGTCAGATGATCCACTAAGAATTTCTGATTGTCCAGCAACACTGACAAAGGAGCACTGTTACATTGAAGATATTGTATCCTATCATTCATATTGCTCAACGCAGTTGTGATATCCTGAAACCTTCTGATTAAATCAGGTGAAGTACTTAATCCACTAACAGCATTATTTGCAACTGATGCAAATTGGTTCTCCATAAACAACTTCAGATATGATAAATCTGACTTCATAACCATTTCAGATTTTAATTGTGTAACAGCAGTCAGCATATCCTCTTTAAACATTTCAACTTCTTGCCTTGAAACTGTACACTCCTTCAGCTTTTGAAACCTCAAATGTTCTAAATCTAAATCATTTCTTAGAGAAGCATTCTCAGATTCCAACTGAGATACTTTTCTGTACAGTTTTTCAACTTCTTCTTTCCTTGAATCAGATGAACCCTGTGCTTGATTAACATTCTCAGGTTGATGCAGAAATACCAAAGGCAATGATTCAACATCAGATTTCTCTTTTTCTTTGTCTTGAGAAGGTTGGTCCACATATTTTTCCTTAGAGTTTTCAAACTCCTCCACAGAAAAATCCTCTTGAAGTACCTCTGTTGGAGCTTTAGAAGCATGGTCATCACATTCATCTGCATCTTTGTCTTCCACTGGAATTTCAAGAACAATATTTTCAGAAGTTTTCTAAGGTCTGTCCACTTCATCACCAGGAACTGCCTCCATCTCTTGTTCCTGTTTAAGTGAAACTTCAACATCAGCAATAATCTATTCCTGGTTTTCCCTTTGAGCTTCTTTTTGAGCTCCTGATTTCTCTACTGGTGTCGTTCTCTCAGTAACATCTTCCATGGTTTTATCGGCAACAACTTCTCTCACAAAAGAATAAGAAAATAAAGGTTCTGTTGGAGTTTCCAAAGCAGTGGAAGTGACTTACTCATTTACTGGTCTTTTTCTTCTTGATTGAAGTCCCTCCTGGCTTCTATCTTCCTCAACATCTTCCACTTCAAAGCGAATACTTCTTGCTACATTGCTGACTCTGGATTCAGCTTGTCCCTCCTAGGACTTAGCAGGTTGAGCCTGAGCACTCTATGAGTCTTCCTCAGCTCCTACTGGAAAAAGTTTTCCTTTAATTATGCTCCAGAAATATCCAACATTCTTCAAGGTTCCAGCATTAAACGTATTACTGTGATGACAGTTAACTCTTGCATCCACTATTCTCACCATGTCTTTCTTAAATAGCAGCTTTGAAATAAATCTACCAAAGGGATAGAAATTCATCCTGGCCTCGCTTTGACAGCAGTAACTGAGATACCTTATCATGTATCTTGGAAAGTTTAACTTAATATCACTTAACATAAGAAACATTATATACATATCAGGGTACAAAATCTTCTCCATTTCTGCTATCCGTGGAGCTATTCCGGTCTGAATAAATTTTACCAAAATCTTCTGATCAGGCTCCAAATCCTTAACAAAAATTTTCTATATTGTCTTGGTACCAAAAATAAAAGACATAATGTCTTCGGATTTATGCACAAAATCTCCTATATTATTCAAGTCAAAATGAAAAACTCCCTCATGAGGGCAGTTGAGAATCTGACTAATCTCTACCGAAGAAATTGAGAAATCTCTATCATCTATTTTAGCCATCATACTGTCTTCAGTATCTCCCAGACTAAACTGTATAGATTTGTAGAAGTATCTAAGTTCTACTTCATACAGAAATTCCGTATTTTCACTGTTGAACATCTGTTCAAGATTCTGAAATGACAATGCTTGCTTCAACAACAGATTCGTCTGAAATAACCAGTCAAGATCGATTACCTTACCCTATAATATTTTTCTTCCCTCAGTGTGTTGTCTCTTAAAATTTCTCGGCTTGGCCTCACTGGCTCTTTTAGTCCTTACCATTGCTGCGAGAGTCTCTGAAGGTTTGAAGGTTAGGGTTTCATAAGTTCGAAGGTTAGGGTTTCAGAAGAGGAAGTGCGGTTTTCGGATTTCGAAAGGGTTTCGATAGAAGTGAAAGGGTTTAGAAGTCGAAAAGGCTCTAACAGCCTTGATTCCCGTGTAATCACTCATCATTACATATATTTAAAAACAAATAAATTTTTCTTACGATGAAAGAAATAAAAACTTAAACAGTATTAAATAAACAAAATAAAATAAAAAATTATTTAAAATTAAATAAACCTAGCTCCCCCTTAATAAAATCAAACCTTGCAGTGGGAAGAGGTTTAGTAAAAATATCTGCTAATTGAATTTTAATATTTATAAATTCTAAAAATATATCTTTTTTAATAGCATGATCTCTTAAAAAGTGATGCCTTATATCAATGTGCTTAGTTCTAGAATGACTAATAGGATTTTTTTGAAATATTAATTGCACTCGTATTATCACATAAAATAGGTGTATTATTAAAATTCAATCCAAAGTCCATAAGAGCGTTTTTATCCACAACACTTGTGCACAGTAACTGCCAGCAGAAACATATTTTGCCTCTACTGTTGACAGGGCAACTGAATGTTGTTTTATACTAGACCATGATACTAAGGACTTTCCTAAAAAGTGACATATACCTGATGTACTTTTTCTATCTAATCTAAAACTTTCAAAGTCAGCATCTGAATATGAAATCAAATTAAAATTAGAAGTTTTAGGATAAATAAGAGATTGAAAAACAGTTCCTTTTAAATATCTAAAAATTCTTTTAACAGCAGTTAGATGGGATTCTTTAGGATTTGATTGAAATCTAGCACAAAGACATACTGAATACATTATATCTGGTCTGCTAGTAGTAAGATATAACAAGCTACCAATCATACCTCTATATAAATTTTTGTCAACTGATTTCCCAGTTTCATCCAAATCAAGTTTTATATTAGTACACATAGGAGTTGTAAATGTCTTACTGGTCTCAAGTCCAAATTTTTTAAGTAAATCAGTAATGTATTTTCTTTGATTTAAAACATTTCCAAAATATTTTTGAAATATTTGAAGACCCAAAAATAAATTTAATTATCCCATCATACTCATTTCAAATTATTCTTGCATTAATTTTGAAAATTCATGACAAAGAGTTTTATTAGTTGATCCAAAGATTACATCATCAACATAAATTTGAACCAATAAAACATTATTTTTCACAGTTTTCTTAAAGAGTTTTGGGTCTTCCATTCCAATAGTAAAATCATTTTTTAAAATAAAAGAACTTAATCCTTCATACCAAGCTCTAGGTACTTGTTTAAGGCCATAAAGAGATTTAGTAAGTTTAAAAACAGAATCAGGTTTTTGAGAGTTTTCAAAACCAGGAGGTTGCTCAACATAAACTTTCTCCATTAAATAACCATTTAAAAAGGCAGATTTAACATCCATCTGAAATAATTTAAAATTCATATAAGATGCATAGGCTAAAAGGATTCTAATGGATTCTAACCTAGATATAGGTGAAAAAGTCTCATCATAATCTATTCCCTCTTCTTTATTATATCCTTTAGCTAATAATCTTATTTTATTTCTAGTTATTGTGCCTTTTTCATCCTGTTTATTTCTAAAAACCCATTTGGTTCCTATTACAGGATAATTATTAGGTCTTTACACTAAATCCCAAACTTCATTTCTTTTAAACTGGTTTAATTCATCTTGCATTGCTATTACCCAGATTTCATCATCTAAAGCTTCTTCTATAGTCTTGGGTTCTTATTGAGATAGGAAGGCAGAGAATTCCACTAGGTTTCCTAAGTTTCTTCTAGTTTGAACACCAGTTTCTAAGTTACCTATTACAGTTTCTAAAGGATGATTCTTTAGGGTTCTAGACTGTCTAGGTAATATATTTAAAGGTTCTTCAGTATCATGTTCCTCTAAACTGGACTGAATTTCTTTTATATCATTTTCAAAATCATTCTTTAAATTCTCAAGTCTCATGTTATCATTAGAGTCAAGTTCATCCATTTGTTCTGTCCTTTTCTCAAAAGGATCAGATTCATCAAATTTCACATGAACTAATTCTTCAACAATCCTTGACTTCTTATTATAAACTCTATAAGCTTTGGAGGTAGCAGAATATCCTAATAAAATACCTTCATCATATTTTGGATCGAAATTACCTAGATTATCCTTGGTGTTTAAGATATAAACCTTGCATCCAAAAACTTTAAAGTAATTTACTTTAGGTTTTTTGTTATTCCATAGTTCATAGGGTGTCTTTTTCAAAATAGGTCTAATTAAAACTCTATTAATTATATAACAAGCTGTATTCACAGCTTCTGCCCAGAAATATATAGGTAGGATATATTCATTTAACATAGTTCTAGCCATTTCTTGAATTGTTCTATTTCTTATTTCTATAATCTCATTCTGTTAAGGTGTTCTAGGTGTAAAAAAGGTGTGTTTAATACCCATATTTGAGCAAAAGGAATTAAATTCCAGATTCTCAAATTCTCCCCCATGATCACTTCTTAATGAGATTATATTGAAACCTTTTTCATTTTGAACAGTTTTTCAGAAACTTTCAAATAAAGTAAAAGCTTCATTTTTCAATTTCAAAAAGAAAATCCATGTAAATATTGAATAGTAATCAACTAAAACATATACATATAATTTACCAGCTAAGCTTGCTACTCTTGAAGGTCCAAACAAATCCATATGAATAAGTTCTAGAGGTTTAGATGTAGCAACCTTATTAACAGATTTGAAGGATGATTTGTGTTTCTTTCCAAGTTGACATGCATCACAAAATCTGTCACTTTCAAATTTAAGACAAGGTAAATCAGAAACTAAATGTTTCTTAGATAACTTATGAAAAAAATATACATTGCAATGACCAATTCTTCTATTCCAGATCCAGGATTCACTTACTTTAGCAGTCAAGTTGTTTACTTGTTGTTTACACAAGGAATTTAAATCCAAAGTATAGACATTTTTAGTTCTTGGTGCTTTAAATTTAAACTCTTTATCTTTAGAAACAGTACATAAATTGTTAGTAAAATCAACAGTATATACATCATCACAAAGTTGAGAGATACTTATCATATTGTGTTTTAGTCCTTGTACATAAAGTACTTTGTTGATTGAGAGTGTTTTTGGATCTCCAACAGTTCCAATTCCAATGATTTTTCCTTTGGCATTATCACCAAATGTGACAAGTCCTCCTTCCTTTTGAGTGAGTGAAGAAAAATTCAATGAGTTTACACTCATATGTCTTGAGCAACCATTGTCCATGTACCATATATCTTTTCTTCTCTGGTGACCTACTACCTGCAAAGACATTCAAACAAATTGCTTTAGTACCCATATTTTGTTGGGTCCAGGAGTGTTAGCTAGCAATGATCTGGGTATCTATATTTGCTTTGTTCTTTTAAAATTAGTTGAATCATATAAGTATTTTGAAACATAGGCTTTCTTAATACCACAAATTTGAGGTTGTCTTAAGAAACAGTTTTTAGATACATGTCCCTTTACCCCACAAAAATTACAATTAATCTTTTTAGAGCTAGGAACAAAATAATTTTTATATAGCTTTGGTTTTTCTCCTTTACTGCCAATTCCAAATCTCTCCTTTTTAATGATAGTTCTTCCAAGAATTTCATTTAATGAATTCTCTCCTTTTGTAAAAACTAATGCAGCCTATTTGTAGGATTCTACTTCATCCTGTAGTGATTTTATTCTTGATTCAAAATTAATATAGTTATTGTTAATAAAATTGTATTTATCAGTTAATTATTTATGTTGTTTTAGCATTGTGTCTCTTTCATCTGAAATGGATTTATGTATATTTTTCAATGACTTGTGTTTCTTAAATAGTTAGTCATATCTTTCTTCAAGCATATTGTAGTAGGGTGCAAGTTTTTCATTTGCGTAGCTTGATTCAGAATGTGATTTAGAGGAGTAATATAAGTGTACCTCATCAGTTTCTACCATGAAACACATGTTTGCCTTTATATTGACTTCTTCTTTCTCTGAGCTTGATTCAGAAGATCTACTAGAGTCTTCAGATACACTCCAAGTGGCTTTCATAGCTTTCTTGTCTTTCTGCTCAAAGTCATTTCTTTTGAAGAATTTCTTCTTCTTTGCATCCTTCAATTGTGGGCAATCTGGTCTGATATGTCCCATCTTTTTGCATTCATAACATCTCACTTCCTTATTATCTCCCTTAAAGAATTTTTTGAAGCCTCTTTTCTTGCTGTAGAATTTTCTAAATTTTCTGGCTAGTTGAGCCAGTTCTTCATCTGAGTTGGATGAGTCAGAGCTTTCTGATTTAGCTTTGACTTCTTTGCTCTTAATCTTTCTATTCTTTTGTAGTGAAGTTACCTTCAAGGCAGTATCTTCTCTTTTGATAAGAAATTTATGTTCATTAGCTTCATCTTTCATTTCATCTTCATACATCATCAGTGTACCAATTAGCTCTCTCATAGTTAGATCTTTGACAGGTGTTGATTGTCTGATTGCAGCAGAGATACCATTCCATCTAGTAGGAAGTACTCTCAGTACTTTTAATGCTTGATCAGCCTGATTGATAGGTTCTCCTAAAGCAGTTATGTTATTGACAATTTCTGTCAATCTCTATTTCATTTGGGTAATGCTCGCACCTTCAATCATTCTAAAAGTATCAAATTTTAGTTTTGCAGTTGTATATCTCATTTGCCTTACATTATACGTTCCTTCATATGCCAAATCTATTGTTTTCCACATCTCATATGTTGTCAGGCACTGAGATACTCTGTTAAATTCATCTGGTCCTAGACCGTAGATAATTGCATTCATAGCCTTCGAGTTCATATCATAATCTGCCTCTATAGCAGCACTCCATGCCTCAGGATTTTCAGGAATTTCATAAGGAGTCAGAATATTTGAATAGACTCTATATCCGAGGTTTTTCAAATATATTATCATGCGTGATTTCCGGCAACCATAGTTGTCTCCATTAAAATATGGTGCTCTAACCATCGACATCCCTTCTCTTGTATCAGTCATGATGCTCTATTGTATAATCCTTAAATGCTTCTAGCTTTCTAAGGCTCTATCAGACGCTCCTCCTCTGATACCAATTGTTGGATCTGAATCTACAGATTATACACAAGAGGGGGGTGAATTGTGTCTTTTGCAATTTTTTCAAAAACTCTTCTCTTGAACGAGTTCTGTCCTTTATACTTTATCAGATTTGATTGTGCAGCGGAAAAAGTAAAATTAAGAACACAAAGATGTATAGTGGTTTGGGGAACATAAATCCCCTAGTCCACTCCACTAATGCTCTACTCCATGAGCTTGGTGATTTTCACTATCTGTTCCTCTTTTCCGCAAAATGATTCACAACTGAGTACAGGCAGTTGACACCTTTACAATCCAAGGAAAAAAAAGCCTTCGGGTTCAAACACGTACCTACATATCTTAGAATGAGAAGCTGGTTACTCAAGAATAGAAATAATTTCAGAAAGAAATTTCTAGTTGATCTTCACAATTGCAACAGAATGAAATTGACAGCAGATGGATCGAAGTCTCTAGAAATATTGATCTTCAAGACTAAGCAGTTATGAGTTGATCCAATTGTAGTAGATATAGAGATATAGTTCACAACCTCAACAGTATTATATCCACAGTAGATATTCGATGTAGAATAGTTGAATATTCTATCGAGTTCCTTCTTCTTGAACAAACAGAGCTTTTACGCTCCTGTTGAATCAGCAGATCAATCTTGAATAGTTGCAATCTCTATTTTCCACCTGTTTTAATAATAGATCGATCACACCTCCTTGTACCTAATGTTTCAGAGAGAGCATGTATAATAAAGCACATATCCTGCACATTTAGATCTATAAAAGTCACCTTCTGATTCGTGATATTCAAAAATTTGAATTTACAGAGAAGTCATAACTTCCCTTAAGACTTGGCATAAAAAGCTCCTTTTAATTCGATCTTAAATCCATTAGTAAAACGAATTTGAATCAGTCAAAGTCGTAATTTAAAAACGACTTTAAATCCGGCTTGAAATCTTCCCAGAAATCAGCTTACTGATCATTGTACATAAATATCGTCTGCCAAAATTTCTGATGCCAAATGTAAGGTTGATGACGTGGCCTCCAAAAGTAGGGTTAATAACACAGTCTTCAAACATAGGGTTGACAACATAAGGTTGATAACAAACGTAGGGTTGATCATCCATAATTTTTCTTCAACATTCAAACATACGGTAAAAGATCCATACTTTTACTTGATCCATACTTTTCCAAGAATGTATGGTTGTTTACATAATTAAGGTTGAAGAACCATACTTTTGAGAAATACACGTAACCTTTAGAATTTACGTACGGTTCTCCTTCCATACTTTGCTGATAACCAAAACGTAGGGTTCCTTTCTAACGTAAGGTTCTTCTTCCATACTTTGCTGAAAATGTATGGTTGTTTAACCATACTTTTCTCTTATCTCAAAAAGTATACATGCTTTTCATCCTTACGCTACGTTTATCCACGTAGGGTATGAACAGTGATTCCAGAACACGCTAAAACAGATTCCACGCTATATTCATCTACGTAAGATGTGAACAGTGTTTCCAGAACACGCTAAAACAGATTCTACGCTAAGTAATAAATTCTCATTATTTCAAGAGTAAAATAAATTAATAAAATCCTGTAAAATACTAAGTAAAATCATTAGAAAATAACTAAGGGTATTTGTGAGCATCAAAATTATCATAAAGAGACAGAGTATTATTTTCAATAATCTCCCCCTTTAAATAAAATTAATACGCATTGTTGAAAACAATACTTTTCTCAACAGAGTTTTTAACATAAAAATTTTCATTTTCAAATATCTCTTCTACCTGAGTGACTTTATTCTCAAAACTCCTAAAACAGTGATTTTTCTCGAAAGAAGGAATGATGTAAAGAACTGGGCAATATTTTTAAATCTGTTTTAATTCATCTTCAAAATTGTCCAACTCAACACCATTAAAGTTATCTATTGGATTTTCAATGTTGTTCTCTTAACTGAATGAGTTGGTTATTTCTAGATTTAGTTCAACAGAATCAGATTTTTCAAAGAGAATGGTTTCTTGTCTGGTTTCACTATCACTTTACTCTTCAGTTTGCTTTTCAAATCTTTTATAAACATTTTATTTTTCATTTTTTTAAATTCTTCTTATTCTTTAACCCTTTTTTGTAACTCCAAGATCATGTTTTACAATATTTTCATTCTTTTATCTTCCTCTTGATAATATCTATGTTGAATTTCATGGTTTTTAGCTAACCAAGTGTTAAATAGTTCCACCCTAGCATCCAATTTAGAATCAATTAGTTCAATTTTAGCTAGGGTGTCAAGATTAGGCTCAAAATATTCATCCTCTTCAATGAAATAAGTATGTTGTGGCTGGTTATAGATATACTTCCAAACAGTGTGTCCATAATCTCTACAAAAAACACAATAAGGTCCCGGTTGATTCTAGTTATTATGATGTTCCATTTTTTAAAACATAAAAAAGATGAGATTAACCACACAAAGTTTCACAGTTAATGCATAATTTTGATATTCAATAAAAGAAGTAAATAAGCTCATAGTTTTTTTAAGCAGTTTTTTTATAAAGTTTTTTTAAGTGTGTTTTTTTATTGATTTTTTTACTTTTTATTATAACATGAGACTCTCAGTGTGTGCCTTCCCTAGAAAAGGTTCCAAATTTTTGGTAAGGTCAGAGGTCATCATGGCCCTAAAAATTACATTTATTACTCCTACACTAGCATAGTGGTTCATGGTCGATCCACAGAGAAGGTAGGTGAGTGAATTCTAAGGTTTAAATCTAAGTTCTCTTCATTGTTGTCAGTAGTGGAGGGAGTGAAAATATTCTTATTTATTATTATTTTTTTATTTTTTTAAATGATGCAGTTCATACAAGATGAAGAAACATATTATTTACAAAGAAACTAAAATTTACACTAACTACTAAAAAACTATGAAATATAGCAAACTAATATTAGCAACAAAGTCAAAGGAGCTATAATCAATAACTTTCTTGGGAATTCCAAACTTGAAGGTTAAAAGGATAATAATCCACTAAATTTAATTGAATCACACCTTATAAATTTATTGACATATATTTCTCGCTAGAAGACACATCAAATAGAGGAATGACATTTAGAGTTTGCCACTCTAAATACCATCGTCTGTTAAAAATTTGAAAAATAATACAGTTGAAATTAAACTCACCATAAAACTCCAACTGTAATGACATTAATGGTTCAAAAAATTGATGATTAAGTTAAATCTCACCAATTGATCTTGAAAATATGAAATTTATTAAAGAAAGGTGTGAACAATTTAATTTAACATCAAAATTGATCTCACTGATTAATTCTGATGTTAATCAAAGAGGAAGTGAAAAATTTAATGGATAAACCAACAAAGCTTTAAGATCCTGGGATAGAAAATAATCTTATGTTCATAATGAAATATAGCATTGAAAACAACTGAAAACAGAGTACAAGGATTAAATAAAGGATGAGGATGAACTCCCTAAGTAATGCTCTGCCTTCGGGCTCCTTAGTCTCCAGCTTGACTCTAGTGCTGCTCCTCGGAGTATGCTCTCAGATGGATTTGATCGTGGAATTTGAATGAGAGTCCTCTGAATCTGCTCTCGGATGGATGTGGTCATGGAATGAGTGAGCCTATCCTATCTCTAGGAAGTAGTTCAAGAGTCTCCCTTCGTACTACCTCTGCTCCTAATGAGAGAGAATCTCTCAGATCTCTAATGGTGATCTCCTAAAATGTCTCTCCCTCTAATGTCTTTTATTCCTCAAATTAAGTTGTTGCTCTTTTTTTGTATCCTCCTTTATCTTCTGCATGTCATAGCTCGATTTCCACTGACTCAAAGTGTCCTTCATGTGTGCACTGCACACGTGTATTTTTTCGCGACTGACACGTCGCACTAGTTTTAGCTTCGTAACTAACTCCCGCTAAATTAGTTGAATGCACCTGGATGTTTTTAAGGAATTGGTGTGAACCTACAAGGTATAGAACATCAAAAGTAAGTTAAAACTGTAAAACATGATAGTGAAAGAATAGACAACAATAGTTTAATTACTTACCAATATTTATCTAGATAATTTATTTATTTAATATAAAAATTAATTTATTAATTATTAATTATTATTATAAAGTAATTAAGTAATTAACTTAATTAATTTATTATGTTTATTAATGTTAATTTTAGTTGCAAATAAAGATAACTAAAAGATCATTAAAGAATTAAACTAAGTTACTTTATTTAAATTTATTAGTTGTTAAAATTTAAATTCTAAACATTATATTAGATAATTAAGTCGATATTTATTTGTTTTAATTAATTAATAATGTTAAAATAGTTATTAAATATATTATTATCTTGATCATTAAATTTTTAACTTATTAAATAGTTTTTTTATTCTAGTTTTATTTTAAATTATTTTTGGTATTTTATTTAATATATTTTATTAAAAATTACTTATTTAATATGAAACATTAAACAATAATATATTTAAACTAAAATTATAAGATTAATTAATTTAGTTTAATAAAGTTTAAAGTTAATTAGATTTATAATTCTGTTTTATTGATTATCTCATAACTATTATTTATTTAACATTTTAATTTAGTTATCTTTTAAAAGATTTTGTTTTTTTATGTTAGTTTTATTTTAATTTACTACTAGTATTATTTTTTAATAACTCTTTTCTCCCCACCCCCAAATCGACACTACAGGGGGGAAATTTAGGCTTCTTCGAGAAGCCTCTAGATCCTCCTATCATCAGTGGCGATGCCTCATCCACCAAGCAGTGGCACAGTTCTTCCTCCCGGATCAAGGACCAGTCCCTGCTCATCCTCACGCAGCACCCCCTCTGATGGTGAACAGGTCTCGGGTGGCAGTTTATCATTTCTGTAGTGGCACAACTCAACTCCTTGATGGAATCAGTGGCTCAGCTCGGTCTCGGCGGAATATATTTGATTTGGTATGGATTTCCAATATATGGAATGTTCTTGTTAGTTTTTCATTAGTTTTATGCTACTATTTTTTATGTATTTTACAAATAAACGAGTAAAAACAGTGTTCCCATGATGTCCAAAAACTAGTTTCCATATCATGGGGATCATTAATGGCATGTGGGATATTGGAAAGCCTTGAAGAGTGTTGTTTTAAATGGAATCCCAGTCTAGTTCATTACAAATGATATCAGAGGTAGAAGGGTTTCTTTCTCTATAGAAACCTAGACCCATTTTTTTTAAATTTTCCTCTAATAGTTTGGTTGTATTAGTAATATTGATTCATAATTTTATTGGAATTATGAAGGGTGGTTATGAGTAGGTTATTTATCACCACACTCTATGATTATGCCTATGTTACCATGGGAATAGGTTTTTGAATTTTGAATTCATATTTATTTTTGGATTTTAGGTTGATTGTGTTTTGATCCACATTTTCATAAATTTAGTTTTATTGCGATCTGAATTGTTTTTTAGATGAAAAAAGAGATTGGGTTGGTTTTTTGAGGTCGGTATATATGAATTGATAAAAAAATCTATGACAAAATTCTCAATACCAAAAATTCATAGAAATTATTATATGGGTAGCCTATGGTCTCTCAAACCATTTGATCATGTTAGTAATGGTTAGTTATCGTATTTGAGTCTTTGCTTATATGTATCATGAGTGAACCTTAATTTATATGGATGAATCAATGTGGGAAATATGATATTTTGATGATATTAATTGATAATTTCTATGTACCTTCATTTTTTTCTGGTTTTCATGTAAAATAGGGTTTTTGAAAAATAGAGGATTTCATGAAACCGGTTATAGTTTGTGTGGTATGAATTTTAGCTTGTTTATAATCTAAAATTGGTGTTGGGAAATATTTTTTGTCTTTTTATTTTATTTTGGTATTTTTGGATAGGGAATTTGGGACCTTTTTTAGAAATCATTATTTTTTTAATTATAATTTAATTTAGAAACAAGTGGGTTTATTTTGAAAAAATATATACATTACATTTTATGAATGTGAAGTGATATATATTTTGAAATTGACATAATGAATGGTATTTTAGATGATTAGGATATGTCTTTATTTTAAAATAGAATTGGTTTTTATTAGAATTCGGTGAAAGTGTTTTTCAATTACCTAATGAAATTATGTTTTTAAAAGAAATAAGATGTCTAACTCCATGCAAGTATCTTAATCCATGAAGAAGATTTTGAGCCATTGATGAAAGGATTGGTTCTGTTATACTCATTATTATTCTAATGATATCCTCCAATTACCCACCATCCATGTGCTCCAAATATATGCTTATGTGTTTAGAATCTAGACTATAAAATTCTCTATAGAATTCTACAATTTCTTTATAGAAGGGTTCCTCACAAAGCATCAGTATCTTAGTAAGAAGTTTTTGTCTTCTTTCCTTCTCAAAGATATTTATATTCTTCAAGGTAATTGTTTGATGGGTGAGTATAGCATCCCGCCATTTTATAACATAAACTTTCATTACATTACACACAACTGAGGATCTTTAAGGTTTAGTGTCTTGGAAACCAGGAACATAATACATGAAAACAACATAAAGCATTCTTCTTAAACACTTGCAAGGCGTCTCCTTAAGTTCATTCTAGGTTCATTAATGCATCTCATAACCTGGGGACATACATCAAAAGAAAGGGTGAGCAGAAGGCCCAGTAAGGGAAACAAGAGGAACATTTTACATGTGAACTTGAGATACTTCAATAAGGACATGAAAAGAACTTTAAGGCATGAGAAAGAAATCATGAGGCATTTCATAATAAAAATAACATTTTCATAACTTGAAGATGTGGCTACATCATTTAACATAGACAATCATGAACATATCACCAAGGTCCATCCCCAAGGTGTCATTTGAAAATTACCAAGGTTATTCACCAAGGTATCGTGAAAATTGTAATCTCTAGTGGTTACATCATTACCCAATGCATTGGAGCGCTATCAGGGCGCACCCTTAAATTTGCCTTTATTATCATGTGAGCCACATATATCATCATCAAACATTTCATAAATAACCCACATAGCATAAAATAAATGGGTTTCATTTCATAATCATAACGTTTTAAAAACTGCTTTAAAGACATGATCTTTACGTCACTTTAAACCCACGGAAAGGGAAAGCGGGTCTCATGTATGTAAATCTTAGAATTTAAAATGGAACATTTTGATATATATGTGAATACCCTTGTAGAAATAAGAGCTTTGAGTATTCACTTTATAACATAAAATAATTTTTTAGAAAAGAGAGAGGCATTTTGAGGGGAAAATTCTGCAGCATAACGGCTAAGTTTCGGGGTTTTAAAAAGACATTGAAATGAGAGGGGACATGGGTCACCCTCTCATAAATGATCCATAAAACAGTAGGGTGAAAGAATAAGAAGGACATATGGACATGGTAATGAAACTTTAGGGACATACCATTTGAAATGAAAAACATGGAAGGAAAAAAAAATTAGATTTCTCTTATGAAAATTCGGCAGCCTTACGGCGTCACTTAACTTCAAAAGAAAATGATTTGACAAGATCAAATAGGGTCCCTCATCATATGATCATAATAGATCAGTATGATAGATATAGATAATTCCCCAACATAACAAAAAGGAACTTAAAAGAATTGACATGAAAGTAGAACTTCAAAACGAGAAGGGTGAAGAACCACTTAAAAATTCGGCAGCCTAACGGCGCCACTTAAAACATCAAAATACTGAATTGAAGAGATCAAATGGGGTCTCTCATCATATGAACATAAGAGTCCAGTATGATATGTATAGAGATCATACCCCAATATAACAAAAAGGAACTTGAAATAATTGACATGAAAGTAGAACTTCAAAATGAGAAGGGTGAAGAACCACTTAAAAATTTGGCAGCCTAACGGCGCCACTTAAAACATCAAAATACTGAATTGAAGAGATCAAATGGGGTCTCTCATCATATGAACATAAGAGTCCAGTATGATAAATATAGAGATCATACCCCAACATAATAAAAATGAACTTGAAAGACTTGACATGAAAGTAGAACTTTGAAAAAGAGAGAGGTGAATGAATCCCTTGAAAATTCGGCAGCCTAACGGCGCCACTTAAACATTCTTAAAACGAAATGATGAGAGTAAGAGGGGGTATTTCATCATATGAACATAAAAAGGGCAGTAAGAGGAGTATAAAAGAACATCCTCCAAAATAAGAACATGGAGCATAAAAGGAATGACATAAAAGAGATCACTTGAAAAGAAAGAGAGGGGTCGGATCCCTTACCTTAAAATGTAACTCTTAAACCTCAAAGGTTGGGACCTTGAGGGCTTGGGGGCACCTTGGAAGGACTCCTTGGGAGGTAATGAGACCCGATATTCGTTGGGAATGAGTGGGGAGTCGAATGGATGAGAGGAGGGCTTGGTATTTATAGGGAAAGTGAGGGGACAAGGCATTAATGGCCAAGGGACACCTCACATGTGCTTTTCTCAAACCCATGTGCTCTCCCTTGTCATTTATCATGGAGTTAGGCCACATAGGGCCCCCAAAACAATAATTCATCACCCTTGGCCGGCCAACCCTCAAAATATCTCATGACATCATCATGACACAACTATGATGTCACTAAACATACCGAAACCCTAAAACTGCATTTTTACTATTCACTGAAATTTCAACTTTCTCAGAAAAATCCCAAAATTTCACACTAACCAAATATCAATGCTCTGATTTCAAAAATGAACTCCATTTTATAAAAATAATTTTCTAAATATTTTTAATTCAATTTTTAAATAAATTCACTATTCACCGAAAATTCATTTTTTTCAGAAAAATCCCCAAAAATTACCTTAACATAATATCGATGCTCTGAGTTCAAAAATGAAATCCATTTTCTAAAAATAATTTTCTAATTATTTTTAATTAATTAAAAAACACTATTCACCCGGAAAAACTAATACTTGAATAATAATTAATGAAACCATTATTTAACCATTTTATTGAATCACATTACTTAATCAAGGTGCCTAGCTTATTTTAATACTTTCTTTAAGTGATATTACTAATCCATTTGGACACATTATTAATCCTAATCATAAAATCACTATTCATAATTTACTATTCATCAAAAATCAAGTTGATCTTATTAGACTCTAAATTTCGTACTGAACATAATTGTAGAAGACCATTTTTCGAAAATCATTACACATTTTTAATTATTTAAGTTTTACACAACCATTTTTAAAATATCCTTTTTCTAAAATTCATCAAAAATATGCATACAATATTTATCCGGTCATTTGAAAATTCATAAACATCATCATAAGAAGAAATCCAAATTTTTTATTTAAAAAAAGGATTACACAAGGAAATTACGGTCTCGTTACATAACCCCTTATAATACCAGCATAGGACCTAAGAGTAAGGTGTGCTAGGGTGATAGAATTTTGGGGCGGCTCAGTCAACATTGCCCGAGTAGTAATTTCTATCAGTTTGAACTTCTCGCGAAGGCGATTCCGTTCTAGCTTCACATGATGAAGTTCGGCTTGGATTTGGTCCAGAGCAAATCCCAATGGTGCTACCTCCTTCCCAATCTCTGTTAGATGGGCTTCGATCGGCCCAAGGCTACTAGGTGAGGCCATCAAATCTTCTTTCTATAATAATTAACCAAGATTACTTAAATTTAGAGACAATAATCAAAACATTTTGTTCACGGTGGTCATATTGACCGATGGTCATATAACACTCAAAAACCAATGGTCTCATTTTATTTATAATCATGTTTATCAAATAAAACATTTTTTTTGAGTATAAAAAAAAACACATGAAATTAGGAAACAAGATTTATTCCAAATTTCGGGTCGTTACAATCTTCCCCCCTTAAGAAATTGCGTCCTCGCAATTTTTTTAAATTGGGTTTTGAAATTTCATTGAAAGTCCCACATCGGAAAAAGATTCAGTAACACCATTACTTTAAAAGAAAGAAAAGGAAGTACAAAGGCCACCCGAGTTAACCCACACTCGGGTTCCATGTAGGAAAACATGGACATGGAGGAAAAAACAAAGGGTCAGTTCTGAGAGAGAGTGATAGAGAACATGATTAGGAGAAAGTTAACCATGAGAAAATCCCAAACTTATGATGTGTGTAAACGGTCTTTGATTACCTAGTAGGAAACGTAAACCAACAACATTTTTTTTTTACGTTTCTTTTCATAATTTTGAGGATTTCATTTACTACATAGAACAAAAACATAAGAAAATATACCTACCTTCAAGTAGAGTTTCATCCTTTAACAAGTCCCTACCAACACTAATCTTTTCGCCAAATGATGAGAATTCAAAAACACTTGGTCTCATAAAAGCACAAGAATCATCTTCTATAGAATCACATAATCTACAAAAGATTAACTATCTATTTCTTCTATCTTTAAACATTATCCCAAAATTAGAAAGGGTAAGGTAAAACAACTCTTCAAAAAGGATCCCATAGGAATGGAAACTACTTTTAAATCTTCAAAGTTCCATGGTAATACCCAAGGTTCATCATAGACCATTCCATAAATAACAGTCCTTAAAATTCCTCAAAGTAAACCAAACTACGATTGAAACCCAAATACAAGAAGGACTTGATAACATAGTCTTCCAAAACAACTTCATTGTTCATCTCCAGACAACATCAACCACTCCTAACATCTTATAACAAAAGTAGCTAACCTAAACATATTTTACCCAAGATAGGTTAATCATTCCCAAAAGTAACCTAAATTACTATAAGTCCACCTTAAATTCATTGATTCTTCAAAATATAAGTCAACCTTACACCTTAATGAAAATACCGTAGTAATCTATCATATATGGTCCTCAAAATAGTGAACGTCTTCCAAAATAATAATCATCTTTTAATCCCCTAATCATCTCTGTCGTATTAATACGGCAATCGTAGCACTTACTATCACATTGGTTGTTGGGACATGTTCTTCCATTTCCAGCCATTAACTAAGAAAAGAAGCTATAGTTAGGGGCTTAAATAATTAGCCAATAATCATGAAAAGAAACTTAATGCATCTAAGGATAACATGTAGAAGTAAAGTATACCCTAACTTGTGATCTCCTAGGTTCCCATCTAGGTTATGAATGATCATATATTCTTATGTGAACCTTTATTTTATTTTATCTTCGTTCCTTTAACAATGGTTCATACCAAGCTTATGAATTTACCAAAGCATATCCCCCGGGAGTGTCGTAACCAAGAGTGCAGCAAGGCCCGTTGTCGTGTACCAGTTCCCGTTCGAGTCTAGCTCAAAGCGGTGTTTTCGGGTTTTACCCCTATGTACATTTGTGCCAGAGTCACCTCTACCTGCTCGTATCCAGACAGGGATGTATTTTCTTGGCAACCCCTTACTCAATACTCACCAAAATACCAGGAAGATTTCCTATATTAAACTTTTCTATAGGGTTCTTCCTAGATTTTTCATATCCTAATTTCCACAAATAACTAAACCATCCTTTGATACCAACTATAGCATCCCGCCATTTTATAACATAAACTTTCATTACATTACACACAACTGAGGATCTTTAAGGTTTAGTGTCTTGGAAACCAGGAACATAATACATGAAAACAACATAAAGCATTCTTCTTAAACACTTTCAAGGCGTCTCCTTAAGTTCATTCTAGGTTCATTAATGCATCTCATAACCTGGGGACATACATCAAAAGAAAGGGTGAGCAGAAGGCCCAGTAAGGGAAACAAGAGGAACATTTTACATGTGAACTTGAGATACTTCAATAAGGACATGAAAAGAACTTTAAGGCATGAGAAAGAAATCATGAGGCATTTCATAATAAAAATAACATTTTCATAACTTGAAGATGTGGATACATCATTTAACATAGACAATCATGAACATATCACCAAGGTCCATCCCCAAGGTGTCATTTGAAAATTACCAAGGTTATTCACCAAGGTATCGTGAAAATTGTAATCTCTAGTGGTTACATCATTACCCAATGCATTGGAGCGCTATCAGGGCGCACCCTTAAATTTGCCTTTATTATCATGTGAGCCACATATATCATCATCAAACATTTCATAAATAACCCACATAGCATAAAATAAATGGGTTTCATTTCATAATCATAACGTTTTAAAAACTGCTTTAAAGACATGATCTTTACGTCACTTTAAACCCACGGAAAGGGAAAGCGGGTCTCATGTATGTAAATCCCAGAATTTAAAATGGAACATTTTGATATATATGTGAATACCCTTGTAGAAATAAGAGCTTTGAGTATTCACTTTATAACATAAAATAATTTTTTAGAAAAGAGAGAGGCATTTTGAGGGGAAAATTCTGCAGCATAACGGCTAAGTTTCGGGGTTTTAAAAAAACATTGAAATGAGAGGGGACATGGGTCACCCTCTCATAAATGATCCATAAAACAGTAGGGTGAAAGAATAAGAAGGACATATGGACATGGTAATGAAACTTTAGGGACATACCATTTGAAATGAAAAACATGGAAGGAAAAAAAATTAGATTTCTCTTATGAAAATTCGGCAGCCTTACGGCGTCACTTAACTTCAAAAGAAAATGATTTGACAAGATCAAATAGGGTCCCTCATCATATGATCATAAGAGATCAGTATGATAGATATAGAGAATTCCCCAACATAACAAAAAGGAACTTAAAAGAATTGACATGAAAGTAGAACTTCAAAACGAGAAGGGTGAAGAACCACTTAAAAATTCGGCAGCCTAACGGCGCCACTTAAAACATCAAAATACTGAATTGAAGAGATAAAATGGGGTCTCTCATCATATGAACATAAGAGTCCAGTAAGATATGTATAGAGATCATACCCCAATATAACAAAAAGGAACTTGAAATAATTGACATGAAAGTGGAACTTCAAAATGAGAAGGGTGAAGAACCACTTAAAAATTTGGCAGCCTAACGGCACCACTTAAAACATCAAAATACTGAATTGAAGAGATCAAATGGGGTCTCTCATCATATGAACATAAGAGTCCAGTATGATAAATATAGAGATCATACCCCAACATAATAAAAATGAACTTGAAAGACTTGACATGAAAGTAGAACTTTGAAAAAGAGAGAGGTGAATGAATCCCTTGAAAATTCGGCAGCCTAACGGCGCCACTTAAACATTCTTAAAACGAAATGATGAGAGTAAGAGGGGGTATTTCATCATATGAACATAAAAAGGGCAGTAAGAGGAGTATAAAAGAACATCCTCCAAAATAAGAACATGGAGCATAAAAGGAATGACATAAAAGAGATCACTTGAAAAGAAAGAGAGGGGTCGGATCCCTTACCTTAAAATGTAACTCTTAAACCTCAAAGGTTGGGACCTTGAGGGCTTGGGGGCACCTTGGAAGGACTCCTTGGGAGGTAATGAGACCAGATATTCGTTGGGAATGAGTGGGGAGTCGAATGGATGAGAGGAGGGCTTGGTATTTATAGGGAAAGTGAGGGGACAAGGCATTAATGGCCAAGGGACACCTCACATGTGCTTTTCTCAAACCCATGTGCTCTCCCTTGTCATTTATCATGGAGTTAGGCCACATAGGGCCCCCAAAACAATAATGCATCACCCTTGGCCGGCCAA
This sequence comes from Viscum album, assembly GCA_963277665.1. NCBI lineage: Eukaryota > Viridiplantae > Streptophyta > Magnoliopsida > Santalales > Viscaceae > Viscum > Viscum album. The sequence goes on along the minus strand of OY728131.1, from coordinate 1,469,469,520 downwards.
CCCTCAAAATATCTCATGACATCATCATGACACAGCTATGATGTCACTAAACATACCGAAACCCTAAAACTGCATTTTTACTATTCACTGAAATTTCAACTTTCTCAGAAAAATCCCAAAATTTCACACTAACCAAATATCAATGCTCTGATTTCAAAAATGAACTCCATTTTATAAAAATAATTTTCTAAATATTTTTAATTCAATTTTTAAATAAATTCACTATTCGCCGAAAATTCATTTTTTTCAGAAAAATCCCCAAAAATTACCTTAACATAATATCGATGCTCTGAGTTCAAAAATGAAATCCATTTTCTAAAAATAATTTTCTAATTATTTTTAATTAATTAAAAAACACTATTCACCCGGAAAAACTAATACTTGAATAATAATTAATGAAACCATTATTTAACCATTTTATTGAATCACATTACTTAATCAAGGTGCCTAGCTTATTTTAATACTTTCTTTAAGTGATATTACTAATCCATTTGGACACATTATTAATCCTAATCATAAAATCACTATTCATAATTTACTATTCATCAAAAATCAAGTTGATCTTATTAGACTCTAAATTTCGTACTGAACATAATTGTAGAAGACCATTTTTCGAAAATCATTACACATTTTTAATTATTTAAGGTTTACACAACCATTTTTAAAATATCCTTTTTCTAAAATTCATCAAAAATATGCATACAATATTTATCCGGTCATTTGAAAATTCATAAACATCATCATAAGAAGAAATCCAAATTTTTTATTTAAAAAAAGGATTACACAAGGAAATTACGGTCTCGTTACATAACCCCTTATAATACCAGCATAGGACCTAAGAGTAAGGTGTGCTAGGGTGATAGAATTTTGGGGCGGCTCAGTCAACATTGCCCGAGTAGTAATTTCTATCAGTTTGAACTTCTCGCGAAGGCGATTCCGTTCTAGCTTCACATGATGAAGTTCGGCTTGGATTTGGTCCAGAGCAAAGCCCAATGGTGCTACCTCCTTCCCAATCTCTGTTATATGGGCTTCGATCGGCCCAAGGCTACTAGGTGAGGCCATCAAATCTTCTTTCTATAATAATTAACCAAGATTACTTAAATTTAGAGACAATAATCAAAACATTTTGTTCACGGTGGTCATATTGACCGATGATCATATAACACTCAAAAACCAATGGTCTCATTTTATTTATAATTATGTTTATCAAATAAAACATTTTTTTTGAGTATAAAAAAAAACACATGAAATTAGGAAACAAGATTTATTCCAAATTTCGGGTCGTTACAGTGAGAACATGGATGTCCCTTTGAACTATGCTGCTTGCACCAGTGCCTATGCTCCCAAATATCCTTATCTCATGGGAAGCACATCGATGTCCTTTCACTATGTTCTAGATTGATCCATGTAGTTGGAATGATAAACATATATTTCACTTAAAATTCCATTCTTCTTTATTTCTTCTTATACTTCATAGTGAGGGGATGTAAATGTATTGATATTTAACTGTTCTATAGGCATCTCTTTGGTGTATTATATTTTTTATTTTTATATATTTGACACATTTGTTACATGAAAAATTAAATTTATACATGTACTAAAAACCAAAACATAAACACATACACCTGATCACATCCTTAGTGGTTTTCATACCTACTTATCCTACAATCCTTATTTTATATTGAGACAACAAAAACCAAAAACTTGTCCTATCATGTATGATGAAGTTCAATACTATTCATAATATCCTTTTGTGAATTCAACTTACTGAGGTGAAATGCCCAAAATCTTATTAAGATATTTTTACTAATAATCATTCAATATATCACTTTTAGAATTGTACATTACTCCTTGAGTTTTGTTTAGGTTGATAATGAATTTATTGAATCTATTAAATCTTTTTTAAGGGGTAATTGATATGATTTACACAGCTTATTTTCTTACATTCTTTTCTTTAACATTCTTTTCTTAATCCATCATGTATACAGTAATACTTGATGATTTCTTTGTGATGATATTAAAAACATTAACTAATGAGGACTATAGGAAGAATGTAAACATAATATCCATATTCCTAATATGACAAATATATAATGATTTTTTCTTTTCAAATATAGTATTTTAAGTCACTATTATGTTATCTTTATTATTGGATCAAATTTGTGATATTAATATAAAAGTTTTATATTAATATAACAACATTTTTAATTTAAGATATATAATAATTAATGCATGATTAACTTCTCACAAAAAAAATTTTTAATAAAAATCTTCTATTACACTTACATATCAATATGAATATTCTTTGTTCATTGTTGGTTATAGATTCATGTATCAGTTATCATGTACAATTGACACATTGATCACATATATATAATAAGTTGTTATATCTCACTTCTTTTCCCATTATTTACTTATAGGTGGTTTCTTATGATGAGGTTGGTTCTATCCACCGCCATCGAAGGTAGTGAGTTCGACATCGTATTTAGGTAAGGTTTCTTCCATTTTCTAATGATGTTGCATGTTGATGCTGCAATAATCATCATCTGTTCTATTATTTCCATTCTCACTAATCATGTTCCTCCCACTTTTATTTTTAGGTTCCATTAATGATGATTAATCAGATCACTGGCATTTTGTTGAAGTCTCCCGGGACCCGTTCGTGTGTGTTGTGACAATATGATTCAAAGGTGACTCATCACATATGCATAGGTAAGCATATATATATAATAAGTTCTCCTGTTATTTGTATATCTACCCATGGAAGTGAGATTACATATAAGGGGATAGGTGTGATTATGTATATATATGTAAAATGCATATGTGTCTGGGTGATAACAGGATTATGCATGTGAGCATATATATAAGGATCCTCCTGCGCGTGTTCAAGGCCATGTAGATATATACATAGGGGTGAGGGCATACTTATATTTATGGAAAGGTGTATATAGCTGGAGGATGGATGGAGCAGCTTGATTTGTTGCTGATAAAAGTGTCAAGTGTCGAGTGTGTCTTGGCTCATTTGAGGTAGGTTCCCTCTCTTAGCCTCTTTAATTCAAGAATGTTTTAAATTGCATTTAGGAACCTTATTAATTATGCTTGTATATCCACCACCATCGACGATAGTGATTTAAACATCGGATTTGGGTAAGGTTTATTCTATTTTTATTCTTTGGACCAATTTTAATTAGGGATTTTTTTGATTTTTGGGTTTCCTATATTTTTGTACTGCGTTTTGGATTTCATTGAGGTGGATTTGATTCGTCATTGACAAAGTCTTACATGTGTATTCATAGGTAGTCATATACATATATAATTTCCCCCTTTATATATATTAACTCATGGCAGTATGAATATATATATTGGGGCCAGTTGTGCTTATATATAGATATAAAAAATGCATACATGTGTAAGTGTAAAGGGTATATGCAAGTATATACATATATCTAAGGATACCCTTGTGCATATTTGGCCATGAAAATAGGTACATAGGGGCTAGGTGTCCTTATATATATGTGAAGTTGCATATGCGTACAAGCGGAAAAAAGGAAAATTCGAGTTATCGTCGTTAAAAGTAATGTGTCTTGAGGTTGAGGTAGGTTCCCTATGCCTAAACCTTTAATTTGAATTCTATAATTGCCTTATTGTTTTAAAAACTTGTTTCCATAATTGCTTTATTGATTTTAAAAATGGTTTTCTAATAACCACTATCTCTGTCAAGAAATAATATCAATATAGCCCTTGAACTTATTTATAGACCTCGTTCAAAGAGGTTAACAAATGCTAGTAGTTTCTAGATACTAGAACATGAGATTTAAAACACATACATTGATCATATTTAGTTAGAGACATTCATGATCTCATTCAACTAACCATTAAATTCATCATAAAATACCACTACTTAATTTAAGGATCTATTAGTTCCAATACTGATCTTCCTTAAAACTTCTTTGGTATTATGGAACTCACCCATAATATTCCTCTTGAAATCTTACATAAGGAATGGTGTGAAAATATCACACTATAGAGACTGAATATGTAAGGATAAATAATTCAATTTTGAGCCACTCATTCCCAACTAACTAGCTTCAAGAAATTTGATTTGGTATCCTAGAAGTACCCAATGGTCTTCAAAAGAATTGCATATAGTGAGATCATCCTATCATTGAGTGTTATATACCATATCCAATCTATGATCCATACCTACAAGTGGGTTTCATACTAGGTGTACACCCCACAATCTTCTTACACCTGATCTACATACCACGTTGAACCAGACTTGGAAACACTAATGCATAGCCCTAATACATCACATATTGTCACTTATTTCACAACAAAGGCATCTTTAATTCATGATGTTAAAAAATATCTATGATCCTATCAATGATTATTGATATTATGATGAATAATGTGTGTGTTTGTGGCTGTTTTGTGTTGACATGACCACCATAAATTATCATTCTAATGGGAGTGACTAAATGATGATATTTTGGTAATAATAGAAAAGAATTATAGAATCTATAATAGTAATGGATTCATGTATCATTTATCATCATTGATCACATGTATATAAGAAGTAGTTATATCTCATTTATTTTCACACTATTTCCTTGCAGGTAGTTTCTTATGATTAGGCTAGTTCTATCCACCACCATTGATGACAGTGAGTTCAACATCAAATTTGGGTAAGATTTATTCTGTTTTTATTCTTTGGAAAAATTTTAAATAGGTATTTTGTGATTTTTAGGTTCTTTATATTTTTTAGTGCTTTCTGGATGAGTTGAGGTGGATTTGAGTTGTCATTGATTAAGGCTTACATGTGTATTCATTGGTAGTCATATACATATATAAGTTCCCCCTTTATATATATTCACTCATGGCATTATGAATATATATATTTGGGATAGGTGTGATTATATATAGATATAAAAAATGCATACATGTGTAAGTGTAAAGGGGTATATGAAAGTATAAACATATATATAAGGACCCACTTGTGCATATTTGGCCATGAAAATATGTACATAGGGGCTATATGTGAAGTTGCATACATGTGAAAGTGGAAAAAAGGAAGATTTGAATTGTCATCGTCAAAATCAGTGCGCCTTGAGGTTGAGGTAAGTTATCTTCCTAACCCTTTAATTTGAATTATATAATTCCTTGAGTATTTTGAAAACTTTTTTTCATTATTATATCATGTGTATATGATATGAAAATTGGTTTTGGCTCTTTGAAATGACATTTTCACCTATTTTACATGATTTCCCTAAGCCTTCAACGTGGACTAGTAGAAAGTTTTAGCCAACTCAATAGTAGAAAATGAAATTTCCTTCACTTTAGAGATGGAAGTGCCCTCATTTTGAGAAAACATGAACCAAGAATTACAATAAAAATATAAAAATTAAATAAAATATTTATTTTTATTTCATCAAACACAAATAACTATCCTTGAAAACTTGACACTTTCTTCAGTAACATCACTGGGAAACACTTGACCTAGAAAAATACAGAATTTAACCTATTAAAATAAATCCACCTAGGCATGATTCATGGTGTAACCAGGGGTATCATACCATGAATTCTTACCCTTGGGAATTTCATGGCTTAAACTGAGGTTCATAGCTAGAAATATTCTAGATAGGGGGTTCACCCCTCAACCAACCCCATTCAAGGCATAAAACTAATGGGTCACAACATGAAAGGATACAGTAGCTTAAATTTCAGTTATTTTTTACCCTGAATCTCCACAAACTTCCATCCAAACCTCAGAGGTTCCAATAGGGTACTAAAACTAAATCCAAAAATACCATTTAGGAATATCTAATGTTCATATTTCTAATCCAAATTCCAATTTAATCAATAACCCATGATTTATATTAAAAACACAAATTTTCTCCAAAAAAAATGAATTGGAAACCTATGGGTATTACAAACTCCCCACTTTAAGACTTCTCATCCCCGAGAAGCCATGGTATTCGTCAAAACATATCTCAAAAAATACTATGGTTTTCAATTCCTTGAGAACTCACTATTCTCTATCTATGAATTCGAAACATGTTTCTATTGCACAAATCCAAACATCAAGGTACGCTTTTCACCAGAAGTCGAGCCACTCACTCACTAAAAATGCTAACACCAAGAAGGATCACACTACACCTATATATCTGGACACTCCTTGGTTTCTTCAACTGTTTTATCCTAAAGCTTATGGTTATCCCCACCATACTAATATTCTCATAAAGGTTGAATAAAAATCATGTTGCTTCTAACCATATTAATTTCCAACTGATAATGATATTCCAATGGTCTATCGACCTGGTAACTGGATTTTGAAAAATGATCTCAATGCGGTTTTCAGCTCACTGCATCCAGCCCCATGAAAAACACCAGTTCATTCTCCTCTGGAAGAATTTTCCTTAAATTTATTATTTTCACCCACTGGTGTGTTATCGTATTTATCAATTAAGATGAAGTCACCTCTTGAGGCATAATTAGATCATATAATTCCTACACCTAAGTCTAATCCCTAGATTCGAGTGTAATTTCATGGTTGGATCACCAACTATTTGCTTCCTCTATCATGCTCCCACTCTAAGCACAGACTCACCTCTGATGTGATTCACCTTCAGATCACTCAAAAACCATCCTGAGCCCGATTTCAATTCACTAACTCCACTCAACACCACATCTGAACTTAAAATCTACTATTACCCAAGGAACCAGAAAAGTTAGGATCCATGAACTAGCATAAATTTTTCACCTCAGTCGTTCAATGATCGGCCTCACTACAACAATGACCCATATGACATGAGGGTCAGTCACCCACAACTAATATGATTCTCCCCACCATAGGAGTACCATTATCATTGACCTTCCAAACCAAACACCTGGTCTCTATAGCCCATGTTCTATCAATCACTAAATGCAATGACTAGATGTGGTCTACCCACTTATCCCTAAATTCCAATATGAAATATCCATTTCCACCGACTCTCGTATCACCATAGATCATCCATGGAAACCAATGATATTCAATAGTGTACTCTCCACCCTATGGCTTCCTATACATGGTTCCTATGGCTTCCCATACACCACTACTCAACTGCTAATCCAAATGGGTCTTATTAGTAAACCTTACTGACAATACCCCTTCCAAGGACCAAAAACTCAGGCTATCAGTAGGGGTGCTGAGTTTTGTTGCAAGGGGCAGGGGTGCATGGGGTGGGTAGGGGGTGTGCTGGGGATAGGGGAGGGGGGTCTAAGGGGTTTGCAGGGGGATGTGTTGGGTTGTTTGAAAGGGGTGTGGTAGGGTTAAGGGGGGTGGTAATTGGGGTGTGCTTGGGGGAGGTGTGCAGTGTGTAGGGGGGTGGGTAGGGGGTGTGTGCAGGGGGTGGGGTGGGAAGGGGGTGTGCTAGGGAAGGGGGCATGAAGTGTTCAGGGTGAGGGGGCAGGGGGTGTGCTGGGGGGAGGGGGAAGGTTTGAAATGGGCAGGGGTGTACTGGGGGGGAGGGGGAAAGGGGAAAGGCGGTGTCCAGGAGGGAGGAGGGGGTTCAAGGGGGAATGGGTGTGCAAGGGGGTGTTCAAGGGGGCTATCGAGGGGGTGCAAGGTTAAATTAATGAATTGAATGAGTTAAATGGAATCAAACATGGTTAACTTGGAACATGAGAGGTAATTCATCATGTAGTGAATTATGATACAGTTATGCCTCCTTTCTAAAGTTTAATTGGATGGCATGACACTAGATATCAACCCAGGATCCACACAATTGTGCCAAACAATTTGGTAAGTCTTCCATAATATTGGATTCATGAATAGGTATGAAGTGAGATAACTTTTAGATCCAATCCATAATCCCCCATAAGGAATCCTATTTTCAAACCATTCTTAGTAAACCTATGAAAAAATTGATAGTTATTTTCTCCAATTTCCACATAGATAAAGGTTAGGTTTGCAACATGCAGGGGGTTCAAGGGGGATGTTTAGGGGGTGCAAGGGGGGTGTTCGGGGGGGCTATCCCAGTGGGGTGGGGGGATATCCAGGGGGAGGGGGTGTCCAAGTGGGAGGGGGTGTCCAGGAGGGGGGGTCGGGGGCTTTTTAGGGGGGATACTACATGGGTGGGGGTGGGGGTGCAAGGGGGCTGACCGGGGGGTGAAAGGAAGTGTTCAAGGGGGCTGTCTAGGGGGTCAGCTACTGCATGGGGGTGTTCAAGGGGGATGTCTTGGGGAGTGCAAGGGGGAAGTCCAAGAGGGGGGTGCAAGGGGGAATGGGTGTGTAGGGGGGTGCAAGGAGGTGTTAAAGGGGGTTGTCCAGGGGGTGTTCAAGAGGGGGGAGGGGGTCGGGGGCCTGGGTGTGCTTGGGTGAAAGGGGGTGTTCAAGGGGGTGCAAGGGGCTGTGAAGGGGGTGAAAGGGGGTGTCCAGGAGGGGGTGTCTGGGAGGGGGGTTGTCCAAGGGGTGTCCAGGTGGGGGGTGTCTAGGGGGTGTCTAGGAGGGAGGGGGTGTCCAGGTGGGGGGGGGGGGTTGTCCAGTGGGTGTCCAGGAGGGAGGGGGTGTCCAGGTAGGAGGGGGTGTCTGGAAGGGGGTTCGAGGGCTGTCCAAGGGGGCTTTACAGGGGGTGGGAAACTGCAGGGGTGGGGGTACAAGGGGGTTGTCTAGGGTGGATGGGATACTAGAAGGGGGTGCAAGGGGTGTTAAAGGGGGTGAAAGGGGGATGTCTAGGGGTGGGCTACTGCAGGAGGTGATAGGGGTGTTCAAGGGGGGGCAAGGGGTTGTCCAAGGGGTACAAGGGGTGTCCAAGAGGAGTGAAAGGGGGAATGGGTGTGCAGTGGGTGTCCAGAAAGGAGGGGTGTCCAGGTGGGAGGGGGTTGTCCAGGAGGGGGGGTCGGGGGCATGGGGTGTAGGGGATGTTCAAGGGGGTTGTCCATGGGGCGCAAGGGTACTATCTAGGGGGTATGGGGGTGAAGGGGGGTGTTCAAGGGGGTTCAAGGGGGCTATCCATGGGTGCAAGGGAGTTGTATAGGGGGGCATGGGGGTGTAGGGGGGTGTTCAAGGGGGTTGTCCAAGGGGTTTAAGGGGGCTTTCCAGGGGCAAGTGGAATGTTCAGGGGGAATGGGGGTTGGGCTATTCAGGGGGCTTTGTAGGGGGAGGGGGTGGGCTACTGTAGGGGTGGGGTTTAAGGGGGTTGTCCCAGTGGTGGGATACTGTAGGCGGTGCTAGGGTGTGCTCAAGGGGGGCAAGGGGTTGTCCAGGGGGTGCAAGGGGAGAGTCTAGGTGGGGATACAAGGGGGCATGGGTGTGTAGGGGGTGTCCAGGAGGGAGGGGGTGTCCATGTGGGAGGTGGGTCTAGGAGGGGGTGTCGGGGGCATGGGATTGCATTGGGGTATTCAAGGGGTTGTCTAGGGGGTTAAAGGGGGTTGTCCAAGGGGGGAATGGGGGTGTAGAGGGTGTTCAAGAGGGTGCAAGGGGTTGTCCAGGGGGGTGCAAGGGGGCTGTCCAGGGGGGCATGGGAGTGCAGGGGGTGTTCAAGGGGGTTTTCCAGGGGGTGAAAGGGGGATTTCCAGGGTAAAGGGGTTTGTCCAAGGGTGTAGGGGGGTGTTCAAGGGGGCATGGGGTGTTCAAGGGGGTTGTCTAGGGGGTGCAAGGGGTTTTCCAGGGGGTATGGGGTTACAAGGGCTGTCTAGGGGCATGCAAGGGGGGATGCCAAGGGGGGTGTAAGGGGACTATCCTGGGGGCATGGGATGTAGGGGCTGTCCAGGGGGGTACAAGGGGGTGTCCAGGGGGTTCAATGGGGTTGTCCAGGGGTGCAAGGGGACTATCTAAGGGGGGTATGGAGGCTTTCTAGGCGGTGAAAGGGTACTGTCTAGGGGGCATGGGGGTGCAAGGGGCTGTCTGGGGGCATGGGGGTGCAGGGGGTGTTCAAGGGGGTCTGTGGGGTGTTTTTTCATGAAATGGGAAGGACTATAGCCATAATTTTAAACCGTGGCTAAATCCATAAAGCCACAGTTTTGAACTGTGGAAATAGGCACTATGTGGCTTAATGTTCCGTGATGGTTTCAAGTCGTGGGTAAAGGGCTATATCCATAGTTTTAAACTATGTCTATAGTTCTTGCACTATAGCCATGCCAATACGAGCCATGGTCCATTGAATCGTGACTATAACATATAGCCACATTTTTTGGTCTTATAGCCATAGTTTCAAACCATGGATATAGCCTAAATTTCCAGTAGTGTTTGGTTTTCCTACTGAGTATAATGTTATGCTCACCCAAACCATATGAACTAGTTTTATAGTTACCAGGAGGATTACATGGATCGTGCTAGATAATACTAGCTCAAACTTTTTGGAAAGTTTATGTGTCACTAATTTATCTTTTATTTTGGGTATTTTCTTTTGAAAACATTTAATTGTACTTGTTTTATTTATACATGCATTATGGGATGGTTTTGATTTCTTTTTATATTATTTCATGGAGTTCATTGTGGATTATTTATCTTATCTGTCTATTCTATATTATTATAGAGGGTAATTCCTCTCATTTCATGAGATTTTTATACCTTTAGTACTAGTCACCAACACGGGGCCTACTAGAGGTAGGACATGGGGGTCATTCTCTCCCCTCATTATGGTATATTTGGTGGGAGGAGGTGTAATGACCCAAAGTTTTAAATGGAAATTTTATTCTTATAATTATGTTATATAATCACATGAAATCACAATATAATTAACTACTAAGTGCTATGTAACCTTTAAACATAATTTTGTCACTTCTGTGATTTGAATTTCGAAAATCTAACATACACGGTTGCGGTCAGAAAGTTATTTGGAGTCTAATATGACCAACCTATTTTTTGGTGAATAGTAACATATCCTTATGAATAGAAATGTTAACCTTATGAATAGTTACATAATATAATGAATATTAACCATACATATAATATTATATAAATAAGATTCAAGTGGACGTACGATATACCTATATTTGGGAATAAGAAAATAAATGTTTTAAAATTGTTGTTTTTCAAGTAAATTGTTATTTTAATTAAAAATTAAATTAATAATATTTAGAAAATTATTTTTGAAAAATGGAGTTAATTTTTAGATTCAACATGTAGAAAATGGTTAGGGTGAAATTTTGGGATTTTTTTAAAGTACTTGAATTTTTTATGAATAGTAAAATGCAATAATTGATGATAAATGCAAAATAATGGATTTATTGAGTCATTGATGATGATATGCTTATGTAAGACCAATTAGTTCTAACTCATATGCACTTGTTACTATTTTTGGTCATGTAATAATCACTATTTCTTGTCTTTAGGGAAAATAATAAACTAAGGAATTACATATTATGAAAACCCTTCTCTCCTCCACTATAAATACCACCCCTCCTTACCTCTTCTCATCACTCCTCTAAAGACTTGTTAATTGCCTAAGTTCTTCCCAAATAAATCCTCAAGATCCTCCCCCCACATCAGAAATCCCTTGTTCTCCTCAAAAGACTAAATCCTCTCCCCTTAAGAGGCTCTCAAGGAAGATTGAATCCAGAGGTAAATTCCTCTTTTCTTTTCTTTCTTTTTCTTTTCAAGTTCATTTGTTTTCTTTCCTATCCTTACCTAAACTAATTAAAATTTTATGAAAAATACAGTACCTTATATTTAATTTAATTTTTTTATGATAATTTAATAAGTTATTTTCATATCTAATTTAATCTTCTTTTATTTTAGTAGTAAAGACACCATCTGAGATGTGTTAATTTACCACATTCAAGGATGATGGGTTTTCAATTTCCATTACCATATTCAATTCTGGTCATGAAATAATTTTCATGGATGAACCAGACCATAATATATGTATTATTCTTCATTTATGGTTCATGAGTCCTTTTGTACACATGTTTTTGGTTTATAGAACAAAACGCGTTCTTTGTGGTCAAAAACCGCTAATTAACCCAAAAGGTTATCACTAAAGTTTTATATAATAATTCATCCTAAATCCAAGTAACCAAATTAAATTTTCAACAATGTAACCTTATTGATGTTAAATAATAAAATATAACTTCAATTCTGTACAACCACCTTCTTCATACATGTTTATCTGAACATGAACCGATCCTTAAAGCCAAGCAAGCAAACGAACCCGAACAATGAAATTGAACCTCATAACTAATCAAAATGGTTATAAATGAACTTAAAAAGGTTATAATAAAAATTTTACATATATAATAGGTTCATTAATTTTTAATTAATGAGCCTAATTTTATTATTCGATTCATTAATTTCAGGAAAAGATCACCATTGGATTTAACATAAAGGATCCTCTCCATTTCACTTTTATTCAAGAATGTACTCTATGTTATTCCCTTTTATGTGAAATACCTAATAATGGGGAATAATTTTTAACCTCTATAATACTTAACTCGTGATTTATGAGTGATAATAAACCCATTTATCTCTCATTAATCCCTCTTAAGTACACCTGATATCATGTCGTTAATTCGTGAGTACCTAAATCTCCTTTATTCCTTCGGGTTGCCTTATCTTTATTTCTACCAAAAGTTAGTTATCTTGTCTATTTATCTGAATATTATAATTTTTTTTTACATTTACATAATTTATTTATCAAGACCCTTCAATATTTATCTCTTTGGGATATATATGTTTTTAAGTGATTCCCTCCTCAATACTTCCTGATAATCAAACTTATTTTAAGGGAAATTTCCGACTTCTTATACAGTTTCAAGTGAAATATATATTCTATTTTAAGCCACCATTTTCATTATAAAATCATTCCTTTTTATTATTAAAACCTATTGGGTTTACTTTTGGTTTTCTATAAATTATTGTTCCCTTTTCTATTTTAAAGTCTCTATAGTATTTTCCTTAAAACATCTCAAAAATGTTTTAATGATAAAATTTCTTAAATACTTTTCTTACATGGTGTCACTTATACTTGAAATCACTTCCCATGATACATGCCTATTTTCCCATATGAAAGTCCATCTATATTTTAGATCCTTTATTTCATGGAAACTTTTATGATACTCTCATTTGTTATGCTTTATGTCATGATTATGGTACCTAATCCATTCTATGGGTAACCCTTATGTTTATATATGATTGATTATGTATGATTTATTATGTGGAAAACATACTCAATGAATGTTAATATGGGTGTGCCTGGATATATCTCCAATGCATTGGGTAAAGTTGAGCCTCATGAGATGTTTTGTGTGACGGTCTTGGCAGTTAGCCTTGGATTGTGCTACTATGTGCAACGGTCTTGGCGGTTAGCCTTGACTTGTGATACTATGGGAAATAGTCTTGGAGGTTAGCCTTTAATCGTACTAAATTCATGTTTTATGTTTCTGCCTCATTACTGTAACTCCATATTTATATGATTCCATGTTTATATGTTATGATTTCATATGTTACATTCCTTTTTTTATATCATCATGCCATGCCTTCTATCCCATGTGATAATGATTTGTTCTTATGATTATTCCCTTACTAGGATTTTAGATCATCCCTTTTTCATGTTATCCACAAGTTATCCTATGCAGATGTATGAGCATAATGGAAGATATGAGCTCATTATGGATTTTAAATAAAAATTTGTTTTTATAATGTTTGATTATGTACCTAGTCTTCCAAGACACTAGACTTTACGATCTATGGCTTGTACTATGATGTATAATTATGCTTAAAATCATGTAATGTTATATGAAAAAAATATATGGCCTCTATATTTGGTATCATAGTATGGTCTAGTTATTTTTGGAGATCAGAAATACAGATGTTCCTAGGAGTAAATACTCTGACAAGGAGTTTCAGGGTTGACCCGACGTATCCTAGTACACAACAACGGGCCTTACTGCACTCTTTATTTGACACTCATGGGGGATATGATTTGTAAAATTCATGAGCTTAGTAAAAATCATTATTTAGGGAATAAAAAAATTCCATAATAAAATAAGCTAAGAAATAGATCGAGGATAACCTAGATTTAAACCTAAGGAATCACAAGTTAGGATATAATTCTCCTTTGCAAGTTTATCCTTTATGTTAAAAGGTTTCCTTTTTATGTTCAATAACTAAGTATTCAAGCCCTATAATTGTACATTATTTTTCTTATTTAATGCCTGGAAATAGAAGAACACGTTCCAACAATCAATGTGATAGGCAATGTGAATATTACCCTAATGATATGCCTGATATAATGGGAACAGGTGCTCAAAAATTTATGACAGTACTTTATCATTTGGATCAAGTTATGAATAATAACTTGAGTCATGTGAAACTCCATCCTCCAATGAAAGATAAAGTTGTAATGTACCGGATTTTTTCCATGTATTATTTTAATATTATATGAGAATTAATTCGAGACCAGGCTCTAAGACGGCGTCCAGTTCCGAAGCCCAGTGAGCCCGGAACAAATGTTTGAATTTAATTAAATAATTAAATTACGCGCGCATGTGGTTTTCCTGAAAAAGTGGAACAACTCCTAAATGGGTACTCGGATCAGAAATCCGAAGGCACTATTGCATTCAAAACAGTGATTTTACCTTAGTCGAGGCCTAACATCGGTCGGCGCAGGTTGGTAGTGAATTCTGGTTTTTGGATGAAACCGTAATAAAATATTTTATTTAAATATTTTATTTAAATCCTTTCTATAGAAAAATCTCTTATCTTTTAAATGGAGATTTCGCAGGGGATCAGGGTTACAATATCCATAACCCTGAATTCCCCTAGAGGCTCTGGAGGATCTAGAGAAAACCTCCCAACGCGGTGATGATGTTCTTGATGAGCTTCATCGTCGATGAAGACGTGGCAACCAGATCTTCACTAACAAACGTCACGGATCCAGGTAGTATGTTTTTTTTTGATTTCCTTCCCCATTTTTGATTTCCGCGACGAACGCAGACTAATCCATGAACAGATTAGCCCGTGGATCGATCGTTCTTGCGGGACGGGTTTTGCAGGGATTTTGAGTTTGTTCGGTTTTTATCTAATAGTGATGAACCCAAATCGTCATGAACAATGATCGAGGTTCGTCCCTCTTGTTTGATTCTTGTATTTTTCTCCCTCACATTATTCGTTGCCTTCTACGCGTTCTTGGAAGAAATCGATCGTTGCACATTCGTTTGTGGGCACAACGATCCAAGATTGAAGATCCAACCCCGGAACGATGCCACAGAGGTACGACGATGGTTTTGGCAGGTGATTCAGAGCGAATTGGGAGATATGAGTTTTCAGGCATTTTTCTTCGGATGGATCGTTCGAGGTTTATGATCCGATTTAAGAGCCCAAAACACCTGTTGATGAAATGAACCGATCCCTGGAGTATCGGGACGAACGGATGAGAAACCGAGGATCCAGAGGTTCAGTCGTGGCGCAAGGAAGAAGACAGTGTTTCTGGAAAAAAAATCTCGACTACATGCCGTGTAGTATGGGCTACATGGTGTGTGTTCATCGGCGGACCACATGGAGTGTACTCCGGGAGTACATGGGAACGGTTTGGGTACACGGCCAAGGATATGGCGTGTATACCCTTCCTCGGCCAGACCTGACCAGATACATGGGATACCTCATGTACTAGTACACGAGCAGGCGACACGGACACGACATGGGTACACGGAATGTATACCCTTCCCCAGCCAAACTCATCCAGATACAAGGGATACCCCGTGTACTGGTACACGGGCAGGCAGCACTGACACGAACAGAGGCCGTGTACAGGCACATGGCCAGCATACAGGGAGCGAGCCCAGGTGCTCGGACACGGCGTGTGACTCTTCTACACGCTGTGTAGTTGATTTTTATCTGACAATCCAAATGACATGGGCCATTTACACAGCAGTACCTGGAGTCAAGGAACAAAATGTGTGATTACTCTACACGCCGTGTAGTTTTGTTTTACACAGCTTGGATGGATGACATAGGTCATTTACACAGGCAGCACCCGGGGTCAAGGAACACGATGTGTAACCATACTACACATCGTGTAACCATACTACATGTCGTGTAACCAATTCTTTATGGCTTGATCCACTTGTCTTTTGTGACTTGGACTAGTTTTCTTAGGGTTCGTACCCTTTGTCTTTTCCCTAAAGGTTCTGGTATCATTTACTTTATACAGGAGTATGATCCCTTCAGAAAGACTTCCGGAATAGAGTTGTTGGAATCCCCTCTATGAGACTTAGAGCCGGATCCTCTATTCATTCATGGATCCCTAGGTATAGTTCTTGGTATCGATGTGACCAACCTTACCCGGGCGCCGATCCTCTTGTTAGTAGATTAGCTCATACCGAGTTGTCAGAATCACCCCACGACTTGGTTGTGATCCTCATCTGGGCATCATGTTCTCAGAGTACTTGTGGAGTGTGTTCTCTCAGAATGAGTACTTCATATCTCTCTCTTCAGACCTAGGAGTGTGTTCTCCTTATTATGTTCTTAGTGGAATCTTCGAGATGTATCTCAGTGGTGGTTTCACGATAGTCGATCGTATATGAGTATATCTGTATATTCTTGTTATATGTTCTGTAGACATATACTGTGTGGAGATGATTGTATCTTTCCCTTGTGGTATTTTTTCCCTTGTTGTATTTCCTTTGTGGTTTCGGGTTGTTCTACTAGGTATTGTTATACTCACCCCTGCACGGGCTTTGCCCGCACGTGTCGTGTCTTGTGAAGACGAGCGAGCCTTTGACAGGATTCTAGGTGGACCAAGACCAGACGGTGCTCAGTGAGATCAGGCGGGCTTAGGTGTGTTCCTATGGCTACGTATTTCAGTCCCAGTACCTTTCCTTACAGGTTGGACTCTGTTATAGACTTTCTTTTGGTGGGTTTGTACTTTTGGACCAGGGTTTTACACTTGTTGTACTTTACTTTCCTATCGTACTCTGTTGGTTGAGATTTTTAGTGTATGCATGCATTTCCATTTTTAGTAGTTTTTACTTTTTCAGCTTTGTGGGCTTGGAGATGTGTGTGCGTGTGTACAAGATTATAGGCAATGCCTCCCATGTTAGTAACATGCCTACTCGGTGCTAGTCACCAGCCCCTGGCATATTGGAGGTGAGCTTGGGGAGTTGCGGCTTAGGCCCCACTGGGACGGGTCGTGACAGAGTGGTATCAGAGGTGGTCGGTTCCACCTTAGGACAGAGAGTCTGTGAGTTGGTTGGGGCAACAATGTTAAGTGTTTTGAGTTCAGATTTCAGGCCAGGGATCCCAGTGTTGGTGCGGGCAGCTGACGTATCCATACACCAGGACTCTGATAACCTGCTTTTCGACTCGGATCATGATAACACTAGTTGTAGGGGAAAATAATGGTACATGCATCATATAGGAATGGGTTGTGGTTTCCATGTCCTTCTTGAGTCATCTCTCCAGATATACTCATTGACTAAGACACATCTTGTTTTTTTTAACAGGATGCCTCCACGACGCGTAACCGCTAGGATCTAGCAGCTCGATAACGAGGATGACCCCCTCAGTGATGAATCTTCGATATAAGGACCAAATCCCCCAGTTTTACCATCGGGTGGTGTGCCAGTTATCCCGCCACCTGTGGAGTAGTGTTTAGTGCCTATTGTACCAGTGGAGGAGGAGCGCAGACTGAGTGCACTCCATGAGTTTCAGAGACAGAGACCCCTCAGGTTTCAAGGTGAGCCTGACCCTCAGGCAGCAAAGTACTGGCTTGAGGCAGTGACCAGAGTCTTCCTTTCTGTTAGGACACCAGCAGACTAGATGGTGATCCTGGCAGCGAGCCTTCTGTAGGGCTCGGCAGGACGATGGTGGAGTTTGGTTATCCAAACCCACGATGAGCCAAATCTTGCATGGTCGGAGTTTGAGTGTCTCTTCATAGAGGAGTTTTTACCGGTTACCCTAAGAGCAGTACGTATACAGGAGCTTCTTCAGCTCCAGTAGTGAACCATGTCGGTGGATGACTATTCATCGAGGTTTACCGATCTCTCACGGTACTCGATGTATATGGTCAGAGATCAGTACTTACGAGCTCGAACTTTTGAGAGGGGCTTGTGCAGATATATTCAAGCTAGCATCATCCCTATGAGAATTCCTACTTATGTTGGGGTGCTCGAGTGGGTTTTGGTGGTCGAGAGCTTCTTAGCAGAGCAGAGACAGCCAGCAATTGTCAGTGGTGGGCGAGCTGGAGCAGAGACCTCAGCAGTAGGGAGCCAACGTTAGGGACCCAGGCGTGGGAGACATTTTCAAAGGAGATCCCAGGACAGGGGATCTACCGTACAGGGTTCGTAGGGCGCATCCAGCCAGCCTCGAGAGAGGCGATGGTACTCATGTGATGGTAGGGGACATCTCGCTAAAGATTGTCCAACACGTCGTACTACTGACACGGGAGCAGTGGATGGACCACCGAGGTAGAGGCAATGTGTGGAGCAGATAGATCTGCGAGGCTTCGGACGCGATAGATGAGCTAGGAGAGCATCTGGAGGTGGTCGACATTTTGACCATTTACCACCACCACCCCCAGGAGGTCCACCCCATGCTCAGGGAGCTGGTGGACAGAGGCAGGGACAACTGCAGGCGGCAGAGGCTTATGACCCAGGTACTCCTGGAATGATTAGAGGTACAATCTGTGTCTTTTCTACTTTGGTTGTCGTACTGATAGAAACATGTTCAAGTCATTCCTTTCTGGCTGCTTATCTTGTTCGAGACCTTGAGATTCCAGTTGAGCTATTGAATCGACCCTTACGCTTAGAAACACCTACTGGAGAAGATTTAGAGATCACACACCTTTGTAGACAGTGTGACCTGACCCTTGGAGCTGAGAGTTTCAGTTGGAACCTCTTGGTGGTAGCATCGAGGCCTTACAATGTCATTCTTGGTATGGACTGGCTATCCACGGTTCATGCCTAGATCAATTGTTTTAGTAGAAGGGTGTGGTGTGTCCGTAGTGATGGTATGAGGTTCTCTTTTGTCATTGAAAGAGAGACCCAAGCAGTGCAGGATGGACTCGTGCATAGGAAGGCACAACCGATTTCACATCAGTTGGCTAGCCTAGCCCTTAGCACGACAGATGTTACGAGTTTCCAGTTTACAGCAGTAGTGGCTAAGTACGAGGACGTCTTTCTGGAAGATTTCCCCGGACTACCTACCCATCGGGAGATATATTTCTGTGTAACACCCCAAGCTTCTACGGTACGTTTCCCTTCGAATAATGCGATAGCGTGTGTTGTACGCAACCTCGAGTTCTAACACACACCACAACTAATTAAACTAGCCGTTGTGAATAGTAATACCTACTTTTTGAAATCATATATATTTTATATTTCAAAATGGACTTCATTTTTGGATTAAGAATATCGAAATTAGCCTAGGGTGAAATTTTGGTACTTTTCGGATAACTTTTATATTTTGATGAATAGTGAAAATTACTAAATTTTAATTAAAAACAACTTTTTTAATCAAAATAATTAATATTGATAAATTATGAATTTGAGTGGTCTTAAAGTATATTTAGAATATATTTTTACCATTCAATTTAATGTTTGTCATTGGACATAATTTTACAATTAAACCGAACATAAACAAGTGTCAATCTTTTGATAGTTATTATCTCTTAAAAACACGCTTTTTGTTTTGACAGCGGGAATTAATTTTAAATTAATTTCTGCCACTTCTGTGTTTTGAATTTGGAAAAATGGATTACATATTTGGAATCAGGATGTCCAAATTATGTAAATAGGTAACTTTAATTTTTACACATTTTGAATAATTACTGCGGTAAATATTTTATTTACCATGGTTAAGGGTAAATCCGGTAAATAAGGGTTAAAAAAAATAATATTATAATAATACTAAATTACCCTAAAACGTGTCCTAACCCTATTGGTTGATACATGGTCGACCCTGGGCATCTTTGGGTCGATTTTGGGACCCCATGGATCCACTTGTAAGTGATAATGACACTTTATTTTAATTAAGTTAAAATGAATACAAAAATGACATAAGCATATATCTTTTAGCAAAACAATTGTTACATAGGGTTATATATGTTGGATTTTAGATTATAAATATTCATTATAAAGATAAAACGATTTCCTACATAATGATATTTTATTTATAATTTTTAGACATTAAATAATTTATTTTATTTATGACACAATGATGATGCAGTAATTTCTAAAATAGTGAAAAATTAAAATAATTGATATTATAAATACCCAAATAAATATAATATTAAACTTTTAATGAATTAAACTAATTTTCTAGGATAATATGATATATTAGGAGTGATTTAATTGACTTTTTTCGAAGTAATAAATCTGTTATGAGTTTCACAAAAATCAACTATTGAATAGTGTCAAAATTGACATAAAAGAGTTCTTAAAACAAATATTATATTATTAATTGATATTAAATTTTTAAAAATCTAAGGTTCGGCCAAGAGACTTATATAATGATAGGATCATCATTAATGGACCACTTGGGGGTCGCTTGTATGTATATGGTAAGTCTATTAACCATATAATATAAAAATACAAAGAGACATTGTAAAAGTGAAACTAATTAACTTAGAGTTAATACTTAAAGATAAGGTTAATATAAGTACCCAAACCTGTCTAAATTCTATTGGTTGAGTTTTTTTCGACCTATCCCCACCTTAACCTTTGAATAGTCAATTTTGGAGCCATTAGAAACCGAATATGAATTTATTATAAATTAATATTTCTAGCTTTTCCAAAGGTGCCCCTCACCCCTCTTATAAAAAGGCACTCCTCCTTCTCATTTCTTCACACCTCTAAAGCCTTTTGGTTCGGCCAAACTCTGCCCAAATACTCTCCCAACATTCCTCAATACAACCTAGAGGCCTTAGTTTGATCAGAAAGCCAACCTAAGGAGCCCTTTTGATCAAATCAAAAGGAAGAACCCGAAGAAGAGGTAATGATTTCACCACCCTTTTCTAAGTTCATTTCTTCTTCCACTTCTTTTTCCTTTGTTCTTACCATTCTAAAATAATAACTCCAGTATCTCACATATACTGTGATGTTATTATAAATATGGTACAACCATATTCATTATCCTATCCACCCTTTGAATAACATGTCATCATACGTGCGTACGTACGGCTTACCGTCTCCACGTCGTGGTGTAATTGTTATTCAATATAATATTATTTGGATGGGTATAATAATGATGTGTAACTCATGTAAATAATAAATCTAACATGTTAATGATTCTTTATATATGATATACCATCCATTTATATATTATTTTAATATCAAAAGAATGATATTGTCGCTCGTGCGTACGTACGGACTACCGTCTCCACGAACGCGATGAGATTCATTCTCCATCGTATCCATTCAAGTATAATTTGATGATTTAAAAAATGATGTTTAAGGACTTGATATCATTCTGGATATGAATAATATACAACCTATCCTTTACATACATGTCTTACGTAACAAAACATACAAAAGAAAACAAGTAAGTTAACACCCGAAACAACGATAATACTAAGATATTATTATCAAATCAATATTAAAAGATCATATATGATATAATATTAATGTATATGATTATTGTATAATTTAATAACAATTATTTCACCATTATACAGGAGGTTAACCTACCACAACCAAGGAAAAGTACAAGGTAAGGGTTATTTCACAATCTCTTCATTATCCGAGGTTGTTTATACGTAATAATCTACTGGGATATCTTTATCATCCACATCCATGTTTCTTAAAAATGTATTTCAAAACATTTTTACTATTTACAAGAATATGGGTTAAAGTCATTTATACCCTTGTTTGACTTTTTATAAGAGGTTTATAAAGGAATCTTTCCGTCATTTTCAAAACAAGGTCCTTTTTAACCTTTTCGACAAAATTGAGGTAAGAATGTTTTTTTAACTTATACGGCGGGTGCGGTTATTTTACGCCGTTATAAAATCTTAAAAGCTTTCCTTACAAGCTTATAAGAATATTTTTAAATTAAATGTTTTATTTTATAATTATGTGACTTTTAAATGATTTAAAAAAAAAGATATATTTCTATCAAGTATATGAAAATCCAGTGCAAATGTATACGTATTTAACGCAAGCTCCAAAATGTTTTTAGAAAACCCGACTCTCGAGTGTGCTAGACAGGAAGGGATTGGGAGTGGACCCATCATGGCCTGTAATTAGTCGAGCAGTCTCAGAACTAGTTATTTTGTTTTCATAAGCTTGCATAATTTTTTCATAAAAACACTGGAGTATATTTGAGTAATTTTAAACGTAAGTATCTTCTAAAAAAATTGCATCGGTAGGTCTCATGAGACAAACTAGTGTCTTGGCACAAGGCCTTGACAAAATCTTATTTGTAGTCTTGGCACGAGGCCTTGGCTATGTGGTTATGATAGTCTGGCATTATGCATTCCAACATTATGAAAGTGGTTATTGATATTGCATGTGATTATTCGATTAGTAGAATATCCATGTGAACAAGTAAATGGCATTATTTCATTTTACTTTTGCCATACTATGTTGAAGTTCAATTTTAAAAGGCTTTTGTTTTAGTAATTCATTGCCTTAAATGTTTATGCTTATTTTGAATGTTCCGCTATATTGTTATCCTTACTGGGCATTTGAGCTCACCCCTTTTCTATGTTTTATTTTTCCCAGGTAGTGAAGAAGTAATTTATGAATGACTTGCGGGATATTATGAGGGGTTAATAGTGTGGATATGAAGACTTTGTTGTTGTAGTAGTTTTTCACTTTGAAATGTAATGTAAAACTTTATGATTATATCTAGTGTTTCCAAGGCTACTAAACCAATCGGTCTTTCGGTATTTGATCTTTCTTGTGATCATGCCAATGTTATGTAATTAATGCACCGACTCTGGGTAGCTGGGGTCGGGGCGTTACAGTTGGTATCAGAGGAAGTTTAGTACAAACCTTGGAAGCTAGATTTAGATAAACTCTGATTAGAGCACGTAGACCTAAGATGAACTTTGAGGATTAGTATAGAAGAACTTCCTAGAATTTTGGTATTGTAGAGATTTTGTGAGTTTTCCGAACAATACATCCCTGTCTGGATACGAGCAGGTAGAGGCGGCTCTGGCACAGATGTACCTAGGGGTAAAACCCGAAAACACCGCTTTGAGCTAGACTCGAACGGGAACTGGTGCACGACAACGGGCCTTGCTGCACTCTTGGTTACGACACTCCCGGGGGATATGCTTAGGATAACTCTCACTATCTTTACAAATCATTATGAAGGGTTTATGAGTATATACTTCCTCAAAGAAAACATTTTTATGATTATGGATTATATCCATAAATAGTTCAATTTATGTTAAGTGTTTTATAAGTATGGGATTATGTATTTTGATTCATAAACTGATCTAGTTTATGCCATTGTTTAGAAATGGCGCCTAGTGGAAGAAATGGAAACCGTATCAATGCGCGCACTCCATGTAGGGATTGCCCTCCTGCTCAAGATAATTATAGTGGGGCTGGTGATGCAACTGGTGCCGATCAGCTAATCACCATACTGGGACAACTTACTCAGGTTATGAATAATAACCTTACCCGTATGGAGCACCCTGATCCGCAGCGTGGAGGATCAATGTTAGATCGATTTATGAGGCAACAACCACTAACGTTCAATGGGAGTACAAATCCCTTAGTAGCTGAGCAATGGATAAATTCCCTAGAGAAAATATTTCAGGCTTTGGGGAGCAGTGAAAGGGAGAAAGTTATCATGGAAGTTTACCGCCTCACTGGAGATGCTGATCAATGGTGGTCATTGATTCAAAACATGAAGGAAGATGATGAAGTATCAAATATGGAATGGAGGGAGTTCAAAGATCTGTTTTTAGAAAAATACTTCCCTCGCGACCATCGAGCAGATATGGAAAGGCAATTTCTAAGTCTGAGACAGAAGGAGGATGAGAATGTCGCAAAGTATGAGGCTAACTTTACAAGGTTAGCGAGGTATGCTGGAGATTATATACGCAACCCAAGAAGTAAGATTTATCGTTTCTTTGATGGGTTAAAACCATTTCTCCGTCGAGCATTAGTCTCACAATCCTTTTCATCGTACGAAGACATTGTCTCATGTGCCATCAAGACCGAAAAGGAATTCTCTAAGTCTTATGACTTTAAAGCAAAGCAAGAGAAGAAGAGACCTGCTGAACAATCTGGGAATGGAAATAAGGGGAAGAAGGGAAAGGTTGAATATCCATCCTGTGGTAAATGCGGGAAGAAACACCCTGGTACTTGCTTGAAGGGAATGGGAGTCTGTTACAAGTGTGGTGAAAAAGGCCACCAAGCTCATAATTGCAAGGGGAAGAAGGAAGCTACCAACGTTCAGTGCTACAATTGTAGGGAGATGGGGCATTATGCAAATTCATGTCCTAAGCGTCAGGAGAACTTACCTCAGAAAAGGCCAAGGGATCAAGGCCAGGCATATGCTATCACTACTGCTGAGGTAGAAGCTCCGAAAGACGTGGTGGCAGGTAATTTAATGGTTTCCTCAAGTTTAGCAAATGCATTATTTGATTCTGGATCATCGCATTGTTTCATATCTTCCCAGTTTGCTAAGAAAATTAGATATTTCCAATTTGATTTAATAAGGGAGTTGTCAGTTAAAACTCCTAAGGGAAGTATCATTGCAACAAAGTTTTGTGAATCAGTCCCCATTAGAGCACATAAATTTTCTTTATCAGCTGATCTCATCGTCATACCTATGATTGAGTTTGATATAATCCTCGGTATGGACTGGCTTTCAGACTATGATGCGAAGATTTATTGTAAGAAGAAAGAGGTTACGATTCTTGATGATAATGATAAGGAACACCTTATCTTTAGAGCAGAATCATCACCACCTAATTCTTATTTAGATCCACCCCCAGTAGCTCAACTTAATTCAATTATTGGGGAGGAAGAGAATGAAATAACTGTCGGTGAGGAAAGGAATGTTCAAATAGAGGATGTACCTGTTGTGAAAGAATTTGTAGATATATTTCCAGAAGATTTACCTGGACATCCTCCAGAACGAGAAGTTGAGTTTTCCATTGATTTGATTCCTGGATCAAGGCCTGTATCGAAGACCCCTTATAGAATGGCCACTGTAGAATTAGTCGAACTAAAGAAACAACTAGAGGAACTGAGTAATAAGGGATTTATTCGCCCTAGTGTTTCTCCATGGGGAGCCCCTATTCTTTTTGTTAAAAAGAAAGATGGATCTATGAGGTTATGTATCGACTATAGGGAGATCAATGCTATAACGATAAAGAACAAGTATCCCCTACCTCGTATTGATGATTTATTTGACCAACTGCATGGAGCTCAATACTTTTCAAAGATTGACCTTCGATCTGGATACCATCAGTTGTGTGTGAAGAAGGAAGACATTCCGAAAACAGCATTTCGAACCAGGTACGGGCATTACGAGTTTACTGTAATGCCGTTTGGATTGACTAATGCACCCTCTGTATTCATGGATCTAATGAATAGAGTTTTCAAGGAGTATCTCGATGAATTTGTGGTGGTATTTATTGATGATATCTTGGTATACTCCAAAACCTACGAAGATCATGAAAATCACTTGCGCATTATCTTGAAGACTCTGAGGAGGCATGAATTATATGGGAAGTTTAGCAAGTGTGAATTCTGGCTTCAGGAGATTTCTTTTCTTGGCCATATTGTCTCTAAAGATGGAATCTCTGTTGATCCTTCTAAGACCAAGGCAATCCAAGAATGTCCAGCACCTACGAGTATAACTGAGGCACGTAGTTTTATTGGTTTGGCAGGTTATTATCGACGTTTCGTCCAGAATTTTTCCCGATTGGCTAACCCATTAACGAATCTCACACGTAAAGGGGTTAAATTTGTTTGGACAAAAGAGTGTGAAGAATGTTTCGAAGAACTGAAGAGAAGATTAGTCAATGCTCCTATATTGACTCTACCATCGGGGAATGATGGGTTCGTTATTTATAGTGATGCATCAAAGAAGGGACTTGGATGTGTCCTTATGCAGAATGATAGAGTTATTGCCTATGCATCACGACAGTTGAAAATTCATGAACAAAACTATCCTACTCATGATCTTGAGTTAGCAGCTGTGATCTTTGCTTTGAAGATATGGAGGCACTACCTCTATGGGAAAAAATGTGAGATTTATACTGATCACAAGAGTTTGAAGTATATTTTCTCACAAAAAGAACTCAACATGAGGCAAAGGAGATGGCTTGAATTACTCAAGGATTATGATTGTACGATACACTACCACACGGGGAAAGCAAACAAGGTGGCAGATGCTTTGAGCGGAAAAGACCATGGAGTTTTGAACATGATGAGAATTGAAAGGGATCCAATTTTCATGGATATAGTGAAGATGGACATGGGAATAACCAGGGAAGGTGAAACATCAATGCTTTTTCAAATGGTTGCCAAACCATCTTTACTAGAAAGGATTAAGAGTTCTCAGACCGATGATGAAGAATTTCAGAAGAAGATTAAAGCTGTGAATGATGGGAGATTGAGAGACTTTGTGTATGAAGATGGGATTTTGAAATTCGGGAAGAGACTTTGTGTTCCCGATTTACCTGATCTAAAAAGGGAATTGTTGGATGATGCTCATAGTTCCAATTTCTCTATACACCCTGGGAGCACCAAAATGTATAGAGATTTGAAGGAACATTTTTGGTGGGACAACATGAAGAGGGAGATTGCTGATTTTGTGTCAAGATGTATGGTTTGTCAACAAGTGAAAGCTGGAAGGCAACAGCCTGGAGGATTCATGCAACCTCTTCCCATACCGGAGTGGAAATGGGACAATATTACGATGGACTTTGTCATGGGGCTACCAAAGACTCCTAGAAGGAATGATGCAATATGGGTTATTGTTGATCGTCTTACCAAGTCAGCACATTTTCTTGCTATAAGAGAAGATCTACCCCTGGAACGTCTAGCAAGACTATATATTAATGAAGTTGTGAGACTTCATGGAGTACCCTTATCAATTGTTTCTGATCGTGATCCCTGTTTTACTTCAAGATTCTGGAAAAGTCTTCAGAAATCCCTGGATACTGAACTTTATTTGAGCACTTCTTACCACCCTCAGACAGACGGACAATCAGAACGGACTATTCAAACCTTAGAAGACATGTTGAGATCTTGCTCACTTGACTTTCAGGGTATGTGGGATCAATATTTACCTCTGGTAGAATTTTCCTATAACAATAGCTTCCATTCGAGTATTCAGATGTCACCATATGAAGCGTTATATGGAAAGAGATGTCGTACACCAACCTGTTGGGATGATGTTGGTGAAAGAAAACTTGTAGGCCCAGAACTGGTGGAGGAAACGGTGGAAAAGGTGAAGGTAATCCAAAATCACATCAAAGCAGCTCAAAGTAGGCAGAAGAGCTATGCCGATAATCGAAGGAAGTATTTGGAATTTCAAGTCGGTGATCATGTTTTCCTGAAGGTATCTCCGTGGAAGGGAGTCATACGTTTTGGTAAGAAAGGTAAATTGAGTCCCAGGTACATTGGACCTTTCGAAATTCTAGAACGAATTGGGGTTGTAGCTTACCGATTGGCAATGCCGCCAAGTCTCTCCAAAGTTCACGATGTGTTCCACGTATCTCTATTGAGGAAATACATGCCTGATCCAACGCATGTACTCACCTATGAAGAATTAGAACTGGAACCCGATCTGTCTTATTGCGAAGAGCCCGTCAAGATTCTTGATACGAGAGAACAAGTGCTGAGAAACCGGACGACGCGTCTGGTAAAAGTTTTGTGGAGAAACCATAAGATGGAAGAGGCAACGTGGGAACCCGAGGAACTTATGATGAAGAACCACACGAGTCTTTTTATGCAGTAATACCCTAGAAATTGCGAGGACGCAATTATTTGAAGGAGGGGAGAATGTAACACCCCAAGCTTCTACGGTACGTTTCCCTTCGAATAATGCGATAGCGTGTGTTGTACGCAACCTCGAGTTCTAACACACACCACAACTAATTAAACTAGCCGTTGTGAATAGTAATACCTACTTTTTGAAATCATATATATTTTATATTTCAAAATGGACTTCATTTTTGGATTCAGAATATCGAAATTATCCTAGGGTGAAATTTTGGTACTTTTCGGATAACTTTTATATTTTGATGAATAGTGAAAATTACTAAATTTTAATTAAAAACAACTTTTTTAATCAAAATAATTAATATTGATAAATTATGAATTTGAGTGGTCTTAAAGTATATTTAGAATATAGTTTTACCATTCAATTTAATGTTTGTCATTGGACATAATTTTACAATTAAACCGAACATAAACAAGTGTCAATCTTTTGATAGTTATTATCTCTTAAAAACACGCTTTTTGTTTTGACAGCGGGAATTAATTTTAAATTAATTTCTGCCACTTCTGTGTTTTGAATTTGGAAAAATGGATTACATATTTGGAATCAGGATGTCCAAATTATGTAAATAGGTAACTTTCATTTTTACACATTTTGAATAATTACTGCGGTAAATATTTTATTTACCATGGTTAAGGGTAAATCCGGTAAATAAGGGTTAAAACAAATAATATTATAATAATACTAAATTACCCTAAAACGTGTCCTAACCCTATTGGTTGATACATGGTCGACCATGGGCATCTTTGGGTCGATTTTGGGACCCCATGGATCCACTTGTAAGTGATAATGACAGTTTATTTTAATTAAGTTAAAATGAATACAAAAATGACATAAGCATATATCTTTTAGAAAAAAAATTGTTACATAGGGTTATATATGTTGGATTTTAGATTATAAATATTAATTATAAAGATAAAAAGATTTCCTACATAATTATATTTTATTTATAATTTTTAGACATTAAATAATTTATTTTATTTATGACACAATGATGATGCAGTAATTTCTAAAATAGTGAAAAATTAAAATAATTGATATTATAAATACCCAAATAAATATAATATGAAACTTTTAATGAATTAAACTAATTTTATAGGATAATATGATATATTAGGAGTGATTTAATTGACTTTTTTCGAAGTAATCAATCTGTTATGAGTTTCAAAAAAATCAACTATTGAATAGTGTCAAAATTGACATAAAAGAGTTCTTAAAACAAATATTATATTATTAATTGATATTAAATTTTTAAAAATCTAAGGTTCGGCCAAGAGACTTATATAATGATAGGATCATCATTAATGGACCACTTGGGGGTCGCTTGTATGTATATGGTAAGTCTATTAACCATATAATATAAAAATACAAAGAGACATTGTAAAAGTGAAACTAATTAACTTAGAGTTAATACTTAAAGATAAGGTTAATATAAGTACCCAAACCTGTCTAAATTCTATTGGTTGAGTTGTTTTCGACCTATCCCCACCTTAACCTTTGAATAGTCAATTTTGGAGCCATTAGAAACCGAATATGAATTTATTATAAATTAATATTTCTAGCTTTTCCAAAGGTGCCCCTCACCCCTCTTATAAAAAGGCACTCCTCCTTCTCATTTCTTCACACCTCTAAAGCCTTTTGGTTCGGCCAAACTCTGCCCAAATACTCTCCCAACATCCCTCAATACAACCTAGAGGCCTTAGTTTGATCAGAAATCCAACCTAAGGATCTCTTTTGATCAAATCAAAAGGAAGAACCCGAAGAAGAGGTAATGATTTCACCACCCTTTTCTAAGTTCATTTCTTCTTCCACTTCTTTTTCCTTTGTTCTTACCATTCTAAAATAATAACTCTAGTATCTCACATATACTGTGATTTTATTATAAATATGGTACAACCATATTCATTATTCTATCCACCCTTTGAATAACATGTCACCATACGTGCGTACATACGGCTTACCGTCTCCACGTCGTGGTGTAATTGTTATTCAATATAATATTATTTGGATGGGTATAATAATGATGTGTAACTCATGTAAATAATAAATCTAACATGTTAATGATTCTTTATATATGATATACCATCCATTTATATATTATTTTAATATCAAAAGAATGATATTGTCGCTCGTGCGTACGTACGGACTACCGTCTCCACGAACGCGATGAGATTCATTCTCCATCGTATCCATTCAAGTATAATTTGATGATTTAAAAAATGATGTTTAAGGACTTGATATCATTCTGGATATGAATAATATACAACCTATCCTTTACATACATGTCTTACGTAACAAAACATACAAAAGAAAACAAGTAAGTTAACACCCGAAACAACGATAATACTAAGATATTATTATCAAATCAATATTAAAAGATCATATATGATATCATATTAATGTATATGATTCTTGTATAATTTAATAACAATTATTTCACCATTATACAGGAGGTTAACCTACCACAACCAAGGAAAAGTACAAGGTAAGGGTTATTTCACAATCTCTTCATTATCCGAGGTTGTTTATACGTAATAATCTACTGGGATATCTTTATCATCCACATCCATGTTTCTTAAAAATGTATTTCAAAACATTTTTACTATTTACAAGAATATGGGTTAAAGTCATTTATACCCTTGTTTGACTTTTTATAAGAGGTTTATAAAGGAATCTTTCCGTCGTTTTCAAAACAAGGTCCTTTTTAACCTTTTCGACAGAATTGAGGTAAGAATGTTTTTTTTAACTTATACGGCGGGTGTGGTTATTTTACGCCGTTATAAAATCTTCAAAGCTTTACTTACAAGCTTATAAGAATATTTTCAAATTAAATGTTTTATTTTATAATTATGTGACTTTTAAATGATTTAAAAAAAAGATATATTTCTATCAAGTATATGAAAATCCAGTGCAAATGTATACGTATTTAACGCAAGCTCCAAAATGTTTTTAGAAAACCCGACTCTCGAGTGTGCTAGACAGGAAGGGATTGGGAGTGGACCCATCATGGCCTGTAATTAGTCGAGCAGTCTCAGAACTAGTTATTTTGTTTTCATAAGCTTGCATAATTTTTTCATAAAAGCACTGGAGTATATTTGAGTAATTTTAAACGTAAGTATCTTCTAAAAAAATTGCATCGGTAGGTCTCATGAGACAAACTAGTGTCTTGGCACAAGGCCTTGACAAAATCTTATTTGTAGTCTTGGCACGAGGCCTTGGCTATGTTGTTATGATAGTCTGGCATTATGCATTCCAACATTATGAAAGTGGTTATTGATATTGCATGTGATTATTCGATTAGTAGAATATCCATGTGAACAAGTAAATGGCATTATTTCATTTTACTTTTTCCATACTATGTTGAAGTTCAATTTTAAAAGGCTTTTGTTTTAGTAATTCATTGCCTTAAATGTTTATGCTTATTTTGAATGTTCCGCTATATTGTTATCCTTACTGGGCATTTGAGCTCACCCCTTTTCTATGTTTTATTTTTCCCAGGTAGTGAAGAAGTAATTTATGAATGACTTGCGGGATATTATGAGGGGTTAATAGTGTGGATATGAAGACTTTGTTGTTGTAGTAGTTTTTCACTTTGAAATGTAATGTAAAACTTTATGATTATATCTAGTGTTTCAAAGGCTACTAAACCAATCGGTCTTTCGGGATTTGATCTTTCTTGTGATCATGCCAATGTTATGTAATTAATGCACCGACTCTGGGTAGCTAGGGTCGGGGCGTTACATTCTGCATTGAGTTGCAACCCGGGAAGACATTTATATCGGCATCAGCATATCGGATGGCTCCTGAAGATCTTTGTGAACTGAGAGTGCAGCTGGACGACTTTCAGAAGAAGGGCTTTGTGAGACCCAGCATTTCACTCTGGGTGGCCCCAGTGTTGTTTTCCAAGAAGACGGACGGGAGCTTGAGGCTATGTGTGGATTACCGGCACTTGAATCTGGTGATCGTGAAGAAATGGTATCCACTACCGAGGATCGATGACCTCTTCGACCAGTTGAGAGGGACATGATGGTTCTCGAAGGTTGATCTATCATCAGGCTATCACCAGTTGCGAATACAGGATGAGGATATACCGAAGATGGATTTCAGATGTTGCTACGGTCACTATGATTACTTGGTGATTCCCTTCGGCATAACGAAAGCCCTGGAAGTGTTCATGGGACTCATGAACCAGATATTTCATCCCTATCTAGATCGGTTTGTAGTGGTCTTCATTGATGATATCCTTGTGTACTCTGCGTCCAAGGAGGAGCACGCGAGACACCTAATGATGGTTCTGGACACACTCCGAGAGCACCAGTTGTACAGGAAACTCTTGAAGTGCCAGTTCTAGATACATGAGGTCCACTTTCTGTGACATGTTATCTCAGAAGATGGTGTAGCAGTAGACCCAGCCAAGGTGGAGGAATTACTAGCATGGGAGCCACCCCGGAGCATGACGGAGGTGTGGAGATTCTTTGGGTTGGCAGGATACTATCAGAGATTCATTCTTGATTTCTCCAGGATTTCAGCACCCATGAAATCTTTGACCCGAAAGGGGCAGCCTTTCGTGTGGACCAAGAGATGTCAGCAGGCCTTCCATCAGTTGAGACAAAGTATGACGAGCGCCCCGATCTTGAGGCTACCGAAGGAGGGTGTCGAGTACGCAGTGTTCTGCGACGCATCAGGAACTGGTCTTGGTTTTGTCCTTATGCAGAGGCAAGCAGTGATTGCCTATAGATCACGTCAGTTGAGTCCACATTATAAGAACAACGCGACCCATGATCTTGAGTTGGTAGTGGTAGTCTTCGCGTTGAATATGTGGCGGCACTACCTGATGGGCGAGTGGTTTACCGTCTACTCTAATCACAAAAGTCTCAGATATATCTTTTCTCAAAAGGATCTGAATTTGAGACAAAGGTGATGGCTTGAGTTCCTCCAGTATTACGACTTTGAGATCGTTTACACACCTGGGAAGGGGAACGTTGTGGCAGATGCTCTTAGCAGGAAATCCAGTTCGCAGTTGCTGGATTAGGCGATGAGGAAATTTCCCTTTTTATAGTTATCCTTTGTGGATGGAGATGAGGGTGCTTACCTTCAATCAATGGTTGTCACCCCTACACTCTTACAGTGAGTCAGGGAAGCACAACACAAGGATGCTAGCTGTGAGACACTACGTGCTCAGATATCCACAGGTGTTGCGACTGATGGATATTCAGAAGGTACAGAGAACACTGTTCTTTTCAGAGGGCGTACAGTAGTACCAGTGATGTTGTGGGAGGAGGTTCTGAGGGAGTTCTATACATCCCCTTTGGCGGTGCATCCAGGCGTGGAAAAGATGTATCAGGACCTATGACATCATTTCTAGTGGCCAGGAATGAAGAAGTTTGTGGCAGAGTTTGTTTCTTAGTGCCATACTTGTCAACAAGTAACGGCTGAGCACCAGGTGCCAGTAGGCTTGACTCAGCCCCTTGAGGTGCCAGAGTGCAAGTGGGATGGGATATCCATGGACTTCGTGATGGGTTTACCACGTACGTCCAGGGGACACGATTCCATCTGGGTCATCGTTGATCGACTCACCAAGTTGGCCCACTTCCTAGCCATACGGGAGCAGAGTTCAGTAGAGAGCTTGGGACGCCTCTCCATGCAGGAGATAGTTCGACTTCATGGAGTTCCATCCACGATCATCTTAGATCATGATGCCCATTTCACATCTTGGTTTTGGAAATGATTTCAAGAAGCTTTTGGGACTGAGTTATGCTTGAGCACAGCGTTTCATCCCCATACTGATGGTCAGACAGAGCGAACCATCCAGGTCCTGGAGGATATGCTTCGATCTTGGCATACTTGACTTCGGTCGTAGCTGGTAGGATCACCTACCACTGGTGGAATTTTCTTATAACAATAGTTATTATTCCACTATTGGTATGGCACCATTCAAGGCTTTGTACGGGTGACCTTGTAGGTCACCGATTTGCTGGACTGACCCAGAAGAGTCAGCACTTATGGGCCCAGAGATGGTGAGAGCTACTATAGAGAAGGTGCAGGTCATCCAGAAGTAGATGAAGACCGCACAGAGTTGGAAAAAGTCTTATGCTGACAGGAGGTAGAGGCCCTTGGAGTTCGAGGAGGGAGACCATGTTTTCCTTTGCGTCTCACCTCAATGGGGATTGTAGAGATTTGGCCGAGGCGGCAAGCTATCTCCAAGGTTTGTTGGCCCTTTCCAGATTCTGAGTAGAGTTGGCAAGGTGGCATATCTCTTGGCTCTACCTCCTCAGATGTACCGGGTACACAACGTCTTCCATGTGTCGCAGCAGCGGAGGTACATGCATGATCCATCGCACGTTATTGACTGGGGCGAGCTTGAAATCGATGATGGAGTGACCTTTGCTGAGTACCCAGTGGAGATCAAGGATCGGTAAGAGAAGATCCTTCATGGGTGAGCTATTCCATTAGTGTGTGTCCGGTGGCAGCATGGGAATCTCTAGGAGAGCACATGGGAGCGGGAGGCTCATATTCGCATGCAGTACCCACATCTTTTTTAGTATCCTTTGTTTTGGATTTTTGGGGATGTAAAAGCCCTAAAGTGGGTGTGATGTAATGTCCCAGATTTTTTCCATGTATTATTTTAATATTATATGAGAATTAATTCGAGATCAGGCTCTGAGACGGTGTGCATTTCCGAGGCCCGGTGAGCCTGGAACAAATGTTTGAATTTAATTAAATAATTAAATTATGCGTGCATGTGGTTTTCCTAAAAAAGTAAAACAACTCCTAAATGGGTACTCAGATCAAAAATCTGAAGGCAATGTTGCATTCGAAACAATGATTTTACCTTAGGTGAGGCCTAACATCGGCCAGCGCAGGTCAGTGGTGAAATCTTGTTTTTGGACGCAACCGTAATAAAATATTTTATTAAAATATTTTATTTAAATCCTTGATACAGAAAAATATCTTATCTTTTAAATGGAGATTTCTAAGGGGATCAGGGTTACAATTTCCATAACCCTGAATTCCCATGGAGGCTCTGGAGGCTCTGGAAAAAACCTCCCAATGCGGCGACGATGTTCTTGACGAGCTTCACCGGCGATGACGACGCAGCAACCAGATCTTCGCCAATGAACGCCACGGATCCAGGTAGGATGTTTATTTTTGATTTCCTTCCCCATTTTTGATTTCCACGAAGAACACGGACTAATCCAAGAACATATTATCCCACAGATCGATCGTTCTTGCGGGACGGTTTTTGTGAGGATTTTGAGGTTGTTCGGTTTTGATCTAACGACGACGAACCAGAATCATCACGAACAACGATCGAGGTTCATCCCTCTTGTTTGATTCTTGTATTTTTCTCCCTCGTGTTATTTGTTTCATTCTATACATTCTTGGAGTAAATCGATCATTGTGCATTCGTTTGTTGGCGCAACGATCCGAGATTGAAGATCTAACCCCGTAGCGATGTCACGGAGGTGCGACGACAGTTTCGACAGGCGATTCAGAGCGGATCGGGAGATACGAGTTTTCAGGAATTTTTCTTCAGATAAATCGTTCGAGATTTATGATTCGATTTTAAGAGCTGAAAACACCCATTATGATGTGTGTATGATGAAACGAACCAATCCCTATAGTATCAGGACGAATGGACGAGAAACCGAGGATCCAGAGGTTCAGCTGTGGCGTAAGGAAGAAGATGGTATTTCCAGAAAAAAAATCCCAACTACACGCCGTGTAGTATGGGATACACGGTGTGTGTTCATCGGTGGAGCACATAGTGTGTACTCCAGGAGTACACGGGCACGGGTTGGGTACACGGCCAAGGACACGGCGTGTATACCCTTCCCCGACTAGACCCAGCCAGATGCACGGGATACCCCATGTACTGGTACACAGGCAGGTGACATGGACACGGGATGGGTACACGGACAAGGAAACGACATGTATACCCTTCCCCGACCTGACCCAGCCAGATACACGGGATACCCCGTGTACTGTTACATGGGCAGGCAGCACGGACACGGACAGATGCTGTGTACGGGCACATAGCCAATGTACACGGAGCGAGCCCAGGTGCTCGGACACGGCGTGTGACTCTTCCACACATAGTGTAGTTTCTTTCTATCCATCAAGCCAAATGACACGGGACGTTTACACGGGCAGTACCCGGAGTCAAGGAACACAACGTGTGATTACTCTACATGCTATGTAGTTTAGTTTTACACAGCTTGGACGGATGACATGGGTCGTTTACACGGGCAGCACCTGGGGTCAAGGAACACGGCGTGTAACCATAATACACACCATGTAACCAATTATTCATGGCTTGAGCCACTTGTCTTTTGTGACTTAGACTAGTTTTATTAGGGTTCGTACCCTTGGTATTTTCCCTAAAGGTTCTGGTATCATTTCCTTTATACAGGAGTATGATCCCTTCAGCAAGACTTCCTGAATAGAGTTGTTGGAATCCCCTCTATGAGACTTAGAGCCGGATCCTCTATTCATTCGTGGAACCCTAGGTAGAGTTCTTGGTATCGATGTGACCAACCTTACCCGAGCACTGATCCTCTTCTTAGCAGATTAGCTCAAACTGAGTTGTCGAAATCACCCCACGACTTGGTTGTGATCTTCATCTGGGCATCATGTTCTCAAAGTACTTGTGGAGTGTGTTCTCCTGGAATGAGTACTTTGTATCTCTCTCTTTAGACCTAGGAGTGTGTTCTCCTTGTTACGTGCTTAGTGGAATATTTGAGCTGGATCTTAGTGGTGGTTTCGCAATAGTCGATCGTGTATGAGTATATCTGGATATTCTTGTTATATGTTCTGTAGACATATACTATGTGGAGATGACTGTATCTTTCCCTTGTGTTATTTTTCCCTTGCTGTATTTCCTTTGTGGTTTCGGGGTGTCCTACTGGGTATTTTTATACTCACCCCTGCACGATATTTTCCCACACGTGTCGTGTCTTGTGTAGACGAGCGAGCCTTTGACATGATTCTAGGTGGACCAGGACCGGACGGTGCTCAGTGAGATCAGGCAGGCTCAGGTGTGTTCCTAAGGCTATGGATTGCAGTCCTAGTACCATTCCTTACAGGTTGTACTCTGTTACAAACTTTCTTTTGGTGGGCTTGTACTTTTGGCCCAGGGTTTTACACTTTCTATACTTTACTTTCCTGTCGTACTCTTTTGGTTGATATTTTTAGTGTATGCATGCATTTCCATTTTTAGTATTTTTTACTTTTTCAGCTTTGTGGGATTGGAGATGTGTGTGCGTGTGTACAGGATTATAAGCAATGCCTCCCATGTTAGTAACATGCCTACTCGGTGCTAGTCACCAGCCCCTGGCCTATTGGAGGTGGGCTTGGGGAGTTGCAGCTCGGGCCCCACTAGGACGGGTCGTGACAAAAGTTGTCATAGAATCCTTCATACGAAAAAGGCCTCCCATGGTTAGATTAAATTCTGATCCCCTCCTTGAGAAACAGTAGATTAACTCCATTAAAAAGATATTATCTATCCTCCAGTGCTTAGAAGAAGAGAAAGTTGTACTGACATTCTATCATTTTGATAGGGAAGCTGATCAGTGGTGGACACTGATCAAGAATAAAATTTCCCAAGAGAAAATTGATTCCATGGATTGGGAGGAATTTAAGAGGATGTTTTTCAATAAATATTTTCCTCGAACCCTTCATCTCAAAATGGAAAGAGAGTTCCCCGGTCTCAAGCAGAAGGAAGATGAGTCTATCAGGATGTATGAAGAAAACTTTACAAGTCTTGCAAGGTATGCCTCTGGCTTTGTCATGAACACCAAAATAAAGGTGGATCGCTTCTTTAGCGGGATAAAGATGAGTCTATGGATGTTGTTGGGAATCTGAGACTTTGACAGTTATAAATAGATTGTGTGTTGTTCCCTCATGGTTGAAATGGATATTGGAGACTCTCAGTGGTCTCGTGGTCTGGGTGACAAGAAAAAAAATGGAGAATAACATGGGTTGTTCAATAAACAAACCTCATTATGGAAAGAAGCCTGAATATCCCACTTGTAAAAGTTGTGGGAAGAAGCATCCTAGAAACTATCTTAAAGGAACCAAGAATTGCTTCAAATGTGGAAAGATGGGACATATAGCTAAAAACTACCAAAGAGATATGAAAAACCCCACTAATGTGGAAGAAGAAAAGAAGGTTCAGATAAACACTCAGCGATTGGTGCAGTGTTACAACTACAAGGAACATGGGCATTATGAAAACAATTACCCTAAGCCTAGGGTTGGTGGAGGAAATCAACAACAACCACCAAGGCAACAAGGAAGGTCTTATGATATCACTATTTTTTAGGTGGATCCGGACAACGATGTGGTGAAAAGTATGCTAGCTATTCATTCAAGAATAGAAAATGTACTATTTGATTCTGATTCTACGCATTCTTTCATATCTTGCAAGTTTAGTAGAACAATTCAAACACCACCTCAGGATTTGGAAGAAAAGTTATCTATGAAAATAGTGAATGGGTCAATTATTTCATCCATGGTTTATGACTCCTCCCTGGTTAACATTTTTGGACTGAACCTCCCAGAAAATCTTGTCATACTTCCTTTAGTGGAGTTTGACTCTATCCTAGGCATGGATTGGACATATTTATACAAATTCAACATCAACTATCAGGAAAGGTAGATCACTCTTCACATCCTGAAACATCCTCCAATTTGTTACAAGTGTCAGGAGGAAGATGAATATCATTTAGAATCATTATCTCAAGTGTGGATATTTCTTACTTATGAGAACTAATATCTAGCCCAAATTATTGAGACAAAGGAGAGAATCATGCTTGAAGACATGCCCATCGTGAGAGATTAAACTGATGTATTCCCTACAGAGTTTTATGGTCTTCGTCCTGATCGAGAGTTTTAGTTCTAAATTGAACTTATTCCTAGATCTCAATCTATATCAAAGACACCTTATAGAATGACCATTGTAGAGCTGGAGTAGATGAATAAGCAATTACAGGAGAATCTGGAGAAGAGTTTTATATGCTTGAGTGTTTCACCATGGGGTTTTCCAGTAATCTTCATCAAGAATAAGGATGGATCAATGTTCCTATTCATTAATTATTGTGAGCTCAATAAAATCAAAATAAAGAACAAGTATCCCCTTCCATGGATAGATGACTTGTTTGATCATCTTTGAGGGACAATTATTTCTATAATGTGGACCTTCGGTCGGGATATCACAAATTAAATGTGAGTAAGGGAGATATTCCCAAGACTGACTTTAGAATGAGGTATGGAAACTATAAGTTCATAGTGATTCCCTTATTACTCACTAATTCCATAATATTTTCATGGATTTAATGAATATACTATTTAGATATTACCTTGAAAAAATTTCAATAGTCTTTATTGATGATATTCTGATATACTCCAAGAGTAAAGAGGAACATGAGGAGAATTTGAATACTGTGTTGAAGACTTTGAGAAGGGAGAATTTGTATGAAAAGTATAGTAAATGTGAGTTATGGATGGAGGAAGTATCATTATTAGGGCATGTTATCACCAGCAAAGGGGTATTTGTGGACCCTTCCAAGACAAAGGCAATTGAAGAGTGGCTTATCCCAACATCTATAACGGAGATCCACAGCTTGTTGGGTATAGTTGGGTATTATTAATGATTTGTGAAGAACTTTTCATGATTTTCAAACCCAATGACCAAACTGACATAGAAAGGAGTAATGTTTTTTTAGACTCTGGAATGTGAAGACTATTTTAAGGAGTTTAAAAAGAGGCTAATCATTACGCCAGTAATCACACTCCCAACAAGTGGAGAACTCTTTCTGGTGTACAATTATTCTTCAAAGAAGGTATTAGGCTATATTTTGATGCAAAATGATAAATTGATAGCCTATTCCTCAAGGTAGCTGAAAATCCATGAGAACCCATGCATGATCTGAAGTTGGTATTTGTGATCTTTGCATTGAAAATTTGGCAGAATTATCTATATGGGAAGAAGTGTGAAATATATACTGATCACAAGAGTCTCAAATATATATTCACACTGAAAGATCTTAATGTGCACCAATGAAGATGAATATACTTCATCAAGGATTATGACTTCTCAATCCACTACCATCCTGGTAAAGAAAACATGGTAGAGGATACTCTAAGTAGAAAGGATCTTGTATCTTTTTCAATGATGATAATTAAAAAGGATCTGATCTTCTTAGATTTTCAGAGGATAGACATGGGAATTATTAAGGGAGGAAAATCATAAATCCTTTTTCAAATGATTTTTCAACTATCCCTCATGAAGAAAATAAAGGATTCTCAAAGAAAAGATGTGGAAATTTTGAAAAGGGTGGAAGCTATTAGAAATGATAAATCCTTAGAGTTCATGATTGATGAGGAATGAGTTGTAAGATTTAGGTCACAATTATGTCTACCATCTGACCGAGAGATAAAGAAGAATCTTTTGAATGACACACATAGCTCAACCTTCTCTATTCACCCAGGGAGCACAAAGATGTATCGATATCTACAAGAAAAAATTTTGTGGGACAATATGAAACGGGAGATTTCTGAATAAACTTCAAAGTGTTTGGTATATCAGCAAGTGAAGGTTGAGAGGAAAAAGTCTAAGGGGATGATGCAACAACTACCCATACCAACATGGAAGTGCGAGAACATCACCATGGACTTTTTCACTGGACTTCCAAGGACATCTAGAGAAAACAATGCTATATGGGTCATTGTGGATTATCTTATAATGACAGCTCACTTTATCGTGATTTGAGAGGACTTATCATTGGATCAACTTTCACAGATATATATCAAAGGGGTGGTAAGGCTGCATGGAGTACCACTATCTATTCTATCCGATAGAGATCCAATATTCACCTTGAAGTTCTGGAAAAGTATCCAACATTCTCTAAGCACTGAACTGAACTTCAGTACGGCCTATCATCCTCAAATTGATGGCCAATTTGAGCGAACTATTCAAACACTGGAAGATATGTTGAGAGTGTGTTATATGGAATTCAAAGAAGGATAGGACCAACAACTTCCACTAGTTAAATTATCCTATAACAACAGTTTCCACTCGAGAATCCAAATAGAACCATACGGAGACCTTTATAGGAAAAGGTTTAGAATACTAGTGTGTTGGGATGAATTCAGTGAGTGTAAGCTACTAGGACCTGAAATGGTCGAAGAAATGGTGTAGAAGGTGAAAATCATTCAGTATCACATCAAGGCAGCCCAAAGTTGACAAACGATTTATGCAGATAATCGTCGACGAAACCTTGAGTTAAAAGTTGAATACATGTTATTTCTATTCATATCTCCATGGAACAAGGTTATGAGGTTTGGGAAGAAAGGAATGTTAATTCCTAGGTACATCGGTCCCTTCGAGATTCTTAATTGTGTTAGTATTGTGACTTATCGACTGGAACTTCCACCTACCATATCCAAAGTACATGATGTCTTTCATGTATACCTCTTAAGGAACTACATACTAGTCCTTCACATGTAATCTCTTCAAAGGTGGTATATTTTGAGAATGATATTTCTTATGAGGATCAGCCAGTAAAGATATTGGATCGTAGAGATAAAGTTCTACGTAACAAGATAACTCACCTGGTCAAAGTATTGTGGCAGAACCACAAGTATGAAGAGGAAACATGGGAACTAGAAGAGGAAATGAAGGAAAATTACCTCCGCCTGCTTATGGATTAGAGTGTAAAACGAAATTTCGAGGGTGAGATTTCAATAAGGGGGGATAATGTAATGACCCAAAGTTTTCAATGGAAATTTCCTTCTTATAATTATGGCATATAATTACATGAAATAAAAACATAATGAACTACTAAGTGTTATGTGATCTTTAAACATAATTTTTTCACTTCTGTGATTTTAATTTTTAAAATATAACATACACAGTTGTGATCAGTAAGTTATTTGGAGTCTAATATGACCAAATTAATTTTTAGTGAATAGTAACATACCCTTATGAATAGTAATGTTTCCCTTATGAATAGTGGCATACCCTGATGAATAGTAACCATACTTATGATATTATATAAATAAGATTCAATTGGAAGTACGATATACCTATATCTGGGAATAAGAAAATAAATGTTTTAAAATTATTGTTTTTTGAGTAAATTAT
The DNA here is from genome assembly GCA_963277665.1 of Viscum album. Taxonomy (NCBI): domain Eukaryota; kingdom Viridiplantae; phylum Streptophyta; class Magnoliopsida; order Santalales; family Viscaceae; genus Viscum; species Viscum album. The sequence continues at coordinate 1,469,427,479 of OY728131.1, read as the reverse complement.
GATTTTAATTAAAAATTGAATTAATCATATTTATAAAATTATTTTTTAAAAATGGAGTACAATTTTGGATTCTATACCAATGGACAATATCAATATCAAATACATATTCCACTACACCACCAAAATGAAGAAGAACCTACACTAGAGAATATTCAAGTGGTTGTAACTAACTTTGTATTTCTATAATAACAAATCAATGAGAAATAAACTAATATGGGAGAGTTGAAATAAATGATGGATATGATGGAAACCTCCCTATAAGTACTCATGGATCAAGGTTAGCAACAGAAATAAGAAAAAGAAAAAATAAGAACTATTATTCTTTTCTCAATAAGATATACAAAAGGTGGAAGAAACACTTGAACAATATTCACTCTTAAAAATTTCTTAGATATTTCCTAATTTTCTCTATGAAGAAAAAATGTTACCAGCTATGAAATTAGAAAAGTATAACCAAACCTTAGGATATTTTTTTATATATTTTTAAATCTACTTAAAAACTAATACACTATGTTTTTAAAATGTTGATTCATAACGAATAGAGTTTTCCTTGGATAAAGATGAAGAAAATGATATATTGGGTTTTTAATAAAGGATGATATATCCACTTCCCTATACTATAATAACCAATCTAGAGGTATACATTCTAGAGTTGAAGCTCATGATCGATCCACAAAAAAATATTTTAATTAACTTTAAAATTTGTTTTTAATGATTTTTCATTGTTTTAAATGTCTCCAAATCCCTATTTTTTGAATATTTAGGTCTTGATGAGCTAAACATATCCTTAGATAGTGAATAAAAATTTCAGGTAGACACTATATAAGAGAAACTAGTTATAAAATTTTATAAGGGGTATGAATAATTATATGATCAAGAATATATAGGGATTGGGGTGAAGTAGATACTCCCTCAACATCAAACTAACTACTATATAGAGGATAACATGACATCTAACATAGATATCCCTTACACTATTTTACCACCCCTTCTATATTTATGTTTTTACATTTTGGGTTTAGTACTAAAGTTATCAGTTATAGGGGTACTCCATGATTTATGTCCACCCATGGATATTGGAAAAAAGTACTTATAGTGGTTTTTATCAAAGAAACAAAACCCACAATCTGATTGGGGTTGATCTATTAAAACTTCTTGGATGTAGGAAGTCATAAACATATCGCCCACTTAGGGAATATTCCAAGAGTTTTTTACCTTCCCTATTTCATATTTTATTTTTTTAATAAATATCTTATGTTTAATTCTATTTTTTATAGGTTTTCAATTGGGAAGAAACTATAGGAAAAAGAGTTAATTGAAGGTTTCCCAACCACAATAACCAAGTCTTATTCTTCTATTTACTTTTTTTAACCACTGTTATATTTTTTGTATTATTTGGAGCTTAAATGGTCAGTTTTGAATAAATATTGGGGGATTAGAACCTATTTAGAATAGTTTTAGGATATTTTTTAAGGATCTATTTAATAATTTATTTTTCATTTTTTATTCTTGTTTTTTATTTTTGGGTTTTTTTTAGGTTAGGAAAATGATCTTTAAATTCTATCCTATCTAGTGAAAAATTCCATGCTAGTTTAGATGATTTCATTGATTTTGAAATTTTTATATTATAGTATCACTAAGTGATATTTTTTATTATTTTATGAAATTAAGATTAGGTTAGTTAACCAAAAATGACACCCTAATCCATGAATTCACTATCTATTTTTTTAATCCCTTACTCAAGATACATTATAATCCTTTATTTCGTATTCATTCTCATTATCACTTTCTCAAGTTTCTTGGGTCATATAGAGAAACTATAACTTTCATTGGTTCTTGTTTGAATCCATAATACTCAAGTGTGATCTATTTATAATAGATTACATCATTAAATTGAAAATACCTTTTTATAATTAACTTTTATTTTTGGGATGCCTTCACATTTAATCCCTTTTAGGCCTTAGAAACCATTGAATACCTATTAGGTAAGTTGTGTTGCAATCTAATTATATCCCTATATATCCCTCTCTTATTACTTTTCTTATTATATTTTTAGCTAAGTATGGGGTGTTTCCATGGGTATTCTGGGGAAGTATGTTATTTTGAGTTTAGTGAAAGGGTTCCCTAAATATGTTTTTGGTAGTGGAGTTTATGAGATAAAATATATCATTTTAAAAAAATTTCCCTCTTAATATCCAAATCAAAAAAATTATATATAAAAAATAGAGAGAAAATTTTGTAAATAAAAAATTAATTAAAATAAAAATGTAAAAATAGAGAAAAGAGGGAGTTTCATTCATTTATTTCATTGTTTAGTTGTGACCCACAAAAGGAACAAAGTGGATATTAGAGTTGGGAGTTATATGCATTATGTGAGGGTATGAGTGTGTTGGATTCATTGTTTTACACTTTGTGAATTTTAACATACTCTATACTTAAGTGATTAAAAACTCTTTTTATTCCTCAAACTTTTAAACATCAAATCCTGCTAACCCTTAACCCTTAAAACAACATTTTTGAAGTCCTCTAGAGTAGAAAACTAGTTTTTACTATTAGTTAACTTAAGACCTTGGAAATAATATGGTGGATCACAAGATCTCTAGTAATGACTATAACTATACTTTAAAATGTTTCTAGAGTGAAGAGGGAAAATTTATTATGATCTAGGTTATGCAGTGACTTGGGAAGGATTTAAAAGTTTAAATCCTAAGTAAAATTAAATTAAAATTAATACTAACTCATAGGGGAATCATGATATTTTCAATGATGAATAAATCATTATTTTTTCCCTTTTCTATTTTATGTGTTTGTAACTCGGTAGGATAATATTTTAGTTAGTTTGAATTCATTGTATTTCTTGGGAGTGAAATAGTTTAAGTGTGGGGGTGATAACAGACAACATTTTCCCATTTCTATTATATTTTTCAATGATAATTGACCCCAAAATTTAGTTAATATTTTAGAAATTATCTCTTTTTTGATACATTTTTTGAATTTTTAATTCAAATTTTAAATTGATTGAATATTGATTTTTAGTTGCTTTATAATTTTGTAATTAATTAAAAACAAATACATTGATTTCTTTTGAATCGTTAATAGGATTATAATTATGATTTTAATTGTTTGATTTAATTTTTGAATAATTTGAATAAATATTACACTAAGTCTGCAGTCTCTCTGGATTTAGATTTTATTAAGAAAATGGAAAATTCCCCTCCAAGATTTTCATACATAAGATAATTGTTAGAAGATTTTAAATTTTAAAAGGTGTTGATATATCAAGGATACATTACATTTTTTCTTGGGAAAATCAACATTGGATGGTCGTACATAATATATTCTCCCTACTGGAGTTTATACATAACATAATTCTAGGAATAGATCATATGTAACAAATTTTTAAGAAGATAAATTGATAAATAACATTATTTCCCCACTAAATATCATACAAAAGATCTTTCCCTTTATAAAATTCTAAGAAGATTTGATATGTAATATTTTATCACTATTTAGGATGGTATGTAACATATTTCTAGATGAAGAATCTGATATTTAAGACATTGTATTTTGAGAAAATATGAGAAGGTGTTACATAATATTTTTTTCCAGTACTATGATGTGTAACCTTTTTGGAATTTTTTGAAATATAAAGATGAAGTAGTTGCATCATGGGATACATAGTACTTCCACATGGAAATAAAAATATAAATATTCCCAAAATTAATAGGTATCTAATTAGAACTCATTTATTCTATCTTTCCAAATCAAGAATAGATCATCCAAGTGTTCTACATGGAAACCATCCAGTTTTTAAATAAGGAGCGTGATTGTGGGATGATTCACAAGTTGAAAATATTCGTAAATGATATTTTTTGTAAAATATAGACCCATAATCCTATAAACATAGAATCTATATAAGTAAAAAATTCATTTCATGTAATTAACCAACCCCAGAATCCTAGAGCCAGTGCATCATTTTAATACATTGGTATTATTAGAAGGAATCAAGTCCCGAAGGACCGATTAATTTATCAGTCTTGGAAAATATATTACATACATTAATGTTACATTACATTTTCTAACATAAAATACAACATATATAATCCTTTTATAATTAAATTATTCACCTATATTAAACCTTAATATAAATAATAATACACTTGTTGGAACCCTAGGAAAATAAAACATAAGAAAGGGGTGAGCTCAGATGCTCAGTAAGGATAAATAATATAGCAGAAGCTATCATAAATAATCATAAACTTTTAAGGCAAGGTATAAAATTAAAACACAATCTCTCTAAACATAAACTTCAGTATAATATTGAAAAGATAAATCAAATAATTCCATTTACTTATTCACATGGATATTATACTAGTTGAATAATCACATGTAACATTAATAACAAATCTCATAATGATGGAATACATAATGTTGGACATCTTAACCACAAATTCAAGGCCTCGTGCCAAGACCCTAAATATAAATTTTTTCAAGGACTTGTTCCAAGACACTATTTTGTCTCATGAAACCTACCGATGCATCAAGGGGCTATAGTGGGCATCGCCCATCACTTACCATGTCCAATGCATTCCTCATATGAAAAGTTTAAAACATAACATAAACATTCATATTAAAACTAGCATATTAAATGTTAATACTTTAACCATAAACCATGAATGGTATAAAAATAGCATATCCATAGTCAAAAATATCAAAAAACCTTCAATACAATATGGAATATTGTATCATGATAAATCAACTTCAAACAAGCGTAAAATTCAATAAAGGATGTTTACATAGATGAAATCAATCCAAAAAAACTATTTGAGTGAAATATATATTTCTACCTTTAAATCATTTAAAAGTAAAGAAAACATTTATTTTGAAAATATTCTTATAATCTTGTAAGGAAATCTTCAAAGGTGTTATAATGGTAAAAAATAGTTGTACCCACCGTATAAGTTAAAAAAACATGCTTTCCTTAATTTTATTGAAAAGGTCATAAAGGACCTTATTTGGAAAACGACAGAAATATTCCTTTCAAAACATTTTATAAAAAGTAAAAAAATGTTAAAAATGAATTTAAACCATAGTCTAGGAAATATTAATAATGTTTTAAAATAAATTTTTAAGAAACATAGATGTGGATGATAAATAAGTCTCACGAGATACTTACATATAAACAACCTTAGATAATAAATAGATTGTAAAATTAACCCTTACCTTGTACTTTCCTTTAGTCGAGGGTATGTTTAACATCCTGTATAATGACCATAGTATGTTATTAAATTATAACAAAAACATATTTATATTTATTATATCATAAATGATTAATTTATGACTATACTACCAATTTAATAACAATTTCCATGTTAAAGTAACATTTCGGGTAATAATCGCTTTCTTTTTCAGGCGTGTTTCAACTTTTTATTATTGATAGTATCACTTAGATCATGAATTAAATACTTATATAATATGAAACATTATTTAAATATCATATATATTTATAATATAAATATGTATAATAGATAGATATATGAAATGGAATACACTGTTTATGGAGACGATAGGTCGTACGTACATATAAACGTTGTTTCTGTTTTCATATCGTATTGAATGGAAGTAAGTGAATGAGATATATGTAAATATATATATATATATATATATATATTTATATTAGAATTATTATTTCATATATTACATACTTATTAATAATATATATTTTTATAATCATCATTAAATGGTGAACGTGGAAATGAATCTCATCGTGTTGTGGAGACGGTAAGCCATAAGTATGCATGAGAAACAATATCATTTACTTAATGATAAAATGGTATGGATTTGGATGGTATATTAATTATAAAGAAACATTAAAATGTTATATTTATTATTTACATCAATTATACTCATTACTATACCCATCCAAATAATGAGGTGTTTAATAACAAACTACACCACGACGTGGAGACGATAAGTCGTACGTATGCACGTATGGTGACTTTGTCATTCATAGTATGGATATAATAATGAATATATTTATAAAATATTTATAATAATATATCATTATGTATAAGGTACTGGATTTATTATTTTAGTATGGAAAAAACAAAGAAAGAGGAAGTGTAATAAGAAAAGAACTTTGAAAGAGGTGATAAAATAATTACCTCTTCTTCGGATGCTTCCTTTTGATTTGAGAAAAAGGTCTCATTAGGTTGGATTTATGATAAAATTAAGGACTATAGGTTGAATTAAGGGTAGTTGGGAGGATATTTGATCAGGGTTTGGTCGATCCAAATGGCTTTGGAGGTGTGAATTTGAGAGAAGATGAAGTGCCCTTTTATAAGAGAGGTGAGTGGTGCTTTAGGAAGAGCTTGAAATATTATTTTATTATAAAATAATTTTCGATTTCTAATGTCTCAAAATGGATTTATTTAGAGGATAAGGTGGGGATGGGTCAAAATCCTCTCAAAAAATATGTTTTAAACAATTTTAGGTCACCATATAAACCTTATCTTTGAGATTTTACCCTTAGTTAAATAGTTTAACTTTTACCATGTCTTCTTGTATTCTTACACTATATGGTTAATAAACTTACTATAAAATTCCAAGAGTACCTCAAGTGGTTTATTAATGAAATATTTAACATTATTTAAGTCCTTTGGATGAATCTTAGATTTTTAGGAATATTATATCATTTAATTGAATAGTATTCGTTTTAAAAACTCATTTATGTCAATTTTGACACTATTTAGTATTTCATTTTTCTGAAAGTCATAAAAACTTGATTACTTAAAAAAATAAATTGAATCAACCCCAATATGTCATATTCAACTAGAAATTCTTTGATGGCATTAGAAGTTTCAATTTATATTTATTTTAATATTTATAATATCAATTATTTTAATATTTCATTAATAAGGTAATTACTTCATCATCATTATGTCATAAATAAATTTAATTATTTAAGGACTAAAAATTATAAATAAAATACTATCATGTATTAAATAATTTTATATTTCTAATGAATATTTGTAGTTTAATTTATATTATGTATAACCTTATATTAAAATTGGTTTAGTTATTAAACTTTGAATTTAACACTTTTAACTCTTGTTTAAATAAAATATAATAAATGTCCTAATCTAGCCCAAATGGATCAAAAAGGATATTATTTTTGTCCTAAGGTTTATTTTGGTCAAAAAACACTTATCCAGTAGAATTAGGACATGTGTTGGGGTAATTATAATATCATTTTTACCTTTAATTACCCTATTTACTTTTAACCATGGTAAATAAAATTCAAAAGTTACTATTCACCAAAAATTATTTTCATATTATTGAACCATATTTTACTTATTGATGTCAACTGTGTCTCTTGAATTTTTGAAATTCAATTCATAGAAGCGATAAAAGATGTTAAAAAAGTTCAATAAAATTTTATATATCTAATGTTATTATAAAATGACTCAAATGAATTACATTGGACTAATATATGTATTATGTATCCATTTTTAATTTAAGATAAATTTTAATTAAAAATAATTATTTAAATGAAAAAGTCGGTTTTTATGTACTATGTAGTATTTTTCACTATTCATCAAAAATTGAAAGGTTTCAGAAAAAATACCAAGAATTCACCCTAAGCTAATTTTGATATTCTGAATTCAAAAATGAAGAGTATTTTACCAAATTCAATTTTTAGGAGTGTCTAAAATAAATTTTTTTATTGTTCACAAAAATACATAAAATTAGTTCTTTTAAGAAAATAGTTTTTCTAAATATATAACTATTTTAACAAAACTTATACATTTCATTATAAATATGTTTTATTTATATGAAAACATTATAAATAACATTTAAAATAAATTTTTTACAATTAATATTACAATATTTAATTGATAAATAAATATATCATTTAAATAATTATAATACTAATGTATTGTTTCGTAGAAACTAAATCTTGCATATAATGCGTGCCAAGTCGGTGTTTTGTGAAATATAAGCTATTAAAATACTTTAAAGAGATAACGTACTATGAAATATTAGGGTGTTACATTCTCTCCTCCTTCAATAAATTGAATCCTTGCAATTTGAAATTGTTATTCGACAATAAAAGTTTTGAAATAGAAACTAACTTTGTGGAAAACCCACATTGAAAATAAGGTTGATAAAATTTAGTCTTAATAAGAGGGAAAGGGAAATGAATAAGTCACCACTAAATTATGATTTCAAATAGGAGAACATTGGTGGAAATTAGAGACACATAATTGGAGGAAAAAACGTAAATATTTATAGGGAGTGATTGAGGTCATCAATCACAAACAAGTGAACAATAAATGGAAAATTGAGGACCTCAAAGCCATAAATCTATGATGATTTAAAATATCATCGGTTAAACAAAACATAAGGTATTAGGATAACACATTTTTTGGTTTTTATATCCTTTCCCTAATGTTTGATAATTAATTTCTTCATAGAATAAAAAAATACTTGACAAGTAGAGTTCCATCCTTTAACTAATTTATACCACAAACTCATCTTTCACTATAAAAGACAATAGAACTCAAAAATATTATATTTATCCTAATCATATAGGGTTACAAAAAAATGAATTTATAATTCATTTGTCAGACCTTTTAAAAAAACTACATTATACAAACTAGGACATCATGTAGGCCATTCGTAGGTGATGCACCCTTGTTGCCCTTCGGTTGTAGGTTCAAGTCTCACGGCCTTACCGGACACGATGGGTTTTCACCCGACCTTCAGGTTGTCCTTTTTATAATAATCCAAAAATAATTTTAATAAATTTTTTAACCTTAAAAAATAGTATCCAATGTCCAACTTAATCCATTCCAACCTTTAGACTTATCCAAAATACTTCTGTCCGAACTCACAGCCCAAAATTTATAAGGAAGGTAAACATAACATAATAAAGATCTCTTTTATCACATAAAAACATGTGAATACTTTCATCATGTATTCTATTAAAACATGGTAACATCTTGAATTACCATTAAAACTTATTTGAATAGGTATGTACTTTCTTATTCCTTTTGTAAAACATAGAATACTGGATATACTCCTTAAATTCAAAAAAGTTGTAATCTCCAACAATGATGGAATAAACAAACCATTAATTAGTTTAAAGGTAGTAAATAATATCCAATATACTTTATCCAACTCAATTATCTCTTATTCCAAAATTATTACCTTAGCCTCAGGACTATTTTAAGGTTTATCTTTCTCTTAACCATATATTTTCCAAAAAGTTTAACCTTCTATTGAGTCACTTTTCTTGGTACCACATAATCTCAAATACTTAATGAAATAGTAATACAGTACAATACTTATGTATTTTTATAATTCATATAACCAATACATCATTGATACAACAATCAAATGACATAATTCTTCAATCTAGAAACACAAATACATTCATTATTCCACGTCGACCATAGTAACAACTTATACTTGACCTTGATCTCTTTGATTCTTCTGAGCTATATTTCCTTGATGCTTAGGAAATTTATTTGTGTATTTCCCCATTACACTACATTTGAAACACTGAATATTATTCTTTTCTTTGTTCCCTTTTCATTATTTTTCCTAATAACCCTTTTCTCAACACATATAACAAACATCCAATCCTTTTAATCACTTCCTAGTGTGATTCTTTCCATAGTTATCACATATGGGAAAATCCGTCTTTCTCTTCTTCCCTTTATCCATCCTTCTCTCTGCCATCCTCTTCTTCTTTGGCTTCCCTTCAAATCAATAGGACTCATAAAATTATTTACTTATCTTATTAACACATGATAATTTTTCCCCATATGATGAGAATACATGGGAGGCTATTTACCTTTGAAATTATGGCTTAGGGCCATGAAAGATATGATTCTTATTACTCTTTGGTACATGAATATTGCTGGAATTCTCATTCCTTCTATTGTGTGCCATTTCTAAATGACGACATACACTAGGTTAGATCATATCATAATGTATAATCCAAAAACTAGAAAAATTATCAACATTAATTGAATATTTTTACACATCTAGTCTCATAATCCTAAAAATGGTTTCTTTGTTGAAATATTTACTCATAAATCCTTTATAATGGTTTGTAAATAAAATGTGAACTATCGGAAGCATATCTCATAGGAGTGTCAAACCAGGTGCATAGTAAGGCTCATTATCATGTACCAAGATACCCCAGTCCAAGACCAAAACTCTTTGTAGTAGTTTTCACTCCTAGGTATATATGTGCCAAAAACTATGTCCACTTATAGTATCCAGATATAGATGAATTTCTTGGAAAACTCACATAATATCTATATTACCAAAAAATTTGGATGTTATTCTATAATAATCCTCAAAGTCTATCTTAGGGTAATGTATCCTAATTAGAGTTTATCTAAATCTAGTTTCCAAGGTTATTTCTAAACTTCCTTTGATACCAACTGTAACACCCTGACCCTATAATCCTAGATTCGGTGCATTATTTTAATACATTGGCATGATTACAAGGAATCAAGTCCCAAAGGACTGATCAGTTTAGCATTCTTGGAAAATAGATTACATACTTGAATGTTACATTACACTTTATAACATAAAATAAAACATATATAATCCTTTAATAATTCCATTATTCTCCTAGATTAAGCCTGTATATAAATCATAATACACTTCTTGGAACCCTGGGAAAATAAAACATAAGAAAGGGGTGAGCTCAGATGATCAGTAAGGATAAACAATATAGCATAAGCTATCATAAATAATCATAAACTTTTATGTCAAGGTATAAAATTAAAACACAATCCCATTAAACATAAACTTCGGCATAATATGGAAAAGATAAATAAAATAATTCCATTTACTTATTCACATGGATATTCTATTATTCCTATAATCACATGTAACATTAATAACTAATCTCATAATGATGGAATGCATAATACCGGACATCTTAACCACAAAGTCAAGGCCTCATACCAAGACCCTAAATATAAATTTTGACAAGGCATCATGTCAAGACACTAGTTTGTCTCATGAGACCTGCCAATGCATCGAGGGACTATAGAGTGACCCTCCCGTCACTTACCATGTCCAATACATTCCTCATATGAAAAGGCAGAAACATAACATAAACATTCATATTAAAACTAGCATACGAAATGTTAATACTTTAACCATAAACCATTCATGGTATAAAAATAACACATCCACAGTAAAACATATCAAAAAACCTTAAATACAATATGGAAGATTGTATCACAATAAATCAACTTCAAACAAGCGTAAAATCCAACAAAGGATGTTGACATAGATGAAATCAATCCAAAAAAAACTATTTGAGTGAAATATCTCTTTCTACCTTAAAATCATTTAAAATTAAAGAAAACATTTATTTTGAAAATATTTTTATAATATTTTAATGGAATATTAAAAGGTGTTATAATGGCATAAAATATCATCACCCACCATATAAGTTAAAAAAATTCTTTCCTTAATTTTTTCGAAAAGGTCATAAATGACCTTGTTTGGAAAATGATGGAAATATTCCTTTCAAAACATTTTATAAAAATTAAAACAATGGTATAAATGAATTTAACCCATAGTCTAGGAAATAATAATAATGTTTCAAAATAAAATTTTAAGAAACATGTATATAGATGATAAAGAAGTCCCAGTAGATACTTATATATAAACAACCTCGGATAATAAAGAGATTGTAAAATTAACCATTACCTTGTACTTTCCTTTAGTCAATGGTATGTTTAACCTCCTGTATAATGACCATAATATGTTATTAAATTATACCAAAACAAAATTTATATTTATTATATCATAAATGATTCATTTATTACCTTATACTACCCATTTGATAATAATTTCTATATTAAAGTAACATTTTGGGTAATAATCATTTTCTTTTTCGTACGTGTTGTAACTTGTTATTCTTGATCGTATCACTTAGATCATGATTTACATACTTCCAGAATATAAAACATGATTTATATATCATATATATTCATAATATAAATATGTATAATAGATAGATATATAAAACAGAATACACTATTTATGGAGATGATAATCTGTACGTACGCATAAACGCTGTTTCCATTTTCATATCGTATTGAATGGAAGTAAGTGAATGAGATATATGTAAATACATAAATATATTTATATATATTTTCAGTAGAATTATTATGTTATATATTACATACTTATTAATAATATATATTTTTATAATCATCATTGAATGGTGAACGTGGAAATGAATCTCATCATGTCGTGGAGACGGTAAGCCGTACGTACGTACGAGCAACGATATCATTTCCTTAATGATAAAATAGAATGTAATTGGATGGTATATTAATTATTAAGAAATATTAACATGTTATATTTATTATTTATCTTAATTATACTCAATATTATACCCATCCAAATAATAAAGTGTTGAATAACAAACTACACCACAACGTGGAGACGGTAAGTCGTACGTACGCACATATGGTGACTTTTTCATTCATAAGATGGGTAGAATAATTAATATGGTTGTACCATATTTATAATAACATCTAATTATGTATAAGTTACTGGATTTATTATTTTATTATTGAAACAACAAAGAAAGAGGAAGTGCAAGAAGAAAATAACTTTTAAAGAGGTGATAAAATAATTACCTCTTATTCGGATGCTTCTTTTTTATTTGAAAAAAAAGGGCTCCTTAAGTTGGTTTTATGATCAAAGTAAGGACTCTAGGTTGAATTGAGGGTAGTTTTGAGGATATTTGAGTAGGGTTTTGTTGAGACAAATGGATTTGGAGGGTGTGAATTTAAGAGAAGGGGAAGTACCCTTTTATAAGAGAGGTGATGGGTACTTTAGGAAGAGCTTGAAATATTATTTTATTATATAATAATTTTCTGTTTATAATGGATAAAAATGGATTTATTTAGAGTATAAGTTGGGGATGGTTCTAAATACTCTCAAACAATAAGTTTTAGACATGTTTGGGTCACCATATTAACCTTATTTTTTAGATTTAACCCTTAGTTAAATAGTATAACTCTTACCATGTCTTCTTGTATTCTTACACTATATGGTTAATAAACTTACTATAAAATGCCAATACTACCTTAAGTGGTTCATTAATGAAATATCTAACATTATTTAAGTCCTTTGGATGAATATTATATTTTTATGAATATTATAATATTTAATAGAATATTATTTGTTTTAAAAACTCATTTATTTCAATTTTGACACTATTTAGTATTTGGTTTATTTGAAAGTCATAAAAACTTGGTTACTTCGAAAAAAATACATTGAATAAACCCTAACATATCATATTAAACTATAAAATTCTTTTATGGCATCATAAGTTTCAATTTACATTTATTTTAATATTTATAATATCAATTATTTTAATCTTTCATTAATAAGGTAATTACTTCATCATCATTGTGTCATAAATAAATTTAATTATTTAATATCAAAAAATTATAAATAAAATACTATTATTTAGGAAATCTTTTTAGCTTTATAATAAATATGTATAGTTGAATTTATATTATATATAACTCTGTATTAAAAATGTTTTAGTTATTAAACCTTGAATTTAACACTTTCAACTCTTCTTTAAATAAAATATAATAAATGTCTTAATCTAACCCAAATGGATCAAAAAGGATCTTATTTTTGTCCTAAGGTTTATTTTGGTAGAAAAAAACTTATTCAATAGAATTAGGACATGTTTTTGGGTAATTATATTATCATTTTTACCTTTAATTACCCTATTTACTTTTAAGCATGGTAAATAAAATTCAAAAGTTACTATTCACAAAAAAAATTATTTTCATCTTATTGAACCACATTTTACTTACTGATTTCAACCATCTCTCTCATATTTTTTAAATTCAATTCATAGAAGCGATAAAATTACGTTTTATGCAAATTTTCAAATGTGCTTAGAAGGTAGGTAAAAGACGTTAAAAAGTTCAATAAAATTTTAAATATCTAATCTTATTATAAAATAACTCAAATGAATTACATTGGAATAATATATGTATTATCTGTCTATTTTTACTTTAAGATAAATTTTAATTAAAAATAATTATTTAAATGAAAAAGTTGGTTTTTATGTACTATGCAGTATTTTTCACTATTCATCAAAATTTGAAAGTTTTCAGAAAAATACCAAAAATTCACCCTAAGATAATTTTAATATTCCAAATTCAAAAATGAAGTATATTTTACCAAATTAAATTTTTAGGAGTGTCTAAAATTAATTTTATTATTGTTCACAAAAAGACATAAAGTAGTTCTTTTAAGAAAATAGTTTTTCTAAATATATAACTATTTTAACAAAATTTATACATTTCATTATTAATATGTTTTATTTATATCAAAAAATTATAAATAACATTTAAAATTTATTTGGTACTATTCATATTACAATATTTAATTGATAAATAAATATATCGTTTAAATAATTATAATACTAATGTGTTGTTTCTAAGAAACTCAATCTTGTGTATAACGCAAGCCAAGTAGGTGTTATGTGCAATATAAGCTATTAAACTACTTTAAAGAGATAATGTACTATGAAATCTTGGGGTGTTACAGTTTGTTGCTTGGAACTGAAGTCCTAGAGGAGGATGAAGTGGTTTTTTTTATTCTTATAAATATATTTTGAGTCCCTTTTTGTAAAATATTCTAGACATTGGCCTTTTTATATTGATTGATTCAGTTTAGGTATTTCTATAATTTTTTAAATTTTAATATAATTGTATTTTATTCAATATTTTTTTGTTATTTTTCCATTTCTTTCTTTTTATTTTAGTACTATGATTCTCAAACTCTCATAATGGTGAGAGGATAACCTAAGAATCACTTGTTAAATGAAAACCCATGATTCCAGAGCTGACATAACTGGCTTTGATTTATTGATTTTATCCTAGGGATTTAGGTGATTGATGGGTATATGCGATTAATAGTTTTTTGAACTTCTTTCCCCATGTTTTATTTCACATTACTAAAATAAATTTCCTATCCAACTATTCAAATCACTAGTGTATGATGGGATCATTGGTTTGAGTAGTGGGTGAACTCTCAATTCTGATCCAGTTGAGAGAGTGTTGGGTAGAGAACTTAGGAGGTTTCCTGAGTGTGATGTATATTCACACAATTTATGTGGTAAGTATGTGTGTAACTGGTTAGAAGCACATGGAAAGTGGGATTAGGGAATTAGTGTAGTGATACAATAAAGGATCATTAATGTTGAATATGTGGGTTTCTTATTTCTTACATTTCAATATGTTCTACATTTATATTTTTTTATTTCATACTTGCATTCAACCATACCATTTCAGTTCAAAAGTTAAACATAGAAAACAAACAAAAATAAGAATAAGTGTGAGATTAATGAGTATTCTAGGATTATAAACTTGAGAGATAAATTTATGGTCATCTCACTATTAAACAAATGGGAATTAAATTCATATTTTTAAAAACCTTAATAAATGATATTTATCATAAACCCATGGATTAACTCACCACTTCCTAACACAAGACTTATCCTACATCACAACCAAACATGTGGTCATTGTAAAATAATATAAATAAATTACAATGTTTTATAATCACAATAACATAATACACAATTATAACAAAAAAATCTTCATTAAACATTAATAACATAATCATTTAATCATTACACATAATCTATATAACCTTTTATTAACCATTTATAATTTTTCAACAATGCATTCTTATTTTCCTATTAATATTTCATAATTTTTAGCATATATAAATATGAAAAACTCCTCTTTGATTACCTAAAAAATACACAAACATTCTTATTCCATGTCAACTTCATGAATACAATTCATTAAATTCATATCTCAATTTAAAATAATTTCTATCATTGTTATGAAAGTTTACTAAATGGAGACTCAAGGGATCTCCATGTAGATCTTTCTCTTCACAAAGATCCTTGTAGTTCCATATTTTATTCATATCCTTGTGTGGTTTCTATCATTGATGTATCTAGTGTAGGTCCTGAAGTTAATCATTACAAACTCATCTTCTGGTTTTTTCATAGAAAGTCCAGATGGTTGAGGTTTTGTTTGTGTTGTTTGGCACAAGATTTTCCTACTTAAATACTAAAGAGCTTATGTTGTAAATTCAGGTCAAGTTCCTTAGATTTATTAGGGTGTTCTATTTTTCATGGTCACTAAAATAGCATTTGAATCTGTAAAGGTGTATTTCATATTGAATTTCTTGATTGAAACTATTGTTTGGTGTTGTGTTCTTGGACTTATGGGGTACCCTTATTATCTTGTCTTGTTTCTATTACAATGTTTCCATCATTAAATTATAGATATTGGGGTGCTACCTATTAGTTGGGTTTATATTAGACCTTTTATGGAATATGAAGTTGTGTTTCTAAATTTCTTATCATTTGGAATGTTAGGTTCTTCATTTTGGAAAGTGACTTGATTTTAGTGGTAGGAGTATTTCCTATTCACTGGGTTCACTGTCAAAGTTACTAGTTCCATAGTGACTGGTTTTTTGAAGCTCAGTTCTATGTTCTGATTTTCTTTCAATTTCAATTGCTTGGTTTTTGTGGTTAATGGAATGTTATATCACTTCATCCTATTATCATAGGATTTGATTTTTGAGGAAATGGATATTAGTCGTGATGATTTTTTGTATGGGTTGGGATGTATTGGTGACCACCATGGGAATATTTCCATATCACATATTCTATAATATAGTAGGAAAGGTATTGATCCCTTAGATTATTATATAATAGTGTTCCTCTTGTGTATCACCTTCAGTATCTTTTTCACTTTTCCTGGGTTCTCATTCCAAGGGTCTCTAGGGGTTTCAAGAAATTTTCATGTGGATAACTTTTATTTATGATTGGGTTTTTTCAATAATGACCAATGAGGTATCATTGATCTATGATTTTGATCCATATTTTTTTAGTCTGTATTTATCGATCATAACTACTTCCCTTATCCCTTAATGGGAGATAGTATTTTTGTATTTATGGTTTTCCATTTCTTGATTCACTCTCTTAGTGCTCGAGTAATGATTTTTTTCTATTCCTAGCTGATGTTTCACTCTTATAGTGGTTCTTAGCTGTATCGATGTTGTTGTTCCCTCTATTTTCATTACTCCCATTAAAGTTTTCATAGCATTACATAATCATCGGCTCACTGATGTTGTTTTCTCCAAACCCTCTATAGTTTCATCTATTTCTTATAATGTTCATACCTCAAATATTTTCTATAGATTTAGGAACTATCTAGTTTCATTTTAGAGTCTCTCCAATATTTGTAACATCTAAGATAGACCCTTGGATCTAGCTGTGTATTTATCTCCCTCAATGTTTTGAATGTTATAGATATAGGTGGGTAATGGTATGGACTTTTATTATATGGTATTAGATGGATCCCACCGAGGCACATTAGAATGTCATTCTTCTTAAGAGTAGATTTATCCCCAAAAAATCTATAATATAATGGGTTTATGGTGAATCCGCTTTAGGATACAATGGTGGATCAATACTCTACACTTATACTTAATGGAGAGAATACCTTAAAGAGTATTTCGAAATAAGACAGTAATAAAAGGATTTGTTTTTTCACACCAACAAAGTTCCTTTAATTCATGTATAAGACTTTAGAGGAATCTAAATATTTGTGATATTAGAGCACTTGGGAATTTTTAAGTGAATTCACTTACCTTTCCACACAATTGAAACTCTAATTTATAGACATTGGAGTGCCCCTTCAGATAAGATATCCTACCCCTTCAAAGAGGGTAGATGTCTATTCTAGAAATGCATATCTTATCTAATTTAATCTTGTACATTGGATCACACCCGGTTGAATAAGAGGCTCAAATTACACCCACTATTGAATGGATGTGTCCATTAGATTACACTTAATTTGATTAATAGTTCAGATCATACTAATTCAGTGAATTTTTTCAACCCACTAGACGTACCCATTCAGGAATAGGCTCAAATTGGTAAAACCATCTATCAAACAAAATTAAAGCGCCTCCAAGAACCTCGGAATGTGAATTAAAAAGTATGCCATCAAAGAGCCACATTGCATGTTTCCACGCACATGTGCATGGATAGTACATTGCACTATCTCCCATTGTATTATTCCATTTATCATTTTTCAATAATGATAAATGGGTTTCCCCTAATAAATGAGTCCCTAGTTCATCAAACTTTCTGATATGGGATTCCAAAAAACTTGTTTTTAACTAAAATCAAACCATTTTAAATATTTTTAACACTTAAAAATCCAACATTGAAGTGGGGATGATCTTAGTATTTCAATGATGGAAGAGAATCACCTTATTCAGCTCAATTGTGTTGGGATTCTCTATTAGTGTATTTTTGTTTTCAGTGCTAGATATAATGAATATGGCGGTGAATATGGTTTTCAAAAAATGAAGGTGGAAATTATGGTGACTTTGGATGGTTGTGATTCTTAACATTTGTCTTCCCCGCCCTAGTAAGGCAGTGGAAAGATCATGAGGCACTGGAAACTTCCTATTACAATATTACATTTTAGGGTTTTAGATTTTATTTTTTTGATTTTATAACCACTTCATGGGTTTTAACGTCTTTTACACATGTTTCAATTTGTGATTTGGGCCCCTAGTTGTTGGACCTTCCTTTAAGAAGGTCCATTTCCATGGTTTTTTCTTTATTTATCTACTGCAGTTTGGGTTAGGCTCAGGATGACCTTTAGGGTGACCCTTTTGTTTTTATATTGAGTGTGTCACAATTTAAAGTGAATCATTTATTATAAAATTAAAAAATAGGGTGGGTTATAAAAAAAATAATTTTTTACACATATTAATAGTTCTTCCCCATGTAACATCCCGTTTAAACACTTTAAAAAATAAAATTAAAAATACACTATTAAAATACAAATAGTAGTTTAATATATCTCCATTAAATATTTTATTATTAAATTCAAGCATATGTATAATATAAACTTCTTTTTTAAAATCTTATTTACATGCTCACTTTTACCCTTTTATTTATAACTCGTCATTTAAAATCATAAATTATTTTACATCACACTTAAAAATAATTAAATCATAACCAATGATTTTCAACACTTCAAATCATAATTACAATATATAATATCATCAAATAATATTATTTCAAAATTAGGAATATTATTCCATCATAAATGTCAATTACCTCATATAATTTGGATCAACTTAACATTTAATCACAATTCATAGCACAAATTCATGTATAATCTACTCAAATAATTTACTTTAATTAAATTTATTGATTCTTTCTTGAATTAATATCCAATTTCATGACAATCGCCCACATCATAATTAAATATAAGAATTTCATTATAAAAATACATATACAAAAATAAATTAAAATCTCATAGAAGGTAGAGATTACCTACCAAATGATGAAGAAATAATTTACATAACAATTGAATACCAAAATTGTTCACAATCACCAAAGATCAAAGTTCCACCCACACTAGAATAGAAATATTAATTTCAAGAAAATAGAAGAAAGAAAACCTCATTTCCTTCTAAAATTGACATAGGGACTTAGACCTACTCATTTTCTTGAGTACAATGAAAAAAATGTATCATTAATAGATTAATAATCAAAGGTGTTATGATCAAAAGAAGATTGAGATGTTTGAAAGAGATTTAAAGGTTTCTTGCTAGACTACTGATCATCTGGTAGCCAAAAATATATTTCAAAACCCAAAATCCGAGTACATAAATGATGAGAATTTCCCTAATTAAAAATGAGGTATGGAAAACCCACCAAGTACTTGGTGAATAACCACCACTAGCCGATAGCCACCGACCACCTAGTGTGAGCCACTGGCCTCCTGATATATGGTAGAATCAAAACTCCTCTAGTTCAATTATTGAGTACTTAATGGTATCTGGTGTTTTACAACAACATTAACACACTTTAAATTCTTCTCCAAACTCTAATTCACACCATAAAACTCCCTAAAAAATAATTCAAACATAACATTGTGGAAAAACCCATCATTTGCGAGGAGGATGGGTCCCCTCGTAAATAGTCCATCTGAAGGGACTATTTACAACGCGACCCTCTTCCCAATGCAAATAACTAACTATTTTCGATGGAAAAAAATATACCGTCGCAAATGGTTTGACACACACTGTGCGAAAAACCGCAGGAAGGTTATTTATGACGGGTGGTTTTCACTCGTTGCAAATAACCTTCGAAGGGTTTTAGTATTTGCGACGGGACCCATGAAAATACCTTTTTTAACTGTCGCCACGTAATTAATAGGCGTTTAGCATTTGTGATAGTTACTCTCGCAAATAATCTCATTTTCAATGAGATTTATCATCAGTTGCAAATTCTATGTCGGCAGGTTGATATTTACGACGGGTCCCTTCCAAATACATTTTTAACTATTATCCCTAATTAATAGGGGGTTAGTATTTGTGACGAGATTCCCGTCAAAAATAATCTAGTCACAAATAAGCTAACCTATATACACCTTCATCCATTTTTTTCATTTCACACCTCTCTCAGCTCCTCTCTCCCTCTCTCTAAACTCTCATATTTCTCCCTGAAATTTTTCCAAAGTTTAAAATTTTATATCAGAGCGATTTTCAAGCCTTAAAGCGTAAAAAAGATTTTGTTTAAAGGTGTTTCTATATTGATTTTATTTTTTAGTTAATTCATTTAATTTTATGTTAGTTATAATTATTGTTAATTAGTGTTGGCGCCAAAATATTGCACGAACAAAAAGGGACTGAAAAGACTGCCCGGACGCTGCCTTGCGAAGCCCCGACATGAAGCACCCCAAGCATCGCGGTTTCGCGAAGCTCCGGAGGCAGTAACTCTCTGCGAATGAGTTTGACGTTCGCGAGCCCTCCATGAAGCTCCGGAGGTGGTAACTCTCCGTGACCGAGTTTGACATTCGTGAGCCCGCCGCGAAGCTCTGGAGGCGGTAACTCTTCTCGAACGACTTTGACGTTCGCGAGCGCGCCGCGAAGCACCTGAGGCGGCGCGCGAGTTCTACTTCGCGGCGCCCCTTGCCTATAAATACTAGACTCCCCCTGAGTCCCAAAGACGGAAAATCCGACCTTTCGTATTCTCCTCTCCTGAATCGCGAAGCACTCTTTTCCCCTGGGAATCATGAGCTACGCGAGGTACTTCTACTTCGTGTGATGCATTTGCTTTGTCTCGTTTTGAGCCCCTCTTCCGGGAGGGATGCCCTTCACGAAGCTCAAGGGAATTCACGGAGTAAGGGGATTCCCAAGGGAACCTGGGTAGCCGCGGAGCGTTCATGCTTCGCGAAACACCCAACCTGTACTAGTGATCCCTATGCTAAGGCAGGATCGCTACACATCGCGAAGCACACTACTTCGCAGCACCCTGCTTCGTGAGGCACCTCTTCTTCACGAGGCAGTGCTCCGCGAATACTGTTCCACTTCGCGAAGCACCCTCCACTCACACCTATTCCCCATTCTAAGGCTAGGGAACTCCACTTCGCAAAGCAGACTCTTTTTCTTGGCAATTCCTCTTCCCGTGCGACCCACCAGGTATGAATGATGTGATTTCAAAGTCCCATGGACAATACCACTCATAGCGTTGCTTCGCCTAATGATTCTTCGCATAGGCACGCTAACGGCTATTGCTTCTTCGCATAGCCACGCTAACGTGGACCCCTCGATGGTTCGCTCTACAACCCCCCTTGACCATGGCTTTTCCAGTACCTTCCCTCCCCCAAGGACCAGAGGGTACCGGTTATGTAAGTCCTAGGGGTGCGGAGTGAACCCGCTTCATCCGAGCTGTAGGACGTTAAATTACCAAGCATCACGTCCTCAACACATGACGTTAAACTGTGACCCGACCTCGTGCCTCGCACGAAGGGTCCCCCCAGATCGAACATTTTTTACGCCACTCATCTCCACGGGAGTGGAATCACCCCTCCACAAGGGATGATATCCTCCTTATCAGAGCGGCGTATGTTCATAAGAGAAGGGCGACCCTAGTTCCCCAACGGATGGTTTCACCCCTGTATCTCCGTACTTCCCCACTACTAAGGTCAGTGGAGGGCGTGATAGGGAACAAGGCACCAACAATCATTGGTCCCAAATCCCTCTTTCGCTGCGCTTTGCCGCACTCCGGGCCTCCATCCTGGAGTAAGTCCCAACACCATGGGTCGCCTAATGCGTAAGCCCCTCTTCGCTTCTCACGGACGCATCCTTCGTGACGTGATCGTCAGGTCCCTGAAACCTCTTTTTTCTCACACCGAGCATGACTCACGTGGGCTTAGAGTGAGCACCGACCCCGACCCCCACCATTTGACTATGAGGTCTTTGATCCATGTCAAGACATGGTATGTAGGAAGCCTCCACGAGGTTCAAGCCCACCACTCGGTCGTTTATTCACGTCGAGATCCACCCTCATCAAGCATGACGTTAAACTGCATGCCCTTGTCCAGCATGACGTTAAACTGTATGCCCTTGTCCCGCATGACATTAAACTGCATAACCATTTGAACTATGTGGTCTTTGATCCGTTTCAAGGCATGGTACATAGGAAGCCTCCACAATGTCCAAGCCCACCACCACTAGGACCCTCCTGGTCCTCCTTTTTCACGTTGGTTCGCCGATGAAGCCCACCTGAACTATGTGGTCTTTGATCTGTGTCAAGGCATGGTACGTAGGAAGCCTTCCTGAGGTTCAAGCCCAACAATCATTGGACCAGACCGTCTCCTTGTCGGTGTGCCAAGCCCCCCCCCCCCCCCATTTTCACCTGAACTATGAGGACTTTGATCCATGTCAAGGCATGGTACGTAGGAAGCATCCCAGAGGTTCAAGACCATATCCCATCGGACCAAGGTCCCTCATTTACGTCGGTTCGCCGACACCCACCACCATTCCGAACTACGGGTACTTTGATCCACGTCAAGGCATGGTACGTAGGAAGTCTCCATGAGGTTCAAGCCCATTGCCCGTCGTTTATTCACGCCAGGGTTCACTCTCGTCCAGCATGACGTTAAACTGTATTCCAGTCCGACGACAAGTCGTTGTGACCAATCCGAACTACGAGGACTTTGATTCATGTCAAGGCATGGTACGTAGGAAGCCTTCATGAGGTTCAAGCCCATCACTATTGGACCCCTGGGTCTACTTTCACGTCGGTTCGCCGATGAAACCCTTTGAACTACGAGGTCTTTGATCCATGTCAAGGTATGGTACGTAGGAAGCCTCCCCGAGGTTCAAGCCCATCTCTCATTGGACCAAGGTCCACATTCACGTCGGTTCACCGATGAAACCCTTTGAACTATGAGGTCTTTGATTCATGTCAAGGCATGGTACGTAGGAAGCCTTCCAGAGGTTCAAGCCCACCACCCGTCGGACCAAGGTCCACCTTCACGTCGGTTCGTCGACGAAGCCCCCCCTGAACTACGTGGTCTTTGATCCATGTCACGACATGGTACGTAGGAAGCCTCCACAAGGTCCAAGCCCACCACCACTAGGACCCTCCTGGTCCTCCCCATTCACATCAGTTCGTTGATGATGCCCATCGGACCAAGGTCCGCCCTCATGCCGGTTCATCGGCACCATCCCGAACTATGCAGACTTTGATTCCCTGCCACGAGGATACATAGGAAGCCTCTTCAAGGCTCAAGCCCAAATTCACTGTCGCCCCCTGTGATGGTCCCATTTCATTTCCCCCTCCACTTCATTCATCCATCCATCATCCACCCTGATTCTCGCCCGGACCATCATATCCCGGTGAGACCATGTCGGTCCGAGACCATGTCGGTCCGCTCCTCTTCACAGCCGCCCATGGGATGGTCCCAGTATCGGCACCCCTTCAAGGGAAATCCCTCAATCCAATCCATTCTAGCTAATGCTCTGATCGGGCTGATCCGTCTCCGCTGGACGTTAAGCTCGCGGCATACCCTGTGTTAAACACAGGAAGCTGAGGAAAACCTCATATATGTGTCTATGGCATATAATTCCCCGCGCTCGATGTGGGATGCCTCGGTCTTCCACGCCCTCGAGGAGCCCTATGACCAGGGATAATAGACAGACATGCCAGGTCCCCAGCATCGAGACACGCTACTGATGCCTCAACGTGACTACTCCCCCGACTAAAGGTTGCTGCCCTGACCGGACCCTTTGGAATGTCCCGACAGAAGCAGTGTAATTAACCGACGTCCATGGAAACATGGCACTGGGAAGAGTTTCACGAACAACGTATTAAATCTTTGAGGGAGACCCGGACTAGGTGACGAGTTCCAAGGAGGAATCCACGGAAGGAAGAACCGACATCCCATCATCCCGTTTCGATCAAGGAGAAGACGTCCCTGAACAAGGAACGAATGTCGCCCGCCTTTGGAAAGCGGGAATGCGGGGCAATAGTTGCGCGTCCTCCACAGAAGGATGTGCGTGCCCCGGGGAAAGCATCGGAAACAGAAATGGTGAACCCGACGTGAAGTTCTTCTCCTCAATGTGGAGATTAGTAGCGTTCGAGACACCAGTATATTGACGTGTCACCGGATCCAGAAATCCGGCGCCTGGTCCCGCCAAGCAAATAGCGGGCCTGTCATGAAACTCACCGGAATTCGGGGCAGTAGAACGTGGGGCACTTCATTCTGCAACGTGTTGGCATGGATCCTTCTTACAGACGTGGAGAATGGAAGGACACTGGGGCACTGGTTGTCAATCCTTTTTCCTCGCAGTGCTGATGAGTTGATCCCTTCATTTCTCAGGAACCAGGTTGTTGTTACAGAGACACGATCACCGCACGCTCGCCTATGCAGGGGGAGGGGAAACATCGCCACAGCCACCCCGCATGGCGCCGCTACCACCACGATGGCTGCCACATAGCGGAATACAGGGCGCCCACGTCCCCTTTCCCCATCAGAGGTCATCCAGCGAAGGGTGATCAACAACCTCGTACGCAGGTACGAGGAGGAAGGGGTCATCCCAACTTGGGATATGGCCCACTTGGGCCTGGAGGCCTCCAGGCCCCGCCCTCAACGCCGCCCTAACAGTCCGCGTAGGGAGCCCCTGCTCCCCACCCCAACGTTCAACCGTTTCGGGAGCCTGTCTCCGGAACGCCTTGACGACTCCTCACCTTACGCTGATGAGGCAGGCGTCGTCCGGCTCGGCCCGCTCAGGGTCCCGACCCAAGGGCTCTAGGCAAGAGCTCCCATTCGGCTGCATCAGTGCCGTCGTCCGACTCCGCAGGAAGAGCAGGCAGGCCATGCCCCTTCACCACTTGCGCCAGCTCGTCTGACCTGACGTCAGCACCGGGCCCGGGCTGAGGACGCTCGCCCAGGTGCGTCGACGTCAACAGCTACAGTGGCCCGAGCCACCACCGACGTGCATCATGGAGTCCCTACATACACTGAGCAGGGGCACTCCTTCACCCAACCAGGATCGAGACCCCAACCGCCCCACGGGCAGGTTGGGTTGACTCTCCGGGTTGTAGGCCTGAGCGGTGATTGCTACGAACTAACCAGCAGTGATGTCACCTCGTACGGAGGCCCTCCCCGTACCACTACTCCACGGAGCGTGGGCCTTCCCCACTTCGAAGCTCGTCATGGAGGTATTCCTCATGCTACCCCCATCCCGAAGGAAGTCCTGCCCCGTGGCAGTGATGCTCAGCGCGGAAACCTTTCCTGCACCCACTATACAGGGTATGGAGTCCATCCTCCTGCCCCCAACTGCCGATCTGAAGGTATTGTCCATCCGGTCCTTCTCCAACGTGGGGGCCCTCCCTACGTCCTCTCTGCAACGGGCGAAGGTCCTCCTCGCCCCATCAACTCGAGGAGTGAAGGCCAGCCTCGCTCCGCCCGTATTGACCATGGAGGTCCTCCCCATGCTCCTGCCGATTCCAACAGAGGCTCCGCCCACATGGGTGTTGTCCATGGAGGTCCTCCCCATGTACCCTTCGACATTTTCCCCGGTGCCCCTTGCACCTCGGCTATCTCGAGCAGGGTCCCTCTCCGCCACGGCGCCAGTGCCGCCCCGAGACTACGTGATAGGGATCAACCCTATCCCGAAGATCCACCCCGGGGCAGGAGAGCGGGTCGTTGCCGCCACAAGAAGAGTCCTGGGAAAGCCCGGGTGGAGATCAAACCTACCCGCTTCTCGGATTCTGAAGCGGAATGCGACTCAGCGATGGAAACTTCTCCCCGATCCTCCGTATCAAGGACTAGGACAGGAACCAGGCATGTTAGCCTCATTCTCCCGGAATGCGAGGTCCACCAGATTCCCACCTCTCTCCACAGGTACATCCAGGAGGAAGAAATCGTGGAAATTCCACAGGTCTCGACCGTGCAGTCACCACCATTGTCACCCGAAGCGCCCTCTACCTCTACCAGAGATCATGGAGAGCTATTTTGGGGTCCAACGGCGGTAGAGCGATAACATGACCCATCACCGGAAGCTGCGACTCTTGTGTCGGAAGCTGTGGCTATCAGCCCATCGTATCATGACATCATGGTCAGGTCACCTCACTCTTCAGAGGATGGCCCGGAATTCGGTGGCCAGTCAGCTCGTTCTCCGTATTCTCCGTCGTCGAGTTTACTATCCCAGAGGTCCGCCTCGGTACTGCTATCGGTCCCTCAGTCTCCCCCGGTTGATGAGTGGGGCAATACAGGGCCAGGCCCCGAGTCCGAACCCAGGAGCTTCTGGAGTATTCTCGCAGCGGATCACTTCCCAAAGAAATTCTGGCCAACGGCAGCGCTGAACTTTCGCGCACCAGAGTCCCTTACCCCTGAAGAAGTGGGGTGTTTTTGTAGAACTCTATGGGCGACACACTTCCGCCTTCGTTATGAGTGGGTGGTGTACCCTAGAAGTCGATAGCACTTCGAAGAAATCAGCGAGCAATGCTGCCTGATCGATTTGGCCGCACTCCTTGTGGCCCAGCACCCTGAGTCGCCAGGCCGTCAAAGCGCCCTTCAACGAAAATGTGTTCAGAGCTTCAAAGTACTCCGAAGAGTCATCAGGGAAGCTACCCCCCATGTGCAAGTCTGTGGTTGGGGACACTACGCTGCTCTCCTCTTCGACCCTATCTGACGGCAGCCCGATTCGTTATGCGACATCGAGGACATGGCCTCGAGAGGAGTCGCAGTCCACATGGATGAAATTGTGGAAAAGGAAGACGAGATTGAATTCCTTGATGGGGACTTACCCCCCCCCCCCCCCCCCGAGTGCATACCGCCACTGCTGGACCCATCAGGGAGGGTTACCCATCAGCAGAGGAACCTGCTAGGCCTCCCTGTACCCACCGAGTCGCTGGTACTCGGTTGAAATACCGGCAAGGGTAAGGAGCACGTCGGAACTGTCAAGAACTCCGACCCATCTGCCTCTATGCAGAAAACGGACGAAGATCCCGAGAAGGCCACGTTACGCCAGCAGCTTTCTGAGTAGAAGAGGCTGGTTGATGAACTCTTGGCTGAGCGCGCTGCAGAGCGGCGACCCGACTATGATAATCCCAGGCTGGGGCAGCAGGGGCAGGAACAATTTCCCCCCGGTGAGATGCCTCCGGGAAACCCTGATCATGCTACTTCCGCAGACAGGGCAGAAGCCAGAACCTACGGCAAGAGGGCGCGATATGTCTCACCAAACCCCCCCGAACGATGGGGCAATCTGAAGAATCCAGTCCGGGTTCCCCCAGTCGCCCCGCAGGTCGTTCCACCAGTTGATCCACGAGATGCCGATGCCATCTACCATGTTGAAGAACCTGGCAACACACTTGTGATTAGGGATCCCCGTCAAGATAGGCACCCCCACTTGGATTATCTTATAGAGGCACTCACAGCCCGCCTCGAAACATTGGAAACGCGGTAGGTGGCGGTCCCACCGGATGGCAAGTCGTATCCCGTGTGGGTGGATGATATTCCCACACCCCCGGGTTTTGGGAACCCCACTTTCTCGCCCTTCAACGGGACAGGGGACCCGCCGAAGCACTTGGCTCATTTTTCTTCCAGGTGTGGCCCCATGCTGGGGACCCCGGCTCAGCAAGAAGCCGCCAAGCTCCGATGTTTCGTACAGACATTGGAAGGTCCAGCATTCGTCTGGTACAGCCAGCTCCCTATCGGATCGGTGAACGGTTGGGAGGATCTCCGCTAGCAGTTCCTATACCAGTTCAGCTCCACCACGCGGAAGACTAGCATTGCAGACGTCTTCAAGTGCAAGCAAAGGCCTGATGAGCGAGTCGCAGATTTCATCGCTCGGTGGAAGGGACTTACGTATTCCCTTGATATGCCACTGACTCAGGATCAATTACTGACGATGTGTGTGGGGAACGTCAAAACGGAGCTGGTACCCTCCCTGATTACCCAGAACTACCCTAGAGGGTTCAGAGATTTCTCAGATAAGGCTCAGCACCTTGAGGAAGCTCTACAACAGGCTAGTCAGGCACGTTCGTTGCCCCCTATGATCCCAGCCAGGAGGACCTCCAGAGCCGAACCCGCCGCGGTGGCCCAAATAGAATCCCCTAGGCAGTTGGAATTACTGCCAACGGCACCATCCCTGCAACCCCACAGAGGTCCTCCACCTCAAGCGCAGGCTCCTGCCCAATAGCGACCGCCTCATAATCGACAGGTTCCCCCGCACAATGTGCCACCTACACCTAGGTGAGATAGTCAGGCGCCGCCTCCTCAGCAGGCCCCTCCGGCCCCTCATCAGGGCCAGGCCCCCAGGGCCCCCTATTTTGAAAGAAGGCACCAGACTTATTCGTTCAACGAAAATCAGGTCCCTAGCTACTTACGAAGCACTCTAGAGCAAGAGATTGTGCGCCTGCCCGAGTGCAGAAGGCCGGCAAAGGCGAATATCACCGATCACCCCAACTACTGTCCTTATCATCGGATTCTGGGGAACACCCTCAAGTAATGCTATGTGTTTAAAGACTGGATTCAAGACCAGGTCAACAAAAACATAGTCAGGTTGGGCCCGGCACCAACACAAGTGGTGGGTGTCTTTGCAGGGTCAGAGATCGGTAGCGACAGCAAAGGCGAGTGGCAGCAGGTTCCCAGCCGCGGATCCCGGAAATACGACGACTGGATGGCTCAAAAAACCGTTGTTCGTGCCCATGGTATCATCCGGGCATGCCAGAGGTAGCTGGAACCTTTAGAAGAAGTAGTTGATACCTCTGCATCGTCTTCACAGCCGACCTCTTCCCAAAAGGTCAAGCAGCGATGACGTAAGAAGAAGCAACGTGCTCCGCCGGTGCTATCGTCATCCCGCACTCTCGGCAACTTTATGCCCCCTGAAATGGGGATTCCTCCCAGAATCCGCCCGGTGGTGGATGACTCCTCGAGAAACAGCCAGGGGTATGCTTCGGTTAACACTGTGGAGCTGGTAAAGCCCTATATGACTCCTGAAGAGGGGGAGCGCCAGGCGAACCTCCCCAATGTTTCCAGCCGACGTCAACGTCAGCGGAATCGCAACCGCGCCGGTCATCGAGGTACGCCAGCGGGCACTTTCATCCAAGTCGTGCACGCTACTGAGACCAGACAGCAGGCTCAATGCAGAGCTCAGCACGCGCAACCCCATCTGACGCCCTCAGCTCTACCTCCACCGCCGTTTGTTCTACTAGATCAGGGAGAGCTGCCTCGTTCGTATCACAGTCAGTCTTTCCCGGCTACAGGCTAGCCTCTGCTGTCCGATCCTAGTCCGGCATCTACTCTCCAGGCTTCAACTAGTAGGCAGCGGTATGTACCCAGTACTATCCGACCGCCGGTTCAACCGGCAGGACCCTCTATGCCTCCAAGTGTCGAACGACCTCCTGTAGGCAGAGGTTCACGTTTGGCACGAAAGTATGATGTCTTAAAGCACCTGGCCGGAATTCCGGCGAGGTTTTCTATCCTTGAGGCCCTTCGCCTATCATCCGAAATGCGCGAGGCACTTGCCGAGTCCCTAAGGAGCCCCCTCCAGTTTGAGAAGGAGGTAGCAGCTGCGAAAGCCTTCCATACCGAGACAATTGAGAATGCTGAATGTCAGGCAGTTATCTCGTTCTCCGGTGAAGATGAGGACCCTCCTATACAGGGGAATATTCACCCGCTGTACATCACTGGCCACTTCAATGGTGTGGAAGTCCATCGCTGCCTCGTTGACACGGGTTCCGGAATCAACCTAATTCTGACTCGGACGTTGCGAAAGCTGGGTCTGTTTGAAGGTGATTTAACTCCCTCTGACCTCAGAATCTAGGGGTACGATAGGACCGAGCAAACCCCAGTCGGCAAGATCCGCCTGAAGACTCAGTTCGGTGGCTTAATTACCAGCACCGAGTTCATGGTCATCTCTCAGGACACCGCCTACAATGCGTTGATGGGTAGGACATGGCTCCATCTGCATGCATCAGTCCCTTCATCATATCACCAGTGTCTCAAATACTCACTCAACGGTCGAGTAGGCGTTCTCCAAGGAGATGCATCTCCTTTCGCCTCTTGTGAGGCCCGCTATCTGGATGCTGATTATTACAAGAGTAAGGATAAGCAAATCCTAGTAAGTGAGGATGAACCTGCCCCGGTCACAAGTGATCCCTGGGCAAGCATGGATGACGCCTACATCCTCCCGATCCACCGATTGGAGGTCACGACCCCCGACACGGGGCAATGTTTTGTTGTTTCGGGTACACAAGGAAGGCATGTTCCGGTGTACAAGTGACGGCGGAAAATCACCTCGTACTCCTACATCAACCAGACTCAGGTGATCCTGGAACCTCCTACCCCTGTACGGTACTGGAGTGTCAAGCTTATGACAACGGCGGTGCACCATACGTGTCTCTTCCGCTGGGCTGGAATCAACCAACTCAGGCTGACACGTCACCACTACTTTGATATCATCAAATGTGGCCCCTTAGGCCGAAGGCCAGATGGGATAGGGTCGACTGCCTTCATTGATATGGTCTCAATGGCGAGTGAGTCTCCTGATATGATGAACACTGCTGCCCACACCAGCACCAGCTGCCCCTCAGTCTTTGATAGCCCAGAAGTATCTCCCGTTGCGGGAAATCCCCCCACGGGTGGAGAGGAAGACCTGGAGAATGCTCCCCCCGCCTTTCAGGAAGGCGTCTCTACCACGGTTGATGAACTTGTACAGGTGAACCTTGGTATCGAGGCAGATCTGAAACCCACATTGATCAGTGCAGCTATATCCCCCGAGGAGTGGCAGCAGTACGTGGACTCCCTCAAACAACACCATGACGTGTTCGCCTGGAGTTAAAATGAGATGCCAGGACTAGATCCCCAGGTATTCTTTCACCGTCTGGGCCTCCCGGAAAACCATCGCGGGTTTAAGCAGCCTCCCAGGAAAATGCACCCTTCTCATGGTGCTATGGTTGAGGCCTAAGTTGACAAGCTTATCAAAGCCAACTTCGTTAAGGAAGTCCAGTACCCCAAGTGGCTTGCCAACATTGTGCCAGTCAGGAAGAAGAATGGGCATATCAGAGTCTGCATTGACTTTCGTTACCTTAATCATCACTGCCCAAAGGATGACTTCCCACTCCCGGTGATGGAGTTATTGATTGATGCCACGGCCGGGTTCCAAGCTCTCTCTTTAATGGATGGGTATTTCGGGTACAACCAGATCTGGATGGCCCCTGAGGACGAGGAGTCCACTACCTTCAGAGCTCCCCAAGGTGCCTTTTGCTACTAGGTTATGCCCTTCGGCTTGAAAAATGCAGGTGCCACTTATCAGAGGGCCATGCACCGCATATTCAAGCCGATTCTCAGAATATTGGTGGAATGCTAAGTAGATGACCTAGTGGTCAAATCATGTCAGCGCTAGGACCATCTCAAAGACCTTGATAAGGTGTTCGGTTTCCTCCGTTCCCGTCACATGAAGATTAACCCGTTGAAGTGTGCCTTCGGGGTCACCTCTGGGAAGTTTCTGGGCTTTGTTGTTAGATACCGAGGTATTGAGATCGACCCAGAGAAGATCAAGGCCATTAGCCAAATGCCTCCCCCGAGCAACATTTGGGAACTTCGAGGCCTCCAAGGCCACTTAGCCTATATACACCGATTCATCATGAATCTAGCCGGCAAGTGTAAGCCCTTTTCTCGGCTCATGAAGAAGGTCGCCACCTACGAATGGGATGAGGAGTGTCGGACCGCCTTCGAGGAAATCAAGCAGTATCTTCTCCAACCTCTGGTTGTGATGCCACCCGTCTCTAGAAAGCCGCTGGTCCTTTACGTGACCACCCTGGAAAGATCCCTCAGTGCACTGATCACCCAGAAGAATAACGAGGGTACTGAGAATAGTCTCTACTATCTCAGCCGCATGCTTCTCGATACGGAGGTCAGATACTCCCCTATCGAAAAGAGTTGCCATGCGTTCGTCTTCGCCATGCAGAAGTTTCGACGTTACCTGCAGCACCATGAGGTGCAATTGGTCTCCCGGGTAGACCCACTGAAGTATATCCTGAACCGCCCCATGCTGACTGGCCGACTAGCACGGTGGGCGGTGATTCTCCAGCAGTTTGATATCAGGTTCGTACCTCAGAATGCCGTTAAGGGACAGGCGTTGGCAGACTTTTTAGCTGCCCATCCAACCTTCGTGGATCAATCCTTGGACCTGGATTTTCCTGATGAGACGATCCTCTCAGTCGATCATGCCATCCGGTGTTGGAAAATGCATTTCGACGGTGCCTCCCGGAGCCCCACCGGTAGGCGGCTCAACGATCCCAAGCTCAACAGAGTGGGTCTGGGTATTGTCTTTATTACTCCGGCACAAGACGTCCTTCCATACGCGTTCCTGTAGTCATAAGGTTGTATGAACAACGAGGCAGAGTACCAGTCTCTCATCACCGGCCTCGAGTTGGCCCTTGAGATCCATGTGCCCCATCTACATGTGAAAGGAGATTCTGAGCTGGTAATCAAACAGGTTAATGGCGACTACGTCATCAGGAAGCCGGAGATTGTACCATTGCTGGAGTACACCCTCTGTCTAATGGCCCAGTTATCTTCTCAACCAGAGATTACCCATGTCCCACGGTCACAGAACGGTCAAGCAGATGCCTTGGCTGGCTTAGCCGCGTCGCTCGCAGAACCCGAGCAAGATGATTTGATCATACATGTGGCACACTGGAGAGTCATTTCCCCCGTCACCCAAGAGGACAATGATGGCCTACGGGTAAGTCATCTCACTGCCAGACCCTCTACGTCAGGGGTCCCGGGTTTGTCTGGCATAGTGGGTGAAGCAACTCCTGACTGGAGGGAACCTTTTGTCGAGTATCTCCAAAATGGTCGCCTCCCAGACGACCAGGCCGAGCACGAGTGAATCTGACGCCGCGCGCTGCAATTTACCCTCTAGAGCGGCCCCAGTCTTGAACAGATCCTTTATAAATGGAGCTTCAATAGTGTCCTCCTCCGTTACATTCAAGGAGTAGAGATTCCTCAAGTTATGCAAGAGGTTCACGCCGGTTCCTGTGGCACCCATCAATCTGGGCCGAAGTTGTCCCATCAAATCCGGAGGTTGGGGTACTTCTGGCCCTCTATGATCCACGATTGTATTGGGTATTCCAAGAGATGCCACGCATGCCAAGTTCACGCCAACTTCATGCATCAGCCGTCGGAGCCCCTCCACCCCACCAAGTACTCTTGGCCATTTGCGGTATGGGGACTTGATGTAGTGGGACCGTAACCACCGGCAACAGCCCGCCAGTGTAGGTTCATCCTGACTGCTACAGATTTCTTCTCCAAGTGGGCAGAGGCAGTTCCACTAAAAGAGGTCAAGGCTCATTCCATCGTCGACTTTGTGAGCTCCAATATTATCCACCAGTTTGGGGTCCCTCACGCCATCCTCACCGATAATGACACCAACTTCCGAGCAGCTGAACAAAAGAAATTGTACGCCAAGTACGGCATCTGTTCGAACCATACCTCCCGCTACCATGAATAGGAAAACGGATAGATCGAGGCGTTCAACAAAACCCTCTCTAACATTCTGCAGAAGACGGTTGTTCAGAACAAGAAGAGTTGGCCGGACAAGCTCCCCAACGCCCTCTGGGCTTATCGGACGACGACTCGCAACTCTACCCAGGTGACCCCATATTCCCTGGTGTATGGAGCTGAGGTCGTCCTACCCATTGAGATCCAGTTTCCATCGTTACGCACTGCAGTCTATGATCACCAGACATCAGATGAGGTAGCTGAAATCCGTCTAGCTGAATTAGAAGCACTGGACGAGAACCGGCTTCGTGCCCTGCACAATCTGGAAAGGCATCAGGATAAGATAGCGAGGTCTTTCAACAAGAAGGTTCGTCTCCGTTATTTTCTACAGGGCTACCTAGCACTGGCCCTTCGAGCGCCAATGATTCCTAGTAGGAAACGGCCCAAGTTAGAACCCAAATGGTAAGGGCCTTATATCATCCATAAGGTTTACCCCCAACGGGGCGTACTCCTTGGTGACCACGGATGGAGAGCGCATAACCCCTCCCACCAACACCAGGTTCCTCAAGAGGTACTTCGCCTGATCTTGTATGGTCCCGCATGACCTTAAACTGCACGTTATTGTCCAACATGACCTTAAACTGTAAGGTCCTGCACGACCTTAAACTGCATCTTCGTCCTGCAAGACGATAAACTGCAAAATGGTTCGAGCTCTATGACCTTAAACTAAGATCTCCCCCCATCCTTACTACAAGACATTAAACTGCAAGCCAGTCAGGCCTTCCTGACTGAGGCTCAGCCTCAGGACCCTTGGCCTCCTCGGGCCCACGGCCCCCGTCTTCACCGTGAGATGTTAAACCACAAGCTAGTCAGGTCTCCCTGACCGCGGTCCGGCCTCAGGCCCCTTGGTTTTCCCCGAGTTACCCTCTTACAGGATTGTACAGTATGGTGTGGGACTACGTCCTCATTCACGTCAGATTACCTGTCCTACCTTACATATCCCCAAATGAGATGCATCCTCGTCCCGCATGACGTTAAACTGCATCTCAAGAACTATGTGTGGCTTGATTCTAATCCTCATGAGATACGTAGGAATGCTCAGATGCCTCATCTTGAGCCCAGCCCCAAGCTTTTCTCTTCCACTATCCCCCCCTGTGAATAGTTTCCTTGGAGGATCTTTGTGTAGCGGGGGGTAGGCTTTCTTAGCCCCGCTCATACAACCCCGCTCACACAAGGATTGTAAGGGTCACACCATGTGCCCACTCCCGTTCTTCTATCCTCCCACGTCCTCACCGCATGACGCTAAACTACATGGCCTTCAAGAACTACGTATGGCTTGATTCCCATCCTAATGGGATACGTAGGAACGCCCGGGCATTTCATCCATTGGCCTAGCCCGAAAGCCAAAATCTTTTCCACGGGTCAAGACATATGGTAGGGTGCACACTTTTGCCCCAACTCACGTCGAGCAAGCCTAGACCTGGCTGCACATCCCCCCTGGAGATGTTTGCCTCTCTCATGGATGGATACAACTATGCTTCACCCACTCCTTGACTGGGATTCCATCATTTTTTCACACCCAGAGGGACCCCCAAGAACGGCCTGGATACTACTCCCAAGGGCTCTCCTACCGATACGGGCCAACGCCCCCGAGGGTTTTCAAGAAACAAGCTGATACAAGTCCCGCGTTGCGAATTTGGTCAACGGTCGACGCTCATTTGTTTCTCCCATATCAGGTCACCATAGGAACGCTGTGTTTTGAACATGGTCAACAGTTTCCTGGATCTTCGGGTCCACCCCGAGATGTCCCAAAGATCGAGTGCAGTGATTCGTTCTACCCCATCCCGAAGTGACGAACTTCCCCCCGGGTGGTGCTAGCGATCGGGCCCACGACCCCGATTCCCCTATAAGGGGTGTACGGTGTAGTGTGGGACTATGTATTCATTCACATCGGGATCATGTACCATGCCGTACGCCTTCCCTCACGAGGCCCAGCCTCAGGCCCCTTGGCCTCCTCGTGTCCCCGACCCTCGTCCTCATGTAAGACGTTAAACTGCAGACCCGTCAGGCCTTCCTGACTGATGCCTGACCTTAGGACCCTTGGCCTTCTCGGGCCCCTCCGCCCAACCTCTTACCCAGGATGTACGGTTTGGTGTGGGACTATTTCCTCATTTACGTAGGGATCATGTACCATGTCGTACGCCTTCCCTTACGAGACCCAGCCTCATGCCCCTTGGCCTTTTCGGGCCCCGGCCCTCGTCCTCACTACAAGACGATAAACTGAAAGCGGGTCAGGCCTTCTTGAGCAATGCCTAAACATCAGTCCCCTTGGCCTTTTCGGGTCTCGGCCCAGGTCCTCTCTTATAGGAGTGTATGGTGTGGCGTGAGGTTATTTTCTCATTCACGTCAGTTTATTCGCTGCACAGTACACCTCCCCTGTTTGGGGGTATATTACTCCCCCCCTCATCCTGTATGACGTTAAACTACATCTAGAGAACTACGTGTGGCTTGATTCCCATCCTCATGGGATACGTAGGACCACCTGAATGTCTAGGATTCGGGTCCAGCCCCATCTCTGGGAATCTTCATCCCATCTTGGCCCCTTGGCCTACCCTTCCTCCATGAGAGGATTATGTGGTGTGGTGGGGGATTATGTCCTCATTCACGTCGGTCTCGTAATGACCACGCCATGTACCTCTCCCTCCTGAGCTGTTTCATCGATCCCTTTTCGGCGGTTCACCAATGTGCCTAAGAGTACTCTGGTTTATTACCTGGAATGTCAAGCTTTACTCGGACATGTCCGCACCCGCTTTCCAGGCTTTGTGTATCCCTGCATCAGGGCTTCCATCATCTTTCACACCTGGAGGGACCCCCAAGAATGTCCTGGATGCTATGCCCAAGGGCTCTCCTACCGTTACGGGCCAACACCCCCGAGGGTTTCGGACAACAAATCGATAAAATCCCGCGTTGCGAATATGTTTAGCGGTCGATGCTCATTTGTTGTTCCCACCTCAGGCTAACGCGATATGGACGCTGCGTTTCCACCATGTTTAACAGTTTTCCTCTATCGCCACGCCAATCCATTAAGCCCAAAATTTCGGGTACACAATTCACACCCTTCATCACTTCATCGTGTCCAAGTAGAGTCTCAGAACTCTTGGTACTTTTCCTCTGTGCACGTCTGCATGTTGGGGAAACAAGCCGTGTCAAAAGTGTCCTTCGGGTCTCTCTACCAACTCCCCTCTGATGGACTCCCCAAGTATAGCGATGAGGATTCCTCCCCTTGTTTCCCACACCGAGTTTAACTCATGTGGGCTTAGGGATCGGGTTGACGTATGCGCTAACTTGGGAAGTTGTTACCATTCATGGTCCGAGCTCTAAGACCATAAACTAAGATCCATCCGAAACTACGTTAAGCTTGATTCCCATCCTCATGGGATAGGTAGGACTGCCCGGACGCCCTGTCTTTGGGTATAGCCCATTTAGGGAGCCAGTCTCTCCCCCCCGTTTCACCTCTTACCTCTATATAGGCCCCTCGGCCTAAGGTCTCCCTCTCTGAGTGGCATACAATGTGATGAGGAATCATGTCTCCATCAATTGTGTTTTATAACACTACGCACGTTCCCCGCCTAGCATCGTCTCTGCTACGTCTGCGCTGCATGACGATAAAATGCATGCTTGGTCCTATCATACGACCCTAAACTGTGACATTATCGTCCTGGCCGCACGACGAAAAATGGCATTTCATTGTGATGACCTCGTTATAGAGGACATCACGTTTGGTATTGGTCACGTGCCATGCCATTTTTCAACGCCTATCATGGCTTGATTCTTGTGGCGACACCACGGCCTACTACTCTAGGCCTGTCGCTTCACAAAAAAAACCACTCACCTTAAAGGACAAAAAAGATTTATCAAATTCCGCTTCTTTTAGTGCAAGGGCCACGGCCGCACTCCCCTTTTCCCCTGGCACTGGTATCTTACCATGTCACCTTTAAGAACTATGTGTGGCTTGATTCTAATCCTCATGAGATACGTAGGAGCACCTGGGCACTTCCCCGCGGTCCCAACCTAACCTTTGTGTTCAGTCCCTCGACTCGAGCATTTCCCCAGAGAACACATGGTAAGTAGGGCTTAGGTCCTCATTCACGTCAGGTTTTGTAACCACCCTGCCATGTTTCCCTTTCTTTCCTTACCCACTCATGGTCCAAGCTCTAAGACCTTAAACTAAGACATTTTCAAGAACTACGTACGGCTTGATTCTCATCCTCATGAGGTATGTAGAAGCTCCCGGGCACTTCCCCCCGGGCCCAGCCTAACTTTCGCTTTCGGTCCCTTGACTAAAAACCTCTCCTAAGGAGGTCGTGCGGTGTGATATGGGATTGTGTACTTATTCATGTCGGGTTGTTCATCGCACCACACACACCCCCTATTCCCATTCACGCCAGGTGTTTGAGTTACTCCACCATGTGCCTCTTATGTCTCCTCCCATCCATGGTCTGAATTCTACGACCCTAAACTAAGATCTCCCTATGGGAAAGGAATCTTCTCCCTCTATCTAATACGTCTCGTTGTCGTATTCAGATGTGTTTTGACAAAGAGCCCGAAGTGTGGGATTTTCATAGGGACATCCTCCTCATCCCATGACCATGCTTCGTGAACTCACTATTTGGATCCTCATCCTCTTCCACGTCCAAAAGGACCCTCGAACGACATGGATACTTGGCTTAAGGGCTCTCCATGAATGCTGGACCTAAGGGCCCTCCAATTGTTTCGGGCCAACGTCCCCACAGATCTCTGGCAACATTTGTGACATGGTCCCGTGTTTCGAACATGGTCAATGGTCAACCCTCATTTGTTTGTCCCCGTTCTAGGCTAACGCGATATGGATGCTGTTTTCCGCCACGGTCAACAGTTATCCTCCATCGTCGTGCCCCCATCATCGTGATATGAATCTCGAGCGCCATGATTCACACATTTCCACTTCCTCATGTTCAAGTGTAATTCCATCATACTCGTCTCTTTCTCTTCGCGCATCTAGGTGCGCTAAATGATCATGTTAGTGTCATTGGGCGGGTATTTACCGAGCGTCCCTTTGCCCTAACCTGCCTCTTTCTGTGTCAGGAAATTCCCACCACTACTTCTTGTTTACCACACCGAGCACGACTCACGTGGGCTTAGTAGTTTTGGCAGGATGTGTACCAACACAGTCGGGCTGCTCCTCGTCCCGCATGACGTTAAACTGCGCTTCTAGAACTACGTATGGCTTGATTCCCATCCTTATGGGATACGTAGGAACACCCAGGCATTTCACCTAGGGTCCAGCCCCAGGAATCGTAAAATCCTGTTCCTCCCCCTGTTCGGACCCCTCATAGGGGACCGTGTGACTATGACTATGCCCTGAACAAGTTCAGAATGCCCCAAGATTACATTGGGAAGCGGTAAATCCCCTCGCCATAGATGCCCTGTCTGAAAGAAGGAATGATCCATGATCAAACCAATGTGACCATATGGCGTACTCCCACCATGGTGGTGTAACTACCTAAGTGTTGGATTCTGTTTAGGCAAACCATCACTCCATATTCCACGCTTTGTGTGCCCCTTATTCGGACCCTCGTCCCCTTTCATGTCTGACGGGACCCCCCTAACAGCCTGGTCTCATGCCGCATCGGCTCACCTACTGTCCTGGGCCAACGTTCCGGAAGACTGGTCATGTTTGGAAGGACCCCCTAACAGTATGGATGTTTGACCTATGGTCCGCCAACTGTCCTGGGTCAATGTCCTGAAATATTGACCGACAATATTTGTGACATGGTCCCATGTTTCGAACATGATCAACGGTTGAACCTCATTTTTTCCCCATTACAGGCTAACGCAGTAAGGATACCGCTTCTCCTCCATGGTTAATGTTTGTCCCTTATTGTCACGCCATCCCCACAGTGTTCTGAATCTTGGGTATCATGATTCACGCTTCCCATTTCCATCTGTTTGGACCGATTTCAGCGCCCCTGGCATTGCACCGTTCATGTATAAGAGCACGCTGAAGAAACGGTAATTCGGTTGTCCTGAAAAGTTCCTTCTCCAGTCAAGCCTCTCCCATCTTTCGGAAATCCGGACTGGTAATCCAAATCCCGGATGCCCGGAGCATGGTCTCCACTCCTATGTTCGGTGGGACGAGAAGGCAACTATCTCCTGTTTCTCACATCGGGCTCGACCCACGTGGGCTTGGGGAATTATCGCCGAACGTCCCGCAAACATTGTAAGGATGTAACGAGGCGATTCAAACAGTGGAAATCGTGTGTGCTATGGCATTCAAAACAAAGAAAGAAAAAATTGAAGCACGAAAGTACCAATAAAAGGTTTTTGGTTTGTTACAATACCCGGGGGTCGACTCCCCCCATGGATGGGTTGACCCCGTCAAAAGAGCGTTGCAGCTCCGCCACCCGTTGGCTTGTGGCGTCCAATGCTTGTTGCCGCTGACTTAGCTCCTGCTCCTCCTCAGCAGCGGCGGGGCGCAGTTCGTCAGCCTTGGCTTTGGCCCTCTCTACGCCAGCTTGAACGGCAGCCATCTTCCCAGAGGCCTGCCTCATATGCTCTTCTGCCTCTTCCAGCTGGGCCTTCAACCATGAGATCAGCTCAGATTGTGCATTAAGAGAGGCTAAAAGCTCATCTGCCTGGGTCTGTATCTGTCGGACCTCGCTTTCAGCCTCCTGGAGCTTCTTGATGTTGGTCGCCTTCCTCCGCTGCCAGCCCACGTTGAGCCCACGATCATGCTCCCAGATCTTCTCAGCCATAAGATCTCGGATGAGTGCATGAGGACGTTGGGCATCCACTCCCACAGCTCACAGTTCACGCAACCGCGAGCGGAGTCTGTCCATTTCGGCCATCCATAGCGCTTGGGGGGTGTCCTTGATGAAGCGTGTGATTAGCTTCCACGACCAGCGGCGGACTATGCTGCTGTCTTCCTCGTCGGAGGCCGTTCCGTCCCAGTCTGCGCGATTGGCAGACTCGTACGCGGGATACGCCCACAATAAATCCTCGGCGGGATCTACATCTGGTGTTGAATCCAGTACGACATCTGGCACCGAAGCAGGCGTGACAGGACTGGGACCGACCGGCCGATCCTCTTCATCAGAGTCCACCTCGATGACCTCAGGCACGACCCTGCTGGTGGTCCCACTAGTGATGATGTGTGTTGCAGCTTGAGGAGATAGGGGGACTATCGCCACCATCACCGGAATGCCCCTAGGAGGGACACCACCAGACATCCCGACTAGTCTTTCCACAGCAGCCCACGCCAGTCGAAGAACTATACGACGGAGAGGGACATAAACGTTAGTTGGAATGGTCTATATAGGACAACAAGGAAACCGGTATAGGAAACTTACGGATATCGACTTCCTGGTGCTGCTCTTGATCCGGTACTGACGGGAGCCCATGGAGAGGCCCTCCGTATACTGTTGGCAGGTCTGGAGATTCCGGAGGAGCCACCTTGGGTGTTCTGGTCCAACCAGACATGGAACTGGATGTAGCCATAGTCGCGGGTTCTGAAGGTCCCGCATCATCACCCGTCGAGGGGCGAGAACGAGGCATGCGAACAAGTTTCTCCTAGATGGCTCAAACATCAGTGAGAAGTCCATAGTGGCCCAAGAACGGACCATAAGGAAAAAAGTTCGGAATGCTACCTCGAGAGCCCCTACGAAATCGTCAGAATATGAGCCTTGATCTCCGACCTCACCCTCCTCCAAAGGGCTCCCTCCTCCAGCCTCATCCTCCCGAGAGGAGTCCTCTGATTCTTCCGGAAGGGGGAAGCGCTCCCTCAGATCGGCAACCGATAACTGTGGGGGGACCGTTCAATTCAGCAGTACCCTCACCCGGTCTGTCATTGGGCGAGGGACACCACTGGAGTGAACGTAATCCTCCAGCTCGTCCAAGTATTGCTCTGCCTCCGCCGGAGACGCCATGAATCCAGCCTGGACTGGGCCTATGCCCAGTAATTCCATCCCAAGGCGATTCAGGTGGGCCCATATCTCGGGTGGGATGAGGAATTTCCGATTGACATCCCAAATGTCTCAGGATTCCGGGAAGACGGCATCCTCTGCCATGTCGATATGATGCAGGCGCTTCCCCAGAGCCTGAGTGGATATCCTACGAAATCCCCTCGGTGGATGCCCCTTCGGATGGCCCTGCTCTTCCGAAATCACCGGATGTGCCGCTGCTGCCGCACCCTCGGCCGGTACAGGTCTCACCGCCATGGCAGCCCCGCCACCGCGAGAGGCCCTAGCTGCCCTTCGACCCCGACCTCGAGATAGAGGAGGCCCACCGTCACTGACCGGAATAGTTGGCTGCTTCAGCATCTCCCCTGGGTAAGCAGCTTCCCAACTAATGGCATACTCCCTCACCAATCCGAAAGCGGCGGTGGATGGAGGCAATGAAATTCGCATCTTCCCATCTTCCCGTGTGAACATGAGCCACAATTGCCTCATCACACATGGGTGCTCCTCGTGATGCACCTCCCAGTAGACCTACGGGGTCAGCCATTGGAGGCACTATAACTGCCTCGCAAACTGATGCGAGGTGTACGGTTCGCAGAGTGGCTCATGATCCACTCGTGCCACCAAAACTCCACCTCGAAAGGCCAGGAGGTAAGCCCGATGTTCCTTCGTTCCCCGCCCGTCATCAGTAAGTATCCTCGTCGGCAATGGGAAGGGGTGGAAATTAAACTCATCCGCCCTCCACACCCAGTTCAGCACCATCGGCATGGTTAGTTTGAACGGGAAGCTCCTGACCGCATTCAGGATGGAGGGGCGGAAGTTTGATCCCGGCGGCGAAATAGGGTTTGGATACTCATAAATCCCCCTAATGTGTGCTGCGATCCACCCATACAGGAGGTGGAAGGGCCCGCATATCCTTGGTGGCTTCTTGCCCTCGCTAATGTGCCACAACATTCTGTACAGTTTGGCGAGCATTGGAATCCCCAGATTAACCCGCTTCCCCATGGCCAACATGGATGCCATGATAAACGATCTGGGCCGCACCCCCATGCTTGTATCCCTCACCGGTAGGATCCAACCGCAGATGAGAGCCGCGATGAATGCTGCCAGCCTGACTATCGGCTGTTGTTCAGTGCTGACACTGAAACCCCAAGTCTTCCATTGGCTATCCTCCAGGACCTGCCAATACAAGTGCCCCTTACCCCGTTGGGCCACCCTCGGACAAGTTCGAGGCCTCGGAGGGAACTCTCGATTCTCTGGGAAATTCAGGAAGCACTTGAACCATCTCCTAAAGTGGACATCCCTCATTGCCTCCTTGTCCTCTCTAGGGATGAGTGCCATCAGCACTGACGCCAGTCGCAGAATTTTCATTGTATCCTCCCACGCGCTCATGACGGGGAGGAACTCATCATACATGGCCCCCAAGATCGGAACCCTAGAAATCTGGTGGACATCCCACAGGCTGATTCCCACCTCCCCATGATGCAGGTGAAAGATATTGGTCCTAGACGACCTTCTGCTCAGTAATTCTGGCATCAGTTGTTTCGGTTGGAAAATGTGGAATTGGGAGGCCCATGCCGCCTCATATAACCCCACTCTCCTCAGCTCGGCCCCAAACTC
Source organism: Viscum album (assembly GCA_963277665.1). Taxonomy (NCBI): domain Eukaryota; kingdom Viridiplantae; phylum Streptophyta; class Magnoliopsida; order Santalales; family Viscaceae; genus Viscum; species Viscum album. Next base: position 1,469,383,921 of record OY728131.1, on the reverse strand, counting down.
CTCGTATGAGGCGCCTACCCAGTAGGCCCAGGCCCAGTCATCAGTAAAGTTACTGCCCTGGCGCAGGTCCCACTCATTGGACCATCACTTCTTCGAATCCTGTAAATCCGCCTTCATCATGGTGCGGTAGAGAGGAGGGGACGTCTCCGGTTGCAATGGCTTCCCGTAAATATCATTCACATGGTTGTAGAGACAGTCAGCGGTGACGGGTGTGAAGTCCTCCTGTGCATGACCATCGGCCGCCCTGAACCATTGGTGCTGACATGGTGTTCTCCTGAACTAGCAAGCTGGTTCGTCCCTACTCGCCTCAGGGATGAAGACGTCATCCCTCAACACGAAGTCGTACAATGGCGGCTTCTTACACTGTGGATAATTCTTCTGACCCTCTGATAGAAGATCTGTCAAGGAAGCGTGGTCCGAATGGCTTCGGACCATCTCCCCAAGGCCTGGACAGTTGTCCATCTCATCCCGATGGGCGGCATCTGCAAGGACCCCCAATACAGCTTCTCGATGGGCCATTTCAGTTCTGGCACTCAGAAAAGAATTTTTTCAGAATGGATCGCGAAGCTGGATCGCGAAGCCAGCTCGCGAAGGTCAGTCGCGAGGACAAGCCGCGGAGTCGGACCTAGGTTGGCAAGCAGTTCGCTTGGGACAGTCGCGGAGTCGGAGACCCGCGGTTCGCCGCGAAGCTTGATTCGCGGAGAGCAGTCGCAGAGTACGCGGAGCTTCGCGAAATCGAGAGCACAAAAAGACAAGAAGATCGCGTGAAGAAAAAAGAGGTCGACCCTCCTATTTATAGGCGGCGACCCCAGAGCATCGCGGCGCGCCCCGCCCGCACGGAGCATCGCGGCGCCTCCGGACCTGTGGCCCCGGTCCGCACCGCGGGCCCTCTTCGCGAAGGCGCATCGCGAACCGCCGACAATTTTGGCGATGTTACCTCAGACTTCGACCCTTCATACTTCCGCGGCTCCAAATCTGAGGGGGGTATTTGTTGGCGCCAAAATATTGCACGAACAAAAAGGGACTGAAAAGACTGCCCGGACGCTGCCTCGTGAAGCCCCGACGCGAAGCACCCTGAGCATCGCAGTTTCGCAAAGCTCCGGAGGCGGTAACTCTCCGCGAACGAGTTTGACGTCGTGAGCCCTCCGCGAAGCTCCAGAGGTGGTAACTCTCCGCGACCGAGTTTGACGTTCGCGAGCCCGCCGCGAAGCTCCGGAGGCGGTAACTCTTCACGAACGACTTTGATGTTCACGAGCGCGCCGCGAAGCACCTGAGGCGGCACGCGAGTTCTGCTTCGCGGCACCCCTTGCCTATAAATACTGGACTCCCCCTGAGTCCCAAAGACGGACAATCCGACCTTTCGGCTTCTCCTCTCCCGAATCGCGAAGCACTCTTTGCCCCCGGGAATCATGAGCTCCGCGAGGTACTTCTACTTTACGTGACGCATTTGCTTTGTCTCGCTTTGAGCCCCTCTTTCGGGAGTGATTCCCTTCGCGAAGCTCAAGGGAATTCGCAAAGGAGGGGGATTCCCAAGGGAACTCGGGCAGCCGCAGAGCGTTCATGCTTCGCGAAACACCCAACCTGTAATAGTGATCCCTATGCTAAGGCAGGATCGCTACACATCGCGAAGCACACTGCTTCACAGCACCCTGCTTCGCGAGGCACCTCTTCTTCGCGAGGCAGTGCTCCGCGAATATTATTCCACTTCGCGAAGCACCCTCCACTCACACATATGCCCCATGCTAAGGCCAGGGCACTCCACTTCGCGAAGTAGACTCTTTTGCTTGGAAATTCCTCTTCCCGTGCGACCCTCCAGGTATGCACGATGTGATTTCAAAGTCCCACGGACAATACCACTCATAGCGTTGCTTCGCCTAATGCTTCTTCGCATAGGCACGCTAACGGCTATTGCTTCTTCGCATAGCCACGCTAACGTGGACCCCTTGATGGTTCGCTCTACAACCCCCCTTGACCATGGCTTTTCCAGTACCTTCCCTCCCCCAAGGACCAGAGGGTACCGGTTATGTAAGTCCTAGGGGTGCGGAGTGAACCCGCTTTGTCTGAGCTGCAGGACGTTAAACTGCCAAGTATCACGTCCTCAACACATGACGTTAAACTATAACCCGACCTCATGCCTCGCACGAAGGGTCCCCCCAGCTCGAACATTTTTTACGCCACTCGTCTTCACAGGAGTGGAATCACCCCTCCACAAGGGATGATATCCTCCTTATCAGAGCGGCGTATGTTCATAAGAGAAGGGTGACCCTAGTTCCCCAATGGATGGTTGCACCCCTGCATCTCCGTACTTCCCCACTACCAAGGTCAGTGGAGGGCGTGATAGGGAACGAGGCACCAACAATCATTGGTCCCAAATCCCTCTTTCGCTGCGCTTTTTCGCACTCCGGGCCTCCATCCTAGAGTAAGTCCCAACACCATGGGACGCCTAATGCGTAAGCCCCTCTTCGATTCTCATGGACGCATCCTTCGCGACGTGATCATCAGGTCCCTGCAACCTCTTGTTTCTCACACCGAGCATGACTCACGTGGGCTTAGAGTGAGCACCGACCCCGACCCCCACCATTTGAACTACGAGGTCTTTGATCCATGTCAAGGCATGGTACGTAGGAATCCTCCACGAGGTTCAAGCCCACCACTCGGTCGTTTATTCACGTCGAGTTCCACCCTCGTCCAGCATGACATTAAACTGCATGTCCTCGTCCAGCATGACGTTAAACTGTATGCCCTTGTCCCGCATGACATTAAACTGCACAACCATTTGAACTACGTGGTCTTTGATCCGTGTCAAGGCATGGTACGTAGGAAGCTTCCATGAGGTCCAAGCCCACCACCACTAGGACCCTCCTTGTCCTTTTTCACGTCGGTTCGCCGATGAAGCCCACCTGAACTACGTGGTATTTGATCCGTGTCAAGGCATGGTACGTAGGAAGCCTTCCTGAGGTTCAAGCCCAACAATCATTGGCCCATATCGTCTCCTTGTTGGTGTGCCAAGCCCCCCCCCCCCCCCCCCATTTTCACCCGAACTACGAGGACTTTGATCCATGTCAAGGCATGGTACGTAGGAAGCCTCCCAGAGGTTCAATCCCATCTCTCATCGGACCAAGGTCCCTTATTTACGTCGGTTTGCCGACACCCACCGCCATTCCGAACTACGGGGACTTTGATCTATGTCAAGGCATGGTACGTAGAAAGCCTCCACGAGGTTCAAGCCCATCGCCCGTCGTTTATTCACGTCAGGGTTCACTCTCGTCCAGCATGACGTTAAACTGTATTCCAGTCCGACGGCAAGCCGTTGTGACCAATCCGAACTATGAGGACTTTGATTCATGTCAAGGCATGGTACGTAGGAAGCCTTCACGAGGTTCAAGCCCATCACTAGTGGACCCCTGGGTCTACTTTCACGTCGGTTCACCGATGAAACCCTTTGAACTACGAGGTCTTTGATCCATGTCAAGGTATAGTACGTAGGAAGCCTCCCCGAGGTTCAAGCTCATCTCTCATTGGACCAAGGTCCACATTCACGTCGGTTCACCGATGAAACCCTTTGAACTACGAGGTCTTTGATTCATGTCAAGGCATGGTACGTAGGAAGCCTTCCAGAGGTTCAAGCCCACCACCCGTCGGACCAAGGTCCACCTTCACGTCGGTTCGCCGACGAAGCCCCCCCTGAACTACGTGGTCTTTGATCCATGTCACGACATGGTACGTAGGAAGCCTCCACGAGGTCTAAGCCCACCACCACTAGGACCCTCCTAGTCCTCCCCATTCACGTCAGTTCGCTGATGATGCCCATCAGACCAAGGTCCACCCTCATGTCGGTTCACCGGCACCATCCCGAACTATGCGGACTTTGATTCCCTGCCACGGGGATATGTAGGAAGCCTCTTCAAGGCTCAAGCCCAACTTCACTGTCGCCCACTGCGATGGTCCCATTTCATTTCCCCCTCCACTTCATTCGTCCATCCATCATCCACCCTGATTCTCGCCCGGACCGTCATATCCCGGTGAGACCATGTCAGTCCGAGACCATGTCGGTCCGCTCCTCTTCACAGCCGCCCATGGGCTGGTCCCGGTATCGGCACCCCTTCAAGGGAAATCCCTCAATTTGATCCATTCTAGCTAATGCTCTGATCGGGCTGATCCGTCTCCGCTGGACGTTAAGCTCGCGGCATACCCTGTGTTAAACACAGGAAGCTGAGGAAAACCTCAGATATGTGTCTATGGCATATAATTCCCCGCGCTCGATGTGGGATGCCTCGGGCTTCCACGCCCTCGAGAAGCCCTGTGACCAGGGATAATAGACAGACATGCCAGGTCCCCAGCATCCAGACACGCTACTGATGCCTCAACATGACTACTCCCTCGACTGAAGGTTGTTGCCCTGACCGGACCCTTTGGAATGTCCCAATAGAAGCAGTGTAATTAACCGGCGTCCATGGAAACATGGCACTGGGAAGAGTTTCACGAACAACGTATTAAATCTATGAGGGAGACCCGGACTAGGTGACGAGTTCCGAGGAGAAATCCACAGAAGGAAGAACTGACATCCCATCATCCCGTTTCGATCAAGGAGCAGACGTCCCTGAACAAGGAATGAATGTCGCCCGCCTTTGGAAAGCGGGAATGCGGGGCAACAGCTGCGCGTCCTCCACAGACGGATGCGCGCACCCCGGCGAAAGCGTCGGAAACAATTAGCAAAAATTAAATTAAATTAGAATTAGATAGTTTTATATTGCATTATTTATTTTTACAAATATGTTGTTTCATTAGAAATAAATGCGAATAAATTGTAATAATTAGCGCTAATTGGTAATAATTAGCGGTAATTAGTAATAAAAAGTTATAAATAGGAATAATTAGTAGTAAATAGAAATAATTAAGAATAATTAGGAATAATTAGGAATAATTAGGAATAATTAGTAATAATTAGTAATAATTAGAAAATAATTAGTAACAAATACGAATAAATAGTAATAAATAGGAATAAATAGGAATAATTAAGAATAATTAGTAATAAATAGGAATAATTAGGAATAAATAGGAATAATTAGAAATAATTTTAATAATTAGGAATAATTAGTAATAAATAGGGATAAATAGTAATAAATAGGAAGAACTAGTAATAATTTGTAATAAATAGGAATAAATAGTAATAATTAGGAATAATTATTAATAAATATGAATAATTAGAAACAAATAAGAATAAATATGAATAATTAGTAATAATTAGTAATAAATATGTGTAGTTAGTAGAAATTAGTAATAAATATGAATAATTGGTAACGATTGATAATAATTAGTAATAATTAGTAATAAATATGAATAATTAGTAATAATTAGTAATAAGTATAAATAATTAGAAATAATTAGTAATAATTAGTAATAATTAGTAATAATTAGTAATAATCAGTAATAAATAGTAAAAATGGTAACAATTTGTAATAAAGAGTAACAATTTGTAATAATTAGTAATAATTAGGAATAATTAGGAATAATTAGTAATAAATGGGAATAATTAATAGTAATTTGTAATAAATAGTCATAATTAATAATAATTATGTATAATTAGTAATAATCAATAATAAATAGGTATAATTAGGTATAATTACTAAAATAATTAGTAATAATTAGTAATAATTAGTAATAATTAGTAACAAATAGTAATAATTAGGAATAAATAAGAATAATTAGCAATAAATAGTAATAAATGGGTATACTTAGCAAATAATTAGGTATACATAGTAATAATTAGGTATAATTATTAATAAATATGTATGATTAGTAATAAATAGGTATAATTAGTAATAAATAGGTATAATTAGTAATAATTACGTATAATTAGGTATAATTAGTAATGATTAGGTATAATTAGCAATAATTTAGAATAATTAGCAATAATTAGGTATAATTAGTAATAATTAGGTGTAATTATTCATAATTAAGTATAACTAGTAATAATTAGTAATAATTAGTAATAATTGGTAATAATTAGTAATAACTAGTAATAATTAGTAATAATTAGTAATAATTAGCTATAATTAGTAACAATTAGCTATAATTAGTAATAATTAGGTATAATTAGTAATAATTAGGTATAATTAGTAATAATTAGGTATAATTAGTAATAATTAGGTATAATTAGTAATAATTAGTAGTAAATAGCAGAAATTAGTAATAATTAGTACTAATTAGTGGTAAATAGCACTAGTTAGTAATAATTAACGGTAAATAGCACTAATTAGTAATAATTAGAAGTAAATAGCACTAATTAGTAATAATTAGCAATAAATGGTAATAATTAGTAATAAATTGTAATATTTAGTAATAAATAGTAATAAATAAGAATAATTAGTAATAATTAGTAATAATTAGTAATCATTAGTAATCATTAGTAATCATTAGTAATAATTAGTAATAATTAGTAATAATTAGTAATAATTAGTAATAAATAGTAATAAATAGGTATAATTAGTAATAAATAGTAATAAATAGTAATAATTAGGTATAATTAGTAATAATTTGGTATAATTACTAACAATTAGGTATAATTAGTAATAATTAGGTATAATTAGTAATAATTAGGTATAATTAGTAATAATTAGTAATGATTAGTAATAATTAGTAATAATTAGTAATAATTTGTAATAATTAGTAACAATTAGTAATAATTAGTAATAATTAGTAACAATTAGGAACAATTAAGAACAATTGGAATTTTTTTGAATAAATAGGAATAATTAGGAATAATTAGGAATAATTAATAATAATTAGTAATGATTAGGTATAATTAGTAATAATTAGGTATAATTATTAATAATTAGTAATAATTTTCAATAATTAGTAATAATTGGTAATAATTGGTAATAATTAGTAATAATTATTAATAATTAGTAATAATTAGGAATAATTAGAAATAATTAGTAATAATTAGTGAAAATTAGTGGTAATTAGAAATACTTAGGAATAATTAACAATTTTTTGTTTTTTTGAATCATGTTTTTTTATATCAAATTCTTCTTAAATAACTAATTATTTTATATTTTTTAGAGAAATGTGGAACAAGGAATTCGACAACAGTCATTATTAGATGATCATCTTTGCATAAATCTTCAAAGGAATCCAAACAGTTCTGGTATAAATATTTTATATATTGAAGGTGTTGAAACTTTTTTATCATTTGCATCATCAAAACTAAAATTTGTTTCAGAATGGATAATTAAGTGTCCATGTAAAAAATGTGGTCTAAGGATGTTTGATAAATTTGACAACGTTGGGGGTCATCTATTACATTTTGGTTTCTAGATATATTATGTTTTTTAGTATCAACATGGTGAATGCAGTTCTAGAGAAGATACTAATAATTTGGTTCTAGATCCATCACGGTTTCAAAATTTAGTGAATGATGTCGCACGTCCATCTTTTTAAAAAACTGAAACTCGTGATGATATTGATTTAAATATTGAGTTGGAACCATCTAAATTTTATGAGTTGTTGAGGTCCGCTGAGGATGCCTTATATCCTAGTTGTAAGATAAGAAAAATTGAAGCAGTTGAAAAATTTATGGCTATTAAATTAGATAATGGAATGTCAAATAGCTATTTTGATAAGATATTCTCTTTAGTTAAAAAAATGTGTTGCCTATAAGAATATATGAGAGAAAGAGGTTGGTTTGTAATCTGGGTCTTATTTATCAGTAGATTCATGCCTGTTCAAATGATTTCATCTTATGTTATGGTAAAAATGAGTCGTTGGATAGTTGTCCCATATGTGGAAAATAAAGTTATAAAGGGGCTCAACTAGAGAAGTCTAGATTGATTAATATAAAATATTTGAGGTATTTACCGCTTACACCCAGATTTTAGTGTTTATTTATGTCTCAGAACACAGCAGCATTGATGTTATAGAAAAAAACCAATATTTCAACTAGTAAAAGCTTAAATCATCCCTCTTATGGTGATTCATTGAAATATTTTGACTAAGTACATCCATATTTTTCTTTAGAATCCCAAAACGTGTGATTGGGTCTTTCTACTAACGGTTTCTATCCTTTTGGTTCTTATGTTAGTTAATATTCATGTTATTATGTCCTTATAACTCTGTAAAATTTATCTCCTAAGATGTTGATAAAAGATCCATATATCTTTTTGACCTTATTAATTCCAAGATATCCAAAAAATAATATTGATTTTTATTTGAAACCATTAATTGAGGATTTAAGTTTATTGTGGAGTAATGGTGTCAGTATATATGATGTTATTGTGAGAAAAAAAATCCTATTGAAAGTTTCATTGATGTGGAAAATTAATGACTTCCTAGAATATGGAATGTTATCTGGATGAAGTACACATGGTCTAAAATCATGTTTGAATTGTATGTGAGATAGCAAAGTGTTTATACACATCACTGGAAGAAAACCTTGTTTTTTTATTTTCATCACACATTCCTTCCAACCAATCATCCTTTTAGAAGGAAAAAATATCATTTCAGAAAAGGAATAATTAAAATATATGTACATAAAAAAAATATTTCAGGTGTGGAGATAAAATCATTTGTCTCTTCATTACCTCCCATTACATTTAGACCAACTATAAATCAACATAAAATTAATGGCTTTGGGAAAGAACACAATTGGATAAAATGAATCATTTTTTGGAATTTTCCATATTGGTCTTATTTGTTGGTCTGTCACATATTATATGTTATGAATATTGAGAAGAACTATTTTGATAATATATTTTATACAGTTTTGGATACACCAAGTAAGACCAAAGATAATGTAAAGGCATGATTAGATCTTTCCCAAATTTTTAGGTGACCAGAACTTGAACTATTTAAAAATATCATATCATAGAAGTTAATGAAGACAAAATCAGCTTATAAACTTTCCAAAGAAAATCAATTATTATTTTTTCATTGGATTTTAGATTTGAGACTTCCAAATGGTTATGTTTCCAATTTGGGTAGATGTGTTAGAAATGGTCATATTACCAGATTAAAAAATACATGATTTTCATGTTATAATGGAAAGACTTCTACTGATTGTATTAATAGGTTTGTGAATTCTATGATCTGGTATGTGCTAATAGATATATCATATTTTTTCTGAGACATTTTTGCGGCAATAATAGACTACGATGCACTAAGTAGATTACAATAAGTTTATGTTTTAATTTTATTTAATCTTGAAAAAATCTTCCCAACGACTTTCTTTGACTCAATAGAACATTTGATATTACATTTTCTACATGAATAAAAATGTGGAGGTCTAGTATAGTTTTGTTGAATGAACCCATTTGAGAGATATATGAAAAAATTGAAGAAAAAGGTACGTAAAAAAGTATCAGTTGAAGGATCAATTATAGAACCTTATTTGTAGGAGGAAATTTATTTTTTCTACTCACATTATTTTCAATCTAAATATCCCTCAAAAAACAACTGTATGGGCCATAATGAGGTAACTATTGAATATGAAATTAGAAATCAATTATCATTTTTTTAATCATCTAGAACTTGGCTTTGATGGAGCTCATGAATGATGGATTTCAGATAATGAACATCACAGATCTCATACATATGTAGTGCTCAACTGTGAATAAATGACACCATTTGTACTGTGAGTGATCCTATCACTTATTCTATAATATTTATTATAGTAAATTGATATTATTTTATTTATAGATTATATGATAATCATATCAAGAAATAGCTTCCACAAATTACAGCAGTTACTTTTGAAAAACGTCGGCAAAATATTTTTTCTTATTGGTTTCAAAAATTGGTAACCTAAATTATTTATGGTTTAACATATAAAATCAATTTATTACTTTTTATATTGATAATTGTTTTAAAAAAAATCAGGTATCTCAAAATGTTGATAAAATTGATAATCAACTGTGTGTATTGAGTAACCCACCATCCAAAATGGTTAAATCTTATAATGCATGTGTGGTGAATGGTTTTTTATTTCATACATGTGCATATGGGGAATCAAAAAAACAATGAATAGTGGTATTTTATTGAGAGGATCTCATCATAGAGAAATTGAAGTTTAGTTTTACAACATACTGGAAGAAATTATTGAACTGTGTTATTTGGGACAGAATTACATAAAGATGTTTAAATGTTAGTGGTTGGATACTAAGAGAGGATTGCATGTTCATTCGAGTCATAGAATTATTGATATTAAATATAACTTCCCTCTTGTAGTAAATGAACCATTTTTATTGGCTCATAAAGCACATCAAATTTATTATGAAAATTATTATGCTACTTCAAGAGAGTAGGGTGATTAGTGGAGCATAATAATAATGAAATATCAGGAAAATCAGTTTATTCAAAGTAAATGTTGTTCCACTAAAGTGAAAGGAATTGAAATTTTTTAAGAGACAAATTAAAATCCATCATTTTCATGAAGAGACACGAATATCAATGATGACACCCCACAGTTAAGGGTTAATGGTGATGATGATGTTAATGATGTAATAAATGAATTTGAAATGTCAATAGATGATAAAATTAAAACTCATATTTAAATTGATGATGAGGAGGAATATAAAGATATTGACACCATTAGATATAAAGATGATGATGAAGATGAATATTAACATAGTTAAATGTTGGTTATAATCATATATAATATATATCTATATATAATATTTTTTTTCATATGTTTGATAACAACAGTCATTTCATGTTTCAGATGGACTCAGATCTGTTTCATGAGTTTGAGGAGGGTGGTCTACCTGATGACGAGCAGGATGTTGGATCATCTGACCCTCAGACTGATGGAGGTTCAGGGAGGGCTCAGAGGGGATGTGATCATGCACGATTGGTGATTACTGAACCTATCCCTGAGCAACATCCATGTCTTGGCTTCGATCCATGCATGAAGAGGTATGTTTACCTATGCATTTTAGTTAGTTTTCATTAATTATCATCATTTTATTTATATACTAACTGTTTGATTATTTTTTTCTTTTTTTCTTATATTTTCACATATAGCTATGGGAAAAGGAAATGTTATATTGAAAAATTATTTTTCTGGAGGATGGGTTACATGGAATCATATTGCAATAGATGTTCATCACCTCATGTTTGATCATTGGCTGGTATGTAAATAAATAATATTTATTTTGAAATTTATTTAATTAATAACTTGATATTATTAATTGTTTATAGGTTTAATGGTATATCGTTGATGAGATCATGTGTGACTCTATCTAGTAGGCATGGGAGGGTTGTATGTGTGATCGTTGTTGTCAGTTTTTACATAATTTGAGGAGGAAAACAATGAAGAAAGTAGAATTCACAGAGTTTGATGAGTCTTGTTGTGCCCACTGACCTGATTACATTTCATCTCAGGTTTGGGATTGATTATGTTCACACTGAATGGGTGGTCATTTTTAGAGGAGATCATCAGTAGGTTTCCAAAACTGGGGGAGACAGGAGGTGACATATCGAGCTGGTAGTCATACATTCAATACGCATAGGGAACATATGGTAAGTAACTTTTTAATTAATTTACATAAATTTAAATGTAAACTATTTATTTTATATTCATATAGGGAATCAAAAAGCTCGATATTATAGAGTTTGATATTTATAGGAGGATGTACAGTGATCCTGTCACTGAAAATATTATAGGTGATTGCCAGCGTCATATTTTGGTTAGTATAATTTCTTTTTGAGTTTTAAAATTAACTATAAATAATATTATAACTATTTTAATTTTAAATTGAAATTGAAGGAGTCATATGAGGCTGCAAAGTCTCATACACAAACTGAGATTCAGACCTAGATCATGGATCAGACTAATGCAGCAAGATTTAATGAGGAAGCATGGATGTAGGATACTGAGTATGCCTTCGATAAAGGTTGAGTTGTTGGTATTAGCTCTCAATTGACACCTATGAGTTGTTATGATACTGTTGTGATATCGGCGTGCAGCTCGAAAAAAGCTCATAGAGATTCATCATCATCCGTTTCACAATATCATGAGTAACTGCGAGCTCATGGTGAGCTTATAGAGAGTATGTGTAAGGAGTAAGAAGAGATTCATCAACAATAGTAGCAGTAGGAGGAGGAGATGTGGTGATGCCAACAGCAACAGCACAAGCAGACAATGGAGTCCATGCAGCGTCTGACTCATGGTTTAGGGATGGAGTCCCCCTTCACCATCTCCTCCAGCTCCTCCACCTCCTCTAGATGACCCTCCCCCTCGGTGATTTATTTAATCTTTATGATAAAACTTTTGAATGTTATTTTTTTTTTGCAATATTATATATTTACATTTCTATATACTGTGTTTTTTATATTATTGTAAATATTGAATTTTTTATTATTTTATTATTTATTTAATTTTTTATTATTTTATTACTTTATTATTTATTTAATTTTATTATTTTTATTATTTATATATTATTTTATTAAAAAAATTATTTTTTATTATTATTATATTATTATTATATTTTTTGTGAATATTGAGGTTATTATTATTTTATAATTTTTTATAATTTTATTATTATTATTATTATTAATTTTATTAATATTAATTTTATTATTATTATTATTATATTGTTATTATTATTTAATATTATTTTATTAATATTATTTTATTATTATTAATATTATTTTATTCAATTTTATTAATATCTTTTTATTTTTTTAATTTATTTGTGATGGGACCATCTCAAATAGTATTTGTGATAGGCCCATCGTAATAGGTTTTTTAAACAACTATTCGGGGTGCCATTTTTTGAAATAGGGTATTTGCGACGGGATCCCATTGTAAATAGTTCGATTTTTTACAGTATAATAAAAATATACTCACACCTAAAAAAAGCCAAAGTCACTACAAACTACCCACCATAAGGCTTCTCACCCTTAGGAAATGTTACTAAGGATCTCCAGTGAACAAATATGTCCACTAAGACCTCATGTACACTTCCCACTCTTAGGTCTCTTTATGAACATGACCATACTTCCATGGAAAATGGTATAATTTCCCCCCATAGAATCTTCTCACTATGATCAACAATACAAAATGGATAATAAAAAAGTATGCATTCACCTCCTTTGTATCTTCTTAGATATAACACATTAATTAAATTGTAGATTCCCCCAAATCATGGAGGAAATTTTAAATGATATATAACTTCTACAATATACTCAAGAATATCAAATGGATATACAAATAAATATACCAATTTACCATATTTTCCCATCCTATTATATCCTAATAATGGTGAAACCCAAAGGAATATATAATCCCCCTTAAAGAAAACCAAAATTTTTCATCTCTTGTCTACATAGGATTTTTTCCATATCTAAGTTATAACTAATCTCTTCTTAGTTTGATGAACTAGATTGGTAGTCTCTTATACAATCCTAGGATCAAGCAATGGAAACTCACCAACCTACATTTAGCACAAAGGAGATTGACATGATCTCCCATATAAAACCTCAAATAGTGTCATCTAAATTGATTCCAGATAACTATTATTATATGAAAACTCTATCATTGACAAATGATCCTCCTAATAAATCATATATTAAAAAAGTATTTCCTCAGATTTTGGATAGTGTTCTCTGATTTCAAATCGATATGTAGACGATATATCGTACTCATCTTCACCTAGGTACCCAAATCCATATACAAAATCCTCCCAAATCTCAAACTAAATCATATATCCCTATTAGATATAATTCTACTAGGAACCCCATGAATTCTGATAATATCATGCATGTATAACTTTCACAGATCATCTTCTATTAATTTCTCCTAAATCAGTAAGAAATGAAAATCTCTTGTAAGTTTTCAACCACAACACAATACACATGACTACACTTATATGTTCATGAAATATCTATAGAAAAATCTATTATGGACTTATCCTACTTCCATACTATAATAAGAAAAAAATCATACTAGTAGGCATATGATACTCTGTGTGTACTAGCTAACAGGTAAGTCATCTCAATATGAATATAAAAATATCCCACTTTATCTCTAGCTAATAAAAACATCATGAAACCCCATTATATATTTTTAAAACTAGGATGAGATTATTAATTATAGATATAAATATTTGATATCACTTCTTCCCCCATACATGATGAAACCATAAATTTTCATGCATATACAGAAGATAACCAATACTCAATGTCTATTTAGGTACCTACTCCCACTGTATATCATTCCATGAATGACTTGGAACTCCATGTATAGACTCTAAATATCCTTTACCCACTCCATCACGGATGAAGTGATAGTTAGTAGTGTTAACACCACACCACCCTGATCCTCATACATATCCAGATATAACTCCAAGAATAGATTCATAGGCATTAATTCATCCTTAAATTCCTGAATAACATCCAAAAAATATCTTTGACTCAATAAATAAACCACAATATTCCCATTACCATAAGTATACAACATATCAAATTCTAATTATTTGAGATAGCCCAAAAAAATCCTCTACCTAAGTTTCATATCATGATGATAAAAGATATACTTTAAACTATTATGGTCATTGTAAACCAAAAAATTCCCCAAATAGATAATTCATCTAGTATTTTATTGCATGGATGAATTTTTTAAACTCTATATCAAAATTTGAATAATTACACTCTTTAAGCATAAGCTACTGAGATCATAATCCATAACTCACCCATCATGTATTATATTTCTACCCATGAACACTCTATAATTATTATAATATACCTTGAAATGATTACTCAAACCATAAAAAACTATAATACAAGTTAATTTCAACAACCTATTAAATTCATAAAATTCCACCCCATATCTATCAACCCACAATAATTTCACCCCTTCCATAGTTGAAAGAATAATTATCATTGAAAAATATTAAAAATATTGAATAACCCACTGATAATACCCTACAAGTCCCTGAAAAATCTAAATTCTAAAGACATTATTGGGTACACCCCAATACATCATCGTTTTTACTTTCCCATGATCAATAAAGATTCTCAATTTTGATACAACATGTCCAAGTAACTCCTCCTCTCTAATATAGAAGTTACATTTAGATAACTTGGAACAAATTTTATGTTACTTCAATGCCTCCAAGACTGTTGAAAAATTCGTACCATTCTCTTCAAAATATTTTCAATATATTGATATTTCGGTAATAAACACAATCATAGATGAGTCTATATAAAAATGAAATATATTATTCATCAATTACATAGACATAGATGGTATATTTTTATATTAAATAGTATCACCAAGAATTAATAATTTATATACCAAATTTTAAATTTTTTCTTTGGAAAATCTTCAAACCTTATACTAAGATGATGATATCATGATCAATGATCAATCTTAAAAAATAAAAAGGCTCACATAAATTGACCTAAAATATCCTCAATTTAGGGTGAAAGATATTATTTATTAATCATCACTATGATTTTGATAGTTCACATATAATCACAAAACACTATATAATTTCTTAAAAAAATCATAGTAGAAGCCCAAGGATAAATGATCTTCCTAATAAAATCCTCCATATCAATATTAAACAATTGAATTTTTAACTACCATGACTCATTTAGATTCATATTATATGAATTAATCGAGATAGGATAATTTATTTGATTTTAATATAAAAAATATAAATAAATATTTCTAAATTTTCATTTTGATTTTCATTTTAAAATACATGTAATTCAATATCTTAATTATTATTAGTAGGTGTAAGCTCAATACATCAACGATCTAAGGTGACAATAGATGTTTTTTGAAAGTTTTATTTGAACTTCATTAAAAACTTCCCCTTTCACATGTTAAGATTTCAAATAAAATGGAATTTATTCGTTTTTTTGTTTTTTAGTGTCTCTTATGTGAATAAATAAATTTAGATTAAATTTTTTATTTTAAAAAAGAATAATATATGAAATTTTAAAATTAAATTTTTAAATATTTTTTTAAATTATAAATATTCATGTAAAAATACAAATGGTTTTCTTGAATTTTGAACATGATGAGTTGAGTATACTTTTTTGAAAGTTATTATGTAAATTAATATAATTTTAATCTAAAAATGCACATGGAAAGTCAGTTTTTTAATAAAATATATTCTTTGGTTTAAATTTAAAATGTGAATTTTGGAATAAAATCTGAATAATTTGATTCAATAATTGTATGTTTGGAAATGAAACTGTTTTTATATCCATTGTGAAATTTTGAATTAATAAATAATTTTGAATTTAAATTCTATATTCATGTTTTCATTATATTTTAATAATTTTTAGGTTTTACATAAATGAAAAAGATAAATTTTAATAAAATACATGGGATGGATTTATTTTATTTGTTAGGCCTTTATATGATGGGTTAGATGATACCTACAGAGTAATGGTTACTGGCCAAGTTTCTTCTTAGCTTAATAATCTATCTAGATTGGGGATGATTATTATGTGTTATCATATGGAGTCCCTCCAATGGGGTTACACTAATTCAAAATATTGTATTAGTGGGGAGTGATTAAGCACAAAATTTCTATATTTTTTCTCATAAATTCATTTTTTATATCCTCACTAATTCCATAATATTTGGGAATTTACTAAATTTTCAATCTAAAGGAATAATTTAGAGATTAATGTAAATATGAACTAAATAATTATTTTAATGACTAAATTAATAGTTTTAATTTCAATTCCAATTTTATATCTTAATTTATGTGTTTAATGTTTATGTAGATGAATAATCTAAAGTAATCCATGAAAAGATCGATAATTTGAAGGGTTGTTGGAAGAAATTTTGAGAAATGTGGGATATGTTTAGAATCCAATGAATCTTATGTTTTCTCCTAATAAGAAATTTATTCACCAATATATTCTAATGCCCATGACCTAAGTTTGTTTTATAATTCCAATAAAGCCTATATTATCCCCTAAGAGTACACAGGAACCCAATATAGCTCATCAGAAGACCTTGAGGAAGAATTATCACACCAACATAACCTTGCAAGATTACCTCACAAAGAATCCCAGTGCTAATAGTATCTTAGAGAACATATTTACATTTCACTAACACTAACAACAATTATATTGACCACTGGATACTTTGTTACTCTTCCATTAGAGTCTTGAGTCCCAACACACACTACATTGAGACCCTCCAATGTACTCTATATTGTGAGACACTAAGTTATTATAATTATGAATTTCATGGTGATAAGCCACGTGTTCACACTCAACATAGCCTCAAAGGATAATGTGGAATTTGTCACCCTACTAATGTAATATGAGCTTTCAATGCATAGTATATCCATAATATGATGTTTTCTTAGCAGTCAATGAACATTACATCCAGATATGACATGGTCTTAACTTGTAGAAATTTAGGCTAATTTATTCATGGTATTTTATGATTAAGAGAGACACATGGATTAAATTCATGACTTTAGGGGACCATCTCGATCACCATATCAATTATATAATCATATCAGTATACTCTCTAGTGAATATTCCACATATATCATGATCTGAGAAAGTGTAAGATCATAATCATGGGAACTGAATTCTAATTTCCTAATTTTTTGAAATTAAGAATAATGGATTCATGTATTAATATATTGGGGAGTCCACTATAATTATTATTCCCAATACTAATATTTAATTTTATATTTTCTATATTCATTATATTTTAATATAGTGTTTTTGTTTCTCTTTAATTATTATTTTTTATTTTTTCATCGTGATCTAT
The DNA here is from genome assembly GCA_963277665.1 of Viscum album. Taxonomy (NCBI): domain Eukaryota; kingdom Viridiplantae; phylum Streptophyta; class Magnoliopsida; order Santalales; family Viscaceae; genus Viscum; species Viscum album. The sequence continues at coordinate 1,469,366,166 of OY728131.1, read as the reverse complement.
GATCTCCATGATTTTTTAGAACTAACCTTTGGAATTTATCCTAGGGGAGTAAGTGATATTTCCAAGTATTTTTATTCATTTCTATGTTTTGATTTCATTTTATAGTGATTCAGTGAGGGTGTGAGGAGTTTTTCTTGGAAATCACCAATCATGTCCACATGTCTTCATCCTCATTTCTTCTTCTACCAAATCATTTCACCTTCCTTCACTCATCTTCCCCAATGTATATCGGGGTTATGGGAGTTGAGTGATGTACAACATAAGATGGTGTTGGTTATTGAGGAGGCGGAATTTCATGATTGTTGTTTTTTATTAACTCTTCATTATGTGGGAAGTGTAACTTTATGTGTCTAGGATATCTGTAAAGTGTACTAGATTTTCACATACATGAGTAGAGGGATGTGATTGATGAATTATATTGATTCGATCAATGAATAGATTTAAGATAACCAAAGAGAATATATAAATTATTCCACGTATCCAAACCTTGGATCTTACTCTTTCTTCCCTAACTTATATTAGTTTATATAGAATTAATTTTTCAATTCCATACTCTAAATCTCACCAGAATAACCAACCCCATTATTTAATATGATTACAATTATCTTAAATAAAAAACAAAAAATAATATAATAAATATAAGAACATTGAGTTCAATACAAATCCTCCTTGGGAGATAAACTTGTTCATCCATTAATATGAATTTCCAAGATATAATAAATTCTATTTTTTAGGCACCATGATAGGTTTTTAATAAATAGAACCATTTTATGGGAAGTATTGGTGCTAAATTTAGGGTGTTCTGATTATTTTATTTCCCTTTTTAATGTTTTTAAACTAATATATCAATGATTAATTTTCAAAAAGAACAATACTATTCATGGAATAATTACTCTCAGATTCATGAAGATTTTATTTATGATGAAAGAAGTTCCTAGTGTCAAGAGAATAATAATAGATATAATATATGAAGCAACTATTCTCATTGATCACTACATACCTATAAGCATCAAATAACTAGCATTTAGAGAAATAAATGATAGAACCAGTGGAGGAACAATCTTCCCCACTCATCTTTCATATTGAATAACCCAAGTATATAGATATAGAAATATATAAGTATTTACTAATATATCATTCTTTTTCAATGCCAAAGGATATCATTGAAATTGATTTTCCATTTGATGTACTTGAGGATGATCAACAATATTTGGATGCATTCTATAGTGAATTTTTAAGAAGTGAAATTACAAGTGATCTTATCATCTTTTTTTAATAAATAATTAGCACCATTATACCTTTAACTAGCCATGAAATAACAATACAAATCATAGGTTTTATAATTAAAAGAAAGGATGGATTAGAATGACAACTTACCTCCACCTGAGAAAACAAAACTCTAGGAGGCAGTATTAAAAGAATAAGAGTTTAAAAATGATCCAATTTAGAGAGATAATTATTACTTTAAATCATTTATATTTAATTTCATTTAAAATAAACTAAACTTTAACTCACATTACTGAAGAAAAATAAGATTCACCTAAATAATAATTTAAGGAATATTTCCTTGTGGACTATCATTAAGAAAAATAACTATAAGATATCATATTTGATGGGGAAAATTCATATTTAAATTAATATTTCTTTAATTTCATTAAATTTGAACTATTAATTGATTCCTTTGTTGATACTATTGATGAAACACCAATGAATCAAACACTAGAGGGTGAAAATGGAGAATCCATTGAAGAGGTGGCATGTTTTCAAGAAGAATAGGTCAAGGATCCTCACTATTTAGACTCCATTTCCTTAATCCACAAAGTCAAAGTGGATCAAAAATGGGGGGAGGAGACCAAGAGTTACATTGAACATGGGGAACTTAGGTTGAAGAATAAGATAATTTAAGGAGTTGAGCTGAGAAGATAGTGTGAAGGGATGAAAATCAGAAGAAAATTAATATGGTGGTTCATATCAAAGAAACACAACCCGACTTAAGATTTAGGTTTACTTATACAACTACCTAGCTATAGGTATTATAAATATAGTACACACTTAGGGGGTTAAACAATGGTTTATTATCCCTTTCCAATTTTATTTTAATTTTTTTCTTAATAAAGTTTCATATATTTATTTGTGTTTTTTTGCAGGCTCATATAAGCACATGTGGACAAAAGTAGAGTTTTAGAAATATCCACTAGAATAAACCAAAAATATGTATCTATCCATCACCCTAATATTTATATACTATAATATCATTTTCATTTATTTCTATTCTAACATTCATGGTATTTTAGATGGGGGTTTCATGTCTAACATCATCCTAACCATGTGTAATTAGGATAATTTGTGGTGTTAGAGGCACCAGTGGAGACTAGGGGTGATTTTAAGAAGTTGGTATTGGTGTTTAGGATGTATATCTTGATAAATGATGTAATTAGGTACCAATTAGGCTATTAGTGGGTACCTGATGGAAGCAACAGTGAGAAGGTATCCACTAAGGTTCCACTAAGTGGTTGGTTACCTTGAGGAAGGTACCTGGTAGGGAACCAGATACTCAATGGGGTCTAATTTGGTACCTAATAGCCTCTATGATTCTTTTTTTATATATTTAATTTATTAAATTATTTATATTTTTATGAAATGATGATAGTCTTATTTTAGCCAAATAAATGGGAGTTCAACCCCCTTCTCCCTATCTTGTTTTATTCTCCTCCCAAATGTAAATTCCATAGGGTTGTGTCCTTTTCTTTGATTCATTTACCATGGATAGTAACAATGAGTAAGATTTATGATCCTCCTTTATTTTTTTCTAGAATTATCATCATTATAGTAGTTTTAAAATAAAATCTCTATTTTAGTAATTTTTTCTATAGATTATAGATTTATTCTTCCTAAATTCTAATTAGGTCATGGTATTTGACTAGTAGGATTCTATATGGGTTAAGTAGGTAGTGTATAGTTATTTATATTATTTATATGAGTTCTTATTCTGTTTAATTTGTGGTAATGGGTTGGTGTGTGAGAGAGTGTGAGAATTAAAGCACTTTTAATTTTTATGGTTTGGATAATATTTATAGGGTTGTTCTTATGTAGTTATTTTACTCGAGTTATTTCATGTATGGGTTACATGTGGTTGCTGGTTTTGAGGATTTCTTGGAATTTTTTCCGTGTTTTTTCAGATGATGGTTAATGGATTTTGTTTGCTAGTGAGGTTCCTTGAGAATGCGATGGGTGTGTTTTTTATGTCTATAAGGTGACTGAGGTTCCCCAAGTATGTGGTCATAGGATTTTTATGATTTCACTCACCAGTGGGGATAAGGTCATTAGTTGTGGTAACACAGGATAACTATGTGGCTCAGTCACCAAATGGTAGTGGGGTCTTCTATATACATAGTATCTTAGGGTAGTGATGTGTATCGTGAAACATCTAGAGGTATATATTGAAGACTTGGGCATAGGTATTAAGGGTTATTTTTGATCACTACTCTAGGGAAAGGCATTATTTATATAATAGAGTGCATCTGGGTAATTGATATGAAATTTATGACATGTGATGGATAGTATTATTGAATAGGAATGAAGTGGTGTGAACATTAAGTGTCATGGAATTTTATGGGAGGAAATTTGAACCTCTCGGTATGTTCATAATGGGGGTGAATCATCTTGCTCTAGAATTGGCTGAAGTAGGTATGTCGCTCACTCATGGATTTTCAAGCATGGATTGAAGTTTGAATTCTTTCTTATTTTAGTTTACGTCTATTTTACTTTTTATAAACTCATATAAATTTTGATATTATATAGGTACGCCAAATAAATTTATACTCATACCCTAGACTATAAATCTAGTTCACATGTAGAATTTATGGTTTATGATGTAGGAAATGGAAAACTCCCTACAACTGATGCTTATAGTATGGATGTGGTAGATGTCCAATAGGGATGTGAATGATTTTTTTCTCAGATTAACCAATTGTATCCTCTATATCGCATCATATTTATTCCTTTTCATTTATTTTGTAAATTTATATATAATTTTATCTCATAGGTGATCCATTTTACTTATTTATGACTCATATGGAATTGTGGGTACTCATTTTTTGTAGAATGTGATATTTTTTAGTTTCAATATTGATGTTTTATCATAAATACTATTTATTATTATTACTTATATTATTGTTATTAAATATTATATATGAGGGTATTTTTCCCCATGATCACCTCAATACCTTATCCACTATCCAGTGGCCTCTAGAATGTGGGGAGGCACGCCTAAGGTATACGAAACTTTGGTTCAGTCATAGTGGAGGTAAACCAAGTTGGGGATATTACAAAGTGGTATCAAAGAGGAACCAGTTGTTACAATGAGGTATAGGATGGATGGAACTTGGAAACTAAACCTATGTAGGTGAGTAACTAACTCCTATTTAAGAGATTCCAAATCTACTAGGGTTTTGGTATTTTCATCAGTGTTTTGATATTATGGTTTTATAATATTTAAAAATGGTGTGTATTTGATGGTTATTTGGTTTATGTTTTGACTCTTGGATTACATAGGTGATAGTTTTTGGGTTATGAAACTGGGTTTAATTAGGATCTAAAAATATGTGTTAAACTAGTAAACGAGATTAAAGAAACTCATTCCAAGATTATTCATGCTAGATGAATGAAAAACATGCAAAACTAGAAATGAAGAAACTGAAAAGAATTTGGTTCCATGTAATGAAGCAGCCACTACTTCATCTTTATATGTGTCTAAAACTGATCACCAAGGAACAGATGAAAGATACTTTCCTTTGATTTTTATCCATGGATTTTACCTGAATATATCAATGTTCAAGTGGGATACTACACCCTCTATGGAATGTTAGCCCCTTGTGATGTAAATGGGGTAGGAGATAGATAGAATTTGGGTAGAGGGTTTTGGATAAGGCCTAGGATGTCTAGCTTACATAATTCCATTGTATAGCAGTGGGATTTATGAATCCCTTGAGGAAACTCCTCAGGTGAGTTCACATTTTCTCATGCACTAGAATGCATGAGTAAATGAAATAGCTGATTAATGTGATGTTTTTATGAGTTATTCTCCCTTATGTTACATATTATGTAATGAATCATAAATGATATCTTAGGTATAGGATCTCATCTAAATTTCAACCCTTAATGATCGGACTCTATCTCAATCATTGGAAGTAGAATGTATATGCCTTATGATATGGGAAAATCTTGCTCTATGATTTCATGTAAATGGATCCTTATGATATGGACCAATCATAATTTATGTTTTTATAAGGTAGTATCATGGAATCTCATTCCATGTATTATGATTTTCAATGAATTTTATAATATGGTATACCTTATATGTATGAAAAAAACTATTTCATAGCATACAAGTCAAATTTTATAATTGGTTATATTATAACATATATATTGACATTCAGGAATATCTCTTTCAATCTCCCACTTTCACTAAATCCTAATATACTTTGTGTTATTTTACTTTATATCATAACATATATGATAACTTTAGAAATCATATCCAAAACTCTTTTGTATATCTTCCAAAACACTTTTATAAATTTTTCATTAACTTCACCATGTATTATATCAAATGTGATATCTTATAAATAACTATCCAAAAATATTTTAGATTAACTCCAAAAAACTTATAGAGTAGCTCTCTCGGTCATACTTAGTCCCCATTCATTATACCACAAAGTGTGACCTCATGGGCCTTTGTAGCACTAACAACATAACTGAAGCACCATATCCACATATATAATAAAATTCCATCCTATAGAAATTCTTTTATGTTACTCATGATACAAAGGGATCTAGTCTGGTATCTACTAAACACATATATATTAGTATACCTATATTAAATGGTCATATCACATGATAGCATTCATTATCAAATGTTCCCTTTATCTAAGATATTAAGACCATGGGACATGAATTATGTAAATACCATATAGACATATCATGAATTCTTGGCTCTCTAAGTATAGAATGGACAATTTGATGAATACATCACATGTCATTTACCTTTATGGATGATTACTTCACATTTACCTCATCTAAATTAATAATCACCTCATATATACTATCAAGGCATGGTCATACATTCCTTGAACTATCTCAATAGAATCACAAATTCTATACTCTTCGTGTGAAATGGAAAATACCATATTGGTTAATTTATAACCAATGACATAATCAACATCATACCCAACCCAACCACTATTAGATAAGACATAAGGTGTTGTGTAAGAAATGTATCAAAGTATAAAGGTTATCATGCTAGGTATCTCACCAAACTCAAGTAATTGGGACTCCTATATGATACATACACCCTTAGTATACCAAAGACACAATGTATGACACTTCATGTGGCATACACATCAGGTAATCCGGTGTAAAAAACATTTTTTATTCCTCATTATCATATTTTTCATCTCATAAAATAATCTTATTCATGATAACCCTAAAATTTCTTACTAACTGATAATACTCCATAATAAAAAATGGACAGGGATAACTCAAATTCATGCTTTCATAGGTTAATTATCATTATATTTTCTGAAATTTATATCTATATATACATTTATGATATCAATATAAAATAATGATAAAGTGTAGATTGAATTTTATATGATACATTTTATATTCTTAAAAATCTTTTAAGAATACTAAATAAAACCCAATATAATCACTTGTCTATCAAATCATATGTGATAGTCTACTAGATTCACCTTATTTTTTCTATACTTTTTAGGTTTTTATTTTTCATCTCTATATGACCATCTAATAAAACCCTCCTACTAAAATATTTAGTGATTAAAATTTATAAAGGAGGTAATTTTCAATAATGGTAAGATTTAGGAATCAAATTCCTAATTTTTTACTTTTTAAACATTTTCAAATTCATTAACTTCACAATATCAAATGTTACGATGTTAATTTTTTTCTAATTGGACATTTTATAAGTTTAACAGAATTATCCTTAAAAAACTTTCCATAAAAAAATCCATTGAAATTTTATAGTAATTAATGCAACTATTTACATTACCACTTACTGGCACATCCTAAACTACTTTAGGATAAAGTGACATTCACTTTATTAGAATAACTAAATATAACTCTTTACATTTATCTTTACTACCATACCCTAAAACTCTTTTAGGATATTAAGTTAAATTCTATTTTTACTTGAATGGTATAATCCTTTATGAAATAGTGATATTCACATTATCAAGGTAACTAAATGTAACCTTTATATTTTTCCTTTTTTAACACCTATCCTAAAATGTTTAGGATATTAAGTGAAAATAAATTTAATTGTATAATATTGTAATCTTTTATTTGTTAACTTTTCAGTTCTCTAAGTTCAAGAATACTCCCACTAGACTCTTATAAATAATATTCTCTTTAGAATATCATGCTATAATACACTAACTCATTTGTGTTAGGTGATAACTCTTATTTTCTTTTAGTAGGAATATTTAGAAAATAAACTATTGATTTCATATCATATATGGTATTCTATGCATTCGGAGAATTTTCCTATGAAAATAATATTATTAGTCAAAATATTCCATTTATTGGTGGTGGGAATATCTTCCCTCACATTTTAACAAATATTTGGATTAGAATTTTTATCTTGGATAAAAAAAAATTATCCTTATCTTTTTTTCGAAACATTTTATAGAATATGATGAATAATAAACCATGTTTATTCAATTAATCATCTCGTTTTTGTTCATAAGAACTCTTTATTAATGATAAACTTCTTATATCACATAATAGAAACGAGATGAAGATACACATACATTGATTAGATCCATCTAAGATTCTTTTTCATTCAAAAATTTGATGTAGCAACTCTTTGATTCATCACTTGAATGTAAACTATAAGCTCAATCAATTATTCCCTTGATTCAAAACTCCTATATATTTAAAATAATTTTAAAGTATACATTTGGTATCGCATTCCCTTTAAAAATAATGAATTGATTTCTATAACATGATACCTAACATGGAAATTCCATGGAGTTTCTAAAACCCCCTCAGGTATCTTGGAAAATTCCATCCCATTGAATCATTACTATTTACTTATTGATTTCATCTTTAGGTTTCAGTGACCTGGACTAGCTACTTGAAGAAACATCATTGGGATCTCAAACTATAACACCACAATCTAAATCAGTGGGTCTAGGTCAGAGTGCCACCTAACCTCATGAATGCCTATTTTTACACAAGTGGATACCAACTAGCGACAAGGGCCAAAATCAAAACATGGAAAGACTATACCCTTAATGTAGATATCTAACCAACACATATACATGAAGAAGATATAATAAAATAATAGAATCATACATTGAATGTAAATGGAATAAACCATGATATATCAATATGTAATACAATATGACCAATAACCAACCAACTGTGAGTCAAGTACCAAATAAAAAAATATAGAAGATAACAAGATATTACATATCAAGAAACTTGAATTCCCTCATAACTCCACCTATCTTTCTTTCTCCTCTAACTTAGTTTATCGAAACATTTAGCATTCCCTTGACTAGATCCCTGATCATAAATTTTGTATGTGCACTGAGATTCCCATCCAATGTGTGTGTATAAACCCAATATTCCACAAACAATGAATCCTTAACATAATTGGAGCATTTATATAAAAATGCATGCAATTATAGTAAAGTAAAATGCTCAAGAAAACAATCACATGTTGGTTCATCATGCACTAACAAGGATTCCATGGATCCCAACCATATCTACTTCAGTTCCATGATGGAGGAGGAGTTATTTCTAGTTTCCATGAATCATAGAACAATCCACAAGAACAACATAAGTCGCAGATTGGGCCATAAGGTCATTATGCCTTGGGTCAAGCCACAAGTTCTACATTCCCTACCAACTGTCTTAGGTCAGGCCACAAGGAAGTCATTCCCCATTTTCAATCTCAGGTTGGGACTCAAGGACATCATTCCCTACCATCTATTATTCAAGACCCTACTATAATCATCATGCATTACATCACATGTGCTCCCCCTCTAAGGGATTGACCAAGCCATAAAGGGTCCACCTGCCACTTTGATACTATATAGCAGAATTTTATAGGCTATACATATATATAAATACACAATCCATAGTAAGGAAAGTATTAATTTATACACATGCATAATCATGTCATATCAATAGTGGTGTTAAAGGAAACACACACATGAATACAATCATCTTAAATCAAGAAAGGTCTCATAGGTTACACACACACACAAGAATAACATAACCAATAGTTTTATAGAATTGTTTTAATAAGTTAAGGAATTTACTACCTTAATCATATTAAATACCAACATTAAAGTTTTCTACATGAATCAATATCACACACTAATTATCCCTAGAATCAATCCCATATGACCACAGGAGAATTCAAGAGTGAAGATCCAAGAATAAGAACATGTCTAGGGATATGATCTATTTAGAATTTCCCAACAAGACCCAAAATAATGAATGTAACTAGATGAATCTAAGAAAAATTAAGAAAAATATGGATTTAAACTATCCTTTTCATCAAATATATAACAAATCACATTAGATCATATCGAAATTCATTTATCCAACCATGATAGTCCAAATATAGGGTCTTATATAAGGAGAAGATAGAATATCTAAAAGGAAAAAAGAAGAATGGAGGACAAAAAATAACTTACATTGAAATACCTAGGATTAAAATCTCTATATCTAACCAAATTTCTCTTTGGATGGAATTAATTTTCCATTAACATCCACAGGAGTCCCTAGGTTTGAGAACCTTAGGTGTAGAAGTAAGAGTGAGGGGTTTCAGGGAGTTTTCAAGTCGAAATAAGAATTTTTGGACTAATTAATTATATTCTCATGGTTTTTCTAAATATTTTACCAAATTTTACACCAACCATGTGAGGCTTACCTCCTCTTCAAGGTTCCCACATGGTTTGATCATGCAGTTTACTAAATCATGCAACAAGTGTTCTTTTTCTTTTCTTCTAAGTTACATGGTTACTTGGGGAATGTCATATGGTTAGCTCTAACTATGCATTGAACATGTGACACCCTTTTCTCCTCTCCAACAGGCCACATGATTACCTAGTTAAAATTTAAAGTTTCCCCTAACCATGCTCAAATCATTCTCCCACTTAAAGGATTATAAAACCATCCAAAACTACCTAGAAGTTACCCAATGCTTGACCCTAACATATCATAACTCAAAACTCTTTAAATAAAGTCTGAAATAAGGAATAACTCACTAAGAAAGACTAAATACCTTATAATCTCTCCCTCTAAGGAATTTTAATCCTTGAGAATTGTATTTAGAGGTCCTTCTTGAATAACTCAGACTACTAAGCATCCACATCTAATTCCTTCTCACAAGTTTCTTATTGAATATGGATGTTCTCCCATAAAACTTGAATGAGAGGCATTATCTTCCCTCGCGGTACCTTTTATCTCTAATAAAAAATATATATCAGACGTTCCTCTACTACAGGAAAAATCAATATTTGCTACGGGATTTATTCCCGTCGCAAATAACCCGTCCAGGAAGTTATTTGCGACAGGGAAATTTCCCCGTCGTAAATAATTGGTTATGTGCGACGGGATTTCGTCTCCCGTCGCAAATAATTTGGCGCGACTTGCGCGCCAAACCACACACGAGTATTTGCGACGGTACCCGTCGCAAATACCCAGCGGGAGTTAATAGCTTTTTACGATGGAATGTCATCCTGTCGCAAAAAGAGTGTCAGCATGAACTATTTACGACGGGCCCCGTCGCAAATACCCATTTAACCGCCGACCGTAATTAATGCAGGCGAGGGTATTTGCGACGGGCCCATCGCAAAAGACTGGTGCGGTAAATACCATTTGCGATGGGAAAAGCTGCCTGTCGCAAATAGTATGTTGGCAGGTGGTATTTGCGACGGGACCCGTCACAAATACCCTTTTAACCACAGACCGTAATTAATGCGGGCGAGGATATTTGCGATGGGGCCCGTCACAAATAACCCCGTCGCAACTAATCTAACCTATATATACCCCCACCCGTTTTTTTTTCAAATCACTCATATCTTCCTCTCTCTCTCTCTCTTCATTCTCTAGTTTTAAGAGAAGAATTTCTTTTAGTTAAAGTTTTTTATACGAGAGCAATTGGAAAACGCGAATACCTTCAAAATATCAAAGTTTAAGGTATTTAAATTTTATATTGCTTTTTTATATTTATTTTATTTTTTTATATTAATTTTAATTGTTGTTTATTAGTTCTAATTAAATTAGATTTAAATTGATTTTTATTTTTATTTATTTTTAGTAAGAAATTGATATTGTTAGTGATAATTTTAAATAATTATTGTTAATTTGCAACAATTAGAGATTGTTATAGATAATTAGCAAAATTTAGTCATAATTAGGGATAATTAGTAATAATTAGATGTAATTAGTAATAATTAGATGTAATTAGTAATAATTAGATGTAATTAGTAATAATTAGTAATAATTAGATATAATTAGTAATATTTAGTAATAATTAGTAATAATTAGTAATAATTAGATATAATTAGATATAATTAGTAATAATTAGATATAATTAGTAATAATTAGATATAATTAGTAATAATTAGATATAATTAGTAATAATTAGATATAATTAGTAATAATTAGATATAATTAGATATAATTAGATATAATTAGATATAATTAGTAATAATTAGTAATAATTAGTAATGATTAGTAATGATTAGTAATGATTAGTAATGATTAGTAATAATTAGTAATGATTAGTAATGATTAGTAATGATTAGTAATAATTAGTAATAATTAGTAATAATTAGTAATAATTAGTAATAATTAGATATGCTTGGTTAATTACCGTGCAAGTAGCGTTGCAATAGGACAACTCAAGTCATACCCTTCTCATCTATAAGAATTATCTCACACGACCCTTTACATAGACCAACCTATATATACACCCACCTTTTTTTTCAAATCACTCATATCTTCCTCTCTTTCACTCTTCATTCTCTAGTTTTAAGGGAAAATTTCTTTTAGTTGAAGTTTTTTATACAAGAGCAATTGGAAGGCGTCAATACCTTCAGAATATCAAAGTTTAAGGTTTTTATTTTTTATATTTTTTATTTTTTTATATTTTTTTATATTAGTTTTAATTGTTGTTTATTAGTTCTAATTAAATTAAATTTAAATTGATTTTTATTTATATTTATTTTTAGTAAGAAATTGATATTGTTAGTGATAATTATAAATAATTATTGTTAATTTTCAATAATTAGAGATTATTATAGAAAATTAGCGGAATTTGGTTATAATTAGGGATAATTGGTTATAATTAGTATTAAATAGACATAATTAGAAATAATTAGATATAATTAGAAATAATTAGACATAATTAGTAATAATTAGATATAATTAGATATAATTAGTAATAATTAGATATAATTAGTAATAATTAGATATAATTAGTAATAATTAGATATAATTAGTAACAATTAGATATAATTAGTAACAATTAGATATAATTAGTAATAATTAGATATAATTAGTAATAATTAGATATAATTAGTAATAATTAGATATAATTAGTAATAATTAGAAATAATTACCAATAATTACCAATAATTAGATATAATTAGTAATAATTAGATATAATTAGTAATAATTAGATATAATTAGTAATAATTAGATATAATTAGTAATAATTAGATATAATTGCTAATTAGATATAATTAGTAATAATTAGATATAATCAGTAATAATTAGATATAATTAGTAATAATTAGATATAATTAGTAATAATTAGATATAATTAGTAATAATTAGATATAATTAGTAATAATTAGATATAATTAGTAATAATTAGATATAATTAGTAATAATTAGATATAATTAGTAATAATTAGGAATAATTACCAATAATTACCAATAATTATATACAATTAGTAATAATTAGATATAATTAGTAATAATTAGATATAATTAGTAATAATTAGATATAATTAGTAATAATTAGATATAATTAGTAATAATTAGATATAATTAGTAAGAATTAGATATAATTAGTAAGAATTAGATATAATTAGTAAGAATTAGATATAATTAGTAAGAATTAGATATAATTAGTAAGAATTAGATATAATTAGTAAGAATTAGATATAATTAGTAAGAATTAGATATAATTAGTAAGAATTAGATATAATTAGTAACAATTAGATATAATTAGTAACAATTAGATATAATTAGTAACAATTAGATATAATTAGTAACAATTAGATATAATTAGTAACAATTAGATATAATTAGTAACAATTAGATATAATTAGTAATAATTAGATATAATTCGTAATAATTACCAATAATTAGTAATAATTACCAATAATTAGATATAATTACCAATAATTAGATATAATTACCAATAATTAGTAATAATTACCAATAATTAGTAATAATTACCAATAATTAGTAATAATTAGATATAATTAGATATAATTAGATATAATTAGTAATAATTAGATATAATTAGTAATAATTAGTAATAATTACCAATAATTAGTAATAATTACCAATAATTAGTAATAATTAGATATAATAAGATATAATTAGTAATAATTAGATATAATTAGTAATAATTAGATATAATTAGTAATAATTAGATATAATTAGTAATAATTAGATATAATTAGATATAATTAGTAATAATTAGTAATAATTAGATATAATTAGTAATAATTACCAATAATTAGTAATAATTACCAATAATTAGTAATAATTACCAATAATTAGTAATAATTACCAATAATTACCAATAATTACCAATAATTACCAATAATTACCAATAATTACCAATAATTAGTAATAATTATATATAATTAGTAATAATTAGATATAATTAGATATAATTAGTAATAATTAGATATAATTAGTAATAATTAGATATAATTAGTAATAATTAGATATAATTAGATATAATTAGCTATAATTAGTAATAATTAGTAATAATTAGTAATAATTAGTAATAATTAGTATAATTAGTAATAATTAGTAATAATTAGTAATTATTGGTAATAATTAGTAATAATTCGTAATAATTAGTAATAATTAGTAATAATTAGTAATAATTAGTAATAATTAGTAATAATTAGTAATAATTAGATATAAATAGTAATAATTATATATAATTAGTAATAATTAGATATAATTAGTAATAATTAGATATAATTAGTAATAATTAGATATAATTAGTAATAATTAGTAATAATTAGTAATAATTAGTAATAATTACCAATAATTAGTAATAGTTGCCAATAATTAGTAATAGTTACCAATAATTAGTAATAATTACCAATAATTCGTAATAATTACAAATAATTAGTAATAATTACCAATAATTAGTAATAATTACCAATAATTAGTAATAATTACCAATAATTAGTAATAATTACCAATAATTCATAATAATTACCAATAATTTGTAATAATTGCCAATAATTACCAATAATTATCAATAATTACCAATAATTACCAATAATTAGCAATAATTAGCAATAATTAGCAATAATTAGCAATAATTATTACTAATAAAAAAATTATATTATCAATATTTATGAAAAAACAATATTAATATTATGAAAATAATAAAAATATAAAAAATATTAAAATTATCAATATTCGCAACAAGATTTGCTCTATTCTTAACATGGTCAAATCTCAAAGGGTCGCCAATTGTCAGGTCATGCGCAATAAAAAGTTTGTGTCAGCCATGTCCAATGTAAACTCTATAATTGTCCTTTCCTGGTTGATCCCCTTGTAAGTAGCATTGTAATAGGATAACCCAAGTCATACCCTTCTCATCTATAAAAATTATATCACATGACCCTTTACATAGACCATTATTCCTTGAAAATTTAAGGGAAAGATATTGATTCCCCATCAAATTTTTAAGGAAGAATGATCTATGTAAAGGGAGCGAGATGATTCTTAGAGACAAGAACGACATTACTTTGGTCATCCTATTGCAAAACTACTTGCGAGGTGATCAACCATGAAAGGGAAATTATAGAGTTTACATTGGACATGGCTGACACAAACTTTTTATTGCGCATGACCTGACAATTGGCGACCCTTTGAAATTTAAACAAGTTAAGAATAGAGCAAATCCTGTTGAGAATATTGATAATTTTAATATTTTATAAATTTTTTATTATTTTAATAATATTAATATTGTTTTCATAAATATTGATAATATATTTTTTTATTAGTAATAATTAGTAAATGAAATCTTCTTGGATAATGAAGAGAAAATTTGTAATTATCTCCACAACAATGATTACCAAATTTCCTCTCATTATTCAAGCAGTTTTTATTTTGCTAAGTATTGATAAATTAGTAATAAATTGTAATGATTAGTAATACTTAGTAATAAATTGTAATAATTAGTAATAAATTGTAATAATTAGTAATAAATTGTAAGAATTAGTAATAAATTGTAAGAATTAGTAATAATTAGTAAATGAAATCTGCTTGGATAATGAAGGGAAAATTTGTAATCATCTTCACAATGATGATTACCAAATTTCCTTTTATTATTCAAGAAGTTTTCATTTTGATAAGTAATGCTAAGTATTTCTAAATTAGTAATAAATTGTAATAATTAGTAATAATTAGTAATAAATTGTAATAATTAGTAATAAATTGTAATAATTAGTAATAAATAGTAATAATTAGTAATAATTAGTAATAATTAGCAATAAATTGTAGTAATTAGCAATAAATTGTAATAATTAGAAATATATAGGAATAAATAGGAATATATAAGAATAAATAGGAATAAATAGGAATAATTAGTAATAATTAGTAATAATTAGTTAGGAATAATTAGGAACAGTTAGGAAGAAATTTTAATAAATTTTAAGAACTTGGCACAATTTCCAGTGGATTGACGGCACTCCTTTTGCTCGATGACTTTTCTCCTTTCAACTCTCACTGACTCAAAAAATTATAAAAAATGTGCTTCTACATAGACATATTCAATCTTTTATGCACGATATTGGATATGCATTCGTAGGATCATATTTTTTATAATGTTTTCAGGCGGTGACAGTTGGAAGAAGATGATTCATCGACGAAAAGGGGGCTCTTTTGTCTGAGGGTTCATTTACTTGCATCTTTCGCACACTGAAATCAGAATGAAGAATCTGGTCGGAGGTACACATATTCATTCTCGTGCATACGAGAATGAATATGTGTACCTCCGACCATATTCTTCATTCTGATTTCAGTGTGAGAAAGATGCAAGTAAATGAGGCGTCAGACAAAAGAGGAGCCGTCAATCCACTGGAAATTGTGTCGCCCTTAATTAATGGTCATTATTAAGAAGTAGTTATAATCATTTATCTTCTTTTTTAGATAGTGTTTTTATATTTTCAAATTATTCAAAAAAAGTGATGATTTTATATTTTATGTAGAAAAATATGGAACAAGGAAGTCGACATCAGTCATTATTAGATGATCGCGTTTGGATAAATCAGTATAGAAATCCAAATGGTTTTAGATCAAATCCTTTATATATTGAGGGTGTTGAAGCTTTCTTAGCATTTGCATCATCAAAACCAGAATATGTTTTAGAAGTCACAATTAAGTGTCCTTGTAAAAAATGTGCTCTGAGAATGTTTGACACAGTTGACAACATTAGGGGACATCTCTTGAGGTTTGGTTTTCAACCAGATTATGTTTTTTGGTATCAACACAGTGAACACAGTTCCAGAGAAGATCCTAATAACTTGATTTTGGATCCATCACGGTTTCAAAATTTAGTACATGATGTTGCAGGTCCATCTATGCAACAAACTGAAACTCATGATGATATTGATTTAACTCCTGAGTTGGCACCATCCGAATTTTATGAGTTGTTGAGGTCTGATGAGGATGCATTATATCCTGGTTGCAAGATAAGAAAATTAGAAGCGGTTGCAAAATTTATGGCTATTAAATCAGATAATTAAATGTCAAACAACTATTTTGATCAGATATTTTCTTTGGTTAAAACACTGTTAGCTGAAGGAAATGTGTTTCCTACAAATTACTATGAGAGCAAGAGGATGGTTCGTAATCTGGGCCTTAGTTATCGGAAGATTCATGCATATCTAAATGATTGCATCTTATATTCTAGTAAAAATGAGTCCTTAGATAGTTGTCCCAAATGTGGACAATAGAGGTATAAATAAGCTCAACCAGGGAAGTCTAGATCGATTCCAGTAAAATAGTTGAGATATTTCCCCCTTACACCCAGGTTGTAGCATTTATTTATGTCTCAGAATACAGCGTCAATGATGTCATGGCACAAAACCAAGATTTCAACTGATATAAGCTTAAATCATCCATCTAATGGTGATTCATAGAAACATTTTTACTGTATGCTCCGTCTTTTGCTATAGAAGTCTGAAACATGTGATTGGTTCTTTCTACTAACGATTTTTGTCTATTTGGTTCTTATGGTAGTTAGTATTCATGTTGGCCTGTCTTTATAACTCTCTACAATTTTTTTCCATGGATGTTGATTAAGGAGCCTTATATGTTTTTTACTCTATTAATCCCAAGACATCTGAAAAAGAATATTGATGTTTATTTGAAACCATTGATTGATGATTTAAATGCATTGGGGAGTGATGGTGATAATACATATGATGTTGCTGCGAAACAAAATTTCATATTAAAAGCTGCATTGATGTAGATGATTAGTGACTTTCCGGCATATGTCATGTTATTTGGTTGGAGTACACATGGTTCAAAATCATGTCCTTACTATATGAAATACAACAAATCCTTTATGCTCATCAATGAAAAAAAACCTTTCTATTTTGATTATTACCGTAGATTTTTTTCCAACCGATCATCCTTTTCGGAGGAACAAATCTCATTTCAGAAATGGTATAATTGAAAGGGATGAACCTCCAAAGATGATCTTAAGTACAAAGTTAAAATCAGTTGTATTTTCATTACCTTCCATCACATTTGGACCAACAATAAACCAACAGAAAATTCATGGCTTTGGGAAAGAACATAATTGGATAAAACAAATCATTTTTTGGGATATTCCGTATTGGTCTGATTTTTTGGTCCGCCACATGTTGGATGTTATGAATATTGAGAAGAACTATTTTTATAATTTATTTCATACAGTTTTGGATACACTAGGTAAGACCAAAGATACTATAAAGGCACAATTAGATCTTTCCCAAATTTGCAGGAGACCAGAACTTGAACTATTTGAAAATGTCAGATCATAGAGGTTAATGAAGCCAAAAGCATCTTATACACTATCCAAAGTGAGTCGCTTATTATTTTGTCAGTGGATTGCGGATTTGAGACTTCCATATGGATATGCTTCCAATTTGGGTAGATGTGTTAAGAATGGTATATTACTAAATTAAAAAGTCATGATGTTCATGTTATAATGGAAATACTAATGCCAATTGGATTCATAGGTTTGTTGAATTCTATGATTTGGGATTAGATAACAGTCATATCATATTTTTTTCAAGACATTTTTTCAGCGACAACAGACTATGATGCGCTAAGAAAACTAGAAGAATATGTTGTTGTAATTATATGTAAACTGGAAAAAATATTCCTGCTGGCTTTCTTTGACTCAATGGAACATCTAATATTACATTTTCCACATGAAGCTAAATGTGGAGGTCCAGTGCAGTTTCGATGGATGTACCCATTCGAGAGATGCATTAAGAAATTGAAGAAAAATGTATGTAACAAAGCATCAGTTGAAGGGTCAATTGCTGAAGCTTATTTGCAAGAGGAAATTTCTTTTTTTTACTCTCATTATTTTTAATCTCAATATCCCTAAAAACACAATCACATGGGATGAAATGAGTGGAATGTTAATGACAAAATGGAAAATCAATTAACAGTTTTTAATCAGCCAAATATTAGTTTTGGTGGAGTTCATGAATGATGGCTTTTAGATGATTAACATCACAGAGCTCATACATATGTTCTGCTCAACTATGAAGAAATGGCATCATTTGTCCTATGAGTGCTTCTATCACTTTTTCTATAATTTATGTTACAGTATTTTAACTGATTTTATTTGTATTTTATATGATAATCATATCAAGAAACAACTTCAACAAATTACAGCAGCTGCTCTTGAAGAACGCAGACAAAAAAAATTCTCAATGGTTTCAAAAACTGGTAACATAAATTATTGATGATTTAATATTAATTCTGTTTATTATTTATTAAATTGATAATTGTTTTACAAATTTTCAGGTGTCTCAATATGCTGATAAAATTGATAAGCGACTGTTTATATTGAGTAACCCACCATAAAAAAGGGTTAAATATTATAATTCATATGCGGTGAATGGTTTTTGATTTTATACACATGCATACGGGGAATCAAAAAAATCAATGAATAGTGGTGTTTTCTTGAGAGGATCGCATCACAGAGAAACTAAAGTTGACTTTTATGGCATTTTGGATGAAATTATTGAGCTATGTTATCTAGGATAGAATTACATAACAATGTTTAAATGTCGGTGGTTGGATACTAAGAGAGGCTTGCATGTTCATCTGACTCATGGAATCGTCGATATTAAATATAAAAGTCTTCTTAAAGTAAATGAACCATTTTTACTGGATCAACAGGCACATAAAATTTATTATACAAATTAATGTGCTACTTTAAGAGACTTGAGTGATTGGTGGAGCATAATAAAAATGAAATCTTGGGAAAATCAGTTTACTCAAACTGAATGTGGTTCTGCTGAAGTGGAAGGAATTGAAATTTTTTAAGAGACTGCTCAAAATCCATCTGATTCACAAAGAGATGTGAATATCGATGATGACACCCCACAATTAAGTATCGATGGTTATGAATATGTTAATGATGTTACAAATGAATTTGAAATGACAAGAGATGCTGAAACTGAAACTCATATAGATATTGATGATACTAAGGAGGAAGATGAAGACATTAACATTGACAGCTATAGAGAAGAGGATGAAGATGAACATTGACACAGTTAAATACTGGTTATAATCATAACTAATATATATATATATATATATATATATATATATATATATATATATAATAGTTATTTTCAACTATCTTCTAACAATAATCATTTTGTGTTTCAGATGGACTCTGATATATTTCACAAGTTGCAGGCTGACCTACTGTTGTATGAGGGAGATTTTGGATCATCTGACCCTCAGCCTACTGGTGGTTCACAGCGTACATGGAGGGGGCACGGTCTTGCACTACTGATGATTCCTAACCCTATCCCTGAGTGACGTCCACATCTTGGTTTCGATCCATACACATGGAGGTATGGTAACATGTATATTTTAGTTAGCTTTCATTAATTTATTTATATATATATTAATCGTTTGATTATTTATTTCTTTTTCATAGTTTTACACATGTAGCTATTGGACAGGGGAGCGCTATCTTGCGCAATTATTTTTCTCAGCCACGGATCACATGGGAACAGATTCCTGTTGATTTGTGACGCGACATGTTCCATCATTGGCTGGTACGTAAATAAATAATATTTATTTTAAAATTTATTTTATTAATAACTTGATATTATAAATTATTTTTAGGGTTTATGGTATCTTATCGATGATAGCATGCACGACGCTATCCACGCAGCATGGAAGGTTTCTATGTTCGATCGTTTTTGTCAGTTTTTGGACAATTTGAGAAGGACAACCATTAAGAAAGCAGGAGTGACAGAATTTTATGAGTCGTGTAGAGATCACCTACTAGAGTACATTTCATCTCATGTTTGGGATGTATTATGTTTACACTGGTTGGGTGGTGGATTTCAGAGGATATCTTTAGTGGGACGGCAGAACCGGGGGAGACAGGAGGTGACGCATCGAGCTGGTAGTCATACATTTAGTTCGCATAGAGAGCATCTGGTAAGTATATTTTTTAAATATTTTAAATAACTTTAAATAGAAACATTTTATTTTATATTTATGTAGGTAGTCGAGCATCCCGATATTACAGAGTTTGACGTTTATTGGAGGACATATAGTGATCCAGACATTGGAGAGATTAGAGGTGATCGCCAGCGTCAGATTGTGGTTAGTATTATTTTTTCAGTTTGACAATTAACTGTATATAATATTTTCACAATTTTAATTTTAAATTGGAATTGAAGGAGTCATATGAGGCTGCAACCTCTTAGACACAGGCTGAGGGTTAGGACGAGACAACAGAGCAGACCGGTGCTCACCATTTCGATGAGGCGACATGGATGCAGGCGATTCAATGTGGATTTTAGAAGGTCCGAGTAGTTGGTATCAGCTCTCATTTGACTCCTGGCACTTATTATGGTACTATTGTGATGTCGGCGTCCATCTCAAGAGGAGCTTGTGGAGAGACATCATCTTCTGGCTCACAGTATCAGGAGCAGTTGTGAACTCAGGCTGAGCTTATAGAGATTTTGCAGAAGCAGCATGAAGAGATGAGTCGGCAGCAGCAGCAGCAAGAGCAGCATCATGAGGAGTAGATGCGTCGATGTTAGCAGTAGCAGCTGCAGCATGAGGAGGAGATGCATCGATGGCAGCAGCAGCATCACGAGCAGATGGAGTACATGCGTTGTCTGACTCATAGTTTAGGGATGGAGTTTCCTCCACCATCTCCTTCAACTCCACCACCTCCTCCAGAAGACGACCCCCCAGTGATTTTTTTTATGTTAAAAACATTTGAATTTAACATTGTAATATGAATTATTTACATTTTCTATCTTTTATATTGGTGCAAATATTACATAATTTAATTTATAATATTTTTTTATTTTTTTATATTTTTTTTGAATATTGAGAATTTTAATTTTTTTTATTTTTTTATTATTTTCATAATATTAATATTATTTTATTAAATATATTTTTTTAGTATTATATTTTTTTTTGTTTATTTACTAATAATAATAATAATAATAATATTTTATGATTTTTTTATTTTTTTTGTTAATATTGAGAATTTTAATATTTTTTATTTTTTTAATAATAGTAATATTATTTTTTCATTAATCGTAATTTTATTAAATTTATTTTTTTAAAATTAATTTAGTATTTTCGATGGGACCCCGTCATAAATAGTCTAAATAAATATTTTTAAAAAACATATTTGTGACGGGAATACTTACCTATCGCAAATACTTTTTTGCGACAGGCCCGTCGCAGAACGTTATATATATATATATATATATATATATTATTTTATTTTTTATTTTTTGCGACGGGACGGCGGGCCCGTCGCAAAAACTATTTGCAACGAGCCCATCACGAAAAATTTTATGCATATATAATGCATATAATTAGAGACTTATTTGCGACAGTGATGTTTCCCGTCGCAAATAACATTATTTGCGACGAGCCCGTTGCAAATAATGGTATTTGCGACAGCATTTTCTACAATATGTTATTTGTGACGGGGCCCCGTTCCTAAAGATTATTTGTGACGGGATCTCTTCGCAAATAAGCCATCACAAATACCAAGAATTCCAGTAGTGCTTGATTTAAGCTAATACCTCCAACTCAACATCTTCTCTATCAATCACATATGATGGATATGGCTCATAATTTCTAATCTAAGACATATGGAACACATATTGAATTCCTTGATATTATGAAAGAAGATTCAATTAGTAATCTACTATCCTTTTCTATTTCAATATCTCAAATGGTCACACAAACCATGGTGCCAATTTACCTTGCCTTCATAATCATTAGTTCCCTAGTTTTGGTGATACTCACAAGAAAACTTGGTCACCCATATAAGAACAATCCCTAATTTGAGCAGTGATCAGATGCTTCCTGATTAATTTCACACACTTTTAGGTTTTATGCATTAAACTCGACTCAATAACTACTGAATTGGTAGATTCATTCTAACATAATGAAGAATGATATGGTTGACCATAAAGATCCTTAAAATGATACATCTAAATTGAATTATAAAAACTATTATTATCTGTAAACTGTAAAAAAAATCCAAATGATCATCCCATTCTACACCAAAGTCTAGAACACACTCCCTAAGAATATCCTCTAAAATTTGGATCATACCATCAAATTTTACATCAGTCTGAGGGTGATATGTCATCCTCAGCTTCAGTTGTGGCCCCATTTCCTTCTAAAGGCCTTAAAAAAACTATGTAAATTTATCATCTTGATCTGACACAATAATCATAGGTACTCCATGAATCTGCACCATCTCTTGAACATATATTCCACCTGTACTATCCATATATTGAGTTTATTTAATGGTAAATAAATGTATAAATTTTTTAATATGATCAAGAAAAACCTTAGGATCCTAGGAAACCCTATAAAAAAGTACATCGTGACCTCATCCCACTTCCACGTAGGTATAGGAAGAGGTTGAAGTAAACCATCAGATCATTGATTTTCTTATTTGATCATCTAGAAAATGAGGCAAAGTTAAGAACCCTATTACATCCTTTCTCATGATTGTCCACCAAAAACAATGACAAATATCAGGATAAATCTTAGTCAATCCTAGATGAACCACCCATTTTGATGTGTGTGATTCCATCGTCAATTACTCTCTCATAGAAGTAAGAACTACCACACTATCATGGACATGAAGTATATCATTCTCATCTAAGGACCATCCTGAAACAATTTTATCTCTTGTCAATCTCTCATACATCGCTATACAATCAAGACAAGTCTCTTGATTGGACTTGACCCGATCAACCAAGGAAGAAGTGATATAAAGGTTTCATAAGATACTACCTATTTCTCCTCAGATATACCCACTTTCTAATTTGTGAATAGACTCATCAACTTCCACTCTTCTTCCGATGTACAAGATACCAACTCATCTGTCTTCCTACTAAGATAATCTATAATAACGTTTCCTTTTCCAAGGGAATAAGCCATCATGAAATCGACCATCTGTAAATACTCAACCCGATGTATCTATAAAGAATTAAGGTATCACTAGGAGAAAATATATCATAATCTCTTGTGGTCTATATAGATAACAAATATCTTACCCAAGATATAATAACATGAATATTTCAATTCATGGACCATAACACTTAACACAAAGTCATGAGTAGGGTAGTTTCACTCATGGGTTATTAGTTGGAAGGAACCATAAAAAACTACCTGGTTATTACGCATCAAGAAATATTCCTAAACAACTCTAGAGGAATCATAATATACTATATAACCAATCCTAGTTTCTAGTATAATTATAACTAGAGAATATGCCAACCTTCTATTTAACTCTAGGAAGGCCTCCTCACACAATTCGGTGTACTCGAACTATACCCCCTTCTTGGTATGTACAATCATGGGTTCTACCAAATGGGAGATGTAAAAACCCTCAACACTAGTTTCCAAAATCTAGTTGTTACTTTATTACATTGGAAATAGATACAGCTAACTATATCCCAAGGGATTTAATAGTTCAGTAGTCTTGGAAAACTAGATACATGATTTGATCTCACATTATATTTCAAAACATAAAATACAATATAGTATTTTCATTGAGAACATTATTATTCTCTATATAATATCCTTTCATATCAATCATAGCCTATTTCCTAGCATTTTAGGGAAATGAAACAAAAAAAATTGTGAGATTAGATGCTCAATAATGGAATACGTATAGTGGAAGCTATTATAAAATAAATAAGGCGTGAATAATATAGAGGGAATAAATAATGATCAAATAATTCCATATAAATAATCACATGAGCTTGAAACTTATCCATGGACACCATAACTATTTGAATAATCACATAGAGATCAATAACTGATTTCACAATAATAAAATACATAATTTTATACATCTTAAACTTATCGTCAAGGATTTATGCTAAGACATCATACATAAATGGGAAAGGAATATTCTAAATACCCAACTTGTTTTGTCTCATGAGACCTACCAATGAAATGAGTGGATTTTTAATTTTGAGCCCTTCTCATCACTTAATAAGTATAATGTATTTTTCATATGAATAAACAATACAACTTAATCAATATGACTTAATAATCAATAATTATCCATATTGGAAGAACTAGAATATGTAATGTCGATACTTTACCAAGTAAAAAAAGATAATAATTAATCCATAGATATATGGTGGATGGTATCATTAGATTATATACCTATTAAATAAAAATATTAATCAAAGGGTATTTAAATAGATAAAAATACTTTTAAAAGATCATTGTAATATTTTATGAGAAAAATACCCTTTTTATTTTGAAATCACTTATTTAAAATCAAAAAATTTATAGAATATTAGTAAAAACATTTTATTTTAAAAGAAACATGGAAACTTGTAAATTAATATTCAAGGTAAATAATAGTCATGATGGTGGGAAAAATCATTTGTGTAGTAAACATTAAAACAAAGATTCCATTCACACCTTCAGTAAAAAGTGCCTCATTTGTAAAAAATACAAGAAGATTAATTTTAAAAATTTATATAGAGAGTAAAACATGGGTAAAAATGAATTTAATTAGTCATTTTAGAATATTAAAAACCTTATTAAAGTAATTTTAAATAAAATATTAACATGGAATAAAAATATTCCTAATCGAATAGAAAAACAATGTCAGTTTCCTTAAAAACATTATTTCAAACTTTTGAGTTCTTAGAGAGAGAAAAATGAAAGGAAAAATTGTAATTTACTGAAATAAATATAGAAAAATAAAATAGTTTTGGTTTAAGATAGAAATTTTATATAATTTACCTAATGAAAACTTAAACATAAATAATATTGAATAAGGATGAGATTGTGATATAAACCCTTAACTTAGGTCTAACTTACTTTGTAAGTGCTATTAAAATTATATATAATAAATTTAAATTTATTATAATTATATAATAGAACCATATACATATTTATAATATCATATATCATACAATTATAACATTTAAACACCCATTTATTAATAATTATTTATTAAAATCATCATTAATGAGTTTTAACTATTTCATTTTTCAAGTAAGTTTCAGTTTGGTAGTTTCAACCATTACATCTTGATCATGGTTACATAATCTCCATAATTTAAATTATGATATAAGTATCATATATATTCATTATATACATATTTATAATCATCCTTGAAATATGGACATTGAAAATGAATCACAATGATTCATAGAGGTGGTAGTTATCACATACACACAATATATTATATAACTATCCCAATAAAAACTTAAACACAAACAATTTTGAATAAGGATGAGATTGTGAAATAAACTCTTAACTTAGGTATGAATTGCTTCGTAACTGATTTTAACCACCTATATAATAAATTTAAATTGATTATAATTTTATAACATAACCATATAAATAATTATAATATTATATATAATCCACTTATAACATTTAAATACCCTTTTATTAATAATTCTTTATTAAAATTATTATTTCTGAGTGTTAACTATTTCGTTTTTCACATAAGTTTTGGTTCATTATTTTTGGTACATGAATCTTTATCACGGTTCAATCATATAAAAATGTTAATAATGATATAAATTTCATAAATATTAATTATATACATATTTATAATAATCCTTTAAAATTGGATATGAAAAATAAATTGCATCACTTTGTGGAGGTGGTGGTCCACAAGTACGCACGCACGGTGTTATAATTTTTTTACAGGTGGGAAGATAGGAATTTAAATGATATATTATATTTTAGGAATCATCATTATTCCATAAATATCATATATATATATATATATATATTATTTTTATATTTATAACCATCCAAGTGAAGTCGTGATGAAAAACAAATTACACCACTACATGGAGATGGTGGGTCGTACATACGTACGAGTGATGTTTTTATTTTCCATGGGATGGAAAGGATATGGATAAGGGTTTTGTCAAAATAATAATAAAATTTAAGTATATTTAATATATTTATGTTATTATATA
This sequence comes from Viscum album, assembly GCA_963277665.1. Taxonomy (NCBI): domain Eukaryota; kingdom Viridiplantae; phylum Streptophyta; class Magnoliopsida; order Santalales; family Viscaceae; genus Viscum; species Viscum album. The sequence continues at coordinate 1,469,339,137 of OY728131.1, read as the reverse complement.
ATCATTTTTATAGAATATTTTAAGGAGGTAGATAATGAAATAAAATGAAAACTCTGTTAAAAGTTATGCCTCTTATTTGGAAAACAACCTTTGGCTTATACCTTAAAACTTCTAGGTTTGTACATTGATCAGACCAAAGAACCTAGTTAGTGGGTAGGAAGTTCTATAAGGTATTTTTTAATTATTGGTCAAGATAAGTGGATCTAGAGGTGTGAATAAGATAAGGGAAGTATTTCCCTTTTATAATTGACTGAAAGGACACACATGGAATTACATAAAATATTTTAATAATATAAAGTCATTTTATTGTGAAAGTGACTCAAAATTGTCATATATTTAAATATTATAAGTTTAATTTATAATTAAAACCAACCAATTGTGTTTAATAAAAAAAAAATTTGTTATATTTAAGCCATGTCACTCTATTTTTAACTCTTTTAACCTATTTTAACCTTAACTGAGGTGATAAATATTTACCATAGTTATTATTCATTATGACCAAACAATAATTTAAACATATCTACTAATATTAATTATTATTATTATAAATATGGAATCCATTTTACATGATTCAACTCCTATAAGTGTAATAAATTACTTTTAATATAAGTTCGCAAAATGCAATAAAAACCGTTTTTAAAAAAATGATTGTTTTAAGTATAAAAATGATTTTATAGAAGAATAAATTAAAATTATGATTAAAATGGAATTAATTATATAATTTTATATAAAAGTAGAATTATTTTTCTTTAAAACCAAACTAAAAGTAAAATGAAACTTGTAAATACTTTATTAAGATAAAATAAAGAAAAATGGTTTTTATTTGGATAAAATAATTACTTAGATTTATAAAACATTAAGCATATATCTCGAAGTTAAAAATTATATTTTTATATGAATTATATTAATTATTAAATATATATATTTTATATCAAAAAAATTTCATGATCTTTTAAGGTATTCTTATATCTTTATAAAGTTATAAAAGTGATAATTTTTATAAAATTGATATTTTTCACTATTTACCCAAAAATTAATTATTCCTGAAAAATCTAAAATATTCATCATAATATAATATTGAAATTATGAATTAAAAAATGAAATTAATTTCATAAGATAAAATTTATAAAATTGGTAGAAATTAATTATAATTTATGTGCACAAAATGCAATAAAACCCACTTTTTAAGAAAACATATTTTTGAAGCATAAAATAAATTTACTAAAAACTGAGTACTTATTTATTATGAATTAATAAATAAATTTTAATTGTATAAAAAATTTATAAATATTTTTCATAATTTGGTTATTTCTATTCATATCACCAATTTAATGGCTAGGTTATAATGCTCTCATTTAGAGTATATCGTAATTCGCTTAAATCTCGGTGTTGTGTGTTAAGTAAACTATCAAGTTTATTATTGTTTTAAGATAAATTTTTGGGGTTAAAAATGAGAATACATGTATTAAACTCTTATAGTACCCGAATAATTCAAGTAAAATCCAAATCTCAAACTTGTAACCAGGTCGTTCCCAAAATGTAACTGCCTCCACCTTCTCCAGGTCAATAGAAATACATGTCTCAAAAATAAAATTCCCAAGAAAGTATAATTATTGGATCCAAAAGTGAAAATTAGAAATATTGTAATAAATAAAATGCACTCATATTGTACTCGACATGATATAAAAATTTCTAGCATGATATTCTGATATCCTTAAATATACCAAGATGTCATCCACAAACACTGTGATGAAGGAATCCAAGTTTGGGTGAAAAATTCTATTCATGAGAGCCATGAAAACCACTATAGAATTCATCATCCCAAAATTAATCACAATATTCTCATATAACCCATATGTTATCCTAAATTTTATCTTTGGTATATACTCTTATCTAACCTTAAGTTGGTGATAACTTGATTTTTAGATCAATTTTGGAGAACCAACGGGCTCCCCTCAACTGATCAAGAAAATCATCAATAATAGGTAGTGGATACTAGTTCTTAAATTTGAACTAATTCAATTTTAGTTAATCCATATGTATCCTTATGTTTCCATCAACGTTTTTGGAAAAAAAATAACTGGAGAATCCAAGGGGAATTTCTTGGCTGAATAAGCCCCTTCACGTCAAGATATTTAAACTGTAGTTTCAACTCCTTCATCTTGTCTAATGTCATCCAATATGAATGTATCGATATAGGTTGTTCACCTGGAATGAGTTTAATCTCAAAATAAATTCTTCTATGGGGAGGGAGTCTTGATATATCTTTTAGAAATACATCTTGGTAAAGTTCCACCAAGGAAGAAAAAGTGATTAAAATCATTACCTAATCTGTTGCAGAACCATGTCTTCCATTTGAGCTATAATGGTCCAAATATGACTAAGATCCAATCCCATTCCACCTGCTACTTGATACTATTCTTTTGTAAATACATGCTTCACTCCTTCCATGAAGGTAAAATTCACCTATCTCTGATAACAATCAATATAATCTTGGTAATGAGTCAACCAGTCTATACTAAATATCACATCAAAACTTATCATCTCCAAAACTAGGAAATCCCACATATGTCCATAGCCTACAACCTCTAATATATATTCTAAAAAAATAGTACACTCTATCATATTTTTTAGAGGAGTATAAATAGACAAAAATTCATGGAAAATATTTACTATAAAACCTAACCCAGAAACTACTTGAGTAGATATAAAAGAATGGAATAATCTTATATAAAATAATTTATTAGAGAGCATATAGGTAATAAAAAACATACTTTGAATAGTTAAAGTCCCCTCTCCACCATAATATAGAATCTGATCCACTGTGTAGTCTCTTCCTATACCAAATCTATAACCTTTTCCCCATGATCCCTAGTTTACCTAATTCACCAAACCCTACAGAGTTTATAACTGCTGATGAGACCCCCTATCTACTCCATGGAATGCCCCTCAAGCAGTTGCATGAATCTCTATCTGAATTCCTCTTGTACATTCCCTTGGATCCGATATCTTTCCAATATTCCTATGAAAATATGATAATGATTATCTTAAACAAAAACACTAGAGATTTACCATCCTACCACACCGATAACACTTCCTATGAGTATTTGGGTAGAATTTTTAGTAGTTTTTATTTTTTGTACAGTTAAAGCATTGGGAAACACTTCCTCCCATAGAGGGAGATAAATAAACATTTCTATACTCTGGATTCCTATCAATTCCCTTGCACATTTCCTCAACCTTACTCTTTTTTCCATTATATGGGGCACCCATATCTCTATTAAGGAACCCACCTACTAGTATACTTAGGATAGTAATAATACCTACTACTTTATACTCCTCAAAACCCTTATAAATAGTAAGGTAATTATGAATTTATTTTGGGTATGTGGTCAAATTTAATTTCCTAACTTGATGCCTCAACTTGGGTTGTAGGTTAATCTTGATCTTCTATGCTTTCTATACCTCATTCATGGCCAAAATAGGAGTAAAATGAAGCACTCTATAAAACGAGAAGAATATTGTGTCTCCATTAATATTTATTACTATATTTCCATGAACTCTTGTAATCTATCCAAATTTAGTATATTGGGTTAGAACTCCTTAAAAAATCAATCCTCAAAAGCCTCACAAGTCAGACCCTCATACCTCATGGCCTAGTTTATCACACCTCACCATCTTCTATAGGGTCTCTGAAGCATATAAGAATCCAATTTCACTTGCCTCTCACTAGGAGTCTCTACCAAAACAAACATATACTTGATGATATCAATCTATTCCTCAATGTATTTTGGGCCTCTAGTTACCTAGAATGTTATCGAGATGTTATAAGTATAAATCTAAAGAAAAATCAACCATAGTCATACCACCCTTATGGGATCATTCAACCTGAATAGGTACTAGCTGAAAGACTCTATAATAAAGTGGTTCTGCTACCTAGACTACTAGAGAAACTATAGTAATATGCTCAGCTTCATTATTCTTTAGATATATAGGTGTTTTAGGAGCATTTACCAAGATAGGAGCATCCTAACTCGCTTCCCTAGGTGGTCCTATAATATTTCATTAAGACCGAATTATCTAAAATTAAATTTAAAATGCATAGAATTTACTTTAACAATTTAAACAAAAATACTACTTAAGCATTCAATATGCATGCATATAAGAACCAATTCAAATAGACTCCTCCTAAAATATGCCATGCGAAAATAACACATAACCCCTTACATTCCCCAAGGCATAATCCAAAGTATTCAGTACCTGATCATTAGTCATAGTCATATACATATAATAAGATAAATCATACTCAGAATAAAATAATTAAATGTCAGTAATAATACATCTAAGAGGCACATAATATAGATTATAACTGGAGCATAATTAATTAAACCTCTATCAATGGAAATAAAATATCAGTATAACATATGAACCTATGTTCCTACTCATGATACATAAACTCACCCAAATCCAATAAATTGTAACTACACAACAATACTCAATATTGATATGATAATGTAATGCCACAATCAATAATAACAATCCAAATTTCCCTAGTAACTCGGAGTTCTGTTACACATGAGCTAGCCAGGAACATGCATAACTCCTCTACCTGAGACTCAACTATCCTATATCCTTTCAACTAAACTCCCAAATCATATCTAAGTAAAATTGATGGCTATGATATCATTTTGTAACACCTCAACCTGAATCATCAGGCCCGATTCAGAGTGTCACATGACCCCATACACGCCTCCCCATATGAAAGAGGATACCAACTAATAGTGATGGCCTAAATTAGAACATAGGGAGACTATACCCTAGGTAGAGATATACAACCAACACATATACATGAGGAAGTAATAATAAAATAATATAATCATATAATGAAATTAAATGATATAAACTTCATTGTATCAATATGTCATACAAAACAACCAATAATAAACCAACTGTAAGTTGAGTACCAAAGATAAAAATAATGGAAGATATAAGAGATACCATAATAATAAATATTAATTCAAATGTGACTCCTTCCATATGTCCTACTCCTCTAGCTCAACCACATGACATGAGGCCATTTCCATTGACTAGATCCCTGACCATAAAGTCTGCACATGCACTAAGATTCCCATGAATGGTGTGAGTATAAACCTAGTAGTACACCACCAATTCATCCTTAATATAAGTTAATCATTGATATAAAAGTTTATAAAATTATAGGAAAGTGAATTAGTAAGTAAACAATAAAATGTCGAGTCATCATGTTCTAACTAGCCAACCATGAACCTCATCACTACCTACTTCATCCGCAAGATGAAGGAGCTATGTCTGGTTTTCATGAATCTCATAACAAGACACAATACCAACACAAGTCACTAAATATTCCACAAGGACATCATCAATCGGGTTAGGACACAAGACTGTTATTCCCCACCAACTATCTCAGGTTAGAAAACGAGATCATCATGCCCCACTGTCAATCTCAGGTTAGGCCTCATGGCCATCATGCCTTACTATCTTTCATTCAAGACCCTACCATAATTATCATGCATAATGTCACACATGATCCCCCTATAAGGGATAAACCAAGACCTGAATGGTTTATCTTTCACTTTAATACCATATAGTATAATTCTCCGATTCATACATATATATACATACACAGGACTTACCAATCAAATACTTAAGTTATACACACACACAATCATACCATATCAAGAGTGGTATCATGAGAAAAACACACACACACAAGAATATTATATTAATAAATGTCACATGGGACACACACACACACAAGTATGAAATAACATATAGTTTTATACAATTGTTGTAACATGGTAAGAAACTTCCTACCTTGATCATATTGAATCCCAACATCAAAGTTCACCACCTGAATCAAGATCACAAATCAATGATCCAGAGAAAAAAACATGAATCACCACATAAGGATTGAACATAAAATATTTGAGAATAATAACATTTCAAGGTATAGGATTAGTTTATAATTACCCAATGATATCCAACGTAAAAAAATAGAACTATATGAATCTAATAATGATTAATAAAAAATTGGATTTTCACCTTCCTATTCTTCAAATCTAGAAGGAATCACATTAGAACATGAAAAATTCCTAAATCTGACCATAGAGGTTAATATCTAGAGTATTTTCCAAAGATAATAGAGATTATATAGTAATAAAAATAATGATGGAGGATAAAGTATTACTTAACATGAAATCCCTAGGTTAAACATCTCTATATCCAATGTAATTTCTCTTCAGGGGGATGGAATTCACCTAGAATAGCCATTGGAGTTCATAGGTTTGAGAGCCCTAGGTATAGGTGTAGGAATGAGGAGTTCTGAAGAGTTTTTGGAACAAAATAATAATCTTTAAATTAATTAATTCTGCATGCATGGTTTGGCCTCACAGTTTACCAAACCATGCACTAACCATGTGAGGCTCACTACCTCTCCAGGGTACCTACATGGTTTAGCCGCATGGTTTGGTAAACCATGCACCAACCATGCTACTGATTTTTTTATATGATTTTCTAGGTGATTTTTTATATTTAACTCTAATTTCCCACCAACCATGTGCCACCCACTTCTCCTATCTAACAAGTTACATAGTTTTATGGGTAAATATCACAGTTTCCTCTAACCATGATCAAACCATTCTCCCACTTAAAAGATTATAAAACCCTCAAAAACCACCCATATGCTACCTGGTACTTCACTTAAACAAATAATAACTAAAAAACTTTAATGAAAGTAAAAACATGGTATAAAACACCTATAGAGTCCAATTCTATTATACCAACTCACTTTTCTTCTTCCAGTTTTAACTTTTACCCACTTATACTATCTGTACAATACTATAACCTAGAAATCATATATTGAATTCATTTATTCTCAATTTTTGTGAATAATAGGGTAAAAATTTATTGATCTCATTCACATTTTCATAACATCTCTATATATGATAATATAATTGATTTTTTAATTAGAATAATCCTTATGAAAACATCTTGTCACAAAAATTCATTAGCATAATCAACCATATAGAATATCATTAACATGCCCATTCTTATTAAGTATATAAGACTAAAATTCCTTAGGTAATTTTGAATATAATTACTTTTAAACCCTAAGTGAATCATTATATGCTTCACAAGCATCTATATTCGTATGTTCAACAACTTCAATACTTAGTTTCTCAAGAAGGTGTTTCTCTAACACACAAAATTTCTTTCCTTAATTGAGAACTTTTCTTAAGTTACTACTAATAATATTTTATTAAATTAATATTATCTTTCCTATATGATTAATCACAAACATAAGTTTTATGATTATGATGTTATTATTTATAACAAAAAATATATCATATGACTATCATGTTGTATTACTATTTAATAAGGACTTTTATTAAACGGTATATCATTAAAATGATGATCCCTTTTAAAATCATCATATCCATTAGTGGTCCAAGATCTATATTTAAATTAAAAATGATTCAACTATAGTATTTCTCTCATCACTTAGTTATTTACATAGCACATCACCCCAATCATAACATATATGACACTAATATAGTTGATCAGACAACTCTTTATCCAATCCATCAAGTGGATATACCCAACTCTATTCCTTCAATTACCATATCCTATTAGGGTCTCCTGACCAATTGTAACCAAAATCAAACACCAATAATGGTAACTTGATCCTATTATGGTCACCCATTACTTACTTTCCTTACAATAGATAATCCATGGGCACCCAACTATGGAATGGCCTACCCAATTTGATGATCGAGGTCTTGAAAAGTTTTTATTTGTAAGGAAACTAATACATAGTATTTTAAAAAAGGTTTTAATATCACTATATTAAATAATTTTATTCCCTTTATATCCTCAAATCCATTTTTTTATATATTTTCATAAGGCACTTTTGGGTAAGTGGTAACCTCACAGGGGATTTCAAAATTCAAACCATAACATAGCGCCAAATTCAAACTAAAAACATGAAAAAAGGTTGCAAAGATGAGATGGAAATCATATAGGTCGAGACTGTAATCCCGACCCACGCAAGACATCACTGGAATCCACACGCCAGAAGAGACCATGGATCACCGAAAACCCCAAGAAGATGAATCCAAAAATGATCACCACCAGCAACCAGAAGAACAGCGCCTCCCAAATCTGAAATTGTCATCACTGGTACAAGAGAAACGGAGCACCATAATAGAATCGATATTTCAAACACATAATCAAAACAAAACACCAGCTTCACAGCCACCAAAGACCACACTAGTATGTAGGGAAACCAACCATCACAAACAGAACCATCCAAAAAAGCATCATCACTGAGAAATGAAGCCTCGAAGAAACAGTGGGGATCCAAAAACAGAGACAAAGCCACCATGGAAGATGCCTCCGGGAATTCCATCGACTTATCAAACCCACCTCCCAATACACCTTGAAAAACCAGCGTGCAAATCCGACTTGGAGAAGATAGTTGGAATCTGGGAGCAAGGGCGGGGTAAAGAGCGGATGAAGGCCTCAACAGTAAGCACCAGCTATTGGTAAGACCACCAAACACTACCTCAGATCCATCATAAATAGAACAACGAAAAAGGGGTGAAAACATCATGTAGGACCATAAATAGAACCCATCATCTTCATCGTGAAGGAAACCCCAAATTGAAAACCAAATAACAAAATTGAATCACCGAGAACAAACCGAGACCATAAAATTGTTTCCGAGAGATGCGATAGCCAACAGAGAGAAACCCTAGAAAAGAGAGAGGGAGAGACTCGCTAGATGCCACCACCAACAAAATCCAAAATCACCAGAGAAGAATCGAGTAAAACTGAGGTTGGGTTTATTCGTGATGGTTCGAGAAAAAAGAGAGAAGGTCATAGCGGGAAAGTTTCTGGAGGAGGATAAGGGAACGAGAAGGGGGGTAGAATCACACCAGAGAAAGAAACCACTCACCGAAAGGAGAATGATGAGAGGGAGGAAGCGGTGGCACTGGGAAAAAACCCTAGCGCGAGGGGAGGGTAGAGGTGGCGCTGGGAAGGAACCCTAGCGCGAGGGGAGGGCGGAGACCCGGAGAGTGGGGAGCCATTTCCCTTTATATATTCATGATTTTATTGATTTATTATATAATAATATTCCTTCCACAAAATCAATATGTTCAAACCATATTGATATGTAACTCTTTACACAACTCATAGTTTTTGTTACTCACTCAAAAATTGAAGTCAAACATATTTACACATATCCAAATTCATATTGTGTATAAGTTATATGAACTTTTAATGTAAATTATTATAATTTTTTGAAATTGAAAATATATAGTTGATTAATCATGTATCTATAGATATCCAACCCCCACCTTCCAATAAAAAGGAATAATCTTCTAGGCTAGTGGGGGTGTAAGCTAAAGTCCTTCTAGCTAGAAATACTTTACTCAATAGAGAATCTAATTAATTATAATTATAACACCTCATATGTATAAACTATATTCAATAACTAAATTAAAGATAATAACATTAATTGAAAATTGAAATCAATGTATTTGGAAATTAAATCCATTATCATACCCAACATGTAACTACTTAGATGCATGTGTGATAATATATTGAATCTATTTAACAATTAAACTAAAACATAGACATATTCATAATATAAACAATTTATAATTATGAATAAACAATATAATAAGTTTTAAATAAATTAACAATTCACATTTCAAACATGTGATAAATATTTATAAAAAAATCCTAAATAATATATATCATAAACACTTTATAATTTAACTAATCATTATGGATATTCCATAATATTTAACATAAACACTTTATATTCATTTAATAATATTAACTCTTTCATATTATACATTAAATGAAATTCCCTTTTAAATATATGATATTTTATAAATTAGAAATATTTAATAATTAGTTAAATATTTTGAATAAATATCATATACTTAACATTATTTAAACATTGATCATATCAATCATCAAAACTCCTTTTGATGAGGTTTAAATAATATCCTAAATAAACCCCTTGATTTGAACAATTAAAATTAAGTATTATAAAAAATTCATAATATTAAATATAAATAATGTTTATTTTGGATTTTTTTTAAATTATAAACACTTTATAAACTACCCTTATGATTTCTAAATAAACACTTTCTTTCTAAGTCATAAATTATTCCATATAGTTTGGTAAAACTTAATTTTAATATTAAAACTTGATATTGAGGAATATTTATTAGTAAATTTTTTATAAACATTTAGTTATTAATTACAAAACTCTTAATAATTAATTAATTTATAAACACTTTATATACTAATAAATTTCCCCAGAATACCTTTTATCATCATTTATAAATAATTTATAAAAAATAAAATTCAATTTATAATTGAATTAAATAAAAATAATTTTTTCACCTTCAATCATATTTTATTATTCATTATGAATCATAATGCATGATTGGTAGCCTAGAATTAGATGTTATTAATCATATTTTATGACTAATATTTGCATCGCCTCTTCTGATTTCATTTTAGTATTTTATGATTCACCAGGATGTCATAAGAGTGGTATGATGATCTACTTTTGAAAAACTCAACATGACAATTGTATTATACAATATGTGGTTTTTGTACACTGTGACAAGTATAAATCTATATATTTATACCAAATCACTACTTATTATAGTATGATATCATAATCTATGATTTGGTCTACCCAAAAAAACCATTAATCATATTTTATGATTGGGTTATGATATATATGAACATCATTTCCATCATGATTTCAAGAATCTAATCACATGGTGGATTTTGATACCATAGTTGGGTTTATTATGGATCTAACTACACTTGTTAAACTATAAAAATACTTTAATAAAACTCATTCCAATATCATCCATGAAAAAATAAATGAAAAACATGAAAAACTATAAATGAAGAAAATAAAAAATATTTTATACCTTACATAGAATCATTCACTAATTCATCTTCATATGTTTTTTATGATGATCACCAAAGAACAATAGAAGGATTATTTCCTCTGAGGTGTATCCATAGTTTTCACTTGAATTGATTGAGTGGGATACTCCACCCTTTATGGTGTGCTAGAACCTCATGGTGAAAATGAAGTATAAGATATATAACATTATGGTAGGGGAGTTTCAAATAAGTCATGGGTTTTCTATATTATAGTCTACTATCATATGGAAATGGGATTTATAAATCTTTTAAGTATTTCACTCAAGTGAGTTTTTATTAACTCATGTTTTATAATGCATGAGTAAATTCTATATTTGATTCATGAAATATTTACATGAATGTTTCTCCCTTGTATTACTCCTTATGTAACAAATCATAAATGATATATTGTTTTGTGTGTGGTGCTTGTTTATGAAATGGGTAGTTGGGGTAATAAGATTAGATGGTGTGATGCTTTGGTACATAGATGAAGGTGTAAGGTCTAGTGGGGTGTACTACCAGTTGCATATTTCCCTATTTGTGTTATCTAAACTGTGATATATGTATTGATCATGGTACTTGGTTTCCAGTGTGATTCCACTAATTTATATACCTAATGGTCCCCTTGAGGATGTATATAATCATGTTCCACATATATAAGTTCTAAGGTATCCAGAGTAATTAGTTGAGCTAAGTAAATTACTTTATGATCTTATCAAGAAGATTCTGGTGTGTGTTATTTAGATTATTGACTAGGGTAATTAGGGAGTTGATCCATATATGGGGTGTATGATGAGGGATTTATACTCCCAGTATCCTTCATTGTTTCAAGAATAGGGTGAATGATAGGTAGTTGAGTACTTTAGAATGTTGGTTCGGACTATTTTTTATTAGATTGAGATGCCACCAGGGAAGAGTGTGAAATTAGTGATTTATATGCTCAGAGGACTAGTGAAACTTTGGTCAGGTTTAGGAGGGGTATACATGAGGGGATTTCATGGAAGTATTTCAAAGTGAAGTTCTTTGAGAACTTATTTCCTAAGATGATGAGGGAGGGGAAATCCCATGAGTTATTTCACTTCATATAGATAGAGTTAATAGTCATGGATTCTGTTATTATGTTCATGAATTTACTGCATTTTTTCACTGAAATTATCTGGGGATGATATCTCCAATGTCATTTCAGGAAATTTGAGGATGGTTTTCAACATGCTATTAGGGTACATGTGAAACTTTTTTAGGTTGACTTTATTCTCTAAAGCGGTGAATCAAGAATTGATAAAGGGATGAAATATGAAGTATGATGGTGTTCCTAGATAGAAATAGGTGTTGGGTGGGGTGCTTAATTAATATTTGGGTAGTATGAAGTGGGTCTATGAGGTTAAACAACAGGGTAGTCAAAGTAGGGGTAATCTTTTCCAAATTAGAGTGGGTCTTCATCCAAATGTTTTCAGTATAGGAAGATAGGGAACATTCAATCTCAATGTGACCAGACACCCAAGGATTGTAAGGACTTTGAGAAGATGTAGAATATTGATAGGATCTATTGGATTCTCTCATATTTATTCAATGTTCATAAATCTGGTTAGTCTATGGAATCTAATGTAGGACTGAGATTGGTATAGGGAAGTAGTATATGGGATTATTTAGTATGTGTAGGTCGTTGTGGTGGATAGGATGATCATCCCCAATGATAATGTAATACATAGAGTGTGGACCTTTAGGGTATTTATGAATCTAAATGATAGTGTTTGGGTTAGTTTCATGTAATAGAGATGACATATTTTGAGCAAGATAGATATTCATTGATGGTATAAGTTATTTTTTTATTATATTGGTTCTAGTTTTTCATGACGGAAATGATGCACTATACTCTTTATTTTTTATTGGAACTGACCATTTATTGGTTAAGGTTTGGGAATCTAGTATGATTTGTGGTGATTTTACATTTTATGGTTGATACATGTGAGTTCTAGGATAACGACCAGGTGTGATGTCATCATTTTTTTTGGGTGTTTGGTGTGGTGTGGTTGGGTAGGTGATTCCTATGGTGGGGAGTACCCATATTTGGAATCAATATTTCTATGTTTTTTAGTCATAGTTATTGGTAAATAATTTGTGTTTTTAGTATCATATTGGTTCTATGTGAGTCATATGAGAAAAATGTTTGGGTTTTTGTTGGTTCGGTTCAATTTATGACTAGAGGAATCTCATAGACATGTTCTTTTATGGTGGGGAGGTTGTGAGGTTTTGAGTATATTAGATTATGGTTTTTTATTCTAAAATCTTCTTAGCTATGTTTAATTAGTCCAATTAGAGGTTTTTGAGGTGTTGGTGGAGACTCGAGGGTTAGTTTTGGGAAGTTGGTCTCAATGTGGGCACATCAGTCTTAATGACAGATGACATAGAGTACCCAGTGTGAAAAAACCCATGTTATTATTATAATATATTTATATAATTTAATTTTGGGTTAATTTGATTTTTTATAATTTTTGGGCTTTGATTTTAAAATTTTGGAAGTTTTTTGGGTGTCACACAATGTTTTCCCCATAAGGGTCTTTAATGAAAGAGTCCCTAAGAGGTGGTGAATCAGGGTACAAAACTCATTTCATGTTCCCCACTTAACCTAAAACTCTCACAACCTTAACTGATCTTGACCTCACTTTAGTAAGGTCACTCTTGTTTTCTTCTTTTAATTATGATTTGATTGGTAATATACTTATATTATCCTTAAAAAGATAATATCAATGATTGTTAAATACACATACATAGATTTTCATCCTATGGAATATAAGTAAATCATGCACATAAGGAACAAGAATTTTACTTGGTTCACCAACACTAGGATACGTCAAAGGAGCACACACCAATGTTATCGATGTACCAAAATCCACTAATTTTTACTAGATTTGTGGATAATTTTTTTTTGAGATGGTAAATCTATGTTAAAATCATTGCCTTTATAATTTTTATAGTTTTTCTCACTACCACAAAAAGCTAACTACCTTCTTCCTCCTCTTTTTCTCACTACTCAGAGGTAGGACTTTATGAGCTCACTGCTCCTTCCTCCACCTTTTCTTACTACTTTAGAGAGAGAATAATCTAATGTTCTGAATTAACATAGAGTTGATTCACACATATGAGAGTGTTACACTGATATCTATTTTTACATTATATATGAAATCCACCTTTCCATTTATTTTTATTTTTTTTTCAAGAACTCCCTCCGTGTAATTCACCTTCTTCACTATGAGATATTTGTGCGGATTTTACTATTCATTGTGTCCTTAATGTTTATACATTGTACTATTTTCCATGTGAATCTTGAATGTTTATATGTTTCACTATTCATTTCATGCCTATTTAAGGTTTATGATTTATAATATTCACCGCATGACTCCTATATGTTTATTCATTGTACTGCTCACTACATGACTCTTGTATATTTATGTTCTATATTGTTCACCATATGACTCCTTGATGTTTATGTGCTTCATTATTCACTATGTAACTTCTCAAAGTTTATGCTTAGCACTATTCACCACATGAATCCTCTATATTTATACCTTATAATATTCACCACATGACACTTCAAGGTTTATTCCTTTCACTATTCACCATGATACTCCTTAAGGTTTACGCAGACCACTTACACAAATGACTTGTGAATATCTCCTTTATGGAACACTTCTTTCTATCTCAATGGAATTCCCTACAAGAATTTCCTCTCAGTATTTTTTGGGCTCACTTAATAATTTTTTAGGGATTTATTTATAATAAAATACCCATGATAAACCTAAAAAACCAAAATTAATTTTCTAACCTTTAGTTAAGCCTATCCGTGTGACTCCTTCATGCTTACACAGTCTATTTCACTACACACATGCACTCTGCATGATTCTATGGGACTCGTGTGATTCTCTATATGTTCCCCGCATTTAATACACCATAAATGATGGATGGATCCATGCTCGCTATTGTACACATGACTTACCTTCACTCCATGTGAATATTTAGTACTTATGCGCTCTGTGTGATTCATTAGGACTTGCACACTCCACATGATTCATTAGTACATATGAAATCTATGAAATTAATTAGGATTTACATGCTATGTTTGATTCTTTAGTACTTATATTATTCACATAATTATTTAGTACTTACACACTCTATGTATTTATTTAGGACTTATATACTCCATGTGATTAATTAATAATTATGTGCTTTGTGTAATTATTCAAGACTTGCATGCTAATATTTCCTTTCCCAAAATTTAATGCAAAACCCCAAATAAATTCATGACCTCTTTGTCAACCATTTTTTTCAATAACTTATAAACTTTTCAACAAACACAATAACCTAATAAATCCTCCAAGAGATATTTTTTCAAACAATATCCCCCTTTAGGTTTGTTGAAAACATTTCAAACTCCTTCATCCAAATTGTGGACATATATTGAAATAGTGATCAAAGGATTACTCAACATGTACTCTGAGCTCACATGAGGCAATCCTAGTGTGAGAAACATGAGTAACATGAAAATATTATTAATGAATCACATAATTATCAATTCCAACTATTGAAACATTCTCATCCCTTGAGATCACTCCACAAAACACACATGGTAACTACTTTCTTCATAAAACAAAGATCAACCTTTCAATACATGTTTTCAATTATAGAATGGATTTAGTATCCTAACATTTAAAACTCACCCAACAAGCTAACTTTCCCTAATTCAATATAGATAATATTTATCCTAATTCATCTCCTAACTCTACCCTATAACATGTTTGAGTAGTCACATCTCTCATTTCATTTATTTATCCCCCTTTTCTAAGGAACCCAAAGGTCACTCCATTGTGGTTTGAAATAGGGAAATAATGCATATCATCACATAGATAAAAACACACCATAAATCAAATATAGGGGTCCCACATCCACATTTTTCAAGTATGGGGAGTCTAATAGACTCTAAGAGATAGCTTATATCATTCAAACGCTTCTTTGGTGAAGGTATTTTCCGTATATCTATAACTTATAGATCTGTAGGTCCATACTCCATCAACCCATGTTCCACTTTATCCTTGGTAAAATAATACTTGATTTCAATGTTCTTTTTATTTGAGTTATAGAATGTATTTCTTCTAATATTTATAGCACTTGATTATCATGATTGATTCTAATAGAAGACTTCAATTCAACTTACATGTATTCAAGTTGCTCCATCATACATACTAATTGTGTATATACTTGAGTGGCCATAATATATTCAGATTATGTGGTACATAGAGACATGCAATTTTTTTCCCTTGGTAAATAAATACACAATATGTCAAGATAAAATTCACCACCTAATGTTGACTTTCTATCATTTTATAAACCAACCCAAATCTATCATCATAGATATCATGAATTTATTTCATTAAAGGCCATCAACTTTTTAAATGATGAACATAGGGGTATTTATCTTATCCCCTTTTTAACATGATCCTTTTATTCTCTAATTATGTATTTTTCTCCCCCTATTATATGAAAATCTTATACACCATCACTTGTTAGGACCACTAATTATACCCACAAATTATCTTCTAATCTTGCATCATTTATTCATATCTAATTGTAGGTTTGAGAAATATATCTAGCTCAAAAACATCTTTCCGTGGTAACTGCATTTATAAATATTTTTATTAGGTTAAATTACCACTTAGCAAAGATCCATCAACAAAACCTTTAAGCCTACTGAGTAGAGGCTCAATGGATGGAACAAGTGATAGAGTTAATAACATCCTTGTTGTCTATTTCACTCACTTACTTCTATGAATATCAAGTAGATATAGTCCCTTAAATTCTTGTAAGGAACTCTTCTTGACTTATTTAATATTCATCTCTAAACATCAAATCAATATCAATTTTTGAAACTGATACCAATTATAATTGATACCAACTTGATGGATGAAACAATTAGTTGGATCTTTCCCAATACCACATGTTATGATTGATCAAATAGATTTTAATAAACCATGCTCAATAACAAATATTGAAATGATGACTCTTTTCTTCAGCACTTGATTCCAATCATTTAAACAACTTTTAATTTCTTTGATGCTTCAATTATCAATCAAAAATTTTGACTATGTCACAAAATCACTTTTCATATCTTGATATAACTTCCCCATGGATAAAATCTACCCAAAAACCTGAAACACTTAAAAAATAGTAAATATCATTTAAACACATATGGAGAGTGGTCCATTCACTTCCTCAAGTTGGAGAATGAGGTTGGTCTTGATAGACCAACCCTTCACTATAACACTTTCCTTTTCCCCTTTTTAGATTTGAGGAATGTAATATCATCATCTCAACAAACTCTTATTATTCCTAATTGTAACGCCCTGAGATTTTATGAAAAATATTCTTTTAATTTCATTAATGTATTGTGTTACACCAAGATTACCTTGCGCTATACGCAACACCGTATTAGCTTGCAGTATACGCAACACTATTCTTGGATCGTGTTACACACAATTTTGATAATAGTTATTCTACGCAACATTGAGTATATATATATATATATTCAATGTATAAATGAAATATGTTTGGATTCTGTTATACGAAACAACGAAGGATTCTTGCGCAACATGCAACCCTGACTTGGCTTGCATTACACACAATCGCGACCTTCCTCGATAGTGTGTGTTGTACGCAATACTGGGTTTTACTAAACAATGATATATTATTATAATATTGTTATGAACTAGCCGTTATGAATAGTGTTAACTAAATTTTGAATTTTATAACATTATTATTCATCTTACACATTTCTAGAACATGGTATAAGAACAAAATAAATTTTTCGGGTAAAATAAGTATTTTTCAAAAAATGCAGTTTTGCCGCCTTTTGATGGCGCACCCACTTTAAATCTAGTTTTTGACATGTTTATAAGTTAAATTTGACAAAATAAAATTCTTCTTTTGAATCAGGATATAAAAATTTACATTAGATAAAGTTTTTATATTTTTCCGATAACTTTCATATTTTAATGAATAGTAAAAACACGCTATATTTTAATTAAAAACAACTTTTTTCATCGTAATATCTTATGTGGTTAAATTATAATATTGAATGGTTTTAAAGTATAAATAGAATATATTTTTACCATTTAATATAATGTATGTCATTAGCATTGATTCTATCATGAATTCGTAGGATAAATCAATTCAATCTTTTGCAATGTTTTAAAGAAAAACCAGTTTTCTTTCGACAACGGGATTAATTTTTATTTAATTTCTGCAACTTTTGAGTATTGAATTTGGAAAAATGGATTCCATATTTGGAATCAGTGGATCCAAATTATGTTAATAATCTACTTTTTATTTTTTGGAATTATGAATAGTAACTACGGTAAATTTTATTTACCATAGTTAATGGTAAATCGGGTAATTAAGGGTAAATATAATATTATAAAATTACCCTAACACATGTCAAAATCCTATTGGATTACTAAAAGTCGACCCATATCACCTAAGGGTCGGATTATATTCATTTAAGGGACTTTTGTCCATAAAAATAATTTAATTATTATTAAAACCAAAGAATGTGACAACATGTCACTTTCTTAAATCTTATAAGTATAATAATTTTAATTTAGTGATACACTTCATGAAACTTCGAACATGAATAGTATACAGAACTCTAATACAATTATCTATATCATAGTAATTTATTTAGAATTTTTAGGGATTAAATAATTATCATTTATTATGACACAAAGATGATGCAGTAATTGTCTTATTAATGAAATATTGACATAATTGATGTTATAAATGCCCAAATAAATGTAATTTGAGACTTTTTATAACTTAAATTAATTTTATAGGTTAATATGACATGTTATTGTTGATATAAGTAACTTGGTTATATTTTATCATTCTGTTATGAATTTCATAAAAATCATGTACCAAATAGTGTCAAAATTGACATAAATTAGTTTTTAAAACAAATACTATATTATTAATTGTTATTTAATTTTTAAAAATCTAAGGTTAGGACAAATGACTTAGATAAGGATATATATATTAATAATAAACAACTTGGGGTTCTTTTGGCTTGTTATGGTAAGTTTATTAACCATATAGTGTAAGAAAACAAAAAGACATGGTAAAAGTTAAATTATTTAACTTAGAGTTAAATCTAATTGATAAGGTTAAAATAATAACATAAACTTGTCTAAATCCTATTGTATGAGATTATTTCGACCCATCCCCACTTTATCTTCTAAATAAGACCCTTTGGAACCATTATAAACTGAATTTGACCTTAATATAAAATAATATTTTGAGATTTTCCTAAGGTGCCCCTCTCCTCCCTTATAAAAGGGCACCTCCTCCCTCTCCTCCTCACACAAATTTGAGAATTCAAGCTCGGCCAACCCCTGCAAAAATCTCTTCTCCACTTCCCTAGTATCATCCTAGAGGTCCTGGTCTTCTTCAAAGACCATCCTTAGTTCTTTAAGTGGAGGTTAAGTGAAGGCGCGTCAAAAAGAGGTAATATCCATTACCGATCTTTTTCAATTTCTTTCTTCTTCAACTTCTTCTTATTTAGTTGTTTCATGATAAAGTAATAACATCAGTATTTCTTATATACTTATATGTTATTATAAATATGAAACAACTCTAATTAACCTTCTATCCATCCTACGTAAAAAGGAAATCACCGCGCGTGCGTACGTACGGACTACCGTCTCCATGAACGGTGTGTTTCATTTCATTTATCTATCTATTATATATATATATATATACTGAATATATATGATATATAAATCATGTTTTATATTCTGGAAGTAAGTAAATCATGATATAATTAATAATAATGTCAAGAACAACAATTCCAAACACCTACGATAAATGAAACGATTTTACCCAAAACGCTTCTTTAACATGGAATTTACAAAAGAACGGGTAATATAAAGTTATAAGTAAACCATATATGATATCATAACAATTAGTATGATTCTGGAATAAGTTAATGACATTATTTAAACCATTATATAGGAGGTTCGGACACTTATGAAGCAAATCGGACCTAAGGTAAGGGAAAATATCACAATCTCATTTTTATCCGAGATTGTTTATACTTTGGTATTTACTGGGGTGTATTTTATCATCCACATCCATGTTTCCTCAATATGTAATATTATTCCCATTCACCTACAATTTTTTTACCCTTCGGTGAGTTTTTAGTAAAATATATGAAAGGAATCTTTTGTCGTTTTTTGTACGAGGTACTTTTTGACTTTTCCGACAAAAGTACGAGAAGAATTTTTTTTTAACTTATACGGCATGAATGGATTTTTAAAACATTATTTCCAAGAAGCTTCCTTTTCAAGTTTCCAAGTTTATTTTTAATCAACTTCTTTTAGTTTAGAATTGTATGACATATTAAGAAATGAAAAGTGTTTTTGAAGTAGAAAGGATATTTTCCTCAAGAATGGAGTTCAAGTGTTTTATCAAAATTATTTTCCATCTAAGATAATATAGGGTTCTGATTCTATCCCTATCATTACATTGATTTGATTATATTATGATGGAATTATTTTTATAAATTCATTTATCTTATATGAATTGTTTTATGATGTCACAATGTTTAATAATTCCATTTTTATTACATGGGTTATGCAATGATGTATGATTTATGGTTTTTGTGGCACACATAAGAATGGTTTAATTATGAGATGGGTGGGACCTATATCTCCCTCCAATGCATTGGGTAAAGATTTTATATCTCATGAGATAGACATGGCTGGAATGGTAGGTTATACCGGTTCAGTGAAACAGGACTGAAACGAGGAGTGAACTCGGTTCAGAAATGGGATTTGTCCACTAAGATAGTCTTGGAAATGAGCCTTGACTAATAAGAAATGATTCTCTATGATTATGTGTGTATGCCACAAAGTTTCATGTTTTAAGTTATGATTATTGTGATTACATTTCACTACTATGATTTATCCCATGTTATGATATTATGATCTCTTTTGCAGGTTAAGATTTCCAAAATGTTATGTTCTTATGAATATGATGTGATTGATATTTCTTTTGTTTACCCTTACTGAGCATTTGAGCTCACCCTTTTATGTTTTCTTTTCCCCAGGATATAAAGAAAGGTTTTAGGTAAAAAAATGGAAGATCTTTATGGGAGATGTTGAAGATCTTTCACCACGATTAGAAGATTATATTCCGAGTTTCCAAAGACACTAAACTATTACGATCCTTGTGTGTGTGTTTTTGTTATGTACTAAGTATTCCGAAAAATTAATGTAATGTCCATGTACATCAGGCTTCGGGTCTTTACACTAATCATTCTTCATGTAAATATTCTTTAGTGCCTTAGTAGTGGCCCTAATTTAAGTGATTATACTTACACATACTTCATTTTGGATATTTACTTTAGAATTAATATTATATATCTTAGGAATTTTCTTTTATTCATGTTCTAAATAAAAAAAATCTTCTTTGAGTACTTTTATTGACAAGTACCTCCTTACATGTCACTGAATGGACCCTTCCTCTACAAATATTTTTTTTTCATTGTTTATCACTACATGATTTATCATCTTTCACAACCCATTAATTACTTCAAGATTCTTGTTTTACATGATAATATTTTAAGGTAATTTAAATTTTTTAAATATTCTTATTGTTTTTTTCAAGAACCCTTATATTCAATGCAAAATTTGGAAATTTTCTTCATACCATGGTTTTCTATTTTCTTATAAACTCACACATTTCTCTTCATCTCTTTCCTTGTGGTGAATTTTTTTAAAATATTTAGGCATGTTTCATGTATATTCTCATTGACATCCAATAAATCCACCCTAGAAGTTTTCTTCCTTAGTAGATCTTTCTTTACATTCTCATCTTTAATTGTCACAACTAAAGTAGTTTTAGTAGTGAGTGAACTATGTTTATTTTTCCAAAATAATTTTTTTTCTTATATGGATTTGGAAATATTCTTGGGGTTACTTTCAGCCTAGAGGAATTATTTCTATCATCCCTGGAATATATTTCTTATAGAGACTGATTTATTCTTGAATTCTTGTTGGTTTCCCCTGTTCACTCTAGCTAAACTCCTCTTAAAATATCCACTCAAGATAAAACTAGTATGGTAATATTTGTTGTAATAATTACCATACCTTATATGATATTCTTGATAACTTTTTATTTAATATCTTTCACCAGTTTCACAACAGTTAATGTATTCCAATTCATCAAAGTAGAAACTAGAAATATGACCATGCATACCACAGTAGAAGCACATGTCTCCAAATATTCTCTAAGTGATTCTCTAACTTTCATTGATTTGTTAGGTACTTTTTTATATTTTTTACATCATATTTTCAATTTTTCCTTATCTTTGGAATACTCATAGCCATTATTTACTCATGCTTATGAGAGTATCCATCATAGCCAATGCTGGATTTTCCCATTGATTATGGTCATTGGGGTATGATAATATTTTCATGCTTTCCTTATGAGATAGCATACTTAATTTTCATTTCATTATTATCACCTCTTGAAAGATAATAAAAAAACAAATGTAAAGTAGCCTTTATTTTGTCTTACACTTGGAATTACATTATTCTAGATTTCTTTTGACTAAAATTAACTCCTCTTCATGTTTCTTATTTTCTAGATATTTATCTCAAGTTTTTCATTCATATCATTTCTAAATTTCATACCACTATACATATCATCATATAATACATGAGTGAACTTATCCATCATGTTACTCCATTCTTTTATTTTGGAATTGATTTGATAAATAGAATCCTTAAGAAAAATTTGTTATTATTGTAGACTTTTTTCTCCTCAGCTAGTTCTATCATGTGTGTTGTAAGTTATTCATATATTTCCTTCAAATTATTAATATATTTTGAGTCAAGGATCTTATTGTTGGAACTATATTTACACTCTATAATCATAGAATAAATCTAATCCAACTTATTTCCCTAGGAATCATTATTCTCCCTTGTATTTGTAAACACTTTAATTGGTCTTTGATTGAGGTTTTTCAGTTTTCAACCTCAATTTTCATCAATTCAACATGGATCCCTTTAGACTTTTTATCTTCTTTCAACTTTAAGTTCTCCTATTTTAGTTATCAATATAACTTATCTAATGTGCATATAACTTCCACTTTTTTATCTCTTATTATTTAATTATCATCGATAGATTAACATCACTTAAAATATCAATCTCCTTGGATAGTCTTGTGGTATCATTGTAGAAACAAATGGATACATGATCAAATTCATCCATACCTTCCTTTTGACTAATAATAGAGTCCTTCGTATTAATTTCACTTTTCCCAACCACTATTACACATAATGAAATTCCTTTGGATCTCTACTTATTCTTCAAATCCTTTCTCTTTCCCATGTCATATGACAATAATAGGATTCAACTCCAAAACCCGATTGGATAAATTTAGAAAAAAAACAAGTTTAAAAAGAAAAACCTATACACTGATACTAATTATAGGCCCTATAAGGGTATTTAGTGAGATATTCCCTAAAAGGGGGTGAATCAAGGTGTGAAACTCATTTTTTATTTCCCCACTTAATCTGAAACTCTTGCAACCATAACTGATATTTACCTCGCTTTTAGTATGGTCACTCTTGTGTTCTTTTAATGCTGATTTGATTAGTAATATGATTATCTAATAATTAAATAGATAATATAATTAATTGTTTATCCATATACACATATTTTTATATTGCAGAATATAAGTAAATTATGTACACAAGACATAATAATTTTACTTGGTTCACTCGTAATGGGCTACATCGAAAGAGCACACACTAATGTTGTGTTGATGTGTAAAAATCCATTAATCATAACTAGTTATGTGGATATAGTCATTTGGATATAGTAACTCAATTCCAAGATCAATTTATTTATAAGTTTTATAGTTTATCTCACTACCACCCAAATATCACTACCTTTTTACTCCTTTTATCACTGATTTGGGGTAGGACTCCATGATCTCATTTCTTCTTCTCCCTCCTCCTTTGCTTACTACTTTAGGGAGAGAATCCTCTAATGTTATGAATAAACTTAGAGTTGGTTCACACATATAATAGTTTGATATGAATATTTTTTCAACTTAGAGATGAAATCCACCTTTCCATGTAACTTTTGTTTTTAAAAAAAACCCTTCATGTAATGTTCATTCTTCACTATGAGATATTTGTATAGGTTTTACTATTTATCACATGACTCCTTAATGTTTAAAAATTTTATTGTTCACTATATAAATCCTAAATGTTTATGCACTACACTGTTCAATGCATAAATCCTTAAGTTTTATAATATGCATTATTCACCATGTGTCTTCTAGATGTTTATGTATTTTATTGTTTACTACATGACTTCTGGATGTTTATACTGCATTGTTCACCGCATGGATTCTTAATATTTATGCACTACACTATTCACCACATGACTTCTTAATAATTGTGTGCTACAATGTTCACTTAATGACTCCTCCATGTTTATGTGTTTCGCTATTCATCACATGACTCCTCAAGTTTTATGTTTCATAATATTCACCATGTGACACATTAATGTTTACATGGAACACTTACATGAAAAAAATATGCATATCTTCTTCATTTTACACTTCTATTCAACTCAACATAATTCCTAGAAATAATCTCCTCTTTGAATTTTTTGGGCTCACTTAATGAAGTTTTTGGGGGTATATTTATAGGAAAATACCCTATATAAACCAATATATTTGAAATTACTGTTCAACCCTTCAGTTAAGCCCATTAGTGTGACTCCTTCATGCTTACACGGTCCTCTTGACATCACATACGCACTCTACATGATTCTATAAGACTTAAACACT
The DNA here is from genome assembly GCA_963277665.1 of Viscum album. Lineage (NCBI taxonomy): Eukaryota > Viridiplantae > Streptophyta > Magnoliopsida > Santalales > Viscaceae > Viscum > Viscum album. The sequence goes on along the minus strand of OY728131.1, from coordinate 1,469,314,221 downwards.
CTGACTTATTTGATTCACCTTTTATATGATGTCGATGATGTATGAACCTGTATGCATTACTAGTCATTTGGTGTGCTTTCACTCCATGTAAATCTTCAGTACTTATGTTCTTCGCTTGATTATTTAGAACTTAAATTCTCAAAATGATTCTTTAATACTTAAATGATACAAATAATTCTTTAGTAATTATTTGATCCACATGATTCTTTCATAATTACATGATTCCCATAATTATTTAGTACTTACACACTTCATGTGTTTCTTTAGGGTTTATGCACTCTGCATGATTATTTAGTACTTATGCACTCCATGTAATTCTTTAGGACTTAAATATTAATATTTCCTTTACCAAAATTCAACACAACAAATACAACTAAATTCAAAACTATAATGTCTCTATTTTTTCCATGTAAAGTTTTGTAATATATTTTATAATATTTTCAAATCCAGGTCCTGAGACGGCGTTAGATTCTGAGGTCCGGTTAGCCTAGTATTGATATTATAAAAATATTAAATATATTAATATAACAATTACATAGGTTTCCTGAAATAGTGGAATAACTTTTAAATAGAGTCTCTAATTGTAAATATGAATCTTATATTGAGTCTGGGGCATGGTATTTACCTTAGGAATGACCTAATATTTGTCTACATCGGGTGCTTGTTAAAAATTTATCGCAAGTGCAAATAAAAAAATAAATTAATTTAATAGTTTTTTATTACATTTTGAAATAGTGACCTAGACACTTCTATAAATATATAGTTATAACTAGATTGTAGGGTTATCCACATAACCTTGATATTGTGAGAGGATTAATTAGAAGAGATCATGGAAAATGGAAATGTATCATGATTAGGATCGATGATCATTTAACCAATAGAGTTAGTGGATCTCACCGGCAACATTGACATGTGACCATTATTCATTAGAGATCAATCCAATCTAAATTAGAATGTAATTGGGCATGTGTAGGTAGTGTGGTGGTACGGGTGACATTTTCTAGGAACATCGGAAGCCATAATCCAATCATCAGTGATGATGGATCTCGTTCAATCATAGATCCATTATTACTATCAAGATTAGTGGTGGAAATCAAGGGTAGAAGTGGAAGAATTGGAAAACTTTTGAATACCCATGGGTTGTGGAAAATCCCATGTTACGTGGTGTGTAATATGAGGAACACACATTGTGTAACCCTATATGTGGTGATATGGTTTCCACGGATAATAAAAGATAACATGTTGTGTGACACATTTCACATTCCATGTGACTCGACCTAGAGACTCACCATGTACCCTCGGATACATGAGAACAACCATAGTACATGGTATAAGTCGTGTAATCGGGCATGACCTCAAGAACACAGGCACAACCCTAAGTACATGGGCATGGGTAGGTGTACACTGCCATGAGTTAGTGGACCTCTACATGTTGTGTACCCTCTAGGGGACACACCATGTTTATGGAGGTATATTAGGTGTGATACGTCAATACGCGGGTAAACCCTAAGAGGCAAGACACATTTTGTACCCTCTAGTACACACTGTATACTTCCCCCAAAGTGGTATAAGGCCCATGTTCTCTTTATTTTGGACTATTTTCCTTAGGTTTCATTCCATAAATCCATCCCTATGAGGGTATAGTGTGTAATTACATCCTGAACATAGGATTGTGATCCCCTTTCGTGGATTTGTCTTGGATAGAGTTGCAGGAATTCCCCCCAGAGGCATGGGGTGGGATTCTCTATCATCTTATGCCCTAAGTGGGGTTTATAAGAATTAGAATGACCAACATACATGGGAATCAATCCCTTACTTGGTGGGTTATTCCATATTGGGGTTTTGGTATACATCATATCCCTGGGTGTGACCCCCCATCCATGTATCGATCTCTTTAGACTTCTGGTGCATGCTTCTTCATAGAGAGACCTGATGAGCATGACATCTCAGATAGACACCATCACTTCTATCAGATATATGGAATGAGTTCTTCTAGGTGAGGGTTACTATGAACTCTTGAGTGGAATCCTAGGCTAGAAATGTAGTTGTGACCTTTCCTTGAGACTTAATGTCTATCATGAGTATATCTGGATGTTTTGTTGTATGTATAATATTTTTATTTACATTCCCCTGTGATGATATGACTACTATCTTGATGCTTTTTTTTGGTTATTTCGGGGTGTCCTATTGGGTAACATTTTACTCACCCCTTCATGGGCCCTAGTCCTACATGTCATGTTTTATGCTGACAAAAGGCCTTTTATGGGGTTCTTAGTAGAATAGGATAAGAAGAATATTAGATTGGGCTTGACAGACTATGGTTTGTACTAGATGTCACATTTTACTATAGTCCCCTCATTCTAGTAGGTTGTACTTTTTTATAGTTTTAGTGGGATTTTATTTGGCCCTTTTTTATTTACAGTATTATTATTTTTCTCTAATTGTGGGTTTTGGATGTATTCATGCATCGGTATCAGTTATACTTTACTTTTACCATTTTATGGGTTTGGATGTGTTTGCTTATAGATACATTAGGCTAAGGCCTCCCATGTGAGTGTTATGGCTACTCAAAATTGGTCTCTATCCCCTGGCCTATTGGAGGTGAGAATGGTATAGTCACACTCAACTTACTGCCAGCCAGGATGGCCTCGGTGGAACGGGTCATGAAAAACTGGTATCAGAGCAGTTCATCCTAAGACCGAATTTTGGATTTTTTTTCTAGATCTAATATTGGTTTGTGTTTTTATGGAAATAGTGTTAAGTGTTTTAAGTTCATCTTTTTAGGATAGGGACTCCAATTTTGGTGTAGTGGATAATGTATCCATACACCAGGACTCTGACTACCTACTTGTCAACTTGATACATATAGGAATTTTTTGTATGGAAAACATTGTTATATGCATCATATAGGAATGGTTTGTGGTTTCCATGTCCTTCTTGAGTTAGTTCCCCAAATATACTTATTGACTATGGTACATATTGTCTATTTAAAGATTAATCTATGATGATTTTCATCTAATATTTAGTAGCTGGAACATGAGAATGATCTTCTTAGTGATTAGGTTTCGATACAGGGACCTATTCAAGAGGTGGTACCTCCATGTGGTCTTCTAGCCATACCTCCACCCATCAAGAAGTAGATGATATCAGTAGTACTAGTAGATGAGGTGTGATGGATGAGTTTTCTTCATAAGTTTCATCATTAATGACCCCTCAGGTTCTGAGGAAATATAGACCCCCAGGAATATGAGGATTTTATTGAGGTAGTTATGTGTGTTTTTCGCCTTATCAGGACACCTTTAGACCATATGGTGGTTTTGGTGATGATCCTTCTTCATGGATCTGTAGGATAACGGGGGTCCTGATGGATATATTTTATGATGAGGCAACTCTTTCAGGGATAGAGTTTGAGTGCCTTTTTAGAGAATAGTTTTTTTCAGCTACATTGAAGGTTATTCACATCCAATAGCTACTACAACTTCAATAGGGTAGCATGAATATGGCTAAGTATTCATCGAGGTTTACCAACCTCTCACGATACTTGAAGGATATAGTGCATGATAAGTTATTCCAGGATTGGACCTTTGATCAAGGAATAGGTAGAGTCATCTAGGATAGTGTTATACCTCTATGAATTTCTTCCTATTATGGGTTTCTAGAGAATTTTATAGTAGTAGAGATCCTTCTATACAAGCACACACTAACATTAGGTGCCAATGTTGTGCATGAAGGAGTTGATAGTTTGGTAGTAGGTAACTGATGGAAGATGTAGGGGTCCAAACATGAAATATATTTTTTAGGAAAAATCAGGATATAGGTTATATGTTTTAGGGATATCATAACAGTTCTAGTCATCCTAGGGAGATGTGGCGCTACTCTTTTGATGGATGGGTACATCTTGTGCAAGATTGTCCGACTAGCCATACAGTTGACCAAGAGACTATGAATGATCCAACTATGCAAAGGCAGTAACAGGACTAGGGAGGTCCATAGCCTAGATTACATGGAAGAGGATACAAGTAGAGTATAAATATGTGGTAAATGGTTTGACTTATTGTTAGCACCACCCCCATGTGGTTCCTTCTAGGCTCAGGGATCTAGTGGATAGGGGTGAGGGGAGATTCAAGTAATGGAGGCCTATGACCCAGAGGATCCAAGGGTGATTATAGGTATGATGTGTGTATTTTATACCTTATCATAGTTTTTATATATATAATCATGATCCACTCTTTTCTTGATACATCCCTAGTTCAATACCTTGAGATTCTAGTTGATTCATTTCCTCAACCTTTATGCTTGGAAAATCCTACCAAAGGTGACTCAGAGATCACACACTTCTTCTAACTATGTGTTATAATGATTGAAGGAGAGTGCTTCATGTGGGATCTCTTTTTATAAGTGATGAGACCTTACAAAATAATCTTAGTCATAGACTGTCTATACACAATTCGTGTATATATTAACTGCTTTAGGTGGAGGATGTGGTGTATCTGTGTAGATGGGACAAGGTTTTCCTTCATAGGTGAGAAGGAGACCCAGGAATAGTATGATGGAATCATACATAGGATATTGCATCCAATTACTCAATAGTTATCTAGCATAAATCTTGAAGTAGTGGATGTTATGGGATACCAATTTCCCAAGGTGGTGGAAATGTATAAGGATGTTTTTCTTGTATTTGTCTTGTGCTTACCTCCCTAACAATAGATAGACTTATGCATATACTTACACCATGAGATGAAACTGATATATGGTCTAGTATATTAGTTGGATCTCACATAGCTTCACGAGTTGAAGGTGTAATTGGAGGACTTGTAGTGGAAGGTCTTTGTTAAACCCAGTATGCCACCCTAGGCAGCTCCAGTTTTGTTCACCAAAAAGGTAGATGGGATCTTCATATTGTGTTAGATTATCATCACCTAAATCATGTAAATATAAATAATAATTATCCACTACCAAGGATCGATTAAATATTTGACCAGTTGATAGGGGTGAAGTGGTTCTTAAAGATTAACCTCAGATCAGGCTATCCCCAGCTTTAGGTACGGGATGAGGATATATCAAAGACAGCATTATGATGTTTCTACAGTCACTATGAGTACTTGTTGATTCCCTTTGGTATGAAAACTATCCAAAAGTTTTCATAGGGATCATGAATTGGATCTTTTAAACTTTTCTAAATTCATTTATGGTAGTATTTTTTCAATGATATCCTAGTGTACTCAGCATCCAAGGAGGAGAACGCGAGACACTTGAGAATAGTTCTAGACTTACTCTGAGAGCACCATATTTATGGGAATCTCTCAAAGTGTCAGTTCTAGAATCATGAGTTCCTCTTTTGGGACATGTTATCTCGGTTGATGTTTTGATAGTGGACCTAGTGAAGGTTAAGGTAGTTTTAACTTGGGATCCATCCAAGAGAATGACATAAGTGCAGAGATTTTGGGGATTTATAGGTTATTATAGGAGGTTTATTCCAAATTTATCTATGATATGAACACATTTTACTATTTTTACCTATAAGGGGAAGCCTTTCATTTGAATAGAAAGGTGAAATTAGGGTATTCAAGAGTTAAGGAAGAGGATTAAATGTTCCCCCATCATGATATTTCTAGAGGAGGGTGTCGAGTACGTAGTGTTATGTGATTCCTTGGGGACCAAACCTGGTTGTGTTCTGATGAAAAGTCAAGTGGTGATTTCCTATGGGTCCAGAAAGTTCATACCTCATGAGAAAAACTTTGTAACATATGATCTAGAGTTGGAAGTGGTATTCTTCTCACTGAATATGTGGTGACACTACCTTATGGGAAAGCAATTTATCATCAATTATAACCATATGAGTCTCAAGTATATCTTCTCTCAGAAGGAACTTAACTTGAGATAGAGGTGATGGATCATGTTTCTCTAGGAATATGGATTTAAGATAATCTATACTCCTTGGAAGGGGAATGTGATAGAATATGATCTCAATTAGAGATCTTGGTATCATTTTTTAGTCGAGGCGTCGGGGCAGTTAACCTCATTGTAGTTGTTCATAGTGGATGAGGATGGTACAACTTATCTCTAGAAAATTATTATTACCCCTCCTATTTTATAGTGTGTTAGTGAGGCTCATCATAGAGATACCAACTATGAGACTGTGTATACTCATATATCCACTAGACATTCTCTTGATAATTTTTTTGAAAGTGGGGAGCACATTATCCTTCTCAAAGAATGGATGATGGTACCAGTAATTCTATGGGAGGAGGTTCTGATGGAGTTTCATACATCCCATTTTTTGGTATATCCATGTGTGGAGAAGATGTACAAGGACCTTTGGTATCATTTTGGGTGTCTAGGTTTGAAGAAATGTGTAGCATAATTTGTCTTTTAATGCCTCACTTGTCTGCAGGTGAAGGCTAAGCACCAGGTTCAAGTGAGTTTAGCTTAACACCTTGAGGAGCCGAATTAGAATTAGGATGGTATATCTATATACTTTTTGATGGTATTACCATGTATGTATAGAGTATATAATGCTATCTGGGTTATCATAGACCGAATCACTATGTCGGTCTATATCTTAGCTATCCAAGAGTAGACTTCAGTAGAGATATTGGGAAGCCTTTATGTGTAGGAGATAGTCTGTCTCCATGGATTTACCTTAATGATAATTTTAGACCATGATTCTAACTTCACATCATGATTATACAGAGGATTTTAATAGGCTTTTCGGACTCAATTACAGTTGAGCATGGTGTTTTACCCCTAGAATGACGTCCAAACTAAGTAGACCATTCAGGTCCTCAAGGATATGATATGGGATTAAATGTTATACTTTGGTCATATTTGAGAAGATAACTTACCCTTGGAGGAGTTTTCATATAACAACAGGTACAATTCCACTATCAGTATGTCACCATTTAAGGCCTTGTATGGGAAACCCTATAGGTCACCACTATGTTGGAATAATCTAGGAGAGTGAGAACTCATGGGACCATAATTGGTTTGAGTGATGAAAGAGAAGGTTCAGATCATCCAAGAGTGGATTAAGACTACCCATAGATTTCATAATTCTTATATGGACCAACAATAAAGACCTTTGGAGTTTAATGAGGGGGGAATTTTTTCCTAAAGGTCTCACCTCAACATGTATTGTAGATATTTGTCTGGGATAGTAATTTGTATCCAAGGTTCATTGAACATTTCTAGATATTTCATAGGATCAGTGAGGTGATGTACCACTTGTCCCTACCACCGTAGTTATATCAGGAAAATGACATATTCCATGTGTCGTAACTGAGAAGGCACATGCATGACCTATTGAATTTTATTGATTGGGGTGATAAAGACATTGATTATGGAGCTACCTTTTCAAATTACCTAATAGAGATCAAGGTTAGCCAGATAATATCCTTTATGGGTGATCGATTCCCCTAGTGTGTGTTTGGTGGCAACACGAGAATCTTTAGGAGAGCACCTGGTAGCGGGAGGCCCAAATGCGAGCTCAGTACCCGCATATTTTATATTAGTATTTTTTGTTTTTCTTGATGAAAAACCCTAAGGTGGGGATAATTTTAATTCTATTTTTTACATGTAAATATTTGGAATGTTTTTAATAATATTTTTAAGCTAGGAACTAAGACGGCATGAGATTACGATGCCCAGTGATCCCAATATTGATATTATAAAAATATTAAATATATTAATTTAATGTGCACATAGTTTTACTAAAATATTGAAAAAAAGTCCCAAAGAGAGTCTCAGATTAGAAATATAAGGCCATTTTTGAGTCTAGAGCCTGGTCTTTACCCTAGGCAGGATATAATATTTTTTGATGTCGGGCATTTTTTAAAAAGTTGTCCTGAGCACAAATATTAAAATGAATTAATTTAATTATTTATTTTATTAAATTTTGATGTGACAACCTAGAATCCTTTATAAATATATAATTATAACCAGATCACAGGGTTATATGCATAACCCTAATATTGTGAGAAGAGCCATTGGAGGAGATCTTGTAAAATGATAATGAATTGAGATCGGGATCAGGGATAATTTAACTAATAGAGGTTGTGGATCTCACTAGCAACGTCGATGTGCGACTGCTCTTCATCGGTGATCAATCCAACCTGAGGTAAGATTTTATTTTATGTGGATTTATTCCTCATTGATTATCCCATGATGTAAATAAATCAAATAAAAAAACATATTTATTTGTGGATCGATCATGTTGTGAGTGTGGGTTTACTTACAGGATTTGAAAAAATATTTTCTTTCTTATTATTTGTTTATTAGTTCATTTCTATAATGGAAAAAAATCGAGGATAATCTAAATAATGGTTGAGGATCATTCCTCATCTTTTGTTTTGTTTATTTTTATCTCCCCATTTTTCATGTTTTCATCATCGGTGTTTCATTTGGATGATGGCTTGAAAAATACCCAACAATCAATCTTTGCACAAACATTCTTTGCCATAATGGTTTGATACCATAGTTTTGGTTTGAGACATGGTGATGGAGTCAAGCTACAATGGTAATAATGATGGATCAAGAGTTTATTGGAATCCTTCATGCATGTTTGGGCATGTGGAGGCAATTTGGTGGTACGAGTGATGTTTTCCATGTGAATCCGAATCCAGAATCCAGTAATTGATGACGATGGATCTCATTTGATCATAGATACATTCTTATCAGTAATATTAGTGGTGGAAATTGAGAGTAGTAGTGGAAAAATCAGAAAAAACAATAAGACCCATAAGTTGTGTAAAATCCAACATTACATGGCATGTAATCTGAATAAATCACATCATGTAACCCCATATGCAACACTAGGGTTTACACAGATAATAAAGGATCACACATTGTGGGGCATGTGTCACATTACATGTGACCTAAACTAGAAACTTTTCATGTTCCCTCGGGTAAATGGGTATAGCTAGAGTACACGAGCTAAGTTGTGTACTAGGAAACAACCTCAAGTACACGGGCATGGCCCAAAGTACGTGGGCACAACCATGTGTACACTGGCATGAGATGGTGAACCTATAGGCACCATGTAACCTCTATAAGACATGTCATGTGTATAGAGGTACGTTTCATGTGATACAGCAGGACATAGGCAGACCTTGGGAGGAAAGACACACCATGTACCCTCTAGTACACACCATGTACTTTCCCCAAGGTGGTAAGAGGCCCTTGTTCTCCTTAGTGTGGACCATTTTCCCTAGGGTGTATTCCCTTGACCCATCCTTATGAGGGTATAGTGTGGTATTGCATAATTAATATAGTATTGTGACCCCTATAAGGGATTAGTCCCTAATAGAGTTATTAGAATTCCCCTTAGAGGCCTAGGGTGGGGTCCTCTATCATCTTTTCCCCTAAGTGGAGTTTCCAAGAATCGGCATGACCAACATACACGAGCATCAATCCTCTACTTGGTGGGTAATTATAGATTCAGTTGTCATTATACCCCATGGTCCTAGGTTTGATCCCCCGTCTATGTATTGATATCTTCATACTTCGAATGTGTGCTTCTTCATGGTGAGACCCAACGAGCGCAACATCTCAGGTGGACTCCATCAGTGCTATCAGATCTATGAAGTGATTTCTACCAATATAGGGTTACTAAGAACTCATGAGAAAAAATACTAGGTTGGAAATTTGGTTGTGACCTTTCCTTAATACATAGTATCTATCATGAGAATATTTGGATGTTTTTCTATATGTATCATATTTTTATTAATATACCCCTATAATGAGTTAACTACTATCTTGATGCTTGTGTTTGGTTATTTCGGGTTGTCCAATATGGTATTATTATACTCACCCCTACATGGGTTCTACCCACACATATCATGTCTTATGTAGATGATAGGTCATTCAACGGGATTCTTGGTGTAAAATGATTAGATAGAGCTTATATTAGGATAGATAGGTAGTAGTTCATATTAGGTGTCACGTTTGACTATAGTCCCCTCATTCTAGTAGTTTGGACTTCCTTACAGTTTTTTTGGGCCTATATTTATCCCTTTTTTCCAATATTATTGTCATTCTCTGATTGTGGGTTTTAGTATGCATGCATTGGTATCAATTATACTTTACTTTCAGCATTGTATGTGTTTGGAGATGTGTGTGTGTGTACATTCACAATAGGATAAGTCCTCCCATGTAAGTTTTATGCCTACTTGGTGCTAGTCTCCACCCCCTATCCTATTGGAGGCAGTATTGGGGTACTCAAACTCGACTTTATACCATCCAGGTAGGCATCGATGGGATGGGTCATGAAAATGACCACTTTTTCAACCAATTTTTTCAATAACTTCCAACCTTTTCAACAAAACACAACAACCTAATAATTCCTCCAATATGTATTTTTTACAATCCATGGATTTTGACCAATTCATAGAAACTATGTGACATGTATTAAAGGGGTGATGAAGTGGTTTCAGAGGCCTTTTTCATGGTTGGTGTATAGTTTGGTGAACTGTATGGACAAAATATTTTAGTTCTAGTTCTTGAGAAGTACCAGACACATTTTTAGGCACAATTTATCAAACTATGTGGCCTAACCATCTAAGTTTCCCATTTTTCATTTAAAATTGAAATTAATAAAAAAACCTTTTATTTTTAATCTTGTATCCTCACCTTCTCTCCCATTTTGTTTGGGCAACTCCCTTGGATACCTAGGGGGATCCACTTCTATCCCCCTTCTATTTTGGATCCCTTTCCCTTGTATTTCAAGTATCCATTAAGGTAATCTCTCTCTTTTATTATCCGTTATTTTCTTATATATTTCCTCTATCATTTCTCTTAAGTTCCCCATCCTCTAAGAACCCCAAATCACTATGAAATCTATATTTGGGGTTCTATGAGGTTATAAAGCGATGATTTTTTTTAGGGCCAATAGAGAGGGTTTTCACTCTTTTTTGAGTGTTTATTGTGGAAAGAAACATTTTGTGGCTTGATTTACATTTGGTTGATGTAGGTGCTTTATTATTTTTCCTTTATTTTTCAATTCATGGAATTATTGGACACTAGAAATTCATTTTTTAAGTATAGTTATTTTGTGGCTTTTTGGATGAAATCATTAATAGTATTAATGAAATTATGTTTCATAATAAAAGGATTTCTTATATATTTTATGTATCATTTTTAAATTGAAGTTTCCCGCATGACTAATATTTATGAAATTACCCAATGAGATTATTTTAATTGATTTTTATGATAAATGTTTTCCATGGGTTTTTTTGGGTTTTTTTAAATAAAGTTACCCTGATTTTAAAGAATGATTTAGGAATGGAAAGAAGTTTGTTTTCATAGTGTTTTCAAAAGATTATTTGAAGTGATGAGATTTTAAATAAATTAAATGGCTCAACATAAAAAGTTTGTTTTTCATGTAAAGGACCATTTGGAACTTATTAAACTTATGGGTTCATTGATTGTAAGATTCTCATTTATTTCCCCATGTATTTATTTTTACATTTCGGGTTTTATTATTATGTGATGGATGAAGAGGAAAGAGTTTTTTATGTACGAGGGTCTTAGTGGTGAGGTGTGAGACATTGATTATGATATATTTTGGTTACTATCTTAATTTATTTCTCACCTCTATGGTTTTTAGTCACGAGAACCCAAGTGTCTAAGTGGGAGGTCTTCATTCATGTTATCCTAGTTGGTAAAAAAATTTCTAGGGTCACCCTAATTGTGATTATTCTAGGTCTGGTGGGGAGGTTCCATTTTGATGAGTCCATAGCGGGATAATTGAGTGTCTTGTGTTATTATAGGATGTGATGTATGTCAGTTTTTTGTTCATGTTGTTATAACATTATTATGATCATCACACACTAGTTCATAGGGTATATCCCATGACACTTATTTCATGGACAATGGTTCTATATAGGAGATTTCTATTTATGATTTCTTGTATCCCATTATGCTTGATTGTCCAGTGTAACCCTCTATGTTTATTGTTGTTTTTATATCACTCCTTGATCTTTTAGTTCCCTTTTGTATTGTGCTTCCTTTCTTTATGGTTAGGTGTGTTCCCAAATGTTTTTCTATGAGGTTTGGAAAAAAATACAGAATTAATGAAAGATGTTTGTTTTAATTTTGATTTTTTATTAAAAGTTTTAAAATGAGGGTTTATTATATTTTGATAAAAATCAAAGGTTTGTGTTTTGGGATTCAAAAGTGGTTTCATTGGGTTTCCTTAAATAGAATGATTTTATCCATTATAACATTAAATATGTGGTTTTTTCCAAAATTTCTCATTTAAAATGAAATATTTGGGGCTTGTCCTATTGGAAAGGTAGCCCTATAAACCTGCATGAATCCCAAGATCTAATCCTAGTAGCCCCATATATTTGGGGTTCAATATGGATTAAAATGTAATCGAATGGGGGGTTGGTAGTAGCTAGTCCTATGGGGGATCATTATTGTTATGTGATGGATATGGGAGAAGGACCTCAATAATGGTAGAGATGGAATTAGAATAAATGAGGAAGGAACCTTGGTGATATTATCAGCTCAGTGGTGCATCCTAGATGTTAATGAAGAAGGAACCTCGGTGGCAGCTGCGGCTCAGCGATGTGTCCTCGGTTGTGGAAAGTGAATGGGTTTGATGGTGTTAGGTCTAGTGTATTATCTTGGTGATGGATTTGGATCAAAAACAATGGTTTGATGCATAGGTGGGTTGTGGAACTCACTTGAGTGCCAACAATGACGTGTCCTCAGTAGGTAATGTCGGGTGATCTAGCAGTAGCGGTTTGAAGATGCGTCAGTGGGGTGTGGTCCATGCTCAGGCATCATCAGTTTTAATATCTATAGGTGAAATCCTAGATAATGAATTTAAAATCATGAAGGTTTACTCCTGCATGGTTGAAACTGGATTTTAATGATGAGAGGGTATGGAATTTTCCATCGGTATCAGGTATCGTGCAATTTTTCATGGGGCAATGCTTTCCAGACAACTTTTTGTGGCAAGGGAGATTTGGATAATCAGATATAAATTTTATATGGGGGGTTATTGTGTTTCTGGTCCTTGGACTCTTAGGTCATGTTAAGGCCTTATGCCTCTGGGCCTACAATCCATGTAAAAAGGGTTCACTCATATCCCATAAAATAGGGGTGATCTAAAAAATTAATAAAAAATATAAGGCCTTTAGAATTCAAGTTTATTGTATTATTTAAAATGATAATGGGAAACCTTACCTTCTACTATATTTCAAACTAGAACTTATGACTTGTTTATTTAAAGGAATTATATAGCCTCTATGATAATATTCCATAGGTTATGTCAACTCACACACTGTATACACACTACAGTGTGTGTGTGTGTGTGTGTGTGTATTCATCTCTCGTGTTTTATATAATTTTCAAGATCTATTTCTAGTTTATCTATTATTTCTTTGGTTTAACGATAGTGAGTTGGGATGTGGTGGGAAATCATTGGTTCTAGGGAGGTTTTTGGCGCACATGAGCCTCATCCTAATTGGTGAGGACTCAGAAAGTTCATAAAAGATACCCAAAAACAAATCTAGGTGGAGACATATTTCCAAGGTACTGTAGTAGTATTATAGAAAGTACTGTAGTAGGTATTGTATCAGGTATTATTTGGTACTTTAGCAGCTGGAACTATTCATTCATCTGGGCCTTCAAGCCACTGGTTTGGTCCTTGAGTCTTTCAAGGCCTTCAGGCCACCCAAGGCCTTTGAACCAGTTGTCTCTCAAGGCCTTAGGGCCACCTCAAGTCCTTCAAGACACCCCAAGGCCTTTGGAACACATACAAAAATGAAAATGTAACCAGGAATATTACAAGGGACAAGGCTCCATGTGAGGATTCAGAGCAGGAAAATCCACCAGAGCAGAGCTACCAAAATTGGAAGATTGAGAGGTTATGTCATTTCCATCGATACCAAGATTGTGTATCTATGTACAGGACAACTATCTGACCAGACTTATGAAGGTGGAGTGCTGATATCATGACATTTACTGGGGAGGGTTAGTTCCAAGTTATATTATCTGGGTGATTTCCTATAATACCTATGGGCCATGTAATTTTCTCTTAATCCTTCAGGCCTTTTAAGGGTTCCCCCTCTCCCTTGAGAGAGATATTATCACAAATAAATAAAAAAGTGAAGGCCTTCGGGCCATTCAGGGACGTGTTTGGCGATATGGTTCAGTTCAACCTCTATTTTTATTTTGGTATGTTGATTTATCACCCAATATGGGCATCTCTTTTATTTGTATTCATTTTTTTATATCATGTTTTACTACTGGTTTTGGTTGATATTATATATTTTATCTCAGATTATGTATGTATGTTTTATTATTTAGAGGTTCTTAATTTATGGAATGGGTTGAATCATTATCATTGGTTATAACTCATTTTGTATTGTTTATTTATTTATTTTATTCTTATTGAGGTGGTATGGACGGTTAATGTACGAAAAGTACATGATGGACTTTCAGTAAAATATTTTATGGATGTGCTAACATTTATTTAAGAGAGATATATTTCTAAAGTTCTTTTTTTATATTCATTCACTAGTTTCTAGTACATGGGTATTAGGAACACCCTTAAAGATTTTCCATGGATTGACATGGTTACCCAGCTCAAGGATAACCTAGGTTTGTTCATAAAAAATGGTAATATATCTTAGGTTATTTGAAATGGACCTAGGTTCTTAATAACATATTATTGTTATATGGGGTGTGTCATGGTATTTTATAGATAAGAATATTAGAACTCGAGTAGAGTGTATGATAAATTGATTGTCCATCACTTATAATGAACCTCAATTTACCTTGGGTAGTGGAAATTGAGTCTTTTATTTTGATTTTTGTTCTTGTTGGTTTAATTTATTTTGATGTGGAAGGATGATGTCTATATTTTCAGTGAGTTTGGAAAGTAATTTTGGGGGTTATTTTCATTTTGGGGTGAAAATAGAATTATAATAGGTGTTGCATGGTTAGTTTGCATGGTCTATCAAACCATGTGTATCCCGTATAGATATTTATGTAAAGATTATTAGAGTATGACACATAGCCAGTGTATGGTTTAAAAACCTATGCTTCCAAATCTTGAATATCTGTTCATCCCTTTTTGGTTTTGTTATTTTTATCCCTCTTGGTTTTTTATTTCCCTTAAAGTGTATCCACACTTGTTAAAGATGGATTGAAGAGGGTTTTTATGATATTTTGTGGTGTTTTGTAATGGATTTTGTTTTAAATATGGAATTATGTTTTGTTAGGTTATTCATGTGTTTAATGTTATGGTGGTTGTTTTAGGGGGAAGGGATAGTTTTATAAACTATTGATTTTAAAATTTATTTTTTTGTGTTTTATTGAAAATAATTCCCATGTTTTATGAGAGATATTTTTTAAAGTGAGTAATTTAATTATGATATTTGGAAAAATATTTGAAATATAAATTAATTTTTATACAAATTACTTGGAATGATTTTATTTTATTTAAAATTTTCTTTAAATTATAATAAGGGGTAAAAATATTTTATTAATTTTCAAATAGAAGTGAATACTTTTACAAAGGTTATATTTATTAAAAATAAATTTTTTTATTTTAGGTGTAATCCTTGGTAAAAAGTGTTTTTAAAATTTCTTTAATATGAATTCGTGATTTTAAATAAGGTATGATTTCAAGTGTGTGATTGATGTTTTTTTAATAGCTTGTGTTTTTGGATTTTTCCCTTAGTTGTAATGGTGATATTTTGTTTTGAGTTGATAGGCATGAATAGGTTGATTCATGTCATGGATAACTTCAAGTATGATTCTTATAAGGGTAAAGAAATAATATAGAAGGATCTTCTTCAAGTATGATTCTCATGGTGAATCCTCTCATCTCTTGGAAAGTATCTTTTTAGTTTTATAATCCACCGAGACTCTAAATAGAGTGTTGGAATTAGAACCTTTTTTGTTTAGACCCTATATTGGGAGTTCCTCAAAATGATGTTCATTTAGTGGTTATAACCTAAGATCAGTGAGGGAGTTGTTGATCATTTCTTGAAGTTAGTGTCCTTTTCTTCAGATAAATCCATCAATGACTCTTTGAAAGCTTGTTTTATAGAGGGATATATTTTTTTAGAGCTTAGTTTCATGTTATGGGTTTATCTTTCCTAAGTTTTGTGTTCTATTATGGGAAGAGAGAATATTTTATGTGATCGGTTTGGTTTTGGATAGTCTTTGGGTTTCTATGATCTATGTTATCATAAAAAGTCTTAGGTGTAATATTTATAGGGGTTTTTGTCCATTTTTTGGTTTTCTTAGTAATTTTATTTTATAGATTTACATCTAGTTGGGTCCTTAGGATATTTGGTTATATGTTTCTTTGGGTGCTTCAAAAATAATGTTAGGGAATGTTGTTTATTCATTTTGGGTATTTCCATTTGAGTGTTTTTTTTAATCATGCTTGTTGGAATTCCACACCTTGAGTTTTATGTGGTTTGGTATGTTTATTTTTTTGTGGTTATATCCTTATGGGTTAAACATGGGAGACCTTTTAGTATATTCTTAGGTAACTAAGACCAATGGTTCTTGCTGGTAATAACCTAATGGTGTTTGTTTTGGTTTCATGGGTTCAACATGAAATAGCGTACCATGGTTGAGGTACCATTTCACCCTCATAGAGTGATGATACAAGGTGGATCTTGTGTTGTTTCTCATTGAGGCATAGTTGTGATTGTTTTTCCTAGCTTGTTTTGGTCAAGAAGAAACTGAAGGATTTCTTAATAGTTTTGATGATATTTTTTTATGGTTGTTTGGTAGATCTTTTGGTTTTATATTTTTATATTTTTGATCAATTTTCTTTATAATGGTTTATTATGGTTGTATAATTAGGTTTATCTCTGGTGATGGTTTCTTTTAGAAGTGTTTTCCCTTATTCTGCTGTTTTAGAAGAATTATAAATAGTGGGGAGACCTATTATAGTTCCTCATTAAATTAGTTTTTTAGTATAGATGGTTATGGTTGGGTGTGTTCCTGGAGATATTAGTGTTGTTTAAGGAATTGGGTTTTTTGTTGTAAGGGTATTAGGTGGTTAGTTTTGATTATGGATCATGTTGAATGGTTTTACCTTGGTAGGACCCTCTCAATCTCTTCTCCTACCCACCCAAATCCTACTTGGGGTGTAGAGGTCTTTCTTATCTTTCACCATATATTTTTAACAAGGACTTTTTCAGGGCATAAAGTGGTATGTTAAGGATATTATAACACCTTGGGTTACTGTTATAATATATATTATTTAATATTGGGTTAATTTGAGTTTTGAGAATTTTTAAGCTTTTATTTTGAAAATAGGGAATTTTTTGGGTGTCTCATGACTTCTTAATAGTTAGTAGAAACCATGTGAAAACCATGAGGGGGATACTTTAGTGTATTCATAGGTTTTTTTTCATAGTTGATGCATGATTTGGTGAACTGTATGGCCTAGCCATATGGTTTGTTAATAGTTTACCAAATCATGCATCCTAACCATCTGAGCTACATGGTTTTTATTTAAAATTGAAATTACCAAAAAAATTCCCTTAGGTTTTTAATCTTCTATCCCCTACTCCTCTCCTATTTCATTCATCCAACTCCATTGGAGTCCTAAGGGGAGCTTCGCTTCCATCCTCCTTCAATTTTGGCTCCATTTCCCTCATATTTAAAGCATCTTTCAAGGTAATCTCTCTCTCTCTATTTTCCTATCCTTTATCTTCTCCTCTATTTAACCTATAATTTCTCCTAATTTATTAATCCTCTAGGAACCCTAAATCACTACTCAATTTAGGGTTTGGGTTTTAAGTGGTTATAACAATGGGATTTTTTTCTAAGGCCCATAAAGATGGGTTCTTGGCTTGTTTGGGTGTTCATTATGGAAGGCGACATATTACATATTAATTTCTATCTGGTTGAGGTAAGTGTTTATATGTGTTTCCATTATTTTAAAATTCATGGAATTATTAGAATTTATAAATTCATTTTTTATTAAATTATAATTATATATGGATTTTAGATAAAATTATTAATGGTTTTCAGAAAATAATGGTTCAGTATAAAAGGTTTTCTCATGGATTTCATGTATCATTTTAAAATTTAAGGTTCTCACATGCCTATTGTTTATAAAATTTCCCAATTGTCTTTTTTAAGTGTTTTTTATTACAAATTCTGGCCTTATGTCCTGTATTGGTTTTTTAAATTAAGTTACCTATTTTTATAGAATACTTTAGAAATGGAAAGGGGTGTCTTTATTTGTGTTTATAAATATTATTTGAAGTAAAAAGAGACTATAAAAACGAAAAGGCTCAGTATCCTAAGTTAATTTTTTATGTAAAGTCCCATATGTAACTTATTAAAGTTATATGTTCATTTCTCATGAGACCCTCATTCATTTCCCCATGTATTTATTTTCCTATTACAGGTTTTTATTATAATTTTATGGATGAAGGGGAAAGGGTTTGTTCTATGCGAGGGTGTTAGAGGTGAGGTGGGTGACATTGCTTATGTTTTATTTTAGTAACTATCATGATTGATTTATCACCTCCATGGTTGGTTGGTCATGGTAACCTGGGTGTCTAGATGGGAGGTCTCGATTCATGCTACCCTAGTTGGCACACATGATACTAGAATCCAACTAGTTGGGATTAGTCCATGTATAGTGGGGAGGTGAAATTTTGATAAGGCTGGTGTGGGATGATCTTGTGCCTTATGTAATTGTAGGATACAATGTATACCAGTTGTCATTACTTATTTTTATAGCATCATTAGGATCATCACACAATATTACATAGGGTGTATCCCAAGAAACTTGTTTCTTTATCATTGGTTCTATATAGGGGATTTCTATTTCATGATTACTTGTATCCACTTGGGCATGACTAGTTAGTGGAACCATCTATGCTTATTGTTTTTTATATCTCTCCTTGATTTTGTGGTGCCCCTTTTGTATTGTGGTTTTTTGTTTATGGTTGGTTGTGTTCTTAAATGGTTTTTTATATGGATTAGAATTTTTTTCAAAAAAAATGGAGAGACATTTGGTTTAAGGTTGAGTTTTCACACAAGGTTTTAAAATATTTTAAAAATATATTTTTTCCTTTTCATAAAAATCAAAGGCTTATATTTTCAGTTTCATTAGGATTTCCTTAAAATAAAAGTTTTTATCCTTTATAAAACTGAATATGTGGTTTATTTACACCATTTTTTATTTAAAATTAAAATGGGGAACTATGCCTTATAATGTATTTCAAATCAGCACTTATGACTTGTTTATATAAAGGAATTGCATATACTCTATGCTGAAATCTTATCAGGCCTATCATCTCACACCCTATATACATAGTAATATGTGTTTATGTAGATCTCATGTTTTATAGAGGTTTTAGTCTCTATTTACATGTTGTATATCATTATTTTGGGTTAATGATTGTGATTTGGGATGTGGTGAGAAATTATGGGTTATAGGGAGGTGTTTGGTGATTTGGTTTGGTCTGAACTTTGTTTTTATTTTGTAATTTTGATTTATCATCCAAGAAATAATCTTTTTTATTTGTACTTAATTCATTTTTTATATCCTATTGTGTAATTGGTTATGGTTGATGTAGTATATTTTATCACATATGATGTATGTGTGTTGTATTATTTAGAGGTTTTTTATTTATGGAATGGCTTGAATATTTATCATTGTTTATGACTCATTTTGTTTTATTTATTTTATTTATGATTATTTAGGTAGCATGGACGTTCAATGTATGAATGATCCATGTTTTACTTTCAGTAAAATATCTGTTGGATGTGTTAACTCTGATTTGAGGTACAAATCATTCCCAAAGTACTTATTTGATTCCAATGCACTGGTTATTGGCCTGTGGGGAATGGAAATTCCCTTAGGACCTTACTACAGACCATCTTGGGTGACTTTCTCATGGGTGACCTGGGTTGTTTTGTGACATGGTGGAATGCTACCGGCTAATTGGTGGAAGAAATAGTGATAATGTAGCCCCTAGGGGTCCACTAGGTGGCTAGTGACCCTAGGGAGGGTACTCAGTAGGGCACCAAGCACCCAGTGCTGGCTGACTACATACCTGATAGCCTCTATAAATATTTTTAAAAAAAATAATTCATTAAAATATTTATATTTTTATTAAACAAGGGTAGTATTATTTGATCCCAAAAAAGGGGATCTCGATCCCCCTTCTCTCTCTCATTCTCCTATACATCCAAGTGAAGAATTCCTTTGGTTTTGTCACATTATTTTAGCCATATATCATGGGGTTCTATAAAAAGTAATACTTATGATCCTTCTTTATCTATTTTTGTATTTTTCACTTGTAAAAAAAATTCTAACTAAAATATTCCTTTTAGATAGATTCCAAATTTCTTATTCCTTAGGTCGAATCAGGTCATGGTATTCGATGATCATGCTATTTTAGGGACTATATAAGTGGTGCTAGGATATTTTTATTATTTATATTTGATATTTCATTATGTGTATAACATCCTAGCCTTGGATAACTCTATTATTATTATTATTTTGATTCCCTCTTATTTTCCCCTCCTTATAGGTGTCTTTCCCTAGAATTTTGGAGTATTTTGGGTGGAACATGGTTGGTGCACGGTTAGAGGAAACTATGAACCATCTCTAGGAAACTGTGTAGTTAATTTTATTTTCCCAAAGGAGGGAACATGGTTGGTGAAAAAAAATTCAAACCATACATCCAAACTGTTCATCTCTTCTAGAAGCCTAGGAAGGGGCGTGTGGTTGGCACATGTTTGAAAAACCACCAAACTGTACGATGATAATTAATTATTCCAAAAATTAATTTTAAAACCCAAAATGCCTCTCATTTTTATAATTATTTTCCCCTCACATTAGGGTCTCAAATCAGAGCTCATTCCTAGTAGATTTTGGGTATCCCAACCCTTTTGAATATTTATTTTGATAAATCAATTGGTGTTGGATCTGGTTTTTCAAAGTTATGATCCTGTTCTTCATAGTTCTTTATCATTTCTCTATATCCCTACTCTTTTCCTTAAAATCAATCTTAGATCGGGGATGTTTTCACTGGATATAAGTTTTATGTTATGATCTAAAAATATTTCAATTTGATCAATCATTAGAAGAGGTGGAATCCATTGAATCAAGGTTGATCATTGTGTGAATCATTACAATCCTTATGGTAAGTGGCCTCTCTATTATCTTCATTGATTTTGGGATTGGTAAATCTCATTTTTATGATTATGGGATTCTTGGTTTTGGTTCTTCCCTTGTTTCCTAGAGCCTCATATTCTTTGGTGTGTGAATTGTGTAAAATTATTGAAGTTTCCTATTATTTGTTGCAGGTGTCCCAATCATCTCCCTTTAGAATTAATTCTATGATATTTTATACTTTTATCTTAAGTTTTCAATGTATTTTAATGTTTCCTATTATATCTAGTAGTTATATCAATGATTAATTAATTATTTAGTCTTTAATAAAATTGGAAATTGGATTTTTATATGATTTTATCTAAAAACTATTTTAAGGTAATATAATCTTATTTTTGTAAATTGATATTCTGAGTTAGATATAGATAATTTTCCTTGAGATGTTTATGATGATTGTTTCAAAAATAAAGAGAAATTTTTTTTTTACAAAACTTTGTTGAATTTAACCATTTTTTGAGATAATTATTTGAAAATGTGTATTTCTTAAAGTCCAATAGTTTTTAAATGGTTTTATAAATGGACTTGAATTGATTTTAAATTATTTTTATCCCAAGTATAATTTTTAAAGGCCCAGTTAGAACTTTAAATAATTTATTATAAAATGGAAAACCCATAGGACATACCACTTTATGTGTAATAGAAATGATGGATTTTTAAATACTTGAAATGATGGTCCCTTTGAGGGAAGTTGAATTGAATTGAATTGATATGATTGATAAAGTGGATGTTCTTATTGGGGTGTTCAGAGGTGTGAGAAAGACTTATGATTAATTTTCAAACATGATGATATGATATAATATATGGTATGATATTATATTTTAAATTATCACCTTCATTTTAATGTCATGGGAAGATCCAAGTTGCAAGGTGGAAAGTCTAGGTGCACATGTGAATTAGTTTAGAATCATGCTTTGGCTAGTGGCTTTAGGTGGGACTTGGGTCAACCTAATGGATTTTATCCTTATTTGGGATAGGGTAGGGTAAGACTAGGAATTTGGGTTGAGGTCAATTGATGTGTTGATTGTATTATAGTGTATAAACTTTGCATCATTGATGTCCATGTTGAATTTATTCTAGACTATTTTCATTTAGCACCTTTGGACTCCATGGTGATGTTTTATGAATATTTTACAAGGTATGGTTATTTTGAAAATTATGAAATGGTATCATGTTTTCTTTAATGCGCCTTTAAAACTATTTTAAACTACAATTTATGAATTATTTTTTATGAGAAAATAAATTGTTATTTTATTTGGAAAAAAGCTTGGTTTTTATGAAAATGGGAATTTTCAAAGAAATTGGTTGATACTTGTTTTATTGATGAAAACCCTAGAAAATATATTTTTGTATCCTTATTTTCAAAAATGTGTGATATGGATTCTATTTTAAAGTGTTATGTTTTGGTTCGGTAGGTGGTGACCTATAGGGATTTTAGCTCACACCTATACATTATAGGTTTATTAGGTTGCTTAGTGTAGTGGATATCCTTATATATTTGGGTTTAGGATTTGGTGGAGGTTCATGTGTAATTGCCTCAATTTCATATGTATATGTCATTAGCCTGGTATATTTTTCTTATTGTCAGTTTTATAGGCCATTGGCCATGTTATCTGGTCTGTTTTACGTTCATTTTTTCTTTTACAGTTGGATGTATCAGTTTGTTCCTTCTTTAGATTTTCTTTCCATTTTTTATCTTTTATGTTTAAATTTTATGGTTTAAATCATTCACAGGTGTGTTTTTGTGATTCCCAATCACTATTTTTCTACCCATGGGGATCCAGAACACCCTTCAGGACAATGAAGGATTGGTTTGGATTCCATTCTTCAGGGATACTATGGGTCAACTTGTTAAAATTCGTATCAAATGAGTTTTTATCTATTTGTTCTAGGATGTATGGTATTATGGAGGTATGACTATTTTAAATAAATTATTTGGTCATGGGATGGTGCTTTATCATCACCCATCCAAGAAAACTCTTGGGTTATAAGGGTTTTCCAGGATGTGTATGCCTTGATTTCAAACCCATTCCATGAAATTTTTTGAGACTCTTGGATTTTGTTTGAGTGTTTATCTATGTATTTGAGGGTTAATAAATTTTTTTGAGAAACTTCAAGTTTGGATTGGGTTTGGAGGGAATTTAGATGGCACACGCCTATTGTACATGGTTTGGAAAACCATGCATAGGATTTTTAGCTGGATCGAGTTGACTTATAGTGTACTTCACATGATTGGTTCATATTCTTCCATGACACTTGGCCAAACTGAGTGTATATGTTATTTATTTGAATTTTGATGTTTTTTTCTTCTCCTGTTCGGTTGGTTTTACTTTATCTTACTTTTGTTTCAAGCTGATTTTGAGTGATTCTTTTAGAAGAATTTATTTTCTATTTTGGTATGTTTAAGTAACCTTTTAAAACCAAAACCATGGGATGTTTTTAAAAAAAATTAATTTCTTAGACTTTTAAAATAAAACTAACCATTTTCCTTCTTTTGATAAAGGATATTTACTTTTATAAATGTGTGATTCACTCTCAAAATGTTTTAAATTCAAAGTGGTGTTTGGTTTTTGGTGTTTCTAAAATATTTTTAATATAAAATTATGAAAGGTTCTTGGAAAATTTGTTTGAAAATTTTGGGTAATTTTTAGAGTCTTAATTGTTTATAATATTTTCATTTGATGTTAATAAATTTTAATTGGAATATTTTAAAGAGTTAAGTGTGAATTTTTTTAAAATTAGGTTTTAAAATATTTCAAACATAATGCCTTTTTCTTTAAAAGTTTTCAAGTGGTTGTAAACATTGGATTAAATAATGTAAATTATTTTTGAAATGAGTTTTAGTAAAACCCACTTCGGTGAAATAGGTAAATTTTTTTCATAAATAAATTAAGACTATGGTTTATTTGTTTGGATTTTGTTTAGAGTTAGTTTTTTATTTTTTTGTTTCAATAGTGTGTTAAGGCCATTTTTTGTTTTTTTTTGTCTTGTGAGACTTGAATTCTGAAGTTTTTTTATGAGTTTTTTTTCTTGTTTTTAGTATGTGGATTCGTTTATATTTAATGGACTCTTTGGTTAGTCACGATACTCTTAGGATGGTTGATTTTTTGGTTCCAGACACAGGGATCTATGTCCTTTCCCTCATACCCCAGTGTTAGGATTTCATTCAAGGGTTTAAAATACTAATTCCTCCTCATTTATTTTGGAAACAAGATTTTAAAGAAGTAGTGATGTGGTTTAATAAGATTGAGGATATTTTTATTTAGAATCATCTTCTATAATAAGTCAATGTTAAGTTTGAAACCTTCATTCTAGAAGTTCTAATGTGGAAGTGGTGGAATTATTTTATCTAGATTAAGCCACATAAGGACCATTCTTGGTTATATTTCAAGGAATAGTTTATACAATATTTCTTTTCAAATGATGTAAAGGTACTAAAGGCTATGGAATTTTACATTCACTAGAAAGGTGATAAAATAGTGTTGGAGTATGATTTTTATTTTATTTAGTTATTGTTGTATCTCATATTCTATCCATATATGACTCTTTGGTGGATTAGTTTTTTGGATAATTTCTTCATCTATATTTTACTTAGGTTTTATTCCCCCTTATGCTTGAACCTTATAGCACTTTGATGATGCATGCTTTCAACGTTGAAGAAGGTTTGGTCGGAGCACCAGAGGCATTGGAGATTTATCACATTCTTAGATGTGATGGAGGACACCCCATCAAGGTAAAATAGAAGTTTTTCAAGTCATACCTCACGATTAGTGGAATTAAGAGGTCATTTTGATTCTTCTTTATAGCTTCCTAAAGAAAGAATCACTTGATTTTATACCAGTGTGGAAATATAGGGCATACAAAGCATACTTGTAAGAAACCTCTTAAATTTGATAGTGCTTGTGGCCATCTAGTTCATTTATAGAGGTTTTTTTATTATGTATATACCTAATTTTGGTCAGGTATCATCATATCTTCTCTATGGTGTAGTCATAAATTTCAATATAATAGGGATCTAGCCATAGGCCTCAGAGTGAAGTGGTTACATGCAGTAGAGTAGATTTTGGTATAAGTCAATGATGGTACAGCTTGTTGATACTGATGTTAGATTGAAGACTATTTTAATTCCTAATGTTTGATGAGTTAATTTTAGGTATTTTGAATCATATGTAAATTCAAATATGGTGGGAGACCACTATTATTGGATTTCTTATGTTAAAATTTTTTCCTTTCATTCCCTTGTGAATTTTTGTTTCTTTTCCATATAGACTTGGAATAATGTTTATGGTTTTCTTAACCTTGAACATTTCTCTTTGATTGGTAATCAAATAAGGATGTTCTTATTCGAATCTTGTTCCATGTTTTTCCTTAACTGTTGAATTTTATGTCTTGATTGTGGCCCTTTGGTTTGTGTTTGGGAAAATTTTTAATTTTTGGATTTATCTGATGTTTATTTTAAATCATTCCTTATAAAAGTATCCATGGAAGGATATGCATTTATCTCTTTGAGTGAGCCTAATGGGAGTTATCCTTTTGTTTTTTTGGGTTATTTGGAGATGATCCTTAGGTGTTAATTTTCTCATGTTATACTTTTGACTATCCTTGATGGGATATTTATTGGTTTGAAAATTCTTATTCCTTGATTATTTTTATCCTTCTCTTCACTCATTGTAATATGGGATCTACATAGGGCCGGTTCTTCTAATTTATTATTTTACATAGGAAATATTATTTAATTTTTGGGGTGATTAGGAGGTAGTGTTGAGGATTATCTAATTTTTTTATTGTAATTACCAAAATTTGGTGATTTAAGAATTTTTTCCTATGTTAACCTCTCTTGATGTAAGTTTGGAGTATATGGCTCTGGAAGAGGAATGTTTCTATTTGGTGCATTTCCATTTTTTCTTTATTTTCCTATTGAATAATCATTTGGGTGGATTTATTTTAGGATTATTTGTGTTGTTATTTTTAGGTTTCATTGGATTTTTATGGTTGTGTTCTTCATTGTTTGGGTTCTTGAGTATTTGAGGGTCTGTTATCCAGTTATTGAAGTCTTGTCACTTGATGAAACTATTTTGGATATATTCTCATCTCTACGTAAATAAATTCCCTAGTTTTATTTGGAAGACTTATTTTTTGAATGGTTCACTTGGATATGTCATCCACTAATCTCAATTTATTCCTTAGTTATATTAGAATCCCTTCTAGTGTCAATCTAAGAGAATTGAGCATTTATAGACACTTTGATATTTGGGTTTAATGGTGTATCTTGAGAAATATTCACTATTTAGCTATCTTTATACTATTTATTATTTATAGAACAATGCCTTTTAAACTTTTTGGGGGAATAAATCCTTATGGTGGGAAAAATTATCAAATCCTGACCTTGGATAACTCTGTAGTTTTTTTTTACTTTTTAGTCCCTCTTGTTTTCACCTCCTTCTGGGTGTCTTTCCCTGTAATTTTATAGTGTTTTGGGTGGCACGCATTTAGAACATGGTTAGGAGAAACTGTGCACCATATCGAGGAAATCATTTAACTTGTTTTGGGGTCCCAAAGGAGGACACATGGTTGGTTCATGGTTTTTCAAACCATGCAACCAAACCATGAATCACTTCTAGTAGACTGGGAGGGGACGCATGGTTAGAACATTTTTTCTAAACCATGCAGCCAAACCATGCAAAAACAATTAATTATTAAAAAAATTAATTTTAAAACCTGAAACACCTTTAATTTTTTTCATTCATTCACCCTTTCTTTAGGGACTCAATACATAGGTTATTCTTAAGTGATTTAGGGTATAATAACCCTTATAGAGATTTATTCTGATGAATCAAGTGGCATTGGATCTGTTTTTTCAAAGGTACAATCCCATTATTAGTCATTCTTCATAATTTCACTATATTTATCCTCTTTTACTTTAAATGAATCTTAGATCAATGAATTTTTCATCTTATCTATTATTTGTGTTAAGATCTAATAATATTTCTATTAGATAAGTCATTAGAATAGGTGTAATCCTTTGGATTTGGGATGATTATTGTGTAAATCATTGATATCCTTGTGGTAAGTGGCCTCTCCATCAAGTCCATTGACTTTGGGATTGTTAAATATGATTTTTATGATTATGGGATTTTTTTTTGGTTCTTATCTTATTTACTAGAGCCCACATCTTCTTTGGTGTATAGATCTTGGTAAATTGTTAAAGTTTCCAACTATTTCAGGTAGGTGTCCCAGTCATCTCCCTTTATAATTGAATCTATGATTGATTGTGATTTCATATTGAGTTTTCAATGTATTTTAATGTTTCTATTTATATTCAATAGATATATCAATGATTTATTATTTATTAAGATTTTGATAAAAGTATAAAAGGTTATTTTAATATTATTTTATGTGAAATCTATTTTAAATGAATATACTCTAGTTTTTTTAAATTTATTTTCTTAGTTGGATATTAATAATTTTTCATGATATGTTTATGATAATGGTTTCAAAAATAAATAGAATATTTTGGTTTCATAAATCTTGGGTGTGTTCAAAATTTTTTGAGATAATTCTTTGAAAATTTGTATTTCTTAAAGTTAAATGGTTTAAAAATGTTTTTATAAATTTCCTTGAATTGATTTGGAAGTATCTATATCTCAAGTAGAATGTGGAAAGGAATGGTTGGTAATTTAAATAATTTATTGGAAATGGAAAACCCATAGTACATGCCCCTTTATATGTAATAGAAATTATGGATTATTGTATGATTGAAATGAAGGTCCCTTTTAGGGAAGTTGGATTGAATTGAATTGATATGCTCGATAAAGGGGATTTTCCTATGTGGGTGTTCAGAGGTGTGAGAAATACTTATGATTCGTTTGAAAAAATAATTATATGATATGATATATGTTATGATACTATCTTTGAAATTATTTCCTCTATTTGAATTTCATGGGAATACCTGGGTTTCTAGCTGGGAATTTTAGGTACACATGTGCACTAGTTTAGAATCATGCTCTAGCTAGTGGCCATATGTAGGACTTATGTCAACCTATGGGATTTTCCCCTTGGTTAGGATATGATAGGGTAATATCAATCATTTGAATAGATTCCAATTTATGTTTTGATTGTTTTTTGGCATGTGGACTTTGTTTCATTACTGAACACATTGACTCTAATCTAGATTGTTTCCATTTAGCACTTTTGGACTCCATGTAAATGTTTTATGAATATTTTATAAGGTATGGTTATTTTGGAAAATTATGAAATGATATCCAATTTTCTTCAATATACCTTTAAAACTATTTTAAACAACAATTTATGGATTTTTTTTTAGAAAATAAATTGTGGTTTTATTTGAAAAAAGGCTTTATTTTTTGTGAAAATATGTGTTTTCAAGGAAATTTTTTGATACTTGTTTTATTAAATAAAAACCTATAAAACCTATTTTTTATCCTTGTTTTCAAAAAAAATGATATGGATTCTCTTTGAAAGTGTAATTTTTTATGTCGGTGGGTGGCAACCTACTAGGTTTTTAGCTCATGCCTATACATCAAAAATTTATTCGGTTGCTTGGTGTAGTGGATATACTTATATATTTGGGTTTGGGATTAGTGGTGTGTGTGTCATTGCCTCACTTTTACATAGAGAAGTAAATAGCCTAATATCTTTTCCTTGTTATCATTTGTATCATCCATTGGCCTTGTTATCTATTATGTTATACTTTTATTGTTTCTTTTATGGTAGGATGTTTTAGTTTATTCATTGTTTGGATTTTATTTCCACTTTTTATCTTTTATATTTAAATTTAATGGTTGAAATAATCCCAAAGTGTTTTTTTTTTGTGATTAGGATCTAGTTTATAGCCCATGTGGATTAGGAACACCCCTCAAGCCAATGATAGATTGGTTTGGTTTCAGTTATTCAGGGCACTATGGGTCAGTTCATTGTAGTGTGATTTATAATCATGGGTGTTTGTTTTCAAGTGACTAGGAACACTTATAGTTTATTTGGTTTGATGGATATTTCAAGGGGTGGTCTCATATAGGTATTTTACTTGGGGTGTGGAACATATGAGTTGTGCATGGTTGACAGTTTTGAGGCTTTCTTGGAAATTTCCCATGTGTTTTCAAGTAATAGTTAATGGTTTGTGTTGCATGTATAGTTTCCTTTGTAATGTGAAGTGTGTAGTTTTTATATATATGTGTAAATTGAGGTTCATCGGGTGTGTGTTCATAAGATGTTAGTGATGTATCTCACTACTATGATGAGGGTTGTTGGTTGTGTGCATAGATGACTGAGTAGCTCAATCACCATGTAGTAATGGGATCCTTTGTAGATATAGTGGCTTAGGGTTTTGATGTTTATCATAGAACATGTAGAGATATACACTATAGAATTGTCCAAGGGTATCAAGGGATGGTTTTTATTATAGTTCTGTTGCAAGGAGTTCGCTTTAGGAGGGAGTGCATCCGGTCAATTGAGATAAAGGTTTTGGCATGTGATGGATGGAATGGTTGACTAAGAATAAGGTGGTGTGTTCACCTAGTTTCATTGAATTTGATGGGGGACCATATGACCCTTTGATATGTTTATATCATGGTTGTATCATCCCACTATGGTATTGGTTAAAGTAGTAAATTCACTCATGTTTGAGTTAGTTCCCTAGAACCAATTTCTATATACTTTATGATTACCTATATTCATGGTTTTGAATATTAATAAAGTTATTTTCACATAATGATTGTTCTTCTACATAAAATTGCATGTGATAATGTCCTAAGGGTACATGTCACACTGAAAGGTCATGGTAATTCTGTGTTATTATGAGAACCTATAAGTTCCATGATAGTGTTATAAAATATATGTTCTATGTAAAAATAATATCATTTTACAGGACACAAATTATACAGGATATTAGGGGTAGGGGGATTATAATACATTGATACTTCTTCTCATAAAGTTCTTCCTTGGTAATCTTAAGAAAGAATAATATGATAACTTGACCTATCATTAGAAAATCCAAATTTATATGTTTCATTAAATGTTCCTATCTATAAAGATTTGTAATTATCCTTAAACTTTAAGATTATTATTAATGCATATAATGAGTCATTTAATTTGATGTATTGATGAAAACCATGATGGCATATGCTCACAATGAGGTAGGATATGTTGGGTGCATCATGAATGATATTTTATTAATGAATAATATGATAAATTATTTGTCTCTTTAGTTCTTTAATGGAAGATTATATCTCAGTACCTTTGATGGGAATGAAACTGTTTGATTAAGTCCATGGATATAGTGTTGTTTTAGAAAGTTAATTTGTGAAAAATTAAAGAAATATACATTGAACACATAGGTTGATGATTCTAGTATGCAGCCTACTTGATTTGATATTTCATGTAATGGATTGTATTATATATTTTACATTCATATAAGGTTTTATGTTGTTGTTACATTAAATTATTTTTATGGATGTCTTGGAATGTTTTTAGACACTAACCTTAGACTTTAGATGGTTCTTTCTAATTTTACTGAGAAAGGGTTCTAGAGGGTCACACACTTAGTGTATCCAAAACCTCAGTTAAATTATATATGAATTTAACATATTGAATAAATATTATTCGCATACATGAATTAATAATTATTAATGTATGGATTGATCATAAATATTCAGTCACTAATTATTCAATATAATAAATGTGATTTGAATATTTAATAAATATCCATTCTGTATTTTTAGTGAATATAATATTTATTTATTTATCGGTGAATAATGCAATGATATTTATTTATTTATTTAAATATTAATTATTCAAGGCTCAATAAATATCGAGGAGGATTTACAGACTAATTTTAATGGTCAAGTGAGAAATAATATATTAAATATTATTTGAATAAATGTAATTTTATTTATTCAATAAATGATATTTATTTATTTGCGAGTCTAGTTCTTTTCAAGTAATTAATATTATTATCATTTTTGTTTATACATGAGGTTTTTCTAGGATTAATAGAATGATAAGGGCCCATGCTCAATTATTATTCTATAACCCAAGCTCTATTTAAACCTTATTATATCATTTTCAACCCTAATCATCATTGTGCACAGCAAAAGTTTGTAGAAAATTATCTCAAGATCTAGAGAGATCTTCTTCTAGGATGATATAATGAACATAGTGAAATTTTACTCCCCTACCCTCTCGACTATAGAGAGAAAAATAATAATCCTTCTAACCTCAAATCAATTCTTGTAGTGATCATCAAGGATTAACACAATTGTTATAATCTTTCATGCTAGTACCTAAAAATTCTACAGTGATGTTTGAAGTTTTTTGTTGCATGTATGAATCATATCTAAAGGGATTATACCCTTGAATTATCTCACTGAAATGATGGTATGACAAGAATTGGTTTACCAAATCTTTAAAAAATAAATAATTACAATGCGAGGTAATTATTTATTTACATAAATTAATTATAATTTATATGTGATGATCCTATCTTCTCGGTTCTAACATTTATACCAATTAATCTTTGAAATATTTTTTTAACAAGACTAACCATTGTTATATACAACCTGTATTATTATTCAATTACAATAAAAACTCAAGTTCGATGCTACTCAATAGTTTCTTCTACTGCGTATGGAACCTTCAAGTGGTATCAGAGAAATCACATAATAATTTATGATTATTTATTCATTATTGATCATTATCCGTATTTGATTCTAGTTTTATTTTTTGTTTAATATTTATTTAAATCTTAATGTCAAGATGTCTACTTATTTTTATTTGTTCTCACTAATATAACCAAGAACATGATTAAAAACATATGAAGAAATCAA
The DNA here is from genome assembly GCA_963277665.1 of Viscum album. Lineage (NCBI taxonomy): Eukaryota > Viridiplantae > Streptophyta > Magnoliopsida > Santalales > Viscaceae > Viscum > Viscum album. The sequence goes on along the minus strand of OY728131.1, from coordinate 1,469,282,202 downwards.
ACTAACTTATCTAGAGGTGCCGAGAATTATGGTCAGATATCATGGGACTACGTGGTGTATAGCACAAAGGTACAAGCAGTGTACCAATGTTCAATGCACCAAGATGTACCTCATATTAATTCATAACACCATGTGTTGAATCACATGTGACATTATTAAAACATAATATGTAGACTAGGTCATGGTGGAACATGGTTTCTCAGACTACACGCAGTGTAACTCACTTACACATCATATAGACCATGCATTTTCATATTAGAAAACACATAGTCAAATATGTGTCGTGTTTTTATTACATGATGTGTGTGACTGAAAACCATGAAACTTGGAGGTCACATGATGTGTGTGACTGAAAACCATGAAACTTGGAGGTCACATGATGTGTAACTCCTTTAAATTTCATGTACCTCATAAATATCTATTACCAACATACATTCCTAATCCCTAGGCATGTGTCATGGATAGATAGTGAAGAGACATACACAGTGTGTAGTTGGCCTGTACACATCGTGTACTCTACCTATTTATACATAAAGTTAAATTAATTATTTATTCTATTTAAACCTAATTAGCATGTGTCCATGTGTCATCTATTGACAGTACACTCATTATAATTGTTTTTATATATATTAAATGTTTAATTAATTTATGTGTAATATTGGGAACTACATATAGTGTATAGTCGTAATATGTTGACTACTCCATGTCTAATAATATAATTACATGCTATGTAAATTACACATGTTTTTGTTCCATTTATTAATAGTAAATTCCATGTAATTACATGAAAAATTGTGTATGGTATATGTCATATGAGTAGATAGTATATGAACAAAATACACATTGGGTAGTTCATATGGTTACTCATCGTGTTTCCTTCAAGTAAATGCCTTATACTTTGTTAATTTTAATAAAATTATTTTTTTTATTTTTTTTAAAATTACATTGGATGGGAATATCAAGAATGGTTTGGATAGAAATTAAGATAAATGAATTGATTAATTAATAAAGTTAATTAATTAATTTGATTGTGTTTTATCTTAATTAAGAATGATTTAAATGAATGATAGTCTATTAAATGTCTATTAATTGTAGGCATAGATGATCATGAGATTATACCAACTTGTGTATGTGATTGGTTTCTTTTAATTTATTATTACTAAATTAAATTTATGGAATGTATGTCATACCCTCCTCTTTATTATATAAGGGTCTTCATGCCTGGAGTTTCTTTTATGTAAAATCCCTTAACCAGTCCTTTGGTTAATCTCACTTATGTGTGAGTAATATCGTTTGTAAAGAATGGAGATCCCAGGAGAGTGTAGGTGGTCCAAACATGGATCCAAGGTGAAACCAACCTAGGAGATACAAAGGTGCATTGGTGGAATACTGAAACTCAATCCATGTGTGGTTTTAGAATTTATTTCCCTAGGGTTAAGAGTTTTTTTATAATCTACTAGATAAAAAATCATTAAAAAATCTCATATTACTAAAAGTTTATTATTTTATTTAGGTAAATTTCATGGTTAATTATTTATGGATTCTTTATCTCTGTCACTTAATAAATGAATTAACAAGCATGAAAAATGTAATTAAAATAAATTGTATTATGTGTAAATTTTATCTAAGACATGGTTAATCACTTAAGTAAAATATAATTAATATTAACAAGAATTTAAAAGGATAAAGTGGGAAATTTATTCATATAAAATTAAGATCTATCAAATTAATGAAAATTATATTTTTATTTGATTTTAGAAATCCTCTTTTTGGGTGATCGGGAACCACAAAATTCCAGATAACCAATTCAAAAACACTATAAAATACACTACAGATTTCAACAAAGTCGTATGCTTTTCGGTATAAACCAGACTCAAAATTCAAACGTAGAGAAATGCCATAGGATCGGCCCATGAACTGAGAGCTTTAGGAAAATCTCCATCACCTCAGGATGCCAACCATGAGCTGGCCACAAGCCACAGACCATGACTCACCCACTAACCCATGCCCATCATCATCGACTGATCAAGAAACACCCGTTGGAGACCGCCCTCCTCATCACCGAAACTGCCACATCAAGCCCACAAAAAACACTATCTTTGCAAAAACCAAAAATAGAATTAAAAAACACAAACTGAATCAAAGAAATCTCCAACACTTCACCGTCATCATCACCATCAACGTTGACTCCAATACCACACCAAAAATAGAATTACTTGAAACAGAACAACTTCACCAAGCAAGCACAAATCATGCACAATAGTTCACCCAAAATGAGAGCGTGATTCAAAAATCAAGGAGTGAAAAACATCACTGAAATGGTAGCCACTCGAACACTAGAACATTCCAAAAGAAAGGCATTATCACAAGCTAGATCCCCAATCCCATCGCCGCCTTCAAGACCACACTCAAAGACCACAACGAACCTCCCAACACTCCCACGGCTAGCGTAGTTTCAAGGCTGCAACTCTCAGACTGCATAGCTGGTACTCGACTATGGACACACCTCACTTCTAGGAGAAACCCTAGCCATATCGGAGGATGGGGCATAAATATGGGCCAGAAATGATGATAATTTCTGAGAGTTGAGACCACGAAGCCGCAGAAAGATCACCGCACACCATGACCGCACCGAGAAGAGGAGTTGAGGAGAGGAGTCGCCGCCACCCTAAGATGGAGAAGAGAAAGGTGGCGATAGAGGGAAACCCTAGATATGTGGATCCCCTTACGGGCTCATCCGCTCAAATTATAGTCCTATCAAATTAAAATATTAAGTTATTAAATTCTTCCATTATTTAAGTTATGATAGAACCATAGTGTAAAGTACTTGTCTGGAGATTTCTTTTATCAGGGAGTTTTGACTTAAGTATTAGGTTGGGTTAAATTGGATAACATCAAGGTTTTACTACCCAAATAGTAATTGGTTTAACTAAGAGTAAAGTGTTGAGGGAATCCATGTTTAGGATTTCAGGATTGGGGTTCCATTCTATGATTCAAGGAGTTGTGAGTTAATGCAATTGGCAAGTCTTACCAACCTAAATACCTTTAAATAACATTTCAATATCAATTATGGGTTATGATAGGGGACATATGGATCCTTGAAATTAGAATATCTATGTGATGATATATTCTGAAACTGATGGTGATCTTTATTAGGTTTTGATAAAATAATAGGATAACAATAAATTTAAATTTATTATCTATTTAGTAATCCAAATAAAGTGCTAAAAATATTCTATTATTGTAGAAATTTCAATCCATATGGAATTTACTTTATCATTGTGATCTGTATTATAGAAGGACAACCTTTAAACCTTCTTGAATTTACAATAATTGTATAGGTGCTTATGAATTATACTATGCCATGAGAAAAAAATGTGTGTGTGAGAAACTCTTGTTCTTAAAGAGCCTGGTAAAGAGGCTAGTGAGGAGGAGCACTCTCTATAAATTAAACATATGGATGATGTGGTATATTTCCAATGTTTTATGTTTCCATACATGTATAGATATCTCAGGGATCAATACGTGGAAATGGGTATGAATATCATTATGCCTCACCTTTATGATCTTTATCAAGAGAAGGCGATACAAGAGAGATATGAGATCTCTAATGCACTATTCATGTGCAAGTAAGGAGAATCAACACCATATGGTTTACATGTAGTCAATATAATTGTATATATATAGTTCTTGGACATATTGGGATATAAAATACCTAATTATTTTAGAACATATCTCATTTTATTCTCACTTCCTAAGATCTTATCTGGTTTTGTTATTAATTATAATATGAGAAATAGTGATAAGTCTCTCTCAGAACTCCTTATTTTGATTCTCCAAGTTGATAAGGACATGATGTGTAAAGAAAATAGAATCTTTATGATGAATAAAAGGTATAATAATTAAAAGTTACTCAAGACTCACTCAAATTATAAAGATCTTTAGAATTATCCTTCCAAGAAGAATAATATCCAAAGATGGGTGAAGGAAAAGGATGCAATATGTTTTGCATATGGAAAATTAGACCACTAAAAGAAGAAATTCACCCAGTTAAATAATAAAGGGGAAGCTTTAGGTGTGCTCTTTATTGAGTAAAATATTTCTATATCTACCAATTGGGTATTAAATACATCTTGTGTTACTCGCATCTATATCCAAATATAGGAACCAAGTAAATTCTAAAAGGTTTCTAGAGGAGAGGTGGATCTTTAAGCAGCCAACTTAGCATGAATTTATACCTTGGATATAGGATACCACCACATTATATTTCCAATAGGGATGATCTTGGTTTTATAATATTTTCATTATGCACCCATTGTTACCAAAAACATAATTTTTTTAATATTCCTAGATGTATATGGTATTATTTTAAAATTTAGAAATAAAATCTGATTCTTTTATTAAAACAACATATGTTATGGTATAAAATATTTAAATAATGTTATTTATATATTATATTATGAAAACTTAGTATTGTTAATAAATAATGAATCAAGTTCACATGACTCATTTCATACCCAGCTGTGGAATCTTTAACTTGTTTATGTAAGCGTAAAGAGTTTTAAAAAGATTTATCAAGATTCCTATTTAGATTATTTTAAGCTAAATATAATTGATATATGCATCTATTATTTATAATTAAATATAAACAAGCCAATTTTTAGTGAAATGGGTGAAAGTTCCATATATATTCTAGGATTGGTTCACATTAATGTGTGCGGATATTTTCAATTAGAATCTAGAGGTGGGTATTCTTACTTCATTACTTTTACTGATAACTTCAGTAGATATGGATATGTCTACTTAATGAGGTATAAGTATGAATCATTTGAGAAATTCAAATAATTAAAGAATGAATTGGAGGATCAACTTGGTAGGAAGATAAAGAAACTTTTATCTGAATAGGGTGGTGAGTATCTTAACTAATAGTTTATAGACTATCTCTGGTAGTTTGGGATTTGATCTCAACTCACTCCTCTTAATACACCATAGTGGAATGGTGTCAGTGAAAGGAGGAATTGTACCCTTCGGGATATAGTGAATTTGATGATGAGTGATGAAAATATTTCATTAAACTTTTAGGGATATGTATTGTAGAATGTGGTGTACACACTAAACTTAATACAAACTAAGGTAAAAAATGTTATTCCATTCAACTTATAGAGTGAAAAGAAACCCGTGTTGTTTCATACTCATGTATGGGGTTGTGAGGCATTTATGAAGGCCAAATCTGGAAACAAACTAGCACCTCGAGGCATAATGTGTATCTTTATAGAATATCCTAAGTAAATAAGGGGATAATCTTTATAAGGACCTTCAAATAATAAAGATATTATGGATAAAAATCCATATTTCTTGAGATGGAGCACATTTATAAAAGAGATAAAGGAGTAATATTGAATTCATTGAATTTGATTCTTAAGATATATAAAAGTTAGTGTAGAAAAATATTCTACAGGTCCCTATGGAAACGGTTTTTCATAGGACACAATTACTCTAGAGGAGCACTAGAGGGGATAGAGAACCAGAAATCTATGGTTTTATCATCTTAGAAGATGGTGACTCGTTATTGGTTGAAAATAATGATCCTATTTCATACAAATAGGAAGTTTAGAGATCATAAGCTGCAGTATGGCAATAAGAAATAAATTTTGAGATGGATTTCATATACCATAACCAAGTGTGGGTTTTGGTCGATCAAATAGTTGATATAAATATCATTGGTTGTAAATGGGTATTTAAGAGAAAACTAGACATCAAAGGTAAAGTGAGTTCCTATGAATCATGGATAGTGGATAAAGGGTTTAAATAGAATCAATTCATAGACTATAAAGAATAATTTTATCCATTTTTCATGTTTAAATCCATCATAATTCTACTTTTTATATAAAATTTCCATAACTATGAGATTTGGTATATGGATTTCAAAATGGATTTCCAAAATAGAAACCTTTAGGAAGATTTCTATATAACACAACCAGAAGGGTTGATGACTCTAAGTAATGTCAATCAGGTATGAAAGTTGTATAAATCCATTTAATTATTGAAGAAAGCACCAAGTTCGTGGTTCATTTGATTTTATGAAATCCATAAGAGAATTTATTTTCATAAATAATGAATATGATCCATGTGTTTACCAATGATTTTGTGGGAGTTTGATCATTTTCTTATTAGTATATTTCAATGAAATATTTCTCATTAGAAATGACATACCAGTATTATAGTCAGTTAAGGACTAGTTAAACAAGTGCTTCTCCATGAAGGAATTAGGTTAAGAGGCCTATATTCTTGGGATCAAGGTCATTCATGATAGATATAAGAGGCTATTTGGACAAATTAAAGGTACATACATTGACCAGATAGTGAATATATTATGAGTGGAACAATTCAAGATGGTATTGGTTCTAGTGTAACATGGTATACATCATTCCAAGAAAATGTATCCTCATACACAAAAGGAATGATATAGGATGGTTATGATACCTTACACATCTATGATAGGTTCCATCATGTATGTTATGTTATATACTAGGCTTGATGTTACCTACTCCATGAGCATGGTAGGTAGATATAAAACCAATCAAGAGGAATAGAATTGAATTATTGTTAAGTTTATCCTTAATAATCTAAGTCATACTAAGGATATGTTCCTAGAATATGTAAGAGGTAAGGATCTAGTAATCAAAGGATATATTGATACTAGTTTCCAAATAGATTATAATGATCTGAATTCATGGTCATAATATGTCTCCAGTCTCAATAGAGGAGTTTTGATATGGAAGAGTTCAAAGTATCCAGTTTTCACTGATTCTATAGTAGAATCTGAGCATATAGTGTCTTTTTATGCATCCAAGGAAGTAGTGTGGATACACAACTTTATCAAATAGATTTATGTGGCACCCAGTAAAAAAGAAATTATTTCATGAACCAACTCGAATTACCTAACTATCTAGGAGCCCGAGACAGCCCTGATATGACACAAAGGGAATTTCAAATCCCCATGGGCTGGTGAAAAGCACCTGGGAATCAAGAAATATGTTTTTGGGAATGATTTTTCAACAAATTTCATAACACAAGGTGATATAAATAAAGATAATTTTTCTATGCTAATACAAATCAATAGAAGAAATAGGCATAAGGAAGGAAAAACATATTCCAAACCACAAACCAAACCAAGGTAAACATGCATAGTAATAACCCATCTCTATGTGATGCGTAGTCACCACTAGACTCTCAAACCCTGCTGATAAAAAAATAATTTCCACCATATAATGACTTAACTTTACCTTCATTATATGAAACAAGGTCTACATACTCCTAATTTTGTATAGAGGGTGTGAGAAAAATAATATCAATAGGATCCCACCAAGTGTTTCATATTCAAACTTTATAATATAAACCAATTATGCTCAAATAAATAAAGTCAAGTCATGAGATACAATTTTCGAAATTCATTTCAAAACATGTAAATACATACTCATTAATAATATATAAAACATTTCCAAATAAATCGGTTTTCAAAGAATTTTCATAATAATAGGTTTATTAAAGTATTCCAAATAAACACTCCAAAGAATAAAAACATAGAAAATTATCCCTTGGGTAAAATGGGTCTTTTTTAGTGAGGATACTCATATGATTTATGTGATCAAATTCCACATGGTTACCATATTACCCTAGAAAAATGGGACTAGGGGGCAAGAGTTCACTCCCAAGAGTGACCCCTGCCTCAATTCAGATCACCCGGTGTGCACATTCCTCTAGAACAACAAACCTGGGGGTAAGAGTTTTCTCCCAAGAGTGGATAACTACCTCAATAATGACCAAACTTGGGATTATCATTTATCATATTCAGAAATCATTCAAAGTTAATTTCATATATAAATAAACAAGTAACCTTTGAAGTTGAACAAAACTTTCTTTACAATCACCTCTCATCAATACATCTCAAGGGGAAATCAATTTATTAAAAATTCCAAAAAAACCATATTCCATAAATCATTAATTTAAAACCATTTAAAAACCATTTTATATTTAAATATATATATCATTATTTTCAACCATTTTATAAAACAATTTAGAAAATCAATCTTGTGAGCTATAGAGAATAAAGGTTTTTCATGAAATAAATTTAACTACTGTAAAGGGATCAACAAAAAAGAGAGAGATAAGGATTGAAGAAGAAAGAATGAGATCCCTAGAACCATAATTTCTAATTATAAAATTATATCCAATGAATTTCTATGGTTTTCATGTTCGGTCCATAGCAATAAATAAGACTAACACAAAGAAGAAGAGGATTTGAGACCAAATCGGAGTTAGACTTACAAAAATAGGATCATGGATTCGGTCAACACTTTGATCCCTAAGGATTCAAGTTGAGAGATACAAAGTCATAAAAAAGAGCCCCCAAAATAATATGGGTCGATTTTAGGTCAAGAAAGGATAATATAAGAATAAAATGGGGGTTTTGGTGCAAAATTTCAATAAGGGCCTTACTTTTATCAGCCTTATTATTGTCACTATTTAGCTAGTGGATGCAAGAAGAATAAATGAAACCCTATATTTTCCACTAAATGGATGAAGGTTGGACATTAGTGAGCTAGTGGTTGTAAGAATAATTCCTATAACCCATATTTTCCACTGCTTTGCTAGTGGCTAGTCACTAGCTAGCTAGTAGACTTCTTATTTCCTGGGTTAACCCAGGTTAGTACATCGGCAAGTTTGTGGACATAACCAGATAATCATTAGATATCTTTTATATTTTAAAGCTATAGGCTTAGGTCCACACTTACACTAACTCTTAACAATAACTCTTGACCCTCAATAAGGGCAGAAAATAACTATAAACAACCATATATTTTCAATAAAATAGGGTAAACAAAACAAGAGAGTGATCATACCTAAAAGAAACACTATGGTTTGATAATTCTCCCCACCATATTGCTTTATTTCCCTATAAAGTTAAGTTGGATAAGTTTTACCCTCAAATATATGAGGTCGTTTCTCCCTCATCACAAAATCTATCTCCCATGTCTCTTGATTATTTGAACCATGCTACCATAGAACTTGGACCAATGGTATAGACTTCCCATATAGAACCTTTACTAAAGAATCAATGATTTGAAATGGTTTCTTAGTCACTGACATATCAGGTTATAGGTAAAGTATTTACCAATCCAAAACATGAGATAGGTTAGGTTGGTTTTTCGTTAGTTGAGACACATTGAAAACATTATGGATCAAATACAATTGGGGTGGTAAATCCAAGTGGTATTTCACCTTTCCAACAAGTTTAGTGACCTCAAAAGGTCCCAAAAATATAGGATATATCTTCCTTTTCTTTCTAATTCATCAGTGACCTAACCAAAGTGATACTTTCAAGAACACCTGGTCGCCAATTGAAAATTCCAAAGTATGATGACAACAATCCATGTAAGATCTATACCATCATTAATATGTTAAAAACATTAATGAATTATCTAGATCTTTATCATGTTTTCATAATACAATATTTATCTAATTAAGGAAGCTTTACCCGCCTATAAACAATAAAAAAATGAGTTATAAGGTTGTCCATATAAATCTTCAATAGGTTCCATATTTATAGATGATTAGTAACTATTATTATAAGAGAACTCAGCTATCCCAAAATGGTTATCCTAAGAACCTCTTAACTCCAAGACATAGGAAAGGAGAATATCCTCTAGAATATGAATTATACATTCTATTTTACCATCCATATGAGGATGTAATGTTCTACTCAACCTGAACTAAGACCATATTTCCTCTTAAAGTCCCTTCCAAAATTGTGATGTAAAATGAGGATCCCTATCCAAGATAATTTTCATTAGATTCCCATAAAACCTTATGATCTCATGAATATACAACTTACTTATGTCCTCTACCTTGGTGGTATCATGAATATATATTAAATTATCTGACTTTGTTAACCAGTTGATCACCAGCCAAATAGAATCCTTACCCTAGAGATTCCAAGTTAAATTACCATTTAAATCCATTTATATCTCATTCCATTTCCATATTAGCACATGGGAATCAGGAACTACCTTTTTGAAAATATTTTTTCACAAATATCATAACACAAGGTGACATATATAAAGAGAATATCAGTATGCCAATATAAGTCAACATTGGAAAGAGATATAAGAACATGATACCCAAGAATTGATTCCAACTTGATATAACAAATTTCAATTGGAATCATAGAGAGAAATGGGAAAATAAGGTTGGGATTAAATCAATATTTATCCCAAAATATTCATTTTATGAAAACCCATGGTAACGATTTTTCTTTTAGGTACGATCACTCACTTATTTTATTTAATCTCTTTTTATTAAAATATTTGGTTATTTCTAGTTTTTTTTACTTATCATGGTTCGGGAGGGATTCTTGAGAGTTGGTGCAAGTGTGAACCTAACCCCATAGATAGAAAATCTACAGAAGGTCCACTGGATCACTAGTGAGGGCCACCAACTAGATAATGGACTGACCTGAGCTAACCTAGACTATAAGAAGTCCACCAACTAGTTGGTGACTATACACCAGTTGGCTGGTGGAAAATCTGGGTTATGGGCATTCTGTATGCAATCACTAGCTAGTTGTGGGGATCCACTGAGTAGTTGGTGACATTGATTTGGAAAATAAAATTAAGGGTCTTATTGTAATTTTGTGTTAGAACCCCCATGTTATTATTTATTCCTCCTCCCTTGACATAGACTTGATGCAAGGTAAAGTCAAGTCATCCGTAGGGTGGAGGAAGTTTTGTTCGTTAATGGGGTGTGGGATTCTGGTGCTGACTAACATCATGTGGAGATAGGTTGTTACCATGTGTGTTTACCTTGGTTTGGTTTGTAGTTTGGAACCTATTTTCCATTCTTATATCTCTTTATACTATTGAATTATATTAGAATACTAGAATTCTCTTTATATATTTCACCTTATGTTATGATATTTATAGAAAATCATTATTAAAAAAGTATTTCTTGATGCACAGATGATCATTTTCATCCCGTGGGGATCGAAAATTCCCTTCGATCTATGTTAGGGTTGGATTGGTTTCCTAGATAGTTTTGTAATCTGAGTTGGTTCATGAAAAATTGGTATCAAAGGTAGGTTTTTATATTCTCATTATTGATATGCATCATAGGATTTCTTGTAAGATAGGATATGGGATTTTTTGGACTTAATGGGTAGGTTGTGAGTGAGTGTCTAAATAGATCAAGTAATGACTAGCCTTAAGTTACCATGGTTGGTTAGGAAATGAGTCTTTTGGAATAAAGAGTGGTTTAATACCAGGATTTTTTTAAATATATTTGTATGATTCTAATTGACATTTTTATCTCATGTTGGAATTAATGCTTGGATGTCATGTTCTTATGTCTCTTTGTATGATGTTTTATAGTACCAAGCCCCCTATAAGTCTTACAAAGAATCCCTGGGAGGGTGATACCCCCCTGGCTGATAAAAATCTCATCAAAGTAGTTTTGCACACAATCCAAGTTATAGACCAAGGTGTGACACCTACCCCTACTCAGGCTGGTGAGGCGAAACCTCAAGGGAACAAGGATAGGAATCCATCCCAAGAGTTTCTATGTTAGAAACCACCATCTTTACGGGGAATGAATGATCCTTTTGAGGTAGAATTATATTTAATAAAAATTAAACTACTCTTTGAATTCCTAGAGACCCCATATTTCATCATAGTGAGGTGTGTTTCCTTAAATATTTAATTCCCAAGAAGAAGGTAGTGGGATTTGATAGATTTGTAAAAGAAACTGAGGACTTGGATTTGAAAGAATTCAAGGTAATATTTTCCAAGTAATTCTACCTAGAGTCTATGACCTTATCTAAATCCATAAAGTTCATTTACCTTGAGTAAGGGAATCAGATAGTGATGTAATATGTTAATCTCTTCACCCTTCTTTCTATATTTTCACTTAAGGTAATGTTAAATGAGAATATGAAGGCTTGAGGGTTTTATATGAGCATTATGCCATATATCTTTTCTCAATTTTTAATGCTAAAACATCCCACCAATTTTTTGGTTTTGTGTAGGTAATTTATGGAATATTTTTACTAGGTTTGAAGTTCAGGGATAACTGGAGTTCCTCATACCTTTATTGGTAAATTCAGTGGTTCTTATATGGGAAAGGGGATGTAGAGTGAGTTTTGGAGATTAAGTGGTATTGGTGCTTCACAAAACTCTTATTTTTTCACTATAATTATATATTATTGGTCTAACTTTTTACCAATGTGGAGATATGGGGCATGTGAATCATTGCTACCGTATACCTAAAAAAGTATACAACTCATGGGGACATCATGCTCACTTGAAAATTTTCTTCCAGGCTCTTAATTTTTCACGCTCTAGCACAGGATCATCAGTACCTAGAGGATTTTTGGTGCATTATGATACTTCATTAATAATAGGTTTCCAAACATAATTCTCTAAAATGAATTATTTATACTTAGTATAAGAGTCTCAAATGTAAGATGATATAAGTTATAAAATTGTGATAGGTACCATTTATGTTGCTTCGACCTTAGAGACCTCTTTATTTGATACAAATGCTTCACTCTTTCATTTCAACACCCATTGTTGATATTTTAAAACTTTAAAATAAAATAATTACATTCATTATAGAGTGAGTGATGTATCTAAGAAAAAAATGATTGGGGTTTTGGATACCCCTTGTTCTCTTTATTTATGTGCAATATTGAGCTAGTTTGGGATTTCCTGGTCCATGAATTAAGCCTCTTCAATGTTATTATCAAGATAGATTAGTTTATTTATCATAAATATTGAATATATTGTTATAATAAGTGGGTGTATTTTATTTTTCCTTATGTAAACACTCATGTGTTTCAAAGAGAGTGGGATCTGAGGTCTAGTCGAGAGGGACCTCCTCTTCCAAATCTTGGTAATTTGATATCTTTGTTTGTGGAAGAATCAAGACATGAATATTTTATTAGTGATCTTAATATGTTTTTTAATTAATTTAATAAGGTGTTTCTAGATGAATTTTATGGTCTGACTTCAGAGAGTTAAGTTGAGTTCTCAATTGACTTAGTGTTAGGGACTCAACTGATATCAATTCCATCTTACCACATAGCTCCGGCTAAGTTGAAAGATCTAAAAATTCAGTTTGATGATTTAAGATCCAAGGGTTTCATATGCATGAGTTTATCACCCTAGGAGTCTTATTTTTTCTTTAATAAGAAGGAGGATGGAAATCTCCACTTATACATTGATTATCAAAAATCTTAACTGAGTAACAATCAATAACAAGTACCCTTTACCTTACATTGATGATTTTTTTGATCAGTTGAAAGGGGGAAAGTGGTTATCAAAAAATTGACCTTCGGTATGGTTACCACTAAATCAGAATAAAAGAGTTGTATATTCCAAATACAACCTTTATAATCAAGTCTAGACATTTTTATTACATTATTATGTCATTTTCCCTAACTATTTCTCATATAGACTTTATAGAACTGATGAAATGGATATTCTACCAGCATTTTGACACATTTTTCATGGTATTTTTGGATGAAATTCTGGTGTAATCAAATACCAAAGAAGAACATTTGTATCACCTAATAAATATTTTGGTAATCATAAGGGATCATCACCTATATGAAAAATTATTAAAATTTCAATTATGGGTCTGAGAATTTAAGTTCTTGGGACATGTGACCTCAAAACATGGTATCTCAGTTGATCCTAAAAAGGTGAAAACTTTCATGTCATGGGAAGAACCATATAATTTATTTTAGATTCAAATATTCCTAGTTTTGTGGGATATTATTAGTAGTTTATAAATGATTTATCAAAACTTTTATAACCTTTGACATCTCTCACCTAAAAAGGGGTGAAGATTTTATGGGACTTGAAGTGTAGAGAATCCTTTAATGAACTAAAGTGGTGTTTGAAATAAACACCTATTCTGACTCTACTAGATTTCAGATATAGATACATGGTCTATTGTGATGTTTTGGGTGAATTTTTGGTATATTTCCTTATACAAGGAGATAAAGTGGTTGCATATATCACTCTTCATCTTCAGCCACAATAAAAGAATTATCCCACTCATGATTTGGAAGTCACAATTGTTGTTCATTCCTTTAAGATTTATTGAAACTATCTTTTTGGAAATAAGTTTATTATTTGCTCTAACTATAAGTGTTTTTAATTCATATTATCTCAAAAATATTTAAATATTTATGAGAGACAATGGGTGGAATATCTATAGTTGTTTAAATTTGACATTTCCATACTCTAGGAAAGGGTAATGTGGTTATTGATTATATTAGTAGGAATTTGTCTTACTAGGTTGTGAAGGAAGTGAAGGATGAATGGAAATTTATGGTAATATTTGCAAAAATTAACTTGGGAGTTAGGGAGGAAGATTCTAGTAATGTTCTAGAAGGTTTTCAATTGACATCCCCACTTTTTGAGATGATTCTCTATAAATAACCAAATATTTTCAATAAAATAGGTTAAATGAAACAAGAGAGTGGTATTACCTTAAATAAACATCAATTTGTGACATTTAATCACATTTTATTATGATAATACTATAGTAGTGGCACTCATAAATAATCTAAGCTCACGTCAATAGATGAAGTACATGCTCTGGAAGTATTACCTCTTGAGGGATTTTTCTCAAAGAGGTGAGGTTGCAGTGAGTAGATTTTCCACAAAAGAGAATATGGAAGATCCCTTGACTAATGTCTTATCTCAATGGATTCATGAATATCTTATTATATTTAGAATACTTAATTCTTTTAGAAGTTAGATCTAGTGTAAGTAGGGGTCTATTAGATTTAGTGTCCTAAAACCAACTTCTATGTACATTATAATTACTTGTATTCATGTTTTTGAAATTAATAAAGGTCTTATCACATCATGATTTTTCTTATGCATGACATTTTATGTGATAATTTCCTATGTTTTTATGTTACATTAAAAGGTCATAGCAGTTCCCTGCTATGGTGAGAACCTAGAAGTATCATGACCATATTCTTAAATATATATTCTAGGTCCAAATGATATCATTTGAATGGAAATAAATAATATGATCTATCAAGGGTAGGGGATCATAAGATATTGAGACTTATCCTCATGAATTTCCTCCTTGGTAGTCTCAAGAAATGAGGTTATGAGAATTTGACCCACTAAATCCGCATTTATATCTTTCATTAGATGTTCTTATATATGGATATGTGTAATTATCCTTAGACTTTAATATTATTATTAATATATATCATGAGTCGCTTACTTTGATGTATTGAAAAAAAACATGAATATATATGCCCACATTGAGGTATGATACATTGGGTTCATCATGATTGATATTGTATTGATGAATAATACAAAAAAGGATTTTTACCTTCCATTATTTAATGAAATTTGATATCTCAAACCCTTTAATGGGAATAAAAATTTCTAGAAATTTTTATTTTATAAAAGTTAAATAAAGTGACATCAAGAATATAGGTTAATGACACCAATATATAACCTATTTTATTTGATATATCATGATAAAGGGGTTATATTACATCATGTATGTTCATATGAGGTTTTATATCATTACAACATTAACTTATTTCATTATTAATTCTTTGGCATGTTGTTAGATGTTAACTTTATACTTTAGGAAACTCTTCCAAATTCCACTAAGAAAGGGGGTCAGAGGGTCACACACTAAGTGTATCTAGAACATTATATAAATTATATATGAATTTAAAATGTTGGAAAAATATTATTTACATACGTGGTTTAATAATAATTCATGTTTTGATTGATCATAAATATTCATTCACCAGTTATTTGAGAGAATAAATGTGAGTTGAATATTCAATAAATATGTGTTCTCTATTTTTAGTGAATATGATATTTATTTATTTATTAGTGAGTAATGTAGTGATATTTATTTATATACATAAATAGTCATTATTAAAGGCTTGATAAATATCGAGGAGGATTTATGAACCAATTTTAATGGTCTGATGATAAATAATAGATTAAATATTATTTGAATAAATGTTAATTTATTTATTCAAAAAATAATATTTATTTATATATGAGTCTAGTGCATGTTGAGTAAATATTATTTTTATTATTATTTAAATATGGGGATTTTTGGGGATTAATATAATGATAAAGTCCCATGTTCAATTGCTATTCTCTAACCCTAGCTCTATTTAAACCTAGTTATATCATTCTCAATCCTAATTATTGTTGTACATAATGAAAGTCTATAGATAATTCTCTTGATCCCTAGAGAATTATTCCTCTAGAATACTCTCAAGAATGTTGAGAAATTTTCCTCCACCCTCTCAACTCTATAGAGAACAAGAAGAATTCTTTTGACCATAAAGTGATTCTTGCAGTGATTAAAAAAAATAAGTGTCAAAATATTGTGTGCTAGAACCTAGGGATTTATATGGTGACATTCAGAGATTCATGGTGCACTTGTGGATCACCTCTATATGGATTCTACCATTAAATCCTCTCACTAAAAAAATGTTATGATAATAAGTGGTATACTGAATCTTTAATGAAGAAATAATTCCACTATAAGTAATTATTTATTTATAAAAAATAATTATAAATTATATGTGATGATCATGTCTTCTTTTTTTTGGAATTTACATCAATTAGTTTTTAAATTAATCTATTGGTCATGAATATCCATTGTTATGTACAACTAGAATTATTCATTGATTACAAAAAAATTATATTTATCTATTACCTAATAGGAACTTCCACTACATTTAGAACCTTTATCTCGCCCTATGTTTTTTTATCATGGAGTGGAGTAGGGTTTTTTATTATTTTTGTTATTGTACATTGAACTTTTTATAAACCTATATACTTTTGGATATTATATAGGGAGGACATTTCCAGTATCCTATTAATTTTATGTTCGCACCCTGAATGGGCACTCTGGTTCACATACAGGCTTTATGGTTCATGATGTAGAGAAGTATAAAGGCCTTATGATTAGATTTTAGGGGATGGATATGGTGGATGTTTAGGTGGAAAGTTTGTGGTTTTTTTATATAGGTCGGGTGGATCCTCAATATTGGATCATATTTTTTCCTTTTAGTTACTTTTGACTTATTTTTATATGATCATCCCATGGGTGATTAAATTTACTTTGGTATGAATCGTATGAAATTATAGGTACTTATTTTGTGTATCATGTGATATGTTTTGGTTATACTATCAATATTGTATCATAATGAATATTTATTATAATTTTTTTCACTTATTATTATGAATATTATATCTGAGGGTCTAGTCTTCCCATGATCACCACAAGACCTTCCTCACTAGTTAGAAGCCTCTATCATATGGAGAGGTGCACCTGAGGTATATTGCAATCTGGTTCAATCACTATGGTGGTGAACTTTGTTGGGTAAATTACAAATATTAAATTCATAATTAAGGTTCAAAGAGGGTATTAACAAATAAGTGTTAGGGGGATGTCTCAATCATCTATAAGATAGGAATTTTTGTTTTTGGTTTTTATTTTAGGTGTGTTTTTAGTTACTCTATGTGCTTAAATGAGAATTTGAGTTATTTTTAATGCTTGAGAAAGG
Source organism: Viscum album (assembly GCA_963277665.1). Classification (NCBI taxonomy): domain Eukaryota; kingdom Viridiplantae; phylum Streptophyta; class Magnoliopsida; order Santalales; family Viscaceae; genus Viscum; species Viscum album. Next base: position 1,469,264,567 of record OY728131.1, on the reverse strand, counting down.
ACACATTGTGAGTATAGAATATCTTATGAGTAAACAAAGGAATGTGATTTAATAGAAATGGTTTTAGGTGGATAATGTTTTGATATGTATACACTATATTTTTTAACTTAAAATTAGGTGAACCATTTTCGGTGAAGAAACAGTGCCTCAAGAAGACAAATTAAATGACGATCTGATAACTCATGTGAACTAGAGTAAAATGAGCAGTTGGGATCCAACTAAAAACTTCCTAATCCAACTAGGAATAAGGTGTGTGTGTGAAAAACAAAATCCATAAATAAGAGTTATATATATCTAAGATATGGTTTTCCAAACTTTTCTTTCATTCCTCGATTGTAACAAATAATGTCAAGAGATAAATTCTTTTTGGAATAGATGAGTTTTGGATTATCCCTACTCATTGAATAAGTAATATTCACATGCATGGATTGGGAAAATAAAATAAGTAACTATTTTTCAAGTTATATAGACAATGAGGGTGGGGAATATTAAACTCATTTGAATAAGGGATGGATAATGTATCATATTATTACATAAGTTGTATCAAGGAAGTTTAAAGGACAATAGTGTATGAGGAACTCAAGGGATAGGGATTTTGGAAGTTTTTTCATGTTATAATAATGATTTAAATAATCTATTTTCATTTAATTTTCATTGATTTGGGGATTAAACTGGAGATCATTGGTAATCCTTATGAGACTTGGGTGGGGATTTTAACTTTGGATATATCTATTTTCCTAGGGGTGAAAAAAGATAAGTGTAGGGGATTGATCAAGAAAAATATTTATATATTTTTCATCTATAATTCATTGTTTATATCACCACTAATTCCATAATATTTAGGCATTTACTACATTTTCAATGAATAATAATAATTTGGAGCTTAATTTAAATACAACCTAAAATATTAATGACTAAATTAATAACATGAACTTTAGTGCCAAGATTGTATCTTAATTAATGTGTTTGATGTTTTTATGGATTAATAAGGAAAAAAGAATCCATGAAAATATCTAGGATTATATGGGTCCTAGGAATAAATTTTGAGTAACACATTATATGTTCACAAGACAATGGATCCTAAATTTCATCTAGAGAAGACATTATCTCACCAACATAGCCTCACAAACATTGCCTAAGGATGAGTTCTAACACCAGTAGAGCATCTACTGTCCCATAAGAGTATTCTAAGACCCAAAGTAGCCTAGAATAAGACCTCAAGAAAGTGATATAATGTAAATGTAGCCTTGTAATGTTACCTCACAAAGTGTCCCAACACCAATGGAGTCCCATGGAAGATATTGACATTATGCCAACACCAATGGAAACTGCACCGACTACCTAGGACTATGTTACTCCACCACCAGATTATTAAGTCCCAATGCACATTAAGCTAAGTGCCTATTGCATACTCTATATTTTGAAACTCTAAATTTTGGGAATTATGAACATCAGGTTGATGGAGCATGTATTCACGCTTAACATAGCCTCAAGGGATAATGTAAAATATATCACCCTAACAATGTAATACGAGCTTCCAATGAAAATTACACCTATCATCCAATGTTTTCTCAGTGTAAAATGAAAATTATATCAAGATTATACATGGTATTAACCTATATAAATCTAGGTTGATTGATACTTGGTCATTTATGTTTAATAAATCCATGTGGCTGACATGTATGACCCAAGGGGACCATCTGGATCTTCATATCAATTATCTAACCATAAGTAAACTCTCCAAAGATTGGATCCACTAAGTTAAATACCCTGAGGGGGTTTGAATTAGTGTATGAAAGATTAAAATAATTCCACTCGGTGATCTTGTTTAATTGTTAAACAAAACAATCCTCTCTCTTTATCACACAAAAATATATGATATAATGAAAAGCATGTAAGAGGCATAAAAATTTTACTTGGTTCATCAAAATTGGTCAAATCCAAGGATCATAAAAATGCAATGTTCCAATATATTAGAATCATTAAATTGAAATACTATTATAATTTTCATAGAAGAATCACTTTCCCCCTTAGTTTATAATAATTTACTCTTCTAATAAATCACTTTTCTCTCAACTGAAAAGAGATCACTGCTCTGCCAGAAGAATATTCTGATGATCTATATCAGCTCTGAGTTTGTTCACACTAATATAGGTGTGACGTGAATCTCCTTTTTCAACAATGGGATAAAATTATATTTACTGCATAAAATATTCTCTATGGATAATTCCTTTATGAACTATCTTGTGTTCAAACTATCCTTCACAAACTATCCTTTTTGAACTACTCCTTCATAAATTGTCTTATGCGTACTTCCATGTGTGAACTACCTTACATGTAAGTTCATCAAGTACTTTCTCTATATGAGTACCATTATGAACTATTTCATGAAAATTTCTTTATGAACTATTCTTTAAAAACTACTTTTATTCATGAATAGATTTTATTCACAAACTATCCTACTTTATGGACTTCCCTCCTTCACATACTACTTTCCTTCATGAACTTCTTTCCACACAATTGATTTTTCAAAATTACATTAGAGCATATTAATCTTTATTATTTAATATTATGTTTCTCTAGTTAATATTAGTTATTAATGAAATTATTAATTGGATTTATATATTCAAATTATTTTAAAAAAATTGATAATCAAAAAAAATATTGTTTAGCCCACCATGCACTGCCTTTTCATGTAGCACCCCTTCGCATGTAATATTGTTGTATATACACCACATACAATCACTATCACTCACCTAAAAATGACATGGGATGCATAGTGATTCCTTTACATATTTTATGAAAACTCCTTTATATAATGTTTGTGCAACTTTAAAAAACTTCTAAATGAAAATCTTTCCTTTTCAAAAAAAATCCCTTCATCGAATTCATTCACATATTTGCATAGCACCATCCTTCAAGGTTCATGAATCACTTTCACTTAACCTTCAAAAATAACCAATATCACGTAATTAGTTTATATCCATGAACCACTTTCATTAACTAGATGTAATGTACCTTCTTTATGGTCATGTAAGTGCTACAGAAAAATCCTTCCTTTATTGATTTTTTTCATGAAACTTTCTGAACTCCTTCAACTACTTCCAGAAATACTCATTCAAGACTATTGTAAGGTATTCATGGTCTTAGAAATTTTTTATCATGATTTATAAATAAAAACGACAACTTAAAAACTATAAAATGTCACTTGATGGATATTATCCAACAATCTCCCCTTGGGTTTGTTGACAACACTTCATCCTCTGTAACCAACAAGTTGAAAAAACTTAAACACTTTCTATTTTAAACACTATAAACTTTCTATAAATCCATATATCAATCAAAGACTTACTCAACATGTACTATAATCCCACATGAATCAATGATTAGAATTAGAAACAAGAGTAACATGAAAATATCATCAATGAGTTACTTTATTCCACTTTTTATCTTAGGCTCCACCTAATCCTCATCCTCAAACATCTTGCATCATGATTTCACTTTATGATATTTAGTCCATATAAGAATAGATTTAGCATCATCATTTTTAATGAATCCCCCTACATTTCCCCCCTGATTTGACATAGAAGAGTTATCTCCATTTATCATATTTTTCTCATCCTTTTAGCAGGTTTGAGAAATCTCTCTCCCCCTTTGGGAATAATATTTATCCCATTTTTCAATGAAGTTAAAGGTCACTCATTTGAAGCCTATAATAGGGAAAATAACAGTTATCAATACATGCGTAAATCCAATCATACCTTGGGGAGTGTGGGTCCCATATCTACACTTATCTAAGTGTGGGGGTTGACTGGACTTCAAGATCCAGTCGATGCCTTTCAAATTATTTATTAGGTAAGTCCTTTATCGTTCCATTTTCAACTTGAAGTTCAATAGTACATAACTCAAATTTCATTAACCCGTGCACAAATTTCTTCTTTATGGAGTGATAATTGATTTAAATGTACTTCATCCTGGAGTGATCGGTGATATTTTTTCTAAGATTTGTGGCACTTTAATTATCACGATTGATTCTTATTGGATACTTTTCTTCAAATTCCATATATTCAAGTTATTGCTTCATCCACAATAGGTGTTTGCAATCTTGAGTGGCCATAATATGTTTTTATTTGGTGGTACTCAGTGAAATGTGGTCATGTTACTTGTTAATCCAAGAAATACAAAATCCACCAAGATAAAATTCACCACCTAGTGTTGACATTCCATCATCTTCTAAACCAGCCTAATCAACATTTGTATATCCCAACAATATTTTTCTGATATTGCATTGTAAAGAAAATCAAAATCTATTATGGCTTTGATATTCTATAGTATTCACTTAACCACTAGAAATTGGATTTCTTTGGGATTAATTGATAACTTGCAACTTAAAAAGTGGAAAACACAATATATGGTTGTGTAATTTTTAAGAAAAATAGGATCCCAATTATTTTCATGTATTCTATGATAGTGACCTCTTTGCCATCGACATCCCTAAAAAACTTCATCTGGGTAGAAACTGGTGTTGTCATTACTTTGAAATATTTTATTATAAATCTTATAAGAAGAACCTTTTCATATTTATATTGAGAGATGGAATTTTTTCCTTGTATCACATATAGGCTAAGAAAAAAAATTAATTCCATGATCATAAACATTTTGAACTCAAAACTCGTGAATTTTGAAAACTACTTGCATCGTACTTCATTCGATCCACCAAAAGATTATGTCATAAACATATACTAGCACCATAATTCATTAATCACTCTATTTATTGATATATATATATTATGATTAACTACTCCATACTAGAAACTAATATTCTTTAGGTACTGATCAAGGTAAGAATACCATGATCTTGGTTCTTGCTTTAATCCATACAGTTCCTTCTTCAGCCAACAAAATTTTTTATTATCCTCGTAAATAATAAAACCATTTGGATGCTCTCAATGTATACTTATTTAAGTAATCCATTTAGAAATTATAACTTGATATCTATATAGAAAACTTTTAATCACCTTTTCACTATTATGGCCATGAATGATCAGATAATTTATAACCAATCCACAGGCCTAAATGTCTCATTGATATCAATGCCTTCAATCTAGGAGTATCTCTTACACACAAGATGTGCCTTGTTTTGAATCACCCTATTATATTCATTTGGTTTGTTATGGAAAAAAATTTGGTCTCGATTATTTTCTTATATATTATCCTTGAAAAAATATCCCACATCATATTCTTTTCAATTGGTTCAATCTCTCCATTCGTCTCCTAATCTCAATTCTCATCTTTAGTATATTATTCAAAACACTTTAGCTCTACTTAAGATAAGATATATGTTTATTTAATAGGATTTATTCTCCTTTTCTATATTGGTGATGTTCCATCATCAATGATATTATTCTCATAAATTTTATCCCTTCTTTTCAGCTTCTGTGTAGGTTCAAGTCTAGCTTCATTCTACTCATCATCATTGCCTTCTTTTTAATCGTCATTTCCCCTTATACTCCTCCTGATCTGTTCAGCTCTTCATCATTATCCTCATGAATCTACTCCTTTTTTTACTGAGGATTCTATTTATTCTCCATTATATTTATATACTTTCTTTCAAAAATATTTCCAAGAAATTTTTTGAACACTTTTATGTCTTACTCTTATATGAATAGCCAATAAAAATACCTGTATCTCCATGAGACTCAAACTTTCTATGTTTCTCCTTACTGAGAATAAAACAATTAATTCTATAAATTTGAAATTATTTCAACATTATCTTCTTTTAATACCAAATCTTGTATGGAGTTTTTTATTCCCCCAAAAAATAGATATCTATTATAAATATAGATGGATGTCATGATTTCTCCATTATAAAACATCTCTTGTAGGTATTTCTCAATAAGAATCATTATGTAAATGTTTTTTATGATCAAGTTTCTCCTCTAAAATACATAATTTTTTCAATATTTACTACTTATAATACATGTTTCCATATACCATTATTTTTTAGATAATCCTTTACCTAGATGTTATTAAACTCTATTCCATTATTGGTTTGGAATTTTATTATTTTATTCCCAAGAATCTTCTCATCCTTACTTTGATATTGATTAATGTAACTGAACACCACATATTTTTTGGTGATTATCATCAACCATTCCATACTATGTAATAATCAATAAACGATATGTAATGTCACTTACCATCAATAGACCTTGGTGATATCAGTCCGCACACATAAACATGCACCAACGCAAGCACCCTTGATGACTTATGGTTTTTTTATTTGTATGACTTTTGAACAGTACTCCCTTTTTGGAAAATGTCACACATGTGTTTTTGATCATGTAATAGTTTAGGGAGATAAAGGGTTCCATCATTCTTCACCAGATATTCCAAGGATTGTTTACTAAAATGACCAATCTATTTATGCCACAATGTGACACTAATCATGTCACTATGTGGTTTATTTTATATTATTTTATGTGATTGTGGGGAGTTTTAATTTTATGAGGGGATTAAGCCCAAAAATTGTAAATTATATAGTTTTTATTATTGTGAAAATTTTTAATACATGGTTTAAATGAAACTCTGTGGTTACCCTTACATAGATTAATTTTTAATTCAATCTTTTTGGCATGGTTAGTTTGTATGGGTAGTGCATGGTTCAGTCAAAACCATGAGGATTCTAGGGAAAACCTTATAGAAGATTTAGTATATAAGGTTTAGGTTGCATGGCGTACACATGTTTTGGTAAACCATGTGATAAGCATGTGAATAAACTCTATAATTTGACAATTCTATTTGGAATGGTTGGCACATGGTTTGTCTAATTATCTTGATTTCCAAGTAAACTCTGTGAGTGGGTTTTGACTTAGTAGTGGCATGTTCATAGTTGGTGTAGGGTTTAGAAAAACATGCAGTCCTCTCAAATTCATTTAAAGTAGAATTTTTGGTTTTTACCCGCTCGATATTAACCTTTCAACACTTTATTTTTCTCACTCTCTCACTCGAACGGACTAGACACCCCTATGGAACTTCTTCTCCCTTCTTCCCTTTGATTTCATTGGTCCTCCTTCTTGGTTTCGAGAGTATTTATCTAGGGTGAGTCTTTCTAAACCCATTTCATCCTTTTATTATCTCTTTTCCCCTCAATTTCTCTCCTTCCCATGAACCTTAATATTTATTTTGTTCTAATTTAGTGTTGGGGTTAGTCCAAATCATGTGGATTTACTCATATAGAGGTTGTATAGGGAACTCCTTAACTTGTGGGAGAATTTTCCATTGAATGCAACAACTTTCGGTTTTTTATCCATTGAATTAAGGTGGGTGATTCATTTTTTTCACATTATATTACATTTCATTAAATTATTATTGGTTTTAAAGTGTCTCTTTATTAATTTTATACCTATTTATGTATCCCATGAGAGACAAATAAGGTTTTCAAAATGGTTTTAACACTTGGAATGGAATGGATTCCATGCCAGGTTTTTGTAAAAATGTTTGAGTGGCACTTTAAAGTTTTTGAGTGTTTTTAAAAGTGGTTCATAATGATATCTTGGATTTTAAAATGGGAATTTTGAATCAATTGATATTTAAACCATGTTTTTGAGTGTTTAAGTGTTTAAAATGTTTAAAATTGGATTTTTTACTTGAAAGGGGTGTGTTAACCATTGTGTGTGATATTTGAAACCTTTTTATATAAATTTGGTTGATTTCAAAGGTTATTTTAAGGGAGTGTGAGTTCCCATTTGGGTTTAAAAAATATTTTAACAAAATTTAGTCCCATGATTTTATTGGGATGATATTTTAAATAGTGTGAGTTATCATAGCATTCAAAGCATGTTTTGGAAAAAAAGCATGTTTGGTGCTGTATGAAAAATGTGTTTTCATGAAATAGTGTGAGACCCTCTTGATCATAATGTAATTATTGTTATGTATTTAATTTATTGTGATCCCATAAGGGTATTTTTTTACATTTATTCATCTTTATATGCTACTCATGCATAGTTGTGATTGAGGTTGTTGTTAAGGGGGTGTAGGAGGTGAAGCGTGAGTTATTTAAAATGATTTACATTTGGATTATGATAATTTATTTGAAATCACCTCAATTTTAATTTTCGTGTGAGTCCTATGAATATAATATATAACATGTATGAGGTTAAACCATGGTATATAAAATGGGTTGACTTGGGAGTTATAACGACTTGCGTCGTTACGGGTTTTAAATTTTGGAGGAAGTTTTAACTTTTTATCTGGTGGATGAATCATTCAGAGAACTGGGTGTTGAATTAAGATGATTAAAGTTTAAAAATATTTAATAGGTTTTTAGAGACTTTAAAGGATGATTAATGGGTGACTCAGTGCTCGGGTTAATCGTGGAGGAAGCCCGAAGCAGTTGGGTTGGCTGCTACAGCCACTAGCTAGCTGGTGGGGTGGGAAGTAACCTTAATAACTATCAAGACTCACTAGTTATCTGGTGAGACTAAATTGTGTAGTTGATGGGAAAAATAAGTAGGCCCACTACCCAAAAGGACTCACTGGCTAGCCGATGGGGTGTGATGGGTATTGGTTTACGAAGGCCCTTTTGGTCTTTTTATCCATCAAGGCCCCCTCAGAATTTATCTCCTTGGGTCAAATTTTTAAAATTCATTTAGCCATACTCCACTTTTATTATCCTTCTATTGGATTACCTTTATATGGGATGAATCTAGATGAAATATGATGGTTGATCCGAGTGAGATCCTTTGTTCTCCATCAATATTGGCCTTATTCTTCCTCGTGTGGTGGTGGATAATTGTGTCATTCATTATGGGTGGTCTTTTTGGTAAGTCTTGAGCCTTGTGATTATTTTATGACTCAATTATCTGTTAATACTCTTATATTTGGTTATATTGATCATAGATTGATTGTTTTATAGATTCCAATTAAAGAATTGGATGAAAATTCCATCAGATATTAATGGAATTGTCCGAGAATGAAGGGGCTTGCGATCATAATGGCTAGAGGATGTCCCATTATGATGAATATATGTTATTTTTGGTCACTTAATTAAAGTTATATTCCTTCATATTCCTTCTATGGTTTTTTTAAAGTTTATTTATATTGACCCTCATACCAAGGAATTGAATTTGGGTCTTTTCATGTCTTAAAATAAGAAGTGTGTTAGGAGTGGTCAAACTCTATTAGATAATGTTTCGAATAGGGCACATAATTTAGTTGATTTTATTCAAAAGGTTCCAATTTAATTATATTAAATTGGCCTTTTATTATTGTTTCATGTTGTGTATTTTTTTTAGAATGATTTCAAATGAATGTTATGGACCTACCTTGGGTGGTTGGTCATGGCTCTGACTAGGCGGTGATATCAGGTAGTTCCTTTGGTAAGTATGCTTTTTCCTTGGTTGTAAGTTCCTTGTAATAATTTTAATTAATTATAATTTAGTTATAATTAATTATTTTGGAATTATAGGGAATGATTTAGAACCTTCTGGAGATCGATGGAGGCTGAATAGAATTGGATGGTTCAGAAAAATCAATTGGGCTATGTTTGGATTGGATAGGAGTTGGTACCATTTGATGTAGGTGGTTCTATGTACTCTACACTATGGTATTATGCATGGTTTATTGTCATGTTATGTAAGGTTATCCACCTTGTGTGAATGAACCTTAATTCATGAATTTTTTATGAATAAAAATTAATGCTTAATTAGTTAATGATCCTCAAGTCTTAACTATTTAAAGGAAACATGCCTGATGTAACTAAATGAAGTGACAAGGGCCATGATGGGCCCTTTTTCACTGGATTGATGTCAGAAAATCTATGGTTGAGGCTTGATCACATGTGTGTGTGTGTGTCCCTTGAGACCATGTTTGGTTATTTAATCTCATGTGTGTGTGTGAGTAGTCCATGAGACCATTTTTTATGTTTTGATCACATGTGTGCAATGTGTGTGTAGCCCGTGATACCATGTTTTATGTATTGATCACATGTGTGTGTTTATAGATATTGATACTCATGAATCTTATTCTTTTTATTCCCTTGTATGTGATGAAACTATTTCCATGTGATGTTTTTTGTATATTCCATATCATTATTCTATGAATGGTACCAAAGTGATAGGTAACCTATCATAAATTAGAGGACCTAAAGGGGAAGTGTGTCTAGAAACTACATGTGACATGATGACAAGACCAAGTAATGTTATGGGGCATGATGTCCTTGTGTCCTAACCCTATAGGAGATAGTGGGGTTTTATAGTCATTGGTGATCTAACCTAGGACATGATGTTGGGATATGATAGCCTTGTATCCTGACCTAAGGGAGTATCAGGGTATCTCTACCTTTCATCCCAACCTGAAAATCGATTTCTTGTGTATTTCGAGTAACATGATCACTAGACTTGTGGCCCGGACTCAAACTAAATACCTTTTGGATTATGAGTAACATGTTCACCAGCCCTGTGTTAAAACTGATAAAATTATTTTATACACATATTTTTTAAAATTTAATTTGATGTAATTTAGAATTTAATTGATTGTTTTTTCCATCATATGTTTAATTTATGTTTATGTGGGTGAATAACATTTTTATTGTGATTTTGAAAAATAAAAACAAATAGTGTTAATTGTTTATAATTTTTAATATATATTTTATCATATGGAAATGGAAAAGGAATCACTAGAGGTATACCCTTACGTAATGGAGATCTACCCTTATGTGATCCATCACACTGTAAGTCTACCCTTACACAGCTTGGGAAGACCCTTACATAGCCATGGTGATGGTCTAGTTACCCTTATAAAATGGATGGATTGCCTTTATGTGAGGGTGGAACACCCTTACATATCCATGTCGATCCTTACATGGTGAAACACTAAAGTAGAAAGTAGGAGTGTTGCACTATGGTTCTTTCACTGCATCGTATCCCTATGATCGTAGGATTGATGAGAATAAGACTACACCATAGGGTTTTTTCTACACTGTGGAGGTGCTCAGAATGATAGTGGAATAGTTTTAAATCATATATATATGTGATAAGATACTTTTGGGTAATATATCTAGCTACACCATTGATTATAAGTGTATTTTAGTGAATAAGTTGTTATGTTGTTAGTTTCTGTTGATGTCATGGAGGGTTCTATATTGGCAGTAGCGATGAGTTAAAGAAGTAGAATTGGAAACATCGTAGGGTTTTTTGACACTGTGGAGTACCTAAAATAGGAAATAGTGAGAAAATGAGGATAATTAGGGTTACGGTCGTGGTACACACACTACACTATAGCCATGCATAGAGAATTTCACAAAGAAGAATCATACTTCACAAGGGTTTTTCCATGTCGTAGTAAGGGTTTACTACATTTTTAAAATGTCTGAATTATTTAGGCTATCCATGCACTACAAAACAATATTCAGGGAATAATTGAAGAAACAAACACATGGGTAAATCTCCTATTAATGAGGGTTCAAGATTCTCCATTAAATAAGGATTCATATTATTATTTAATAGCTTTACATATGAGTAAGACTCGGCTAACACACCTTCTCCCATGGATAAATCCATATTCAAAATAAAGAAATTTAGGAAATAGAATGATAATTAAGAAAAAAAAAGCAAAGACAAATTCAAGTGTAAGATATAGATAAGATTTTAAATTTCATCTCTTGGTAACTTTCTCTATAAATAGGGAAGGATGGTTATTGTGTAAGGGAGAACGGAGCTGGACCTAACCCCTAAATGAATACTGGAGACTTAAAGCTCATGTTGTTGTTGTCATGGAGTTCTATTGAATTAAGTCTCATTTTATTTTTCCTATCCACTCATGACTATAATGAGGGGGTAAACCTTCTATATCAAGAAATGTAATGATAGGGGATTTTACCTAGTGAATAAAGTCGTTTATGGTAATTTAAAGTGGTTTTTTACATTAATTTATAATTTTATCAATTTTATTCATCTCTCACTTACATGATCATTGTAATCTGAGAAGGGTATGCTCATTTAATATAATAACTATCCACCTATTACATATCACAACAAATGTATGGATCAAAATGGATATATTTAAACATGTTCTTGGGTGACTAACTAATTGATTAAACCAAGTAGCTGATAGGGGAAAGGGGTGTCATTAGCTTAGAGTGTGAGTACTTGAATAGGAGGATCACTTGATCCAATTAAAACAACATTATGATTAACATGAATTTATAACTTCTCTAGGGGGTATGAATATTGAATTATGTTGCTTGTAATGTCTCATCTCATCAATCAAAATCAAAACCAATTTCAATACACTTGTTCTTCTTCAATGATTTCTTAAATTTTATAAGTCATTACAACACATTCTCTATGGATCAAACTCGACTCTCACTTTAATACATTTTAAAAGTTAGTAGTGATAGTTGATTTAAATAAATTTTATAATTTTATTTTCTAAATAGGATTAACAATCCCCTTTTAGGCGGATCAAAATTGGCATCGTTGTCGGGGATCGGTGTTTAGTCATGCTTATAATTTTTAGGAATTTTACATTTTTTAAATTTTTAACCATTTTACATATGTTATTATCATGTTGTTGTTTAGAGAAAAACATTAGTTCATGATTACTCAACCAAGAGAAAGAAAAAAGAAGGATAACTCACTTTTTATCCTAAGATAGAAAGGTCCCTCAAAAGAAAGAACAACACACAAGAAGAAGTCATCATGTTTGGAAGATAAGTTGGACAAGGAGTAGTATAAAATCTCTAAGGATAGAACCCATGGATGAAACATATCATCAACTATATAATACCCTCACATGTGGGGATTAATTCAAGTATCCTCATCCATCTAGTTGTTTCCCAGGAATTCAATATCAAGACAGAAATTATAAAAATGATCACAAACTCTGTTCAATTATCAAGGATACCCCGTGAAGACCCCAATTATCACATTTTGAGTTTATTAGAGTTTTTTTACACCTTAAAAATCAATAATTTCACAAGATATGCAGTAATATTATGCCTGTTTAGATTCTTACTCAAGGAAAAAGAACGGGATTGGATCCAGACCGTACCCCTGCACTCAATCACAACTTGTGAGTATCTTATAAGAAGGTTATTGATGAGATTTTTTCATATTTCAATGTATATGGATTTGTGGTTAATTATTATGAATTTTTAGAAATTAATTAAAGAGTATATATATAGTTAATTTAAAAGGTTCAAAATTCTAATTAGAATATTTTCTTATAACAGCATCAAAACATGGTTATTGATTCAAACATTTTATAAAGTATTACCACAGGATAACTGCTCGATTGTAGATATAGTTGTTGGAGGTTCACTAATATGAAAGTCATCCAAAGAGATCTAAGATTTTTTGGATGAAATTTTTAGAAATAGTTTTTACTGGTAGATGGATGGAGGACAAGTACAAGGAATAAACATGGTAGACAATATTTGGTTTTCCACAATAATGAAGGCCATGTTAATGAAATTAGATGCTATGATGGACAATAAACATCCCCAAGGTATGAACTGTGAAGATTTTAATTATTTAGATAATAATAATTAAAATTTTACATAGGGATGGAGGATACAACAACCGCCACAATAGAATCAAGGATAAGGAATCCATCAAGGCCATATATTTCATCCAAGACTACAAGGTTTTCAACTAAAACATCAAGGTTCATCACTAAAAAGTCAAGTCCATTCACTATTGGAAACTCAGGACTCTTTCATAAAAACCATAGGAGCTAAACTTAATTATTTGATAGACTAATCCAAAGATCAAGGTGCATTTATCCATGAATTAAAAGATGAATCATAAAACCAAAGAGCAGCAATGAGGATCCTGGAAATCCAAGTCGGTCAGATTGCTAACCAACTAAAAGAGAATACAAGGGGAGTTATACATAATGAAACTAAAGTTATAATACATTGTGATATGAAATTAATTATCCTAATAATTGGAAATAAAACCCAAAAAAGTTCTAAAGAATTTTGAATACAGGTTGAAGAATAAGATGTGTAAGAGAGAGAAGTAGTACAAGGAAGTACGGAAAAGGAAAAATGAGTTGAGAAGTCCATTTGAGAGGAATAACCACCACTGTATTGACCACCACTAACATTTTTGAAGTGATCAAGGTAATTAAGGTTTTATGAAAAAAGGTAAAAGTTTCTAAAAATGTTTAAAAAACTGTATATCAATATAACATTCACTGAGACAATCATGAACATACCCACCTATGAAAATTTTATGGAATAATTGGTGTCAAAAAAAAGTAATCTATAAGAATTGTTTAATATAACATTGATGGGGGAATGTTCATCTATGGTATCCACAATCCTACTAAATAAGCAAAGTGGTCCAGGTATTTTTTTATTCCAATTAATATTTTTTCTAACAAGTTTGGTAGTGATTTATGTGATTTAAGTGAAAGTGTTAATATAATTTCATACTCAACATTAGAAAACATGGGATTAAGAGAGATTAATCCAACTTGATTTATGATTCAACTTATTGATACAATAGTGAGACTTCCCTAAGGACTACTTGAAAATGTTATCATAAAGTTAGAAAATTTATACTTCTTGGTTGAATTTATTGTGATGTGCATGGATAAAGAGAAGACACCAATGATATTGGTAAGATAATTATTATCTATAGGAAGGTAATTTATTGATGTTTAAAGTGGGTATTTATGTTTAATATTTTGTAGAGAAGAGGTAAATTTCAACATACACCAGGTGATGAAGAATCTGGATGAAAAGGGTGATAAATTGAGAGAATATAATTTGTAAGTAGTTGAGGAAAATTTTTTCCTTGAAAATAGAAGTTAAGTATCTATTGTAGAAATGAAAAATGAATATGAAAAAGATTTAAGGAAAAAAATAGTTTTTTGGTAAATTTTGTAGACAAAGGAGATATTGTTGTACATAAAGAGTGCAAGGAAGGTCAATAGGTTTGGGAAGTTAGTGAAGTACCCTTTGATTTTTCAAGATGATCCAAACACCTCTTTATTAGGCCCATAGAGGTAGATAAGTCACTAACCAGAGGAAGAGTGAAGTTAATTTTAAAAAAAAGGAAGATGATTCATCTACATGGAGAAATCGTAGCTTTGACACTTTGTAGATTTAGATTGAGTAACCTTTTTCCTACCCTCAGTCACTTGAATTCGAGATGTGATTTGAAGCTTAATGACCATAACCAAATTTATTTCAGGAGTTAACCCGTGTTTTTTATTCTTTGGTAATTGAGGATTTAATTTCATTTCATTTTTGTTTAGAAACTAGTTTATGGGTTCATTCCCTTAATTTTTTAACTTTCCTGAGAATGGGACTTCACTTACACTATTTTTATTATATTTTCAATCCCATGATGATTCAAAGTATAGGGACCTAAGGAAGAAATAAAAGAGAAAAAAAGTGATTAATGACAAAAGGGAGTAAGATTTAATTTTCATTGCTAACTTTTACACCACTATTCTTGAATTTTTTTAGAGATTTAGTGAAAAAAATGCATACCCACACTTAGGATTTTACTTTTATTTTGATCAATGACACTTATAATTTTTAGGAACCCCATTATTCCATGTTTTAATTTTCAAGTTTATAAAATTGAATAATTAGGATAGTAAGATTGAATTATTAGAGTAGAACATTGGAATTTGAATCTAATGGATCATGTTTTTTTATTTTTAGTCACTTATAGATGAAAATTCCCTTCCATTTTTCATGCTTTGAAATTTATAAGTTCATTAAATTTTTATTATTACATATTCTACGAGTGGTTGAATTTAAAATTATATTCCCCCATTTATAAGATATTTATAGACAAAAAAATCAATCTTTCTTAGTAAATTTATTGATAGAACTTGGGACATGTTTCCCATGAGTACCTGTACTTGACCTTGTCAAATTAATGATTTCACAAATTCACTATGAAAATGATTGATTTGTTTTATTGATTCAACCACTATACTTCATACCTACCCTACATTGATACTAATTTTATCCCTTATAGACCTTTAATTGCCTTTAAAATAAATGAAACACATTATAAGCAAATTTCATCCATTCCTACCCTTACTCTACTTTTTTCATGATTTTCAAAGTTTGAGTGTGGGGTGAGGGGATTCATGGTAAGGAGGGAATAAATTGAAAGTAAAAAAATTGGGTGTTTCATTGGTTTTGGAAAAGGGACATGTCATCATTTATTATATTTATTACTACCCCTCTAAAAAATGGGTTGAATTTTAAAGGGTCAAAAATCATCATCACTTGACCAATGATTTTCATCATTTAAAGTTGGGTGGTGGATGTGAGATTTTTCCTAGATTAATTTTATAAAAAATTAAAAAAAAAAGAAAAGGTAAAAATATATAGGGGTAGTTCATTCATTATTCCTGACCTTAATTTGAGATTGGGGGTATGGTAGTTGTCCCTTTTTAAGGGGGGGATTCCATTGTACTTTACTTTGATTATCATGCACTATACTTATAGATAAACCTCCTTTTGAGGTATAATTATTTTATTCATCAGTTACCCATAATCCTTTATCCTTATAATCATATGATCCTATTTTTAAATCCCTCGTGATTTTTAGTAGTTTTTATCTTTATTAAGTGAACAATATAGATCTTATTCAAGTCTATATGTTTGGTATATGTACTCAAGGTATGATGAAAACTCCATTTATATTGAGTGATGGGAGAAGAAAAAAAAGGTGATCTAAATCATTATTGGCATATTAATAATAATATATAATAGGTTTTAATGGAAGAGAAGAGAATCACTGTCACTTTTCATAAGAAAAAATCAAATACATTGTGTCTAGTGAGGAGTTAGATTAATTTTTCCCATGTTACACTTGAAAATTATCCCCCTCCCCTGATTGAAATTTTTTTGGGATCATTAATTTTAAATTTTAGATATTTATAGCATAGTGTTTCCCTTTTTAAGTTTTAGTGGAGATCTATTCTTGAGGACAATAATTGTTTAAGTGTGAGGGATTTGGTAACCTTATTTTATGCATGCATTTTTTAAACTTTAATTTGATGTAATTTAGAATTTAAGTGATTTTTTTTTCCAAAATTTGTTTGATTTATGTTTATGTGGGTGAATAAATTTTTTATTTTTTTTTGAAAAATAAAAACAAAGTGTTAATTGTTTATAATTTTTAATAGTTTTTTCTATGATGGAAATGGAAAAAGAATCATTGGAGGTACACCCTTACAAAATGGTGATCTGCCCTTACATGATCCAAGGCGTTGGAAGTCTACCCTTATGTATATTAGGATGAACCTTATATAGCCACTGTGATAGGAAAGTTACCCTCACGCAATAGGTGGATTACATTTACATGAGGGTGGAATACCCTTATGCATCCATGTCAACACTTACATGACGCAATACCAAAGTGGAAAAGTAGGAGTGTTCTATCATCATTCTTCTACTACTATGTAGCTCTATGATTAGAGTATGAATGATAATAAGGCTATGTTTTAGGGTTTATGATACATCATAGAGGTTCTTGGAATGGAATTAGGCTGGTTTGAACTATGGAATTGTGTGAGAAGAGGATATAGGGGAAAGATATCCATCTACACCATTGAGTAGAAGTTTATTTTGGTGAAGAATTAATTATTTCATAGGTTTATAGAGATAGAATAGAGGGTTCCATATTGGTATTAAAGATGAGTTGAAGAAGAATAAATGACTAATCTATAGGGTTTTCACTACATCATGGAGTACCCGAAATGGGCAGTGGTGAGAAAATAAGGAGAATGACGGATGTGGTCATGGTACACACACTACTTTGTTTCCATGCATGGAGGATTTCACATAGAAGAAGTCTATGCCATAAGGTTTTGTCCACACTTTAGTAAGGGTTTACTTAATTTTTCAAATGTCCAACTTATTTAGGATATCCATGCGCTATTGACCAATCTTCAAGGAAGAATTAAAGAAAAAAACGCATTCAGGACTTTCCTTCTAATGAGGGGTCAAGATACTCCATGAAACAAGGAATTCATCCAAATATTTAACAATTTAATAGATGAGTAAGACTCAGCCAAAACACATCTCTCATGGATAAAGCTATATTCAAAAGGAATATATTTGTTAGATAGAATAAAAATGTGAAAGATAAAGGAGTAAATGAGGAAGGAAAATTAAAATATAAATTTTAGTTGAGTAAAATTTTATCTCTCATGAATTTTATCTATAAATAAAGAATAATAGTTGTTATGTAAGTGAGAGAAAATCTGGACCTATCCCCCAGAGGAAGACTGGATACTTGAAATTGGTGTTGATGTTATCATGGAGTGATACTACATTAGGTCTCATTTTCATTTTCTTATCCCCTCATGACTAGAATGAGGGGGTAAACCTTTTATACCAAACAATGTAATGACAGGGGATTTCACCTAGTAAAGGAAGTTGTGTATGGTAATTTAAAGTGGATTTTTACATTCATTTATAATTTTCTCAATATTATTATTCTCTTACTTACATGAACATTTTAGTATATGTGGGGTATTCTCATTTAATGTAATAATTATCCACCTATTCTATATCACAAAAAAATTATGGATTGAAATGGATATATTTAAACATGGTCTTAGATTCCTAACTAATTGATTAAACCAAGTAACTGATAGGGGAAGGGGGAATCGTTAGTTTAGAGTGTGGGTACTCTGAGAGGAGGCGCACTTCTATCCAATTCTAATAGAACTATTATTGTCATGAATTTTTTAATTTTCTAGGGGGTATGAATCTGGAATTATGTTGATTGGTATATATCATCTCATCAATCAAAACCAAAACCAATTTCAAACCTCTTGTTAATCTTCAAAGACTTCCTAAATTTTCTAAGTAATTTCTACATGTTCTCTATTGATCAAACTCATCTCCCACTTTACTACATTTTAAATTTTAGTTGTGATAATTGAGTTAAATAAATTTTGTAATTTTATTTCCCTAGGATATTTAATGATTCCCTTTTGTGTAGATCACCAACCCAAAGTTTGATGCCTTGTGACTATTGATTTATTTTTTTACTATCCTTTGTATCTTAACCTAATACTTGTTAGCCTAGGGGTTATTATGGGGTACATGTGGTGGACTTATGGTAAAATATTGTACACAACTTTAGTTATGACTCAGTTTCTGGCATGAAGATGAAGCAGGTACAGCCATAGGTTTGTGGTAACTTGCTAAGTGCGTGAAATCTCAGCACATTGGTGTGTATTGCTTACTTTTTAATTATATATATCTTATCACATTTATGTATGTTATATTTACCAGATAGAAATGGTACCATGTTGTTGGTTCCCTAATGAGTTTTACTCACAACCTAATTGGGTGTCCATGGCACTTGGGTACCTAAGAAGTCCTCACTTATTGAAGGTACAAGTTAGATTGGGGTATGGGTTTGATGGTTGAGAGGGGTAGCTTGCTAAGAGTCTAGAGACTGAGAGGAGGTGAGGAATAAATCTAGTTCATAGCCTCTTTTATTTTGTTTATTTTCTATATTTGTATATGTAATCATCCCATTGGATGATCAGTGTCATGTATTCAGGTATGACTATTCAGGTCTATTGTTCAATCATTCATTCATTACTGATGGTATTTTATTGGTTTTTATGTACTCTGATTGTATACTATTACATATTTGGTTATTTATATGTTATTTTTCACTCTGATTAATGGTATAGTCTCTTCATGATCAACCTTAGACCCTTACTGCTAATCATAAACATCTAGCATACAAGGGGGTGCTCCTAAGTTTATATAGATTTTCAGTTCGGACCAAGTGATTTGGGTCAAGATGTTACAAAATGGTTTCATAGCATAGTATTCTTATTTAATTGATTTAGAATTCAGCATACCAACAACATAATAATGTTTCAGCTTTTGTAATGAAACCCAGTCTAGTGTATCTTAAACACCTTTCTCGAGGGGAGTTCAGGTTACCAACGCATGGGATTGATGTTTTTGGTTTATGATATTATGCTTATATGATTTAACCTCAAGTGACACACGTGGATTTTAAAGTTAATTATTTCATATGGATTTAACTCTTGTTTGTATTAGAAATAGGTGTTGCATGAATTATATTTCTCACATGACATATATGATTTTTGTGTGTGATTATACTAATATTGGAGGACTCAACTTCTTAGTGTCAATAATTTGTACTGTGTTTTAACATGTTAGTTTTGGATGACATTTTATTCAACTAAAACCCTATGTATGTCTATTTTTAATAGTAGTTCATGTTATACTATGGTGTGGTGCACCTGGTTGATGACGGTTAAAATGACAGTGATGATGACGATGCAATCCCTCTATGCACAGATGGTGAATTGTACCATGTTAGGTTATTTTCAGGTGTTAATTTCCTTAGTAAGAATATTTTGTGAGTAGCCAATGGATAGGTGAAGTTAATTAAGATTCCAATTATGGCCTATGTGGAGTTATCCATCTAGCACTCAGTGGTATTATGTTTAACCAAACCCAACATCTTTGACCTTGATGTGGTTAGTTTCGGTTCAAATCCATTATGAAATGTCTATGGAGATGTGCCTAGATGACATTCCATGAGCTAAAACCCTTAGTGAAACCTTTTTTTTTGTTTTTTGACATAACTTAATGTATTGGATATGTGACTCTAGTTACTGGAAAGTCGATGCCTCATGATGCTTGGGAGTAATTCGAGTGAGAATGTTCTTATGTTAATGGATATTCAAGGATAATTCCTAAGGGGAGGATTTCATTGAAGAAATACCTTATGCATGTGAATAAACTTGGTAAGGATTAGAAGAAGGTCTTGAAAATTACCTTGAATCCCTTGAGTGTAAAACACTATGGGTGATAATGCTTGTGATACAAGGTTGGGTTTAGAGCATTTGGATTCTTTTGGAATTGAGGTAAGGAACAGGGGTTGCCTGGCCTATTAGTTTGGAGTGAGACTTTCATTGGATGCCAAGTGAAGATCCTATACCTTGAAGGGTTGGATCATGGGTGGATTTTTAGTAGCTTTAAATGACACCTGTATGATGGATTATGTGTAATAAATCTCATTAGAAAAGAGATTCCTATCCTAAATAGGATAACTAAAATTTCTCAAGTTTGGTGGTGGTGTTGGTGCCTAGAAATGTAGGTAGCTAAAGACGCATGTGAGTTGGACTACAAGGCATGTGACTAATGGAAAATCACTCTGATTTAAATTAAAGAGTTTTTTTATCATTCCTTACTATGAAAGTCTTGATGCATGAGTATTCATGTTGTGGTTATGTATGGAGTCATTTGAATCAGTAGAAACGATGTGGTGAGAAAATCGTTGTGAATGCTTCAAGTTATGTTGATGAAACTAGGAGAGCCAGTGGTGGTAGTTCACTGATTTTTTTTGGTTTAGGGTCACCCTTGGATTTAGAAACTAGTTATTTCATCATGAAACTCATAGGTATTGGTGACCCAAAAGGTTATGAGTGTGGAGAAAAATATGTGGAAGTATACGGCATAAATGATGGATTGGGGTACTATTGTGTGGTCAACCTGAATGTCTCATTGATGGAGATGTCATGGATTGGAGCATCATCTTGCATGATGGGAGAAAAATCTTAGTTTGTATGTTTTAACCCATGCATAGGTTGTTTTAGAATGTTATTCACATCGACTATAGATAATTTAATGGAGTGGACTGTGTTCTGAGTAATCCAAATATGCATGGTGCATGGTGTTTTTCTTTCTAATTGGGTATCTATAAATGGTCATGTTTAGTCATTATATTCAGTGATAGACTAGTCAGTGGAAGGGTAGACCATTGTTTGTGTTGTGAGATGAAAATAAGGATACTTCTATAGTGGGGAGAACTAATCTGGGCATGATTTAATGACCCTCCCATGAGAAGGTTATAGTCTATGTAAAATTGGTTGTTGGATGGTCATGGTGACTCTTGAAGACCGATGTGTGGTGGACCCAAGAGCATCTGGTTCTGAATTGAATTTCAAATGTGTGATGTAGAGGCATAAATTTATAGTGACCATATGTGGGCATCAAACTAGAAGCGTTGTTGGTTAAATCTAAGAGTGATTCGGATCGTAGGTGTGTTGGTTCATGGTTGAGAGCATTGTGTTTGGTGCAAACGGGTGATGAATCAACCGAGGAAATTACTTTATAATCGGTTTGGACTTCAGTGAGGATGTATGGTCAATTTAATTATTCTAATGAGTTTTAAGTCATCATGATCCATAGCTTCATGAATCATTGGTTTTTAAGGTTAGGTACCTTTATAGAAATTCTTCCAGAAAGAAATCAATTGATGCTTCCATGTAAGATAAATGTGGTGGGTTGGAATGGAATCAAGATCATCATATCAGGTATGGTTGCGGTGTTTAACAATCAGGTTGGGAATTTTTTTATAATTTTGGAATTTATGGGTTATGTTTAGATGGTTGAGTCTTATTATTTTGTCTTGAAACAAGGAATAAGGTTTCATTATCAACTTTTAACTTTTTTTCTTGCATTTGATAAACATGATAGAATTGAACCGCACTAGGTGTATTTTTGAACTGTAAAAATCATGTTATGAATGGAGTTTCTTATAGTGGGGATAACCTTGATGCTTTAGGAGGAATCTATTGAGGACATCATGGTGTTTCAAGTCAAATGGGTGCAGTGATGGTGGTTTCGATGATCAGTGATAGTGATCTTTTGGATCATCTTTTGGTGTTTGTGCTTGGAGTCATGTAGCGAGAGCATGATGGGAATTCAAGAGTGAGTGTGAACTTTTGGAAATGATTTGTTGTTCAAGGATGTAATATAGATAAATATTTGTGGATGATGATCAAGGAAGATCAGGAGGTGTGATTTATATGTTATGATAACTTCTTGAGGATGAAAAGTGCTATAATGGGGAGATTTTAACAACTCGTGTCATTATAGGTTTTGAATTTTTGATTAAGTTTAAACTTTTCATATGGTGGATATATCATTCTAATAATTTGTTATTGAACCCTGATGATTCGAGTTTAAACTTCTTTAATTGGTGTTTAGAGACTTTAAATGAATATCGTAGGGATACTTGGTACTCGGGTTAATAATGGATGAATCCTAGAGAATCTGGGTCTACTGCTACTGCCACTAGCTAGCCAGAGGGGTGGGTAGTATCCCTGTTACTCATCAAGACTTGTTGACTAACTGATGGGGGAAAGTAGTAGGACTACTACACAAAAGGACTCACCAGCTAGTCGGTGATCCAATATCGGGTGGTCGGTGGGGCATACTGGGCAGTGGTTTACTAAATTCATTTTGGTCTTTTTATCCATAGATCCCCCCTCAAGATTTATCTCCTTGGATAAATTTTTTTAGAAAAATTCAGATATACTCCTCTCTTATTCTCCCTCTATGAGACCCCCTTGATCTGGGGTGGATCTAGATGCAAACCAATGGTAAATCCTTATGAGATTCTTCTTTCATCATCAATCTTGGACTCCTTATTTGTTGTATAGTGGTGGATCATTGTATTGTTCATTGTGAATGATCCTCTTGGTAAGTTTTTTTCCTTTTGATCCTTCAATTTCTCAATTATCCTTTAATCCTCTTCTATTCAGTTATCTTGATCATTGATTGATCATTGGATAGATCTTGATTAAATAATT
The DNA here is from genome assembly GCA_963277665.1 of Viscum album. Taxonomy (NCBI): domain Eukaryota; kingdom Viridiplantae; phylum Streptophyta; class Magnoliopsida; order Santalales; family Viscaceae; genus Viscum; species Viscum album. The sequence goes on along the minus strand of OY728131.1, from coordinate 1,469,240,918 downwards.
GGATTATAATTACATCAAATCTTAATGGAATTTTTTGAGAATTATAGGGCTTGGGATCGACATGGATGGAGGATGTTCTATGATGATGAATGAATGTCATTGTTTAGAACTTAATTAAAGATGCATTCCTTAATGTTCCTTTGATGGTTTTTGGTAAAATTTAGTTAGATTGAACCTTATACTAAGGAATTTAATTTGGGGTTTTTGAATGCCTTATAATTAGGAGTGTGTTGTGAGTGGACGAACTCCATTGGATGGTGTTTCAGTTAAGGTATGTCACTTGGTTTATTTTCTTCAAGAGGTTCTAATTTAATTATATTAAATTGGAATTTTTCTTATTTTTTCATGATGGGGATTCTTACTAGTATGATATTGGATGAATTTTATGAACATACCTTGGGTGGTTGTTCATGGTTTCAACTAATCAGTGATATTCGGTAAGTCCTTTAACAAGTATTAATTCCTTATGAATTTGGTTATAAGTTCCTTTTAATCATTTTAATTAATTATAATTTAGTTATAATTAATTATTTTGGAATGATCATGCATGATTTAGAATCTCATGGCAATCAATAGAGTCTGAATTGACTTAGATGACTTGGACAAAGCTTTTGTACAATGTTTATTTTGGATGGGAATTTTCTCTATTAGTTTATTGGATTGTGATATAAGGTTTTCCACCTAGGAAAAATGACCCTTAATTCATGAATGTTCTATGAATAACAAGTAGTTATTAATTAGTTAATGATCCTCAAGCCTTAACTAATTAAAGGAAACCAACCTAATGTAAATGAACAAAATGTTGAGGGCCTTGATGGGCCCATGTGTACTAGCTTGATGTCGGTTTCTAATGGTTGAGTCTTGATCACATGCATGTACATGTATAGCCTATGAGACCATGTTTTATGAATTGATCACATGTGAGTTCATGAGTATACTATGAGACCATGTTTTATGTTTTGGTCACATGTGTGTGTGTTCATGCAAGTGTGTATCCCATGAGACCATGTTTGATGTATTGATCACATGTGTTTGTTTATAGTTATTGATACTCATGGTTCTTATGATTATTATTCCCTTATATTTGATGACACTGTTTCCATTTTATGTGTTTGGTATAGTTCATATTGTTGTTCTATTCATAGTAACAAAGAGATAGGTGACCTTCCATGATTTAGAGACCCTAGAGGGGAAGAATTTCTAGGTGTTACATATGACATTATGATAGGACCAAGAAAGATTATGGGTAATGATAATCTTATGTATTGACCTGAGAGGTGATAGTGGGGCTTTATGGTAATTAGTGATCTGACCCAGAACACAATGTCGAGATACGATAGCCTTATGGCCCAATCTAAGGGAGTGTCAGGGTGTAGACGCCTTGTGGCCCAACCTAAAAATCGATTCCTTGTGGATTTTAAGTAAAATTTCACCAACCTTGCGGCCTGGACTGAAACTCGATGACTTGTGGATTCCAAGTAACATGTTCACCAAACTTGTGGCCCAACTTGAAACTCAATGCCTTGTGACTGCTTAGATATTTGTTTACTAACCATGTGGATTCTATGGGGTACATGTGGTGACCTTGTGGTTGACTCTAGTACATGACTTTAGTTATGTATCTATTTCTAAAATGGAGCTAAAGCATGTATAGTATGGAGTTTGTGGTAGCTTGGTAAGCACATGACCACTCGTCGTGTTGGTGTTTATTTCTTACTTGTTCATTGAGTATTATATGCTATGTCTGTATAGTTATATATTTCCAATTTACTTTTTACTTAGATTATCACATGTATGTACACTACATTTACCAGTTAGGTACTAGACCACATTGGTGGTGACCTATTGAGTTATACTCACACCCTGCTTGGGTAGCCATGGAATTGGGGTATTTGAGCATCCCTCACTTTTTTCAAGTAGAGTTTGAGGTGAGGCTTAGGTTCAATCATTGAGTGGGATAACCTGATATGAGTCTGGAGATCAGGAGGTGGTGAGTCCTAGAGTTGGGTGCATAGCCTCTTGTACTTTTTTTCTTTTCTTTATTTGTATATTTGAATAGTTCGGTGGGTGATCAGTGTCCTATATTTTGGTATGACTATTCAGGTTTGTGGTTCTGTATTCATTCATTACTGATGGTATGTTACTGGTTTCTGCGTACTCTGATTGTATATTGTTACATGTTTGGTTATTTATCAATTATTGTGCACTATTATTGAGGGTATAGTCTACCTATGATCCACCTTAGACCCTTATTTATAGTTGTAAATCTCTAGTGTATGGAGAGGTACACCTGAGGTCATGTGGCATTCCAACTCGAACCTAATGATTTGGGCCAGGATGTTACAAGAGTGTTGATTGGCTACTCTGATATGGTTATATTGGAAGGGTTAGTGGGCCTTTGAGCTATAAAACTTTCATTTATTATTGTGGTAGAAAATGATCCCAAGGATTTTTATTTTCATATAATTCAATGGGACTACTAGGGACATTTATAGGTTTAGTAGTGTTATCCTAGGTTCCTTATTTCCAATCCAAGTATCTATTACTCTATCCATAGAACTATTCCCATAACACTATGATCTTATTTGGGATTGTTCTAGGGTATTTATAATTTTTCTTAAATTTCATCCTCTGCTTCTTGTATGATTTCTTAGTACATATGTACTTAAAGTTTATTTATCCCTATCATGTGAATTGACATAGTAGTTCATGTTTCTGTGTTTCCTTACTTATTTACTTTATTTATTTCTCTTCAAATGTATTATAAAATAGATTTTTAAAGGTTTTCATAAAGAATAAAGGTGAAGGTTTGATTTTAGTGTACTTTAAATTTGTTGTATCGTGAGTTTGAAAGGAGTGATATTTGAATGTGAAATTTTGTTTCCAAATATCCCTTAGAGTTTTTTAATGGAAAAGTGTAAATATATTGTTTTTGAAACTCTAGTGTGTGGGTTTTAAAAAACTTGTCTTAGTAAAATCATGCCTAGTTTTACTTGGAAATTGGTTTTCAAATATGTTTTGGGAAACTGTTAGAAATTAGAAACCTATTTTGAGTTTTAAAAGGTTGTTTTAAAAAATTGGTGTTTATGAGATATTTTTAAAGTGGGACCTTAAAATGGAATTTTTTGTAGAGGGGGTCTTTATCCAAGGAAAAAAATTCCAAGTGACTGCTTTCATTTAAAAATAAATAAGAAAATATATTTTTAATACTTCTTGGTGTGTTTCTTGTTTCTTTATGTAAAGGATTATGAAATAGGTATATTTTTCTACTATATTTAAAACTATAATTTTTAGGATGTAATATGAAATAAGATGCATAGATTCATAGGTTGGATACCTACTAGGCTGTTTAGCTCATGCTTATATTTTATAAGTCTGGGTTTGCTTCAGTATAATTCTTTCCTCCTTGGTCTTATAAGGAAGATGTTGACTTGGATTGTGATTGTGGGCCATAAAAAGGGTCATTGGAGTACTGAAGGGATTCCTTTTGGTTTTTGGATTTATATTGGTCATTTTGGCCTATTATATTTTTATGTGCTTTGGATTTATTGGTATCTTCTCATGTTTTTTATTCCTTTATATATATATATTATATTTGGGATTTGATGTTCAGTTATGCTTATACTTTGTTGTATGATTCATCATTTTTGTTTCTTTTGTTTATATATATTGTTGTATGAGGTATAAATCATCCCAAGGTATTTTTTTTGATGCCTAGGCACTGGTTTCTAGCCTACAGGGATCAAGAACACCCTTCGGGTCATGTGGAAGGCTGGATCGGGAGTCGGTTCAGATGGTACATTATGTCAGTTCATTAAAAAATGGTATCATGTCCTAGTTTCTCAGTGGGAACTATGTCTTGGAAGCACCCTATTATTATTTGGGGTGTTGTTAATATGGAGATAAGTTTTTTGAGACTAGGGAAGTAGGTATAGGTGGTGTTTTGTGAGATCTTTCTCACTCTAAACCTAGAGTTTCCATGGGTAGTCGAGATTTTTACTTTGGTTCTGGATTTTTGTTTTATGGTGTTGTTGTATTATGTTTTAATGCCTATAGAGATGGTGTTTTGATCCTCATTAGCATAGTTAGAGTTTCCTAGAGGGTTTTATTTGGTTTTGGGGATGGAGACAAAAAAAGGGGATCAAAGCATGAGGTTGGAATGTAGGGCCTAACGAACCATATGATAAATAAACTCTTGATCCTAGATATGTTGTAGTTACCAATACATGATTAGAATGTGGTCATAAACCATGTGTCCAAGTCAAGCATGGTTCCACATCCTGGTTAATTTTTCTATTTAAAACATGATTCTTGGATTTCTTAGTGTGTTATGGAAATGGTAAAGGGGTCTTGGTGGGTCTTGTGATATATTGAAATCATTGGATTGGATTTTTTTTAGTCTTGTGTTATTTATTTATTTATATTATTTCATGTATGATGTGAAATCAATTTTGTGTGTGTGAGAATTTTATTTCTTGAGAAAAATGTTTTCAATTTTAAAACTAGGTCATATGGATTGTTTATAAAATGAGACTTGTTTCATCAAATGTTTTGAAATGGTTGGTTTCACATTGAAATTTAGAAAAAAAAAATTAACTATGATTAATTTTCTAATCAAGTGAACATTGTTTTTTAAAATTTGGGTTTACTATTTCAAGGGAATTATTTGATTTCTAAAAAATGGATTTTGTGACTTGTATGGGTTTTTACCCTTGGATCGTGTTTCAAAAGGGTAAAAGATTTGAAATTTTTTAAGGTATAAATGTTTATTCTTATTATGAAACCTAGAAGGTTTTTTGGTTTTAAAAACTGAATTTTTTTTGTTTATAAAAGAGTTTAAAAATCTCTTGGAATGTATTCTAAGAGTTGATGGTTTTAAATTGGATATTAGTGAAATAATTCCCAATTTTCAATGGTTCCTTTGTTTTCAAAATGGTTTTTTAGGACTCAGGGATATGGTTACCATAATTTTTAAAATATGTGTGTTTTGAAAGAGTTTTACTTGTTTTAGTAAATCATGGGTTTGAATTTGTCCCTTACTTGATTTTGGGGCTATTAGAAGTAGAGCGTTTGTCTTGTGGGTCTTTTCTTATACTGGTTTTGACATTACCAAGGCTCTAAATAGAGTTGTATGTGTTGTATTATCTTAATATTAGTGTTCCTTAAAGTTATTAAATGAATTTTTTATTTAGTGAGTTCTCTTTAGAATCTTGTAATCTAGTCGTCTTAGGCTGTGAGCCTTGGTTTGATGGTCAGACAAGTGAGGGTTGGTTTTTCTAAGAGACTCTTGTGTGCGATATAGTTTGGGATGTTTGTTTTATATATATTATATATGATTTATTTTTATGGATTTTCCATAATTTGGTGTGTCCTTTGGGTGCTCGGTTGTGTCTCTTTTGGATGGCGAACCATTTTTTGGATTTATGCTTGTTGAGTTTGGAGCATTTTTGGCTTGAGGAAAACCTTATCTCATATTTTATTATGTTTCTCATTGTGATAGGTGGATATTTTGGGGGAATTCACATGTCACATTTCTTGTTAATGTTTTATTTTTCCCTTTCATGGTTTAGACCATGGGATGGTTTTTTCTTATTGCTTTAGACATGTGAAAAAACTAGGGTGCTTGTATGGATACCTAGGAGTGTAGTTTTGTTTCTGGTTGGATTGCGGATGTCATTGGACTAAGTTTCCATTAGAATCATCCTGGGATGGTATTCTATGGATTTAGATTTAGGAACCCTCATATATATCTTATGACACTAGGGTTAGATTTGTGTCATTTTTTAATGAGTCTTGTTCCCAGTTGATTTTTTCCTTGGTTTTAATATGCCTCGTATTTTGTGATTTGGTTTTGAGTTCCTTCGAGATTTTTTTTAGTTTGGTGTCTCCCTTAGTGGTTTTGAGCTAGTGTTTTTTGTTTGGATTTAGCTGATGGAGTTTTGTAAACTCCCTTTATAGATTTTGTGAGTGTGTTTATCTGGTGAAATGTTCTTATTTTGTGTAAAAGAGTTTGTCAATTATTCCACCGATTTAGATTATTTCTAAATGGTGGGGTGAATTATTCTAGGTCACCTCCCTCTAAGAGATTCTATTTGATTAGTTTTTGATCATATTTTTTTTATGATGTTTGGTTTTATTTTATAATTCATTCAGTTATTTTATGACTTCCCTTTTCCCTTGAGTGTTTGTTTTAAAATCCATATTTAGTTGTCCACTACTTAGACCTAAAACTTTCTGGGGAAAGAAAGTGGTATGGTGGGATTGTGCAATTTAATTTATATTAATTTATAAAATTTTGGTTCATTTTAAGTTTCTAAGTTATTTAATCCTAAAACTTAGAAATTATAGAGTTTTTCTTATTACGCGCAGTTTTCATGCAAGCTTTATAGGAAATGGCATGGTTACCCTTACGTTTCTGGATTTTTAGTTCAAGTTGTTATGAAATGGTTAGTCTGCATGGGTAGTGCATAATTCAGTCCAAATCGTGTGGATCCTAGGGGAAATTGTGCAAGGCCTTTGGTATGTAAGTGTGGGGGTTCATGGTTTGGTAAACCGTGCTACAAGTATGTGAATCGGGTCAACAATTTGATAGTGTAATTTGGAACAGTTGGTGCACAGTTTTTCCAACCGTGAGGAGCCCCAAGTGAATTATGCAAGAGATTTTTGACTAGGTGGTGGCCTATGTACGGTTGGCGCATGGTTTGGAAAACTATGAGGCCAAACCATGCGGCTAGTCCAAATTCATTAAAAGTGGAATTTCAAGTTTTTTCCTTACTTGATTTTAACCCCCCCCCCCCCACCCTCATTTTCCTCTCCCTCTCACTCGAACAAACCAAACACCCCTAGGGAGATTCTTCCCCATTCTACCCTTTGATTTTGGTGGTCCACCTCTATAGTTTCAAGTGGATTTATTTATGGTAAGTCCTTTTAAACCTATTACTTATTTTTATTCTCCCTTTTCCCCCATTTATTTCTCTCCTTCCTATGAACACTAATCTTGATGTTGGGTGAATTTAGGGTTGGGGTTGATCTGAATCATGGGGATTTTCTCATGTGGGGGTTTTATAGGGAACTCCTTGAATTTTGGGATCATTCTCCATTGAAGGTGAAAACTTTTGACTTATTCACCATGGAATCGAGGTATGTGTTTCTTTATTATCACTTTATATTACATGTCATTGGATACTTATGGTTTTAAAGTGTTTATTTTTTATTTTTATGCATATGTATTCATCTTTTGAGGGATAAATAAGGTTTTTGAAATGGTTTTAACCCTTTTCATGGAATGATATTCCATACTGAGTGTTTGTAAAAATTCCCAAGTGGCTCTTTAAAACTTGTGAGTGTTTTTAAAAGTGAATCTTAATGTCAGCTTGAATTTTTAAAGGGTAATTTTTTATCAATTGGTTTTCAAACCAAGTGTTTGAGTGTTTTAAAGTATTTAAAATGTTTGACATGGTATTTTTGACTTTAAAGGGGTGTGTTAACCATTTTGTATGATATTTGAAACATTTTTATATAACCTTGTTTGATTTCAAAGGATTTTTTAAGGGAAGTGTGAATCCCCATTTGGATTTCAAAAATGTTTTAACAAAATTTGGTCCCAAGAGTTTATTAGAATGATATTTTAAATAGTATGATTTGGCTTGTCATTCCAAGCATGTTTTGGAAAAAGGATTGTTTGGTGCCCTAATAAAAATGGGTTTTCATGAAAATGTGTGAGACCCTCTTGAGTGCCATGTGATTATTATTATGTATGTGGTATCTTGTGATCCTATAAGGTGATCTTTTATATTTATTCATCTTTATATGTTGCTCACACATAGTTGTGATTGGCGATGTTCTTGTAAGGGTGTATGAGGCGAGGCGTGAGTTATTTCAAATGCTTTACATTTGTCCTGTGATAGTTTATTTATGATCACATCTATTTGAATTGTCATGGGAGTTCTGGGAATATAGTAGATGGACTGTATAAGAGAAAACCCTGGTATATAAAGTGGGTCGACTAGGGAATGTTGTCTGGCTACTTCGAGATGGTTAGATCAGGAGGGGTAACGAGATTTTTTTAGGATCAAAAGATTATCATATATGGATATACTTACAAGAGGGGGTGAATTTTAGTTTAAAAAACCTTTAAACTAGGAAAAAAACAATACCTCTTAAAGTAATTTTATCAGACTCAGACTCAGTCTGATTATCAGAGTAACAAAATCGGAACTAGAAAACTGTTGATTATATCAGAGTAAAAGAATCAGAATCACAGTTGATCCAACTAAATCAAAGTATTGTTTTTATAATATTCACAATCATATCAATAAAAACAATTGTATATAAATAATAGTATAAAACTACATTTCTATATCATGCACAGTGGAATGGTAACTTATAAAAACAATCAATACAATAGCTAAAAATAGTAAGAATAACTTACAAACTATATTTAAATGATTTAAATCTTTTAACCTTAAGATTAAGGTAGTAAATAACCTTGACTAAAGGTATCCATAGTTTTATGCTTACTGTCAAGTATGTCTTGCTATCCTCAGAAGCCCTCGATACAATGATCAGTGTCAGTCTTCCTATCTTTGAAATCCATCAATAGTAACAAAGATCAGACACAGAATAAAAATGAAAAAGTTTTAAAGGAAACAACCTGCCAAGGATTCCTTAGAACTATAACTCTATTAAATATTACAATGACTAAGAAAAATATGTTCACACAGAGAAAAATTCAGAATAATTGAGTTTATAAATGTATCATCTAGCTATAAACTCTTCAAATTACTTGTTATTTATAGGAGATGCTCCAATGGTTATATTTTTGTGTTTGTTGAAATGGCCTCAGATAGCTAGCGCTTGACAGCTCATAATGTTCTAGTTTAACTAAATGTCCAATGTCATTTTTTATTAACACTATTATAGTATTAAATGTATTCCCTTTTATATAAATAAGTCTTATATATTTTTATTATAAACATAGATTTTTCTAATTGACTTCATTATCAATTTACAATATGATAATACTTATGAGATTCAGTCTGTTTGTATCGGTACTAGAATCAGTTTGATTTTCATGACTTTTTTCAATACTAAAGACAAGGAAAAAGTTTAACTTCTGGTCTGATTCAAGGTAAGTCTGATATACCAAACACATACTCAATATAATGATCATAATGAATAATAGTAGGTTTTTATTCATAATACATTAGAACTTTTTCTATGTATGGTAAAATATAACTTTTTCTACAAAAATATTCTAAAACTATTAGGACATAAAAATTTAGTAAACATGTTTTTAAGAAAGTGTTTTTGATTTCAAAAACTAAAGGAATGAAAAAGTAAGAAGTAAAACTTCTGACTTAATATTATCCCCCTTTTTGGAAAGCACAAAAAAAACTTAAATGAAAAATAACTTGAAAAAATTAAATTCCTTTGTTCTTTTAAGAAATATGAAGTTATTCTTTACATGTTAACTTCCCCTAAGTTTATGACTCTTTTGAATATGATTTTTAATATGATGAGGAATATTAGAATAAAAATTCCTTAAATAAAACTTCTCTACCTTAGTATAACATCTCCCCTTTTTAAAAGAACTTCTCACCCTTAGAGAAAAAAACTCCCCTTTTGATAAAACTTTATCCCCTTTAATATATCATTCTCCCCCTTTGTGATTTTAAAAAATGAATGGGAAATAATCTAATATTTCCTAAAATTTTAGAAAAATAACATATGAAATAATACTGAACTAACTAATCATCCATGTAAATATGAAAGAATACATAACCAATAAGAATTGTAAAACACTTAAGCACAATATAATTGGATAAAAATTCATTCATTTAGTAACAATATAAATGTTTTATGAATACATATATAGTTCAAAAGAAAAGAAATTGTTCTTTCTTAATCGGGTTCTTGATAAAGGATTTCATATTCTTAAACTCATGTCGATCTTTCTCAAGCTTTTCAAACTTTTCTTATATAAAGTCTTGCTTCTAAACTTCAGCTTTAAAAATTTTAAATTCCTTAGAAATTTATATATTTCAATCCCTTAAAACAATCACTTCATATTCATAATATCAAATAATGTTCATCTCTAACTTCATATCTCACATCTTTTCTTTAAAAACTTTGATATCCTCTGTCTGGTCATCTTGGTAAATATGAATTCGTCAATAAACTTAACTTTATCTTCCATATATTAGGATAATCTATTGAAATATTTAGCTAATTCTAAAATAAGTTTATTTACTTCCAAAAACTGATCATCATGTTCCTGGATATCATTATCAATTTGATTGGACCATTTCACCATTTGATTATATGACGAATTTTGAGTTTTGAATTTTTCTTGAAAAACTTTCAAGTCAATCTCAATCCTTATCACAGTTTCTGTCGGAACATTGATTGACTCTGATTTCTCATTCATAGCTTCTTGAATCAACTTTTATCTTGATTCAATGTTGGGTAAATACATAATATTATCTATTAATCTCTTCAAATATAGACAAGTAAAATCAAAACCCTTTTAAATGATTGATACTTCAGAGTCCAAATGATCGGGCTCAGAGTGATGGGGTTTTGTCCTGCTAGTTTCAATATTAACATCTTTCCCTTTATTATCAACTTCCTTTAAAACTTTCTTATCGTCATAAAATTCAAGAATTTATACATCTTTATTAGATTATTCTTTTTCATCAACTTTTTTTGGGACTATTCAAATTTATCTTCTTTTATTGATGATGATTTTTTCCCTTTTCTAATGAAGATGATTCTTCCTGAGTACTTTTTATTTTCCATATTTATCAGATTTTAAGGGTAAATCTGATAAAGATGAAGATTCTGATGATTCCTTGTCTGACTTAGTTTCTCCATCATCATCCTCTTCATTTTCTTACTCTTCCTCTTCCTCTTCTACCACTTCTTCTACTTCTTCATATTCTTATTCTTATTCTTTTTTCCTTTCCTCTTATTCTATTTTTTATTCTTCTCTAAGTTCTTTGTTAACTTATTTATTAATTTATTCCTCTAGTTGTCTAGTTTTTCTTAAGCTTCCATTTCCATCAACCTATGGTTTTAAGTGTTTCTATGAAACATTGGGGATTAATTCTTCAAAAATAACTTTTTCCTTTCCCTTATCATCAATAGAAATAATTTTAGCTGGGAAAACAGATCTTTCTTCAAAAAGAAATCTTGTATATGGAATAATTTGATCAGTATGGGATGTTGGAAGCATTGGATTCTCATATTCTCTTTAAAATCATTTCAACAATGATTCACAAATTATTTATTCTTACAATATTTTCTTTTGCTTCTTTATTTTATGTTTCTACTCTAACTATTTAGCTATTCAGATATTTAAAGATTTTTCTTTAGTATGGTCAAGTATAAACTCTAGATCCCCTATCTTTGTCTAAGATTTATATTTCATCAAGTTCTTAAAAACTTCATCTGGCATCTTCTTTTTTTTTCTTTTTCTTTACACGTAGAGAAGTATCAACTTTGTGTTTCCTATTCTTATCTTTTTTCCTTGTATTTTCTTGATGGTTTTGCCTCTGATGAAGCACCATCAACATTTTCTACAAAATTATTTGATTTAGAATCAAAGTCCAGCTTCATTCTTAACATTGTATCATCACTTATAAAGGAAACATTATCTCTAATTAGATACAATTTGTTCTCTGCCTTGAACAACTCTATACACTTTAAAACCATCTTACTAATAAATTTCAGAAAAATTATTATCTTTGACTTGATAGAACATGTTTTTATGTTCTCCACCATAATGAAAATGAACTTCACATGATCAATATTTCTCATATTTACCATATAATTGAGTATGAAAACATCAGAAACCTTCAAGGTATCTTTGCACCCTTCCTCGGAATCATATATCCTTGCATCCATAGGGTAATGACTATGTTGTTTGGAGTCAGGTGAGATAATTTTATAACTTTATCTTAGTGTGAAAATAGATAATCTTAAGATTTTTTATTATCAAAATTTCCAAGCCTGGTCAGAATCTTATAAGAAGTTAAGTAAACTTCTCCTTATGATGGTACTCTGACTAAATCAGAAAATATTCTATACGAAAGATTATATCTTTTACCAAATATTGTGAATGATCATTTATCTTTACCATCCTCCTTAAAAATTGTACTAAAGAATAGAACTCTGAAACAACATCTGGATAATAAATATTGAAATCCTTATCTATATTTTCAATGCATACTGACTCCCAACCTTGAAAACAACTAATGTTTTTCAATGTTGAATAATACTTGTCAAACCATGACCTTTCTATCAACCTTTCTCTGAACATGAACCACTTATCATAATCTTCTTTGGTTTCCATTGGTACTGGAACTAGGACTGGAGAACATGTGTAAATAAATATTATCAAGTTGAGGGATATTAAGGGTGAAATAGATCGGGTGAGAAATATCTAAAGAACCGATGTGGGACACAGGGTGACCCACCCTTATATAGGCGATGGGAGTGATGATTCAACCTCCATAAGAAAACCAATGGTATAGATTCAAAACCATTCTAATCTGATGGTAAAGATTGATACGAAGAAAGTTTTTAAAATTTTATCTATACTCTCAATGTTTTAAAACTTTTATCAGATTGAGAATGAATTTGATTAGGAAAAGATTTAAAATTTTAAAAAATACAACAAAAGTTTTATAAAACTGAAATTATAACAATAATAGTTATAATGTAATGAAATAGTGAAAAAACTAAAATAATAGAAGATTACCTTTCAGATTGGAAATATTTATCGGTATGATAAAACTTTTCTTCTTAGTTTTTATAAAATAAAAAAATTATGATAATTTTATAATGAAGTCTAAATATGATGGTTTTATTTTTTAAAAATTAAAGTGATTGAGATAAAAACTTATTGAAATAGTTTTAAATAATTTTTGAGTTTGTAAATTTTATAACAATTTCTAAGTCTAAAAAACATTTTGAGAATTATAATTCCAAAATGTTTTAAAAGAATTTTGACTTTTGAAAACTCATTATGATAAAAGTTTTAGAAAAAACTAACAATTTTGGAAAATTAAAAGATTTAATAAAAATAAAAAGTTTTGAAAAAAATAAAACATATATACTTCCCCTATGAAAATGAGTATGTTAATGTAAGAAGATAGGTCAATAAGAAGTAGATATGAATAATCACTTTACATTGATCATTCCTAGATTTCATTTAATATATTCAAATCTATCCATACTAAGGGGTTTTGTAAATATGTCATCAAGTTGTTCTTGCGTTCTGATGAATTTTAAAATTATATCTCCTTTAAGTGTGTGATCGTAAAGGAAATGGTATCTTATATATGTTCTTAGCACGTGAGTGATGTGATGAGTTTTTACTTAAATAAATGGCACTTTTATTATCACAAATTATTATAGTTTTAGTAAAAATCATTCCATGGTCAGTGAGTGTGTGTTGCATCCACAACACTTGAGCACAACAACTTCCACCTGCAACAAATTCAGTTTTAGCAGTGGAAATTACTACTGTGTATTGTTTTTTACAAGACCAATAAACTAAATAATATCTTAATAAATTAAAAGTTTCCTATGTACTTATTATATCTATTCTACATCCACCAAATTCATCATCCAAAAAACTTTTTAATTCAAAATAATTTCCAAAAGAATAAAAAATACCTAAATCTATAGTTCCCTTAATATAACAAAAAATTAGTTTTACAGCTTTAAGATGGGATTCTTTTGGATTTTCTTGATATCTTGCACATAATCATACTAAAAACATTAAACTAAAATCCAAACTTTTTTCCTTTAAAACTCATTGAGTTAATCTTTTATTTCCTTAATTCAATCCTCATCAGGATTATTAGGTTCAAATTGGGATAAGAAATCTATATTTTCAATTTCATTCCTTAACTAACTTCTAGTCCTAACTGGTTGATCCGCATCACTAATGATACTTTCACTAGGATGATTCCTAAGAAACAACTGACTTTTTTGGGTTTTCAAAAGTTTTTTCTTCAACAATAGGTAAAAAATATTCCTAAGGAAAAACTTTAGAAACTAATTATTGAGTTGTTTTTTTATGAGAATAAATTTATAAAAAATGTTGAAAATCAATTTTAGAAATAACATCTGAGGATCTAGGTTGAGGTTGTTTGAAAAAAAAGGATTAGTTTAATCAAACTTAACATGTATTGTTTCTTCAATAGTACAATAATTTTTATTAAAAAATCTATAAACCTTAAAAGTAGTGGAATAACCTAAAAATATTCCTTCATCATATTTTGGTGAAAGATTATGTAGATTATCTTTAGTATTCATGATGAATACTTTACAAACAAAAAATTTTAAGTAAGAAACTTTTTGTTTTCTTCTTATCCACAACTCATAAGAAGTTTTATTAAGAAAATTTATAATTAAAACTCGATTTATAGTATAGAAAGAAATACTAACCACTTCATCCCAAAAATATTTATCAAATAAGTATTAACTCATCATGGTTCTAGTAATCTACTGAATGATTATATTTATTATTTCAACTATTCCATTTTTTTTGGGTGTTCTTGGTGTTGAAAAGTTTTGTTCAATACCTTTCTTACTATAAAAAGTTTCAAAATCAGAATTTATAAATTCTCTACTATGATCACTATGAATAGTTATCAAGTAGATGTTTTTCTCATTTTTAACTTTGGCTATAAAAGTTTTAAAATAGCTAAATTCTTAAAATTTTCTTAATAGAAAATAGACCCAAGTATATCTAGTGTAATCATCAACTAAGACATATACATAGTATTTTCCACCAATACTTTCATTTTGTGTAGGAACAAATAATTACATGTGCACTAACTTCAAAGCATCAGAAGTTGAGACTTCACTGATATATTTAAAACGTGACTTATGTTTCTTACTATATTGAAAAATTTCACAGACTTTTGAATTATCAAACCTAAGTTCTGGTAGACCCTTAACAAGCCCTATATTAGTCAACTTAGATAGTTTTCTAAGATTATAATATCCTAAAATTCTATTCTATAACCAAGAATGATCTTTCATTTCACTAAGTCACGGTAAGTCTTGGCTCTTAAGGTCTTCTAAGTTTGATGTGTAAACATTCTCAAGCTGATTGGAAGAAAGAATAAATTCATTCTTGGAACTATGTACTAAACATTTATCACAAGTTCACAATATAACCTTAATTTCATAATTAAATTATGCTTATAAGGTTTTAAAAGTCCTACAATAAATAAAACATTTGAATTAAGATTTTTTCCAAGAAAAACAATGTTACCTATTCTGATAATCTCTCCTTGATCATTATCTCTAAAAGTTACTTTGTCACCTTTCATCTTGATTATATTCTTAAAGAAATATTTATTTCCAATCATGTGACTAGAACATTCACTATCTATGTAACTAATATTTTTTTGTTGGCACTATCTTTATTTTCATGAAAACATAAAGATTATATTGTTTGAACCCAAAGCTTCTTGGGTTTGGTATTATTAGAAAACAAAATTTTAGGTGACCACATTTTTCTTACTTTGTTAGTTTGGTAAAATGTCATTTCCTTTAAAAAATAATCCTTATGAAAACCTAAGGATTGAACTCTGTTTAAGTAACAATTTTTACTCTAGTTTCTACCAAGTTAGCACTTAGTGCAAAAAGGTACACTTTTAGGAACAAAATAATTGTTACTAAAAACATGTTTTTTATTTGTAAAAATCATTCCAGAACTATAACTGTGAGGTCTAATTTGTTTATACATTTTTTTAAAAAATATCAGTTGTAAACTTGGGTATAAGTTTCTTAAAACAATAAATTTCATATTTTAGTTTGATAAATAAATTTTTATCCTCATTAGTATTAGTTTTATAACTAAGTTTTCCTTGTAAAAAAATTTTCTTAGAAATAAATTTTTCCAAATATTTATAAATAGTATCTTTTTCAAAAATATTTTTATCAATATATTTTAAAAGATATGATATTTCATTAATCAAAATAGTTATTCTTGAATATTCCCTAGTAAGTTTAACTTTTAAATTATCAATTTTTTTGTAAATATTGTAATTTTCATTTTCTAAAAGTTTTTCAAATCTAGAAACTTCATCATAAGTAGGTAATTTATTATATTCACTAGCTGAGGAATATTCTCCATTAGAATATGTAGAATTTTTCTCATTATTATTTTTAGGATAATTGGAATTTAAAGGTAGATTTGTAATAGATTTATTTGTTTGTACCTTTTCCATTAAACATTGATTTACCATGGGTGATTTATAAAAAAGACCAATGTTCCTTTGTCTAGAACTTTCATTATCTAATGAACTTTCAGAATAATATCCTTCACTAGAATTCCATGTTTCAGAAGCTTTCAAAACTTTCTTACCTTTATATTTATAATACTTCTTGGCATTTCTTTCTGAATTCTTTTCCTTTTTATCTTTCCTTTTCAACTTTGGACAATCAGGTTGTATATGTCTAGATTTCCTACATTTATAATAAGTGACTTCAGAATATTTCTTATCACCTTTATCCTTATGAACTTTTTTATATCAGTATTGGAAGTATTTATTTCCAACTATCTTGTTCATTCTTATAACTATATTAGCCAACTCATTATCTAAATTTTCTTATGTACTAGAATCATACTGAACAACAACTTTATTCTTCCCCAAATATTTCACAACTTTCTCAGTTGACTAAACTTTATAAGGTATAGTATATGTTTTAGTAAAAGAAACACCGAAATTTTTCTTTTTAGATTTATCATCATCTCTCTTTAAGTCTTCCCACATACTACATGAGTGTAATAATCAAATCATCACGAGTAAGTTTAGTTAACTTACTCATATCATCTACATTGGTTTTTTTATTCCCACTCATTGGGAATTATATCAATAATATTTTCAACAAGAATTTCATCATCAAGTACTTTTTCTCCAAGATACAGTAAACTATTTATAATATTCATAAATATTTGGTGCATCTTGGAAACTGAATCTTCGAGAATAAAATCAAAGGATTGGTAATCAGATCTAAGCATAGCTCTTCTTGTTTCCATAACTTTGGATGTACCAAAATGTGTAACTTCTAATTGACTCCAAATACTATTTTCAACTTCACAAGATGATATCTGACTATAGAGATTCCTTATCATAGAACACAAAAGGGTATTTTTTACTTTTTAATTCAATTAATATTCTTGCTTCTCAACATTTTTAAAAGAAGAAACTTCCTTATTATGAATCTTGTATTTTCCAGTAATCATCAAGAATTTATCAAATCTAATGTTGATCACAAAATTATTCATTTTTTCTCTCTAATATTCATAGTCATTCCCATAAAAAATTGGGGATCGGCTAGGATTTAGATTATAAAGATATATAACATAAATATATGTCATCTTAAAACAAAATAAATTATTTTCTACACATACATGTTAGTGTAACAAATTTTATAAACAAAATGTTTATATCAAAACTTAATAAACTCGTAATAAGTAAAGAAAATAAAAACTCAACAAGATATAGTAAAATAAACATACTCTAATACCAATTTTTGGATCAAAATATTATATTATATGGTTATACTTACAAGAGGGGGTGAATTGTAGTTTAAAAAATCTTTAAACTAAGCAAAACAAAATACCTCTTAAAGAAATTTTATTGGACTCAAACTTATTCTGATTATCAAAGTAACCAAATCAAAACCAGAAAATGTCAAATTATATCATATTAAAAGAATTGGAATCATATTTTATCTAATTAAATCAAATTATTTTTTCTATCATATTCACAATCACACCGATAAAACCAATTGTATAGAAATAATAGTATAAAGAATAACTTTCTATAACATGCACAGTGGGATAGTAACTTGTAAAAAAGAAATAAAATAGCTAACAATAGTAATAATGACTTATAATAGATATTTAAAATATTTAACTCTTTTAACCTTAAGATAAGGTAGTCGATAACCTTGAATAAAGGTATCCACGGTTTTATACTTACTGTCAAGTCTACCTTTCCTTACCAAGAAATCCCTTGATATGATGATGGAAATAAGCTATTTCTTCATATCCTTGGGAGCCCTCGGTCTGATGGATCAGATTCACCATCTTCTTATCCCTATAATCCCTCAATCATAACAAATATTGGACTTGGAATAAAAATGAAAAATTTCTGAAAGAAACAACCTGACAATGATTCCTTAGAACTAAAACTTTCTAAAGTATTACAATGACTAAGAACAGGATGTTCGTGTAGAGAAAAATTCAGAATAATTGAGTTATGAAATGTATCATATATCTATAAACTCTTCAATTGACTCTCTATTTATAGGTTATACTGCAATGGTCATATTTCTAATTTTGTTTCAATGTTCTTGGATAGCTAGCGCTTTATAGGTCATAATGTTTCAGCATAAATGAATTTCCAACATCATTTTTGTTTAACACTATTACAGTTTTAAAGTTATTCCTTATGATAGAAATAAGTCTTATATATTATGATCATAAACACGGGTTAGTCTGATGGACTTCCTTATCAATTTTCAATATGATAATCCTTGTGAGAGTCGGTCCATTTGTATCCATACCAGAATCATTATAATAGTCATGAACTTTTTTAGTATGAAAGACAATACAAAATTCTAAATCCTGGTCTGATTCAAGGTAATTCAGATATATCAGGTTCATACTCTATTCGATGATCATAATTATGAATAGTAGATTTATATTTGAGATACATTATAACTTTTACTATGTATGGTAAAAGATAATTTTTTATAAAAAACATACTAAAACTCTTGGTACATAAAAATTTAGTAAATATGTTTTTAATAAAGTGTTTTTAATTTTTAAAACTAAAGGAATGGAAATGTAATAAGTAAAACTTTTGAATCAACACTTTTGAGCTAGAAATTTTTCTTTTGTTCCTATGGTAGAAAATGAGCCTATGGACATTTATTTTCAGATAGTTTGATAGGACTATTGGGGACAATGAAAATTTTAGTAGTGATGTCCTAGGTTCCATATCACTAGTCCAAGTATCTATTACTAAATTCATATAACTATGCACATGATTCTAGGATCCTATTTGGGATTGTTTTATATGATTTCTCCTTTTTATTTGATTGCATCCCCTGCTTCTTGTGTGATTACTTGGAACCTATATACTAGACTTTTATTCATCCCTTGCATGTGACTTAACATAGTGGTGCCTATTTGTGTACTTCCTTCTTTAATTTGTGGATTTCTCTTCAAATGTCTTTGAGGATGGATTTTTAATTTTTTTCATAAATAAGAAGGTGAATGTGTGATTTTATTCTACTTTCAAAATATTTTATCATGATTTTAAAAGGATTGTTCTTTGAATGTGAAAAAAATTCCAAAGAGATCTTTTAGTGTTTTAATGGAAAAGTGGAAATGGTTTGTTTTTTAAACTTCAATGTGTGAGTTTTAAAATGTGGTTTAGGACCATTGTGCCTGTTTTTTACTTGGAAATTGGTTTTCAATTATGTTTTGAGAAATTTGTTAAAGTTTGAAACCACTTTTCAGTTTCAAAACATGATTTTTTTAAAAAGAGGTTTTTATAATATGGTTTTAAAGTGATACTTTAAAATGGTGGTTTTGTAAAAAGGGTTTTAGACCAAGGAAAAGTTTTTTACAAGTGATATGAATGGCCTGAAGACCTTTTATTTTTATTCATTTTTTGAGAATCCCCTTTTAAGGGTTGAAGGGGAACCCTAACATGGATCATAGACTCCATGAAATTACATGACCTGAATGTCTTAGAGGAATACATCCAGACTATAACTACTTGGAACTTCCCCTCCACAACATATACATCATGATGTCAACTCTCCAACTTCGCATGGTTGTTCATCTAGGCTTCCCATGCATGCACAGGCTGGTCCCAATAGCAATTTTCATAACCTCTCATTCTTCCAAATCTTTTTAACACTTCTTGATGTATTTATTGTTTCTTTATATAAAGGCTTATGAAAAATTTATATTGTTCTACTGTATTTCAAAATAACATTTTTATGATGTGATATGAAAGAAACTACAAATATTTGGTGGGTGGAGACCTACTAGGTTGTTTATATCACACCTATATTTTATAAGTCTATGTTTGTTCCAGTCTGATTCTTTCATCCATGGTATTCTGAGGAAGAAAATGACTTTGATGGTGACTATGGGCCGCATGGAGGCTCATTGGAGTGATGAGGTGATTTATTTTTGGTTTTGGGATTTATATTAGTAATTATTCCATGTATATTTTTGTGTGCTTTGGATTTATTGGTATGTACGCATTTTTTTGATTTGTTTATGTATCTATTGTATATTTGGGATTGGATGTTTAGTTATGATTATTCCATGTCGGATGATTTATCACTTTTGTTTTCTTTTTTTATTTATATTTTTTATATGAGGGATAAATCATTCCTAAGGTATGCTATATGATTCTCAATAAATAGTTTTCATCTAGTGGGTATTGATAATTCCCTTCGATCCATGTGGTGGGTTGGATCAGGAGTTGGGATTGATGGCACCCTGGGTTAGTTCGTTACACACAATATGTTTTCTTATTCCTTGGATATAAAGGACATGTCTTATTCTCCACTAACAATTTATAGATTTCCCTTCGTGTGTTTCCCTTGAATTACAACTACATCATATTTTCCCTTGATGATATAAGTCCTCTTGGTAAAGTTTAGTGCATGCCCTGAGTCAAACAGTTGAATAACACTTACTAAGTTGTGATTGAGACCTTCAATAACCAATACATCTATGTGTCTTGTAACTTTTCCCTAAAATTTTTCTTTCCCATAGCCAATGATATTTAATATTTCATCATTGTCAAATATAACAATACCTTCCTTATCATATTTTATGCATGTGAAAAAATCATTACTTCCCTTATATAGGAGGTACATACAATATCAAGGATACTTTCACCAACACAATCTAAATATTTCAAGGTAATCTATGTGGCTATTGTCTTATCGACTCTTATTTTTTATTCATGTCTTCGACTTCACACCTGGTGTTTATTATTGCAATTGATCCTCCTCTGAATATGATAGACCAACTTCATCTTGTAATGCTACAAATCATTTTTTCATTTTCATCCCACTTTATGATTCTTTGATTTGTTGCATATGACCGCTTTGGGTCTTTAAAGGCACATTCCTCTTCAACATCAATGATAAATACCTGGCCATATGTCCATGTCCACCACACTAGAAATAGTGACCATAAAAAGTATACCTGGAATGTTGAACTCGATTTAGCTTTCTTTGTTGCTCTTGTTCCCTCCAGTACCTTTTGGCTATGAAACACACATTTTAAAAGTGTATCATCTCTCCACAATAGTAACACATGATTCGAGATGTACTCTTATGTGTACTTGCTACTATACAGATTTTATTTTGGGTTCTTTGAGTATTTTGATTCTAATTCATGTCCAAATAAACCTTCCATTTTGGAGGGGGTGTTTATGGCTTGACATCAACTAGTATTGACTTTTGAATCTGATCAAGTCCCATATAATCTTTATTATTTTGATGTGTATTCAAATTTTTCAGAAAAACCTCTAACTATTTTATTAGATATCCATACTTTTCTTGCACTTTTTCTACAGGTCGTTTGATCTGATTTCTCAATGTCATACTAGGAGTCAAGAGTCTCTTGTGGTCATCAATTTTTCATCGCAAACTGATGAATTCACCCTCAATATCTTTGATACATTTGACTCGATATTTTACTGTTTTTTTTAAACCATTAATGGTATGATTTTGTTCTTCAACCTTGAGCTTGTACACAACAACCTTCTCCGGGATCTCTACATTTCATATTTGAGATTTTCAATTTTCAACCTCAACTCAAACTTCCCTTCTTCATGGTGATACATATAGAGTTTGGTGTCACAAACCACTCCATTGGATTTCTTAATTTTTTCCCTCCAAACATATATCTCTTCAAGATAATCTTCTAGATATGCTTATATATCAATTGTCCCTTCTACTTCTATCTCATTTTTGTTGTTTCCATCCTTAATTTGTGACTTTCCTATAAAATCTATGAAAACATATTCTTTGAGGTCTTTGTAATACTCAATCTATTTTTCCTCTATTTTTTATGAGCTATTATCCTATTTTTAAAGAAGATCCTTCTTATTGAACAATTTGTTCTTGTTATATCTCCAACCTTTCACATTGGATAGAGATTTCTTAGTTGTAACCTCATCATCTTTATTTCCATCTTGAAACTTCTTTGGAATGTTGCCACAAGATTCTCAAATTTTCCACATTGAAAACATGTGAGTGGAAGTTTCTATTTAATCTTTCCTTTTCTCATTTTTAGATTTGTGGGAAGTAATGACATGACTCCATCAACCTCTCATTCCTTATCATCCTCCATGATGATCTTCTTCGTAGCCTTGAATGCCACCTCCTTCAACTTCCCCTTTTCCATAACCTTATTATCATCATTCCTCATTTCATATGCAATATAGGTACTATGAATACTATCTGATGATGACTCTTGTGAATTTTTATCATCAAGAACAGACTTTTAAATTAAATTGAGGTGAAATATTCTCTAGATGTGCTTGAAAATCTTCACATCATCAAGGGTTTCTCTGAGACCACGCATATACTCCACAATAACATTTACCCAGTCAAAGAATGTATCAAAAAATAATTTGGGTGCATCCTCAATCCCTCTCACTTATTCCACAAAACATGAAATTAAGCTTCACAGACTTTTGAATCGTCCTCTTCGATATTAATCAATTTTTCCCACATAGTACGTGAGGATTTACATGACATTATTGTCATGCAGATTGTGTTGGATAAAGATTCCTCCAAAGAATTGATACCTCTAGTGTCAATACCTAGTTCTTTACAGTCTCCTTCTGAAGAAACTCTATTGTCCATAATAACTGAAAACCCATTAATAGAAATTATATAAACTTTCATGCCTAAATATCATAAGTAGTGTTGCATCTGATTCTTCCAAATTTGAAAGTCATTTCCATCAAAGATCAAAATCTCATTGTGAATAACTTCTATCATGGATATCGTTGAGAGATATTAATTAACGTTAACCTTGGACTCTAATACCACTTGTTCTCTCCACTAAGTTAAATACTTCAAGGGGGGAATCAGTGTATAACATATTTAAATAATTCCTATTGGTAATATTGTTTTATTGTTAAATAAAACACTCTTATCTCTTTTTCTCATAAAAATATATGATACAATGAAAATCATACAAGAGACACATCAATTTTACTTGGTCCACCCAAACTGGGTTAATTCAAGGAGTACATAAAAGTAATGTGCTGATGTAAATGAATCACTAAAGCACACTATTGTTATAATATTCATATCAGACTCACTATGCCCCCTAGTATACAACTATTCACTCTTATGAGAACACATTACTCTCTAAACTAAAAAGATCTCACTGCTCCTCCAGAAAAATCTTTTGATTATTTTCACAAGATTTGATATGGTTCAAACTAAAATATATGTTACGTGGATCTCCTTTTTCATCAATGGTATGAAATTCTCTTTACCATGTAAAATATTCTTCATGGATAATTCCTTTTCAAACTGTCTCCTGTGAAAATTGTCTTTCACAAACTGTCATGTGCATATTTCCCTATGTGAATTACCTTGCATGTAAGTCCCTAGAGTAATAACTCTACATGAGTTCCTATGATAACTATTTTGTGAAAAGTTCTTTATGAACTAATCTTCTTCACAAACAGCTTTTCTTCACAAACTCCCCTACTTCTCAAACTTCTCTCCTTCGCAAACTGCTTTAATTTACGAATTTCTTTCTGCACAATTGATTTTTCAGAATTCCTTTAGAGCAACTTAATCTTCCTTCTTCAATTTTTCATTTCTCTTATTCATATTTGTGCTTAATGAAACACTTAAGGGGATTTAAATAGGAAAAGTATTCTAAAAAATATGCTAATTACAAAAAAAAATGTTTATCTCTTCATGCACCGCCCCTTCATGTAGCGCCCCTTCACATATGATATCGTTGTACATAGACCTCATACCATAATTGACACTCACTCACAAATTACATGGTATATTTGGTTATTCCTTTACATATTTCATGAAAACTCTTCTATATAATGAATTTTCAACTTCTCATAACTCCTGTGTAAAAATTATGGCTTCACAAATTTCCCTTCACTAAAATAATTCACGGATTCATGTGGTGCCATCCTTTGAGCTTCTAAAACTTATTTCTCCTCACCTTCACAAAAAACTTGGGCCACGTACTCATCTCTCAGTCACACACCTCCTTCATGAACTGGTTTTCATGTACCTCCTAAGAAATGGCATAAGAGCTACATGAAAACCCTTCCTTAACTAATTTTTCTCATGAAACTTCTCAAACTCCTTCAACTACTTCTAGAACTACTCCTTCAAGAATTTTTCAAGGTATCCATGATCATGGATCTTTGTCAACATGTTTTTCAACAAACATGAAAATATAAAAACTTTGAAATGTCACTAGAGAGATTTTGGTCAACACCAATGAGCTTTCCACGTGAAACATGATTCAGGAGAAAAAGATTATGATCATGATCATTAAATTATATTTTCTAAGGAGGGATCAATGTATAAATATATTGGGGAGTCCACTATAATATTTATTCTCATTTTCATATCCACTTTCAAGGGTTGAGTGTGAACCTAGATAGACAACCATAAGCCTGTAAAAAATTAAACACCATATGACATAACCAAACCATTACAGAATAGTTTTAATCTGTTAGAGGCATGGATAATTTTCAATTTCCATTTGATGGATAATACCATATCTGGATAATATTTAATAATCTTCTTAATGCAGCAAGACATCTTGTCCTGGGTCATGATGAAATCTTCTAGTCTAATCTTACCATCATTAAACCCATAAACTAGGGTGTGATGTAGATTTTTTATCCAAATAATTTATCTCTCATTAGGTTCAACTTTTATAATTCTTTCAAACATTTTGGAAACATCCTCTAGTGAGGCATTGATCTTCCCCATCTCAAAAATTTCTTATTCCTTGGGGTACATTAACAAAACCAAAACAAAATCTGAAGAAGTGTCATGGGAATCCTCTGTAGTATAAATATCTTAAATTCTTTCCATCCTCACCTTATTTGAGTTTGTAGGATAGGTGTTTCATACTTATTCAAACCTCACAAAAACATCCTGAACATTCCTCCTAAATTCCATCATTTTACATGTGGATCTTATCTGCATGGGCTTAGATAAAAAAGAATAGTCTCTACACCTTTTACCCTTCTCCCCAACATTTATCCCTTTTTCCTCCATGTACTGTTGATTTTATCACTAGATAATTAATCTTCATAAGTAGAAAATTTCTTGAAGGAGTTACCATCACTCATGACTCCCTTAGAAGGGGGTGCACAAACCTCTCCATAGGGACCTGACTGATCATGCTCATACACTGATTTTACAGTGCTACTAGTCTTTTTCCTTTTGTGTATGAACTTATACCATCCCTCATTATCATCCTTTAAACCACTATAATTTAGACCTTCAAAATGATTATTAAGCTCCGGACTAGAAGGATAAATCATCATCAAACTTGGTCGGCCTTGCTGGGAAGATATAGATGGCTCCGACTAAGGTCTGGGCGACTCTCCCTTCAACCCTTCCCCCAATTTAAAACCAGAAAATATGTCACCCAATCCACTCCTTGGTGAATTTTCAATAGCAACCACATAAGACTTTGGTGATGGAGATGCAGCTCCTGCTGATCCATCCTTCCCCTGATGGACCTATGTACAATATGGAAAGCCTCTTCTTCATCAAGATTACCATTCACACCACCATAGGAAATTTGGATAGCTTGGACCCCAATAGTCCCCTAAATCGATCATGTGTCATTGGCATTAGTTGAATATGTCATCCCAATTGTTTCCTCAGAAACCAAACTGTCATTTATAGGGGTATTCTCATCCTAGTATTACATTTTATGTTTTATTTATTCAATTTGTTAAAATATAGTGTTTATGTTTCTCATTATTCTCTCCTTTCTATTTTTGAGAATCAACCTGAGGACTTGATTCCATGGAAAACAATGGGGCTTTTAAGATTTCTTCTTCATTTCTAAGTTTTTATTTCATTTCATGGTGAGGCAATGGGGGTGAGGAGTTTGGTTTGAGGCTTACTATTTTAGTGAGATGGAGGATGTTTGGTGATACCCTGATTTTATGTTTTCTATTTTTGGTCCTTGTTTGGGTATCACAAGGAGGCTGGTCTTGATATGGTAATAAGTTTTCCCATGTGTGTGTTCAATCTAGTGGTCTGGATTCTACAAAATGAAGTACTACCTATAGGTTTTGGACGTTGCAGAAATGTGCAATGGGTTGTGTCCAACTTTTCTTTGTGTCATGATCGATGATCATTCTAATATTTAATGACTGAATGGATCAAAGGCCTTCATTTTTTATTCATTTCTGATAATCCTCCTTTTAAGGGTTGAAGGGGAACTCGTACTTGGCTCATAGGATTCATGATATTACAGGACCCAAAGGTCTTAAAGGAATTCATCTGAGACATGACAACTTAAAACTGCTCCTCCCCAGTGTCTACATCATGATCAGAACTCCACCTTTTCATGGCTGGTCAGCTATTTGTCTGGTGCAAGAATTCACAGGCCCAGTACCAATGGAAAATTCATACTCTCTCATTCTTCCAAGTCCGATTAGCTCTTCTCTGGTGAATGTTCCTACTCTGAATCCTCATCTGGAGCCTTTTTCCTTATAAGTCAATCTGGTACATCTGCAATTCATGTGTCTTGAAGGCCATGAGGTGGCCCAAAGGCCTTTTGGTGGCCCAAAGGCCTTGAGTTATCCCAAAAGCCTTACTGGACCAAAATTCTTGGGTGGCCCGAAGGCCTTAAAGGACCTGAGGACCAAACAGGTGGCCCAAAGGCCCAAACGGGTGAATAGTTCTAACTGCTATAGTACCGAACAGTGTATGCTACTTCACTGCTACAGTAACCCAAAAAAATTCCTCCCCCTAGATTTGATCTTGGGTCTCTTTTATGTACTCAAGGATCCCTCACTAACCGGGATGAGGCTCATGTGCATCAATCTGAGATTTACACAATGATAAATAATGTGATCAACAGAATTGAATCAAAGAAAATAGACAAGGGATAGAATTACAGAACTAAGCACAGGATCATCACATATTATTTATAATTAATTTAAGCAATTAAAATAATTACCTTGTGAGAATTCTTTCTTCTTTGATGGATAAGAAAACAGATCTATGTTGTATTGTCGTTGCATTCTAGGAATCAAGAGTAGATTCCCTCTAATGGTGATCCACACATGTTCCACAAATATTTGAATGTCGTCGTAGGAATATCCAGGTTCTAGCATGACAGATCCTAATTCTTATGTCATTCCCTTTTGATCGCCATAAGAATCGCTTCCAAAGTGTTCTCCTTGATCTCTCTAGACTCGAGAGTGGTATTTGGAGGAAGACCGCTCTTCATTCTTGGGAGCGTTCTTGGAGAGGGAGCTCTCTAGGGATTGAGAGGATCCTCTCTGGATGTCGTTGTGCACAACACAAATGAATTTGATCTCAGAAAAATAATATAATTGGGTTTAAATACCGCTTGGGTTTAGAAATAAATATTTTCATAAGTGACCTTTAATATTTATTTAATTTCTTATAGAAGCTCATGTATAAAATAATAATATTATTATTATTTCTTTGACATGTGATTAACTTGGGAATTAAATTAAATATTCTTAAATTAAATAATATTCAATATGTATTATTTCACACCAAACCTAAAAAATCAGTCTATTCTTCCTCTACAATATTTATCAGACCTTGAATAATGACTATTTATTTAATAAATAAATATCACTACATTATTTTCCAATAAATAAATAAATATTATATTCACTAAATACAAAATAAATATTTATGAAACATTTTTCTCACGTTATATTCTCTCAAATAACTGGTGACGGAATATATGTGATCAAGAAAACATGAATAATTATTAAATCATGTGTGAGGATAATATTTATTCAACTTGTTAAATAATAAATAATAACATATTATTTAATTGAGATTTCGGATGCACTTAATGTGTGACTCTTTAGACCTCTTTCTCAATGGCATTAGGCGAAGCAACCTAAAGTCCATGGTTAGCATCTAGCAACACGCCAAGGCACCCATAGAAAAAAAACTTAATTTCGTAACGACATAATACCTCATACGGATGCTCACTGTGTAATATAATCTCTTTATTATGATATCTCTAATAAAGCAAGTTGCATGTTGGTGGCATCAACCTATGTCCTCAATGTCTCTTTCTTTGACTTTCTAAAAACCAAACTTTCCCACAGAACGCCATAGCCATGGATTTATTAAGGCCATATCATTTCCATCAAAGGGAATGAGATATCAACTTTCGTTAAAGAATAGAATGGAAAAATATTTTCTCGCATTATTCATTAATGATATATTACTCGTGACGCACCCAACGTATCTTACCTCACTACGAACATATGTTGTCACAGTTTTCATCAATACATCAAAGTACATGACTCATAATACTCATTAATAATAATCTTAAAGTCTACGGATCAATACACACGTCCACAAATGGGAACATCCAATGACACATATAAATGTGGATTTTCTACTGGTGGGTCTCATTCTCATGATATCCTACACTGGATATTACCAAGGGCGTACACCAAGAGAAGATGTCACAAATTCCTATGAGTCTTCACCACTGATAGTTTGTATCATTTGTGTCCCTCAAATGATATCATCCAACTATATAACATATATTTAAGAATAGTGTCATAGCACTTCCAGGTTCTCATCATAGCGGGGAACTACTATGACCTTTTAGTTTGAAAACTACTCTTAAGACATTATCACATTCTATGTTATGTAGAAGAACAATCAGGATGTGATAAGAAGTTTATTAATACTCAAAAATATGAGTATAGGTTATTATAAAATACACAGAATTTGGTTCGAAAGCACCAACTCTAACACTACTTTAAGAACCCTGGTACTTATAAAATAAATTTTTTTTCGTTCATGAATTAAATAGTAAAATTCATTATAAATGTATAATAAAATAAGTGATATTTATAGAAATTAAGTAATTTATAATGATGTAATAGTAACTTGAACTTAGGAATAGTAATCTAGCCAATAGAATAGTAACCTCACCTATGAAACTATAAAAAAATCATGTATCTTAAAAGTAAAAATAAGATAAATTTATATCATGGAATAAGTAAATAAATATTTTGAAAGTGATGAATTAAGTGTTGATATTTTTGTGAAACATAAATGTTTATTTATAATTTTATAATTAATATAATGATTTAAAAGAAAATATATTTTCATAAACTATATTCATAAATTAATATTTAATTTTCTTCTGATTATAAGATAATTTTATGAGACCTTAATTAATTTTTTAAAGTGTTAAAAAGCCAACAAGCCCGTACTCGAGTGGTAAGGGCTCCTGTTTGGCATCCAAGAGACCCGGGTTCAAAACCAGGCGGAGGCGAATTTCCAGGGTACTATAGCAGTACTGTAGTAGTACTGTAGCAGTCACTATAGCAGTCACTATTCAGTACTATAGCAGTTACTGTTCGGTACCGTAGTAGCCGGAACTATTCACCTGATTTGGGCCTTCGGGCCACCGGTTTGGGCCTTCGGGTCATCAAAGGTCTTCGGGCCATAGGGCCTTAGAGTCACGTGGACCATAGAGTATCCCAGTTCACACAGAACATCCCCCAAAAGAGGATTAGAGCAATAGGAGTAGCAGCCACCAGATGCAGAGCTAACCGGATTGGAAGAATGAGAGGGTATGGCAGCCGCCATCGGGACCAGGCACCGTGCAGCTTTGTACGGGCAATGCTAGCTGATCAGCAATTCAAGGTGGGGAGCTCGGGATATCAATGATTCAAGACACTGGGGAGGGGTAGTTCTAGTGGGTTGGGCCTACGGGTCATGTAATGGGAATGGTATGCCTCTGGGCCTTCGGGTCATGTATTGCGGGTCATGTTGGGCCTTGTGCCTTGGGCCTACGGGTCATGTACGGGTTCCCCTTCAACCCTTAAAAGGGGGATTATCTATAATAAAATAAAAAAGAAGGTCT
Source organism: Viscum album (assembly GCA_963277665.1). NCBI lineage: Eukaryota > Viridiplantae > Streptophyta > Magnoliopsida > Santalales > Viscaceae > Viscum > Viscum album. The sequence goes on along the minus strand of OY728131.1, from coordinate 1,469,210,698 downwards.
TCGGGCCATTCGAGAAAAAGTGTTAAAAATTCAGTTATAGCTTTAAAATTGGTATTTTTCAAATAAAATGTGGTTTTAATTAAAAAAATAAATTTTTCATATTTAGAAAATTATTTTCATAAAATTGAGTTAATTTTTAAATTCTACACGTCGAAAAATGGTTCGGGTGAATTTTTGATATTTTTCTGAAAAACTTGAATTTATAGTGAATAGTAAAATATGGTAATTTAAAGTATATATACATTATAAGTAAAATAAACTATCCATTGATTTATTGCTGATGTAAGAACCATAATCTCAAACTTCCCTTAATTATTTTAATATATTTAGTGATAATTCTCAAACTATTCATATTTTTGAACCAAAATAATAAACTAATGAATATAATAATGAGAAAACACCTCTCTCCTCCACTATAAATACAACCAATCACCGCCTCTTCTCTTCACACCTCAAAGAATTTTAGATTGTTTAATTTCTTCCCAATTCCCTTCCCAAGCCTCTTCCCCACATCTAAGACCTATTGGTTTCACCAAAAGGCCAAAACCAAGGGCCTGAAGGAGGTTTTCAAGGAGGAGAATTCAAGAGGTAAAATCCTCTTTCATTTTCTTTTATTTTCTTTTCAATTATTTTTATTTTCTTATAATCTCTTCATATTTTATTATCCAAGTGGAATGAAAACTTCAATATAATATATATAGTATAATTTTATCGTGTTTATGGAAATATTCATCATCAATCTTCTCCTCTCGATTTTCTTCTAAAAATGAGAACACCGTTCGTGATGTGTCGATTTACCATCATCATGGATGATGCACTTTCATTTTTCCTTATCGCCTTCAAGGATGGTCATAAAACCATTATTATGGTTAAATAATATTTTATTATACATATTATAATTTATTTAATGTTCTATAACCAATATATAAACATGATATTGAATAAAATTATATAAGTTCATGATGGTCATAAAAATCACCAAAATAAATTAAATCATTCTCATTAATGTTTTATCTAATGATTCATCCTCATATTATAAAAAAATGATATATGATATCATTTAAAATTATGGAAACATATTTACACCATTTCATTCCACTTCTGTATTTTTCCTTTCATTCGACAAGAAAATCCATAATGAACCAACCATGGAAACCATGAAATAAATGCACTTGAAATAATGAAAATAAAAAAATATTATTGATAAATGGGTGGAAATATGTTATAAGAATGTCATATAAGTAATTAAAATTATTAATATGGTTCTATAATATATTAATAACACTCTTTAAACTGTTATACAGGAAGTTTGAACACGTTTTAAGTAAGATGAACCCGAGGTAAGGGAATTCTTAACCCAATTTTCATTCTTTGGGTTAACCTTTTACTTCATTGATTATATGGTACTAAGATTATTTTTGAAATAAATTTTTTATATATTATGTTTTATTTATATTGTATACACATATTCCATTAATTTTATTAATTCTCACTTCAATTATATGATATTTGTAAGGGACTTTTCTTTAAAAATCTTCTTTTAAATTTCTATTTTTACAAAATTCAAAAGGAATGATTTTTATGATGCAAGTATTATTATTTTATGATTATGTTATGGTTATTGTTCATTGTTTATGATAAATAGTGGGACCTATATCTCCCTCCAATACATTGGGTATGTTTATTTTGGAGGTCGACTGTATGGTTACTCCAAGTGTAACTGCAATGGTTACACCATAAGGTAACTGTGAGGGTTACATTGTAAGGTAGTCGTGAGGATTATAAATCATACAGTAATCGTGAGGGTTTCAATATTAAGTAAATAATTACCCAAGTTACCTTTATGGTATTATTTATGTTTTCTATGTTTTCATAAAGTAACTATATGATACTTATTGGGTGAGAAGTTTGTCTTTGTGAAAATGATTTCATATGTTTATAACTATTCATATACTAATGGTTTCTCTCCTTTTTATGTGCCTTATTTAAATTTTTGTGATCATACCAAATTTTAAATGTTTTCACAGGGTTTAAGGATGGTTAAGAGAAAAGGAGAAGCCAAGATGAATGTTGTGAAGACTTTTCATGAAAATATTTCATGATTTTATTAAAAACTTTTGTATTATGGAAGAAACAGATATTATTTTAGTAGTACCCACTTTGTATGATTGTGGGATAATATGTATGAATTATGTCCTAATTTTCTAAAACTCTAAATAGAAAATATCTTTAGGAATGTAAATAAGTGAATTATAAAGTAATTTACTAGATTATGTAATGTTTAAGGTCAGGTCCTTATAGTTGGTATCAGAGCATAGTTTAGATAACTTTATGGGTTAGGATGATGTTAATAGAATAACATAAATGATCTTTATCTTATGTTTATGTTGAAATGATATAGAATTTGAAGATTATCATGTTTTTCATCTAATATATGTCTGTTTAGAATTATTTTTCACGAAAGAAAAAAGGTAAGATGAAATAGGAAGGCACCGAGAGGATGATATCTTTCCGAATTTGCAACCTAGAATGGTGGGAATTGGAACTGAACAGTTTGTGACAATAATGTATTAGTTGACATAGGCTATAAATGGTGGTGGAATCCATGCAAGAGAATAACTAGAGCTACCACAAAGGAACATGATGATAGTGGAACGTTTTATGAGGCAACACCCTCCGGCTTTCAATGGATCTTCTGACCCAATGGTGGATGAAGGATGGATTAAATCCCTTGAAAAGATATTTGATGTTATGGGGTGTTTAGGTAATCAAAAGGTTAGTCTTTATATTTACCATTTTGAAGTTTAAGTCAACCATTAGTTTTCAATGGTTAAGAATATTAGGGATAGCGATGAGATCAATACCTTGGAATGGGATGAATTTAATAAAATTTTTCTTGAAAAATATTTTCCTAAGGTGATTCGAGTTAGGATGGAAAATAAATTCCTTGAATTGAAACAAAAGGAGGAAGATTTATTGGTCGAGTATGAAGAAAACTTCACCAGATTATCAAGGTATGCTGCAAATATTATTTGGGATGTTGATAGCAAAATCAATTGTTTTTACTCAGGATTGAAGCCAAGATATCAAAGGGAATTGGCCTCCCGTGAATTTAAAATTTATGAGAAACTTGTTTGATGTGTTGAGAGGGTAGAAATAGAGTTTTTTGATGATCATGTGTACTTTGACAACAAGAAGAAGTGGTTCAAATGTCAAGTGATGTGAAGAATCAATCAAAGAAATCTAAAGGTAAGAAAGTCTAGTTTCCAGTTTGTGAAAAGTGTGATAAAAAGAACCCTGGAGAATGTCTTAGAAAAATTGAGAGGTGTTTTCGATGTGGTAAGTTTGGACATATGGCCTGATATTGTAATGAAAATGATCTTAATATTATGATAAACAAACTATAAAGTGTTTTAAATGTGGTGAGATGGGTCATTATGAAAATACCTACCCAAAGAAAGATATGAATGGTGGAAAGTACTCTGATTATAAGCATAAAGGTGCAGTGAGATCCTTTGTGACTACATCATTAGATGTCGGGCCATCCAATGAAATTTTATCAGGTACTTTTTTGTTTGCTCAGATTTTGCTAATGTCTTGTTTGATACAGGGTCTGCACATTCCTTTATTTCTAAGAAATTTTCTGATAAATTGGAAATTTCACCACAAGAAATGAGATCAGAACTTATGATTAAAACACTAGGGGGAAATATTATAACAAAAAGGAAATATAAGAATATTCTTGTTTTTGTCTGTGGAAGGACATTATCTGCAAACCTTTTTATTTTTCCCTTAGTAGAGTTTAATGTTATTTTGGGTATGGATTGGCTTTCTGCTTATCATGCTAAGATTGATTATAGAGATAAAGAAGTTGTTTTTAAGAAAGTGTTTTAGTTTTCATAAAAAAATGAACTCATAAAATTGATAACATTTCAGGAAGCTGAGAAACTATTAAAAGATGGAAATGAAAGTTATCGTGCTCAGATTGTTGAAAACAAGGGAAATGTTTAGATTAATTATGTGTTAGTGGTAAATGAATACCTGGATGTTTTTCCTGATGAGTTTTTCTATGTTAAACCTGATCGAGAAGTTGAATTTACTATTGACATGGTTCCTAATGCTAAACCAATTTCAAAACCCCTTTATCGAATAGATCAAGTGTAACTTCTTGAATTGAAAAATCAGTTGCATGAGTTGCTTGATAAAGGCTTCATTTGTCTTAGAACTTCACCATGGGGTGTGCCTATTTTGTTTGTTAAAAATAAAGATGGTTTCATTAGACTTTGAATTGATTATAGAGATTTGAATAACATTACTGTTAAGAATAAGTATTATTTACCTCAAATTGATGACTTTTTTTATCATCTCTAGGGAGCTCAATATGTTTCCAAGATTGACTTGAGATCCGGGTACCATTAGTTGAAGGTGAAGGAGGATGACATCCTGAAAATAGAATTTCGTACTATATATGGGCATTATGATTTTTTTTATTATGCCCCTTGGTTTGACAAATGCCCCTATTGTATTCATGGATCTTATGAATAGAATATTCCGTGAATATTTAGATAAGTTTGTTGTTTTTTTTATTGATGATATTTTGGTCTTTTTAAAAAGTTATGAGGATCGTGAAAAACATTTAAGGATTTTCTTGAAAACTCTCAAAGGAAAAAAGTTATATGGAAAATTTAACAGATATGGTTTATGGTTGCAATAGATTTCTTTTCTTGTGCACATTGTTAATAAGGATGGAATAACAGTTTATCACACCAAAACAAAAGTGGTTGATGAATGGACAAGACCTACAAATGTTATAGAGATTCATAGATTTCTTGGATTAGCAACTTATTACCAACGATTTGTTAAAAACTTTGCACGGTTATCTAGCCCGATAACTAAGTTTGCACAAAAAAATGGTTAAATTTATTTTGGTAGAAGACTGTGATTGTTTTTAGGAACTGAAAAAGAGATTGGTGAATGCTCCGGTTTTGGACCTACCTTCCAGAAATAATGAGTTTTTCATCTACAGCGATGCTTCTTTAAAGGGACTTGGTTGTGTTCTGATGCAGAATGATCAGGTTTCAGTACAGTCATCTTTGTTAGATAGAATTAAGAAATCATGGAAGGAAGACGACGAGTTACAAAAAAAGTTAGAATTGGTGAAAAAGTGTAAATTTCCAGAATTTAATGTTGATAAAGATTGTGTTTTGATATTTGAGAAGAGATTATGTGTGTTTTGTGATTCACAGTTGAATAAAGAGTTGTTAAGTAAAGCTTATAGTTCTCCATTTTCAGTTCATCCTGGCAGCACAAAGATGTACAGAGAACTTTGGGAGTATTACTGGTGGGATGGAATGAAAAGAGATATTGTATATTTTACCATGAAATGTTTGTCTTGTCAACAGGTTAAAGCAGAGTGACAATTACCAGAGGGGATGTTTCAGCCTTTGTCAATGTCAGAGTGGAAATGAGAAAATATATCCATGGACTTCATGGTGGGACTACCAAAGACTTATTGAGGTAACAATGTGGTTTGGATTATTATTGATCGACTGACTAAATCTGCACATTTCCTTCCTATTCGAGATACTATGTCTTTGGATCATCTTTCTCGATTGTACCTCAAAGTGATTGTCAGATTATATGGAGTTCCACTTTCCATTGTATCTGACCATGATCTCATTTTCACTTCTAACTTTTGGAAAGGTCTTAAGAAGTTGTTGGGTACAAAATTAAATTTCAACATTGATTTTCATCCTCAATCTGATGGAAAGACCGAGTGAACGATTCAAACATTAGAGGATATGCTTTGAGTTTGTTCAATGGACTACCATGGAAGTTGGGATCAACATCTTTTTTTATTTCGGTTTTCTTATAATAACAGCTTTCATTCCAATATACAGATGGCACGTTTTGAGGCATTATATGGAAAGCGGTGTTGAACTCCAGCTTTTTGGGATGAATTCAGGGAAAGGAAGTTGATGGGACCATAATTAATAAAGGAAGTGGTTGAAAAAATGAATATGATCCAACAACTCAGAGCAAGAAGAAACGTTATCCAGATAATAGGAGAAAAGACTTTTCTTTTGAGGTAGGTGATCATGTTTTTCTTAGAATCTCACTATGAAAAAATATTATGTGTTTTGGTAAAAAAAAGAAAGCTAAGTTCACAGTTCATAGGAACTTAAGAAATCCTGGAGAAAGTTGGATCAGTCGCCTACCGAGTAGCTTTTTCTTCGAGTTTATCTCAGGTACACAATGTTTTTCAGGTTTCGATGTTGAGAAAGTATGTGCTAGATTCATTTCATGTTTTGAGTCTAGAAGTAGTTCGATTGGAAGAAAACCTTTCTTATGAAGAGAAACCTGATCAGATTCTTGGTCGTAGAGAGAAAGTATTGTGGAATTAACTAATTCATCGGGTTAAGGTTTTGTAGAGAAACTGTATGGTTGAAAAAACAACATGGCAATCTAAAAAAATATCTCACTTGTTTAATAAGTAAATAAAAATCGTGATGACGTAATTTTCAGAAGGTGAGGAGAATGTAAAAACTCAGGTACTTATAAAATAATTTCTTTTCATTCTAGAATTAAATAGTCAAATTCATTATAAATGTATAATGAAATAAGTGGTATTTATGGAAATTGAGGAATTTATACTGATGGAATAGTAACTTGAAATTAGGAATAGTAATTTGGCCAATAGAATAGTAACCTCACTTATAAAACTATAAATAAAATTCATACATCTTAAAAGTGAAAATATGATATATTTATATCATTGAACAAGTAAATAAATGTTTTGAAAGTGATAAATTAAATGTTGGTATTTTTGTGAAACATAAATGTTTATTTATAATTTTATAATTAATATAATGATTTAAAAGAAAATATAGTTTCAGAAAATAGATTCATAAATTAATTTTTTATTGTCTTCTGATTATAAGATAATTTTATGAGACCTTAATTAATTTTTCAAAGTGTTAAAAATTCATTTATAGTTTTAAAATTGGTATTTTTTGAATAAATTGTGATTTTAATTAAAAATTAAATTTCTCATATTTAGAAAATTACTTTCATAAAATGAAATTCATTTTTGAATTCTACACGTCGAAAAATGGTTTGGGTGGATTTTTTAGATTTTTCTAAAATACTTGAATTTATAATGAATAGTAAAATACGGTAATTTACGGTATATATACATTATAAGTTAAATACACTATTCTTTGAGTCATCGCTGATGTAAGCACCATAATCCCAAACTTCCCTTCATTATTTTAATATATTTAGTGATAATGCTCAAACTATTCATAGTCTTGAGCCAAAATAATAAACTAATGAATATAATAATGGGAAAACACTCTCCACTATAAATACAACTCATCACCACATCTTCTCCTCACACCTCAAAGCCATGTAGCTTGTTTGATTTTTTTCAAATTCTCTTTCCATGCCTCTTACCCACGTCCAAGACCTGCTAGTCTCACCAAAAAGCCAAAACCAAGGGCCTTAAGGAGGTACTCAATGAGGAGAATTCGAGAGGTAAAATCATCTTTCATTTTCTTTTATTTTCTTTTCAATTCTTTTTCTTTTCTTATACTCTCTTCACCTTCCCTTATCCAAATGGCATGAAAACTCCAATATCTTATATATAATGGAATGTTAAAAATGATAATAACGTTTGTGATGTGTCGATTTACCGTCATCGTAGACGATACAATTTCATTTTTCCTTAGCACCTTCAAGGCTGGTCATAAAACCATTATTATGGTTAAATCATATTGTATTATATATATTATAAGTTATTTAATATTCTAAAACAAATATATAAACATGATATTGAATAAAATGATATAAGTTCGTAATGATCATAAAAACCGCCAAAATAAATTAAATTATTCTCATTAATGTTTTATCTAATGATTCATCCTCATATCAGAAAACAAAATGATATATGGTATCATTTAAAATTATGGAAACATATTAACAGCATTTCATTTCACTTCTGGAGTTTTGCTTTCATTCAACAAGAAAATTCATAATAAACCAACCATGGAAACCATGAAATAAATGCACCCGAAACAGTGAAAATAATAAAATATTATTAATAAATTGATGGAAAGATGTTATAAGAATATCATATAAGTAATTATAATTATGAATATGGTTCTATAATATACTAATAACACTCTTTAAACTAGTATACAGGAGATTTGAACACGTTTGAAGTAAAACAAACCTAAGGTAAGGGAATTCTTAACCAAATTTTCATTCTTTAGATTAACCTTCTACTTCATTGATTATGTGGTACTAAGATTAATTATGAAATAAATTTTGTTTATATTATGTTGTATTTACAGTGTATACACATATTTCATTCATTTTATTAATTCTCACTTCAATTATATGATATTTGTAAGTGACTTTTCATTAAAAACTCTCTTAAATTTCTATTTTTACATAATTCAAAACGAATGGTTTTTATGATGCAAGTATTCTTATTTTATGATTATGTTCTGATTCTTGAGCATTATTTTATGATGAAGGGTAGGACCTATATCTTCCTCCAATGCATTGGGTATGTTCATGTTGGAGGTCGGTCGTATGGTTACTCCAAGTGTAATTGTGATGGTTACACCATAAGGTAGCTGTGAGGGTTACATTGTAAGATAGCTGTGAGGGTTGCAAATCATACGATAGTCGTGAGGGTTACAATATTAAATAAATAATGTCCCAATTATCTTTATTGTATTATTTATGTTTTCTATGTTTTCACAAAGTAACTATATGATACTTATTGGGTGAGAAGTATGTCTGTGAAAATAATTTCATATGTTTATAAGTATTCATATACTAATAGTTTATCTCCTTTTTATGTCATTTACTGAGCTTTTTCTAATCATCTCAAGTTTTAAAATATTTTTCACAGAGTTTATGAATGAGTGAGAAAATAAGAAGCCAAGATGAATATTGTGAATACTTCATGAAAAGATTTCATGTTGTTATTAAAAACTTTTGTATTATGGAATAAATAGATACTGTTTTAGTAACTCAATTTTTATGCTTGTGGGTTGATATGTATGAATTATGTCCTAATTTTCTAAAATTCTAAACCGAAAAGATCTTTGGGAATGTAAAGAAGTGAATTCTAAAGGAATTTACTTGATTATGTAATGTTTAAGGTCGAGTTCTTTATAACTACTGCCCTAGTTGAATCAAAATGTGGATGGAGGTCACATGGTGAAGTCAGCGATGGTTTAGCTTCCCACTGCAAGTTGCTTGTGAATGAGAGTTCTCCATTGAAATTGTGTTCGATCATCAGTATAGAGAACCACATCAACATGTGAAGGAGAGTTCTCCATTGAAAGTTGCTTGTGAAGGAGAGTTCTCTATTGAAATTGTGTTTGATCATCAGTTATAAAGAACCACATCAACATGTCCCACCTAACAAAAAGAGAAAGCATGTGAAAAATAAAATTATTGATTCTATTTTGACCATTTCAAAGAAGAGGCTACCACATACAAAAGTTTGATCCCCTCTCCCACCCTCCATGTCCCACCTAACAAAAAGAGAAAGCATGCGAAAAATAAAATTATTGATTCTATTTTGACCACTTCAAAGAAGGGGCTACCACATACAAAAGTTTACTCCCCTCTCCCACCCTCACTAAGTTTATAGCACACTGTAAGGAAGAAATGAAACTTCTCAAGCATTGAGAAATTCGCACTCTAGGAGGAAAGAGTCCATCCAACAATGCATGAAAACTTCTCGAACATGAAAAACTTGTTCTCTCTTTTTTAAGAGATTCACACACCCTATGAAACCCTAAAAAACTTTCCCTCTTTTCAGTGATCCCTTATCAAGCTCATGCGGAGGAAGGAACTAAGGCAAATCAGGTTCAACATAGAAAAAGGTAACCGTTCTTCATTTACTTTTTCCAATCGAAACAATCATGGGAAAAACAGGTTTTGGTTCATCATTTTCAATGTGTTTGGACAAGCATTGCCCCCTCCAAAACTCTTCACCACCAACATAGAAAATCATAAACATGTCTTCCAATTTGGTTTGGACAAAGTTGAGAGATGCTAACCACTTGATCCCCAGCACAACATCCACACCTTCAATAGAAAAATGGAAAATAATCTTGTGTAATCTTTAATACAACCAAGTGAACAGTGACATAGCAAACCTAACTGCGCTAGATCATTTCTCCATTTCTAATTTGTAATTCAAAAGTCTGAAGAGCATCCACAACTAGATTTAAAGCTTCAACCAGGACAGCTGAAATAATATGGGCCACTATCAATCAGAATTAATACTTCTTTGTTCTCAAGCATGCCTTTGAGCTTCATTATTGCTCCAAAATTATCTCCAAGAATGGCAAGAAATGAAACTTCATCCAGTCCTTGTGAGTGGTCATACTCGATTTCTTGTTCATTAATATCCTCGAGAGTTATCCCAATCAGCGTCAGTGGCATCCATTAAATGATACCTTCCTTGTTCTCAAGATCAAGATGATCCGCCTGTCTACCATTGCTGGAACCATTAGAAGTAAGGTTCCCTTGTTGGGCATCATCAATTTTGATTTTAAGCACAGCTATGTCAGTAGTTGAATTGTCTACAGCTTCACGTTGAGAGGCATTAAGTTCGCTCCCAAAAGCAGCCGATATGAAAAGCCAAGGTGGAGTCCTCAACTAATGATTTGGATTCTGATCGGGAAGATAGTTCAGCCCCAGAAAAGCATATGTAAGGGCGACGAACAGGAGGCAATAGCAAAGCCAACTGACGATCCATTGACAAAAGTTTCCCACACTTGCTGCAAACTTTCATAAAAAGATCTTGATAGCTGCAGACCCAAAGCTGCCAAAAAACAATCACGAGGCATAAGTAATCTTAATATGTTCTGTCATAATTTATTTACAGAACAAAATAAAAACTCAATAAATTTACAAAATAAATGTTTTTTTTATGTTTAGGCTCTCTTGAGCTTTATATGAATAAATAGGTTTTGACTCGGACACCCTCTAATCTCATGGGTACCCACCCGGTTTAAATAATCCAAACTCTTCAAAAAAATAATTTAAGCATGATATCATACCAATAAAAAAAACAATGCTGCTTCAGATCTGACTCCAAGAAAATATTGCAGGGCCATAGTAGCATGCTCCTGCAACAGAACCGTGAATGTTGCGTGTGAGACGGACAGTTTAATAGTCACCGACCTACTCAACCAAAAGGAAGCTTGTTGAAAAAAGAGGCCGTTACCGTGATGTGTCTGAATACATTAAAAACAGAAAGCCCTCTAGAATGTACATAGCTGCCCCCCTGTTAGTGATAATGTGAGCACATTAACAATGTCATGCAAGAATATAAACCATTTGTATAATTATATTTAGAAACAGCGAATCAACCCATATCCCCACGCTCACCCTAAAACATAGCAGGCTGAGGAACCAATTTAATGCTCAGGCCCCATATGGTCTCAGGCATGATGACTGAAAATAAAGGAAAATGCACGGGTGTTCTCCTTCTTGCCTTGTTTGGCCTGACCGAAGGGTTTTCCAGGAAAACCTTACTCTGTCTCACATAAGGCAGACTCGTTACCTCCCATAAATGGAAGGAAGCTTCTTCCATACTCTATTAAATATTATTATATTATTTTTATTAATTAAAATATATTTTTTATTATCATAATAACATTTTAATTATATTAAATTACTTTTCTTTCCATTGAAAACCAAACATCCTTTTTTTATTTTTCTTCTCTTCCTTTTCCACTCTTCCTTTACGTGCTCCTTCAATTTGATTTACACCAACCAAACAAGACCTCAAGAATTGAATTGGATGACCTATGTTGAGTTGAGTATAGTATTGGGTATGGAATTAACTTTAGAACCCATGAAGTGTTTTTAGTCTTTCTATTTCCAGCCCATGAATATACAGAGAGATTGTCAGCCTTTTGCTGATCAGATTCCTGAAACTAAGAGAATTGATTCATTGTGGATTATTTTTCATTTTCACTAATATTAATAATGTTTTTAATGGTATATTCACATCAAGTAAAGTCACTCAACTCAAACATGATTCGAATCTGATGGTGTAGATTTTTCATAATTTTAGCCCAAAATACTACATTAATTACCTCTAAAAAAACTCAATTTTGACCACCCTCTGTTTGAATTAATCCTCGAACCACTCACGCTAATACCAACTTATAACGACGTTGAGTAAAGTGCCGCCTAGGATGCATCAGAATTTAGTCAAACAGAACAAAAAAAGATAAAAATTTTACAGAAGTACAAATTCGCTCAAGCTCAAACAAGACTGAGTAGTTTTATATCCCACACATTGGACTTGATAGGTGCCAGAAAACACTTGAAATAAATTTGGTTGAAGGAGAGGGGAGAAAGGACAGTGTTCCCCCTCCTTACCTGTTTGGTTCAACTTACAGTTTTCAGGAAAACCTTTGTTTCCTTCAAATTTTATTTAAAAAGAACACAAATTTAACTATTAAATATTATAATAATATCAATAAAAATTATTTTATTATTCATATTGATTATAATTACTTTCCTTTCCAACATCAACCAAACAAAAACTTTTTACTTTTTTTTTTTTACTTTTCTTCCATCCATCACCCCAACCAAACACCATCTCTTTTTACTGTTTTTTATCACCCATTTTTGTCCTTTAATTTTCTTCCATTTACTTTCTACCAACCAAACAGGGCTTTGAACTCAAATTGGGGTCATTAATTTAAATATAATCAAATACATTAATCCCCCACTCAACCCGCAAATAACATTGATCCCACATATAGTCCAAATAGCATCAACCACTGATATGATTATCCTTTTTTATCTCTCAAGATGGATATCAAAGACACTGAAACCCTATATATTTTTTTTAAATGGAAATAAAAGAAAAAACGACCTTTATCAAAGCCAACAGCTCAAAATGGAGCAGGAGAGCAACATAAAAGATTTGTTTATGCATCATGCGAGCAAGACTTAACAAGGAACAGCATCTAAAACAGAAAGGTGAAAGCATCATTCAACATAACTTATTGAGAACTTTGAGCACTTATCACTTATGATAAGTGCTTCTGTATAAATTCTTTAGATCGCATGTCGAAAAAGTGTTTTCCGGCCATGTAATTAAGTGGTTTTCTTCTGGAATTTAAGGGCTTTTTCATAAACGGAACAAACATCATTTTTTTTTTCAAAACCGCCTGTCACTTGTGTTATAAGCAGTTTTCAGTAAGTGTGATCAAAGAAGGCCTAAAGGTACATTACCTCGTCAGGTGAGAAGAACGCCACTGCATCAGGATCAACAGATCCCAGTGGATGGAGAGATACTACAACTCTGAAGACAGATGGAAACACCAATTCAATCACTGCAACCTTTTCTGCAGGAACAGAATCAAGAGATCCTGACCCCAATTGATCTGAACCGTGGAAAGCACGTCCATTTGATGACCCTGTAAAATTATCTTTTTCACGTGAAAGCAGCAAAGAAGCTGTTTTTAACCAGTCTAGCCGTTCATATGTGTAAATTCTAATGTTTGGCATGTGTTTTCCCAAATATTTTAGGATATCTAACAGTGTTTTGCAATCAACATGCTTTTCTTGGTGAGGTGTCGCGGATGGTTGCAAATGGAAATGCCTTTTAGAAGCTGGTTCCATGACAGAGCTTCGGCTATTTAATCCATTATCAAGATGAGGGAAAAAGCGTCTTTTCTGGTCTCTGAACGCCTTGAGAGCTAGCCTGAAAAAGCTTGTACTTGTATGTAAAAAACCATTGAGATAACCAAAAAAAATGAAAGCAGATGCTAGCTGCAAATAATATTGTACTCATGTGTCAAAAGGCCCTTGAACTAGGAAAATGGTGACAACAATAAGATAAAAGTAGATGCTAACTGCAAATAATTTAATTTTTATTTTTTAAAAATAAGAAGACAGTGGTCTAAGGGTCTGTCTAACAACACTTAACAGAAAACTGCTAATAGCACTTAACACTTAAGATAAGTGCTTTTGTATAAGTATTTCCAGGCTGCTTGTTGAAAAAGTTTTTTTCTACCACCAATTTAAGTAGTTTTATTCAGAAATATAAGTTAAGGGTATTAGAGACTACTTACAACACTTATCACTTGTGATAAACAGTTTGAAAAAATAAGTAGTATTTGTTCTGTTAATGAAAAAACACTCATGCTTAAATTTCAGAAGAAAACCACTTGAATAAGCGGCAGAAAAACACTTTTTCAATAAGAAATCTGGAAGCGCTTATACAGAAGCAATTATCATGAGTCACGGGAGCTATAAGCAGTATTCAGTAAGTGTTGACACACGGTCCCCAAGTGTTCTTTCAGAAACAGAACAAACAGCACTTGTGTTTTTCAAACTATTTATCGTAAGCGATTAGTGCTATAAGTGATTAGTGTTGTAAGCAGTTTTCAATGGGGTGTCATCAGACAGACCCTGAGTTCTTTGAGCAGTACTGGTACATGTACAAATTCTGAGAATCAAGCATAAGATCACTGTAATTAAAATAACCAAAAAGAATCATAACTGCAAGAAAATCTTCTATCGAGTAAAAACTACAAAGGACATCAGTGGCAATGAAGCTTCTATAAAACAGAAGCAATGGAAAATTCTTAAGAAATATGAGAAATTCAATGGACCTGGTCCTGTCAACCGCAGATGCCCCAGCCTGACCAGCAAGCTGACGCTTCCAGGCATATGCAACAACAGCTCCATCCGGGCAAACCAAAGGCATGTGTAAGCCCCAAGAATTACTTCGCGATCGAAGAGATTCATTTAGAGCTCCTGATTCCTCAAGCTGCCTTCCTAACAAATGTGAGCATATCTTAAAGAAATACAATATCAAAAATTCATATGTGAGTGGAAATCCAGTCTGGTATCAATGGTCGTCGAGAACAATATACAGAAAACAGAAAAGTAAATGCATATGTTACAATTAGCAACAAAGGTTGTATGTATTAAGCTAACAAATTAAGATTTAGAATCGGTTTGCTAAAAAAATTTAGGGCTAAAAGCACTTTTTTCCAACGAAAAAAACATCTCAAAGCTGCTGAAATTAAATTCTTGAGCTTTTTTGAATGGCACATATGCTATCCTTCTAATCTTTCCTATTCAATTCTTGGTTGTTTAATATTTATCCAAAAAGTATAATCTAAAAAAACAACTTTCAGCTATTTTTTTAATATTCATTCTGATTACCATTTTAAAACTCGTTTAGTATTTTCCCCCTTGCCTGCTTTAAAATTGGTTTGGGCTCACAGGTGCAATTCTGGAATGATAGGTGGATTGGGGGGATATCTTGTCAGTTTTCCCTCGTTTGTTTAGAGTCTTCATATTACATAATGCACCAATTTCAGAATTTGATAATGTTGAGTGGGATGATGCGTTGGAATTTCCATTTCTTCAAGCACCTCAGTGATGTTAAGGCAAGTGAGGTCAGTACCATGATTTCTATGCTTGCTGATTTTTTTCCCGCTTGGGGGGACCAGAGGTCCTAGACCCTAGCGAGTTCAGGTTCATTCTCTTGTAAGTCCTTCCTTTCTCATCTTATGTGTCATCCTACTATTACTAGTTTTCCCCTGTTTAGGTATATTTGGAAACCAAAGGTTCTTCCCAAAATTCAAGTGTTTGCATGGTTAGTGGCGTTAGCCCAGGCAAACACTAACAATCTTTTGAATATCTGGGCCCTATGTGTGCATTTTTACTGACGTTTGTGTGTTGTGCCTCTCTAGCAGAGAGATCGGTCAACACTCATTCCAACATTGTTCCTTTTCCAGAGAGATATGGAGTCGGCTCTTTGCTCCCAGAGTCTTATGTGGGCCCTAGTATGGTTGCTGCATTTCTGGAAATTAGGTTTTGGGGTTTTGGGAGTTCAAAGCGAGACAAAATCCTTTGGAAACCAGCAGTCCTAGTACTAATCTGGTCAATCTCGTTAAAGCAAAATTCCAGGATCCTCAGCAGGTTTTGCAAGGATGTTTTAGAAGTCTGGTAGATGGTGAAACACTTTGCTTCGGTTTGGGCTTATGTAACAGGAACCTTCTCTGGGACCCTTCTCAGACTTCTCCAGAGATTGGCGTGCTGCTTTAGTGTAGGCTTGTGCCTTTTGCTTTTTTTGTCACTCTTTCTGCTTTGGAGGATGGCTCATCCCCCTCCTTGTGAAATTTAATTTCTCCTCTTAATCTAATTTCATCTTTTATAAAAAAAAATCAATTATTTTTTAAACTGAAACAAATAAGCCCTTGGCCCTGAAAATCACAAAACAGTGTACCAGATAATGAATAATCATCACTTATGGATCCAATAAAATACATGCTATGCTGTATACAAAACTTTTCCATGAGTGTTGCACTATTGGAACAATAATGGAAAATCTATATATATATATATATATATATATATATGTAAATATATTATAGTATTTTATGGATTTTTATGAAGGGTTATCGTTATGAATATGTTTGGTATCATTATTTTTTTATTTTTTTACTTTATAATATGATTTCACAGATTACAGTCACTTTAACATGTATGGCATTACAATTATGACTACAGGATACTTTATAGTTGTAGACTGCTTATAACGATTATCGCAATTTCAATACAATAACTACTCCCTACAAAGTAAGATTTCAATGCAACTTTGTTATAAAATACTCAAATTATCTTTAATAAAAAATTAAATAAGAGAAAAGAGTGTGAAAGAAATGTTTATTTTTCTCTGGTGTGACCCCCCAGTTTTCTCTCTGTCCAGCTCATTTTCATATCATAATTATATATTTTAATTTATCTGTTTAAAATAATTTATATTTTTCATTTAAGGACATTTTTTAATTTGAAACATCATTATAAGTAAATTGGATGTATATTAAATACCGAAGTATTGTTTTTTCAACAATCAAAACAAAACATTACACTGCATGTCAATTGCGGCAATATTATTTTACCAGCAATTACATTTTCAATAATCATTTTACCAGAAATTACTTTCCACCCTAAGCATTTTAAATGGAATGCACCAAACGGCTCTGATAAGTTTTCAGCTTCTGACATTTTGAAATAATTTCATCAAGTAGCATGGCATGAAAAATAAAATTCTATCATCGAAAATTATTCAAAAAAATGAAAACAATAAAAAGTTTTTTTTTAAGTTTTATTTTAAAACTATAAATTCAAACCTTAACAAAAACCTTTAAAACGCACACCTTAATTCCCAAATTTTAAAACTCCAAAATCTAACCTTTCCTAAATTCTAAAACATGCACCACCAAAATCCTAAAACCTAAATTTAAACCTAAAAATAATCTTTCAATATAAACCTGAACTCTAAAACCAAAAAATTTAAACCTTGAACCAGAAAATCAACCACCTAAAACCTAAAACTTAAATTTTAAACAGCAACTTCACAAAACTTTAAATCCTAAATCCTGCATCATGAAGCTTTAATTATTCACTCAAAATCATAAACAATAATCTTTTGGGTGATGTTTGAAAACACTTAATGAAAATTGTTAGCCACACTTATCAATTGTGATGAGTGGTTTGGGAAAATAAGTGGTATTTGTTTAGAAAGAGAATTCTTGTGTGTTGACTTTTCAAACCCTCCAAGCAAGGGAATCCCTACGAAGAGGTCACTCTAGAGAGAGCCTCACCCATGAAAGAGTCGTGCCAGAAGAGGTCACTCTAGAGAGAGCCTCACCCATGAAAGAGTCGTGTCAGCCGAGATGGAAGAGCATCCCAAAAAATGACATCACAATCCGCGATAGTTCAACACATCAATCAGTCAGCACAGGTGGGTCGCTCCGAAGGGTGACATCTCAATCGGTCAGTCAGCACAGGTGGGTCGCTCCGAAGGGTGACATCTCAATGGGTGATAGTTAGACACATCAATTCGGTTGTGCCTCATTTTGGTCACCCAGTCACGGACTGGATGACCTGGCAATACGAGCGGATCAGGAGCAGACTCTCAGGAATCGAACCTGCACCTCCCAAAGGCAATGTTTTTTGTACCACCTCCTTTGCCACTGCACCACCGCCGAAGTGGCATAAGTGGTATTTGTTTTGTTTCTACAAAAATCGCTTAAACCTAGATTTATGAAGAAAACCAGAGGGGCATTTACCAACGTTTCGAAGGTTTTGAAGATGCTGCCGCATGAAACCCTCTTCTTTGGCGATAAACTGTATTGACCTGTTAGAAAGGTGAGGTTCCGCTGAGACAAACAATGCTTCGAGAAGACGGTCGGCACTAAGCCTGATGTCTGCTATGACGCGAGAGGCATGGGCCAGCCTGTCCATCGCCATCGCCACCTGTTTCGGCGGCGCCTCCGCAACTGGTTGGCGGTCCATCTGCGAAAAAGGATTCGAAGCCGCCGCTTGATAAGACTGCGAAGGAGGCGACGGCTGCAGCATTCTGGTTCCTTGATCTCTGCTGAGCTCGGGCTAGGTTATCGAAGCTTCGGGTGAGCTGCAGAGCTGATGGGTATGAGGAAGCGAAGATCCGCGGTGATCGTTTATGTTTAGTTTAATTAAATTTAGATTTATCGATGAATTAATTTATTCAAGGGACGGTATCAGGATATAATGAAATAAAATGAAATTGTCTCGTTGAATTTTTTTTATTTTTATAAAATAAATTGAACAAACTAAATGTATGTTATCAATTTAAATATTGTAATTGTTATTTTTAGGAATATTTATCCATGAATCTATTTTTTAAACTTATTTATAAATAACTTCAAGTGACGCTTCAAAAAACTTAAAATTTTGGACCGTATAATAAATAAGTCCGAAAAATGTGTTTATCATGTGATTTTTTGTTTTTTATCTTTTTATTTTTTTATTTACTAAATATTTTTTTTCTTTAATTCTCATATTTGCAAATCACAACCATTGCAGTTGGAGTGACGTCCGAGTAGTAAACTCCATAATCCTGCATCCAAAAAGATCTAGATTCAAAACCGAACAGAGACGAATTTCTGAGTATCGTAACGATATTGTAGCAGTTATCATAGCTTCAAAACTATTCACCTAATTTGGGCCTACGGACCACAAATTTGGATATTCAGGGCACAGGGTCTTCGGGCCATAATAGGTCTTCGGGTCACTGGGCATTTGGGTCACGTAGCAATCAGATCAAACCACATAGATCTCAGACCCCATATGAGGAATCAAAGCAAGTAGTAGTCATCAAATCATAGCTAACCAGATTGGGAAAGAAGAGAGAGTATGACAGGTATCGGGAACTGTACAACTCTGCACGAAGTAATGCTAGTTGATCAGTCATGCGAGATGGGGAGTTAGGCGTCATCAATGAAGCGGATGCTTGGGAGAGGTAGTTATAGTGTAGTCGGGTCTTTGAGCCTTCAGATCATGTACTTGAGTTTTGTATCTTTGGGCCTAAGGGTCGTGTAAGGGTTCCATTTCAACCCAGTTTAAAAGAAGATTATTCAAAAATAAATAAAAATAAGGCATTTAGACCATTCAGGTAGGCAAACCATAACCATTGATTTTTTCGTTTAGAAATTAATAAATCATTTGCTTTATCTTATGGATTGTTTTGTTGAACAACGTGTTGTTCGGTGGATCTCATTACACTGATATTATCGGGAAAAATTAGATGACAAATCCAAAAAATAAATGTATTTGCCACCAGGTCCATTTAGGAGGGGGAAATAGTGTGTTGTTAAAATTTATTTTGCCAAAACTACCCTTGCAATTCCCCCTAGCTTGGGACTGATCCACGCTGCCAAATCGGGGGAAAGCTACGTGAATCCGAGCATGTCTTCTCTGTACATCAGAAATTGTTGACTAGTTATGGAGACCTTAGATATGTCATGGGGAGATCATGTCCTTGGTGTCCTAGACATCCAATAACAATAAACTAATATTCCGCTCGTGCGTTCGCACAAGCCGCAATTGAGTCAAAGAAAAAAACAACAAAATATATATTTGAAAAACGACGATAATGTGAATGTTTGAGGAAAGAAAGCGGAAGTTGAGTTTTTATTAATATGGATATAAGAATTGAAGATGTAGAAAGATAAAACATTGAAGGAGAAGCGTGGAGTTTGACGCAGGGAACACTGATCATTGATTTGTGAGACATGGGTTAATATCCAACAACCATATGTGTAACGTCTTAACCCGAATGCCACTAAATCGGTGTTCTGAGTCGGTTCGCCACACGATCTCGAGCGCGTCTCTCCATACGCCAGAAGCTACCGATTAGCAGCGAATGCTTAGGGTGTGTCCGTGGAGAGACGATGCTCTTATATCAAAGTAAACACAACGAAAATAACTAAATATCATCCAAAGCAGTAAATAAACCGAGTGTGGAAGCAATAAATAAACTAAAATAGAACATGTTATAATAATAAATGAAATGCTATAAAAGCCCGAACAACCATGTCATACATACAAAACTGATCGCCCACTAGGCCGACCATACACATATAGGAGTATATAAAGGAACCTGAAATAAAAGTACAGAGCTCTACTACTAACTCTGAGCCAGACCACGTACTTGATCTTCGCATACATATACGAGCCATCCTGCTCATTCAGCCTAGGACCTCAGCCCATTCCTGTGCCTGCAACCAAGTGAACGCTTGCTCGGATACCTCAATGCAATGACGGCTCGAGCAGGGTGTGAATACATAACTCAGTAGGGCACCACCAACTCGGTTCTGTACATAGCTAGTAATATGCAGTGTATATAAATGAGAGTTACTCATCAGGATAACAATAAAAATAATAACAACTGCTAGAAATAAACTGAAAGACACGTCGTATAAGACATTCCCAAGGAAAGTGTCTGACCTAGCTGAGACACAACTAGAAAAGATAAATAAAATAAAAGGAACAAGTCAACAACCAATCTTTAGGTCCATGATCCTGATTGTCTAGACACAATGCCACCATATACAAGTATATCTATGAATGTATATATATCCCCATAAACACACACACACACACACACATGTGCTCATATACATACTTACACAAGTAGGGAAAAAAATAACATAAATGACTCAATCCATAGTCAATCCCTGGTTAAACATCTGATCGACTGAACATCCTGTGACTAGGGCACTGAATTGGATGACATGCCACTCAGGCCTTGTATAATTATGTCGATCTCTGGGTCCGTAATCCCAACCGATAATACCTGCTTCGGGCTGCCCTGGAAATGTCTCTGAGCAAGCTACGCCACCACAAGGGGATACATGTCCTAGCCCTAAGCTCACTCGTACTCACCACCAATACATAAAATAAAGGATTCCAGATAATAACTGGACATCCAATAAATATGGCCATTAAGCTAGACGTCATGCCACTCATGCCATGTAAATCCAGTCTAATGCCTGAGCCCTAGGTATTGGTCTGTAGGAGGTCATGAAATTGGAACTTGGATAAACCCTAAGGGTCTGGCCCTTAGGTAATCTGTAAGGAGAGCTCATCGATGAGATGCCATGCCCACCCCTCAAGGTATATGATCAGGGGGAGCGTAATCATCCTCATCACTCGGGAGAGTGTAATCATCAACGAGTATCCAATGACGTGGAACACCATGTCCAACTCCACAGTCAAGCAGTAGCTTAGGGAGAGTGTAATCATCCTTGTCGCTTGGGAGAGCGTAATCATCCACGAGTATAATCATCAGGGATGTCATGCTTGTATTGAGGAGAGCATAATCATCCTCCTTAAACCAAAAGTCGAAGAGAGTGGAATCATCCCCATCACTCATGAGAGCATAATCATCCATGAGTATCGTTGCTGGAGATGTCATGCCCGTATATCATAATCATAGGCTCAAAAGTCGGATCCCAGAAAGCACCTCTATAGATCCCAATAATATAATAGTCAAATATACAGGCTCAACAACCAGATCCCAGGTAGTGCCTATGGGTATCCCAATAATATAAAAATAACATGGCTTAGAAGCCATATCCTAGGAAATACGTCTGTTCATCCCAATAAATGAATAATATGGATCTGAGGAAGCACAACCGGGAAACCAAAAACAACATCACTTCCAGCACATTGATTACAAAACAGGAAGCACCTATGGCTATCATCGCTGCATTAGCAGTAAAAAAGTGAATGCATAAATAAAAGAGTGAGGGTGGTCGAACGCCTAACCCACCACCACTGCTTCAGCCTCATGACTTACAAGTTCGACACAGGTTTGAATGTGACACCTTCTACCCTGTATACCCAAACCCGACATACTATTTCAAGGTCGGTTAAACATTAGGGCAACCACTTGGACCCCTCGGTCAAAATGCTGGAGAGGCATCCTACTTGGAATCCTCAAGGTCCACTAGTAAACAGAGGCATCCCTCATGGGGTCCTCCAAGTCAAAAGGGAAGTAATACATCCCTTTTGGGATCCTAGAAATGAAAATAGGTGGAGGCATTCCACAGGGGATCCTCATTCAAGGTTATAGCCTCAAGTCGTGGATGAAGCCAACACACTGGGGTTGTTAGTGACTCTGGGCGTTCATCCAATACAATCTACCCATTTCATTTAATCAAATAATTTTTCATATTGAAATTAAATAGGGGGTGTCTCCCTTAGGGTAAAGCCTAAGCATCCACATAATACCATAAACATGCATAATTACAAGGGCAAGTTCAACATACCTCCTACCTTTAGGAAGCTTTCCATTTATTTTTCCAAAGGCCGACAGTAGCTGCCAAGGATTGTCCAAGCTCATCCGAGTCACGCAGGGTCCTGTCTCACATTCATAATCTCATAATTTAATTAATTATAATCATATTATAATTAATTAATTAGGCCTATCAAATTAAACAATTCAAACAATTTAAATCAAAAGGTCAGAATACCCAAAAAAATCACCGGTCGAACTTGTCTCACCATAACCACAACCAAACGCTTTCCAACAATGCACGATGCATCCTCAACCCGGAATTGAACATAAGACTTAAGAAATGGTGCCAAAACAACCGCCCAAAAAAAAATTTAAAAGCATTAAAGCTTTAGAAATTCACCACAATGACATACCTTGATGAACGACACACAACGATGTGAAAACGACCTCCCATGATGACCTCTTCCTAGGCAGAGAAAAACCACCAATCAAAATGGTCAATTTCACCATGCTCTAGTGGAATCATTGAAGAAACCTAAATGGTAACTCCTGAAATCAGAAATGACAGAAGAAGAATAACATAGAAGGAAGGTGAAGGAAGATCGTACCCACCAACGTTGTCGAATCTCACCTGAAATGCCCTTGATCAGCAAAGAATGGAGGGAGAGGGGAGGATCTCTGCTGATCCTCTCATACGTGTACCCTCCTTCTTCTCATTGGAACAAATTGGGGAGGAGCCCCCCATCTCCCTTTTTTTTAAAAGGTAGCCTTCGTGTTACACAACGTGTAACTATTAAATGACGTGTAACAAGTATACATTGTATATTCCTTAGGAAATATCCCTGATACTTTCATTTTGTGAAGCTTCCAGGACAAACCCCATAAAACCATTACATGTGTAAATAATACATTCCGTGTAAATCATGCAGCAACTGTTTTCAACAGCCCAACTGCCTGTTCTTCCTTCGGTGTTTTCCTAAATCCCTAGGACATCCAACGAAACATAAACCATGTCCGAAAACAACATTTCAGGACGTTCAAACAATTGAAACCTCATTACAATTTTTGATTCAACGAATGTCCCATCTAACAAGGGATGAAATTAAAATTTATCTCAGAAATTCAACCGATCCAAAACATGGGATGTTACAACCTCCCCACCTTAAAAATTCTCGTCTCCGAGAAGCCTTAGGGAATAACAAAAACATCACCTAACCTACCTGGGTCATGAATTCACACTTAGAAAGCTGCATTGCATCTCTGAACGCCAAATACACTTCCAAGCATTACTTAGAACACATGATACACATGCCGTTAAAAATTGAGCCATCACTCATAATTGTGAATGAAACACAAAGATGACGCTTAACCAACTATACAAAAGAATGCAAGTCGAAACACCACTGATCGATTATTCTCGAAAAATACTGACTTTAGTAACCGACGCGTCACTAAAACAGATTCCAAAAGCCTTATCCCAAGGAATATCAAGATCGTTTCGAGCATGCTCACCGAAGATCATAACCAACTTCCAGTGACATCTCATGGAAAAACCATCTCTCGATCAAAACTGCATTTGTGCTACAACACCAAAACTAACGGAAACTCGATCCAACATCAAAAGATCATCAAAAGATACACCGGGATTAATGCCCAAATATAGAATTCACCCAAAACCATAATCGAACATGTACTTGGAATTTATCGGTATTTCCAACTGTACATGTTCCATTTATCAAACGGAATATGAGTTCACCACCACCATCAAACGACCAGTATTATGCCACTCCCCACCTTAGGAGCATCCTTATCATCACATCAACGAAATGAAAGCCCAATCACTACAACCCATTCTCCATACACTCCTGTACATAACATCCAGCATGGATAGAAACCCTCTCATCCTTGAGCGTCAATTTGTAACATCCAAACATTACCTGTTCATGCATCCTGAGAATGGTTTCCATGGTGACTGCCAAATTTCAACTCATCATGAGGGTCACCGCCTTCAAACATACAATGATGTACTATGCACCATATAACTTATTTTACAATGACCCTCGAGTGAAACCTCAACAAGTTTCATCACCAACCATGAAGATATTAAAAAAAAGAAGCTCGACGTAGGGCCGACACTCTCTTAGTATACTCAAGATAATGTTAATATTAAACATGATTGTATTTAAACTAGGATTATACTAAGATTCCATCGAAAGGAATGTATAGCTATCCTGATCCATGCTCACATTAAATACAATGCACTTGCCTCTGACCAACTCCTGACACCACGTCTCCCAATAATGCCTGTCCGGGTCCAAACACGGGTCAACTTCCTTCCATCACCCGATTTATTCTTGATGTCATCTCTACCATAGAGATACATCCCTCATTCAAGTCAAAACTCCTAGGAAACCATGCTTTCAAAAATTATTGAAACCATCGATCCTCGGCTCGCACATGATCACTTACCGATTACAATTTAAATGACACCACACACAACCAACATGTACCTTTATAACCTAAATCACACTCTTTGAAGTTTTCCATTACAAGGCTAAGTTGACTTCACTACACGACATGTCAGTATCATTTATTTGAAAGCTACCTTGGAAATCCTCTTCAAAATCAGGCACCTTACCCATGCCATGATTTATTCCACGACCACCCTTTACACAACATCGTTCCATTCACGAGCGTCTACCTACACTATGACTACATTAGAAGCAATGAAAACACTGGTCAATAGGGTCAGGAACCTGAACAATCCTACCTACTAAATCCAGTCTCAAAAAACAAGCACCATATGTGCTTGTTAAGAGCCTAAGGCATCAACATGCCTATATCACAAAACTCAAGCACCTACCATGTTTCAATCACAAAACAAGCGTATAACCAAGATCACTACCTAAAAAGACATCCCTAAACCTGGGAAAACCTCTCTAATGTAGGTTTCCCTCAATCCAATAGAACATAGACCTACAAGGGTCTAAGTCAAAACCAAGGCCCCCTAGGTCTCCCACCTAGCCCTACAAATCAAGTCTCATAATAGGGTAACTAGGACCTACACCTAGCACAAGATCAAACCTCTACAAGGGAGGTAAAAATAATAATGACCTACGAGGGTCAAAACTGTCAACATGGTCTACTAAGGCCCTCATCCTCACTGAGAATCCTTATAAGAAACTGCTCCTTGGAGGTCACAACACCAACATAGAAGAGAATGATGAACTAAAACTCACCAGGAATCTTTTGTAGCGCCCCGACCCCAGTTACCTAGAGTTGGTGTATTATTGTGTAACATTGACATGATCACAAAAGATCAAGTCTCGAAAGACCGTTTAGTTTAGTAGCCTTGGAAACACTAGATACATTCATAAATGTTACATTACATCATAAAGTAAAACAAAACTACAACAACATCTTGTCTTAATATCCCCTCATACTATCCCTGTAGGTCATTCATAATATACTTCTTCTCATCCTGGAAAAATTAAAACATTGGAAGGGGTGAGCTCAGATGATCAGTAAGGATAACAATATAGCGGAAGCTTTCATAAATAAATATTAACATTTAAGGCAATGTATAACTAAAACAAAATCCTTTTAAACTTAAACTTTAGCATAATATGGCAAAAGTAAAATGAAATAATGCCATTTACTTACTCACATGGATATTCTACTAGTCGAATAATCACATGAAATATCAATAACCACTTTCATAATGACGGAATGCATAATGCCAGACTATCATAACCACGTAGCCAAGGCCTCATGCCAATACCACAAATAAGATTTTGTCAATGCCTCGTGCCAAGACACTATTTTGTCTCATGAGACCTACCGATGCATCGAGGAGCTATAGTAGGCTCCACCCGTCACTTATTAAGTCCAATGCATTCCTCATATGAACAGGTTTAAACATATCATAAACCATAACATAATCGTATCACGTAAAACATGCATAAAGGAAACATAAAATGTCCACATTTCAATCACAAGATATCAATACAACACATTGATATAATAAAAACACTTTCAAAACCATTTTCAATACCAAAATAAAATAAAATTAAAAAATTGTATTTATTTTTCATTTAAAAAATATTATGGCTTATAGAGGAAGCCGAAACACAAATAATGGTCACGACGGCGGAGAAGTCGTTATTGCCGCATACGTAAGAAAAAAACATTCCTTTTGTCATTTAGTAAAACGCTTTGTAAAAAAAGATTCCTTTTTGAATAAAAGTCAAAGTCAAAGGGGTTTATACACCGTATAAAAGAAAGTTGTGTATAAAACAAAATATGCCTCAATGAAAGGAGATTGAGACGAAGACCCTTACAAAGATCATTTTTTTAAATAAATTAGATATATTATATGTATTCACTATAAGTACACATAAATAAAGTACAAATACAAGATATGACATAATAATATCATGACATAATTTGAAATTAGGAGATTAACCCAAAGAATAGAAATTGGGTTAAGAAGTTCCCTTACCTCGTGTCTGACTTGACTCGATCGTTCTTTAATCTCCTGAATAATAAACTAGAGTTAATTTCTATTTGATTAAGAACATTTTTCATGTTAATTATTCCTTTTATATCACTTATTACCATGTTATGAACATTATGTAATTATTTATGTTAATAACAGTCATTTTGTCGATCTTTGGTACTTGAGTCAAAAATATACTTCTTATAATTACAAGTTGTTAATGTGGTGAAATATCCATTATATCCAGAATTATATTCATGATGTAGATATCATATATAACATATATATCCAGTGTATACATAAATTTATAATATTACATAATATTTAGAGGTAATAAATGAAATGCACCGTTCATGGAGACGGTAAGCCGTACGTACGCATGAACGCTACTTTCATTTCTATTTCGTATTTAATGGAATGAAGTTATAATTATATAAAGGTATAATATAATTCCAGTATAATATAATGTATAATACCATTTACTCCATTCTTTATACATCCCACATATGGCATTAACGATTCAAATCACTTTGAGGGGGCGGTAGTCCGCACTTCCTAAAATGAAATTATCGCGTTTACCCATAATGGAAAT
Source organism: Viscum album (assembly GCA_963277665.1). NCBI lineage: Eukaryota > Viridiplantae > Streptophyta > Magnoliopsida > Santalales > Viscaceae > Viscum > Viscum album. Next base: position 1,469,182,963 of record OY728131.1, on the reverse strand, counting down.
CATAAATTATGCCACAAATGAGAAATACAGAAGCATAAGAAAAACATAAACATAATATATATATCATATATGAAAATAGTGTCATAAAAATGGCCACCATTAGAGGTGTTAAAAGAATATTGAACAATCATCGTTTCGTGAGGCAATATTTCGCCACCCACAGAAATAGTATGTTATTTAACCATTAGATGAAGGTGTGTGTAAGTGTAAATAAAATAATTATCATAAAAACATCCTAGTATATTTTAGATACTGGTTTTGTTACAAAATAAAGGAATAAAAAGAGTTTAAGGGGTTGGAGAAGCAAAATAAAACAAAACAACATTAAAGAAGACATTACCTTAAAATCGGGTAACTCTTTTTGATTTGATCCAAAGGCTTCCTTGGGAAGAGTTCTGCCCAAAGTGAGGCTTCTAGGAGTAATATAGGGAAGTTGAGAGAGTATTTGGGCAGAGGTTGGCTGAGCCAAATGGCTTTGAAGGTGTGAGTAAGGTGGTAGTGGTGGGGGCCTTTTATAAGAGGAGAGAAGGGGCACTCTTGGAAAGATTGAAATGTTACTTTATTATGAAATGCTTTTTCAGATTCTAAAGGCCACAAACTTATATATTTCGAGGATAAGGTGATAAAGGTTTGAAATCTACTCATACAATAGGTTTTTGACAAGTGTAATTTTTAGATTTTACATTATCTTTTCATTTTATTTAAATCGTTAATTAATGAGGTAATCGCTGCATCATCATGGTGTCATAAATAATTTAATTTATTTAATGTATAAAAATTATAAAAAAAATATCATGATGTATTAAATCTTTTTATATTTCTAATGAATATTTATAGTAAAAAATATGACTTGTATAACCCTATTTAAGAATTGTTTTAGTAAAACAACTCTTGTTTGTGACATTTTTATTTTAACATTAAATAAAAAGTTTTTAATGTCATTTTCCTACCAAAGTGGCTCCATGGGGTCCCCAAGTTGACCCATAGATTTTCTTGGTTGTCCATGACACATCCAATAGGGGTATAACAAGTGTAAAGGTATTTTCATATTTTTATAATATCTTTTTTACCTTAAATTTCACTAATTACCTTTAATCGCGATTAATTAAACTTAAAAGTTACTATTCACCAAAAAATTATTTTAATCCCATTGAACCAAATTTTACTTCCTAATGACAACCATGTATGTCAGATTTTTGAAAATCAAATCACAGAAGTGGTAATGTTTCATTTAAACGAAAAATCAGTTTTTTAACTACCACTTAGTGGTTTCACTATTCATCAAAAATTGAAGTTTTTCAGAACAATGCCAAAATTTCACCCTAAGCTATAATTGATATTCTGAATTCAAAATTGATTTCTATTTTACAAAATTCCAAACATATAAGTTGCATTAATTAATTTTATAATTAATTCCCGCTGTCACAACAAATAGCGTGTTTTTAAGAAACAATATATATCAAAAGATTGCCAATTGTTTATGTCCAATTTCAAAGTGAAATTAATTCTAAGGACAACCATTGGATAAAATGGTAAAAATATATTCTAATTACACTTTAAAACCTCTCAATAGTATAATTTATCACTAAAAATTATTTTGATTAAAAAAGTTTTTTTAAGTATTTTTCACTATTCATAAAAAAATTGGAAGTTCTCAGAAAAATACCAAAAATTCATCATAGGCTAATTTTGATATTCCAAATCCAAAAATGAAGTCAATTTTGAAATATAAAATATATATAATTTCAAAAAGTGGGTATTACTATTCATAATGGCTATTTTGATTGGTCGCGGTGTGTTAGAATCTCGAACTTGCGTACAATGCAAGCTATTGCATTATTGAAAGAGAAGCGTATCGTGGAAGCTCAGGGTGTTACATTCTCCCCTCCTTCAATAAATTGCGTCCTCACAATTTGAAAATTTTCATTGAAAATAAAAGGTTGAAAATAGAAAATACCTTTGTGGAAAACCCACATCGGAAATAAGGTTAATAAAATTTAGCCTTAATAAGAGGGAAAGAGAAATGAAAAAGTCACCACCAAATTATGATCTCGATAAGGAGAACATTGATGGCAATTAAAGATATATAATTGGAGGAAAAACATAAATATTTTTAGGGAGTGATTGAGGTCATCAATCACAAACAAGTGTAAAATTTAGGGCCTCAAAGCCTTCAATCTATGTTGATTTAAAATATTATCAGTTCAACAAGACATAAGGTATTAGGATAACACATTTTTTGTTTTAATATCCCTTTACTAAAGTTTAAGAATTAATTTATTCATAGAATAAGAGATAGGTATATATATATTTGTTCTTGAAAAGTAGAGTTTCAACCTTCAACTAATTTCTACCATAAACTCATCTTTTACTCAAAAAGATAATAGAACTCAAAAATATTATATTTATCCTAATCGTACAAGGTTCAAAATATTAACACGTACCATTTAGATTAGGAAAACTATTTTGTAATAACCAGGGACTTCCTGTAGGCTAGTGGTAGGTAATAAAGGCATGTCACACTATGGTTTTGGGTTTGATTCCTACAGCTTTGTCCGACGCGACGGATTATCCCCCAACCTGCAGGTTGTCCTTTTCCTAAAACTATAGTATTATAATATTCCAAAAATAATCTTCATAAATGTTTTAACCTTAAACAATACTATCCAAAGTTTAACTTAATCCATTCCAACCTTTATAGTTATCGAAAATACTTATGTCCAACTCACAATCCAAATTTTATAAGGAAGGTAAACATAATGAAGATCCTTTTTTCCGCGTAACAACATGTGAACACCTTCATCATGTATTCTTTTAAAACACTACAACATCCTGAATAACCATAAATCCTTATTGATTACATTCATGATCCCTTATTATTTATAGAATACTAGATATACTCCTTCTATCCTAAAATGAATACAAATCATTAATCAGTTTCAAGGAAGTTAAGAATATCCAATATAATTTATCTAAATAAATCATGTCTTATTCCAAAATCACTATCTCAGTATCAGAACCATATTATGGTTTATCTTTCTCTCAACCATATATTTTCCAAAAATTTAACCTGTTGTGGAGTCACTTTTCTTGGTTCCACACAATCTCAAGTCCTTGATGAAATAGTACTGCAGTACAATCCTTATATACTCCATAATTATTATAACCAGTACATCATTGATACAACACTCAAATGACAAAATTATTTAATAACAACATAAGACCTCTAATCATTCCTCCTCATCTGTGGTAGTATTATAACTTGATTATTATCCAATAACATCATTTGGGGAATACTCTGATGATTTGGACATTGGTTTGCGTAGTGTCCCCACTCCTTGCAGATGAAGCATTGTACATTTGAAACCTTTTTCTTACCCTTTCAGTCACACACTTTGTGTCCCTTTTCTCCACACTTATAACAAACTCCCATTCCCTTCAGGAAAGTTCCAAGGTGTTTCTTCCCACAATTATCACATATTGGAAAATTCTTCTTTTCCCTCATCCCTTTATCCATCATTATCTCTTCCATCCTTTTCTTATCTTTCTTCTCTTCAAATCCATAAGACTCAGAGAATTCTTTACTTATCTTGTTAACACATGATACTATTTCTTCATATGTTGAGAACACATGGGAGACTATTTCCCTTCTAAATGTTGGCTTAATACCTTGAAAGATATGATCCTTCTTACTCTTTGGATCATACGTATTGATGGATTTCACATTCCTTCTACTGGGCATCATTTCTATACAATGGCATAAACTAGGTTAGTTTATGAATTGCAATGAATAATTCAAAACTTGTAAAATACTTAATGTAAATCGAACAGTTTATAGATATAATCCATAATCATAAAAAATGTTTTCTTTGAGGAAGTATGTACTAATAAACCCTGCATAATGGTTTGTAAAGAAAATGAGAATTATCCTAAGCATATCCCCCGGGAGTGTCGTAACCAAGAGTGCAGCAAGGCCCGTTGTCGTGCACCAGTTCCCGTTCGAGTCTAGCTCAAAGCGGTATTTTCGGGTTTTACCCCTAGGTACATCTATGCCAGAGCCGCCTCTACCTTCTCGTATCCAGACAGGGATGTATTTCTCGGAAAACTCACAACATCTCTATAATACCAAAATTTTAGGAAGTTCTTATATACTAATCCTCAAAGTCTATCTTTGGGCTATGTGCTCTAATCAGAGTTTATCTAAATCTAGCTTCCAAGGTTAGTACTAAACTGCCTCTGATACCAACTATAGTGCCCTGACCCCAGTTACCTAGAGTCGGTGCATTATTGCGTAACATTGGCATGATCACAAAAGATCAAGTCTCGAAAGACCATTTAGTTTAGTAGCCTGGAAACACGAGATAAAAACATAAATGTTACATTACATCATAAAGTAAAACAAAACTACAACAACATCTTGTCTTCATATCCCCTCATACTATCCCTGCAGGTCATTCATAATATACTTCTTCTCATCCTGGAAAAATTAAAACATTGGAAGGGGTGAGCTCAGATGCTCAGTAAGGATAACAATATAGCGGAAGCTTTCATAAATAAACATTAACATTTAAGGCAATGTATAACTAAAACAAAAGCCTTTTAAACTTGAACTTTAGCATAATATGGAAAAAGTAAAATGAAATAATGACATTTACTTACTCACATGGATATTCTACTAGTCGAATAATCACATGAAATATCAATAACCACTTTCATAATAACGGAATGCATAATGCCAGACTATCATAACCACGTAGCCAAGGCCTCGTGCCAAGACCACAAATAAGATTTTGTCAAGGCCTCATGCCAAGACACTAGTTTGTCTCATGAGACCTACCGATGCATCGAGGAGCTATAGCGGGCTCCACCCGTCACTTATTAAGTCCAATACATTCCTCATATGAACAGGTTTAAACATATCATAAACCATAACATAATCGTATCACATAAAACATGCATAAAGGAAATATAAAATGTCCACATTTCAATCACAAGATATCAATAAAACACATTGATATAATAAAAACACTTTCAAAACCATTTTCAATACCAAAATAAAATAAAATTAAAACATTGTATTTATTTTTCATTTAAAAAATATTATGGCTTGTAGAGGAAGCCGAAACACAAATAATGGTCATGGCGGCGGAGAATTCGTTGTCGCCACATACGTAAGACAAAAACATTCCTTTTGTCGTTTAGTAAAACTCTTTGTAAAAAAAGATTCATTTTTGAATAAAAGTCAAAGTCAAAGGGGTTTATACACCGTATAAAAGAAAGTTGTGTATAAAACAAAATATGCCTCAATGAAAGGAGATTGAGACGAAGACCCTTACAAAGATCATTTTTTTTAAATAAAGTAGATCTATTATGTGTATTCACTATAAGTACACATAAATAAAGTACAAATACAAGATAGGACATAATAATATCATGACATAATTTGAAATTAGGAGATTAACCCAAAGAATAGAAATTGGGTTAAGAAGTTCCCTTACCTCGTGTCCGACTTGACTCGATCATTCTTTAATCTCCTGAATAATAAACTAGAGTTAATTTCTATTTTCTTAAGAACATTTTTCATGTTAATTATTCCTTTTATATCACTTATTACCATGTTATGAACATTATGTAATTATTTATGTTAATAACAGTTGTTTTGTCGATCTTTGGTACTTGAGTCAAAAATATACTTCTTATAATTACAAGTTGTTCATGTGGTGAAATATCCATTATATCCAGAATTATATTCATGATTTATATATCATATATAACATATATATCCATTTTATACATGCATTTATAATATTACATAACATTTAGAGGTAAGAAATGAAATGCACCGTTCATGGAGACGGTAATCCGTACGTACGCATGGACACTACTTTCATTTCTATTTCGTATTTAATGGAATGAAGTTATAATTATATAAAGGTATAATATAATTACAGTATAATATAATGTACAATACCATTTACTCCATCCTTTATACATCCCATATATGGCATTAACGATTCAAATCACTTTGAGGGGGCGGTAGTCCGCACTTCCTAAAATGAAATTATCGCGTTTACCCATAATGGAAATCATAAAGTATGACACAAATGATAAATACAAAAGAATAAGGAAAACATAAACATAATATATATATCATATATGAAAATAGTGTCATCAAAATGGCCACCATTAGAGGTGTTAAAAGAATATTGAACAATCTTCGTTTCGTGAGGCAGTATTTCGCCACCCACAGAAACAATATGTTCTTTAACCATTAGACGAAGGTGTGTGTAAGTGTAAATCAAATACTTATCATAACAAAATCCTAGTATATTTTATATACTAGTGTTGTTACAAAATAAAGGAATAAAAAGAGTTTAAGGGGTTGGAGAAGCAAAATAAAACAAAACAACATTAGAGAAGACATTACCTTAAAATCGGTTAACTCTTTTTGATTTGAGCCAAAGGATTTATTGGGAAAAGTTCTGACCAAAGTGAGGCTTCTAGGAGTAAGATAGGAAATTTGGGAGAGTATTTGGGCAGAGGTTGGCCGAGCCAAATGGCTTTGAAGGTGTGAGTAAGGTGGTAGTGGTGGGGGCCTTTTATAAGAGGAGAGAAGGGGCACTCTTGGAAAGATTGAAATTTTACTTTATTATGAAATGATTTTTCGGATTATAAACTTCCCAAACTTATATATTTCAAGTATAAGGTGATAAGGGTTATAAATCTACTCATCCAATAGGTTTTTGACAAGTTTAAGTCTTATATTGTACATTATCTTTTCATTTTATTTAAATCGTTAATTAATGAGGTAATCGCTGCATCATCATGGTGTCATAAATAATATAATTTATTTAATGTCTAAAAATTATAAAAAAAATATCATGATGTAGGAAATATTGTTATCTTTCTAATTAATATTTATAGTCAAAAATATGACTTGTATAACCCTATTTAAGAATTGTTTTAGTAAAACAACTCTTGTTTGTGACATTTTTATTTTAACATTAAATAAAATTTTTTAATGTCATTTTCCTACCAAAGTGGCTCCATGGGGTCCCCAAGTTGACCCATGGATTTTCTTGGTCATCCATGACACATAAAATAGGGGTAGGACAAGTGTAAATGTATTTTCATATTTTTATAATATCATTTTTACCTTAAATTTCACTAATTACCTTTAATCGCGATTAATTAAACTTAAAAGTTACTATTCACCAAAAAAATTATTTTAATCCCATTAAACCAAATTTTACTTCCTAATGAAAACCATATATGTAGTATTTTTTAAAATCAAATCACATAAGTGGTAATGTTTCATTTAAACGAAAAATCAGTTTTTTAACTACCACTTAGTAGTTTCACTATTCATCAAAAATTGAAGTTTTTCAGAACAATGCCACAATTTTACCCTAAACTATAATTGATATTCCGAATTCAAAATTGATGTCTATTTTAAAAAATTCCAAACATATAAGTTGCATTAATTAATTTTATAATTAATTCCCGTTGTCACAACAAATAGCGTGTTTTTAAGAAATAATATATATCAAAAGATTGCCAATTGTTTATGTCCAATTTCAAAGAGAAATTAATTCTAATGACAAACATTGGATAAAATGGTAAAAATATATTATAATTACACTTTAAAACCTCTCAATAGTATAATTTATCACTAAAAATTATTTTGATTAAAAAATTTGTTTTTAAGTATTTTTCACTATTCATAAAAAAATTGGAAGTTCTCAGAAAAATACCAAAAATTCATCATAGGCTAATTTCGATATTCCAAATCCAAAAATGAAGTCCATTTTGAAATATAAAATATATATAATTTCAAAAAGTGGGTATTACTATTCATAATGGCTATTTTGATTGGTCGCGGTTTGTTAGAATCTCGAACTTGCGTACAATGCAAGCTATTGAATTATTGAAAGAGAAGCGTATCGTAGAAGCTCGGGGTGTTACATCTTTATACAGTAATACACCCTCGAGGTCTAGTTCATAAAAAACGTCATGGTACCTATCAACATTGCACTCAATGATTTGACTAGATAAACACAAATGAAGTTCGGTTAAGTAGAATGTCATTCCAAAATATACAGAAAAACATTATATAGTTTGTTACTGACATTTTAAACAATCGAACCTAAGAAAAAACACCCTAATAGGGGTTCAACACATGGGAATCATGTTCCCTACTAACCTACTAGGGTCACTACACCTTTTATGCATAAGGAATGAGTCATCAGCCTCACCACCAAACGTCTCAACGTAGATCCAAAGAGACTACCATCAGAAAGAGATATATATAAAAATTATCCCAATTGATTAGAATGCCACAAAAAACCTATACAGGAAAATACCATTTAGGTTTTTGTTGACACTTTAAACAATTGGCCTCTGTCGTCAGTAAAATCACACACTAACAGGCCTATAATATGTGAATCCTACATGTCAAATATGATGCATGAGATATCTATTTCCTTTGTTGGATAAGAGTAAAAATCCATAACTGGCCTCTTTCCAATGGGTAAAGATATAGAAATCCATTAATGGACTCTCTCTATTGTGCTGAGAGCTATAGATCCATAATAAATCATAAAATTCAGACAACATGTGCATCTCTCAAAGTGAAAATCATATAAAACTATAACATCATAGATCAAAACAATAATCCCATATCCCTGGTAACCTGGACTTCTTACCAGAATAGGTGTTCTCAATGCACCAATATGATATCCATCATAGATTCCGACACATTCTTAATACTATTGTCCACCAGATCCCAAATAGTAATACAATCGGAAAGAAACAGCTCTAATACCACTTTGTAATGTCCCAACCCAGATGTCACTAAATTGATGCTTCGAGCTGGTTCACCACATGGCCTTAAGCACGCCTTTACATACACCAGAGACTGCTGACTAGTAGCGAGAGACTATGGTGTGTCTGTAGAGAGACTATGCCCTCATATCAGAGTAAACACAATGGAAATAACTAGATATAATTCAAAGCAGTAAATAAATAGAGTGAATAAGTGATAAATAAACTAAAATAAAAGATGCTGTAATAATAAATGAAATGTTTAAAATCTCAAACAACCATGTCATACATATAAAACTGATTTCCCACTAGGTTGACCATACATATACAAGAGTACATAAAGAAAATTGAAATAAAAGTATAGGGCACTACTACTAACTTCGAGCCAAACCACATACTTGATCTCCACATACATATTTGAGCCATCCTACTCGTTCAGTACCGGGCATCAACCCATACCTGTGCCTGCAACCAAGTGAACATTTTATCGAGTACCCTAATGAAATGATGTCCTGAGTAGGGTGTGAGTACATAACTCAGTAGGGAACCACCAACACGGTCCCATACATAGCCAGTAATATGCAGTGTATGTAAATGAGTGATTATCATCAAGATAATAATAAAAATAACAATAACTATTGGAAATAAACTAAAATAAATGTTGTATAAGATATTCCCAAGGAAAGTTCTCAACCTAATTGAGACACAATTGGAAAAGATAAATAAAATAAAAGGAAAAATTCCACAATTGATCCTTAGGTCCATTATCCTGATCATTTGGGCACAATGCCACAATATATAAGTATATATATTCATGTGTATATATATATGCACATTTTCTCATATACATACTTATACAAGCAGGGAAAAAATAACATAATAACTTAATTCATAGTCAATCCCTGGTTAAACATATGATCAAATGGACTTCCTATGACTAGGGAATTGAGTTAGATGTCATAACACTTAGGCCATGTATAATTAAGTCAATCTATGGGTTCATAATCCCAAACGAAAATACCTACTTCATCCAATGCCAAAAATTTCTCTAAGCAAGCTATGCCACCACAAGGGGATACATGCACTAGTAGAAAAATGGTCTTTAACGTCGGCGTTTTAACATCATTTCTTCAAGATCGATGTTAAAAGTCGTCCATGAAAAATTTTAATGTTGGTTCCAGAAAAACCAAACTTAAAATTTATCAAGGAATACTTTTAATATTAGTTCATGAACAACCAAAATTAAAAGTCCTCATAGAAGACTTTAACATCAGTTTTTTCAAGAAATGACATTAAAAGACACTTTTGATGTCTGTTTTTCATAAAACTGAAATTAATAATGTTGACCAAGTTTTATTTCATTTTACAAGATTTTATTTGAAAGTTCATGGAGCTAAAACGGACTTAAAGATCAAATATTATGGATGTTGGAAGTCGAAAATATCTAAGCAAAGTCTTTGAGAAGTCTAACTTTCAATGACCATAACTTTTAATCCTTAACTATGTTTGAGATTCAGGACCAGTAAAATCAAATATTAAGAAATTAAATAAAACCTTTTCAACATTATTAATGTTTTTTATTGAAAAAATGATGTCAAAATAACTTTTAACATCGGTTCCTGAAAAAACCAATGTTAAAAGCTAGTTTTCCACGTCAATTATCATAAAACCAATGTAAAAAAGATAGTTTTTCACATCAATTATCATAAAACCTACATTAATAATATTAACCAAGTTGTACTTCATTTTTCAAGATTCTATTTTACTGGTCATGGAGAAAAAATGGACTTACGGATCAAAAGTTATGGACATTGGAAGTTGAATATCTCTAAGAGAAGTCTTAGAGAAGTCCAATTTTTGACGGCCATAACTTTTGATCCGTAACTCATTTAAGATCCAAAAACAGTAAAATAGAAGCTTGAGAAATGAAATAAAAACTTTTCAATATTATTGATGTTGATTTTATTAAAAAAATTATGCCAATGGTGACTTTTAACGTCAAATCCTGAAAAAATCGACACGAAAAGCTAGTTTTTCATGCCAGTTATCATAAAACCGACGTGAAAAGCTAGTTTTTCACATAATTTGTCATAAAAACAATGTTAATAATGTTAAAAAGTTGAATTTCATTTCCAAAGATTCTATTTTATTGTTTGTGGATCTAAAAAGGACTTAAGGATTAAAAATTATGGATGTTGGAAGTTGAACATCTCTAAACAAAGTCTTAGAGAAGTCCAACTTTCAATAACCATAACTTTTGATCTGTAACTCTGTTTGAACTTCACAACTAGTAAATTAAAGATTGAGAAATTAACTAAAATGTTTTCAACATTATTAACATCAATTTTTGAATAAGTGATGTCAATAGTTACTTTTAGCGTCGGTTCCTGAAAAAAATGACATTAAAATCTAGTGTTTCACGTTGGTTATCATAAAACCGACGTAAAAATCTATTTTTTCACATCATTTATCATAAAACCAATTTGAAAAACGAATTTTTTAAGGTTGTTTTTAATATAACCAATGTTAAAACCTATATTTTCTTGATGGTTATCATAAAACCAACATGAAAGTTAAAATTTAATATCCCGCCAACGCGAAATTCCATTTTTTTTACAGTGTGACATTGAAATTTTCAATTACCACCTAAAATTTATTATACTGCATTTTATTTTACCATGTAATTTATATTGTAGAGACCCTGACCCCAATTACCTGGAGCCAGTGCCTTACTTCATTGCATTGGCATAATAAACAAGGAATCTGTATCCCAAAGGACCGAATAGTTTAGTAGTTTTGGAAAACCAGATACAAACATAAGTTTTACATTATAACTTTGAAAGTGAATACAATATATAAATTTCATTTAAAACATTCATCACTCCTAGATTATCCCTACAAGTAATTCATAATATTAATCTTCAGATCCTAGGGAAAAATCAAACATAAGAAAGGGGTGATCTTAGATTATCAGTAAGGTTAAGCAATACAATGAAAGCATAAATAAAAAGGCATGATTAATAACTAAAAGTAAACATGCTATTAAAACATAATCTTGGGTATAATATGACAGGAATAAAAGATGATTAAATAATACCATAATAAAACATAACCATGAATATTCTACTAGTTGAATAATCATATGTACTATCAATTACTAGTATCATAATGAGAGAATTCATAATTCTAAACATCATAAACATACCGTCAAGGCCACGACCAAGACACCATAAATAATGGGTAAAAACCTAGGCTAGTTTTTCTCATGAGACCTACCGATGCATAGAGGGGATATAACAGACCCCACACATCACTTAATAAGTTTAATTAATTCCTCATATGAATGGGGATAAACATAAACAAAATATACATATGAAATATAAATAACTTTCCTCAATCTGTAAACATAATCACTAACCATTTTGAGTAGTACGGTGAACGGTATCAAGATAACACATCCACAATCAAACTAACCATAACCCATTTAATAAAATATGTTAGATTATAAACATAAGAGATAAAACACAATAAAACATAAAATTAAATAGAGGTGTTGAAATAGATGAATATACTTTAATAAAATAATTGAGTAATTCTTGGGAGAAATACCCTTTTTACTTTGCAAAGAAGAGTTCTTTTGGAAAAGTCATTTTTATTTATCATGATTATTTGTATAAAACTAGAAATGAATAAATATAGATTTTAATGAAAAAATTAGTGATTTTAGAAAAATATTGGTGTCTTAAAAATAGATTATGGATGGTACTTGAAAATGGATAAGAAATCAAGACGCTCCCTTTAACCAGGTTTACGTGTTGGGAAGAAATGAGAAGGGAACTTGTAAAACATTTATTCTCCCATCAAATAATGATGAAATAATATGGATATATGATTTTTTAATATATATATATAATTTAGAATAATTATATAAAAATAAATAATAATTACATTGGTGTATAGAGGAATAAATCATAACCCGAATGAAAATGGAGGTTCAAGAAGAAAACCCTTACCTTATGTCCGAATGTGTTCTGCACTTGACCTTAATTTCCTAAATAATAAAATTAAATCCATTAATTAATTAATTCATAAACTTTTATAAATTTATTTTATTTATTATAATTTTATTAAGTTAATTTATGGATTTTTTATGAGTTATAAGATACAATTTTATTGCTCGGGAGCATTCGTTTCCTTGGTTTTCACGATTGATATACTTGTATATGAGTATGGAAGTTCATGTGGAATGAGTATAATTCTCTAAAATTGAATTTATATGATATTAATGAAAATATAGAAGTTTAAATGGATATAATTAAATTGGTTATATGGTATAAGGATGAGTCATTAGATAAAATATCAGTGATAATCATTTAGAGTATTTTGGCAGTTTTTCGATCATCACATACTAGTTTTTTCGTACGAATTAATATTATGTATATATATACTAGTTATAGAAAATTAAATAGGTTATAATAAATTTATTATAGTCTGGTTTAACTGTAAAAATGGTTTCATTACCATCCTTGAAGGAGAAATTTATGAACGAAAATCCGTCATCCACGAAGGTTGTAAATCAACACCTCACAAACGGTAATTTCATTTTTAAAATAAAAGAGAGAAATGAGTTTGATGAAGGATATTATATTAACATGATATAATTACAGTATATAAATGATACTAGAGTTATAATGATCATTTGTATAGAGGAGGTGAGGAGAAGATAATAAATGAAAAAGAAAATTGAAAGGAAATTAAAAGAAAAAGAATGAGGATTTACCTCTTGAATTATCCTCTTTGAGAACCTCCTTAAAGCACCTTGGTTTGGTCTTTTGTTGTGACCAGAATCTATTAGAAGTGGGTGAGAGACTTTAGAAGGGTATTTTGGCAGAATTTGGACAATCTTAAAGGCTTAGAGGTGTGAGGAGAAGTGATGGTGAGGGGTGGTATTTATAGTGGAGGAGAGAGAGGTGATTTTTAAATATTTTATTCATTTGTTTATTATTTTGGATCAAGACTATGAATATTTTGAGAATTATAATTAAATATATTAAAATAATGGAGGTGATTACGAGATTTTGGTTCTTACATCAGTGATGACTCAAAGAGTAGTGTATTTAACTAATAATGTATTTATACCGTAAATTACCGTATTTTACTATTCACAAACAATTCAATTATTTTAGAAAAATCCCAAAAATTCACCCTAACCATTTTTCAATGTGTAGAATTAAAAAATGGACTCCATTTTATGAAAATAATTTTCTAAATATGGGGAATTTAATTTTTAATTAAAACCATCATTTACTCAAAAAATATAGATTTTAAATTTATAACCGATTTTATAACACTATGAAAAATTAACTAATGTCTCATAAAATTATCCTAAAATAATAATAAAATAAAATGTTAATTTATGAATACATTGTATGAAAATAATTTTTCTTTTAAATAATTTTATTAATTATAAAATTTTAATTAAATACTTATGACTTACAAAAATATCAACACTTAAATATTAATTTTTTAAATATTCACTTATAATATGATATAATTATATCATACCTTCATTTATAAGATGAATAAATTTTATTTATACATTTATGGGTGATGTTACTATTCATTTTACCGATTTACTATTCAAAAGGGTCATATTACTATTACTAAGGTTAAGTTACTGTTTCATCGGTATATGTTCCTTAACTTCTAAAAATACCTCTCATTTTATTAATTCTTCATTTATAAAGTTTGTATTGTGTTCTATAAGTGATTTTATGTGATCTATATTATATGAAATAAATATAAGAAGGGAAATCTCATTGATAGAATTCTGGTTCGTTAAACTCTCTCCTCCTATAAAAATTTCATCCTTGAAATTTCCAGAATGTCACAATGTAAAAATATTTGGGTAGTTCCTCATCATAAGTTCCACAGGATCCCATGCCAACTCTTCAATTTTATGATTTTTTCAAAGTACCTTTACGAGTCCAGTTGTCTGATTCCTCAACACCTGTTCATTAGTGTCCAGAATTTGAATAGGCACTTCACAATAAGATAAATCAGGTTCCTTTTTTATTCCTTCAGAAGTGCGCACATGTGTTGGGTCTGGCATGTGTTTCCTTAATAAGGAGATGTGGAACACATTGTGTACTTTAGAAAGTCTAGGTGACATTTCCAAATGACAAGTCATAGATCCAATTATCTCTATAATTTAAAAAGGGCCAATGTGCCTATGGCTCAATTTCCCTTTCTTCCCAAATCTGATAACATCCTTCCATGGATATACTTTCAAGAAAACATGATCTCCCACTTGAAATTACGAATCCTTATTTCGATTATTAGCATATATCTTTTTCCTAATTTTGAGTTGCTTTGATATGGGTTTGAATAGTCTTTACCTTTGTTGTTATTTCCTCCAGAAGTTACGGGCCCACAAGCTTCCTTTCACCAACTTCATCCCAACAAGTTGGTGTACGATATCTCTTTCCATACAATGCTTCATATGGTGCCATTTGAATAATTGAATGGAAACTATTATTGTAGGAAAACTCCACCAAAGAAAAATAATAATCCCACATACCTTAAAAGTCAAGTGAGCATGATCTCAACATATCTTCTAGAGTTTGGATCGTCCTTTCTGATTGCCCGTTAGTTTGAGGGTGATAAAAAGTACTCAAATGAAGCTTAGTATCCAATGTTTTTTGAAGAATTTTTTAGAATTTTGATGTAAATCATGGATCATGATCAGAAACAATTGAGATAGATTCTCCATGAAGTCTCACAACTTCATTAATATAGATTCGTACAAGGCGATCAAGTGGAAAATCCTCCCTTATAGCAAGAAAATGTGCAAATTTGGTAAGTCGATCAATAATCACCCATATTACATCATTATTTATTAGAGTTTTTGGTAATATAGTGACAAAATCTATGGTGACATCATCCCATTTCCATGTAGTAATAGGCTGAGGATGCATGAATCCTCTAGGATGTTGTCTTTCAGCCTTTACTTATTGACAAACTAAACATCTTGATACATAATCAGCAATTTCCAGCTTCATATTATCCCACCAGAAATGTTACCTCAAATATCTATACATATTAGTGTTACTAGTGTGTATAGAGAAATTTTAACTATGCCAATCCTATAATAAATACCTGTTTAGATCGGGTATAGAGAGAACAAAAAGCCTCCTCCCAAATTTCAGAATTTCATCCTCGTACACGAAGTCTGCCAACTTTCCATCATTCACAGCTATAATTTTATTTTGAAGATTCTCATCATCAGACTGAGAAATTTTAATCATTTCTAATAAATATGGTTGGTAAACCAATTGAAAAAGTAATGATGTTTCACCTTCCTTGATAATTTCTATATCCATCTTTACTAGATCCATGTACATAGGATCCTTGTCAATCCTCATCTTATTCAGAACTCCATGATCCTTCCTATTCAATGTATCTGCTACCTTATTCACCTTCCCAGGGTGGTAGTGTATTGAACAATCATAATCCTTGTGTAGTTCAATCCATCACATTTTCCTAATGTTGAGTTATTTCTATGAGAATATATATTTCAATCTCTTGTGATCTGTATATATCTCACATCTTTTTCCATAGAGATAGTGTCTCCATATCTTCAGAGAAAAGATTACAGCTTCTAACTCAAGATCATGAGTTAGATAGTTCTATTCATAAATTTTTAACTGCCTTGATTCATAGGCAATAACTCTATTATTCTTCATAAGAACACACCCAAGTCATTTCTTTGACGCATCAGTATAAATCAAAAATCTACCATTTCTCAATGGTAGAGTCAAGATCGTATCATTCACCAATATCCTATTCAATTATTCAAAATATTCTTCATATTGTTTTTTCCATACTAACTTAACCCCTTTATGAGTAAGCTTAGTTAACAGGTTAGCTAATCGGGAAAAGTTCTGAACGAAACGCTGATAATAACCTGCTAAATTAATAAAACTACGTACCTTGGTTATGTTAATTGGTGTAGGCCATTACTGAACTACCTTTTTTGTAAAGGCCCAAAATTTCCATGTATTTTTTTATTAAATGGGAATTTTACAAGTCCGTGAAAATTGACAGTGCATGATTCCGAGGCCCGATGTGCCCGTAATCAATTTCTGAACTTTTCTTTGGGTACGTTCAGTAAACGTGCGAGCAGGTTTTTCTAACTTTTGAACCGGTGCTCGAAATTGAAATCTGAGGGCATTGTTGAACTCATAGTGCCGATTTTCACTTAAAGATACTTTCACCTCAACGACAGATGGTTGAGGGTGAAAGTTAGTTTTTGGGTTTTTCATGGAAATAATAAAATAAAATAAACACACGATTTATTTTATTTTGTTGTAACCACCCTCCATGTGGAAGTTGAAAAGCGAGGACCACCAGACCCTAACCTCCCATGAGAGTTTATGGTGGTGGGGACCACCCGAGCCTAACTTCCCTTGAGAGGTTAAGGTGGTGGGGACCACCCAAGGCCTAAACCTCTTGAACTCCCCTCTAAATGAGGGAGAAACCTCTCAACCCCCTCTTTAATGTGGAGGATCCTCTTGAGCTTCCTCCACATTAATTAATCCAACACACCACACTTAATTATGCCAACCTATGTGATTAATCATCCCAATTTGAAATTGTTCTAATAATTAAATTGGGGGAAACATATCACTTTTTTGCTACTTTGCAAATTTTGTGGAATTGGGAGAGGAGAAATATTGGGAGAAAGCTCTCCGACGAAGAACGCTCCACCGACGAAGAACACTGACCTCTTTCGACCTTCTTCCTCGGGACTTCTTCCGACGTGGGACGTCCTCATCTACGGTGAATCGATGACCGTGCTAACTTCTTGTGCCAACATCATCAAGTGAACGAGGTAGGGGTTTATTCCTAAATGTTTATCACCTTCCACATACTCCCTTATTTTCTTGTGCGGGTTGGGAACAAACATTGAAAAAGTTTATGGTTTGACGTTCATTGTTCATGTTCTTGATGAGCCGCCTGCCACCACTCTAATGCGGAGGGTGTGGGCCAAACTAACATGGCCCGACCCATCCGTCGTTCTTCTTTGGTGTGATCTTCGAAATGGAGGTAGGCGACGAAGGCGACGAAGGCAACGACACTGCCACCCGCGGCCTCCACAACCCGCACCGCCCCCGCGGCGCTCCGTCCTCCCGGCCGAACCGGCTGCGCGCCCCAGGCCGAGCCGCCCTTGCCATGCCACTCCGGATGAACCGGACTCACCGTGCCGCCCCGACCGAACCGGCCTCGCCGCGCCACCCCGGGCCGAGCCTCCCTCGCCGCGCCGCTCCGGCCGAACTGCCAAGCCGAGCCGCACTGTGCCACTGTCCGCCGAGCCATGCCGCCCTCGCCGCGCCGCCGAGCTGAGCCGCTCTACCCTCCCGCGGCCGGACCGCCGCCCCGTGGCCAGACCGCCGCCCCGTGGCCAGACCGCCCCCCCCGTGGCTGGACCGCCCTCCCGCGGACGGACCTCCCCCCTACTGCCGGACCACCGCCTTGCGGCCAGACCGCCACCCCGTGGCCGAGCCACCGTCCATGGCCGAACCCCCGCGGCCGAGCCGCTCCGCTGTCTCGCGCCCTCACGACACCCCTTGCGGCCCTCATAGGCCAGGCCAGACCCAGTGGGTCGGGCTGAGTCGACCCGAACCAGGTCGGCCTAGGCGGGGTCGGTCTGGGTTGGTCCGACTGGGTGGGACCGGACCTGGGCCCACTACGACCCAATTACACTCTTTGGGTCATAACTTTGGCACCGGACGCCTGTTTGACAAACGATCAGTGGCGCTGGGAATCTTGGAGTGAGATGGTCTATTTGAGTATACCCCACTGGAGTTTTGAGTATAGTTGAAGTACGGTCGGGTTGGATCGAGCACGAAACCAACCGGGCCCCCGGGACTAAAAGGCTAATAAATCACAGACCGGGCGTCCGATTGACGCGTCGTCTGGTGCGTTGAGACCCCTATGACGTGGCAGACCTTTGAGATACTTTTTCATGGGACTTCATGACAGTTGGAGTATCGACCAGTAGCTTGTGGAGTGGATCCTCCTGGAGATGAGCGAGCATAGTGAGGAAACCCATTGGCTGGCTAAGACTTGACGACTGCTGACCATTTCGACTCGGAGTGACTCGACATGCCCAGTGGGGAGCACCTTGGTGACGCGACAAACCCACAGTAGGGAGTGCCTTGGTGACGTGGAAGACCCATGGTACTCGATAGGAGTACCTCAGCAGGCCTATTAGGGAGCACCTTGGTGACGCAGTAGACCCACAGTGGGGAGCGCCTTGGTGACGCGACAAACCCACAGTACTTGACAGGAGGAGTACCTCAGTAGTCCAAGGTTAGTGGGAAGCGCCTCTGTGTGACGTGGTAGGCCCACTGTACTCGATAGAGGAGTTCTCCAGTAGCCTAGGTGTTTGATGATATGACTGGGGATGTTACTTGATACTACCCCTAGAATAAATCCTGGTGTGAGATGAGTCAGTACCTCTGTGTTTTCCTCATGATTGAGATGGATTACTTGATAACTTAGGTATATGTATGGGAATATACCTAAGTAGGGTTATCTATTGATTTCATACCTTGTGGTTTATCCTTGGTGGATTTTGTGAGACCTTGAGGGTCTCGGGGTCCCTATTGAGTATCGTTATACTCACCCCTACACGGACAATGACCGCACCTTGTTGTGTTGGATGCAGAAGACGAACAACGCGGACTGAGGCTGAGAGTACCAGGACTGGACGGTTCTTGGAGGTGGACCATACGACGTGTCGGTACGTAGAGGAGATGGACGAACGTGGAGTGCTGAGGAGGCTATCTGTACCTGCCCTTCAGGTAGGAACCCCGGAGGATGACCCAGTAGCTGACTTTCCCCTTTCTTCAGTTGTGTTGTATCACAGTTATACTTGTGCTTTTCAGTTGGGCTTATATTCTGGACCCTTTTTACTTACTACACTCACTCTGTTTATAGTTCAGTTTACTTGTGTTCCTATCTTGCTGTGTGCTTGGTTGTATGTGTTACAGATTATAAGGAAACGACCTCCCAGTTTTAGGGAATATGCCTTTGGTGCTAGTCGCCATCCCCTGGCCTATGGAAGGCGGGCTTGGGGTAGTCACAACACAGGCCCCGAGGGACGGGTCATGACAAATTGGTATCATAGGATTCGGTTCTGCCACAGAACTAGGACTCTGATCTTTTCTGTGAAGCAATAGTGTTAAGGGTAGTGAGTGAAGTTTTCAGTTCAGGGAATCCAGTGTTGGTGTGGTGGCCGGCGTATCCATACACCATGACCCTAATTTCTGATTTCCGACTCAGTGCATGAAAACACTGATTGCGTGTGTGTTTCCAAGAGTTTTCTTTGTTATATATTGAGTCATCTCACCAGGTATAACTTATTAACCATGGAGCACCTGTTTCTTTTCAGGATGCCTCCACGAAGGCAACCACCCAGGGTTTCGAGAGTTGTATGCTCTGATAGCCCACTGAGCGATGAGGCCTCGGTGTAGGGCCCTTTTCCAGTAGAGGCACCAGCGGTACCATTACCCGTTGGGCCCCCGATGCCACCAGACCTAGCAGCAGAGAGTGCACGCTGCTTGAGCACGTTGCACGAGTTCTAGCGTCAGAGGCCACTCAAGTTCAGGGGAGAGATGGATCCACAGGCAGCTGAGGATTGGATGGAGGCTGTGGTGTGAGTCTTCCGACTCGTAGGGACACCAACAAACCTCATGGTGATCCTTTCCACTATACTTCTACAGGAAGTAGTAGGCAGATGGTGGAGCGTGATGCTCTAGGTTCATGACGAGGTGACGCTTCTCTGGGCAGACTTCGAGAGCCTATTTCGTGCAGAGTTTATCCCAGCGACTCTTCGCGTAGTGTACATTCAGGAGATTCTTCATCTGCAGAAGGGCAGCATGATAGTATCTTAGTACTCATCTAGGTTCACTGACCTCTCACGCTACTCCATAGATATGGCGAGGGACCCATTATTTAGAGCTCAGACCTTTGAGCAAGGGCTCATGCGGGAGATCAGGACATCGATGATCTCACTCAGCATCCCGACGCAGGAAGGGGTGTTAGAGAGAACCCTATTGGTGGAGAGTTTCCTTGCTGATCAGTCACCAGCAGCGAGACCCACTACCATTCATCACATAGTAGAGTCTTATGTAGCTGGTATCAGACAGTCATCACAGAGGTCCAAGGGGACCAAACCTATAGGTGGATGACCACATGACTCAGGATCGGTTGTGCGGGGCACCCGAGGTAGAGATAAACATGCCAGGAGCATGCAATGTTTGTCATGCGGCGGGCAGGGTCACATGGCTCGTGACTGTCTGACCCTCCATATGGATGATCAACAGACAGTCGAAGGACCGCCCAAGCAGAGACAGAGGTTCAATCTAGGCAGTCCACAGGGAGAAGGCAGATGTGGAAGAGGAGCTGGTTGTGTAGCTGGCAGTGGGTGACGATTCGAGATGTTACCGCCACCACCACCAGGAGGTCCACCCTGACCGTAGGGAGTAGGTGGACATAGTAGAGCTCAGCTCTAGGAGGCTAAGGCATATGACCACGACGCTTTGGAGATGATATGATTTATGATCTATGTCTACTCCACCTTAGCTGTAGTACTTATAGACACAAGTGCTAGTCATTCTTTTATTACCACTTCCCTCGTTCGGAGCTCAGAGATTTTAGTGGAGCCTTTGGCTTGATCCTTATGGCTAGAGACTCCTATGGGAGAGGATTCAATGATTACACACTGGTTCCAGCAGTGTGAGCTTACTCTAGGAGGTGAGAGCTTCGGCTGGGATCTCCTAGTAGCGGTGTCGAGGCCTTATGATGTCATCTTGGGTATGGACTGGTCATCTACAATCCATACTTAGATTGACTTTATTAGATACAAAGTGCGGTGTTTCTGCACGGATGAGACCAGGTTTACCTTCACCAGTGAGAATAGAGCTTTTGCAGCGCAAGATGGACTTAACTAGAGGAGAGTACAACCTATCACTCATCAGTTGGCTAGCCTTACCCTTAGAGTTGTTGATGTGGAGAGTTCGAGCTATCCTGTAGTGGTGGACCAGTACGTGGATGTCTTCTCTGATGATGTTTCGAGTCTAACTCCTTGCAAAGAGGTGAAATTTTACATTGACCTGTACCCCGGGACGACACCGATATCTACACCAGTGTATCAGATGGCTCTCACAAAGCTTCGTGAGCTACGAGTACAGTTGGAGGACTTATAGGAGAAGGGATTCATCCGGCCCAGTGTTTCTCCATGGGAAGCCCCGATTTTGTTCGCTAAGAAGGCGGGTGAGAGCTTGAGACTTTGTGTCGACTATCAAAACCTGAATCAGGTGACTGTGAAGAACAAGTACCCACTTCTGAGGATTGACAACCTCTTTGATTAGCTGAAGGGAGCACGGTGGTTCTCGAAGATAGACCTTAGATCAGGCTATCATCAGCTCAGAGTGCGAGACAAGGATGTGAAGAAGACAACATTCAGATGTCGGTACGACCATTATTAGTTCTTAGTTATGCCATTCGGCATGAACAATGCTCTATCAATGTTCATGGGACTCATGAACAATATCTTTCAGCCATACCTTGATCGCTTTGTAGTAGTCTTCATCGATGACATTCTGATCTACTCAACTACTGAGGAGGAGCATGCCTACCATTTTCGGGTAGTACTGGACACACTCCGAGAGCACCAGCTATATGGTAAGCTCTCGAAGTGCCAGTTCTAGATCTGAGAGGTTCACTTTCTGGGACATGTCATATCGAAGGTTGGAGTTGTAGTGGATCCAGCAAAGATTGAGGCGGCACTTGCTTGGGAGCCACCTAGAAGTGTGATGGAGGTACAAAGTTTCCTGGGTTTGGCTGGATACTACCGGAGGTTTGTGCCAAACTTCTACAGAGTTGTAGCACCACTATCATCCTTGATGAAGAAGGTGCAACCCTTCGTGTGGTCATAGAGATTCCAGTATAGTTTTCAAGAGCTAAGGCAGAGGCTAACTAGTGCCCCCCATCTTGAGGCTTCTAGAGGAAGGCGTAGGGTACGTAGTCTACTGCGACGCATCAGGGACTGTACTTAGATGTGTTCTGATGTAGGAGTGAGTGGTGATCGCATATGGTTCTCAACAGTTGAGACAACATAAGAAGAAATACGCTACCCATGACCTGGAGTTAGCAGTAGTGGTCTTAGCCTTGAAGATGTGGCGACACTATCTGATGGGCGAACGTTTTACAGTGTAATATGATCACAAGAGTCTCAGGTATATATTCTCTCAGAAGTACCTGAACCTGAGACAATGACATTGGCTTTATTTCCTCTAGTACTATTATTTCGAGATAGTCTATACTCCTGGGAAGGGGAACATTGTTGCAGATGCACTCAGTAGGAGGTCTAGTATACAACTGCTAGGCGAGGCGACAAAGCAACTGAACGCTTTGCAGATATCCTTTGTGGATCGAGATGGAGCAGCTTTCCTTCAGTCTCTTACAGTCACTCCCCCACTTCTTCAGTGAGTCAGGGAGGCGCAACGTGGGGACGCTAACTACGAGGCTCGACATGCTCAGATATCCACAGGACAAACACCTGATGGATTTTCTGAAGGTGGGAAGCATTTCATCCTCTTCAGAGGACGTACCATGATACTAGTGTCACTTTATGAGTAAGTGTTGAGGGAGTTCCACACATCCCCTCTAGTGGTACATCCAGGAGTGGTGAAGATGTACCGGGATCTCTAACGACAACACTGGTGGCTGGGAATGAAGAAAACAGTAGCAAATTTTGTCTTGAGATGCCTCACTTTTCAGCAAATGAAGGTAGAGAATTAGGTACCACTAGGCTTGGTTTAGCCTTTAGAGTTCCCAGAGTGGAAGTGGGATGGGATATCCATGGACTTCGTGACAGGACTTCCACGTACGTCTAGGGGACATGACTCTATCTAGGTGATCGTCGACCGACTCACCAAGTCGGCCCACTTCCTACCGATCAGAGAGCAGGGTTCAGTAGAGAGCTTGAGATGCCTCTATGTGAAGGATATAGTGAGGATACATGGAGTACCTTCGAAAATTGTCTCCGATCGTGACGCATGTTTTACATCCCAACTATGGAAGGGGTTACAGGAGGCTTTTGGGACGCAACTTCATTTGAGCACCGCCTTCCATCCTCAGATGGATGTTCAGACTGAGCGGATCATTCAAACCCTCGAGGACATGCTGCAAGCTTGTGTCCTCAAATTCGGTCATATCTGGGAGGATCACTTTCCTTTGGTGGAGTTTTCATACAACAATAGATATCACTCCACCATTGGGATGACACCTTTCGAGGCATTGTACGGGCGACCTTGCAGATCACCTTTGTGCTGGACTGACCCAGGGGAGTCATCAATAGTGGGACCAGAGATGGTACGGGCTACCACAGAGAAGGTTCAAATCATCCAGGAGTAGATGAAGACTGCACAGAGCAGGCATAATTCCTATGCCGACAGGAGACAGAGAGACCACTGGAGTTCGAGGATGGCGATAACATCTTTCTACTGGTCTTACCTCGACGAGGTTTTTAGAGATTTGGCCGAGGTGTCAAGTTATCTATGAGATTTATCAGACCTTTTCAGGTCCTCAGCAGAGTTGGCATGGTGGCTTACCACTTAGCTCTTCCACCTCAGTTGCAACGGGTGCACGACGTCTTCCACGTATCCCAGCTGAGGAGATACGCGCATGACCCTTCCCATGTCATTGACCACAGAGAGCTGGACATCGACGATGGGGTGAATTTTATGGAGGTTCCAGTTGAGATTGAGGATCTACAGGAGCAATTCCTTCATGGGTGGTCGATACCTCTGGTGCACGTTTGTTGGCAGCATGAGAACCTCCAGGAGAGCACATGAGAGTGGGAGGCTTAGATGCGTGCTCAGTACCTCCACTTGTTTACCTAGTTTTGAGTTGTAGATTATAGGGACTTAGATCCCTGAGGTGGGGAGAATGTAAAGAACTGGAATTTCCATGTAATTTTTTTATTAAATGGAAATTTTACGAGTCTGCGAAAATTGACGGCGCGTGATTCCGAGGCCCGGTGTGCCCAGAATCAATTTCTGAACTTTTCTTCGGGTAAGTTCAGTAAACGTACGAGCGGGTTTTTCTAACTTTTGAACTGGTGCTCGAAATTGAAATCTGAGGGCACCGTTGAACTCACAACGCCGATTTTCGCTTAAGGAGACTTTCACCTCGACGACATATGGTCGAGGGTGAAAGTTAGTTTTTCGGTTTTTTATGGAAATAATAAAATAAAATAAACACAGAATTTATTTTATTTTGTTGTAACCACCCTCCATGTGGAAGTTGAGAAGTGGGGACCACCAGAACCTAACCTCCCATGAGAGGTTATGGTGGTGGGGACCACCCAATCCTAACCTCCCATGAGAGGTTAAGGTGGTGGGGACCACCTGAGGCCTAAACCTCTTGAACTCCCCGCTTAATGAGGGAGAAACCTCCCAACCCCCTCTTTAATGCGGAGGAGCCTCTTGAGCTTCCTCCACATTAATTAAGCCAACACACCACACTTAATTATGCCAACCTATGTGATTAATTAACCCAATTTGAAATTGTGCCAACATTAAATTGGGGGAAACATATCACATTTTGGCTACTTTGTAAATTTGGTGGAATTAGGAGAGGATAAATATTGGGAGAAAACTCTCCGACAAAGAACGCGTTCTTCCACGAAGAATTCTCCACCGATGAAGAACATCGACCTCCTTCAACCTTCTTCCTCAGGACTTCTTCCAATGTGGGACGTCCTCATCTATGGTGAATCGATGACCATGCTACCTTCTTGTGCCAACGTCATTAAGCGAATGAGGTAGGGGTTTATTCCTAAATGTTTATCACCTTCCACGTACTCCCTTCTTTTCTTATGTGGGTTGGGAACAAACATTGTAAAAGTTTATGGTTTGAAATTCATTGTTCATGTTCTTGATGAGCCGCCTGCTACCACTCTAATGCGGAGGGTGCGAGCCAAACTAACATGGCCAGACCCCTCCGCCGTTCTTCTTTGGTGTGATCTTCAAAATGAAGGAAGGCGACAAAAGCGAAGAAGGTGATGAAGGCAACGCCACCGCCACCTGCAGCCTCCACGACCTGTGCCACCCCCGCAATGCTCCGCCCTCCAGGCCGAACCAGCCGCATGCCTTGGGTTGAGTCACCCTCACTACGCCGCTCTGGCTGAACCGCCGAGCCGAGCCGCGCCGCGCCGCCGTCCGCCGAGCCGCGTCACTACTCCGGCCAAGCCGCCCTCGTTACGCCACTCCGGACGAGCCGCCCTCACCGCACCACCGAGACGAGCCACTTAGCCCTCCCACGGCCAGACCACTACCCCACGGCTGGACTGTAACCCCGCAGCTGGACCGCCCTCCGTGGTCGTACCACCGCCCCACAACCGAACCCCCGTGGACGAGCTGCTTTGCAGTCTCATGCCCTCGCGACACCCCTCACAGCCGTCACAGGACAGGCCGAACCCAATGAGCCAGAATTCCCAATGGGCCGGGTCGGTCCGACCGAGTCGGACTAGACCTGGGCCCACTATGACCCAATTACACTCTTTGGGCCATAACTTTGGCACCAGACGTCCGTTTGATGAACCGTCAGCGGCGTTGGGAATCTTGGAGCGAGAAGATACATTTGAGTATACCCCATTGGAGTTTTGGATATAATTGAAGTACGGTCGGGTTGGATTGATCACGAAACCAACCAGGCCCCCAGGACTAAAAGGCTAATAACTCACAGACCGGACATTCGATTGACGCACCATCTGTTGCGTTGAGACCCCTATGACATGGCAAAACTTTGAGATACTTTTTCATGTGACTTCTTGGTAGTTGGAGTATCGAATAGTATCTTGTTGAGCGGATCCTCCTGGAGATGAGCGAGCATAGTGTGGGAACCCAGTGGTTGGATGAGACTTGATAACTGCTGACCGTTTTGACTTGGAGTGACTCAACATGCCCTGTGAGGAGCGCCTTGGTGACGCGGCAGGCCCACGGTGGGGAGTGCCTTGGTGACGCGGCAGACCCACGATACTTGACAGGAGGATTACCTTAGTGGGACTAGTGGGGAGTGCCTTGGTGATGTAGTAGACCCATGGTGGGGAGCACCTTGGTGACGCGTCAGACCCACAATACTCGACAAGAGGAGTACCTCAACAGTCCAAGGTTAGTGGGAAGCATCTCTGTGTGACGCGGTAGTCCCACTATACTCGATAGAGGAGGAGTTCTCTTGCAGTAGAGGTGTTCAACGATGTGACTGAGGATGTTACTTGATACTACCCCTAGAATAAATCCTGGTGTGAGCTGAGTCAGTACCTCTATTTTTTCCTCATGATTGAAATTAATTACTTGATAACTTAGGTATATTTATGGGCATATACCTAAGTAGGGTTATATTTTGATTTCATACTTTGTGGTTTATCCTTAGTGGATTTTTTAAGACATTGAGGGTCTCAGGGTCCTAACTGAGTATCATTATACTCACCTCTGCATGGGAAATGCCCGCACCTTGTTGTGTTAGATGCAGAAAACGGACATTGCTGATTGAGGCTGAGAGTACCAGGACTGGACGGTGCCCAGAGGTAGACCATACGGCGTGTCGGTACGTGGAGGGGACGAACATATATGGAGTGCTAAGGAGGCTATCTGTACCTACCCTTCAGGTAGGAACCCTGAAGGATGAACCAGTAGTAGACTTTTCCTTTTCTTCAATTGTATTGTATCACAGTTATACTTGTACTTTCCAGTTGGGATTGTATTCTGACCCCTTTTTACTTACTTCACTCACTCTGTTTACATTTCAGTTTACTTGTGTTCCTATCTTGCTTTGTGCTTGGTTGTGTGTGTTACAGATTATAAGGAAATTCCTTCCTAGTTTTAGGGAATACGCCTTTGGTGCTAGTCGCCAGCCCCTAGCCTATGGAAGGCGGGCTTGGGGTAGTCATGGCATGGGCTCTGAGGGACGGGTCGTGACATTTTTCTTCATGGGATCAACTGATATTCCATCCTTTGAGACAATATGGCCAAGAAAAGAAAACGATTGAAGCCAAAATTCACACTTACTAAACTTCCCATATAATTCATTTCTTCTAAGAGTCTTCAGAACAATCCACAAGTGATTCCCATGGTCTTAATAGCTTTTGTATTATACCAAGATATCATAAATAAATACCACAATAAAGTCATCAATATATTCCTTGAATTTTTTTTCATTAGATCCATGAAAATGAAGGGTGAATTTTTCAATACAAATGAAATTACTGTAAATTCATAATGTCTATACCTGGTTCAAAATGCTGTATTTGGAATTTATTCCTTCCTAACACACAATTGATGATATCTAGATCAAATTTCAATCTTCGAAAAGTATTGAGATCCATGGAGTTGATCAAATAAATTATCAATACGAGGTAGGGGATACTTGTTATTTATTGTAATAGCATCGATTTCTCTATAGTCAATACACAGCCTCATGGACCCATCTTTATTCTTGATAAAGAGAATAGGGGTTCCCCATGGATAAACACTAGGGAGAATAAATCCTTTATCATTCAATTCCTCTAGTTGTTTCTTCAGTTCTACTAATTCTATAGTGTCCATTATATAAGGAGTCTTTGATATAGGTCTTGCACTAGCAATTAAATCAATAGAGAACTCAACTTCCTTCTCTAGAGGATGGCCAAGTAAATCCTATGGAAATACATATATATATATTCTTGCACAATAGGTACATCTTCAATTTTAATATTTATTTCCTCATCTATAGATGACATTTTCTCTTCCTCCCTAAGGATATCATTTAGTAGAGCTACTGGGGGGGGGGTCTAGATAAGAGTTAGCGAATGAGGTTTCTGCCCTAAAGATAAGGAATTCTACATCATTCTAAAAAATTGAAACTTAATTCTTCTTATAATAGATTTTCACACCATAATTTGAAATCCAATCCATACTAATGATTATGTAAAAGTCAATCATAGGTATGATGAAGAGTTCCGCAACTAAAGCACGTTTATATGTCATAAAGGGGACAGACCGACACATCTTCATTGTAGTGATACTTCACTTAGGAGCATTAAATGACAACTCCTTTATTAAATCAAAAGATAAATGTTGAATTTTCTTGAAAAACCAGGAAGATATAAAAGAATGCGATGATCCAGAATAAAATAAAGCATTGGATAAGTTTGAGGAAATGATTAAAGTATCTACCACCACATCATTAGGAACTTCAACCTTAGAAGTTATGGCCACATAAGCTTGGCCTTGCTCCCTTGGCCTTTTTTGGGAAAGTTTCCTTGATGCTTAGGATTATCATTTTCATAATGTACCATCTCTTTGAAATTGTAGCATTGAGAATTGGTACATTTTCCTTAAAATCACGGGATTGGTGGCCTTTTTATCCACACTTGTAATAAACACTCATACCCTTTAGGCAATTACCAGGGTGTTTCTTCCCACAATTATCACATGATGGAAAATAAAATCTTCCCTTATTCCCCCTTTCCTTATTTTCTTTTCTAGAGTGTTCAATAACCCTCTTATTATATTTATTTCCTTTGAAGTCATAATACATAGAGAATTATTTTTCTATCTTGATAGAACAAGATACTATATCTTTGTATGATGAGAAAGTTTGGGAGACTAGTACCCTTCAGAGGAATGGTTTTAACCCATCAAAGAATCAATAAATCCCACTCCTTGGATTATGTATGTAGTCTGTGACATGCATTGATAACCTTGTAAAGCTTGATTCATACTTTGAAACATTCTCATCCTCCTTTTGCCTAATATTCAAGAATTTTCTCTCCATATCTGCTCGCTGTTCATGAGGGAAATAGTTTTCTAGGAATATTTCCATTCCATATTTGAAATTTCTTCCTCCTCCTTATTTTTTTGAATTAATGAACACCATTGATTTGCATCTCCCGATAGATCATAAAATTCCACGACAACCTTCTCCCTTTCGTTACTTCCCAAAGCGATAAATATCTTCTCTACAAAACTTATTCACTACTCTTCTATAAATGGGTTTTAGTCCCATTAAATGATGGAGGCTATTTTCATATAAAGATATCTAACATTGCTCCTCCATGTTGCGGATCAAGATACTCCATACGAGTAAGGTTATTATTCATAACCAGAGTCAGCTATCCCAGTATTGTTATAAGATACTCAGCAACAGTCGTAGCTCCAATAATGACATCATTATATTGCATAGGAGGAAAATCCCTACATGTGATATGTGTGTTGATGCAGTTTTCATTCCTTACACTAAGCACAATTTCTAAATAATGACATACACTAGATTAGGTTATGAGTCATAATGTATAATCTCCAACTAGAAAAATACTTAACATAAATTGACATTTTATGCATAGTTATTCTCATAATCATAAACATAGTTTCTTTGGGAACATATTTACTTTTAAATCCTTTATAATGGTTTTTAAATAAAATGTGACTTATCCAAAGAATATCTCCCAGGAGTGTCAAACTAGGTGCACAATAAGGACCATT